>OY821754.1:11945852-13320123 GCA_963682095.1 Potentilla sterilis
TATTCTTGGAGTTAATCAAGAGATTCGAGGCCCCTAGCCTAGTCGGAGAGAGCTTTCTCTTTGTGGATGTACATGCCTTTGAAGGATCCATGACTATATTCTTGGGGACGTGGACCTCCGTCGCCATGCACTGCGGCTGAAAATGTCGTAGCACTTGACCATATTAGGGTTAGCAAAGTCGCCGATGGCTTAAACCTCTCTCTTGGATGATTTGTTGCCAGACAATGTCATGGGGTTCGATGTCGTAGATACTAGATAACTTTCACTGCATATAGCCAGCCGGTGGCACCACTCCAAAACAGAATCGAAGCGACGAAAAAAGTCGTCGCTTCAGCATTATTTTTATCGCTTCAACACCGAAGCGACAAAAAGTCGTCGCTTGGAGGTCGTCGCTTCATTCTCGTCGTTTCAGCACCGAAGAGAGGAATTTTGACCCAAAAGTCGTGGCTTCGTTTTTCCAAGCGACGACATCAAAGTTCGTCGTTTCAAAACCGAAGCGACAACTTTTGAGTCGTCGCTTGGAAAAACGAAGCGACAAACTTTGAGTCATCGCTTGGGAAAACGAAGCCACGACTTTTGGGTCAAAATTCGTCTCTTCGGTGCATGTTATAGAGAAGAAACATGGGGATGATAAAATTGAAGCGACAAAGTTTGGTCATCGTTTAGATTTTCATGCGACGAATATTGATCAATGTTCGTCGCTTCATGCAGTGTTACAGAGAAGAAGAAAAAAAACCTTTCTGGGTCTGGTTTGAACCAAATTCATTCGCATCCAAATAACACAAAACACACATTCAAATAACATAAAACACACATCCAACTTAACACAAACACACTACATTTCATAAATACGTAGATTTCGTCCAAAAATACAATTTGTTCAAATTACGACAATGTACAATAATCAAATTACAAGAAAAAGGAAGGGTCCTAATCAAGTCCTCCAATTCTAACACTCTTCTACATTTTTTCGACTTATCTACATTTCCACTCCTTGCATTCAAGTACCTCCTGAAGCACGCATCAGTACAGAACTGCAAACTTCGGCCCAATAGTGGTCCACTTGCAGCCTTTAGCTCATTGATCTGCAATCAATTCCATATATATATATAGATGTTTGTACTATACACTGTGGTTTGAAACGCGTGCAACCGCATGGTAGCACCATCTAACAAGCTAGCAATTATTTTCTTTTTCCCATGAATCACCAAATTAGGCCTCCTCATTAAGCCCGCGGATCAAGTGGGCCGATGGGCTTCAAACCCGGCCCGGCCTGTCTTAAACCCCGCTTAAGCCTGGCCTAGTGGGTAGAGGGTCGGGCTTAGTTTAGGGGTTAGAAACTCGGCCCGGCCCTTAGGCCCGGCCCGTTAAGAGCTCGTCAAGCCCGCTCCATCAAAAGCCCATAAAGCCCGGCCCGTAAAGCTCGTTAAAATTTCTACCCCGGGTCTCTACGGGTTATCACCCGAAAACGCTATTACGTACATTTAGATGACTTTTCGTCGACTCTTCCAAACATTAAACTCTTAAATAGATAAGACGTAATCAACCATGTAAAAATTTGGAAACGTTTACCTCCCGATACTATGACTCCCTATAGAGAGAGATAAGTTTAAATAAGGTTGACCGCATCAATTTGAGCTCTAACTTTGTCGAATATAAGTGATTTTTTTACCATCACCGTATTTCATCATAACGATCAAATTCTATTTCATAACGTTTTACAAAATTTGACTTCTTTCATATAGTTGTTTCGAAAAGTTGTACACTTGAGTATAATTTTCTAATCAAGTTATACCGCATTAGTAAGCATGTTGTCATTATAATGGCTAAATTCACAAAATGAAAATTTTGACCGTCTGATGTGATCATTATAGTTAAATATGAGTATAGTAGAAAAATCAACTCGTTTCGTGAACGTTCAATACTTGATCGAAACGCTCAACCATATTTTCATAAAACTTATTACACGAAAACGCTATTACGTATCTTTAGATGACTTTGTTTCATAGAATCTTCCAAACATTAAACTCTCAAATAAATGAGACGTAATCAGCCATGTAAAAATTTAGAAATGTTTATCTCCTGATACTATGGCTCCCCATAGAGAGATATAAGTTTAAATAAGGTTGACCGCATCGATCGGGGCTTTAACTTTGTCGGATTTAAGTGATTTTTGTTACCATCATCGTATTTCATCATAACGATCAAATGCTATCTCATAGTATTTTTCAAAATTTGACTTCTGCTATATAGTTGTTTCGAAAAGTTGTACAGTTGAGTATAATCTAATCAAGTTATACCGTATTAGTAAGCATGTTGTCATTATAATGGCTAAATTCATAAATGAAAATTTTGACCGTCTGATGTGATCGCTATAGTTAGATATGAGTAGAAGAGAAAAATCAACTCGTTTCGTGAACGTTCGATGCTCGATCGAAACGGTCAACCTTATTTTCATAAAACTTATCACACGAAAACACTATTACGTACCTTTAGATGATCTTGTTTCGTCGACTCTTCCAAACATTAAACTCTCAAATAAATGAGACGTAATCAGCCATGTAAAAATTTGGGAACGTTTATCTCCCGATACTTTGGCTCTCCATAGAGAGAGATAAGTTTAAATAATGTTGACCGCATCGATCGGGGTTCTAATTTTGTCGGATTTTTTAAGTGATTTTTTAACCATCACCGTATTTCATCATAACGATCAAATTCTATTTCATAGCATTTTTCTAAATTTGACTTCATTTATATAGTTGTTTCGAAAAGTTATACACTTGAGTATAATTTTCTAATCATATCACAGTCATAATTGTTATGATTGTATTTATTATGATTGTATTTAAATATATATATATATATATATATATATATAGGCGTGGGGATGACCCTCCCGGTGATGATGCCGGGTTCCAAACCCTTTTTGAAAAATAATCTATGATATTTATTTATTTTAATTAAAACGCGGTCCTGCCTCAAACCGCCGAGGGCTATTCGGCCCGGCCCGCAAAAGCCCGTCAAGCCCGCCTTATATGGATGGGCTTGGATCCTTGAATTTATAAAGAAGCCCGGCCCGGTCCGGCCCGCTATTTTTAAAATACATTGTAAAGCCCGGCCCGGCCCGTTGACAAGGCCTACACCAAATAAGAAACATGCGATTAATTACCTTCACTTCAGGCTGCAGTGAATCATTCTCATGATGATGAGACTTTCCCCAGAGGCCAAACATGGTCAGGAATCGTTCAGTACTATCACAATCTCGTGGTAAATGACTACTTCAGTTCGAACTCCACCAAGCAAATACAAATCTACACAGTAGAGCAGATCGGTTTCACCAACTCCAGAGTTGCAGGAAAAAAAAACTATAGATAAATGAAGGAAATAATGCATAACAAAAACAGAAAAGAAGAAAGTACCTGCATAAAGTAGTCTAATGCTGAAGCTTTGAGACTACAACCATGGCGAAGATGAAGAGCGAGTGAGTGATCGAGAGAGAGAGAGAGAGAGAGAGAGAGAGAGAGAGAGAGAGAAATCAAGTCCTCCAACTCACAATCCACAACTCCAAGAACAATCAAACTAGATAGGAAATCCAAAATTGCAATCAAAATTTGGAAGATGAATTAGTTGTTCATGAGAAACTTTACCATGGTGGTCCAGTGGTATAGGAAACCCGTTCCAACAGTCCGGAAGCTTCGAAATCTCAGCGACGAAGCTGAGAATCTCATCGGTGATTCCTTCCGCGGAATCAAACAAGAGGAACCGATTTGACTCTGAAACAACTCATGAGGAGACAAACTACCTTGTATCATAACCAGGTGACTGGGTCAGAGGAAGGTGGAGGCGGTGACTCGGTCGGGGGCGGTGACTGAGAAGGAGGTGGTGGTCGGGTCGAAGGAAGATCTAGAATTAGGGATTGTGAAAGAGAGAGTCGAATAGAGGAGAGAAAAAAAATGAGCCGAACCAGAGTGAAGTCGCTCGTTTTTGGGATTTTTGGTCGACCTTAAGCAACGAAGGAAGCCAAATTCCGTTGCTTCAAATGATTTTAAATTTCCATCAAATATTTGGCGGAAATTTTAAATTTTCGCCGAAAAAGTATGCGCTCTTTTTTTAAACACTTAAGCGACGAAGGAAGACAAACTTCGTCGCTTCAATACCCTTTTCTTTTCTTCATATTTTACAATAAAAACTTATTTTGCCTTTAATTTAGGATTGCACCATATATTATTTACAGGTAGGGTTGCACCAAATTTTAGGGTCTAGTGTTTTGAATTTAGCCTTACAAATTTGATTTGGAAGTGCGCTTTTTTCAGTTTTTCCAACAATCGGACAGCCAAACGACGTCCGTTTCGTCCCGAATTTTAACCGTGTACCATAACATACATACATTTGACATCCAACGGTCAGTTAGTCTAGAGAGATTACTTTGCTAATTGAAAACCCAAGTATCCCCCTATGTTGCTTAACCTTTATTAATGGTTAACAAAGAAGTTGTTACATCTTGAAGGTGCTATTTGGAGCGGACTTCCAATGGCGAAATTGACTGTTGGATGTAGCATGTACGTAAAATAAGGGGCACGCTTAAAATTTGGACAAGAACAGGCGTCGTTCGGTTGTCCGAGTAAAGGGAAAACTGAAAAACACCACTAATATGCCCTATGGGTGGACCCCATCCCGGGGGCGTTTTGGGGGCCGGAGTTGCCACATTACCGACCCCGTGGTCATGCTCTTCTACCGTCCCCTGCCCATCACGGAGCAAGGCTTTCGGAGGGCGGTGGTCAAAGTGTATTTATGTGGTCAAAGTGCGTTTTTTTCAATTATCCCGACAATCGGACGATCAAACGATGCATGTTCCATCCCTAATTTTAACCGCGCACCATAATATACGAATATTTGACATCCAACGGTCAGTTAGTTTAAAGGGATTACTTTGCTAACTGAAAACACAAGTATCCTCCTATGTTGCTTAACTTTTATTAATGGTTAACAAAGAAGTTGCTACATCTTGAAGGTGCTATTTGGAGCGGACTTCCAATGTCGAAATTGACCGTTGGATGTGGCATGTACGTAAAATAAGGGCCACGCTTAAAATTTGGGCAAGAACGGGCGTCGTTCGGTTATCGGATTAAAGGGAAAATCAAAAACACCACTAATATGCCCTATGGGTGGACTCCATCCCGGGGGCGTTTTGGGGGCTGGGGTTACCACATTCCTGACCCCGTGGTCATGCCCCTCTACCGTCCCCTGCCCGTCACGGAGCAAGGTTTTCGGAGGGCGGCAGTCAAAGAGTATTTATGTGGTCAAAGTGCATTTTTTTCGATTATCCCGACGATCGGACGATCAAACGACGCATGTTCCATCCCTAATTTTAACCGCGCATCATAATATACGATTACTTGACATCCAACGGTCAGTTAGTTCAAAGGGATTACTTTTCTAATTGAAAACCTAAGTCTCTCTTTTAATTATAGTTTGGTGCTTAAGCAGATGAAAAAACAACGAATCGACGAAGATTGCACAATATTCGTCGCTTCGTTTATATTCGAGCGACGAAGTTTTTAAACTTTGTCGCTTCAATAATTTCCAAGCGACGAAGATTGAAATTCGTCGCTAGCTTTTCCAAAAAATTGTTCTGGGATAAACTGAGGCGACGAACTATCAATATTCGTCGCTTGGAAATTATTGAAGCGACGAATATTGAGAAATCTTCGTCGCTTAGTTTTTTGAAGCGACGAGTCCAATATTCGTCGCCTGGATGTGTTGAAGCGACGAAGTTTTTTTTCCTATGTTGATTCTTCGTCGCTTCAGACCTAATCTGCAGTAGTGTGGGTTTGTGATTGAATGGCTTTGTACGTACACCGTGCCTTCAGCTTTGCTTGTAAATAGTCGGTTTTCTTGTCGCTCTCTGTATCAAAGTCGTTCAGCAATGACTCCGGCGGAAGAGATTAGGGTATGGAACTTTGGTCCTGGATAAACTGTCACCAAGTTTAACTACAATCTTGTATATAATATACTTTTACGAGTTAAAGATAACAGGCAGCAAATCTATCTATCCTCCAGTCTAGATCAACATTAAACCGTTGTTAGTTGTTAATCAGATTATTATGCATTCTTAGTCATGCATTCACTTTGGCTAAGTATTGGACTTTTGAATACGAAAGAAACTTCACTTATATGGTCAAGAAAAAAGAGAGAAATTTCCAGGTTGATAAGATAATGTACCTTATTACCTAATATGGCAGTGAAAGGAACTTAACCTAATCAGCCGAGAAAGAAATGGTTTGGAATCTCCTCGTGTCCCAACAAATATTATGACAACAAGGTGCTAGAAAAGACGATGCCCGCTACGGTTTCATGTGCCTTCCAACTTGACCAATTAGGTTTAGGTCATATGTGAGGTGTGCCTTTGTAATCTATTTTCTTTCATTTTGGTCATATGTGATTCAATCTCCTCTCTGCTGCTCTTTGAAGATGTCACTCAGCAGTCACCATTGGAGCTAGATCTGACGCCTTCACATTCCACTTCCCGTCATCTTTTAGTCGTTTCGCGACGGCTGTTCCGAAGATCTGCTCCTCGGTACGGCTTTAGCTCCAAGACTGGGCAATTCTCGTACATCGCAAGCTGTGGTGTGACCCTATCGATTCACCCTCCTACCCATCGAGTCCATAATACTCAGATACTAATTTGTTCCTTTCAAACAAACAAGCACATAATAGTTTTGTCGTTGTCCAAAAGGTTAGCCAAATCTTGGTTGTTCACTTAATTGGGTATGATAAGGGATGCTAATAGAAATCCTCAAATTCATGAGGTGAAATTCTCTGTCGCACAAAGGATGGACTTGTATGCAGCGTCAAATGGCTTTCACCTTTTTCCAGGAATCATGCTGTGTCATAAAAAAAGGGAGAAAACTCGTGCACCAAATCTACACGTTATGTCTTTCCCAAAAATGAAAACGCTTCTTTTTAGTAACAACCTCCATTGGTGATGGGAGAATGGGAGTTATATTTTGACAGTGTTAGAATAAGAAAAAGGGCTTCGTGCCAAGGTTCGAAATGGCCAGGCATCCAAATACTTTTGCCTAAATGGAAGGAAGGAGCCAAATATAAATAAGCAAAAGCACGACACATTCTCATAGTTCGTATGGATTCCAGTAGCACTGGCAACTGTGACATTTATTTTCTTGTAAATCAATTATATAGAAAACTCTAATTAGTGATATTTCACAAACAAATTAAAGTTACAATACTGATTTCACCGACACCAGACAGACTTCAATATTTATAAAGCTCCTCTTTCAGTGTGTGCCTCTCTTGCCTAAATATTACCAGGTAAAAAAGGTACATAAAAACTTCCAAAAGAAAGAAAAAGAAAGAAAGAATCTCTGCAACTTTCCTATTGTGTGTAATCTCCATGTAATCTTGATGATGATGGACAAAGAGAGATTCGTGCATTGAAATTACAAAGGCAATATGGAATCACCCAACTAACCAGACCAAGCCATATTAAGCTGAGCAGCTCAAAGATTCACTAAATATTGATACCTCCCAGAAATACCCAACAACACAATTTAACCAAAAACGGAAAAGAACATTAGCAATACCCAAAAATCCAATCCCCAACGAATCTATATCCAATCACATAGCCAAAATTGGTATAATTTGCTTGAAAAATCTGAGATAGCGGTGACTCCCCCCAAAGCCAATATCCCCATTTCTGGGCACCATTCTCATTATCAATAACAGAATGATTGAGTTGAGCTGAGTGATGGACTGATTAACAAAAGTAGAACTAAAGCTAAAACACAACAAATGCACCCCAATTCCTCCTCAAATCATCAAAATCCCAACCATCATCATCTTCCTTAAACACCAAATCATTATCATTTATCATCAAAAAGAGGAAAGACATTAAAAATTTAACCAAGTAAATCCATCATCATCATCACCACAGTAATTGGGAGGGGCAAAAGATAGAAAGTACTAGCTAAGAAGGCAGCGGGCGCGGCGGTGGTAGAAGAGTGTGCAAATTCTGATGAACCTGCGGCGGACCGCCACCATTGCCAGATATAAACGGATGCTGCAGCAGCTGCGCCGCCGACATTCGCCTGTTGGGCTCCCTCTGCAAACAGCAAGCAATGAAATTCCGGAACTCACGGGAAGCAGTCGCCGGTGCCTCGGGCGGTTGCGACATACAAATGGCCCACATTAAGTTGGCCCAGTCACCCTGAGCCCGTTGCACATTGAACGGAAACCGGCCCATGTAAAACTCCAAGATGCTTACTCCAAGAGACCAGATATCACCGGCGTAGCCATCGTACTTGCCTTGATTGAGATCGGTGTTGATCCTCTCGGGGCTCATGTAGGCTATGGTCCCGACGGAGGAGTTACACGGGTCCATAGTCTGTGCCAGAATCCGGCTGACTCCGAAGTCAGCGATCTTGACCTGGTTTCTGGCGTTGATCAAGAGATTTGACGGTTTGATGTCACGGTGGACGATGTGACGTCTGTGAAGATAAGCCAAGCCGGTGAGGATCTGGCGCGTCAAATCGGACAGAGCTTTCTCGTTGGCTATGTGCTTCCCCTCTAACGATCCGCCGTCCATGAACTCCAGAAGGACCTGGATCTCGCCGTTATGGTCGAACATATCGTGGCACTTGACGACGTTAGGGTTATCGACGTCTCTCAAGATTTGGATCTCGCGGCAGATCTGGTGGCGGACCGACTCGTCGTGGTTGCCGTAGATCACTTTCAGCGCGTAGACCCGCCCCGTCGGCTTGTGGATCACCTTGTACACCGTGCCGCCGGCGCCGCTCCCGATTCGGTTCGCCCGTTCCAGTTCGTTGAAGCTGATCATCACCGCCTCCGACCCCGACGGGGCCGAGCTCGGTCCCGGCGGCAGAGGCAGCGGCACGGCAAGAGACGTGTCGCGCCTCGGCATCGGTAGGCTGAGGTCCGGACGGCGCCGGACCCTCCCCGCCGGGTCCTTTCTTGTTTGAGCCGGCGGCGGCGGCATCTGGTTCATGTGATTATTCGGCCTCATGATTTTTTTTTTTTTCCGGTACAAATATTCCGATTCAAATAATTGAGAAGAATCAAAGCTGAGCTGAGCTGAGGAGATATGAGAGGAGAGGAGAAGAGGTGAGATTAATGATGGAGGTGAAGGTCGTGACGATCACGACGAGTCACCGGTTTGCTCCGTTTCATGGGTGGCTTTGATTGATTGGTGTGGGGGGATTGATTGAAACGGTGTCGTTTATCTTCTATTACGAAGACGAGTATTCCAGAAATCGGAGACTTCTGCAGGAGCGAGGAAAAGAGGAGGAAACCAACGAGAAAAAAGAAGAGGAAGACGAGGATTTTTTCTTCTTCTCTCAACAAAAAAAAAATTAATAAGTTGAAGAAATGAAGGAATAGGAATTGGTGATGCGATGCGATGCGCTAATATAATCATCATCAGGAATCGAAGATTTTAAAGGCGAGGTGATTCACGCGCTGGGGGGAAGGGAGTGGGTGTGGGCGGGGAACCAATCAAGATTCGGAGGGCGTTCTGAAGGTGGGGCCCGGCTCCTGGGTGAGAGAGAATGTGAAATGTCAATTTTAAGCGGTAAAAAAACGAACGGGGGCGCGTGACTTTTATATTATTAACCCTCTCTGCCCCGACATCGGGTATCTCGTGGAGAATATTTAAGGCGGGATTCGGCGGCGGTTAAATAAGTGTTGGATTTTGTTGTCGGGTCCGGATTCGGGTATGGGGATCCAGGGGCCCGGGTTGGGGCGACAGCAATTTGATGGAATGAGTAAAAATGTTGAGATGGAGACTAATCCATGTTGATTATTTGATAGTTAGTCTTAATAATGAGGGATTAATTCTAGCCAAGTGTGAATGACGGTGAAGAGATTTCTTCCACACCATGAAAAGAGATCGGGGCTTTTCCATTATTCTTGAAAAGGTAGAACCTAATTACCATCGCAAACTTAAGACCAATGTTGAATTTATTGAAATTAATTCACATTTATAATAAAAGACTTCGATTTTAACTGAACTATTGAAGAAATTATGGATAGCCATATAAACCTCATCTCCGTCCATAATTAATTAACATGTTAATCAATCAATAATGATAAATTAGATTGGCGTCACGTCATTTCATTTGATCTTGCATAATATATACTATGAGATTAGCAATTTATTCCCAAAATACTCTTATTTGCAATATTTATTCCAACGACTTCCATGGGGTAAGTTCCTAGTACATTACCAATCATTACAGCCCTAATTGATTTTGTCCCTAAGAAGCTAAGAGTAGGAGCAAATGTCACTGTATATAGGCTTAAAAGGCCAATGCATCTCATTTATCCCTTGTTATTTGGTGTAAGTGTAAGTGTGTATGAGATGACCCGGCCTTAGGGTGGATTGTGTGGACCTGACTTGACCTGGCTATAAAAGCTAGCAGGTAGGTAGGTCACAAATCCCACATCGCCCGAGAGAGAGTGGATGCGATACTTATATGTGCAGGGTTAGCACAATATGAAGAGACGCGTATTGGGAGCTCAGTGGCTTCGGAGAGGATGAGAACTCCGAAGTTAAGCTTGCTGAGCTCAGAGCAATCCCAGGATGGGTGACCTATTGGGAAGTTGCGGACGAACTCCCAAGAACAAATCTGTGAGGGACCTGTGGGGTGCCAGAGTGGCATATGGGCCTATAGTGGACAATATCTAGCTTGGAATGAGCGGGCCCTCAGAGGGCATTGGCGTCTACTCCAAGAGACGCGTTTTGGGGGCGCAGTGACTTCGGAGGGGATGAGAACTCCGAAGTTAAGCTTGCTCGCATCGTAGCAATTTCAGGATGGGTGACCTACTGGGAAGCTAGCAGGCAGGCAGCTCCCACCGCAAAACAGTGCGGGGTGATTCCCAAAGCGGCGGACAATATCTCTAAGGCGCGTGTCGGGCTGTTAGAGTGTAACATAAGTCTACTTAACTAGCTAAAAGCCTAAAATTATGTAACACCTACTTCTTCAGCCATTTGTTCTTATGTATAGCCATGAAATGCATGGATCAACCAAAGTGTACTCCTTTTGACTCTTATGACTCTTATCTCTACATACTTTAATTTGTTATCCCTCCGAATTTTGTTTACACAACATTTGTAGTGAGTATACTTAATTTGGATGGACACAAATGTAACATTTTCAAAAATAACGCGTGTAATATAAATTAGATGATACAAAGTTTAACGACGTACCAATCAAATTTCTGAGTCATAAAAAGGAAACACCCTCGTACTTCCCTCTACACACTCTCTCTCTCTCTCTCCCCCATTACTGAACAAGTTGCCATGCCCACCTTGATTTGAATTTTCTTCTTTCTGGTTCTCTTTCTGATTTTCCCCACTCTTCCTCATCATAAGTTCATAACGTGAAATGACTTGCTCCACACCATCAAAAGACTAAAGGAGATTGGAGTTTTTCCCTCGTATTATAGAGACTTGTAAGAGTTGAAATTGAAACTATCTTTCGCAATTGTGAATTTTTTTTCTTTCAAAGAGCCAACAAAATTAGAGGAACTTAAACCGTAAACGGCATTCTAGGAGACTAAGTACTAAGTAGTGCAAATCATTACTCATATTCTCATTTGACATTCCAAACATACTATGTTAATGTCTTTCAGAGCTTTGAGTGCTCAAATAATTTTAAATTCGGCTAATCATTTAATTATATAGACAAACTTAAAACTTTACTGATTTCGAAATACCGAAAAAGAAAATGAGAATGTTATATGTGTCATGAATATTGCCTTGATACATACTACTTAAAATTCATTTCTTACAAGTTATTCCTTGCTCGGTACTAGATTTTGTCAACATAAATAGGAGCAGATGTCACCATATATAGCCGTCAAAAGGCCTATGCGTATTTGATATGCAAGCTTTTCAGTTTTTAACATATGTAGCATAGCTAGCCAGAGCCCAGAATTATATTTCACATGTGTTTAGACTTTTCTTTTTCCAAGCAAAATCCATTACAAGCACCAACTGTGGTCCTATGTATTACCCTATTCACACTCATTGAGATTGTTGGAAACTACCATCCAAAAGCAATTAACATGCTTTGAAATTCCTTTCGGAAATTCTCTATACCAATTTCGGTTTGAGGACTAGTTTATTGTTGGAAAAAATGGGTTAAAACCCATTTATAAAACCAAATTTAAATGGATTAATTAAAGTGTGTTACACTTATGATTAATGAGAAATGAACTTGGATTTGTATTCTCCATAATGAGGACTACAAGATCATGTGTTCATATGCCTAATTTGGTTTTGGGATGAATGAAAAATTGTCATCCAAAGTTGGCTATGTGAAATGGGGAAAACTAAGTTTGTCCCACATTGGATAAAGGGAAAAGTAAAGAGGGCTTATATAGAATCATCCTCCTATGAGGTATAGTTGTGTTAACACAAACTATACACTCTCACGCGCAGGGGGGGGGGTGCAAATATCGGCTTGGAGCACCAAAAACTTGGGTGTGCCCGCGCGACCTGCGGACACGAATGCAACACCGATTTGGGCTCCAGAACGCAGGCTTCTTTTTGGACTCTTCAGCTGCTGGAAAACCTGTTGAAATTCCAGCAGTATTATAACACATGTTGCTGGAAAACTTGTTGAATTTCCAGCATTATAACACATAATTATTCAGCCATTCATGGTGATTAATTTGTGTTGTTACATGGCCTTTGAGTTCCCTCTATTCATTGCTGACTTTAAAAGCCATAGCATTCCTCACACTATATAAAGGGCCTCCTATTCCCTAGTTAGAAACACCAACAAAAAGCATCAACTCTTCTCCTCACAAACTCTCTCTTCTGCTCTTGTGTTCTTGTTCACTTTCTGGTGATAGAAAGAGGTACTTCCGGTTCGCAGACTTTCTTGTAGCAGTGCAGCTCCAAGAATTTGTTAGTCATTGTATCCTGGGAGACGAGCGCCAACGAGGCCTTTTGCACCCGTAGAGGCGGCGTAGTTGTCTTAAGGAGAGTGTGTGACACACACGACTTGACTTTTGCAAATCCACCTTGGAAAATTTGTTCGGTATTGGTTGTGTATCTATTCATACCTTTATTGTTTATTTTCAAGAGTTTTATTTCTAAATGCGAGTTAATCTTCATCACAATTATATTTATGCAATATCGTACAATTACTGTTTACATTTATTACTCACGGCTCATAAGTTCATATGAGACGTCTACTTCAAAAGCAATTAACATGCTTTGAAATTCCTTACGGAAATTCTCTACACCAATTTCGGTTCGAGGACTAGCTTATTACTCACAACTCATAAGTTCATATGAGACGTCTACTTCATGTGTATCGTCGCCACATTTGACACATTAGGTGTGCTAGCTGAAATAAAATAAAAGTATTATATTTGGATCTTCGGTTCTGCTAGTTATGGCATTTTTTGTCACTCTTTAGATTTTTAGTGTGAGGTTCCCACCTACGCTTCACGATGGAACAAAATGTTCATCATCTCAAATGAACGAGAAACAAGTGTCATTTTTATCTTTCGAACAAACATATGACAATAATTTTAATTTCTTTCAATATCTTATCTATTCTTTACACATAAAACAACAATTTTGCCGACAAGAATTAGACAAGTAAATCAAAATGTAAATAAAGGAAATTAGTTGCCTTCTGTTTATCATTGAAGGGACAAAAGTTGGTTTGAAAGCCATATACACTGGTTTTTATCCAAGCATCAAATGCAATTCAAGGCTAGTTGAGAATCTCTTATGATCGAACAAAATAATCACCTCCACTGATCATAAAATAACTGTGTGACTCATAAATCATACCAAAAGCGTTGGAGAATACTTAAGCTCCACCAATATATATATATATATATATATATATATATATATATATATATATACTTAGTAAAATGAAAATGTAGGATATGTTTCATCTAACTTGTTCAAAACTACAGAGTTTACAGTAGTAAAAGAGAAACTGAG
Source organism: Potentilla sterilis (assembly GCA_963682095.1). NCBI lineage: Eukaryota > Viridiplantae > Streptophyta > Magnoliopsida > Rosales > Rosaceae > Potentilla > Potentilla sterilis. The sequence goes on from OY821754.1 coordinate 11,959,861, forward strand.
TTCCATTCTACGACCTGGATTGGATTTTAATGTATTAAGTACCAACTATACAAACTATACAGTTCATGGGCTATGTGACAATGTTTGTTATAGATATTTTAGTAGCCAGCAGGAGCAGAAATCCGTGGTTAAGGTGGTTTTGTTGCCTATTGAAGAGGTAAGGCTGTAAAAACCGAAACAAATCAAACAGTTTGCTGCGTTTTGCCGACTTAGCTACAAACAGAATAATTTTCATTTGCTATAGTGGAGTTATTTACTAACAAAAATTTGAGATTTATTTCATTATTCAATCGCTGTGAGTTAGTACATGTAATATTAATAAAATTATTTAATCAGGGTCAGCACCACATTTGTTTTTTTTTTTTGGATGAGACACCACATTTGTTAATGACATGCAATTCATGTAGTTCACTTCTTTCTGTTTATTAGAAAAGAAAAGAAAACTACAAGAAAAACTACAAAAAGAAAAAAATAACAAACATTGGCTAAGAATTCATGAGTAATCTGACCCTTTCACTCATAAAAACTACAAAAAGAAAAGGCTTGAATTTTATTTTGATATTTATAGCCTGGCTTTTGAAAATCAGGAATAGGGCGATAGTAGTGTGTTAATTTCCTCCAGTATCTCATGAAACAGAGTGGTACACAATTCGTTACAATGGAAAGGTGTATTAGCCTCCTCAACATGGACAAAACTTTTTGTTTTAGCCTTGTTTATAAAAAAAAAAGTGATATAAATATACAGGATGATTAAGTATGATATGTTAGGGTCATGAAAGATACCTGCAACCTGCCACTCATGCAAATAAGATCAGGATATGTTTCATCTGATTTGTTCAAAACTACAGAATAACACCATTTCGAACGGGAGCTCAGAGTCCAATGTACAACCTGGATTTAACAAGGTGTTGTATACCAACTGATATATGCCTCATCCTGTCATCCACAAATATTCCACTCATTAATTTTTTTTAATTTTGTCAATCCTTTATTTTCCTCAATTTTCCTTTTAGATTTGGTTGTTCTAAACTTCTAATAAAGCAACTGATTAGCCAAACAAAAAAGATGACAACAAGTCGAAAGGACTTTTAACATATGTAGGTATGTACAACGAAAATGGCCATCCGCAATTTACAGTTTATGTGCTTTGCGGCAAATGAAGTATATTCGTGAGGGTGTTCTATATGGATACTGCATCAATCGTCAGGAGACTCTGAATTCCACTCTTCCTCAGGTGCCAACTTAAGGTCCGCTATTAGAGACAGGAGGACCATATGAGTATCGCCATTCTCCACAAGCTAAGCATCTTTCTACCCCAACTCTGTTCACTAATGTACAAAATTTGCAAGACCAGACCTTAAACTTGATGTCATCTTTTACAGTCGCGCAGGCTGCACATGCCAATGCCAATTCCTGCAATGACTTCTAAGCATTTGAATTGATGATAACAAAAACTCTCAATCAAGCTCTAACAACGACAAGGATATTAACCGAAATGAGACCAACAAGTCAACATAATTTTTCATGCTTTCTTGAAAAAGAATATGAATAGCTTTACCTCATTCAGTAAAGTGCATATACTGCATTGCCACTTTGATTGATCATCTACTTTTTCTGGACCTGGCTTTGGTTGAGTAGAAGTTTCGGTAGATCTTCCATTAGTAATTACTGTGAAAGCTTGTGGCCTCTGAGAAGTTCCGACCTGACCCTGGACATTAGTGTCACCATCTAAAGACTCTGACCCACACCACAGATCATCATGTAGTCTCCTTTCTGCAGCCATCACAGCAGCTTGTATTGGGCTCAAAGCAGCCTTAATGTTGCTATCCCCACCTAAACGCTTAGGTCCTGATGGCAATAGAGCTCCATGACGTGCTCTACTTTCAGCAGCAGCCAATGCAGTCTGGCGTAGAGATGATGGAGGGGGTTGACGTGAGAAACCACCCAAGCGTCTCCCAGGAAGATCAAATCCTTGTCCAGTGCCGGTAATCCCTTTACCCATCAGTTCCTCACATTCCTACAGAAAACCACGGGACCAAGTAAAGTGTAAATCATCCATACAGCACTCATCTATACAAAACATACCAAGTACGCTAAGCACTACAACAGACTATAGTAGGTAAAGAAAATGAAATTTGATAACGAGATAGTGAAATGATACAGTACTGTCTGTTAAACACATCTTTTCACAAGTTCAAATCCACATAAACAACAGGAATGATAAAGTAGCCAAGACAAGAGGATAAAAGCTATTCATCCAGGAGTAAAGTATTGAAAGGCTTCAATGGAGCCTTTCAGAACTTGGAAAATAATGGAACTAACATGAAAAAACCTAACTACTGTAATAGATAAGAAAGGAAGAGTGAACTCATGTGGACCAACACCTCATACGCTTGGGTCGGAGATGGATGACAAGGATCAAATGAATTGATGATGAAAAAGTTTATTTAAAAAGTATGAATGATCCACACTGACTCCTAATAGGGATAATGTGGATGCTCAATATGCAACGATCCATGATAAGATCTGCTATTTCTGGTGCTCCTACATTAACCACATACCTAGGAATATTCATCAAAAGTACTAATTAATAAAAAAAAATTCATAGTTGTGTGACAAAGACCTAATTGACAAATTCCCGTCAAGGTACCAGATTGCAGTTTACTGAGAGCATCAGCACTTGTGGATTCATGAAAAATAACATAACCAGAAGTTCAGTGTGTAGTTTGTTTGACATTCTCAGCCCTTCAGCAGACTATACTAATTATCAATTTCACAAGTGAGGCAAGGCAATTACCCTTCTGATCTCGTCCAAAAGGTTGTAAAAGTCCGCATTATGAGGACCATGCTCGTTGTGGCAGAGCTCATGCAACATTGTATCAAGAATCTGTTCATACGGGTAGAAATCCCATTCATTGTTTGGCCTCCGTAGTCTGAGCTTAACTTCGGCACCTCCTCCTATATTGAGCCCCTGAAGAGCTGGGTTGGCAGGACTGCATTTGCAAAGTCTCAGATGTCAATAATCAAATACAACAAAGCACAAACAAATCAAAGGGAAGACAATAACAAACATCCCAACCTGAACTCAGAAAGAATCCGGACTTTCCATTTACGCTTCCGCATTATAGGCTGCACTTGCTTTGCTATCTTCTCAAGGAGTTTCCTTGCATCCTCCTCTCCAATTTTCTTAAGTGGTTTGATTTCCCAAACCTTGTTAAGGTCATTAAGATCCATTGTACTCTGCATAGTAACAAAAAAAAAAAAAAAAACACCCACTTAATCTAAAAAACGCATCAACATTCCAAAACCCATCAGCAATATCTCAGAACTAGAAAATAGGAAAGCATCAATAGGGAAGCTTCTACCTTTATCACAACCCCAAACAGAACAAAGCAAACTGATTCTTGGGTACTAAAATTTCAGCAATTTTGACATTCATCATAAACCAAAACCCTAATCTTCCTCACAAAAACACCCAACTATATGCAAATAAAAATAATAAAAATCGAAACTTTACGTAGTTAGACAGTTGAAATGATCAAAATTCTCTACCAATTATTAAAATTACGGTATTTTAGAGTTCATACCAATCAGAAATTAAGAAAGAGAAAAGTGACAGACCTGAAGTCCTTGTGCTTAACTGTTAAGCCTTTGAAACCCAGGAGAATGTGAAAGAGAGACGACTTGTTCCTGCAGGCGGGTAAGGTTAAGCTAATACGACGCCGTTTCTATTCAGACCAATTTACTCTTCTACCCCCCAACTCCTTTCTGATACGCTTAAAGCCTGTGGGTCTACACTGTGGCTTAACCACAGCGGATCATTCTTCCTTTGCCGCTAAATAACCACTCCAACTGAATTAGTACCCAAAACCCACTCACACTCTTCTCTTCTTCTTCTTTTTCTTCAAGTTTCCTTCTTTTTTTCTTTTCTGTTGTTGAAGAAAAACCGAGAGAGCTCATCAATGGCGGCGAGACCCATTTCGCTCTCTCTACTTGTTCTTCTTCTTCTTCTTCTTCTTCTTCAGGCGCTTGCTTTCTTGGTGCCCATCAATGCCGCCGCCGCTTCTCCACGGCCTCCGCCGCCACCGCCGCCTCGGAACGCACGCCACCCTCGTCAAGGTACCTCCTTTCTTTAACTCTGCCAGTTTATTCTTCGTTTTAGTTTGATTCGTTGTTCGTTTCTGTGGAATTGTTGGAATTTGAGCGTTGTATTGTTAGCAAGATTGAATCTTTGTGTTGTTTTCTTGGTTCCTGAATTAGGGTTTTAGCTTTGTATGCTTCTCTGTATTGAATGTGGTTTGTAAAGATTAAGAAATGAGGACCCACATTAGGGTTTTGCGTTTTTTGTTATGGGGTTTATGATTGTTCATCTGGGTTTTGTGTTTGGTGAAATGAAATTGAAGCCCTGTTCTTGACTGAGCTTATTGTTTAAGCTGTAGTAATCTTTCATAGATATTCTGTGATTTTATTTTTTGGGTGAGTTGATTGTTGCTTTGGGCTTTCTGGGTAGTTATATAGTGGCTGATTAATCTTTTATATTGTAGAGAACTAAATTATATCAAGTTGTTGTGGAACCGTTTCTTGGATACTTGTTGTTGCTTCATGGTTTCTTGGTAACCGAATTGAGGGTGATGCTTTTCTGTTTTGGTAACAGAGCCGCCAAGTTACTTGAAGTTTGTTTCTAATGCCACCGAATTCCTACCGGAGGACTACTATGACTACATTATCGTGGGAGGTGGCACTTCTGGGTGCCCTTTGGCTGCAACACTATCATCCAGGTTTCGTGTCCTCCTGCTCGAAAGAGGTGGTATTCCTTATGGCAATCGGAACTTGATGACCCAGGAAGGTTTCTTGGCTGCACTCATGGATGTTAATGGCTTGGACTCTCCGACAGAATCCTTCACATCTGAAGATGGTGTTCCAAATGTCCGAGGACGCATTCTTGGTGGCAGCAGTGGCATAAATGCTGGTTTCTATAGCCGTGCAGATCAGGAGTTCTACAAAAGATCCACTTTCCATTGGGATCTTAAAGTGGTGAATGAGTCCTATGAGTGGGTTGAAAAAGCAATTGTCTTCAGGCCTGAGCTTAGGAGCTGGCAGTCAGCATTTCGAGAGGGCTTATTGCAAGCTGGTGTAGATCCTTATAATGGGTATACTTTTGATCATGTAGTGGGGACCAAGACTGGTGGTTCAACATTTGATAATCTGGGAAGGAGACACAGTGCTGCTGACCTTCTTAAATATGCAAAGCCACTGAATATTCGAGTTGCAGTGCATGCCACTGTGGAAAGAGTTCTGTTGGCTTCATCTACTTCATCTCCAGTGTCAAGGCAATCAGCAGTTGGAGTTGTATTTCGTGACAGAAGCGGGAGTTATCACCATGCTATGCTACGAAAACATGGAGAAGTGCTTCTCTCAGCAGGTGCAATTGGAACTCCGCAGCTACTTCTATTGAGTGGTATTGGCCCAAGGCCTTATCTTGCATCGTGGGGGATTCCAGTGGCTCATCATCTTCCTTATGTTGGGCAGTATATGTTTGATAATCCCAGAAATGGTATCTCAATAGTGCCACCAATTCCACTGGAGCACTCACTCATTCAAGTGGTTGGCATTACTGAATCAGGGGCTTACATTGAATCAGCCTCCACTGTTATCCAATTTGCATCCCCACTCCGCTCTGCTTTCCTTAGGACACCATCTGCGCCTCTATATCTTACTGTGGCCACCCTCATGGAGAAGATTGTTGGGCCAGTCTCTGCTGGTTCTTTAAGGCTGGCTTCGACTGATGTCAAGATGAATCCTATTGTTCGATTCAATTACTTCAACAGCCCAGTGGATGTGCAAAGGTGTGTGAATGGGACGCGAAAAATTGGTGAAATTCTCAGGACCACGTCTATGGATGCGTTCAAGTTTCAGGGATGGTTTGGTAATAAGGACTTTAGGTTTATAGGGCCTGCATTGCCACTTGATCAGTTTGATTTTGAAGAGATGGCAGATTTCTGTCGCCGCACTGTAAGCACCATATGGCACTACCACGGGGGCTGCATTGCTGGGAAGGTGGTTGATGGTGATTTCCGGGTCATTGGTATAGATGCACTCCGTGTTGTTGATGGGTCTACTTTTGGTATATCACCAGGGACAAATCCTCAGGCTACCCTTCTGATGCTTGGAAGGTCAGTGTACTCAAATCATGTTAGCAGTCCTTGTAGCTTTGTAGCTAATTTAAGATACTTGCATATAAGGTTGTATCTCTATTATATTTGTTGCTTAATAAAGTGGCTAACTGACTGTTTTATCTGGTAATTTTGGCAGATATGTTGGGCAGAAGATAATGAATGACAGAAAGGGAGGATATAAACTGATTGATCATCGGTTGGGCTGACAAAGAACTGTGGCTTACATACTCTTTGTTGCTAGTGAAGATAGTACTATGTACTGTTTGCTGGGGGCAGGTTTTACTTTTTCTAGTACCTCTGTATTCTCTTGTAGATATCTTGCTAGTTGCTACAGATATGTTGATTCATTCATTCACATTACAGGAATTAGGGATAAGCACATACATCAACTGTGAACTTAGAATTGAATATAACTGAAAAAGAAAATTGTGCAGTTTTGTTCTGAACTTCTTTTACTGGAGTAGCATATATAATTCATGAGCAGTATTGAGTTCACCTGGCCATGTTTAAAGTTTTTTGGGTTTTTGATATTGTGCTTTTACTTTGGGGAAACTGTAAATTTGATAATGCAATCCTTTGCGATGTGAACAATCTGCCCATTTTACTAAGGGACATCTTAGATTTAGAGTATATGGTGTTGCTGTGCTATATTTAGTATGAAGTACATGCATCAAGTTATTTACATCTGCCCACCTGATTCAGTAGATGCTCACAGGAGTCTCATCAAGTTATTTACATCTGCCCATCTGGTGTTGGTAACTTGGTAACGTATTATGATGCACTCCATATTTGGAAACTTGGGAATGTTCCTTTGTTGTCAGAATAGAATCAAGTTACATGATCTTGGTGAGCTATGTTGGTTAGGAAGTATATCCAGATGCTCACATTGGCTTCAAATTACATCTGGTATTGTTATGACAATGTAATTGAACTCCATCTTTGAAAACTTAGGATTCATCCTTATCCTGTCAGGATAGGAATTAGACCGGTATCCTGTGTTCCATTAGATCATGCTATTAGTGACCATCTGAAACAGAATCTCCTCCATGCTTTCCAGCTCACTAGACCTAGAACTCTCCCCTATGAATGAATGGCAAAGCATTCACGACTGTACACATCCATTGTTCTGTAGTTTTTAGCATTCCCATTCACTAGGTATTATTTTGGTTCCTTCTCCGAGAGGAACTATGTGATAATCAGTTCTGCTACTAGAGTTAATATTATGTGTCCTGCTTGTTGATGGTTCAGTTCTTGATATAACTTTGTGATAAGTGTTGATCTATTCATTCAGAATAATAGATGTAGGAAACTCCGAACTGATTAATTGCAACTGAAATAGCAGATTGTGCATCTTTTTGTTTTGTTTCAAAAGCTTTTCTCTAATAGCATACATAATTCATTAGCAGTGTTAAAGGTCCACTCATTCATGTGTAATTGAAACAATGTTTGTGGTTTTTGAGATTGAGCTTGAATGCTGCTGCTGTATGCTGTGTTTGGCAACAGAGAAAGAACTCCTATCTGTTGTAGGCTTCTTCCTTATGCTGTCAGATTGCCTTGAACTTACTGACCTAGAATCAGAATCCCCTCCATGCTTTCCACCCCTAGAACTGGAGCCTCTCCTTCTGAAGTCTCAACTGACATCTGAACTAGAGCTCTTACTCCTGCAGTCCTCCTATACCCAGAAACACAAAAAGCTGAGAGCAGATTTTTTGTCATCAGTCACTACTAATCGCAGTTGGCATTCACATACCAAATAGATATTTTGGTACTTTATATAGATCAAGGTGACTTGTATTAAGGTTCCCAAAGAGTTTACTGATATACGAATATACGATACAGTTATACCATATTCATCACGATGCATACTCTCGAGATTACTGAATTATATCTTTACTATGAATAATCATTTCATTTGTTTTTATTCATGTGTTGCACGATATGAAAACTATTGTCATATAGTCTAGAACTTTTCAATTCAATTGGAATCAAAATTTTCAACCTGACTTGCACCCTACTAGACTTTCTCTACAAGTCTACAACTATTTGTTTTAGTAGCATGAAGTCATTTTTATACAAACTTTAGAATCTCATGGATTACAATAACCATAACAGATCTGCACCACTAGACGTGAGCACTAGATATTTCATACAAACTGGCAAAGTTACAACATGCTATAAATATTGTAATATATAGTACTAATGAACAACGGTGCTCTTTGTATTCAAGTGTGGCATAAGGGGATCCAGATTCCAATCACTGCATACCTACAATTGAAAACTAAAACAAAATCAATGGCAATTGGCAAAGGAAGGACCCAGGAAAACACAAACATGAATGGGTAGGTTCAAAGCAAAAGAGGTTTCCAAGTCCCACATGGTGTATGATTGGTGTCTTGTTCATCATTATTCAAGAGAGAGACTTTTTGTAGAATGGGATTAGTGAGATGGGCATCATATGGAACAACATGTAGTGCTTGCAAATGATCAATTAAATTGTTAATACAGATCAGACAAATGCTACTATATATGCCAGACATAGAGATTGCTTCTCTTTCACTTATTAAGAACACTGACTGGTTGCTATTCCGGAGTGAAGGAAAGAAAAACAAAAGTAGGTACTTGTCCATTTTTACCAATCAAATCAGAAATTAGGGCATGGGACCTGTAATAATAATACTAAGTTGAGTTGGTCTTCTCTGTCTTCTTCAAGATCTGATAAAAAGAGGTTTAGATGATAGAACTTTGTTAAGTGATTATACATAGTCGAAAGATGCCAAGTGAAATTAGTCTTTCTTTTGTATTCTTATAAGAGTTTCCTTCAGTTTTGTCCATCTGATTATTGAGAACAAGGCTTAATGGTTTTCAAGTCAAATACGTTGGGAAGAAGATCGAGTTGCAATAAAACCTTTGTACTGCACTATTGCTAGTCCTCGAGTCCTCCTAGCTATTGTAGTGAAAAAAAAAATTGAGAGGGAGATAGTGAGATATGAATTATGGGAGTAGGGAATGGGTGGGACATGTAGGAATGACTACTAGAGTACTCTGATGTAGCATGTAAGAGTTCGTACACATCACACATGTTAGATGAGGAACCAAATCATGTCACCACAGTAGTTTTATGTCGCATAAAATTTATAACCGAGAACAATTATATAGTTCCCGAGTAATAAAAGTAAATTTAACGGAACTGAAATTTGTATTCTTCAATCCACTCGTTTTGTTTCTACTAACTTCAAATTTATTGTTGTAGAATGATGAGATAAAAAAACGAGTGCGATATCAATAACCGACTAATGTAATTCTAAAAGAAACTATATGAGTACCGAGATTTCCAAGTCTGCAAATAAAGAACAGATTATATTTCTACTTAAATCTAATGAATGCAACTGTTGAATTGCAGCCTATGATTTTAGAGGCCAAACCAAAACTCTGCAGAGGCTGTAATTCATTCGGGTTAAATTTGTATTTTTATTTTGCCAAAAAGTTTATCCACATTTAGAGTTTCAGTTTACTTCCCCTCACCTAAAACGGGGTTACAAGACTCTTCTTCCCCCTTTAAGATCCCAACAAATCCTGCAAATTTAGTCTCGCACTTTTCAAAGCACAGAAAAACACAAGACACAAAAACACCAACACCTTCCACTTTCCATGGCTTCTTCTTGTTCTTCTTCTTCCCTCAAAGCCATCTCCACCTTCAACACCACCCCTTCAAAAACACCACCACCTCGTTCATCAAAACCTTCCCTTCTCTCCTTCCTCAACACCACCACCTCCTCCTCCATCTCCCTTAAGCTCTCTCATTCCTTCTCTCCCTCACATTCTCGTTCAAATGCCTCCACTCTCTCTCTCCTAGTCACCAACGCTCTGAAAACCGCAGAGTCTTCTTCATCGTCCAACCTCACCAAGTCTCCCACGTCCGAATCCAAGCCGACGATCCTGGTCTCCGAGAAGCTCGGAGAAGCAGGTTTAGAGGTGCTACGAGCGTTCGGGAACCTCGAGTGCGCGTACAACTTAACGCCGGAGGAGCTCTGCCTGAAGATCTCAGCATGCGACGCGCTGATCGTGCGGAGTGGGACGAAGGTGAGCAGGCAGGTCTTCGAAGCGTCGAAGGGTAGGCTGAAGGTGGTGGGGAGAGCAGGGGTTGGTATAGACAATGTGGATCTGCAGGCGGCGACGGAATTCGGTTGCCTCGTTGTTAATGCGCCAACAGCAAACACTGTCGCCGCCGCAGAGCACGGCATCGCCCTGCTCACTTCCATGGCTAGGAATGTTGCTCAGGCCGATGCCTCCATGAAAGCGGGTAATTTTATTAATTTTTTTTAGTTTGGTCGAGCTGTCCCCGGCGCAAATTATGTGACATTGTTTTACTTGGTTACGTTATGTTGACCGAGTTGTTAGTTTGATTTACATTGTTTATCGTCACGATTGTCACATATGGTGATATCGGAACTCGATTTAGGAGATCCGGCATAATATCTTTCAATCCATTTAAGAGGGTAAAGTCTTTTACTTTATAATTGAGAGTTGTGCTTCATTATAGATCTAGGGTTTTTTTGTCAAGGGTACTTTTCTCTTGATAGTGGTGGGTTTTGGTTGGTGAGAGAGGTGAATGCCAGGGTCGAAATGCCGCTTTTGTACGTTTCAATGGTTTCAATCAGCTTTTGAATTCTAGTGGTTGTGGTATTGATTGTTTCTGATTCATCGTTTTCTGGGTAGAAATGTGATTGTTCCAAGCAAGAGGGCAGAAATTTTTGAATGATTCAATGCTAGCTATTTGCTGACAGAGTCAAGTGGGTGGTGGAGGTGTGCACATGCTTCGCATGTGTGGCCCTTTTAATAAGAAAGAAAATTCTTTATGAGAGATTCAGATTCAGGCATCAAGATTTGTCAGATTGATATATTGCCTTTTGTTTTCTAGCTTTAAGTCTTTAACTATGAATATACCCTTTTGCATTATTACATACAATAAATAATACAAGGAGTACTGATTCAGACAGAATCTATACTATCTGTGTGGAGACTAGAAATCAGTTTCTGATATGGGGCATCTGCAAATGAGGTTGTTCTTGAAACAGATAGAATTGCTTGTCTGAGATTCTATTCAATCCAATGAACTACGAGATGGAAATTCGAAGTTATTAACATTGAGAGCTATCCCTTTTGTGTCAATTGTTTACCTCATAAGTTCCAAGGTCATTAGATTGTTGAGAACTTTTGATTGCTAAAATATTGACAAAGGTTGTAACATGATACATTAGATTTCAGTTTCGACCTAAGAAACTTGAGTTTTCAAGGTCTAGCAGGAATCCTTAGATTGATGTGCAGGTTAATTAATTACATTGTTTTACTTTCCTTTTCTGATAGAGCTGCATTGTTAATTCTAATATGCAGGTAAGGCTAACATTGATGATTATTTTTGCAGGACTATGGAAAAGAAACAAGTATGTCGGTGTCTCTCTTGTTGGGAAGACATTAGCAGTAATGGGATTTGGAAAAGTTGGATCAGAAGTTGCTAGACGTGCAAAAGGCTTGGGAATGAATGTCATTGCTCATGATCCATATGCTCCAGCTGACAGAGCCCGTGCCATTGGTGTGGATTTGGTCTCTTTCGACCAGGCCATCTCCACCGCAGATTTTGTGTCTCTGCATATGCCACTTACCCCTACTACATCCAAGGTGTTCAATGATGATACCTTTTCAAAGATGAAGAAGGGTGTTCGCATCATCAATGTTGCAAGGGGTGGAGTCATCGACGAAGATGCATTGGTGAGAGCCCTTGATAGTGGAATTGTAGCTCAGGTATGGATATCTTTGATTCTCTAATTCATATGAAGGATGATCCTTTTAAACTTAACATCATAGCTAGCATGCTTCTCTACAGACATTTTCATCCTAATAATCTTCACTGTTGCCTCTAAAGTTTAGACTCTAGCTCCCTACTCTATACTTGGGGGTTTCTAAAAATCATCACATTTGCCCAGATGAGTCTTAGATGAAGAACTAGATGGCAACCTCTAACTAACTACTGTCATATATGAATTATGTATTCTATTCAAATTTCACTAGATTTTATTATTGTTTTGATCTATGCAAAAATGACTGTTATCTTTTGGAACAGGCTGCACTTGATGTGTTTACTGAGGAGCCTCCGGCAAAAGAAAGCAAGTTGGTGCAACATGAGAATGTCACAGTCACACCTCATCTCGGAGCTAGCACAAAGGAAGCACAGGTATGCTTAGTTTCTCTGATCTGTCTTGCATATTCAATTTAGTCCATTAATTAAGCTTCTTTATTGAAAGATATTTTACATACTTAAATATTGAAATTTCTCTGTGTGAAATTCAGGAAGGTGTAGCAATTGAAATAGCCGAGGCTGTAGTTGGAGCATTGCAAGGTGAACTTTCTGCAACTGCTGTCAATGCACCCATGGTTCCTCCCGAGGTAAATCATGATGCTACATCATTTCCATTTTTGAGCAGGTTATGGTATTTTATAGTTGAACATTTAGTTTTCTGATATGGTGTATGTCCTTAGGTTCTGTTTGAGTTGTCTCCTTATGTTGTTCTTGCTGAGAAGCTGGGAAAGTTAGCTGTACAGCTAGTAGCAGGAGGGAGTGGAATCACATCTGTGAGAGTGGTTTACAAATCCGCTCGGGATCCTGATGACTTGGATACTAGACTTCTCCGGGCCATGATCACTAAAGGCATTATCGAACCGATATCTACCTCATTCATCAATCTAGTAAATGCGGATTTTGTTGCCAAGCAGAAAGGTCTGCGCATAAGTGAGGAAAAGGTAAATGTGGACTCATCTCCTGAGTTCCCAGTTGACTCAATCCAGGTGCACATTTCCAATGTGGACTCCAAATTTGCAAGTTCAGTTTCTGATAATGGAAGCATAAGCATCGAGGGGAAAGTGAAATATGGGGAACCCCATCTCACATGTTTGGGATCGTTTGGCGTGGACGTGAGCCTTGAAGGGAACCTTATTTTGTGCCGGCAGGTGGATCAACCTGGAATGATTGGCAAGGTGGGAAATATTCTTGGGAGCCAGAATGTGAATGTGAGCTTTATGAGTGTGGGAAGAACCATCCTGAAGAAAGCCATCATGGCTATTGGTGTAGATGAGGAACCAAGCAAGGAGACCTTGAAGAAAATCGGGGATGTACCGGCTATTGAAGAGTTTGTGTTCCTTAAGCTATAGGGAAAGTTAATGCTGTTATAGTTTACAGTGGTGAGTTGAATCACAAGTTGCTTACCCAGTAAACATCTGTTGTTAAGTTGTTTTATGAATGTCTTCTAGCTAGATAGTAGGATTGTGCCAACATGTTATGATAGAAGTCAGGGTATTAGAACTGCTGCTTATAAGTTAGTCATGGCAATTCTTTACCTGCTTTCGGAGATCGCTATTGCTGTTGCTTATGTTCGCTTGCTTGCTTCTTGTTGTTGTATTATTATCCTTGCTGGTGGTTGTATAAGTAATTCCTCTGCTGGTAAATAAAGTGGTGATTGCATTCAGGTGTTGGAACTAGGAAGAGCTTGCTTAAGATTTTTCTATGAATGTAGCCCTTGTCTTTGAAGTTCTTATACCTACAACAGTACAACTATATTCGAGCTAGATTTCTCAGGAGTCTAAATGCCAGTTTTTACTTTCCCTTGTCCATTTTCTGCATGAGATTTTACTAGTTTCTGAAATAATTTGGGTTTAATTGCAAAATTCCCCAAGACAAATGAACTCGTGCAGAAAATATTACCGTACTATGTTTCGACCATATTTTTATTCATACTAATCTAGAAACTGAAACATATGGCCAGGTTAGAGTTGCTAACTTTTCGGGCTCTTTCTTACCAGCACTAAGATTAAAAGACATTTTAAGGATGCATACACCAAATTATGCAATTCACACGTGCAAGCAAAATATTATAGCATTTCAAAATACACCAAATTCCTGCAGCTAAACTATACCAGAAACGAGAATGAGGAGGAGTGCACGAAATAAGATGCACAAAAAGGATACACCAAAAGGAGTAGACAAACATCACCCTTTGTAGCTTCACAAACACAATAATAAACCAAAATTCTTTTTATTTTTTTATATGATAAACAACTCAAAAAGTCAAAATTGTATGACTAGTTTGACGTCAACTCACAATTTCTCGGAAAGACTATACTGGGACACCAAATAGTATACCGCCACAGTTGAGTAGGGCCGGCTAGCTAATCTATATAAATTTTTACTGTAGTTCCTTGTGAAAAAATAAAATAAAATAAAATAAAATGAAATAGACACACGTGGCCCTATGGTATACAGCGACAGTTGATCACATCCCAAAATTCCCAATCTCTCTCTCTCTCTCTTCTCTCTCTCTCTCTCTCAAGCTAGGGCTTTGATATGGCCGGTGCCGGGATACACCCCTACCACCAGCAATGGGCGCCGGCGGCCGCCCCTCCTCCTCCCCCGGCCGTCGTCGCCGCCGCGCCTCCTCCTCCTCCACACCACCTCGTCGACAACCCAAACCGGCCGGCGAACGACGAGGTCCGCACCATCTTCATCACCGGTCTTCCCGAAGATGTGAAGGAGCGCGAGATACAGAACCTCCTGCGATGGCTGCCGGGCTACGAGGCCTCTCAGGTCAACTATAAAGGCGAGAAGCCGATGAGCTTCGCTCTCTTCGCTACAGCTCAGCAAGCTATTGCTGCCAAAGACGCCCTTCAGGTTCGTCATTGAATCCCTGTGTTAACTGTTTTGGTTTTTGATGATATAAATGGTTTTCAATTTTGATTGGATTCTGGATTCTGCAGAGTATGGTTTTCGATACGGAATCGAAGGCGGTTTTGCATACTGAGATGGCTAAGAAGAATCTTTTTGTGAAAAGAGGTGAGAATTCAGCTGAATTTGTTTAATTTTACAAGGAATCTAGTTCATACTTCATAGTGTAACGGTTTTTAACTGAATTGAATAGTGGAAACAAGAATTATGTTTGCTATTAACGTGTTACTTGTTAATGATGAATCTTGATAGCTATGCTTACGGACTGTTGTGGTGTTACAATGTGTTATCTGTTTGAATTTGTAGGGATTGTAGGGGATTCAAATGCTTATGATCAGAGTAAACGCTTGCGTACTGGTGACTACCCGCAGGCTGGTTATTCCAGTCCAGTGCCTTTTCATCCTCCACCGCCACCTGTTTGGGGCCACGGGTGAGAATATATATCATTTATTTTTTTCCAGCTGGAATTGCTAGTTATTCAAGTACCATAACTGAATATATAATGCTTGGAACAACTTCTGTTGCCTCTATAGCTCCCTCTTTGGATTTGGGATTACATTTAGTTACATTTTCTCATGTGAATGTTGGTTATGTGGCCCAGGTATATGGCTCCGCCACCTCCTCCATATGATCCATATGGTTATTCTGTTGCTCCAGTACCAATGCCCCCTTCTGCTCCTGTACCAGCACCTAGCAGTTATGTACCTGTACTGGTAATCCTCTGAGCCTTTTGCCTCCATTACCTGGTTTTGAGATTTTTTAAATAACGTGGGATCAAGCAATGTTTCTGTTTGCCACCTGATTAGTTCGTATGATACTATTAGAATGGTTCACAAGGTGTTTTTTTTTTTAATTAACTGATGTTATTTAATTTTTTTTTTCTTTCTGGCTGTTGTGATAGTTGAAAGTGATATTCATATGGAGATATGTGCTGTTACTTAATTCAAGAATGATCAACTAGCAAAGACACACCTCAACTAATTTTATACTTGTGTTTCTCGGTATCATTGATTATCGGTAGGATCTATTATGTTGGGAATCCAGTTGTGTTAAAAGTTGCCTGTGTTAAGGGCACTGGCTAGGATCAAACCTGGGGTGGGTGCTTGCAAGAAGGTTCATTTACTACCAGCTGGTTCAATATTGGAGAGGACTGAGAAGTGATGGCTAGTATTTTGAATTTTGTAGCCTGACTCTTAACTGTCTTAGAATGGGTTATAATCGCCTTAGATTCATCTTTGTCTTTGGCAGTTATGTGCTCATCCCTCTCATAAGCCTTTATGGGATATATATTATTAACATACATACTTCAATGGGGAAAATTAAAAAGAACCAATAGTCATGTAGACAAAATTATCTTAGGAATGCCAAAATTTGGACAAGATTATGGAAAAATTGGAGATTCCCACTCTTTGGCTGAGCTAATTGTCATGAGTCTTTGGTAAACTGGAAATGGGGATTGTTAGGAGTTGGGGCTCCTGTCGGTCATCCAACTCTTGAGGTAGTGATTCCCACTAGCCATTACCCCAGGGTTAGTCGCATTAGTTGGACAACCATTATAGCATTAATAGGAGCAGCCAGAAATCCTCTCCAACTGTAATATATCTACATCTGCAACAAGAAGTAAACTACTTGATTTGACATTTATGCACCTGTAGTCACCCTGGCCTTTTTGTTTAGATATATGATCTCTATATTTTTAAAAAAAAGAAGCTGAAATGCAGCTGTAAATATTTACTCTTTAGCACTAAACTTGCAGATTACAGATTTAAAGACTGGAAGTTGCCTCCCTGGTTATCTTAGCTCTTTATATATACTCATAGACAACTTAACATGTATGGTCTTGGATTGTCATTTCATTATTTATTGGAGATGTGTCTGTATTATAATCATTTGTCTTGCTTGTGTTGCCCACTCTTTCTTTGTTTGTTGTTTTATTTAAAAATAGATCTCCTAAATGTTGGCTGTTCATGGTGAGTTGGTGACTGATGTGTGATGAAGCCTCTAATTTTTTCTTTAATCTGATGCTCCCCCATGTTTCCTGCAGAACACAAAAGATAATCCACCATGCAACACCTTATTTATTGGAAATCTAGGAGAGAGCATTAACGAGGAAGAACTGAGGGGCCTATTCAGCTCGTATGAATGTCTCATCCCATATTGTGTTTTGTTTCATCTCTTATGATAGTAAAGATGCCTGCTAAATACTATTTGTCCTGATTTTGGGTCATGCAGACAACCTGGATTCAAGCAAATGAAGATCTTGAGACAGGAAAGGCATACTGTTTGCTTCATTGAGTTTGAAGTAAGTATAGTTACTTGGCGTTTAAACTCTGAATGCATTTATTAGTGATGCTTTGTATTGAGATACAGTCTGAGATCCTACCCTTATTCCATATTTTCTAAATGGGGTCCCTATGCAGGATGTAAACAGTGCCACCGCTGTACACCACAATTTTCAGGGTGCGGTTATCCCCAGTTCTGGTTCTATAGGCATGAGAATACAATATCCTTTTATTACTCTGTTGTTGCTGATCCTTTTGGTTGTTTATGAACTTTTATTTATATATGAGATGAATTGAATTGCTAGCATTGGGACTTTTGCTGTAGTTTTAGAATGTGTGATCACATACCTTGGTGCTAAACCCTCTTAAGACGCTACCCTGACTAATTACTCAAGTCACCTTTAACTGCTCCTTCTTTCAGAAGCACAAGTCAAGAACTTGATATTATTGTTACATAAGTTTTCGGTCCATATGGTATTTGTTTGAATACAAGGTTTTTTACCCTTACTTTAGGTCCCCAGTTAGACAGCTTCTTGGTTTTCAGAATCACTGAACAAGTTTTTTCCTTATGTTATAGTGTATATAGAGTTTTTCTTTATAACAGATACATAAACCATTCCCTGTACTCATTTACTTTAGCAAAATTGTGTCTTTTCACTGATTATTATTTCAAAATGTAAGGTTTACATTGGATCATTTTACCATAGTGATGTTTCCTTTTGTCAATATACCGTGATGACATCTCATTAATATCCTTAAGATTTCAATTTTGTGCCTTTTCACTGATTATTATTTCAAAATGTGAGGTTTACATTGGATCATTTGACCAGTGATGTTTCCTTTTGTCAATATACCATGATGATGACATCTCATTAATATCCTTAAGATGTTTACAGAAAATATAATTACCAGTATTTTCTAAAGAACTTCCAAACGTATATTTTGATCTACTTCACCTAATTAAACATATATTGTTTATGAATTATTTATTTGAACAGTTGTGACTTGATAATGTTATTCCTTTTGTGGTTGATGATCGGTCATTATGTGCTTTTCCTTGATCCATAAATACATACTCAAAGAACCCATTTGGTAAAAGGAAGGATGGGAACTACCCTGGTGCTGCCCCTGCTGCAAATGGAACTCCACCACCTATGACATATCAGTAGCTTGAAGGGGATGTACTCTGTTTCTTATGCTACCGACAAACACAACCACATGATAGGATGCATCTTGCAGCGCATGCATCCATTCATAGTCACGTCATCAGCATTATCATCTCTCTTCATGTGAATGAATGCACAGTGGCATCATGAACATACCATTTGGTCATGTTATACAGATTTGAGACATGCATTTATAATCAGTGTGTGTTATTTCCTGGATGAGGGGCTAAATTACTGTTACCATTTGTAGGATGAGTAATGCATGGGTCTGTTGATTTGTTGGATCTGAGTGTGTTTTTCTTCATATTATGTACATCAATATTAGGATGCACATCTATAGACATGTTGCTATCTTACATATCTTTCTACATAGGTTTGATTAATTCACTTAACTAAGGTGGGTCCTTGGTCTGTTTCATGGCATAACTTTTATTAGGATGTTTAAAGACTTAGGGTATCACACTATGTATCATGTCATTCCCATCACCACGACATACTGAGTTATAGGTCATCGTTTAAGCGAGGAGCTAGTAGCTGTTTTAACATTCAAGATCTTCAAATCATAACTTTTCAAAAAGATGTTGGGAATTATATGCTGTCATTTATATACAGGAGTTTCCAACAAAATGACAAAGCTGTATTCATTTGAGGAGGTCAAGGTTTTGCAGCTGCCGTTTTGTTTCAGGTAATATTACTTCACTAGGAAAAGGTTACTCTCTGACTGACACACCCCATATGGAGGCTAATTCTCATTCATCAAGCGTGGTTACTTTGTACGTCGGTGAAGCTGTCTTAAGATTAGAACTGACATTTAACTCTGAATGAGAATTTCATTATTCCCGGGTTTAATTCTTAGTCCGTGTGTTTTAGTACACAAGTTCTAGCTATTATTGCTGGACTATTCGTTGGTCCTTGGGTGCTGTTGATGTTTTGTAAGTGAAATGAATTGTAGGGTGTGGGAATATACATGGAAAACGAAAAAAAAAAAGATAAAAGAGAAAGAAACTGAAGTGTGTTTTTGCATACGGAGGTACCTTTGAAGTTTGTAGAGTAGTTCTCAGTTTTTATGTCACCTGGTGTTTGAGATCATTTATCCCTTATTTAGCAATGGTTCTTTGCAATTAATATTGCCATTCTCAATCTTTGGTATGTTGATGTGCATGACCAATGAGTGGGTTTATTGTAGCACTTGAATTGTTGCAAGGCTTGGGTGCTTGATGTCTTGCGTGCCAAACTGTAGAACAGTGCGTAAAATCAAAGGCACCCCTTTCTGTAGTGCATATGGTAGTACTAGGGACTGTTGTAGTTACAGCAGAGAATGTAGGATGTAAAGCTGCGGGAAAGAAAATTGATTTAATGCAACTATGATTAAATTATTTTTTCTTTCTGGGTGGGGATGTGATTTATCAGACACAACCGAGAAAGTTGCCAATACTCTTTTCAGATGGCCAACAGTCCAAGAATGTTGTAGGCTTCAGAGCGACATTTATGATATTCTCATCCTACTTCTATAAGACAACTGAATGTTTACGTAGCATTTGCTTCTCAATCATTTTGTTTCTTTTTAAAGGGCTTGCTTCTCAGTTATAAATCCAAACGGAAATATCAACATGTTGTGGGTTTGATTAGAACGCGAGACTTTTATTTTGTTAAAATTATGAAATCAAGCAAGATGAAAAATCAATCTCCGGGGTTCCAAGTATACTTGTGCAACTGTAATTAGCAATGATGTTCTTTTTTGTTACATGCCATTCGTGATCCCCAGCCCCTTAGACAGCTGTTGAGAAGACGATTAACAAGGGCTTGCCGGTTTCGTAAACAAGTGAATCTACTTTTTGTGCAGATAAGACGTTATGAATGAAAGTGATCACCGGAAAACTTTGAAGAGGTTAGCCTCGAGTTTTGGCCAGAACCAGTCATTGTAGAGAGCTAGGGGTTTGAGGTGGTCTGTAATGTAAAATCTTGAGCTACGGGGTTTAGATTTACAGCAGAAGTACTTGCATAAACAGGAAACTGTTCTTGCTAGCTTATCATAAATGTAAAATCTTGATTGCAGTTCTTACAGTTTCAGGCTTCTTGTTGAATTGTTTGTCAAATTGAGAGCTTATATGTGATCAGTGTATCTATGATCGACGAAGGTATGTAGTACTAGTTTCTGCTCTTGTGACAGATCCAGGAGCGAAATCAATGGACTTTGTATGAAGTTACATTTAGTTCCAGCTTTCCGGGTGAGCTTTTCCTACCAAAATGAGCATTGATATCCTTACGATCTCTAAGCAAGCCACCAGCACAAAATCTACCAGATTGGAGTCCACATATAACAATATTGCAACACCTGCAGTAGGAATCCTCCAATAGAGAGTATCTTAACTATCTACCACCTCCATTTTGGCTTGAGCACAGCTCCATTCACCGTTAGCATTGAGAATCAAATAGTTATTATAACATACAAGATTACAGTTAATTTATGAGTTACTGGCTTTCAAAAAAATAAATGATTTACTCAAAATCTGGTTATGGTTTATCACAAGTTACTTTCAAAATTCATCTCAAGCAAATCCATTGATTATGAAATGTCATTCCGGTATGCAGACGTAGTTAACTTCTCCACTTATATGCAAGCATAGCGATTAGTTTTTTCTGGTATAAAACCAGTTTTAGCAGTTCTTATTTGACTATATTTGCATAAGTAACGAATCAAAATGATTCTTTATCCTTCTAATCCCATTGCTTCAGATAAATGACAAAATATTATACCGAAAAAGGAAAGAAAAATCTGGCAGTTGTAGGGAGTTTGTTTACCACTAGTTTAGCTGATTCCATTTCGGTGGCTGAAGTGCTACAAGGAGTTTCCATCTAATTACATGCAATATTAATATACAGAATTTCGTTTTGTGGAACTGCAATTGTCTTATGATGGAGTGGAAGCTTGTTAGAGGTAAATAGCATCTCATTTTGTTGCATGAGTTCCTCAGTTTCTTTATTAATCTCTGCTTCAATTTCTTTGTTTCAACTCTGGTAAATACCTTCTAGGCTAATTCTTTCTTCTTCTTTTGGGTGATGATTAGAGGCCATCCTTTCTGGGTCATGCATGCCTTAGTTGACCTTACATGGTGCTCTAGCTTTTTGACCATACCCCTTGATTTCAGAACTATATGCTCATAGTCTCTCATATATAAAGCAATTGCAGCTTCCAGATTATAGACCTATTTCTAGTTTTTTTTTTTTTTTTTTGATTAATAGACCTATTTCTAGTTGTATGTTGTTTCTTTTGACCTTTCATAACTGCTAAAATATCAATTTAATTATTGAAACATAATAAGAATAAGAGTAGTTATCTGGGGTTTGATGTTCAAGTTGTGGTCTTTCTTTTTCCTCACCTAATTTTATCAGGTGTATGTGATTAGTGGGAATCCACACTTTCTAACTTTTGAAATTCTGATCAGTTTCCATAACATTCAGAACCATGAGTGTCTCCTTCATTACATAAAGTTTACAAATAGAATAAAAAGAACTCCATAGCCAGATCTGTATTGTCAGACACATAATTAATTAAGCAACTGGTTGGAATTATAATTCAAACAATGCCATTTGAAGCAAAGCTTTCCCATCTAATCAACCACTCTTATTTTGTTCTGTCACCTAAATGATCTGTGGTTGCATTTTTTTATTTACTTCTCATCCTCTTAAGTCCCAAACCCAATTACTAAGTAACAGAGATTCAAGATCTGGGTTCTTAGCATATATTTCCTCACAAGTTTCATCTCTAAAACGTGACCTTTTACTGGATTAAGTTATTGTTCATTCCACAGATCCATGAGGCACGAGGTAGGAATATCATATTACAAATTGTTAATTAGCAGCTATCAGTCTATTTATTTGTAAGAGAATGTAACACGAGAATGGTACGTGTCATGTGAAATGGTGCAGCTGCAGAATGATTCCTGAAATTTAAATATATCTTGAAGATTGCTTGGATCCCTTATTAAAATCTAATCTAATTAGCAGGCCATATCATATGCATGATACGACAGTCCAACTGAAGACATACTCGAAAAAATACTTATAATTTTTGTCACATTACAGATTAGTTGGCCTCTATCTACTCAATATCTAGATAGGAAGAATATGACTTTACAACAAAGTCTCATATAATACTCAATCTTGCAACATAACGCGTACACACAGAGAGTCCGGCCACAGCTCTAGATGCCTTCTTTCACACTGAATTTGACTGCTCCATCTCTATCTCTATCACCCTGCATTCACTCAAATTGGTGCCACCGGAATTGCGTAACATTCCTGGTGGAGCATGCGGGGCTCCGAAAATACCCAAGTATGATATAACAATCCGTAACTCTCCTCACTCATGATGGGTATCAAGCACATTGCGGTCTAAATGAGTAGGACCTCAAGCACATTACGGTCTAAATGAGTAGTTATTGTCTTACCACCTTATCAAAAACATGCACTCTAAAAAAACAGAAGAATAAATGTTAATTCGCTGCTCAATTTTGGAAGGAATTAAATGAGATTATAGGTTGGTCTTTCTACTTACACATTTACTCCAAATATCACTCTCATTTTGGTTGTTGTCATTAGTGACCAAATAGGGGATATTCAACCTTGCTTGTATTCACATTTTTCTTTTCTTTTCTTTTGGGTTGTTCACACTTGACACACAAAGATACAAGCGAAGATCCTCCATCTTCTTCACTTTGTCAGTAAAATCGTGACTCTGGTCCTAAAAAGGTAGTCTCTTTAAAACATGCCACAGGCCAGAGACCGCAGACCGCGTCGTTTCATTTCAAGGCTCCTCATTTCGACCACTATATAACTTCAACCGAGTGAACCGACCAACACAGACTCTTCATTTCTTCAACCTCTCACTTCATCATTCTTCTCTTTCTTGAGTTCTTGACCCCAAAAACTTTCAACTCTCAGCACAAGGACAACTCAACCGCTTGTTCATCTCTGCCCAGAAAGAAAGCTCTCATCTTTCTCTCATCAGTGAGTAGTTCCCTTCTTCTTCTTCAACTTCTTCTTTACCTTTACAATACCATGCATGCGCAGAGCCCTTTCGGTTTCTTGTTCCTGTTCTTGTGCTTCTCTGTTTCCATAACCACTATAACTAGTTTAAGCTCTGATGGGCTTGCTCTACAGTCCATCTTAAGCCACTGGACTTCTGTCCCCAAACCCATTTCATCAAGCTGGAATCTTTCTGATTCTACACCATGTAAATGGGTAGGAGTAGAATGTGACACTGCCCACAATGTGTTTAACTTGAATATCTCTAGTTATGGGATTTCTGGTCAGATAGGACCTGAAATTGGGAACTTGAGTCACTTACAGACTCTTGTTTTGAGTTTCAATAACTTTTCAGGCCAAATTCCCATGGAGTTGGCTAATTGTAGTTTTCTTAAGACCTTAGATTTGTCTGGAAATGGGTTCAGTGGAAAGGTTCCTGATAACTTGCATAAGTTGAAGAGTTTACAGTTCTTGAGATTGAGTGATAATTTTCTTGAAGGGCAGATTCCTTCGTCTATTGGAGATTGTAGTAATATAGTGGAATTGGATTTGAGTTATAACCAGTTGAGTGGAGTATTGCCTGAGAGTCTGAATAACCTTAAGAACCTGTCGATTTTGCAAGTCAGTCAGAATACTCTTGAGGGTACCATTTCTTTTGGTTCGAAAAATTGCAAGAATTTGGTTTTCTTGGATTTGTCATCCAATAAGTTTAGTGGAGGTCTTCCATCAGCCCTTGCCAATTGTACAAGCTTAGAGCAGTTTTCGGCTGCAGTTAACCAGTTAGTTGGTCCAATACCGTCATCCTTTGGCCTTTTAGATAAGCTGCAAGTTCTATACCTTCCTGAGAATCATCTGTCTGGAAAAATACCTCCAGAACTTGGTAAATGTAAGTCCTTAACTGGACTACAGTTGTATACGAACCAACTAGTTGGAGAGATTCCAGATGAGTTGGGAATGTTGACTAGCTTGGAGGATCTTAAACTATTTGAAAACAACTTAACTGGTGAAATTCCAGTCAGCATATGGAAGATTCAAACTCTTCAATATGTCGATCTCTACATGAACAACCTCACCGGGGAACTGCCTTCTGAGATGACTGAGCTCAAGCAACTGAAGAACATCACATTGTACAACAACCAGTTTTATGGAGGTGTACCTCAAGCTTTGGGGATTAACAGCAGTTTAGTTCGGTTGGATTTTATGTATAACAGGTTCACTGGTCTCATCCCTCCAAATCTTTGCCATGGAAAGCAGCTGTCGGTATTGAATATGGGGTTCAACCAATTTCAAGGTACCATACCTTCTGATGTTGGAAGTTGTTCAACTCTATGGAGGTTGAGACTCGAACATAATAACTTGACTGGAGTTCTTCCACATTTTGTGAAAAATTCCTACCTTTCACGTATGGACATCAGCAGCAATGAGATTAGTGGAGAAATTCCATCAAGCTTGAGAAACTGTAGCAGCCTCACCACCATCAACTTGTTCATGAATAAGCTAACTGGAGTTATACCAGAGGAGCTAAGGTATCTTTTGGATCTTCAAACTTTGGATCTTTCCCATAACAATTTGGTGGGTGCTTTGCCTTCTAGCCTATCCAATTGTACCAAAATGCAGCAGTTTGACGTGGGGTCCAACTTCTTGAATGGCTCCATCCCTTTGAGTTTGAGAAGCTGGACAGGTTTATCTAAATTTGTATTAAGTGAAAACAGGTTTACTGGCGGCATTCCACCTTTCTTGTCAGAATTTGAAGGGCTTACAGAGCTACATCTTGGTGGAAATGTGTTTGGAGGTGTGATTCCATCGTCTATTGGGGCATTGCAGAATTTGCGTTATGCTCTGAACCTTAGCAGTAATGCATTGACAGGTGAAGTTCCATCAGAGATTGGAAAGTTGATAATGCTACAGCGGCTAGATTTATCTCATAACAACTTGACAGGGAGTTTAAGAGTCCTTGATGGGATGAAGTCGTTAACTGGGGTTAATGTTTCATTCAACAGCTTCACCGGTGCAGTACCAGAAACACTGATGAACCTGTTGAACTCATCCTCATTTTACTTTTCCAGCAATCCCTCCTTATGTGTCAACTACCTTCCTTCATGTGGCTTCACTTGTGCCGGTAATAACACTATTAAGCTCTGTAATAGTCCATCAAGCAAGCCAAAAGGACTTAGCAAAGTGGGAATTGCATTTATAGCCATCGGAGCATCGATTCTTGTTGTTTCTCTGCTGTATCTGCTGGTGTATTTGTTTTGCTTGAGCAGAAGGACTAAGCAGGATATTGGGGTGTCAGCTCGAGAGGGTCCAACTTCCTTACTCACCAAAGTCATGGAGGCTACGGAGAACCTTAACGATAGATATATTATAGGGAGAGGAGCCCATGGAACTGTTTATAGAGCTTCTTTGGATGAAGACAAAGATTTTGCTGTCAAGAAGCTTGTATTTGCAGGGCATGAAGGAAGGCGTTTTAGCATGATTAGAGAACTTAAAACCCTTGGGAAGATCAAGCACCGGAATTTGGTTAAATTAGAAGACTTCTGGTGGGGAAAGGACTATGGCTTAATCTTGTATAGGTACATGGAAAATGGGAGCCTTCATGATGTTTTACATGAAATTTATCCTCCGCAAGTTCTGGAGTGGAGTGTCCGGTATAAGATAGCACTGGGAACTGCATACGCTTTGGAATATCTCCATTATGATTGTGATCCCCCAATTGTGCATCGAGATATCAAGCCAATGAACATTCTCTTAGACTCTGAGATGGAAGCTCACCTTGCTGATTTTGGTATTGCTAAACTTTTGGATCAGTCTACTCCTTCAGCAATGTCCACCTCAATTGTTGGTACAACTGGATATATCGCACCAGGTAATACTTCTATGTCTAGTTATGGTTGAATAATTTATAAATGAGTCTACTTACAAGTTTTTTTTAGCAGAACTAATATTTTCCATGGTTTGTTACAGAAAATGCATTTAGAACAGCAAACAGTGTGGAATCTGATGTGTACAGTTATGGGGTTGTTTTACTTGAGCTGATTACTAGAAAGAAGGCATTGGATCCATCTTTTATGGAGCAAACTGACATTGTAGGATGGGTTAGATCAGTGTGGTGTGACAGAGAAAAAATTGATAGGATTGTTGATTCACGCCTTGCTGAGGAACTTCTGGACTCGAATATCAGGGATCAGATTGTTGATTTGCTTATGGTGGCTCTCAGCTGTACCCAAAATGATCCTAAAAAGCGACCCACGATGAGAGATGTTATCAAGCAATTATTAGATGTAAATTCCCCAATGAGGAGCACAAAATTTTAGCGTTTGGACAACTCAAACAGGTAAATTGGATTCCTTGTCTGTAGTTTTAGTGTATTAGTTATTCATCATTATGCCAATACAGTCAATATACAATCTTTTCTTCTGTGATAGTGTCTCTGTAAAATCTTTCTCTCTCTTTTTAGCCATATCCATGATTTAACAAAGTAAAAAATTTGAAGACTGATGTCTTTACCAGAGAGTATCAATGTTAAGCATTTAAGCTTTTGATCGGCAGGATGCAGTACTGCAGTAGAATCTTGTAAAACATTAACTGACAAAAAACTAATATTTTAGCATAGAACCTAAACTGTTGATGCATTGCTCCTTTAAGTGTTATAGACTAATCTCACAAAACCATTCACCTAGAGAGTTTTTGAAACCATCAAGTTAAATTTCTAAAAGAAATGCAACGCATGGAATACTATTCCCCAAAATCTGAATGGAGAGTTTGAAGAAATTGTGGAGCAACCGGGCAAGTGAACACAGAACCAGTAGTCTCTCGACCTCCGGTTATTAAAATTATTTAATCACAACCCTTAGCTTTGGCATAGTTTATCAGAATGATCATGTTAATGATCACAATGATTTTGTAGTTGACGAAGAACAAGTATTACCTTGCAGCAATAAGATCAAGCTAAAAAAACTAAAATGTTGTAGAACCAAATCCAGAAGTTCCAGAACAAAATCTACGTACCACTTAGAAGATCACAGAGAAGTAGAGCACCAGAATTTGGCGGAAAAGATGATGATTACGTGGTATATTTGCAAATCTTGCGAATGATATTATTTGCAAGAATCTCACATTCCTTTTTTCATCCCTGCTTCAATTTTTGTTTCAAATATGTAGATACCCATGGTGATTAGAGGCCTTCCTTTCTGGAGCATTCATCATTGTGAGTTAATTAGTTCAAGTTATGCAGGCCTTAATTGACCTTTCATGGTACTCTAGCTTTTAGACCATTTCAGAACTAGATGCTAGTTGTCAGCTTGCCCTCACTATCAACTTCACAATCTAATAATGAATAGGAAGAACTATGACTTATCATAAAATTCTCATAAAAAAAATGAAATTAAAATGGTAGGAGTGTAGGACATCAAGATTAATCAGTTAATGATAAGCCAGAAAACCAACTAATACGGCCATTACGTCGTCGGAAAGTCAGAAGCAGGAGGATAAGTAAGGCTTAGTTTGGTATTGCGTTTTAGAGTAAATAATCACTTATAATTATCATTATGAGTTGATTATGTGTTTGGTAAGTTTTTTATAAAGTGTTTATTTATAAAATTTAGTTGAAAAAACCACGATTTTAAAAAACAGGTGACATGTTACTTATTTAAAACACAGTTTTTCCATATTTGAGTTTTTTCACCTCAATACCAAACTAAGCCTAAGAAATTCTTGTGCTTAAAATACAAGCACATCTTGGTGTGGTCGTTTGAAGTCATGGCAAATATAATAGTGGTTTACTTCAAACTTTGAATAGCACGTGTAAAAACAACACAATTGGCCTTCTTTCACCCTCCATTTAAATCGGAACTACCGGAATTGCCTACTCGCCGGAACAAACGACTGAAAAATGAGCCGAGATGTACTGTAAAATCCTACCAAAGATGATGACAATGGTCGTTAAATTGTGAGATTAAGCTCATGACTAACAAAAACAAACACGTTCATTCATTCCTTCAATTAAACACTTAACTTTGTTTTTTTGGACTTGTAATCCAAAATAAAATCAGATATTCTGATAAGTTGTTACACTTTAAAAATCAGTACCATATGAATGAGAGAAGTTATATGAGAGAAGTTAACATCATCTAGCGACTAATTTACTTATTGTGGAAAAAATAATAATATTTTTAAGGTGCTGTTTAATGTACTCAACAAATATTTTAGTAGACCTAGCATAAAATTTAAAATCAGTATTACCTTAACTATACTCAGCATAGAGGTTGCGTTCGTCAATTGTTATCTGCTTTCCTTAATCTCTCAATACCAAATCCATCATCAATAAAGCCTTGACCTCTATTTCTTTCCAATATCCTAATTAGTTCCACCTTGACGTTGCGTCAAAGACGAGCTACAGTGAATGAGTCATAACTGGGCTCTTGTACAGTTCTACCTTACTTTGGATTAAAATTAAGTTCTTAGTTGTATTTTTCTTCTGGAGGTAGATTTGAGTTATTTCATTTATATATATAATTTGCAGTAGCCACCAAAAGGCTATCTATCTTACTTTACTACCGGGGTATGTATGGGAGTAATAAAGAATCTCATACAAGGATCAAGTTAAACAAAACTTGAAATCATGGCAATTTGAACCTGACCAGCAACAATAACAGATGGGGACTTTGGACGCCAAGATTGTGGCTGGTTGTAGTTGAAAACATATAGCATAGTGCTAGAGATAAAAATGGAAATTTGTTGTGCTAGGTATAATTAGATACTTACTGGATACATTTCGCAGCACCCTATGTTTATACTAAGTAGTATGTCCGCGCTTTGTTGTGGCTTATGTTGCTGTTGCTGTTGCAGTGATGTCGAGTCAGTACACAGACAGTAATGATATTATACATACAACCCCTTGCCGTACCACTATCATGCAACCTCTTCCACTATTTAAAACCAACGCAAACCCACCCTAATTCAAGTAAAAAACCAACAAAACCATATGGTGGACTTTACAATGTGTAATTCTAAAATGAATCATTGTTTGCTAATTGGGTAGAGGAGATTAGTCTTTGTTTTATCTAAATAAAATATATAGAGAATGGCTGCGGTCAATTTGCAGAGCAAGTAGGGCATATTGTATAGGGTTCACACTTTAACAGACAACGGAAAGAAAACTCAAGTCCTCTCCGGTCTCCATCTCCGGTCTCCATCTTTTCATTTATCAGTAGAATGACTAGAATATGAGTCTGAAGCCCTCAAGGTAGGGGGGTCTTTGAAACGCGCCGGAGACCTGATCAGACCGCGTTTCATTATGGCTTCAGCACCCTCATTTCGACTATTTAAACCCAACCGCCAAAACAGACTCTTCAACCTCTCACTTCCTTCCTCTCTTTTCATCTCTCTGCAAAAGGCCAACTCAACCACTTGTACCTGCCACTTCTGCTGCCCAGAAAGCTCTCATTTTTGTCAACTCCTCTCATCAGTGAGTTGTTCTTATTATTCTCCTTCACTTGACAATAAAATACCATGCAGCTTTCTCTGTGTCATTTCCTGTTCTTGTTCTTGTTGTTCTCTGTTTCCATATCCACTATAACTAGTTTGAACTCTGATGGGTTTGCTTTACTGTCCCTCTTAAACCACTGGACTTTTGTCCCCCAACCCATTTCCTCAAGCTGGAATCTTTCTGATTCCACACCATGCAATTGGGTAGGAGTCAAATGTGACACTGTCCACAATGTGTTTGCCTTGAATGTCTCTAGTTATGGAATTTCTGGTCAGTTAGGACCTGAAATTGGGAAAATGAGTCACTTACAGACTCTTGTTTTGGGTGTCAATAATTTTTCTGGCCAAATTCCCATTGAGTTGGCCAATTGTAGTCTTCTTGAGACCTTGGACTTATCTGGAAATGGGTTCACTGGAAAAATTCCTGATAACTTGCACAAGTTGAGGAATCTACAGTACTTGGGATTGTATGATAATTTTTTGAATGGGGAGATTCCTGATTCCTTGTTTACAGTTCCAAGCTTAGCCTTTGTTTATCTATACAACAACAGTTTGAATGGTTCAATACCTGCAAATGTTGGTTCATTGAGTGAGCTTATTCATTTGTATTTGAACAATAATGAGTTGTCCGGAGCGATTCCTTCATCTATTGGAAACTGTAGTAAATTGGAGGAATTGATTTCGAGTTACAACCAGTTGAGTGGAGTATTGCCGGAGAGTCTGAACAACCTTAAGAACCTATCTTTTGTACTAGTCAGTAAGAACAGTCTTGAGGGTACCATTTCTTTTGGTTCAGAAAATTGCAAGAATTTGTTTTTCTTGGATCTGTCATACAATAAGTTTAGTGGAAGTCTTCCATCAGCCCTTGGCAATTGTACTGGTTTAATGACATTTTCGGTGGCAGCTAACAACTTGGTTGGTACAATACCGTCTTCGTTTGGCCTACTAGACAAGCTTCAAAGCTTATACCTTTCTTACAATCAGCTGTCTGGAAATATACCCCCAGAACTTGGTAAGTGCGAGTCCTTGACTGAACTGCTATTGGGTAAGAACCAACTAGTTGGAGAAATTCCCAATGAGTTGGGAATGTTGACCAACCTGCAGGACCTTCAGTTATTCGAAAACAACTTAACTGGTGAAATTCCAGTTAGCATATGGAAGATTCAAACTCTTCAATATGTCCATCTCTACATGAATAATCTCACTGGGGAACTTCCTTCTGAGATGACTGAGCTCAAGCAACTGAAAAACATCACATTGTTCAACAACCAGTTTTATGGAGTTGTACCACAAGCTTTGGGAATTAACAGCAGTTTGGAGCAGTTAGATTTAATGCATAATATGTTCACTGGTACCATCCCTCCAAGTCTTTGCTTTGGAAAGCAGCTAATGGTATTGGTTATGGCATTTAATCAATTTCAAGGCGCCATACCTTCAGATGTTGGAAGTTGTTCAACTCTTTCAAGGTTGAAACTCGAACAGAATAACTTGACTGGTGTTCTTCCACAATTTGCAAATGAATCCGAGCTTTCATATATGGACATCAGCAGCAATGAGATTAGTGGAGAAATTCCTTCAAGCTTGGGAAACTGTAGCAGCCTCACCATCATCAGCTTGTTCATGAATAAGTTAACAGGAGTCATTCCAAAGGAGCTAGGGTACCTTGAAGATCTTCAAATTTTGGATCTTTCCCACAACAGTTTGGTGGGTGCTTTGCCTTCCACTTTATCTAAATGTACCAAACTGCAGGATTTTAATGTGGGATCCAATTTCTTGAATGGCTCCATTCCTTTGAGTTTGAGTAGTTGGACAGGTTTATCCAAATTGGTCTTAAGTGAAAACAGGTTTACTGGCGGCATTCCACCTTTCTTGTCAGAGTTTGACAGGCTTTCAGAGCTACAACTCGGTGGAAATTTGTTCGGAGGTGTGATTCCATCGTCAGTTGGAACACTGCAAAATCTGTTTTATGCTCTGAACCTTAGCAGTAATGCATTGACAGGTGAGGTTCCTTCAGAGATTGGAAAGTTGATAATGCTACAGCAACTAGATTTATCTCATAACAACTTGACAGGGAGTTTGAGAGTTCTTGATGGGATGAAGTCGTTAACTGAAGTTAATGTTTCATTCAATAGTTTCACCGGTGCAGTACCAGAAACACTGATGAACCTGTTGAACTCATCCTCATTTTACTTTTCCAGCAATCCCTCCCTATGTGTCAGCTACCTTCCATCATGTGGCTTCACTTGTGCCGGAAACAACACTATTAAGCTCTGTAATAGTCCATTAAGCAAGCCGAAAGGACTTAACAAAGTGGGAATTGCATTTATAGCCCTCGGAGCATCGATTCTTGTTGTTTCTCTGCTGTATCTGCTGGTGTATTTGTTTTGCTTGAGCAGAAGCACTAAGCAGGAGGTTGGGGTCTCAGATCGAGAGGGTCCAACTTCCTTACTCACCCAAGTCATTGAGGCTACAGAGAACCTTGATGATAGATATATTATTGGGAGAGGAGCCCATGGAACTGTTTATGGAGCTTCTTTTGATGAAGACAATTGTTTTGCTGTCAAGAAGCTTGTATTTGCTGGGCATGAAGGGAGGCGTCTGAGCATGATTAGAGAACTTCAAACCCTTGGGAAGATCAAGCACCGGAATCTGGTTAAAATAGAAGACTTCTGGTTAAGAATGGACTATGGCTTAATCTTGTATAGGTATATGCATTATGGGAGCCTTCATGATGTCTTACATGAAATCAGGCCGCCGCTAATTCTGGAGTGGAGTGTCCGCTACAAGATAGCACTAGGAACTGCATACGCTTTGGAATATCTCCATTATAATTGTGATCCCCCAATAGTGCATCGAGATATCAAGCCAATGAACATTCTCTTAGACTCTGAGATGGAAGCTCACGTTGCTGATTTTGGTATTGCTAAACTCTTGGATCAGTCTACTCCTTCAACGGTGTCCATCTCAGTTGTCGGTACAACTGGATATATCGCACCAGGTAATTCTTCTATGTCTAATTATGGTTTAATGATTGTGAAATGTTTCTACTCACAAGTCCATGTTCAGTACTAATATTTTAATTATTTTTCATGGTTTGTTACAGAAAATGCATTCAGAACAGCAAACAGTGTGGAATCTGATGTGTACAGTTACGGGGTTGTTTTACTTGAGCTGATTTCTAGAAAGAAGGCATTGGATCCATCTTTTATGGAGCAAACTGACATTGTAGGATGGGTTAGATCAGTGTGGTGTGACACAGAAAAAATTGATAGGATTGTTGATTCACGCCTTGCTGAGGAACTTCTGGACTCGAATATCAGGGATCAGATTGTTGATTTGCTTAAGGTGGCTCTCAGCTGTACTTATGATGATCCTAAAAAGCGACCCACGATGAGAAATGTTGTCAAGCTATTATTAGATGTAAATTCCCCAAAGAGGAGTACAAATTTATAGCTTTAGGACATTTCCAAATTGGTTGTTCCAATCAGGTAAACTGTATATCTCGTATCTGCAGTTTTAATGTACTAGCACTTCAGTGTGAATATACATACTTGTAGTTCTGTTTCTTCAAATGTATATCAATAAAATCAGTCTCTCTTAGTAGTCATATTCATAAATATATAAACAATTGAAGATTGTGATGGTAGTTGATTTATTGCAAATGTCAGACAGAGATGGTTAAATGTTGCAGATATTATTGTCTTTTAGACTCCTACAGCTATTGTGTATGTGAAATAACTGAATTTATAGTATAGTATCACATGCCAAAACTTCCAACAATTCAGTCAAGGTGATCTCCCATCTCTCATATCTTGCACATTCCCTAGCTGTGTGCGCCTTAGCATTCCCATGCTAGCTGCGTGTACATGCATGCCTCACATTCCCACAAACGTTGTATGAAGCAGTCAAGTTATATAATTGCAATTTCTGCAAACCATGAGCTAATTATTATGTAATGAAAAAACTCAAAAGGTGAACGATCATTATACTTTGACGTGAATTCAGGAGTAAAGTATCCACACCAGTTTCAAAGGAAGAAAATTATTCAACGGTGCAAGTGAACCGACACTCAAATATGTAATTTCAACCATTCGTTTAATCACCAACTATTCATATAGGCCTAATATTTAAGGAGTGAGTGAATATAAAGTTGTAAAATACTATAACTAAAACAAATTGAAAAGGAGCCACTATCAACATGATTAGCAACAATAAAAATCGCAAGAATAAGACCATAAAACTCGGCGTCCACAATACTCAGCCAATGAGGCATTAAGAGACACTAACGGATTTGAAGAAATAATAGCGTAAATGACTTATACACCATTAGTTCAAGTGCACTTGGTGCGTTGAATCCGCTTCTAGCTTCAAAGAATTGGAGAAACATGTATTCAGAGAAAACAACGCAATCAACAACTTTACAAACTCAATTATTCGAAGTAGAATTCCTAACCTTACGACAGTAAATGCAGGCCCTACAAAATCCTAGAGCCTTATGCTAGAAAGAAAAATAATTAAGAAAACTGAAGTGAGACAAAAATGATACGAAAGCTTAAACTACTTTGAATACAAGGATGAAATCCAGCTGGATTATGGTTCTATTTACTTTACAAGGATGAAAGTGGCTGCAGGCCTCAAGAACTGCCATGAGATCTAACTGATGAGATTGATTGTGCTGAAACAGAGGCCGTTGGGCTGTTAAGCTCCCGTTCTCCATTGATGGCTTTCGGTTTTCCACTCAATCTTTCCATTGCTTCATGGCAGATGTCATCGAACCACTCATCTTCCGGGAGCTCACTAATACAAAAATAAAACTCGGTATAAATTACACCAACTATTAAAAGCTATATGGTAACCATAACAAAACTATGTAATGTCTACAGACAAGTAGTAGTTTCCTGATATACAGAGAACATGATAAAACTTCAAAGTAAAAGAAATATCGGTTGGCTTTTAGCTCAGGAACATTTCCCCCACATAATTTGTGCATTATATATACAAAAAACTGGCAATTCTTAATCATGCGCGGTTACTACTATGCATACGTATTCTTGAATTTCGTGGTTATGTCTCATGTATAGAATACATATGGTGTAACAAGTAGCAAATACATGCATAGGCCTATGCATGTAGCATATAAATAATCATGAATATTTATGTCTCCTACATGCATAGGCCTCTACATGCATGATTGCATATTCATGATTATATACACAACCTAAAACAAGTAGCATACCTATAGGGATCCATGCCTGTCGCAGAAAATGCTGTCATTGCTTTAGATATGATCTCATTGATAACACGTTGCAAATTTCGAGATAGAAAACGTCCTTGTGAAGCAAAGCATATAACGAACTTCATATCTAGATAGAACTGCAAGCACATACAAAAAGTTAATGTGAAAGTAAGTCAATTGAAGGCATTAAATAGTGGGTGTTCAATATGTAACTCTTGCAATTAAGACTTTGTAACACTATTGAGAATAGATCCTAGTTAGTATAACTAGAGGTTCATATCTTTCAATCTTACGTCGCGAGGGATGTGACCTATGTTAGGTTCATAAGATATCACAGCTCGCATAAGGCACTGGTTAGCTAAATTGACATAAAAAAAGGATTGTATCACGGGTTCAGAATGAGCGAAGAGGGAGTGTCTGGCGCCAGCGCAATATTTTTATTGTTTGACCACCATTCCTGTAACCTTTACTAATAACAATACTAACCTTATATGTTAGTATTTAAGACCAGTAGGTATTCAAAGGTTTTAACCAAGGTAAGATAAACATTTAGTAAACTGGGAAGCAATATAAAAGGGCCATAATATAGCTGGTAAAGGCAGGATGTTATTAACATACAAGTAGATCCCAGTAAAGAACTGACAGATAGTGCTGTCACAGCCACAATGAGCATTTACATTATCCCTACAATCTAAACTTGCTCTTCTGCCAGTTAGATGTTTTACGTTCTTTCTTCTTTATATAATATAATTTCTACTTTCCTTCTCATAATGCCTAATTAAGAAAAAAAATTGCATACCAAGATGTCCATGTGCTTTCTATTCTTGTACATGCAATCGCTTAGTTGCAATACAAATGTGGATCTTTCATGGACAAAAATCGCAATTGTTGATAGTCGAAATTACACGGCAACAGATTCAGATTAAATTTTTTCATTTGACCAGAAATTACTTGCCTGTTGTAATCCAAGAGGACCCAGAGGCCTTGGCCCATCCTCAATGTCATCCCAAAAGCTTTGATCTTCGGAAAGCCACAAGATGACAGTTTCTGTTAGTCTCATAAATAGCAATGTCATAAATCTCTCCCTGCCTACGAACATATCTGCAGCTATTCCGGTCATCCTGTTTAGTTTTACAAAAAGTTCCTGTGATGGGGACAATTAAGAAAAGAAAATTTGGAATTAGGAAACTCTCAAATCATTTAACTTAGAATACATATAAATAATTCAAGTACTGAATAAGAAGGCGATAAATCGAACATTAAATACAATACAATAATGGGATATACATGTGAATAGATGTAGTGAGTGTTTATTTACAAAATAAACATGTATCAATAGACAACGATCATTTTTATACAACACTATTTCTACTTTGAATAGCAGCTTCAACATTATCCGATAACTCAGATGAGGGAAGTCAATGCAGTGCTAACAACACCAGCTTTTTGAACCATATGTAAATGCCTATGTATTTTTCCTTAATGATGACGGCAGACTAGCAGAGGACTTTTTTGCAACTCATTAGTAATAGCATGACAGGTATAAAAGCTGAAAACATAATGATCAAACAGGACTAATAGTAGCGAAAGTCATTACAACCCACCTGGAAAATTAGGGATGGAAACCACTCAAATTCATCCACATTCCCATCCAGGTTTATGTACATATCAGCAGTAAGATGACTATCTCCCTCCTCTGTAAAAATGAGATCTAAAGCATGCTGTTGACAAAATCTATCTTTTAGTCTGTCAACTGAGCTGACGAGCCGTCTCTTCCATTCTCTTTGCTCAGGATGGCGGTTTTGCCTATCTGATGATCTTCTACGAAGATCGTCCTTGAGTGTAGCCAGAGTTATTGGAGCCAGCTTCATGGCTGCACGTGGAAGTAGTTCATCTGCTAACAATGATGCATTTGCCAGCAATGCCATCTGTTGGGCTTCATCCCCAGCCAGGCGAACAATTTTATTCCCAGAACCTTCATAGTTTGCTTCTTCATCCATTGAACCTGGTAATGCTTTTATGAGCATGTTCACATATGAGTTAAACACTTGGAACAAACCTTCTAGTGTTTGACCTCCCAACTGCATACTCAACAACGGTCCTACATCCTCAAAGAAATCCTGCAGTGGTTAAAATGAAGTGATGATCAAGTAATGCATGTTAATGATAAAAGTGAACTGTAGACAGCTGGTAAAAGCATTTAAACAAGTATGTTTCCCAATGAGAAGCGTAGTTAAATACATAAAAGCACGCAGTAATGAGTCTAAGTAACATTCATTGCTAGCTTGATATAATGAAACGAGAAACATATTATTCAGAAATACAATATTAAAGCAAAAGGCACTATACACGAATGAGTTGACAGATCGAAAAGAAACAGAAAATATACACCACTACTCTGACAAACAAATCAAGAATCTGATTAAAACAAGTATTACAGCACATAGACAATGCTTTCCACAAATTAGAATGCATCCCACATACATGAGAGCAAACGGACACACGTTCAGTTATAAACTCGTGAAGTGTGCAAATAGATGCAACAAGAACACATTTAAATACTGAGTCTTATGTGGGAGAAAGAATGGTTACCTGGACCATCCAATTGAACCGATGGGCACTACTTGTAAGTTTATGTTGGAACGCTGTTGAGTTACTGAGAAATGTACTTGAGGGCCTGCCAGGTTGACGTGTAGCTGTTGGAGCAGTTGTAAGTACCCAGTCATCAGCAGCAGCTAAGGCAGCAGTGCTTTCTTCAATTCGTTTTAAGTTAGCCTCTAATGCTTGTTCAACACTAGGCCTAAAAAGTTTCAAAAGCACAGGACAAAGGGCCAAGCCACGAGCTTCTAACAGGGAACAATGACCTAATGCAATTTGAACACACTCTGCAGCAGCTCTCAAACCTCCAGCAGCTGCTGATGAAGCTAACGCGTGTCTTTTAATGAGAAGAGCAAAAGCCTCAGTTTGCTTTATGGCCCACATAACAAGCTCAGAAGAATAATCTGGTTCATTTTCAAATATAGCAGCGGAATCAGTGGCAGCTTGAGCAATAGCAGAAAACACTAACTGTGAGAGAGCAGCAGTATATGCTCCTCCATATGAGGTGCTTGATGGGCGAAGGCTTTGCATATTATACTGATATCTCTGGTAATGTGCATTCAGAAGAAGACTGTGTGCACGAGGACCATCCCCAAGTTTCTTAAGTGCTGATATAGCTGAACGGAGTTCACCACCACGTGTAGAAGGCTGGTTAGCAGACTCGGCAAGCTGATCGGCTAACTTTTGTCTGCGTTCAGTAATAGAATTCTGTAGAGACACGAGTAAAGCTGGATCCAACATCTTTAGTTGTTTTGCTTCGGAAGCCACATGTTCACCTTCCTCCAGGGCGGCTAAAGCTTCATCCACTCTCCTCTCAGCTAACAAAACATCCAAGAGATCAGGAAATTCTACTAACCATTTCTCCAAGTCTGAAGGCTCTCTATCTTCAAAAGTCAATAAACCATTTTCAGTAGACCCTTCCACAGATTTTGATAAATCAATCTTTACCCCCTCAGCTAGATCATGATTTACAGTAGCTAGAGTGGATAGCAGGTTTCTGATAGAGGAAAGCTGCCCCTCCAAATCTGATATCTCTTTTGAAGTTCTGTAAATGAGAAATAGTTCATGTAAATATATATTATGCTCGAGTATAATATTGTATCAAAATGAACACTTCATAACTAAAGAATGGACTAGCATAACCTTCTGAGGTAATTGTACACTTGCGATTTAACCCCAAGTATTTCAAAGCAATAAGAGACAATGAGCTGAATGTGCAAAAGGATACACAAACATGTAAAGTCCTAAAAAAAGTGTATGATAACCAAAAAAAGGTATGATCTTACAATTACTGTAATTTCTAGTGTAGTGACACTATATGACCTTGTTCAATAGCTTTTATTATAACATCTGAGCTTCTTGAAAACTAACAAAAAGGGAAATTGAGTCAACTATTACTTGAACAAAGAAGACTACAGTGTCCTTCACCAAGTACAATTAAACTATTGATCTCAATTCAACAAGTTATGAACTCTGAGAAGCTAAAACTCCAAAAGTGGCTATACCTAAAACAAAGCAACAGAATTTCATATTAATGGCATCATACATCGTGTCAGAAATGATTTACCATTATAAAAGACCTGCTCTTTAACATTTTAATACAAAGGTGGTAATGGTGAGGATGATTTACGTACTACAATCTAGAATCTTAATAATGTCACCATCCATATTTTAGTCGAGTCAAACAAGTCAAGCTAAGTCACCAAAATATGCAAAAGCATGTCAGTAGGCCGATAGTCAAAATACTTGTGTTATGGTGAAGCAACTCCAAACATAAGCATACAAATAGCAAAAACCTCATCACTAAAACATGAGATAAGCAGACACCAATGCGACTGAAAAACACTAGCTAGTTAACTCAAAAACATGAGGCAGGTAAGTAAATGATGCTGCTAGCTAATCACAGCTTCCAAATCAACCATTCGACGAAAACTCACTGTATGAATGCCGAGTAATTAGCATAGACACTTCTGCGCATCTCCTCCGCAGCTGCCTTCTTCAAATCGAAAAGATTTGAGCAGAACTGCCTCAACTCCTGCAGTACAAAGCCGAAAACACATTTCAATTTCCTCTAAATTTCACAATTCTAGCCTATCTAAACAACCATACCAAATCAAACACCAAAACCAAGCAAGAACAATGCTCTATCTAATCCATAGTTTCTATTAAGCTTAAGAAAATGTAAAAAGAAAGAGCAGAGAAGAGGAACGACCTTCTCGTTGAGGGAGCAGCGAGACTGAACGTAGCTCTGAGCATCAAACCTATCAGTCTTGAAGACATTGAGGACTTCCTCGAGCTTGACGCCGTTCTCCTTGACCGGCGTGCCTCTCGACCGAGCCGTCTTCGCCGACGCCATCGCCGCCTTCACCAGATCAGATCAACCGCCTCACCAGAATTAGGACCGCGACGGATCTCCACGGAGGGCAAAGATGGAAAATTGGAGGTGGTTAGGTGAGTAAGCAACAGCTATTGAGCCATGGAAGTTGAGCTTTTGAGCTAAGCGAAGAAGAGAGAGGATGAAGATGGAGCCAACGCGACTCTCTCTGTCTAAAAATTGTTAATACAGAAAAGGAGGAGACGGTTTGGTTTGACTGTAATTCACCTCAGTTTTTTTTTTTTTTTTTTTTTTTGGACTGTTATTTTATAGAATGATTTTGCTGACAGTTATTAATTGTGGAAAGTAGGAATCTTTCAGGTCTCTTTTTCTACCTGTACGACTGCTCCTTATTTTGTGCGACTGTCGCCATAAGAACTCGAGACCTCTTTTAGTATATCGATCAGTAGATGATTGTGTTTTAATTATCAAATATCAGATTTGTAAGACAATGTAATTACATACGAAGAAGCTTCAAACTTCAATATCAGCCAATTAAGAAAACAAGTCCAGAAATTAGGGCTGAAACAAGGTATTTGTGAGTATTTTCCTTATCACTCACCATTCAAATTAATATATATATATATATATATATATAAACAAAACGTGTGATTTAAAGTTTTAAGTTTTAGGTAGGAGTGGAGTAAAGCGAGATTTAAATTTAAGAGACTGCCGCTGGTGTCGCTCATAAGGGAGCATCTTGGCGGCCTTGATGTATAGCTTAATTGTGTCTAATGTCTATCGGGAGCCGTGGCTACCAACAAGTTACCCTATCAAGTTAGGTTAGTAAAAACATAAATTCTTTGAGACATTGACAAAAAAAATGAAGGCCCATTAAGAATATTCTAATTAACATATAAAATGTGACGGCCACCGTATTTTAAATTGTCATTGTTTGAAAGCGGTATCATTGGCCTAAACCACATAATGAACGCACATAGTTTTTTAGAAACTGTCTACAACTTTCTCAAAATAACGCGCACACAGGTTTTGACAAAACCGTCATTCTCTAGAACCATCCAGTCTATTTATAAATAGCCCGAATTGATTGACTAGCTAAGACATTCACAAACATTCTCTTATTTTGAATCTACTCAAACAGGTTATTAAAGAGACTGATGGTGGAGGCTCGGTGAGGTCTTAGAAGGTGAAGAAGATGATCTTTGTAGATAATCATCTTATTTTTCTTATCGAATCAATGATTTACCAGACGGTATGGATCTGTCTCTTTATTCAATTTTGATAAAATATTTCTTGTTTAGTGATTATTATGCTGTGCGCTCCTCATGCAATTCTTCATGATTGGTGAGTCTCTCGGCATTACCACTTTGGTTACGTTAGTAAAATGTCCACTATTTCAATCTAGATCCATACCTTACGCCATGTGTTTTTCAGTTATTCTTTTGATACATTAGAGGAGAATTCACCATCTATCCTTGTTTGATTCTATCCAACCCTTCTACCAAAGTCCTACCTTGTTTTATGAGTTTTATCATTCTTGCTCTTAAGGCATGAGGCACCCACCATATATAAGTCCCAGATCTGATTTTCAATTTTGCAATGCAGAGGGCATGAGGCACCAACCAAAAGTGGTGTTTGCAATATGCCGAGCATAGAAGCAGCAACGCATAAGGCAAATAAGGCACCGGGCAGAGGTCTTCTTTGCAGATAATAGAATGGAGGCACAAGAGGCTCCACATGCTCGTGCAAGTGAAACACTCTGAACGTTGTCTGACTTGGCAGTTTACTGCGTGCTGGAAAATGTGTTTGATTTCATTACACAGAGGGAATGGATAATTTACAACGTTGCAGAAAATACAATGTCGTACAGCTCGCACCTCTTCATGAGACATTTTCTTAAGCTGAAATTACGTGGGAAAGTTCAGACAATGTAATGGTTGTAAGATGCAATTGAAATAGGAAGAGTAAAACTTAAACTAGATTTTTACCTCCTTGTAAAAACTGAAATACAAGTTCAAAGTAGCAACAAAAATGCTGGTAGAAATTGTTGGAAAAATGGGTTAAAAAACCCTTTTTGAAACCAAATTTAAATGGATTAATTAAAGTGTGTTACACTTATAGTTAATGAGAATTGAACTTGGATTTGTATTCTTCATAATGAAGACTACAATATTATTTGTTCATATGACAAATTTGGTTTTGGGATGAATGAAAAATTGTCATCCAAAGTTGGCTATTGAAAAAGGGAAATGGTAAGAGTCAAGTGACTCTTCAGTTGCTACTAGAAAATTTTTGATATTCTAGTAACATATGATGTAATGTGTATTATGAACATTGAGTGGGATGTTCATGACCATTGAGTGAGATGTTCATGACCATTGAGTGAGATATTCATGACGATTGAGTTCTCTATATTGATGATTGATTTTAATAGCCTTGGCCATTCCTCACACTATAAAAAGGGTCTCCTATTCCATAGTTTGAGACACCAATCCCGAGACCAACACACCAACACAACATAGAGAGTATTCAATTTTCTGCTCTTGTGCTCTTGTTTTATTCTGGTGATATATGGAAGGTACTAGCAGTTCGTAGGTGTTCTTGTAGCAGTGCAGCCACAAGAACTCGAAAGGTCGTTGTATCCTGGGAGACGAACGCCAA
This sequence comes from Potentilla sterilis, assembly GCA_963682095.1. Classification (NCBI taxonomy): domain Eukaryota; kingdom Viridiplantae; phylum Streptophyta; class Magnoliopsida; order Rosales; family Rosaceae; genus Potentilla; species Potentilla sterilis. The sequence goes on from OY821754.1 coordinate 12,002,599, forward strand.
AAAGGCCTTTTGCACCGATAGAGGCGGCGTAATTATCTTAAGGAAAGTGTGTGATACACACGACTCGACTTCAACTAATTCGATTTTCCTTATCATTTTAATATCCGTCGGTAGTCGTTGGCATTCAATATTTATGATTATTATTTTAATTATAAATTAATTATGGGTAATCATATTTGCAAAATCATAAACCCCTCTTTTGCTTACAGAAATGTCTAAGATCGTGTGCCTTTGTAAGAAATGACTACTATATATATGTGCTTAGGGCTGTCAATTTCGACACGACCCGATAACACGACTCGAAACCCGCACGAAATAAAGCGGGTTGAACCCGCACGATTAAAAAGTGTGTCAGCGACGGGTTAACCCGTCATGACCTATTTAATAAACGGGTCAGCCACGGGTCAACCCGTCAACACGAAATAAACCCACGTGACACGTTTAATAAAATTGTCGGACTAAATTTTTATATAATACTCTCTTACATAGCCCATTACAATACATTTAGTAAGAACTTAGTAAGTCTTTTCTCTTTTTGTTTGAATTCAATTTTTGATATGGGTAATGCTATGAATTTTTTTGTTTTAATCTTGTTTAAATAGGTCATTTTGTCTAACGCGTCACAATTTATTTATTAAATGCGTTAAACGGCGGGTAACCAGTTTTGTAAATAGGTTGGATTTGAGTTTAAAATTTTGACACGATTATTAAATGGGTTGGGTTTGGGTTTATATTTTATAACACGCAAGATAATTTGACCCAACACGAACCCAACCTGACAGGACCCATTGACAGCCCTATATGTGCTACGCATATTCTACATTATTAGTGAATATTATTGTCTTTTGAATACGGTAACGCCTCAATTACACATTACTAACTTGAGGACGTTATAGTGACTGTTTCGATTTACATTGTTAGGACGTTTTTGTTTGAAATTCGTTATATATTTGTGTTATAGTTTGTCATATATATATATATATATATATATATATATATATATATATATATATAGTTAAAAGCGATAATTCCTTATTGAGCTTATAGATTCAGAGTAAAAGTATGCTGTAACCAACTAAAACATAAAAACAGTCTATGAAGCCGGCCAATTTTTCCTCAATTTATCAATGAATCAAAGGCACATACAATAGTACATACCAGCTGCAAGTAGATAACTGAGGCGTAATCATGCATTACAAGTGAGAAACTGGTCGATGTTGTATATGCATGGTAAATTGGTAATGGTTCGTGATCAATGTTCCCACCTGACATAAGCATTGCTAAGTATCAAATTAATATGCATTCTATCTATCGAATTAATTTGATCCAAGTTCAAAACTACTCCCCGTATTAGATGGTAGTAAGAATTATGGAAGAATTATCATGTTAAAACTGTAAGTATAACTAATAAGTTGATAATGTGAAGAGTGTTCCTCCTTGCGGTGGGTTAATTAGCGCTATATCTGATTTGAAAGGTATAAAATAGTTTACTCCATGCAAGTCTATAACTATTCCTGATTTGTTTATCGTATCCAGAATGAGATTAGAACAGAATTGCCACATTGGATTGGAGTATCTTGTAATGGGGATGAACCTCTGAAGCACGGGACTGACACAACTGATCAACAACACACCAGAAACACAAGAGAACATAACTTACTATATGCTGCCAAAGCTGCACTTATATTCAATATATCGAAAAAGAATGCCCAGAGGCTTACAATTGCTGGGTTTAAATAGAAGAAGACTCCTACTAGGAAGGAAACTATTGAAAGCTGAAGATACTCGAAAATAAGGTTATATCTAAATAATTAAAAGAGAATCTAATATGAATCAAGACTAAATCAGGATAGATATTTTATTTCCTAACATAGTCTTTGAGATATGGAGGACTTTGAGTGTTTCTCTTGGGCCTGCACACAACCGTGGATGCTTCTGCATCAGACTCCTGGGGTTGGAAAGGACTCAACCTCGAGTCTGGACTAGCAGTTGTGTTCTCCCCATGGTAAACTTGCAAATCAGCCACGTTGAATGTTGGTGAGACCCCAATGTCTCCAGGGAGGTCAAGAACATATACATTCTTACCAGCTCGCCTCAACACCTTGTAGGGGCCTCCACCTCGATCATGCAACTTGCCATACTTTCCACGAGGAAACCGGTCCTTACTTAGATTTACCCAAACCAAGTCTCCTACCTGGAACTCAACATCTCTGCGGTGCCTGTCAGCAGTTTCTTTGTATTTCTTGTTGTTCTCTGTTAGTTGCTTACGAACCTTCTCATGTGTCCTTTGGATGAACTCAACCATGTCTTCTGCATCCCCACAAAACTGGTCATTAACTGGTAAAGGGACCAAGTCCAAAGGACTACTGGGATTTTGACCATAAACTGCCTCAAATGGACTCATTCCGATGCTGGGAGCTGTTGTATGCAAATTCAGCTTGTGGTAATGATTCACTCCAACTTGCTTTCTTACTTCCTACCAAGGCTCTCAATAGGTTTCCTAATGTCCTATTTACCACCTCTGTTTGCCCATCAGTTTGCGGGTGATGAGCAGTACTAAACTGAAGTTGTGTACCCAACTTCCGCCATAAAGTACGCCAAAAGTGCCCAACAAACTTAGGATCTCTGTCTGATGTAATGGTGCTAGGAATACCATGCAATCTTACGATTTCTTGAAAGTAAATGCGAGCAATATAACTAGCATCCATTGTCTTCTTGCAAGGCACAAAATGCGCCATCTTCGAGAAACGGTCCACCACTACTAGAATTGAATCATATCCTTGCTGTGTTTTTGGTAATCCTAGAATGAAATCCATACTCACATCAATCCATGGAGATTGCGGTTTCGGCAAAGGTGTGTAAAGCCCTGTGTTTTGGCTACGACTTTTAGCGATATGACAAACTCTACAACGCTGCACATACCTCGACACTTCTTTTGACAGCTTGGGCCAGTAGAACTTTTCACTAACCAATGCTAGTGTTTTGTCTCGCCCAAAATGGCCTCCTAAACCACCACTATGCTGCTCTTTGATGATCAGAAGCCGCATAGAGCAATTAGGAATGCACAGACGACTTCCCTTCGATTCAGCTTATGTTGGCCATTAATAAACTTTAATGCTTCATGGTCAGAGTAAAGAACAAACTCTTTGTAAATAAAATATTGCCGCCATTGTCGAAGAGCTTGCATAATTGCATAAAATTCAATATCATAAGTAGAGTACCTCTGCCTTGTCTCGTTGAGTTTTTCGCTGAAGAATGCTATTGGTTTTCCTTCTTGGCTTAAAACTGCCCCCACTCCAACTTTTGATGCATCACAATCAACCTCAAAAACCTTCTGAAAATGGGTAATACCAAGATAGGCGCTTCAGTAATGGCTTGTTTTATAGCTTGAAAACTCTTCTCAGCTGCCTCAATCCATCTAAATGTGCTGCTCTTCAAACAATCAGTCATGGGTGCAACAATAGAACTGAAATTTCTGATAAATCTGCGGTAGAAAGAAGCTAATACATGGAAGTTACGAATGTCATGTATGGACTGTGGTGTAGGCCATTCTAGGATTGCTTCAACCTTTTTGGTGTCTACTTTAATACCATCAGCAGAGATAACATAGCCCAAAAATACTAAGCTCTCAGTTAGAAACTCACATTTCTTTAAGTTGGCATAAAGTTTCTGCTCCCTGAGTACTTCAAAAACTTTCTTCAAGTGATCAATATGTTGAGCATCATCGGGGCTATAAACAAGAATATCATCAAAATACACCACCACAAATTTTCCAATATACCGGCGAAATACCTGGATCATCAAATGCATAAATGTACTTGGGGCATTTGTCATACCAAACGGCATAACCAACCATTCAAACAACCCATCATGAGTTTTGAATGCCGTTTTCCACTCATCGCCAGGCCGCACCCTTATCTGATGATAGCCACTCCGTAAATCAATTTTAGAAAATATTTTTGCTCCTGACAAATGATCCAGCATGTCATCTAAGCGGGGAATGGGAAATTTGTACTTCACTGTAATCTTATTGATGGCTCTACTATCAACACACATACGCCATGTCCCATCTTTCTTCGGTGTGAGCAACGCTGGAACCACACACGGGCTCTTACTCTCACGGATGACTCCTTTTTGTAGCAATTCTGTCACCTGTCTATTGAGCTCCTCATACTCCTGCAGACTCATACGATAGTGAGGGCTGTTAGGCAAACTAGACCCCGGGATGAGGTCAATGTGGTGCTGAATATCCCTCATTGGCGGTAATCCCGCAGGCAATTCATCCGGAATGACATCACTGAATTCTTGCAAAATGGGGGTCAACTCTGATGAAATGTTGAGATTATCTGGGCATGTGTCCTTCACCCGTAGTAGGTATAATTCCCCACCACTTTCTTTTGATTCCCCAAGGAATTTGTTCATAGATAGGAAGCTATTATTCTCTTTCTTTATTGTTTTGGAGCTGCTCTCAGGCTTGGACGGCCCCAAGATTACTTTCACATCATCCTTGACAAATGTGTAAGTATTTTTATACCCATCATGTTTAGCTCTTCTATCAAACTGCCAAGGACGCCCCAATAATAAGTGACAGGCATCCATCAGAACCACATCGCACCACTGCTGATCCTTGTACTTACTGCCAATAGAAAACGTCACCAAACATCGCTGGTTGACAACTACATCGTTCCCTTTTTTGAACCACGAGAGCTTATAAGATTCCGGCTTCCACTATGTCTTCATGTTAAGCTTATCAACCATATCTTGTGACACTATATTCTCACAGCTTCCTCCATCAATAATAACATGACATACCTTTCCATTAGCAGTGCATTTGGTGTGGAAGATGTTGTGCCTCAACCAATCGGGATTGTCTTCTACTTTTGTTGTATCCATCACTCTTCGGATCACCAACGATTTGCCATGGTCACTCCATGTTATTTCTTCATCAGCCTCATCATTATAGTCATCATACACAGGTGGTCCATTAACTTGCACACTAGTTTCTCCCAATTCTTCCACTAAGCTGACAATTCTTCAATTAAGACATTCAGATGCAATATGTTCTACTCCAGAGCACTTAAAACACTTGACATTCCTCCTACCTCCATCCCGAAGAGTGCGGTTCTCCAGGTTTCTTTGCGCTTCTGCTGGCTTTCCAGGTTCTGCACTTGTTATCATCTTTGTAACCCCAAACTTTCTTTGCTCTGGATCATCACCACATGAACGCTTATTGTGCGACCTTTGCTGTTTCTCTACTTGAATTGCCAATTTGTACACATCATTGAACGACCAGTATGGATGCAGCACCAGAACATCATGTATTTCTCTCCTCAACCCTTCAAGGTATCGTGCAATAGTTTGCTCCTCAGTTTCAGTAAGAGCACATCTCATACTTAAGAGATCAAACTCTTCCGTATACTCATCAACAGACCGAACACCTTGCTTCAAGCCATGCAACTTTAAGAAAGTATCTTGCATATAATTGTCTGGTAAAATTTTTTCCTTCATTGCTTTCTTCATCTTTTCCCAGGACTTGATCTTTGATTTTCCCAAGCGTTCTCGCCGCATCTTCAATGTTTCCCACCATGCAGAGGCTTGTTTTGTCAATTTAATTGCTACCAACTTCACCTTGTCTTCATCAGGAACTACTTTATAATCAAAAACTCGCTCCACGTTATTGTGCCAATTGATAAACACATCAGGTTGAATCTTCCCTTCAAATTCTGGCAGATCTACCTTCATATCAAAAGGTTTGTTGCCCTGTCCCTCTTCACCCGTCCCAAATAACAGCGCACGGTGATGAAAAGGATTTTCCTCCCGCTCCCCGTCGAAACCCCCTCGATTGCGACCTTGAGTTTCGATGCGAGCCATTCACTCAGTAAGCTGTTGAAGCACCCTCTTTATTTCCTCCATGTCGTTGTTGTCATTGTCATGACCCTCAACTCAGAATCCCCAACCACGCCTGTTGTGAGCCATGGAATTCACCACCTCAAACCGAGCTCTAGTACCAACTAATGGGGATGAACCTCCGAAGCACGGGACTGACACAACTGATCAACAACACACCAGAAACACAAGATAACATAACTTACTATATGCTGCCAAAGCTGCACTTATATTCAATATATCGAAAAAGAATGCCCAGAGGCTTACAATTGTTGGGTTTAAATAGAAGAAGACTCATACTAGGAAGGAAACTATTGAAAGCTGAAGATACTCGAAAATAAGGTTATATCTAAATAATTAAAAGAGAATCTAATATGAATCAAGACTAAATCAGGATAGAGATTTTATTTCCTAACATAGTCTTTGAGATATGGAGGACTTTGAGTGTTTCTCTTGGGCCTGCACACAACCGTGGATGCTCCTACATCATCTTGTGATTTTTATCACATTATTTGTCCAACCAAAATTTTACTGGAAGATCTCAGGAAGTCTCATTGCTACTTCAACAAAGTAATAGGGATATAACAAAACAAAAAAAACATCGATGGATTCCAAATTCAATAAAAAGAAGCTGTCATCAATGTTCTACTCTTCTACCTGGTAACCTGAATGATCTAGTACCAATCAAAAGACAATACTTAAAAAAGAAAAAAAAAAACCTTTTACAAGATAACACAAGCATTTGGGTTTTCCTCACTGAACATGTACTCAATTGGATGCTGAACTATGTCCTCCGTCTGGTTCTGGTTATACTCGACTATCTGGTGCCTTTGACAGCTTCTTTGTATTCTTTGTCTTGAGGGCTGCCTTTGACATCTTCTCCAGTTTGGCTATTTGCATATGGATTTTGATGCTGCTGCTACTTGTTATCATTTGGTTGTTCCTTGACACCACCCTTCTGAGATTTGTTACTGCGTTTGCCTCCATTGGAACAGCCGCAGCAGATAATGCTTAGAAAACCCATCTGTTTCTTGTTGGTGTTTATCAGCTAGCTAGTTCTTGAGTTTTGAGTTTGTTTCATAGATGTCAGCAGTGGTCTGGGGTATATAGAGGAGCTAATGACCTCTAAAGAGTAGGATTGTTTTTTTCCTGTTCTGAATCACTATACCCAAGTTTTCTTAATTCACAAGTTATAAGATGATAAATTTGGTAAGTAAATGGGTTGTCTACTTGCTCTGTTGTTCAGAATCTTGTCAGCAAGTGATTCCAAATCCTTGTAGAATATTCTAGGATATTTACTTTCCTTATATGTATAGGTAGATTATTCTATGTAATCTTAGGATATATTTTCCTTATAGATATATAGCTTTGTATCCCCATATATACATCCTCTATGGAAAAGAATAAACTATCAAAGCATTAAACCCAAATCATATTCTTACTTTCTACTTGGCATCAGAGTCAGCACAAAGCACAAACCATAAATCATACATACCATCACATTTTATTTTTTTTGCTGCAAAGATAAAACTCAAATCCCACACAAGTAAAAAACCACACAACCAAAAAGCAAAGCACAAACCAAAAAGCAAGCACAAGCACAAACAAAAGGCAAAATCCCACACAGCAACAGCAAAAAGATGAAAAAAAAAAAAAACAAGAGGAACTGCCGCCGGCGGGACCCACCACGTGCAGCAAAAGCCAGCCGAGCTGCACTGAATTGCCGAGCCAGCCTTCCAATTCTCTGCCGCTTCCTGCTCTCCTCTGTCTGACGTGGGCCCGTGCTACTCCCTGCCCTCTTCTGCCATACAAGATAGGACAAACATCTTCTCCATAATCCCAGAAAGGACCAATCTAGGATCCCACTAAGAACATCATCAATTATATTGGATACACATCAGGCGTGTCTCTCTTTGATCATCGGACGTGGACCCGGACCAGAAACACCACAAGTCCTCCAATTTTCTAATGGCAAAAGACAGAGTTATTTCAAATATGTTGTGGATAATTGATACAGGTGCATCGGACCACATGACTAATGACCCTAGTCTCTTGACCACAATTAAAACTCTTTCTCAAAATGTTGTGTCTACTGCTGATGGTACACCCACTCCCGTTATTGGAGAAGGTTATGTTATCTTATCTGAGACTTTAACTCTTGAGTCTGTCTTAATTGTCTCATCACTCGCATATAATCTCTTGTATGTTGGTCAGATTATTATAGCTCTTGCATGTATTGTCACCTTCTATCATTCTTTCTGTGTGTTTCAAGACATTCTGACTAGGCAAATTCTTGGTTATGGTGTAAAAAAGGGAAATTATACTACTTGGATCTGATAGAGACTGGAGAAAAACATAAACATCTTTTGGGACAAGCTAATCAGGTTCATGACGTTGTAAGTGGAAGAGAAGCTATGTGGCTATGGCATCATCGCCTAGGCCACCTAAACTTCCATTATCTCAAGAAACTGCAACCTCAGTTATTTTCCAGTGTCAACGCTTCAGATTTCCATTGTGACACTTGTGAACTGGCCAAGAGTCACCGTGTTTCATATTCACCAAGTCTTCACAAAAGTCTGGTTCCTTTCATGAAGATCCACTCCGATGTATGGGGTCTTGCGAAAATTCCTTCACTATGTGGTGCTCGGTATTTTGTCACATTTATTGATGATTGCACGCGTATGACATGAGTGTCTTTATTGAAACACAAGAGCGATGTTTGTTCCCGGTTCAAAGAGTTCCACAAGATGGTGTCTACACAATATCAACAGACTATTCGTGTTTTCCAATCTGACAATGGTGGAGAATATGTTAATGGCCTTATGCAAAAGTTCACACAATCTCAAGGAATTCGGCATCAAACTTCAAATTTCTATACTCCTCAGCAAAATGGAATGGCAGAACAGAAGAATCGGCAGTTGCTTGAAGTTGTTCGTGTCTCATTGTTTGGCATGAATGTGCCTTGTGAGTATTGGGGAGAAGCTGTGAAGTCTGCTGCATATCTCATCAACCGTACTCCTTCTCGAGTAATTGAGTTTCAAAACCCCCAGCAACAACTTCACACGCTTCTTTCAGTTCCATCAATGCCTAACTTAGAGCCACGTGTATTTGGCTGCACAGTGTATGTTCATATTCCCAAGCCACAATGGAGTAAACTTGATCATCGTGCAAGAAAATGCATTTTTGTGGGTTACGCAGAGTTTTAGAGGGGGTATAGATGTTATGAACCTCACACCGACACGATACATACGTCACTTGACTTTCTTTTCGTGAATCTGAGCCTTATTTCCCAGGTGAAGTTTCAGCGTCTTCCTTTCAGGGGGAGAAAACTTATGAAGGGAATTCTAGACATGTATTTGAATTAGAGAAGTTTGCGGACATTGAAGCACTTGAAGAAAAATTCGGTGCTGACACAGAAAAAGATACGTCACAATCGGATTTGGGGCACAAACAGAAAGCCAAAAGCAATTCAGCCCCATGTGATGATGTGACAAGACAAAGTCAAAAGCAAGAAGAACCAACAGAAAGAGGGAATCACGTGGAGCAGACAGAAGGAGGCAATCATGTGAAGCAGCCGAGCCAAGAAACCGAGCCACTGAGCTGTCACACTTGGAGCAGCGACACGTCATCCATGAAGATCCCACTGAGCCATGCTTTGTTGAGCCGAGCTACCGAGCCGGGGAGCCTCAACGACATGTCGTTTCGGAAGTAGACCCTTCTGAGCCATCTCTTCCTGCCGAGCCGAGCCACCATGACAATGCCTCTGAACCAAGCCGATGTGATGTTCAGACAAGTCAAAGCTTGTCAGGCCCACGTGAAGAACATGATGAGCAGACAAATCAAACCAAACTGAACCCCAATGTTGATCAAGACAGTATAGTCCCCATACCAAGTACAGTTTCTTTTCCCTCTTTTACATCATCAATTAAAGAATCCGCTGCGAATGCTCTTCATCAGGTACCATTACTTTCCAATGAACCTAGAAAATCATATAGAATTACTAAGGGTATTCCTCCAAAACATTATGAGCCAGACATCAAAGCCAAAGCAAAATACCCTATAGCCAATTATATGTCTAATCATATGTTGTCTGGGTCACATGCACTTGTTGTCAATCAATTATCTTATGTATCTCTTCCAAGTAGTGTATAAGATGCATTGGCAGATCCTAAGTGGAAACAAGCGATGAATGAAGAACTTGAAGCCTTACAGAAAAACTCAAGTTGGGATATTGTGATAATGCCACCTGGAAAGAAGACTGTTGAATGTCGTTGGGTGTATACAGTGAAACTCAAAGCAGATGAGAGTATTTACAGATATAAAGCCAGGTTGGTTGCCAAGGGATACACCCAACGCTATGGAATTGATTATGAAGAGACATTTGCACCTGTAACGAAGATCAACACAGTTTGAATATTGATCTCACTAGCAGCAACTAGCGATTGGCCTCTTCGCCAATTTGATGTGAAGAATGCATTCCTCAATGGAAATTTAGAAGAAGAGGTTTATATGGATGTACCACCAGGAGTCAAAAATAAGCCTTGCGATGCAGGTAAGGTTTGCAAATTGAAGAAGTCATTATATGGCTTAAAGCAATCACCCAGAGCTTGGTTTGGAAGATTTTCGAAATCAATGAAGGCGTTTGGTTACAAACAGAGTAACTCAGATCATACTTTGTTTGTTAAGCATAGTCAGAGTAAGATTACTGCCCTGATAATATATGTTGATGATATGATTGTCACAGGAGATGACCCGAAAGAGATGGAGGTCTTACAGAAATATCTTTCGAAGGAGTTTGAGATGAAAGACCTTGGGCAATTGAAATACTTTCTTGGTATTGAATTTGTAAGATCTAAGAAAGGAATTTCTTTATCCCAGCGTAAGTATGTACTCGACTTGTTAGCTGAGACAGGGATGTTTGACTGTAAACCAGCTGAGACACCGATTGAGATGAATCACAACCTCGCCATCTATCTGAATCAGGTTCCAACAGATAAAAGAAGGTACTAACGTCTAGTAGAGAGACTCATTTATCTTTCTCATACTAGACCTGATATTGCTTATGCTGTGAGTGTGGTTAGCCAATTTATGCATTGTCCCAGTGAAGAGCATATGGATGCAGTATATCGTATTTTGAAGTATCTCAAGAAGGCACCTGGAAAAAGTTTGTTGTTTGAAAAGAAGAATGAATTAGAAGTCGTGGGATACACAGATACTGATTGGGCAGGTGATAAGACTGATAGAAGATCTACATCTGGATACTTCACTTTTGTTGGAGGAAATCTAGTGACTTGGCGTAGTAAGAAACAAAAAGTTGTCGCTAGATCAAGTGCAGAAACAAAATTTCGAGGTATGGCACATGGCGTATGTAAATTGTTATGGATCTGAAATGTGTTGAAGAGCTTAGGTGTCAAACTTAAGAAACATATGGACTTACATTGTGATAACACATCAGTAATTGAAATTGCTCATAACCCAGTTCAGCATGACCGAACTAAGCATGTGGAGGTGGATCGATTCTTTATTAAGAAGAACTTAGATATAAAGATCATTCGATTCCCTTTGTACATACAGAAGATCAGTTGGCAGATGTTCTTGTCAAGAAAAGCATTTGACGTTTCAATTGACAAGTTGGGCATGATTGACATCTATGCACCAACTTGAGGGAGAGTGTAGAATATTCTAAGATATTTACTTTCATTGTATGTATAGGTAGATTATTCTATGTAATCTTAAAATATACTTTCCTTGTAGATATTGTCACACCCCAATTTTTTGGGAAAATCTTTTTTTTTTTTTTTTTTTGAGGTGTGACTCATATTTCAATATTAGACATAAAAGTCTAAAAACTGAAATATGAAAAAAAAATTGAAATAGAACAGTGATAGGCTACTAATCTGAGAGGAAAACTTCTTTATTAACAACACACCTATTTACAAGATGAATTACCATCTATAATGGCAATCCACATCTTATTTCAAACAAAGCTGAAAATGCACATAACAGAAAGTAAAACTATAAACACGTCTTTGTCTTCACCTTCACTTCTAGCCTTCAAGATCTTGACCTGCAAAATTTCTAAAGGGGTGAGCATAAACAGCCTAGTAGGGAGCAAAAGTCTCACAAAATAATGCATATCAACAAATCCAAATGCATTCTACAACTAGTTAATTCATGAAGCAAAATCTAAAGAGCCTACACGTCCCATACCGTGTATTTTACCACAAGGGTGACTCTAAACATTTTACGACATGAACTAACTCTCAACCCATTATTCCTATCCCCCTTTTGCTAGTCGTCTTGTCCATTCCCCTGTCGCCAGCCCCGAATTACCCTTTTTCCTACACTAATTGCGCATTATTTTGGGCATACATGGTGGCGTGCTACCTGCCGAGGTTATGGACTCAACTACGCAAAAGTATCTATTCATCTTCACTACTATCCCTCAATGAATGTCTAATTAGAACAATGAACTTTCAGCAAACTAAGCACACAACCATATAGCCACTGCCACACAAAACAGCAACCAAACACAAAACCAAACCATCAAAGATTCTTGGTAAATATACGCTGAGACACCCCATATATTCCCCCTACCTTTACCACAACTTTGAGTGCTTCAGCAAGCTGGAGTCCCTAATATAACACACAAGATATAGGATTTAATAGCATGTAATGAAAACTCTAACATATAACAAAGAAAAACTATTTAGGAAAGCTGAACAATCCTGTAACTTTTCTGACCCAGCAGTACAAAACATGAAAACTGTACCAAATGGTGCATGATCTGAAATCAGTGTCTTCTAATGAAATACAGAAGACAAACTAAGGAAAATCTTAGAGTTGGAATTTCAGAAAACAAGTTTTCTACAATTAGTTATGATTTTTCAAAGTTCTGTTTCTGTTTCAGAAAAAAAACTGCACTAAGAACCAGTTTTGCAAGTTTTTCTGTATTACTACACCATTTCGAAATTTGAAAAAGCTTATATCGATTGAAACTAAAAACTTCAATGTTTCAAACACAGTAAACCATACAAAGTAATGAGTTACAATAGTTGAACTAAGTACTTCAAATAACACCTTTTTGTTGATTTAGAAAACTAACATACAAAATTCTTTTGTAAGATTTGGTTGCCTCAAAACAAATAATCTGAAGTACAAGATAGACACTAAACAAAGTTTGAATGTCTTTGTAACCAAGTAGTAATTTCAAACAACACCTTAAAGACACCATGACAATGAATCACGCAAATCAAAACAGAAATTATAACCAGAGGACCAACCTCTAAATCTCTCTCCTTACAGCACCCCTTCTGCTTCTTAACTCTCTAACTTTATACTAGGAAAAAGACTCACGAAATTATATCTAGCATGCTTCAAATCTCAGCTATTTATAGTGGTCATCTAAGCAAGTAAACATCCAATTTCTGATAAGCATGAAGAGAACAATTTAGATTCAAATAACTCAGGGAACTTACACCTGGATAGTAGGTTTAACACCTCCCTAGTTTAGGGTTCCACCTCTGGTTCTAGGGTTCATCTTCCAAGGATGTAGCTTGCGTGAGTCACCTCGTTTCAATCTGGAATTTACACCTCCTGGTTGAGTAAAGTGAATTAGGGATTTGGATGCAGCTTTTTCTGAGATTTGGGTTGAATTTCTAAGCTTTTGGGCTAAGGAAAAAATATGAGAAAGGTGATAACGACGAAGGGATGAGACAAAGGTTCGAGCTAGAAGATTCTGGGGATTTCTAGCTATTTTTTTTTTCTTCTAGGTTCATCTTCCTCCGTCATCTCTCTTCCCCTTTCTTTTCTCTCTCTCGCCCTCTCTTCTTCTTCTCTTTTTGCTTTCTGTTTTTCTTTCTCTCCCGACTACTACTTAATTATGGGCTTCTTCCTATTAGGCTAACATATCAAACGGAAGCCCACTTACACAACACACAAGTAGTATATATGTATATATATATATATATATATATATCTACACATACTGATTTAATTAAAGCCCACTTATACTTATATATATATATATATATATATATATATATATATATATATATAGTAAAAGAGATATATTTAAATATAAAGAAATTACAATCTTTTCTATTTTAAAATAAAATAAAACCTAGGTCGTTACATCCTACCCTCCTAAAAGAAAATTTCGTCCCCGAAATTTAACACCTACCAAGTTTTCAGAAAAGCTCAGGGTAATTCTGATATATCTCGGATTCTAATTCCCAAGTTTCTTCTTCAACATCCCCGCGTTGCCAAAGAACTTTCACGATCGGAATAGTTTTTGTTCGCAATACTTTGTCTTTTCGGTCTAATATTCGAACTGGTTTATTCTCGAAAGATAAGTGCTCATCTAAGTCAAGGTCTGCCCAGTCTAAAACATGTGAAGGATCTGGCTCATACTTCCGAAGCATAGATACATGGAACACATCATGAATTCCTGAAAGTTGTGGCGGTAATGCTAACTTATAAGCAACTTCTCCTTTTCGTTCGAGAATCTCGAAAGGACCAATAAATCTTGGAGCTAATTTTCCACTTTTCCCAAATCGTCGGATTCCTTTTCGTGGTGATACCTTGAGAAAAACGTGATCACCCACTTTAAATTCTAACGGTCGCCTTCTCCGATCCGCATAGCTTTTCTGTCTACTTTGAGCCGTCAATAATCTTTCTCTGATTATCTTCACTTTTTCGGTAGTCTCTTGAATAAAATCAGGTAATATTATAGTAGTCTCACCTACCTCGGTCCAACACAATGGTGATCTGCAAGGTCTGCCGTACAATGCTTCATATGGTGCCATTCCAATACTAGACTGGAAACTATTGTTGTAGGCAAACTCCGCGAATGATAAATAATCTTCCCAGCTTCCATGAAAATCTAGGACGCAAGCTCTCAACATATCCTCCAGAATTTGGATAGTTCTTTCTGATTGTCCATCGGTTTGGGGATGAAATGCAGTACTGAAATATAAATTCGTACCCAAAGCCCGCTGTAAACTTTCCCAGAATTTAGAAGTAAACTTGGAGTCTCTATCTGACACGATCGAGAGAGGAACTCCATGTAGCTTGACTATCTTTTGAACATATAACTTCCCAAGTGTTTCAGTAGAATCTGTTGTCTTTACTGGCAAAAAGTGTGCAGACTTAGTCAACCGATCCACTATAACCCATATTGCATCTTTTCCTTTAGACGAACGAGGTAAACCAGACACAAAATCCATGGTAATATGATCCCATTTCCATTCTGCTATAGGCAAAGGTTGAAGTGTCCCTGATGGCTTTTTATGCTCGGCTTTGATTTGTTGACAAGTAAGACACTTTGTCACAAATACAGCTATATCCTTTTTCATTCCTTCCCACCAAAATTGTCGACGAAGATCGTGATACATTTTAGTACCACCCAGATGAATTGTGTAAGACGAATAATGTGCTTCACGGAGGACTTCATCTCTCAGTTCTAGAATCTCAGGTACATATAATCTACCAAAATACCTCAATCCACTATTTTCACTAAAGCTCCATCCCTCTAATTGCTTACCAGACATAATCTGGCCTTGAAGAGACATAGATAAAACGTCTTCACGTTGTTTCTCAATGATCCTTTCCATCAAAATTGGTCTTGTTACCATATTGAATATTCTAGCCACATCCTCATGTATATCAACATGTAATTCGTACTCAGTAAGAGATTCCATCATCTTCCATTTTTGAACATGCAGACTTGCCGCGTATCCTTGTGATTTTCTACTTAAAGCATCTGCTACTACGTTTGCTTTACCAGGATGATAATGTAATCCAAAATCATAGTCTTCTAGGAATTCCATCCAACATCGCTGTCTCATGTTGAGCTCTTTCTGCGTAAATAAGTATTTCAAGCTCTTATGATCGGAATATAATTCAAATCGTTCTCCATAGAGATAATGCCTCCAAATTTTGAGAGCATGAACTATAGCAGCTAATTCCAAATCATGCGCTGGGTAATTTCTTTCATGAGACTTCAACTGTCGAGAAGCATAAGCAACCACTCTATCTGATTGCATTAGTACACACCCTAGTCCTAGCAAAGAAGCATCAGTGTATACTATATAATCCCTTCCACGTTCAGGAATGATTAAAATCGGAGCAGTAGTTAAACGAATCTTCAATTCTTGAAATGATTTTTCACATTCCTGATTCCAGACGAATTTCACTTCCTTTCGAGTTAACTTTGTCAATGGTGCAGCTAACTTGGAAAAATCCTTAATAAATCTCCGGTAGTATCCAGCTAATCCAAGAAAACTTCGAATTTCTGATATATTTTTGGGCTGATTCCAATTTAACACAGCTTCTACTTTGGAAGAGTCCACGGCAATACCTTCATTAGAGATCACATGTCCCAAAAATTTGACTTCAGTTAACCAAAACTCACATTTGCTAAATTTAGCAAACAATCGGTGCTCCCTTAGCGTCTGTAAAACAATCGTCAAATGTCTCTCATGCTCTTCTTTAGATGTCGAATAGATAAGAATGTCATCTATGAATACTATCACAAACTGATCCAGATATGGTCGAAAAACACGATTCATCAAATCCATGAATGCCGCCGGAGCATTAGTTAAACCAAAAGGCATAACCAAAAATTCATAATGTCCGTATCGAGTTCTAAAAGCTGTCTTAGGTATGTCTTCTGCTTTGACTCGCAACTGATGATATCCCGAACGAAGATCAATTTTAGAAAAGAAGCAGGAACCTCGTAGCTTGTCAAACAAATCATCAATCCTTGGTATTGGATATTTGTTTTTCACTGTAACTCTATTCAGCTGACGGTAATCAATGCACATTCGAAGAGATCCATCCTTCTTTTTCACAAAAAGTGCCGGTGCCCCCCATGGCGAAGTGCTTGGGCGAATAAAACCTTTGCTCTCCAATTCCTCAATTTGTACCTTGAGTTCTTTTAATTCAACTGGTGCCATACGATAAGGAGATATCGAAATTGGTAAGGTGCCTGGATATACTACGATAGCAAATTCCACCTCACGCTCTGGTGGTAACCCAAATAAATCATCAGGAAATAAATTTCTAAAATCCCTCACCACAAGGATAGTCTCTAACTGCAGTTCACTTTCTTCCTCGGCCACAATATGTGCAATAAAGTTCAAGTAATTGGATGGCTTGGCATTGGAAAAGAATTTACTCGTATCCCCATAAAAACTAAACGTTTCACCTTTCACAGTGCTTATCGTTATCTTTTTCCGTCTACAGTCCACAACAGCCTGGTAATAACTCAACCAATTCATTCCTAATATGACGTCGTAATCTGACATATCCATTATTATCAGATCAAAATCTAGCTTATGACTTGATATGTCTATCATGCATCGCTTACACACTCGGTTAACTCTTACTCCAGTACCCATAGGTGACCCAATCAGTAACGGATTTTTCCTAGCTTCTGATTTCAGTCCAAGGGTTGATGCAAAAGATGACGATATACAAGAATGTGTAGCGCCAGGATTAAAGAGTATTCTAGCTTCTGAATTAAAAACTAGAAACGTACCTTCCACCACCTGTGAACCGTCTTGATCCTCTGTCTCATTCATTGTATACAAACGACCTTGATTAATTTGTGCAGGGCGTCTCACACCAGTTTGTGCTCTAGGTCTGGTAGTATTCACTGGACGTGGTGCCTGTGGTGCAACATATGGCATCGGCCAATTTTGCTGTGGCTGAAAAGGTGCATGGTATTGTGGAGCATAAGGTTGCTGGGGTCGAAATTGTTGTTGTGGAGCACGAAACTGTTGATTCTGGGGACGATACTGATGAGATGTAAACTGTTGAGTCCGTATACGTGGGCAGTCCCTTTGAAAATGTCCATTCTGCCTACAATAATAACAGAATCTAGCTGGTGGTGTTGTACCGAAGAATCGAGGTCTTTGAAAATTACTTCCAGAAGGTCCAAAATTTTGGCGTTTATTTTGACCACCGGTGTTTGCAGAATTCAAATTCCTCTTTATCTCTTGGGTACTTCGTTCAGCAATAAGTGCTCGCTCTACTACTTCACAGTACTTTGTCAACTTCAAGATAGTTACTTTTTCTCTGATTTCAGGGTTAAGTCCATCCTCAAACTTTTTTGCTTTAGCGGCCTCATTTGGTATAATGCCTGGGGAGAATCGCATAAGCTCTTCGAATTTACTCTGATATTCAGCTACTGAGTGATCCCCTTTTGAAAGAAACATAAATTCTTTGGCCTTTTCCTGCCTCACTGTATCCGGAAAATATTTTTCAAGGAAAATAGCTTCAAATGCAGCCCATGTGGTGATTTCAATATCCGGAGTAGCAAGAATAGATTCCCACCAGTGATATGCTGCACTCTCCAGATAAGTACATGCCACAATTACCTTCAAATCCTCTGGTACTTTCTGATTATTCAGTGTTCTTTTCATCTGTCGCAACCATTCCTCGGCTATCATGGGGTCTAGTACACCCTTAAAAATAGGAGGTCGAGCTTTACGAAATTCACCTTGGATCCTCATGACTCGTTCCTCACTATCCTCCTGATGGTTATCATTGCGACTTCCTCTTATCGCACTAGCCATATCTTGAATAGCAGCTATGACATCAACGTTACTGTTAGCCTCTCCTTTGTTTTGTTCCTCGGCCATCTTTAAAAAATAAAACTATCTTAGAATTTATAAGTAGGTACTTAAGTGTAAAACTGTAAGTCAATATATATATAATGTACATAGCATATATATATATATATAGCTGATGTACGAGCCAAAAAAAAAATATATATAAACTTCAGCTTAATCAATCAACTTAATAGTTGGTTTATGGTATAAACATATATGAACTTCCTTCAGCTTAATGACCGACCCAACAGTTGGTCTGTAGTATGTTTATACTGGGGCTTTGGAAAACTTTTCATATACTAACAATCAAACAGTAATACTAAATAAGTAAGGGAACAAATCTAACTATATTACGCACAAGAAGAAATAACAAAAATTTACCAACGATAACAATAAGAAGGAAAGAAAAAAAAAACATGTACAAGAAACTGAGTAGATATATTGACAAAGCAGGCCGTTAGTTTACATAGCTACGCACACTATAAACCTTTGTATGAAAGTAAAATGGAACCCCCAGACTTTTTTCACAGAGGCAACAAACCTACGTGCAGCAAAACAGCAAACCTATAAACAAAAGAAAAACAGCAAACCTATCTACAAACTTGAAAAATACACTAGTTTGGATACTTTATCTAACACTAAACAGTTCTTGTTTTCCTAAGTGCAAACTGATCCATTACTCTCTTGAGGGTCACTATCCTCCTCACTTGATTCAAGGATAATGTAAGCCTGGATATCTCCACTAGTGCTCCCATCAGTGCTAGTACTTTCACTTGAATCAGAGTCTATAATGATAGCATGAGTTGGGTCAACTCCAGTACGATTTTCAACAACAACTTGGTTATATTTCTCAAGGTAGAATTCATCGTTGGAGATAGCAGCTACAGCTCTATGTAAGGATATAAGATGGCTTCGAAGTCTGTGATAAACTACAGCCTTATGTTGGCTGAAAGTAAATGGAGGGTGGCATTCCAAGGACTTCCTAATCTGTGCCTTAAGCTTCAATTCAGCATGAAAATCAACCTCCATCTCATATAGGTAGGGATTCAAAGGTGTAAATTGGTTCTTGTACAATTCAAACGATCCATAGCTATCAATTGAGCGAATCCTTGCCATTCTCAGCCTATAAAACAGAGGTAACAAGGTTAAACAGGAGCTTAAAAGGAAGTAATGCTAACTTAACTTAAAACAACCCTATAGAACAGCCCTAACTTAAAACAGCCCTAACTTAAAACAGCCCTATAGAACACTAAACCTATTGCTCTGATACCAACTTGTCACACCCCAATTTTTTGGGAAAACCTTTTTTTTTTTTTTTTTTTTTTTTTGAGGTGTGACTCATATTTCAATATTAGACATAAAAGTCTAAAAACTGAAATATGAAAAAAAAATTGAAATAGAACAGTGATAGGCTACTAATCTGAGAGGAAAACTTCTTTATTAACAACACACCTATTTACAAGATGAATTACCATCTATAATAGCAATCCACATCTTATTTCAAACAAAGCTGAAAATGCACATAACAGAAAGTAAAACTATAAACACGTCTTTGTCTTCACCTTCACTTCTAGCCTTCAAGATCTTGACCTGCAAAATTTCTAAAGGGGTGAGCATAAACAGCCCAGTAGGGAGCAAAAGTTTCACAAAATAATGCATATCAACAAATCCAAATGCATTCTACAACTAGTTAATTCATGAAGCAAAATCTAAAGAGCCTACACGTCCCATACCGTGTATTTTACCACAAGGGTGACTCTAAACATTTTACGACATGAACTAACTCTCAACCCATTATTCCTATCCCCCTTTTGCTAGTCGTCTTGTCCATTCCCCTGTCGCCAGCCCCGAATTACCCTTTTTCCTACACTAATTGCGCATTATTTTGGGCATACATGGTGGCGTGCTACCTGCCGAGGTTATGGACTCAACTACGCAAAAGTATCTATTCATCTTCACTACTATCCCTCAATGAATGTCTAATTAGAACAATGAACTTTCAGCAAACTAAGCACACAACCATATAGCCACTGCCACACAAAACAGCAACCAAACACAAAACCAAACCATCAAAGATTCTTGGTAAATATACGCTGAGACACCCCATATATTCCCCCTACCTTTACCACAACTTTGAGTGCTTCAGCAAGCTGGAGTCCCTAATATAACACACAAGATATAGGATTTAATAGCATGTAATGAAAACTCTAACATATAACAAAGAAAAACTATTTAGGAAAGCTGAACAATCCTGTAACTTTTCTGACCCAGCAGTACAAAACATGAAAACTGTACCAAATGGTGCATGATCTGAAATCAGTGTCTTCTAATGAAATACAGAAGACAAACTAAGGAAAATCTTAGAGTTGGAATTTCAGAAAACAAGTTTTCTACAATTAGTTATGATTTTTCAAAGTTCTGTTTCTGTTTCAGAAAAAAAACTGCACTAAGAACCAGTTTTGCAAGTTTTTCTGTATTACTACACCATTTCGAAATTTGAAAAAGCTTATATCGATAGAAACTAAAAACTTCAATGTTTCAAACACAGTAAACCATACAAAGTAATGAGTTACAATAGTTGAACTAAGTACTTCAAATAACACCTTTTTGTTGATTTAGAAAACTAACATACAAAATTCTTTTGTAAGATTTGGTTGCCTCAAAACAAATAATCTGAAGTACAAGATAGACACTAAACAAAATTTGAATGTCTTTGTAACCAAGTAGTAATTTCAAACAACACCTTAAAGACACCATGACAATGAATCACGCAAATCAAAACAGAAATTATAACCAGAGGACCAACCTCTAAATCTCTCTCCTTACAGCACCCCTTCTGCTTCTTAACTCTCTAACTTTATACTAGGAAAAAGACTCACGAAATTATATCTAGCATGCTTCAAATCTCAGCTATTTATAGTGGTCATCTAAGCAAGTAAACATCCAATTTCTGATAAGCATGAAGAGAACAATTTGGATTCAAATAACTCAGGGAACTTACACCTGGATAGTAGGTTTAACACCTCCCTAGTTTAGGGTTCCACCTCTGGTTCTAGGGTTCATCTTCCAAGGATGTAGCTTGCGTGAGTCACCTCGTTTCAATCTGGAATTTACACCTCCTGCTTGAGTAAAGTGAATTAGGGATTTGGATGCAGCTTTTTCTGAGATTTGGGTTGAATTTCTAAGCTTCTGGGCTAAGGAAAAAATATGAGAAAGGTGATAACGACGAAGGGATGAGACAAAGGTTCGAGCTAGAAGATTCTGGGGATTTCTAGCTATTTTTTTTTTTCTTCTAGGTTCATCTTCCTCCGTCATCTCTCTTCCCCTTTCTTTTCTCTCTCTCGCCCTCTCTTCTTCTTCTCTTTTTGCTTTCTGTTTTTCTTTCTCTCCCGACTACTACTTAATTATGGGCTTCTTCCTATTAGGCTAACATATCAAACGGAAGCCCACTTACACAACACACAAGTAGTATATATGTATATATATATATATCTACACATACTGATTTAATTAAAGCCCACTTATACTTATATATATATATAGTAAAAGAGATATATTTAAATATAAAGAAATTAAATCTTTTCTATTTTAAAATAAAATAAAACCTAGGTCGTTACAGATATATAGCTTTGTATCCCCATATATACATCCTCTATGGAGAAAAATAAACTATCAAACCATTAAACCCAAATCATATTCTTACTTTCTACTATCCTAATTGAAATATACAACTTTGCCTAATTTGATTGATTTCGACCACTTACTGAATCTAACTTGCTTTGTGGCTATAGGATATTGTGTATATGTTTAGTTTTCCTGTAAGTATGGGTGAATTATTCAAACCCCATTCGTTCGGAAGCAAGTGCAGGATATTCTCAAACGAATAGGGTTTTGAAGAGATGGCCTCTAATAACTCGGTCGATAGCAGCTTATGGAACTTTGATGCTCTTTTCTTACAGCAACAACAACACTCTAGCTGCTCGTGATTCACATGCTACATTCTTCCTCAAAGTTCCTTCAACTACTAAGTAAGTCGCTGAACATTATGTTGAGATGGTGAAGCGTATACACAAGTCTGGTGGTCATCAGTCGAGGGATTATGGATATGATTGAAATAGAGAGGAAGTTGAAAAGAATGTTCTTGTTGTTAAAAGGTACATTAATGTTGATACATTGGCTGCATTTGTCAAGTGAAGAAGTTTGACGTGTGAAGGTCCTAGAGGGGGGGGTGAATAGGATACTTTACAACTTTTTCGTATAAAGGCTGATATCGAGGATAGAAATGAATTGTGCTATCCCTTTTTACAAATCAACGAGTATAAAAGAAAAAATGCAATAAAATAAATAACACAAAGATTTTTTTATAACCCAGAAACCCTGTACCCAGGGAGAAAAACTGTGTGCCCTAACTTTTGAAGGGCAAAAATTTCCACTATGCAATTCGTACACTTATACAAGATTTAGAACCTGGGATCAGCCAAGCTAGGTTGCTATCCTGTTCCAGACTCTCCTAGTCTCTTGAATGTTCTCCCTATCTTATCCCCTAAGTGCTCACATGTGAAAGTTTTCTAAACTCAGCTATCTCTACGTTTGTTCATAAAGAGCGCTAAACACTTCTCACAAGATTACAACTCCTGAGGGGATAGCTAACTTCGTTACTTTCATGTCTAGACTCGTCTAGTCTAAATACTCAGCTCTCGTGTCTCTAAGTGTTTTCCCACGTACATATCAGAAGCTTCAATCTTGAATTCAGCTACTTCTCAACTGATTCAGTTATGAACACTTCCGGAGTTGTTTACACTACCAATCACAATCTTATGGCATGCAAATGCAATATGGGTTTTGAAAAAAGGTTTTTCAACTCAAGCTGCTCTAAGATTTATAATCACTAGGAATACTTAGAGCAAAGTAGATGTGCAAGACCAGAAACTTGGACATAGCTCAAATGAAAATATACAAGGAAAAAAACCACATAAACAACCACCAAACAATAGGCATCTTGCTTGGTATTTATAGGCCAAGAAGTGCTTCTAAGAGAGCAACACACTTGCCTATGTATTCATAAAATTTTGGACTCTTGTCCTTGGCTTAGATGCTGAATAGAAAGGTAATACACAAAGCCAAACATAAAGGACAAATTAAACTTTCCCAAAATGGCTTACTTTTCAAAAGGAAGACAAAAGGTTTTGCAAAGTTTTTCCAAAACCATGTTATCACGTTTGTTTAGGCAAAACAGTTTTTCCCTAGTCTCAAACAGCCTACTATCATAAACATAGGTAAGTGTATCACAAACCTAGCTAAAACAAATAAGACCTAGAAACTTCAAGGTCATGGATTGAAGAAATCTCTTCATCCTATGATAATTTGGGGGCTAAGATATCACAGCTTGGCTAGCTGCTTACATTTTAAAAAGCAAAATGACCAGAAAGATCTAACCTACATAGGTAAGATAAATGCACAACTTTCAAGATCATTCTGATGTAAACCATGAACTGCAGGAAACTCAGGATATGAAGCACTTCTGCTTTCCTCAGTGAAAAACACATGATATGCACATGCATGATTTACCTGAGTTGCCATAAGATTGTGTTGGGCCTTCTACTTGACTTGGCCTCTTGACTTCACTTGATTGGGCTTGATAACACAAACGGGTTGTGTTTTGTTCCATAGAGGATTGCCAATATTCTTTATGCTTACAACGTGTCATTTGAATCATAAGAAAAAGTAGCGTTATTAGAACGCTGTTCTTTAAAATTCGTCATATATTTGTGTTATCGTTTGCCCCATATATATATAGTTAAAAGAGGATAATTCCTTTCTGAAAATGTAATTGCAACATTATAAGTAAACTATCTAACACCACATTTAAATTATCAGCAATAAAAATCAGACCGAGCTTATAAATTCGGAGTAAAAATATGCTTTAAAAAATTATTAAATATAAAAAAAAAACATAAATATAATTAATTATTGAAACTACCAAGGATTTGGTGTGAACCAATATGACCGTGATAAGTCATAACCAATATGACCGTTTCGATTTACATTATAGGAACCGCTATGCCACATTGCTACATTTGTACATATTAGTGAATGTTACTGTATTGTTAAATTTTGTTTATTGTAACACCTCAATTAGACATTACCAATTTGAGCACATCATAATGACCGTTTCGATTTACATCATAGAGATGCTACGCCTCATTTGTTAGATAAGTTTATAGAGCGCATACTTTTGAAACACTTTTGAGGTGAAAAACCTTATTAATTGTTCATCCAAAATTTAATACTATGGCTGTGGCTTGCTCCGGAAATCACGAAACCAAGTGTCTGCTCCCTTGGTTTAGAACACTAGGTTCTTTTTTTTTTAGAAGAACACTTCTTTTCGATACTGAGAAGAACACTTGGTTTCTGTGTTCTCAGTAATACCAAAAATGGCAAGTGAGATGTATTTGTGAAGGTATATATCCTCGTGAATGTAAATACTGTTTAGGCAATCGGGATACATCCAACCCATAGTTATAAGCATTCTAAAAAACAAAAATCCATAGTTATAAGAGAGCGAGCTTTGATTTCCAGTTCAACACCAAAATAAAGATATGTATACTTGTATAGCCACAAGGTTAATGGAATTAATTCTACGACAAAACCATCTGAAATTTCTGTTCAGAATTCAATGGGAACTTTATTGCATGCCATAGGTTTGAGCCAACCCTCATATAGCTAACTATATTAAAGCCCTTAGAATTCAATGGACATGTTGGATCATCCTTTGTGAAAAGAGCAGTATCGAGACGACTATATTAATAGGCAAATTAAGCACTTAATCAGTGTATTACATTATTAATGAGAAAGATTCACTCAAAAACACAGAATTTAGTCCCCATCTGAAACTTTCGGGCATATGAAAACCGGATTGCAATCACATCTCTCAAATTGACAAGGAAAAGAAATAGGAGAAAGCACATGTCTAACCCAAAGGCATGGCCACTTCGGCAGTTCTCCACTCATTCTGGTTGATCCGAACGAATAGCTGTTAAAGAAATAACAAACATTAGAAAACAGGCCCAGCATAATACAAACTATCTACACAGTTACTATACAGATATAGGCATTCCTGTGAAAGATAACAATCACATTATTAAGAT
The DNA here is from genome assembly GCA_963682095.1 of Potentilla sterilis. Taxonomy (NCBI): domain Eukaryota; kingdom Viridiplantae; phylum Streptophyta; class Magnoliopsida; order Rosales; family Rosaceae; genus Potentilla; species Potentilla sterilis. The sequence goes on from OY821754.1 coordinate 12,028,250, forward strand.
GCCACCCCATCATCAGTAACAAAGAACTGATGAAACAACTGGCCTCTCCCAGCGCATTGCTAGCCACTTGTCCTAAGTAGCCAGCAAGCGAGTACAATTCCACATTCTACCAGTAAATATAAAACTCAGTATACTGACAAAAAATCATAATCATGTCTTAACACCCATGTTGCTAATATGTAAACCATACTATAATTAATTTACCCACTTAAAACAAATGCAAAAAGTGAATATTACAGTTGGTAGGACAAAGTGAACATAAATCAAGTCCATTCAAAGAGATGTTCAAACATACATGTTCGTGGCAGATTTAATGCAGACATAGTAGCATCGCGTAGAGGTCGGCCCCAGATATGTACAGACATAGTAATTTACTTCATGACAATTTCTTATATGTATACATAGATTTCTAATAGCTCCTATTGTTATAAAAGCATGGCTTTAATCAACATCCCTACTAAAACACACATAATTCTCCAAGAAATCCTCATCAATACCCGTATAAGAAACAATATTCTTTCAAAGAGTTCCTGCATAATCACAGCAGGGACCCTTTGAGGGTGCTATCCTAGTTTCAATTCCTTAAACGAAGGCAGCGAAGGCCAAAGAGGAGATCCTATAGAATTAGGTACAGTTGCAATATATCTTCCAATAACCAGAGATCACCAGCATGACATAATTTCAATTCAATTGTAGACCAAACCAAAAGTTTGATTAGGTGCTCTAAGAATGCATCCGGCTTATATTGAAATCCATCATAGAAATATGTGCTAAGGTTTGTTTTCAAGGCTATTTGAGATCAGAGGAAAATGGCAGACATACACTCTAAGGAAAAAAATAAGTTTGGAAAGGTACTCCTAGAATAGATTAAACTTTCTCACGAGCCATCAAGAGAAAAGTGTGTTATATTTACTCACTAGCTAGTGCATTATTACAAACGTACGGGAAACTACATATTTATGCTACTTATAAGAAATAATATTGGTTCGACCATATCCATGAAGGCAGTTGATCCGGAAAACAACAAGAACCTGAACTCCAACACTAAGCAATACAATATAGAGAAGGATCACGATCCACTTAAAAAAACAAACTGCGATCATCGACTAATCCACCCTAAGACCCAGAAACGCTTTTAACCTCCATACACCAACACAAACACAAATCCATCCAACCTATAGCAAGTATCTGCTTTCTTTCATCCAGAGTTATATGCATCAAAAGGTCAAAAACTAATCATACTACTAAAAACACAAACCTTTCGAAATGAACGAATCGAATTTCACACCTAGACTACCAAACATTACATAATCTCAAGTGTTTTCTTAACAAATTCTAACCTCAATCACCACAGCACACTAAGCCCAATCACCAATTTCCAAGCTCAACTCAACAACCCCCAATTCCAGATCAAAATCGAAACAGTAAAATAAAAACACGAACTTTATACTGGAATCACAGCAGAAACGGAAATGAAACACAACCCTAGATCTGAGAGGGAAGGAGGAGAGGGCTTACTGGGCTTCTCGGGCTTGCCGTCGGCCCACTTGGCGACGGAGAAGTGAACCTTCTCGCGGGAGAGGGCCTCGGTCTTGTAAGGCTCCTTGAGGCAGTTTCGAACGAGACTGGCGCAGATGTTGGAGTAGGTGATGTAGGTCATACCGGCCGCGCGCCAAAACGGTGCCGCTGCGTTCGACGACATTTCCTCTTCTTCTTCTTCTTTCTTTAAGCTCTCTCCGGCTTCTGGGTCAGTGTGAGAAGAGATCAGGCTTTATTTGGCTGTTAAATGGGTCGGGTCGGGTCGGGTCTTTTTTAGGTTCATTCTGACCCGGCATAAATCCAATACCAGTTTAGTGTGTGAAGAAAACCTCGTAACCGAAATCTAATTTGTGTGCGCTCAGTCGATCTTAAATGTAATATGTAGTCCGATATGGATTGTACATTTTTTTTAATATTAGTTACATCCTATATTATTCTTTATTGTTTCGGGTTCTTTCCTTGAGTTTAAAATTTTATAACACGTTATTAACACGAGTCTTTTACCTTAATATCTTCAGTCTACGAGTCTTTTACCTTAACGAGTCTTTTACCTTAATATCTTCAGTCTAGCATCCTGCTACACACCAACAACCCTACAAACGCACAGCCTGGGCTAATACAGTAATACCCGAGGCATACTTCCACATCGCCTAAATGCCACTGCACTAGGGCAAGGTTCCAAAACTAAAGTTTCATATTCAGATATGAATCATGAAGCCACACTCAAATGAAAGCCATTCGAAATTTACAGATGCCAAGACATTTAATTTGCGCCTCATGGGGAGGAACTAAGGATACCTTTTGTAAAAAATCAAAAGATTTGGTTCTCGAGCTTTCCAGCTGATAACAACATCCACAATAGAACTTCAGGTCTATATAGCTGCTAGCAAACGAACGCATATAGTAATACATATCCAGACATTTAGCATCTATGTAACTATGAACATGCAGATTTGTGCAGAGGACAAAAACTCCAACAGCATCGGAATGATTCTGAAAATTCCAAGTTTAGGAGCTGTGGGGAAAAGGTAATGTTACATGCGAGAGTAATATTGGATGGCTGCAAACTTGCAATAAAACAAGATGGTCTGAATGCACTTGCAATACAACCAGAAACCAAACTCGGGTACACCGGAGAGGGGTAGGAAGGATTTAATAACAACTCATTGAGATTCTAATACTATTGTTTGAGAATGGATAGATGATTCCATGAACCACAATAATTTTGGATCTCAAGAGAGAAAATCAAATTATAAAACCAGTAAGCAAAATTTGTAGCATTAGTCTCCAAAAGTGAATAAAATTTTCAACATCACAACAAGTTTTCAACCTCAAAGATAAAAAAGTGCTCAACTCCATAGAAACTTATCAGATTCTTCCCTCTAGTCTACTGCTACTGACCAAGAAAAACCTTGCAACACTGGAATGATTAGGAACAGCCCCACCCTAGTTCATTCTCCTAATAAGCTCATTAATGTAGTTCTCACGATTTCCAGCATCTCCACCTTCAACATAATGATTCCTCTTCTTCTTAAGACCACCCAATGGTGCCTTGAGCTTAAATGGCCATAGGAAGTTGTTGGCCTCCTTGAAGTGAGGTCCAACTGTCAAGATCTCATGGATAAGATCTTCTGTGCAGATAATTCCATGCTTGCCCAAACCCTACAAGTTCCAAAACATGTTTAGACCTGAAATGATTGCTAACCTAGCATACATCACTGGCAGTGTGCTTAACATACCTGTTCAACAACAGAGTTATCAGTCAAAGCGATTCTCTGCTTGTTCAACTTGCCATAACCTCTCTTGTAAATCAACTCTTTCACACTCTTCAAGTTAGGGTATCTGAAATCAGGCAAATCCTATTAGCCATACTTCAAAAAACACTATGGGTATCAGAAATAGCGCCAAATCCTATTTAGCAATACTTTTAAACATATATAAAGGTAAAACTAGATATACACACCCATAAGTAACATAGGGCTCAACCCTGTGAAGCATATTCAAGGTGGCCTTGTTTACTTTGAGGAAGACACCATTGAAGACCTGTTTCAGAACACAGAATAAACAATAAAGATAAGGCTTCAGACAATCTTCAAGAATTGCCTTACACATTTAGAATCACCAGTCCAAAGAAGCCAACTGTGCACAAACTATATATATATATATATATATATATATTATCACGTAAATATTTCAACACCGTGCCAGTATGAAAATGAGAAACGCACTACAATTCAAACCTACAATGCTTAGTGATCCCAACTGCACTACCAATTACAAATTCTTGTTTTTGTACTTCCAGACGTTGAAATAACATACAATCATTGATTAGACTAACAAAATGAACAAGCCGATTGGGTGCTAAACATTAACTATTTCCGAGGTTTCAAAGTGTTACCTGTCTCAGACGCAAGAGTTGCAAAATCTTCTTTGTCTTTGGGTCAATGGCATTGATACTGAAAAATCAAGACACTGAAAGTATAAGGACAAGGACCAGAACTCTATGAAATTCTCAGTTGATAATATTAATTATCAAGACCTACCCGCGAATACGGATGATGAACAAGAGCTTAGACTCAGGCTCAACATAGAATCCTCCTTTCAGCCTTGCTTCACGCTTCAAACAGACCAACTCGTTGTCCTAAACAACATACACAAGTACAATGTTAACACGATGAATAGATGCAAAGGACAAATCGATTCAAACAAGCAGAGTGCAAGTTAACAAAATGAACCAAAGAATATGTACCTTGTCAGCATACTCCTTAGTGTACTGCTTGGCCTTGTTGTAAATGAGCTTCCTGTTCTCAGAACTCTTCTTTTTGGCGGCTTCAAGAGCCTGCTTCTTGGCCAAGGCCCATTCATCCTCTCTCTTCCTCTTCTTGAAGACAGACTCTGGAACCACTACCTTGACTGCTTCACCCATCTCTACAAATTTCGACAGCAGTTAGTTAATCTAATCTACTTCCAATACAAACCTAACTCAAGATAAAATTCACTGTCTTTGAGTAGAGAGTTTCACATTCAAATGAGAACTAAACAATACATAAACAAGTAAAGATAAAAATCTTCACTGAAGAAACCACCTCGCTTTCATTCTAATACAAACCTCCTACTACATTATTTTTTATAGTTTCACCAATACGTACAACTGAAAATAAGCTTGACCTAACAACAACACATGCATATTTCAGATGCACAAATCAAAACCAAGCTCTAACGGATCAAAATTAAAGCTTTTCTATAAGGCAAACACTGTTAAGCTAACAAAATCTTATCCGGCTACGATTTCATCATAACAAATCAAAAACAGATGAGCAATCAAAACACAGAGAGGCGTAAACAGATCGAAATTTGCAATTGGAGCTCCAAATTCAGAGACTCAATAACATGAAATCGAAATGAGAGAGGTACTCACCGAGCTGCTGTGACTGCGGCGCTTGGAGGCGAAAAGGTGAAGGGGTTCGGCGGACTATGAAGAAAAGAGAGTGCGGGCAAACCTCTAGGGTTTTATGGTATTCCTTTGCGCTAGGGATCGCTACGTTGACGATCAAGATTTTCTTGAGAAATTTGGGGAGATATTGTCCGTCGATTCACGGGTTTTAAATGGGTTGTGGACTGGGTCGGGCTAATTGTATAATTAAGTCCATTAATTGGGACTTGGGGCTATAATCTTTGGTTTTCTTAGACTAGGAGTTTGGTTTATAATTTTAGCCCAAGTTTTGGTTGCTCATTTTTGTGGACAGCCAACCTTCTACTCAAAAATTGAAACTTCTCTACCAAATGAGTTTTAAGTTAAAAAAATTTCACAATTAAAGCTGTTACTACAAGGACTATATATTGTAATACAATTAGGGCCTGTTTGGATATAGGATTTGGATTTGGATTTGGATTTGGATTTAAAATCATATGTATTTGAAATCTAAGTAATTGAAATCCAAGAATTTCAAATCCATCCGTTTGGCTAACAATTGAATCATGAAGATTTGAATTAGAGATTTGAAATAAAAGTTGTCATGTTTCATAGTTTTGTTGGCAATACATCTTGGAAGAGTAAAATGATAAATTGTTTCAATTACATTCAAACATAAATTATGAAATAATATTGTCTTTAACTTGCTCATGTCCCTTCTTTAATCTCCATCCTCATTTAGCTATTGTTTTTCCTGAAATAATCAACAACAAAAGACATGATTAATCATTAGTTAAGTTTTTCTAAAAAAGTAAAAACTGAAAGTGCTAAAACCACATCAGCATTGCAATCCTAACGACTAGAATGCAAGAACATATTCAGTGCAATCCTAACCACATCAACATTGTTTGCAATCCTATTGACTACAAACAATGACAAAATAAGATGCAAAAGCTAAATTTTATGAAAGAGTACAATGAAGAAGTACAATGATACACTGAACAAGCTGTTGATAAATTGATATAGACAATGAATCAGTAACAGTAAGAAGATAAACTAAACTTTACAAGCAACGACTTCAAATCATAGGTAAAAAGATGCATGCAACTCCAGCTAGCTTCAAGCTTCCATGGTAAAAAGATCCTTAAGCAACAACTTCAATTGGATATATATACATTCACATATAGGATACAGTAAACTTCTTAATAGGAGAGATATAATAAGCATAATGATGATGAAGGAGTAAGTGGGAATAACAAGCATCATACCTTGATCATATTGCCATATAAGCATTAGAATCCACTCTCTCTTTCCAGCATCATCAAGGGACTTTAATAGACAGAATTCTTCAGGATTACCACTCATTAAGATGCGTACAGCTTTGAAAATTTGCATCTTAGTGAGATTGGGGACATTCGACACCACTTCATGTACATCCTCTCCTCGGAGTTGTGTGGATATTTGAGCTGCCATAAATTCCTTCAAGCTGCTTGCCACATCGCCAATTGCTTGTGCCAATGGATCCTTCTTCTTTTTTTTTATTTGGAGGATGTGAATCACTGGTTGAAGCTGCTGCATGTGTAGAAGCATGTGTAGAAGCACTTTCATCTTCTTCTGCTTCAAATTCCATAGTTTCTTCAGCGTCTCCAACATCTTCAGCTCCATCACCATTAGCTCTATCCCTCCCACATAGCATGACGATATCATCCCAATTTTCAATAGTCTTGTTTTGGTATCCTTTAGCATTAGGATGTGACTACAAAAGTAAAACAATGAGTTAATCAATGACTTATTTTGATACATATAACAATTTGTTATTTCAACACTCCAATCATACCTCAACATACGCATTCCAAATTTCCAAGTTTTCTGCAGTGATTGGAACCATCTTTTTTTCATCATCCCAAACAAGCCCACTTTGACTTTTAATATCAGTTATAATCGCATAATGCCTCTTCCAAGCCTTGAGTCTATTCTTGACATTGAGTTTTGTTACACCAAGTTGCCATGTAGCATTCAGCTTCTCTACTACTGCTTGATAAGCTTGAGGTTTCCAATCATTATCAACTTTATGTCCTGCAATAACAACCAAAAAAATAGCATACTTAATGAGTATTAAGCAACCATATATTTGGGCATGAAATTTTCTATGGCTAGGTATTGTAACCAACAAAAACCATCTTATATATATGTTATTGCTTGCTTATAGCACTAATGTTTTTAACAAGTCTATATAATCCCTTTCAAGGCAAAACATGCAAAAGTAAACTCTGGACTAAGCTCACATTGAAACATCTCATCTCTTCTCTGGACTATTAGTCACAGCATTAGTTGCTGCATATGTAACAAGATTAGCAAAGGTAATGCCCACATTGACTAGCGTCATTTTCTGTACTAGGAAAGTATATATCTTATTCCTTAATGTTGCATAGTTCACTAGGTAATATTCTTCACAAGAGTAATCCAATTACGATACCTAAACAGTCATTTGCATCCAGTATTTTAGTTACTATTAATAATGCTGGTAGTCTTTGAGACATATTTAAGATGAATGCTAGAAGCTAGAAACACAACATCATATTTCTAATACAACTATTCAAATATGTCCCACCTACCCATATGGTACCTAAATGTTGGTTTTTACTCTGGTAGTAAAATGCCAAGGAAAAACCTGGGTAGTATACATCTTATTGTTCTCTTTAAAATACTGTTTGTGGAGAAGGCATTGTTTTCTCCATGCTGAGTCGACTGTTTTGCTGCTATTGGTTTCAGGATGCTGTAAAGGATATTGATTAGGTGATGGGTATCATGTTACCCATGAAGTCTTCCTATACTGTAATTTGGAATTTGAAACGACCAAAAAAAAAAATGACAGCTGCTTCACTGCCTTGTAATTACTTAATTTTTGGCAAAGTGTAGAGGAAATGTTTTGATCTGTATTTCTGAAATGTATCATTATGCATGGTAATACAATATACATAAAGCTGAGTTATAGTTCTATCTTTACCACATAGTTTCTTCTCTTTGTTTACTCCAACATCTATCATTTTTTATTTGAGACGTGAGATTCTAAACTTGAGTGTGATGTAGCTTTCCATTTCGTCAAGCAAGAAATAAAGCGTAAGCCAAGAATGTACATCTTTTTTCAAGTGAAAATAAAGGAACTACCAAACCAGAATGATCCTCGAATATTGCAGTCGTTTGCAAGAGAAGAGATGTTTCAAACATATCCGACCAAAGCTGCTGAAGTAATGATATGCCCTTTATATCGAAGTCTCAGTATGTTCTAATTTGAATAGATGTAAGAATAATGTAGAACTTAACAGCTTAAGTGCTTAATCCTGGAAGAAGTTCAAGCCTTTTATTAGATCCTTCTAGGGTTATCCTTAAACTAATCCAGGTTCACTTTTACATATTGGATGATCAATACAGGCACTTTCCTCTTTCCTCTGGGCATATATATTCTAGTAATGTACACTCAATAATTTGTGCCAACTATCGATGAAAATGCCATATGATAAAAGCAGTTAAAGAGGCTTTGGTAAAAGTTTATTACCTGCATTCATTTGATCGTAGAGAACTTTAGCAAGTACATCGTCCATTTCTTTGTTCCAGGAGAGATATGACCTGGCTGTGCATGTTTCTTTGACTTTGACAGTACCCTTCAAGTTGAAATTGGACACAGGTACAAGACTTTGAGTTTTTCCCTTACCCTTGTTCTTCATACCTGCATTCAGGAAATCACATGAGACAAGAACATATGCTGCGTAAAACAAAATAGAAATATTGCATGAACCAGGAAAACTAAACTAAACAGTAATGAGAACAACAATAGAAATATTGCAGAACAAACCATTATAAAATAAAAAACTCAGTACAAATTATACTGAGGAAACTGGATCTCATTCAACCATAATTTACTTCCTACATACTGAATATAAAACTCAGTACAAAATTATAGTATATATAACCATTACAAATAGTTTAATATTCAAGAGTCTGGAGCTCCTCTAATAGCTTCATATTCTGCAAACATTTCCATAGCTAATGCATCTCTAAATGCTGTCCACTCTTGAGTTACTTTGACTGCTCTTATGTCCTAGCATATGCAAAAAAGACGCCACAACTTCTTTAATTGTGACATTCCTTGTAACCAGCAAACCCCCTCTATCCCGTAAGAGTGCACAAAACTTATCAAATGCAGCAGGTCTCATACGCAATTGTTCATAACATGTAGACTCATGTTCTAAAACTCTCATCCAAAGCATCCTTCTATATATTTTATCCTCAACTTCACTTCTTAAAGGCTGTTTTTTCATAAACCTTCTACGACGCCTATGAGCACCCGTGACCATCATAAGGAATCCGATAACCAATACAACTATATTCATTATCTTTTTCTTCCGTAACTTATCCCTATTCCTTTCATGATCTCTTGGTACCATCAAGTCTCTTACATCATTATCCATAATGCTACAAGAAAAATATATGGCCCTGTTATAAGTATATATAAGCATTGAAAGATTAAAACATGTTAATAATTGACTTAACAATGTCTCAAATGAAGTCAGTAACAGGGCCTGAAAGTGAAACACAATCACAAACACTGAGCATTCATTTTTCACTGAAATCTATTGAAACTTTCCAGACCCATAAATAGCTAATAGATGAAGGACCCTTTCAAAAACTCAGGAAATTTGGAGTTCTGGAAGTAGGGTAAAAGAAAGCACAAAGTGAGCATGTCAACAGTTTACACAAATTCAGTAAAATTGTTCATCACTCCAAGATGTAGTTTCAACTTCGAAATTCAATAGTTTAGGTAACAAATAGTTTTCAGAGAAGCTTTGCAAGTATACAAGATAAACTAGATAGATGGACAATAACTCAGATTTGATCTGCCTGCTTGCAGTCTGCCTAAGTATACTTCCAGCTTTACTTAGGAGAGGCATTGCACTCACCTAGAAAAAACAAAAAATAAAACAACAAGACATGTTTTAAAAATAATTTCAGAGCATAACAAGAGGGGATACATAATCCAATTGTTCCTTTCACATTACCCCTTAACCCCCACCTTATCCAAAACCCTTACGATGAAAATTCAACTCTCCCAATCCTCCAATTTTCGTATCAGATAGTATTATGTCAAGCTACCCCTTAACCCTCACCTTATGCTAATATCAGTAAATTGCATATAACACTTGCTTTCCAGATAATATCATCTCAAACAAATCAAAAGCCCTTAAACCAAAAGGTGTTAAAATAAATACCACTGAGCATGTTAACACTTCACTAAACATGAGAAATCGATAAAGCACAGAACATGAAGCTGATGTGTATGATCATTACCCAAAAACTATATCAGAAGCATGTATTCAGTCCCACAAAACTCAAAGCTTCTAACGAAAAACGAACCCAGAAAAAAAAATGGCAAGAGAACATGAGGCTATTCAAAACCCACTCATCTAAAGCAAAATTGTTCATTCATACTATCAAATTGACTGCATACATCCATCTACGTATATATTATATGTATATATATATCTTCGATCTAAGTGCTGCCGAGCACAAATCGTAGGTTAATAGATCAAAGGAATCAAAAAGTAAAAAAATGATGACTACAAACTTAATTTCGAGGAAAAATGAAAGAGAAAACGAAAGAGGAAGAGAGCGATTCAACACTCAGAAAAAATAAACGATGATGGATGCTAGGAGTCATAGATAATGAACTCAATTCATAAGATGAGCATCGAATTCAGAGAAGAAACACATACCACCTTCACAAAATTGCACACCAAATCAAGCCCAGACTATGCGATTTGCAAGGATAAAGTGTGAAGAGAGAGCGAGTTTTGCTGCGATGAAAGCGAGAGAAGAAGAGATTTGAAATAACTAGGCTACCCTAGTTATTTCGAATCCGCGTTTTCTGTCCAACGAAATCAGCATGGAGATTTTGTTAAATTCAAATTCCATATTAAAAATATTTCCCAAACAGGCTGATTTGGATTTGGGCCACCCAAATCCAAATCCTCAGGCCCAAATCAGTATATCCAAACAGGCCCTTATACTTGCTCGAGTTTCAGGTATTACGTCTCCTCCAATGCATAATGCATCTAACCTTACCAAATAATACAAATAATGGGCATGGGATTGAGCTACTAATATAAGCTTGGTTCCAATCTCTATTTAAAAAAAAAATATTGGTACAAGTGAAGACACGACAATTGAATCTCAAAATCTTATATTCATTAGTAAGGATTCAAAACTCGGTAACAGCATATGAGATTTCAAACATTTTCTTAGTTTTAGAGACCTTGCTCTCTTTAACAGTCGTTTCGCTAAAACGTTTTCAAGAGAAACTTTGAGTTAACCATTGGTTAAGTCAATTTCTTTGGACTTGATGTTTAGTGACATGAGGATTGTGTGGTAAACGGTATTTATTTAGTCTTGGCTTTTATTGTTCATCGGATTAGTAATAATTATTAATCAAGGCTTGATCCAAAGCATGTATTGGATATTAAGGGTTGGTTCCTTTCTTTTTTGTTTATTTGCAATCTTGACATTTGCTCTATGTATAAAACCTCACCGGCAATAGCAGCCTAAATCTTTCCCTTCCTTTCCTTTCGCTCTCCACTCTTTTGCAGGCCATTCCACCATTCTTGAGTGTCAAATCGCAAAAGAGAATCCGTAATGTGACTAATGAGAGAAAGACTAGTTTGTATTACTTGTTGAAAAAGGTATGAAAGTAGTCTTTATATTATTGATTAAACTTGAGGTTGGGCGTGGGAGGTGTGGCATCAAATCAAATCCCAGAGACCACAAAGGGGCATCTCTTTACTTAACTTGTTTTTGCTGTATGTGGAAGGTGTTTTCTTGCATTGCATTATGGGATCATTAGCGTCTCTCATGTTTAGGTCTAATCATAATTTTGATATGGCTGTTAAGGTTCGTGTCCCCCGAGATAGTGGTCAAGGTGAGCAAGGCTGTGAAGAAATGATGCCTACAGCTTGGAACGATTGAGGAAGAACAATCCAGGGTTTAAAGTTTGGTCTGCTTCTGTTTCCTCTTGATGATAGGATTGATAACGTATGTTGTACTATACTAGTACTTGGATCGGTAATTTCTTTATGAATTCCATTTTTACAAGGAATTTACAATTATCACGTTTGAAATTATCAGAGTTAAAAACAGTTTATAAATAAACTCGTGTCTTAAACTTAATTTTTAAGAAAAGAACAAAAAATTGTATACGTTCGGAGTTTTGATACTTAGTCATGCTAGTATCAATCTCAACCGCTGTTATAGTTAGAACTATGACAGTAAACAATCATTATATTACTAATACGTACGAGTATTAATACTCTAAACATGTAAGATGTTGTAATAAAATAGTTATCAAATTTTGTTATGTAAACATATTATGATTCAAAGTTAACAGCATGCAACACATGGATGATGGGGAAAAAATCCAAATAATGTTTTTAAATTTTCCTTTCCTTTGGGAAAATTTAGGTTATCCTAAAAGATGGGGTGACGTGATCATGACGACCAAAAACATTGACCATCCGTCAACATCTTTCATAGCAAGTAGCAAGATGCCAAGACGAAGAAATAACCAATAGCAAGTAGCACCGACTGAAAGGTATGATGGCCACGATTCCAAATTACGAATCTGCCCCCACTCGATGACAACAACACAACTGAATATAATCGTTTGGAAACATTAAGAATACGTAGCATATGGGAGTTGGGGACACGTAACAACAACACAATTGAATATAATCGTTTTCAATATAAAGAAACATAATTTGGTTATTAGGGACCATTAGTAAACCTAAACTCTCAAGTTATTCAACATAATAGTACAATTTAATTAGTTGTAGGTGATTGTGTGTGTGTGTGTGTGTGTATTGAAGTGCATGTGTTGATCTATAAATATTCAATCTTTGACATCGCTAGCTAGTATTGGTTTGGGTGGAGGGTTTATTGGAGTTAATTAAGTCGAGTACTAGACGATTGCAATAATATCTAAGTGCTTTTCATGAAGTAAATGATGTAGTATATACATTAATTCGAGAAAATTTATAGTCTTTAATTAGAGAAGCCTTCCAACTTTATTCAAGATGTACTGATATTTCTCAAAACTGTAATATATGTAGCTTGGGGTGTAGGTTTTAGGTTTGCTCTCCGATGCAAAATTATATGTTCAATAGAAATAACATAAGTGAGGCACCCAGCTAGTTTGTTAAGGCTACACAATCTAAAATGATTCTCCACTAAATTAATAAACTCATAGATTGAGTAAAAGTGAAATATGATATGGTTTACAAATATTTTCTAAAAATTAAACTAGTAGGAGTTTTAAGCTATATATGCCCTTATGGCTAACATAAAAGTTTACACAAAATGTTCAAACTACTAAAGTAGAAGATTAGGGAATGCTAATACTAAAAATTTACAGCCATGAAAGGAATGTTTTTCAACTGGCATGAGTGCATGACATGAAAAGAGACACTGTAGAAGCTTTTGTGTAGTTGCTAACTAGGGCTGCTTGATTTTTAAGACCACCGACAGATTGCGTGCCTGTGTTTTTGAGAGAGAGAGAAGATAATTTGGCAAACATTTTTCTTTTGGGTTTCAAGGTTGTCAACAAATTTAGCCTAAATTTAAAACAGAGAAACGAGGCCAGATAAGACATGGGGATCTGCATTGTCTGTGGCCATTTCTCTCTATCCTTTTCCTCTGTGTTTGTTATTAATACTCTAATCAACTTCTGTTACTTCAATCATAGACCAAGTTCCTCAATTTCAGTAAACTTAATGCAAAATCCAAAACCCATTAACAGAGTGGTCTCTTTCTTTAAACAAGATGGGAGTTATCTGGTCTGCTTACTCTGCTACTTCATCTTTAGTGAGAGCTTTAGTTGTTAATGCCTCATTATCAGCTCTACCTTCACTCTCTCCAGTGACATAATATATGATTTTGATCATACAAATTCTATTGTAATGGATTTGTCCGGGTTTAGAAACTATTAAATTCAGTCTAGCTAATGGTTTTATATGTGGAAAGGTGACATGAGATATTGGGTTTGAGTATGTTGTTCTAATCAGATTGCTAATCATGCCCCCACACATATTAAGTAATTAAAGTTTAACAGATGGGGGTTAACATTCTCTCTATAAAGGTAATTTCCATGTTGGCTAGGTGCTGGAGCTTTTTGGTAGTAGTGTCAAATAGAAACCCCCACACACTCTTGCTCTCCTTCTCTCTCTCTCTCTCTGCTCTTCTTATAGTCTGCTGCATTTGGTTTGAAATGCTGAGACTTGAACTGGTTTTGGTCAAGTCTTTGCAGGGTTTGATCTGAGTCTCTTGGACTAGGCCTCAATTGGGTTTGTCTCTTTTCTCATTTTGGTTTCTGGGTTTTAAGGTTTCCTGCTATATTACTAGTACTATGTTAGTGTTGTTTAGTGGTTTTAGAACTTTCAATCCTTGTATAGTTCTTGGCCATATTGAGGAGATTTCAGTTTTTTTGGTTCTGTGCTTCAGTTTAGTTCAGTTGAGGGGTCAAAAATGGCTCCAAGTTTAGATTTTTCTAGGTGGTGGGGAAAGGACTACAATTCAAGTAAGGGAACTCCTGTGGTGGTGACTATGGAGAACCCCAATTACTCTTTTCTTGAGATAAATGGTCCTGATGAAGTGTTCAGGCCAGTAGATAAGGACAGAGGCAAGAATGCTAAGCAATTTACTTGGGTTTTGCTTCTCAAAGCTCATAAAGCTGTTGGCTGTGTTGCTTGGCTTGGAAATGTTTTTTGGGACTTGCTTGGTGCCATTAAGAAAAGATTGGTTTTTGGGCAAATGGAGAATGAGAAGTCTGGTAAAGGAAGGATTTTGTATAGAGTCATTATGGGGTTCTTAGTGATGGCTTTGGCTTTTCTGGCTTTTGAAGTGGTTGCTCACTTGAAAGGTTGGCATTATTTTGAGAACAGCAGCTTACACATCCCTGAGACTTTGGAGATTAGGGGATGGCTTCACTTGGTTTATGTGGCATGGTTGGAGTTCAGAGCTGACTGCATTGCACCTGCAATTCAAGCTCTGACTAATTTTTGTATTGCTCTCTTCTTAATCCAATCCGCGGACCGTATGCTGCTTTGTTTAGGTTGCTTCTGGATCAAGTTCAAGAAGATTAAGCCAAGAATTGAAGAAGTTCCATACAATCCAGACGATTTGGAAGGTTCAGGTTGTAACTACCCCAAGGTTCTTGTTCAAATTCCAATGTGTAATGAGAGAGAGGTAAGTTTCTCAAGTCTGAATCTTTTTATTTCTCGACTTATTTAGGTTTGTAAATTCTTACATTTTTTATATAACTTTTGTTCTGAGCTCACGCACTATCCAGATTGAAAGATCCTTAAAACTGGGAAAAGTAGCTAACAAATTAAGTATAACAGTAGAAATTACTATTTTTCATAGATTTTTCATCATGTTGAAATTACTATTTTCCATAGAGTTTTGATCATGGTGATGACAGTGACTTTTATCATAAAACTGTCTGTAGGTATATGAACAATCTATTTCAGCAGTGTGCCAACTTGACTGGCCAAAAGAACGCCTTCTGATTCAAGTTCTGGATGATTCTGATGATGAGAGCATACAGTGGTTAATTAAGGCAGAGGTAACTCAGTGGAGCCAAAAGGGTGTCAATATAATCTACCGGCATCGTTTGGTTAGAACTGGTTATAAAGCTGGAAATCTCAAGTCTGCAATGAACTGTGATTATGTGAAGGACTATGAGTTTGTTGCAATCTTTGATGCTGATTTCCAACCAAACCCTGACTTCCTTAAGCTGACAGTTCCCCATTTTAAGGTGGTTATATCTCATATAGTTCTATCATTTAGTGTCATATAGTTCTATCATTTAGTGTCAACTAATTTTTTTTCTCTAGTGACTGATTTTGGCTTTCCATTTAAATTTGTGCTGCAGGACAATCCCGAGCTTGGGTTGGTTCAGGCTAGGTGGGCTTTTGTTAATAAGGACGAAAACTTGTTGACACGCCTCCAGAACATCAATTTGTGCTTCCACTTTGAGGTGGAACAGCAGGTTAATGGGGTTTTCCTCAATTTCTTTGGCTTCAATGGTACTGCTGGAGTTTGGAGAATCAAAGCACTTGAAGACTCTGGAGGTTGGCTTGAGCGTACAACAGTAGAAGACATGGATATAGCAGTTCGAGCTCATCTAAATGGTTGGAAGTTCATATTCCTGAATGATGTCAAGGTAATTCTGCTCAATAGTTTTTCTGAACTAGTTCTGCAATCAAAATAACTAGTTTGGGGTTATATACAATCAATAATAAGTTTATTGGATTCTTAGAGAAGTATTAGCGGTCCAAAATTTGTAACATGATGACTTAAACTTTTACCGATGTTCAGGTTCTCTGTGAACTTCCCGAGTCTTATGAAGCTTACAAAAAACAGCAACACCGGTGGCATTCTGGTCCGATGCATCTCTTCCGTTTGTGCCTCCCTGCAATAATTAATTCAAAGGTACTCTTACATTCAGATCCTCTGATCAGTGTCATTGATGTACTTTCTTGATGCTATCATCCTAACAGTGTACTAAATGCCATATTGCAGATGATGTTCTGGAAAAAGGCAAACTTGATACTACTATTCTTTCTCCTTAGGAAGTTAATCCTCCCATTTTACTCTTTCACATTGTTTTGCATAATACTTCCTTTGACCATGTTTGTCCCTGAAGCTGAGCTATCCATGTGGGTTATATGCTACGTGCCCGTTTTTATGTCATTCATGAACATTCTCCCTTCGCCTAAATCTTTTCCCTTCATAGTCCCCTACCTCCTGTTTGAAAACACAATGTCTGTGACCAAATTCAATGCCATGGTATCTGGGTTGTTCCAGTTGGGGAGTTCATATGAATGGATTGTAACCAAGAAGGCGGGACGATCATCAGAATCTGACCTGCTAGCTGTCGAGGAGAGGGAAACAAAAGCCATGAACCACCCACAACTTCATAGAGGAACTTCTGATAGTGGTCTCTCTGAGCTCAACAAGTTAAAAGAGCATCAAGAAGCTGCTACTCCTAAACCTCCTGTAAAGAAATTGAACAAGATCTACAAGAAAGAGCTGGCACTCGCTTTCTTACTGCTCACTGCTGCAGGCAGAAGCCTTCTATCAGCTCAAGGGGTACATTTTTACTTCCTACTATTTCAAGGCATATCATTTTTACTGGTGGGTCTTGACCTGATTGGTGAGCAGATGAGCTAGTAATTATTCGCGTGAAAAGTTAATGGTAAAGATAAAAATAAAGGGTGAATAAGAGATGGCAAACCAATGTGGTTTTCAGCCTGGTGCACAAAATTGGCACACGGGTAGATGCAAAGAGCTTCTTCTCATTAGAATTTCCCATATAGATTCTTTTTGTGCTTGTATTGTTTGCCCATAGCCTCACACCATCTTCTTGTTTTCTCTTTTTCGTTGTTACAACTATTGATTTCTGCATGTTTGCTATTTCTTAGATGAGCCAAATTGTATTCCAATACCAGATAGGTTGATTTATGTAGGAAAGTGTTGTTTTAATTTTAACATTTACAAATGTAGAACTCTGTATATTGCACCAGTTGATCATATACCAAGATTATATATCTGTCTTTTTCTTCGTATTTGTGTAATTTGTAACAAAGTTTATCACTATGAAAATATAATATTGAGAAAAAGTGTCGGCAGGCAGTGAGCTACAAATGCTGCTACTCATATTCTGATCCTGGAATTGCAAAGATTAGGATGGTGCTGTTAAATATGTCCCACAGTGCTAATAGTATAATGCTACCACTTCAGCTACTTGGCTTCTGGGTGTATGCCAAATTGCCAACCTCTAATTGTAGAAGGGTATTATGTTAGTAGATACAAAAGCACATCTACCCCATGCAGGTCATGTGGACCTCAACCCCTTCAAAGCATTCTTCTACTACTTTTGAACACTTTGAAGCAAGCTCTGCACTTGTTTGCCTAAATTTTTTTGAACAACTATATATGATTCAGTGTTTGATATGTCAAAAATGACCAAAGCACCACCCCTAAAGAAAAGACTACAACTTTCCAAGCTTTATGAGTTACATCATGGTGGGTTTGGAAAAGCAGACCATACATCTGAATTGTGTATTAAACAGCAAAAGTTAATTAAAGTTAACAATAAGGCACAAGCAAGAAAGTTAAGAAAAAAGAATGTAGAATCTAGCTTAGTTGGTCGTCACTATGATCATTTCCAAGATCTAATCATTGACTAGTGACTATCATTTTCATTAGTTTATGACACTAACATGAATAGTAGAATCTGGAATGTCAATTTATGATACAGTTTATGGTACTGAGGGAATTAGAGAGTTGTAATCACCTTAAACATGCATACTTTTCCAAATTGTTGGCATTCTATTGCATACTTTACAAATTATTAAAACATGCTAAGTAAGAGGGAGATAAAATAAGTTCTATTTTCCTCTCAAGCATGGAGCCTCCTTTGCGACAGAAACTAAGCAAACCAAAACCTCTCTGGTCATATTGTTTGATTTTACTTTCTTCTGTTGAAACCAACATCCTTGATGTCAGTGTACTCTTTCAGATAGATACTGAAAATAAATGAATCTACTTCTTCTTTCTTTCATCCTTACACTGCTGCAACTGTAAACTCTAGCATCTGGCATGGGAAGTGAATGTAACCCTTTTGATCATTTGACAAGACTAATTAACTACTTCACATGTATCTTTCAGTGTCCTTGACACCCTTCATAAATGTGGTAGTACCACTAGCATCTTTGGCTTTATGATTGTTTGGGGTTGACAGCAATATTAGTTTGGAATAACAAACCAAGGATGTGGTCTGCAGCTTCCCCCAATTTATTGTCTATGAGACAAATGCCTGGGGACCTGGATATTCAGGGCATGAAACTCCTGTATTCCTTCTTACAGCACTCACAGTAATGGGGTCATTTTGTATCTTCTCAAGCAATAATGAATAATGCAATTTGTATATGAGTTTTTCCTTAAAAATAGAAAGGAGAAAACAAATAAGCTATACAAATTGACCATAATCTTTTATATATAGATCACATGCATGGACACAGTGCTGTCTTGTAGCTGTGCATGTACATATTGTTAAGGAGGAAATTCTGGGTGCCCTACTGCCTTGGAGGCTTCTGCCCTACTAGCACGATACATGTCTCTTTGGAAGTTTTCCTCCAAGTAAAGAGAGGTTGACAACCCCGATTTGGCCTATTTGTATTTCTAAAACGTCAAGAGATGTAAACTCTTCATAATGAAGTAAATTTCTTCCCAATGTGGTGTCACATCCTTTCATCGTGTTGTCGAGTATTCAGTGTCATTTTCCAATTAGGCTGTTGAGAGCTTTCATCAAATCTCTTTTTGCCAATAATACCTTCACATTTGAGATCAATTGGTGTGTCATTTAGGTGCTTCACACACTTGTGCCTATTATGTTAAGCCATACAATCATCCTTCATGACCTAACTTGCATAAGGAATTTAGGCGAAGATAGATGTAGCATTGGAAATCATCAATGAAAACACAAGTCTTTGATAGAATGCTATGTATGTGTGATGTGTCAGTTTGCTACTTTGGTTGAACAAAATTGGCCTATAATCCCTCCATAGCTTTTGTGCGCTTTTCAACCTTGTGTGCAAAGGAGGTAGTGAAACTGGCATGGAAAGAAATCATTGAGTGGTTAAGTTAGACTGTTCAAATTGCATCTATGTACAACAACGATTTTAACTCACATTTACCTCAGAATAATTGAACAGTTTGTTCCTCCAGCAACAACAAGGGTCACATACCAGCACTTGTACATTTCAAGATATCAAATCATCACTTGCAAGGGTTCAACAGTTGATTTTTCTCCTGATCCCCACACTCACCCCTCTGTCTGAACTGGTTTCTACAACATCAGCCATCTCTATAATTGACTACAGCATTACATGTCTCACCTTAATCGATCTAGATTATCGTCATGCATGACTAATCATGAAGAATTTGACTGATCTTCTCTGAGAGTAGAATAATCTTTCACCATTGAACTGTATCGCCACAGAATTTTGTAACGCTCTTCATTTCCCTGCTTGGCCTCACTGACAGACCTGGGCTTAGATGGAGAATGCATACAACCACCTAATTGTTAAAGGACATAGATGTTTTACTGCCAACACAAGATGAAGACAATGCATAAGACAACTATACTTGACTGGAATACACAGGAACACAGATAACACAACCCTTTTTTATTTTGGGTATGCAGAAATCAATATGTTGGCAATAATGGAAGACCGAGGCTACCCTTTTAGCAGTTCATATTGCTCTTATATCGAGCATCGACCAACTAGTTCAGTTGAAAATAACGTTTCACCTAAAAAATAATTGTACAATTTGCTCTTCAACAAACAACAAGGATCACATGCCTGCACTTGTAATTAATTTGAATCACGTACAGGGATTAGTTCAACAGTTGATTGTTCTCCTGATCCCCCACTCGCTCCTGTCTTGTACTTGTCTTACAGCCATGTCAACAACATAAGCTACCTCCAAAATTGATTAAAGCATATCATTTCTTAATTTTCTCCTAAATAACCTCCCAACAACTATTACTGATCTTCTCTAAGAGTAGAATAATCTTTCACCATTAGAATCTCGCCACATAATTTTTGTGGCACTTGTTGTAATTCTTTTCCTTCTTGCCATGCTTGGGCAACTGATACACCTGGTCCTAGATGACGAACATAGACAACCACCTGATCATTGAAAGGATATGGATGTTTCACTGCAAAAACAACATGAAGAAAGGGTGAAAATTACTTCATTGCAATATTACAACCTTAACCAAGCGCAAAGTCCTATCCAGAAAGCTAATTAGAGAGCTCTAAGAGCTATTATTCATTGTCCTGGCCCAAGCTTATAATGCTCTAGCAAAAAACTGGTGGCAAGAAGCCAACAGCACAACTAATCCCTTCACAATACTAATAATTGGTAGTTTGCTATGATCAGGCAGTTTATTTTTGGTTTCAATAGGTGGTTTCACTCATAGCTAAAAGGAAGACAAGATTGCCCTATTGTTTTTGTTCATAAAAGGAAGAAGAGATGACATGAGAACCCAAAGTGGGAATGTGAACAGAGTCAAAATCAGAAATCTGTTCAGCCAAAACTGGGACACTAAGATTCTAGGAACAAACATGCTAAGAGTACAACACTTCTAGGGTAAAGTATATGGCTAAGACTGATCAGGACCAATTGTACACACATATATCTATACCAGTACATGTATTAGGCTCCACTATCTTCGCTAGTTGAAATGAAACTCTCTTCATGATAACAAATGCTGGATATCATAGTTCCTGACTTCCTGGATGTGTCCTTCTAGTGCTCCAATTCGTCCAGATATCTTCTATTGGTGTCATTAAGTAATTTAATCGGTCATATGCCAAGTATATCATGATAATTTAATTGGCCCAAAACACCTCTCCACAACTATCTGTGTATTTTGTACTCCTTGGCTTCTTCCATGGTGAGAACAGGATTAAATTTCCTTATAAAAGGACTCATTTGGAAAGTAAAACAGAAAACAAAATAAAAATTTAAAAGAGATTCTACTAAAAAAGATCAATAATGATGAGTTAATGACAATATTGACTTGGATGAAAGCAAATATAGGTACCTGGTCTTGGAAAGCCCTTGGGGTATTCAAGGAGATCAAACAGCCCATCCCCAAACTCATATGCTAGATCACAAGGTTGTTCAGTTGCCATTACTTCCTTTAGCTGTCTCACTACGAAGTACAATGGACTAAAGGATTTTGCAAGTCCATTAACAATTGTGTCACCTGTTCAGAACATGTACTGTTAGAAACCAACCTTTAGTAAGTCTTTTTGGATCTAAATTTACTAAGGTTGAAAAATGAAACTATACCAAGAAAAAATCTTTGGAAAGTAAAATATGAACCTAGTTTACACATTACACATAAGATATGTTGTTTGGAGGTCAACTCAACTGAACGGTAGAAGCTCTAAGCACTGAACATATTAAACTTGGAAAAACATGGGTTACTATTCTGGTGTTCTTTATGTGAGTACTGGTTGGTAATTTCCTTTTATCAATCTCGTTTTCCTCTATACATGGTCCCTGTATTTCTATTCTGTAGGTGTTCATTTGCTAATTTCCATCTCCATTTGTATCCAGTGCAGCAGTTACTTAATACAGTTCTGTAATCTAATTCCTTTGAAATATTTAAAATGAATCCAAGTCATTACTCTAACTAGCAAATAAATTTCTGGCCCGAGGTAGTGAAGCAGAATGATTGGTTTGCATAAATTTCTGGAATCAAAGTGGGTTTTGTTAAATTTTTTGAGTAAATCGAGGAGAATTACATTATTTCAAAAACATAAAAGAAAAAGGAGAATATACATTGGTAAAATGATATCCACAATAAACATAAAGATGGGGAATGCAGGTTGATTATTGAAAATTATCAATAAAAATCTCCTAGTGCCTAGATGTAAACGATGCAAGTTTAAATTATAAAAAAAAAAAAAAAAACATAGAGGGTAAAGTAAATTACCAACAAATTGTCCATACATGTTCCCATCCTTGCAAGGAAAAATTGCCTGAGATTTGCAGAATACCTATTAGAGTCTACACTACATTCTTATACAAGGGGAAGCAAAAGGAAAGAATCAACATGGGTGCAGAGTTTACCGTCTTGAAAAATTTTATCCAACAAATAGGCATTGGTCCTATTAAATTATTGAAAATAAATGTCAGAAACTTGAGATTAAAGCGAAACTCAGAATCACTTTTCCAGGAGTTACTCTAATAAACCTAAAATGTGAGATCAGCAGTATCTACACCAGTATAAGAGTCAGTCCCTTGAGTTACCTCCACTTGTTCGGCAATCATAATATTCGAGAGAGACACCATCTTCATTAGACAACATTTGAGATGAGCTTCTGTTCATCAACTTGGGTTCTTCATATCGTGTGCCAGCTATCTCCCAAGCTCTTGATATCAGCCTGCATAACCATTGTCCAGAAAATCAATGATCCTGAATTCCATCCATCAAGCTGATGATATGTGTTTGAAGTGGTTTATGTCCTCATGCCATAGCTACTATAGCAAGAAAAAGGAAAAGAGATCTAATATACCATATCATTTTAAAGCATATCATTTTAAAGCATAGCATGAATGGATTACCTAGGCTCTACCAAGCGCAGCAGCCGACGGCGCCTTTCCTGGGGAATATCATCAATTTTTTTCCTGTAAAACAGACTCCGTAATATGATATGGTGACAGGAATGAAACTGTGGATAACCACTTAGTCTTATCTGTTGATACACATTAGGAGCAGAAGAGATAAATCCATAAAGAATAAAAAGGAACGAATATCTTCTGACATTCACCAACTATACTTATTATCAGTAACAATCGGGGTCAAATAACATACAGTAACCACTAATTGGTCTCATGGGGCAATTTTCTCATTGGGCAACTTTGAATCGCAGGACATTTTTCTTGTTAAGTGCACAATGAGTCAATGACGTTACCCTGACCAACACCCATTTGAGAGTACTGTGTCTGTGCTGTGCAGTTGACATGCCTTGAGTAGTTGAGTGTATGCACTTTGTTCATTTTAAAGAAACGATTTTCACAGATATTGTCTACTTTGTTCTCAATGTACATTATGCTTCCATTTTCATTTCATTTACTCAGTCACTAAACAAACAAAAAAGCTAAGGCAGGAAACAAGAGTGCAAATGTACAACTTGGGAAGTGCAAAACTCACTACTCTAAATTTATTACAGATTAAGTTGATAGTGATTGAAAGCAGACCATAGATATGCAGCAGGATTATAAGAAGCCGAGTCCAAAGGAATCAACTCCTTGGGAGGATCAAGGAACGTGACCACGTCTTGTTCATCCAAGTAAGCTCTTTTCCCATTCAGAAGAAACTCATATGGCGTCTCGTCCCACGCAGAGACATACCCTCCCTGACTTCCATTGACATTACAAATTACACTACAAGCGGACCGCACAGACTCATTTCTGTACAATTTCAACCCTGCACATGCAACAAAGAACCTTAAATTTCACATACGCGTGACAAAAAGTTGCCAACTTTATTCAGTTGGAGTCCTGCATGACAACACTAAATGAACAGTGTATGCACATTTACATATGTGGGTGTGTACAGACATGTATGGAATAGAAGTGCTTCGGACTAAATCGACTATTTCTGTACTAATATACGTTCACAGGTATTTATATGTAAATACATGTAACAACCATATCAATTGAAATGGGTTTCTACTTTCTACTAACCGAATTCTTCTGCATAACACAGTCCAGAGTATAATACAGCAAAAACTTTACTTTTCCAATTACTTAGAAGCACTGAAGATGAAAGACCAACACTTTAAGATAAACCCAACAATGAGCTAACATTTAGTGACTCAAGAACAAACGAATTCCTGGCTATCTGGGTGGGTTCAATTTTCTCAGACAAGGGAAGATACTTGTTCATTGTTTGTGGGTACAAATTGAGTTGAGTTGTGGATTTCAAGTAGGTATAAAGAGCTCACCTTTGCTGGAGTTGTGTCGGAGAGGTTGAAACCGTTGAAGCCGGAAGTTGATTTGGCGGGAAAAGGGTGATGGGTAGAGATGAATGGGAGGGTTTAAGGTTACTGGTGCTGCCGCCATCATTTGTTTCTCATTAGCTGTTGAAAGTTGGTTTACTTTTTGTATTCAGAATGGAACCTTTATACACTTATTTGTTATTTCATAATAAATAAAAAAAGATTTATAGTGCGCCTATTCATTTCATTTATTACTTTATACATAAATACATAGACTCGAACACTACATATAATGTATTCTATACTGAGGACCAATAAATACATGAGAGCGCTAATATTAAAATATTCTATACTCAGGTTCGAACTTTGATTTCTTCAGGGCTTTAGGCAAAAAATCTGAAGTGCGCTCCTGTGTTTCACGGTTCATGGTAGGGTTAGAGTGTGTTCACTACACCAAAATACGACGGAAAAAAACCATTGTCTGAATCTTGCCGATACCATTGTGTATACGAGCGCTGTCTGATAAAAATCACACAACCAAGTTTTTCATCGTTGTGTGAGTATCGATAGAATTCTGGAAGCTGCTCGGCAACTGCCTAGAAGCTGTCGAGCGGCTTTCAGGTTTTCTGTCGAGAATCACACAACGGTGCAACAATATGTTGTGTGAAATTTCGGTCACATAACTGTGGAAAACTGTTATCTGATTTTGGATCACACAACGTAATTATTCTCTATATCCTGTTGTGTGATATGTTATCATACAACGTAACTATTTCATTATCCCATTGTGTGATGAATAATCACACAACGTTGCATCCGAATTTCAATTTGTTGTATGATCATTGATTCAAACGAGGTTTAATTATGTATTAAGACAACGTTGGATTGTCACATAACTCAATTTGTGTGGTTATTGTATTCAGACAACGTTTGATCAACATAGAAATCTAGTTGTGTGAAAAATTTGTTCATACAACATATCATTGAGTTTATTGTATGAGCTTTACATGTAAAATGATAAAATGAACAGTACTCGACTATTATTGAATCCAGAATCTTTTCCTACAAATTATAAGTACTGTATCTAAAAGGGTATGGTCTAAAACAGATAATGGGGCAACTGTGACTGAATTCAGATGTTAAGAAAAGAACCCCAAGTGTGTGACTGGTGATCTACAAGAACTTGGCAATCACTTCAACTGATAGACTTTGTCACAGTGGCACCTGAAATGAATGACCAGCGAGTCATCCTTCTTCTCCACTCACAGATTCTGAAAATTCTTTCTCACTGCTCTCCTGCAACAGCAACATAAAGACAATGTTTAGTTTCATGGCTAAGCTCTTCATGGTTTGCATATAAAAGAATATGAAAACACCAAAAATCAAACACCAAATTTCCTGCTTTCTTTGACTGCTTTCATGGTTTGCCTATTAAACAATCACAAAACGCCAAGTACAAACTTTCATGGTTTGCCTACTAAAGAATCAAACTTCATGGTTTGCCTACTCAAGAATCAAAAAACACCTAGTACCAAATGCATCAAAATTTATAACAGAAGCAAAACTCTTTATCTTGGAATTAGATTATTTGAGAACCAAGAAAGCATGATGAACCTTTTGAGTAAACCCCTGAGTCTGGTTCAACAAAATATGGCATATTCTATATTCTTTCTCCTATTTCAACAAGACCCAAGATTCTTGAAAAGTAACCAAACACATAACAGTAAGGAAACATATCAATACCTCAGTAGAAGTATCATTGGGAATATCTCGAATAGCATCAATGTCAGGCATATCTTGAGTGGCTCCCATTTCGAGTTCTTCATCTTGCTCAAGATCATCTTCACACATGAGCTGCCTGCACCACTCACTCATCTCCCTCAGCCGACCCTTCATCCTCTTCAGCCTCTGCAAATCCCAACAAATCACACCATTTCAGTATGTTAAATTTGCTAGTTTTGTGCAATACAGGCAATGCCCAACTCAGAGGGAGAGGGTCAAATCAAAACAGCTCATCTATGACACTCCCCAACTATAGTGTATAACTAAACGAAAGGGACTGGCTACCTATCTCAAATCCATCTCGTAACATTTCCAAATCAAAGCCATAAATGTTCTTTGTACAATTCCTGCTTCCATTCTATTGATATTGAAAGCTTGAAATGAGGGAAAGCTTGAAAGCCATAAATGAGGGAAAGCTTGCCATCAAACTGCTGTTGATATTGAAGGTCTAAACTCCAAAGTCAGAAGCCTTAGAGAGGGATATGACATATACAAACTTGGTGAAAGCCTAGAATTTAATTCATGCTTAGTACTTACCAAAGAGATATGAGCAAGCCTGCTAGCTGCCTAGAACCCATACATTCAACAGTTTTTCCTTCTTCTAAAGCCTTTCCTATATTATCCAGCCACCAGTGCCCAACATAACTCCCTTCAAGCCCAACCTACAAATGCTACCCATCCTGCAATCAGATTAACAAGGGCTAAACAAAGCTGGTTATAATGATTTAGACCAAAGATGTTCTAAACAACCCATACCATGAAAATCTGAATGACAAGAGATGTTTTAAACCTTCATTGCCAGCTTTTCCCATTTCTGAGTAGCACCTCAATTTCAAATCCTTTTCCTTGCAGCTGTCCTCCACCTTCAAAAATTGCCCGAACTTCTCCAAAATGTAGAAATACAAGATGGTTAAGGATTAATTCCTCATCAAACCAGAAAGCTTTAAACTTCATAAAAAGATAAAGAAAGACAAAGAATCTGAAAGAGGCATTATCACAAATACATGGAGTGCATAAAAATCAAACCTTGGAATTGGGAGTATCATCAGTGTCAGTCACGACGGACATCTCATTAGAGATGGAGGAGCGGGAGAAGGTCTTGGCCGGAGAGGGGTAGACATCGGAGACGGAGCGGCGGTGGTTCGGGGGTGCTAGAGGCGGAAGGGAGGGGTTGAAGTGGGTCGGCGGCGGAGGGGAGTAGGAGTCGGAAATGCAGCGGCGGAGGAGAGGGTGGTGGTGGTGGTGGTGGAGAGGGAGGGAGATCTTGGAGTAGCCGAAGGCAAGGAGAGACCATGAGGTTCTTATAGAAGGCTTGCCCTGAGCACCTCAGTGTGGTGGTGAGTCGAAACGATTGTCGGAGGTGGTGGCTAGGGCTGTACAAAATCGGCGGAGGTCATGGTGGTCGCAAGTGGTGCTAAGTCTGGTGAATGTTGTCATTTCAGCTTGGGTTATGGTCGGGAGGATATACTAAACAGTTTGGTGGTGGTTGAGAGAGAGAGAGAGAGATCGGGGGAGGTGAAGCGCTGGAGAGGAAGAAGGGTTTGTGATTTTAGGTTTTCCTCTCTTTCTATTTATACTAAGCCAGAAACACGTATTTAGGACGTTTACAGGTTCAATTTTTTCCTCTGACTATTGAAAATAGCTAAGTGTGAAAGTGGGAGACAAGTGAGTGAGTGACAACGCAAAGATTCATTTTTGTTGTCTGAATAGCAACACAAGTCTTAGAAACAAGAGGGAAAAAATTTTCATCTTTTTTTTGGTCGAAATAAGAGGGAAAATTCTCGGTCTTGCAAGTTGAAGTATAAGACATGAATTTTGTCATTTTTCATTCATACAACGGATATATGTTATTTTGTTGTCTAAATAGCCACACGAAGAAAAGGGAAAATTCCCGCCTTTGTAAATTGAAGTATTTAGAGTGTGAACACAATAATTCTAAACCCTAAACCTTAACTCTAAAGCAAAACCCTAAACTCTAAACTATAAAAGCAAATCCTAAACTCTAAACTCTAAAACTTGAATCCTAAATTCTATACAATCACACAACGCTACAAATCATTACTGTTGTATGAATTTGGTTAATTAATAAGTATAATTATAGTTGACCCATGTGATCGAGACTCAAACATTACCAAAAATAGGTGAATTTCGTACCACATCCAAATCTCACTATCTTGATCACATCGTATGGTCTGGTTTATTCATTTTTCATTTCCTCAATATAGTTGGTTTAGAAAGATTCACACTTACATATAACATAGTAAACAAGTTATATGACATTAGTAGGCACGTCGTGTTTCAATTGAGAAAAATGTTAAAACAAACATTTGACCGTTAGATGTGATCGTCGTATTGAAATAAGGTTATGGTACGAAATTCTCTTATTTTCGGTAACGTTTAGGTCTCGATCGTATGAGTCAACCATAAATATATGATAATTTCGTTTAAAAAAAAAAACGCTCTTAGCTACACTCTCGTATTTTATTTTTAAAATTTGTCAACACTCACACTCTCACGAAGATGAGGTGTATGAACACATGCAAAACGTTTGATTCGTTTGTATCTGATGAGTTAGCTCCCCATAGGGACCCATATACATAATTATAGTTGACCACATTTTTCCTTTATATTCATACAACAGTATGAAGAAAAACTTGTTGTGTGATTAAACCCTAAAAGTACAAAAAAGAGAGAAAATTCCCTCTACAACTTCAACCCTAAACCCTAAACCCTAAACTCTAAACACAAATACCAAAAACCCTAAACTCTAAACTCTAAATTTACACAACGCATTTAAATATTAGTCTTGTATGATTATAGTCACACAATGCATCTAAATACTACTGTTGTATGAATACGGTCATTTAAATAGGCATAATTAGAGTTGGCCCATGCGATTGAGGCTAAAAAGTTATCGAAAATGAGTGAGTTTCGTACCATATCCATATTTCACTATCGTGATCACATCGTATGGTCTGTTTTCTATATTTTTCATTTCCTTCATATAGTTAGTTTAGAAAGATACACACTTATGTATAACCTAACAAACAAGTTATATGACATTAGTAGGCATAACCATGATTCAAACGAACAACTTGACTAAACTCGATAAAACAAATATTCGACCGTTGGATGTGATCACTATATTGAAATAAGGTCATGGTACAAAATTCTCGAATTTTTGATAACGTTTGGGTCTTGATCATATGGATCAATCATAAATCGACGATATTTATCTAAAAGAAAAACGTTTAAAACTACATTCTCGTACCTTATTTTTTCAATTCGTCAACTCTCACAAAGATGGGGTGTATGAGATCATGCAAAAAAATTTGGTCATTTATCCCTCTCTGAGTTAGCTCTCCATAGGGAAACATAAGTATATATACGTTTTTGCTTTATATTCATACAACGGTATCAGGAAAAATCTGGTGGGTGATTAAACACTAAGGCTATCTTATATAAAACTTGTTGATTTTGGGAATGTGAGTGTCAAATTGAGGAAATGCTATGATCATCCTAAAACATCAGAGTTGTATTCCCACAACAGTGAAATAAAAAATGTTGTGTGTCTATTTTTCTCTTCTAATTTCAGACATCAGTTTTTTCGTAGCTATGTTGTTGGATTAAAAATCTACGTGCTATTTTCTCTAAAAATTAATGCTTGCGGATGATGTGAGTACCAAATCGAGGAAACGATCGGCAGAACCCTACATGAAAGATTTATAAAACAACTGATGATAAAAAACTGTTGTGTAAATCTACGTTCACACAACATATGTTTTTTTTTCTGTTGTATGATTAGAACCCATATTTGAGTAATCTTATGAGGGGAGGATGCCGCCCTTTTTGTATGATACGCACAACAAATATGGTTGAAACCGTTGTGCAGTTTTTTTTGTAAAATCAACTTTCAAATTTTTTATGGGATCACACAACGAACTGCTCTTAAAAACTGTTATGTGATTCACTTTTTGTTGTCACACAACGTTACGCCGTAAAACCGTTGACTGTGTAGTGTTATATGATAAACTTATTGGTGTAGTGGTTTAGGGTAATTAAAGATCTCTACATCTCGATCCATGCTTGTCACACCTTGAGTCATCATAACATTTTTGTTCCAGCTAGCAGGTAAATGTATCTTACAATATAATTGTTCCCCACAGTATGTACCATGGCTGTTTCTTATCTCTATGTAATGTTCTCCCTCTGTCTTAATGTCGTAGCCGGTGATAACTACTTGGTGACTTTCTTCAGCATTTAACTTGTTGTCAAACCCCCTTCTTTTCTGGTTCTCTAGTACGTCATCCAGGATGAGAATTCATCTTCTATAATATTTAAAAGCATCATTTATCAGAATTTCACCCAAGAGTGGTTCTTTCCTTGCTTCCAGTAAAATGTTTTTCCGTCACTTTTTTCTCAACCAACACCTTTTTGTCTATGGGGTTTCTTTACGTTTCAAGTCTTTCTGCGACTTTGAGATTTGAAAAACTCATCATGTCCCTGCTTTCACATTCCCATAGAAATAGGAGTTCGCATTTAAGGCGTGATTATCCAACCATTTATTGAATCGATCCTTCTTCTTTAGTGCCTTGCAAACCTCTCTCGACTAGCAAAGTCTATGGTATATTAATGTTTCAATATATGAAATATCAACTCTCTATAAGCAGTGAAACAACTCTTTAAAAGTCGTAACTTGAGACAACATTTTTTTTCTTTCTTTTTTTCTTTGAGGAACTTGAGATAACATAATGTTTGACCTTATTCCAAACAAATATATATTGTTTTCGTTGGGAGATATATTCATTGGGAATGAGGGCCTCGTAAAACACTTTAGAAGTGTTTTTTTTTCGACTAGTAAACACGTATAAATAATTGGGCAAAGTCATGCTAGTTGGGAATTTCAGCTTTCTTTGTTGATGAACATGTTTTAGATGCTAATTTTTTTGGGCGAGTAATATTTAGGAGTTTTTTTTTAATAAATTAATAAGGGGCACTGAGGATCCTTCAAAGCCATATCTCTAGTAATAGGTTACTATCAATGGACTTCAACATGAGCAGCCATTTCTTTCACCTAGAATTTTAACAGTGATGTTGAATGTTTAGACCATCACATCAAAATAATCAAATCACCTTAGTTAACTTCCTTTTAATATCGCTGAAAACAAAACAAGGAAACAATAGAAATAGAAATGAGATAGAGAGTGATGCTTATCGACACTATGAAATACAAATCGTTAGAAAAAGAAACTTTGCAAAGGATGACATTAAAAAAAATTCATTGAAGAAGATCGACAAACACTCATGTTAAGTCAAACACGCACGACAAGCTAGGAATATATGCATATAACATTCCACAATTTTCTCAAATATGAAATTCAACATCGGTAAGATTACTTGTTGAAGATTGTGTATTCACAATTTGTCTTAAACAAGAGAAAATAAATTAAGTGTGACTTCTCAATTGTTTTTTCTCTCGAAGATTTTATACTTCTAATCTTGATGATCATTCTAAACTCACGTATTGTTTTAATACGCACTACCACTATATATTGAAACTAGATTAGATAATCAAACCTTCAACAACTAACATATTCAAAACACTAGAACGAGATGATATTTGACCACTGACGGGTTCAAAAGCACAATTCTAATAGAGATGAGGATAGAACGATTAAAAAAGTTGTCGATATATTATATATAAACAACAGTTAATAATAACATGGGGGTTCAAGAGCTTTAGAATAGGAACCCAATAGAAACATGGGGAGTTTTATTAGGGTTTTTTTTATTAGGAAAAGGCTCCACACGATGTCGTTTTGACTTTTGATATTCCCGTGAAGTTAGTTTTGTTGTGGCTGGTCATATAACTCATTAGCTTACTCTCGTCCAGTGGTGCTGGCATAGTAAGACAGAGTTTATTAGCGTTTTACTCGGATCAATTGTGAATGTGTGTCCACATGGTTTGTTTTGTAGTTGTTGTTTTGTGTTCCTTAAGGCGTCAACGAAAACAATACATATTTGTTTGGAATAAGGTCAAACATTGTGTTATCTCAAGTTGCTCAAAGAAAAAAAGAGAAAAAAAAAATATTGTCTCAAGTTACGACTTTTAAAGAGTTATTTCACTGCTTATAGAGAGTTGGTATTTCATATACATTAATATACCATAGACTTTGCTAGTGGAGAGAGGTTTGCAAGGCACTAAAGAAGAAGGACCGATTCTCTGTTTAATTGACTTCTAGGTAAAACTTTAATAACAAAAGAGATAAACACTGGAGAGAGAGTATACACTGGAGACATGATACACTTAGAATATGGATCCTCTCCTTTCGTCTTGCAAACACTTATACTTCTATTTGTATTAAGGAATATCATTACAAGAAAATAAATTTGAACCCAGAATCCGCTGAAAACTTAAGTCATGGACATAATCCAAACCTCAGACTCAAAATTGTAAACTCTCTCGAGTGTCCGGTGTGATTGCATGCATATCACACAACCTTGTACATAATTAACAAGCTCAATTTGTATGGCCTAAGATTATGTGAAGATAAAGAGCTCAACAAAGATGCAGCTTTTGCAATCAACTAAACAGACGAACCAGTTGCTATGGATACGTTACACAATGGTTATCTGCTTTACTTGTTTCACCTTCTCAAAATTTGGGACATGGAAATTCTTTTCGACCTCCCATGCTAATTGCGCCATACAATTAAACATTGACTTGGCACCCTTTTCATCTGTTACGTCTCTAGGGAAGGGAATGCGAACCTCGAAAATACCATTCTGAGGAGACCAAAGACGCATGTCGAGCCCTAGCCGATCAATCCAAACCAACTTTGCTTCAGATACCTGAAAAAAAAAAAAAACAGTGTAGCATGACCACATTACAAAAGCAAAACAGAAATGATCTATAAGCCAATCCTGAATAGATGCTGATGATGAAGGTTTTTAGCATCCAAAAACCAAAGGCTTAAGTTTCCTTTATCTTCTTAAGGAAAATGATTATTTGGTTCACAAGACTTCTACAAGCAATGAAAGACGGTCTACTTTTGCTGAAAGCTCAATATTGCTAAGCCTGCAATCATGCTGATCAGTGTGTGAAAAATTAAAGAGTGACGTATAGTAACTAAGTTAGAATGTCCATGGTTCATCTTTTAGGTGTCAAATAATTAAAATATCCCTTTTTAAATCTGCGAAGGACACTATACTTCATCATATTGCGTAACACTGAAACTCTCTTTTATCTACTCTTGTGATGAGTATTTCACACACACCAAGGGGTCAACATGAAACTGAAACATAAGCCCATAACAAACAATAAACAAAGTGAGTTACCACAAACCTGGAAGTCCAAATCAGCATATATGTTGCAGAAACGGTTAATATCTTCAATATTGTTGGTGTTTATTTCATTCACTAGCTTCTCGGAAGAGTTTCGAAGAGGATCAGGTTGAGCACTTTTATAATCTGAAGATGTGACCCATGTACCAACCTGCAAGGATATCAGAAAGTTTAAAAACAGCTGCTTTAGGATACTCTATCTCAAATGTTTAACAATTTAAGAAATACAAAGAAACCTTGGTAGACAACAACCATTTCTTATGACTACTAGTCTAGAAATGAACAAATAACACAGCATTATACCTCTCTAAAGTCCTCCATCTGAAGTACTCGGTCCACGTCTACAACATATAGAAGATCTTCATCAACTTCTTCTTGAAACTTTTTTCTCCACACCGAATGTAGATACTGAAACAAATGACACTGAGTACTCAATGAAAAGGCTGATTATAACAGTATCAAACAAACAAATACAAACTTGCAGAAATGACCACATATCACAAATTTGAGAGTTTTAAAGGTTTACAGAGTCATCACTGAGGACCGAGTCCAGCAATATATTCAACCACATAAAGCTAAAGCTGAAGTTCTTTCAAAACTGGACAGCCAACTAAGTATGAGTTAGGAGTTTCTTTGGCAAACAATTTATGGACAGAGCCTAGTCTGAAAATCGAACCATGATCGCTTACATAAACTGCATCACATTGCAGCAACTCAGATATTTTGGAAAAAAAATAAAAAATTCCTATATAGATGACTTGTTGGCATTGTACCTATGCTGCTTTATTATTATGACGTCACTTTCCTTTTACTAGACTCACTACTTTGCTATAAGGAAAAATATACAACAGATACACAAACAAACGAACTGATTACTGAGTCTTCTTAGCAAGGTCAATTTTTTTTAGTGATGAGCTTCAAGGAAGTTATTGTTAGGATTATATATTCTCTCTTTCTTTCTGCACTTATACCAAGTTTCGAGTCGAACCAAAACAATCACCCCACCCAATCCTAAAGTAAAAACTGTTCACTGAAAATCCTAACCGACACATATTACTACCTTTTAGAGGTTATGCAACCTTTAAAAAACCATGACAGGCGAAAACCAAACTACTACTTCTATCCTAACACACACTGTCAACAATCATACAAAATGTGGAATAGTCATAATTGGCTGAGCACAATGAAGTGTTAACAAAAGACCAAGATATCATAACAAAGCTAGATCCTAGTTCTACATCCTTCATTTCTCAAAAAGAGGCAACATACATGATGACATGAATCGCATGATGCATTGACAAGTAATAAAGCAAATGAAAGCTCACCTTCAAAAACTTCCCGTCTTCTGGCTTGTCAATGCTGCCTAATATAGTACATTGCGGCGTTCTCAACCCTGACTGCTCTAACTACACAACCAAACAACAATCAAGTTATTATAAAACCCTTAAACTTAAAACGTAAGAACCCGAAAAGCCACACACTCACTTGAACATGGAGACTGGTCCTCCTGTCACTACAGAGCTGTCTATTGGAGTCATCCAAGCACAAGACAGGTGTTCCCTCTGGGTCAACAGCAAATCGAACACCAATTCCCAAAGGCCAACCTTGTTGGGTCAGAGTGGAAAGGGTCCCCACAGAGACCAACTCCACAATGGTCCGTGAAACCTCGGCCGGGAAGGGCTTTGTGGCCGGGTTTCGCAACTGGGTCGGGTCGGATACGGCGGAAAGGGAGCATCTTGGGGGTTTACGAAGTGGGTTCGGGTTGAAAGATTGGGTTTTGGAAATGGGTTTTGATAGAGGGAGTGGGAGTAGAGGGAAATGGGAAGTGAGGGATTGGGTTTGGAGAAGCATTGGGATTTGAGATGGAGGATGTAAATGGCGGTCAATGAGAAAAAGGGGCGGGGGAGTTGACAGTTTGGACAAGTAGTTGATGATAAGTTGAGCGAAGAATAGGAGAGAGGTAGCAATCTGGTGCTTCCCTAGTAGGCATCAGCTTGTGTGGCAAAGGCAAGCACCTTTTGTGTTGACCCATTATAGAAATTTGTAGCTAAAACCCTTTTGTGTTTATGGGTTTTCATTATATCTAGTAAATTTGTCATCTTTATATTTACATAGGGTTTAATGGGATTGGAAGATAGCCTGGATTGGTTGTTTTGGGCTTTGGTGTTTGGTGTGGTGCTTATATCGCTGTTGCAGTCCTTTCATCTTTCCCAATCTTAAATTTCATCCATCTTTTAATCTGAATCAGCAGCCTAGCAAAGCAAAGGAATCAAACCCGGCTATCTGAAAATGGGCTATGCACAGCTTGTAATTGGCCCTGCTGGCAGTGGGAAGGTAATTTCACTTGCCTAATCTTACTCTAGCCTATAGGGCATTCAGTTTATATCGAAATACATGCATGTAATCATGATCAGTAATCACATGGGAATCAGTAGGATTGGTGATTTTGATTTCGAAATGTACCCATTACTAGTTTGAATGAGTTTTATGTATTTCTTGAATTGATTGAGTTTACTTGTTTCTTGGAAACAGTCCACTTATTTCTCCAGTTTGCACCGACACTGTTTAGGCAATGGAAGGACTCTACAAATTGTCAACTTGGATCCTGCTGCGGAGCATTTTGACTACCCTGTGGCCTTGGGTAAGTAGTCGTTTGGGTTATTTGCTCTCACTCTTGTTTAGTGTTAATGAGGAATCAGTGCGCTTAAGATTCTTTTTGTTTTGTTTTCCTCCTTGCAGATATCAGGGAGCTTATTAACTTGGATGATGTTATGGAGGAACTTGGATTGGGTCCCAACGGTGCACTCATGTACTGCATGGAGTATCCTTTTCTTGTTTTATAGTCATGAGAAAATCAATTGACAAATATGCTATTTATCCTGGTCTTATGTACTCTTTTAAAAACTTTTAAGTTCTAAGGTGAATGACCTTAATTTCGATTACTAGACACCTTGAAGATAATCTGGATGATTGGCTTGCTGAGGGGTTGGAGGATTACTTGGATGATGACTACTTAGTTTTTGACTGCCCAGGTATGTAAACTAGCATATGTGTTCCATTGTCTGTATTTATTATCATCCATCAATCGTTGAAAGGTTAGGTATGCAATGCAAGTTGTTACATTGCAACAGAAAATAAAAATTACTGGCTAGTTGGTAGTTCATATGCTTGTCGTAACACTGTCAGGGCTTGTAACACTAAGAAGTTCCTCTTCAGCTCAACAGTTTTATTTCTTTTTGCTTTCCTTCTTATTTTGAGCTTCTTTCTCTCGATTTAGATATTTAATGCTTGTACCCAAGAGTGGAGTGATATTACAGTACTCGTGATTGCAAAGCCTTTTTAGTTAGAGTTTTGCAGAGACAAACATCTTTAGTTCTTACCAGAAGCCTTTTGATCACTGAAACATTGAATTGACCCTTTTATTTTTTGTTCTTTTCTTTATGACTGCTGAATGTGTCCATTGAGTTTGTAATCATTGTACTCATAAACTTCCACCTCTTTTTTTTTTTTTTCTCCCAATGGTATTAATATATTCCACTTAACAAAGTGTGCCCCTTAACTGGTGCATATTCAAGGATTTCAAAATTAATCCAATACCCACTGTCTCACCGTACAAATATAAATGAAAAGGTGATAAGTGATTGATTATTCTACAATTTGGATATAGGGGAGTCGTGTCAAGGCTCCTGCTTCTCTTTTGGAAGGCAATTGTGTGTTGCATTGAATCACAAAATTGTGCATATGTGTGTTTTGTGTGATTGATTATACTACAATTTGGATATAGTGGAGTCGTGTCAAGGCTCCCGCTTCTCTTTTGGAAGGCAATTGTGTGATGCATTGAATCACAAAATTGTGCATATGTGTGTTTTGTGTGATTGATTATACTACAATTTGGATATAGTGGAGTCGTGTCAAGGCTCCCGCTTCTCTTTTGGAAGGCAATTGTGTGATGCATAGAATCACAAAATTGTGGATATGTGTGTTTTGTTTTGTTGAAGGAATATTGTCATATGTATTAACTAAAAGCTTTCTTTTTTGTTATAGGTCAGATATAACTTTTTTCTCATGTGCCTATGCTTCGGAACTTTGTAGACCATTTAAAGAGCAAGAGTTTCAACGTCTGTGCTGTATACTTGATTCACAGGTCTGTATAGTTCTTAGTATTTTGGGTACTAATATCCTTTCCAGCGTACGGTCTCTTTCTCTGTCTCTTAAATCTTAATACTTTGTTTCGATCATTGCTGTAACAGTTCATGACCGATGTTACCGAGTTTAGCAGTGGGTGCATGGCATCTCTTTCTGCAATGGTTCAACTTGAATTGCCACATGGTAATATTCTCTCCAAAATGGACTCTCTGACGAACAAAAAGGATATCGAAGAGTAAAACTTCTTCATCCACTAATCTAATACGTCTCTCATCTTGCAACTGTACCAGTCTGTTTACCTTGCTCAATGGCTTAACTTTTTCTGTTTCTTTTGTCTTTTCAGTTTCGTGAACCCGGAGCCCCGAGTTTTGTTGTCAGAGTTGAACAAACGCATGGCTCCTCAATTTGCAAAGCTTAACAAGTCTTTGATGGAACTGGTGAGAATTATTTATTTATCGTTGGGATTACTTCTGCTTAACCTGTCCCTTGTTGAAATGCACATTATCTATATTAGACAGTTCTTTTATTTGATCATGAAACTGGGTTGCTTACAGAGAAAGTATTTTTATCATTTTGTTACCTATATCATGAGTCTCAGAATAAAAGTATCTATCCACAAAGCTTCCTTCCACACTGATTTGATCCTTCAGATACAGAAAGAAAGTAAAAAAAAAGATTCGATCTTTGCTTGTAGTATCTGTGTCTATTATTTTCTCAGTGAAAACGCCTGATGAGTTTTATGTTTTACTTGTGTGCAAGTTGTGCTAGATGTTAGACGGAGAATTTGTGTGGTTAAAGTGCGTTTTTTTCCCGTTATCCCGACGATCAAACGGCCAAACGACACTCGTTCCGTCTCGAATTTTAATCGCGTACTATAATATACGTACACTTGACATCCAACGGTCAGTTAGTCCAAAAGAATCACTTTGCTAATTGAAAACTCAAGTATCCCCTATGTATGTCTTATGATATATGAAACTGAATATATCAATACGAAGCCTTCACTGCCTACAAATTTTAATATAACTTATGATGTTACTATTTTTTCTAATTAAATGACAGGTACGTAGTTTTGCAAAAAAGGAGACAGGTGACAACATGAAAAAGAAGGAGAAAGACGACAAGAAGAAAAAGAAGGAGAAAAATGCATTCATATATTAGGGGAAATATGTAGACTGTAAAAAACACTTCCGGCCTATACGTGAACAAGAGGATGAGGCAAGAATTTACTCAAATAAACAGCTCAATTATTTGCATAAGATCGTACTAATTTCATTTTGTTTATATAGAGATACATATATCATGCTGGAACAGATTTTCTCGAGACTATTCCGAATCGACAACGAAGATATCACAATAGATTTGGACTAATGGCATGAACATGCTACCTCAGTAAAGTTGGAAAAAGAAATATTTGAAATACAAACTGCACTCAAATTTGCAGTCGATCATGGGCTACGATACAAAATGAACAATGTAAGCACTGTTTTGCATGCCTGATTAAAACTTTACACATTTAAATTTTCTGTTTCAATGTTTATTCAGGTCACACAAAGAGACTCGCTAAAGATAAGAGGTTATCAAGTAATTCAAGGGAGACGGAATATCCTTATGACCAGCTTATACTTGGAGAACTCCTCGACAGTGAAGCTTTTTAACGGCATAAGAAAGGAATTCTGACCCTAGAAAATGTTCTGCAGCGTAGGGGAAACAAGATATACTATGACGATTGCAGGAATTGTAAGTTCACTTACCAATATAATTTTGTTCCTCTTTTAGCACTGTGATATGACTGTAATGTGCAACACTCATGCTTTTCAAAACATAATAGGTAAACGAAAACCATTTCGTTGTGACAAATGTGGCCTTAATGACAGAAATGGTCACTAAGTTGTGATCACAAGCTTTGATGCACGAAAAGAGGGAAACCACTATGCTGAGATCAGAAACAGTTACGGAGAAGGATGGGGAGAACAGAGTTATGCCAAGTGGTTTGGCATAACCCCACTTGGCATAACCCTGTTCTCCCCATCCTTCTCCGTAACTGTTTCTGATCTCAACATAGTGGTTTCCCTCTTTTCGTGCATCAAAGCTTGTGATCACAACTTTGTGACCAGTTCTGCCATTAAGGCCACATTTGTCACAACGAAATGGTTTTCGTTTACCTATTATGTTTTAAAAAGCATTAGTGTTGCACATCACAGTCTTGCACATCACAGTCATATCACAGTGCTAAAAGAGGAATAAAATTATATTGGTAAGTGAACTTACATTTCCTGCAATCGTCACAGTATATCTTCTTTCCCCTAAGCTGCAGA
This sequence comes from Potentilla sterilis, assembly GCA_963682095.1. Taxonomy (NCBI): domain Eukaryota; kingdom Viridiplantae; phylum Streptophyta; class Magnoliopsida; order Rosales; family Rosaceae; genus Potentilla; species Potentilla sterilis. Next base: position 12,068,425 of record OY821754.1, read on the forward strand.
ACATATTCTAGGGTTAGGAATTTTTTCTTATGTCGTTAAAAAGCTTCAATGTCGAGGAGTTCTCCAAGTATAGACTGGTCATAAGGATATTCATTCTTCCTTGAATTGCTTGATAACCTCTTATGTTTAACAAGTCTCTCTGTGTGACCTGAATAAACATTGAATCAGAAAATTTAAATGTGTAAAGTTTTAATCAGGCATGCAAAACAATGCTTACATTGTTTCTTTTGTATCGTAGTCCATGATCGACTGCAAATTTGAGTGCAGTTTGTATTTCAAATATTTCTTTATCCGACTTTACTGAGGTGCATGCTCATGCCATTAGTCCAGATCTATTTTGATATTTTCGTTGTCGATTCGGAATAGTCTCGAGAAGATCTGTTCCAGCATGATATATGCATCTCTATATAAACAAAATGAAATTAGTACGATGTTATGCAAATAATTGAGCTGTTTATTTGAGTAAATTCTTGTCTCATCCTCTTGTTCACGTATAGGCCCGAAGTGCTTTTTCCAGTTTACATATTTCCCCTCATATATGAATGCATCTTTCTCCTTCTTTTTCTTCTTCTCGTCTTTCTCATTTTTTATTAACCAAGATCAATTCGCAAACACATTGACATAAAAGCATTGGCAGAGATGAATACCTTCTTCATGATAGATATCCATAGCGTCTAGCAGAGCAACAAGCACGTCCAAACTCCTGTTATTAGTCGCCTTGGTCCTATCCTCTCTACAAGCCTTGGACACCATGTATGAGATGGAAACTAAATGTCTGATGTTCTGTAGATAGCAGAGACTAAAACATCTTATTTATAGAGTTCATTGAATACCAAGCAATCTCCCATAAAGATAGAACAGTCCACTTATTTCTCCAGTTTGCACCGACACTGTTTAGGTAATGGAAGGACTCTACAAATTGTCAACTTGGATCCTGCTGCGGAGCATTTTGACTACCCTGTGGCCTTGGATAAGTAGTCGTTTGGGTTATTTGCTCTCACTCTTGTTTAGTGTTAATGAGGAATCAGTGCGCTTAAGATTCTTTTTGTTTTTTGTTTCCTCCTTGCAGATATCAGGGAGCTTATTAACTTGGATTATGTTATGGAGGAACTTGGATTGGGCTCATGTACTGCATGGAGTATCCTTTTCTTGTTTTATAGTCATGAGAAAATCAATTGACAAATATGCTATTTATCCTGGTCTTATGTACTCTTTCAAAAACTTTTAAGTTCTAAGGTGAAGGACCTTAATCTCGATTACTAGACACCTTGAAGATAATCTGGATGATTGTCGTGCTGAGGGGTTGGAGGATTACTTGGATGATGACTATTTAGTTTTTGACTGCCCAGGTATGTAAACTAGCATATGTGTTCCATTGTCTGTATTTATTATCATCCATCAATCGTTGAAAGGTTAGGTATGCAATGCAAGTTGTTACATTGCAACAGAAAATAAAAATTACTGGCTAGTTGGTAGTTCATATGCTTGTCGTAACACTGTCAGGGCTTGTAACACTATAAGAAGTTCCTCTTCAGCTCAACAGTTTTATTTCTTTTTGCTTTCCTTCTTCTTATTTTGAGCTTCTTTCTCTCGATTTAGATATTTAATGCTTGTACCCAAGAGTGGAGTGATATTACAGTACTCGTGATTGCAAAGCCTTTTTATTTAGAGTTTTGCAGAGACAAACATCTTTAGTTCTTACCAGAAGCCTTTTGATCACTGAAACATTGAATTGACCCTTTTATTTTTTGTTCTTTTCTTTATGACTGCTGAATGTGTCCATTGAGTTTGTAATCATTGTACTCATAAACTTCCACCTCTTTTTTTTTTTTTTTCCCAATGGTATTAATATATCCCACTTAACAAAGTGTGCCCCTTAACTGGTGCATATTCAAAGATTTCAAAATTAATCCAATACCCACTGTCTCACCTTACAAATATAAATGAAAAGGTGATAAGTGATTGATTATACTACAATTTGGATATAGTGTAGTCGTGTCAAGGCTCCTGCTTCTCTTTTGGAAGGCAATTGTGTGATGCATTGAATCACAAAATTGTGCATATGTGTGTTTTGTGTGATTGATTATACTACAATTTGGATATAGTGGAGTCGTGTCAAGGCTCCCGCTTCTCTTTTGGAAGGCAATTGTGTGATGCATAGAATCACAAAATTGTGGACATGTGTGTTTTGTTTTGTTGAAGGAAATACTGTCATATGTATTAACTAAAAACTTTCTTTTTTGTTATAGGTCATTTCTCATATGCCTATGCCTCGGAACTTTGTGGACCATTTAAAGAGCAAGAGTTTCAACGTCTGTGCTGTATACTTGATTCACAGGTCTGTATAGTTCTTAGTATTTTGGGTACTAATATCCTTTCCAGCGTACTGGCTCTTTCTCTGTCTCTTAAATCTTAATACTTTGTTTTGATCATTGCTGTAACAGTTCATGACCGATGTTACCGAGTTTATCAGTGGGTGCATGGCATCTCTTTCTGCAATTGTTCAACTTGAATTACCACATGGTAATATTCTCTCCAAAATGGACTCTGTGACGAACAAAAAGGATATCGAAGAGTAATCTAATACTTCTCTCATCTTGCAACTGTACCAGTCTGTTTACCTTGCTCAATGGCTTAACTTTTTCTGTTTCTTTTGTCTTTTCAGTTTCTTGAATCCGGAGCCCCGAGTTTTGTTGTCAGAGTTGAACAAACGCATGGTTCCTCAATTTGCAAAGCTTAACAAGTCTTTGATGGAACTGGTGAGAATTATTTATTTATCGTTGGGATTAGTTCTGCTTAACTTGTCCCTTATTGAAATGCACATTATCTATATTAGACAGTTCTTTTATTTGATCATGAGTCTCAGAATTGAAGTAGCTATCCACAAAGCTTTCTTCCCCACTGATTTGATCCTTCAGATACAAAAAGAAAAAAAAAAGAGAGATTTGATCTTTGCTTGTATCATGTGTCTATTATTTCTCAGTGAAAACGCCTGATGAGTTTTATGTTACTTGTGTGCGCAAGTTGTGCTAGATGTTAGACGGAGAATTTATATGTTTAGCGTCATAGCTTTAGAGGTTCTACTATGTATTCTAGCATATATTTCTTTGGTGGTGCATTTTGTGATTTCTGGTACTCTAATTCTTTTGATAGACTATTTACATAATTATTTAACCTACAATGGCATTATAGTTGACCATAGTATTTTTCTGGTTTCTAGGTTGATGATTATAGCATGGTGAGTTTTGTGCCCCTTGACTTGAGGAAGGAGAGCAGGTATTCTTCTATCTTTGTTTGTCTTGATTTCTTCTCATGCGTGTGTGTCTCTTCTTATCTTGTGATGATCCTTTTGTCTATTTTTCTATATAAGTTACCCCATCTCTAAATTTCTGGACATAAAAGTTTTCTGGTTTCTGTAATTTCTAGAGACGGAGGAAAAAGGGCTTGTGGGGGCTAGACTTTTCATATGCTTATCTTATCTTGCTTAATTGTCATGGTAAAAGAATTTTCAAGTGAATGTAGTCTTGGCAACAGAACATTCAAGAATATAAGTGTGCAGTTACGTTTTATGTATTTCGTGCTGTTTCCATGTGAGACTTTAGTAGTCTTTTTTTTTATTGGCGTCTTATATGGAGATCAAAATTATATCTTTTTTGGCAGCATAAGATATGTACTGGCTCAAATTGATACCTCGATTCAGTTCGGAGAAGATGCCGATGTAAAGGTTAAGGGTTTTGATCCAGAAGCTCCAGAAGACGAAAGCTGATATACATTTTGAGGTCAGGACATTATTGTTGCATCCCCTTATGTAGCTATCAAAAGTTTGTGAGAAGTGAAGGCGGTGGACATGGTGTCATTGTCAATATTTAGGGCCAAATTATGAAAAATCCTCCCTTAATCATGACAGTTATATGAAAGAGTAATTCTATGGAACACTTGCACTTTTTTACTAAAGCAGCCTGGATGAACCTATTATGCGGTTTGATAAATGCATTTTAGTATGAATCTTTTGGTCAACCATATCAGTCTCACCACGTTTTTAATCCTTTTGATATCAATGAGTTGATCATTTCATTCAATATTTCATTAGACGACCCTCCTTTCTTTACAGCATTCCATGCCATTGTTCCCAATTCTCTTGCCTTTTCCCCAGCACTCCCAATTCCTCACCTTCCATGAACTTCACTCCATCACATCACATGCCTAACAGTAGTAGTGACCTTCTCTCCTGAAACCATCAACCCTGCTTGGTACGTCAAAGCAAAGTGACCAGTAGACCCGCAGTTTGCATGAATGGTTTTATGCTTGATACATCGATTTGATATCAATGGCTCCTATGTTCCATTCGTGTTCTATCAATTCTGGTATATACTATGTCAACTACTTAGTTTTTATTTCTTTTTTCTGTTTTCGCGTTGCTTACTTAGACTTAGAGTTAGATTGTTCATTATGCTAAATCATTTCCACATTAATAATCATACAAACTAAGAACAATGATTCAAATATATAAGATTCAGCTTTGACCATGAATCATGCGTCAAGATGGATGGAGAAAAATGATATTATTCTCTAGATATATTGGTGGATGTGGATGTTGGCATCATTGCAGCTTGACCAATACTCAGCTACAAGCTTGGAGAAGTAGGAATTGGTGTTCAAGAGCTTCGAGGGTTCTTCATACTCCACCAGCTCCCCTACATACAAATCCACATTATAGATCCGCAGAAAATATCACCTTAAAGCTATTTTCGAGTGCTTTTGGCATATAGCGCTTGCATGCGACACAACACCCTGTATAGGCGTATAGCTCTTTGATGGAAATCATAGAATACACCAAGGGCGTAATCATCAAAAACGTGTAATAGAAAGGCTAGCTAACTGGTATGAATGATCAAATTACTAGGCAAAAGTAGTTCGCACACAAATAAGAATTAAGAAACATGCTTGTAAATGGTATGAATGATGTCTTGCATTTGATTGAAATGTGATCGATTAAGAGAAAATGTAAAAGAAAAGTGGATATACCATAGGAGAGGACCATGACCATGACCATGACCATGTTGCTGTCTATAACTGTTGGAACTCTATGAGCAACAGTTATCACTGTGCATTCTGCAAATTCTAGCCTGATTATTCTTTGAAGAATGTCATCTGTTGCAGAATCAATGGAAGCAGTAGCCTCATCTAGAACCAGAATTCTGTTCCTCTTAAGAAGCACTCTTCCGAGGCAAAATAGCTGGCGTTGCCCAGCACTCCAATTTTCCCCTTCATCACTCACTGTTCAAAGCATTACAGTATGTTACATCGCAATGTGATTCACAATTTCACATACTCATAAGACTTGATGTCTACATAGAATTTTTAAAATTTTCATAAACTGGCCAGATGAGTCTAGTAGATTTGGAAGGCTGCTGCCTGTTGCCTTAAGCTGACACTTCTCTAGGGTCTGCAAATCAAACGTTTATCATTATTGAGTTGTCTAAACTGAGTTTTCAGTATCAAAACTTGCTGAAAAACATTGGAAAGTCAAGCTGATGCAGAAAAAAACCTTTACCCTCCATATTTCATCATCAGAGTATAGGCCTAGAGGATCCAAGTTGGTTCGAATGCTACCCCTGAAAAGAACCGGTTCCTGTGGGATGATACTGAGCTTCATTCTCAGATCTCTTAGACCAATAAGGCAGATTTCCAGTCCATCTATAACAATGTTACCACTGCTCGGCTCTACTAACCGAAACAAAGCACTTATGAGTGTAGTTTTCCCACTTCCTGTTCTTCCCACAACCCCTACTCTAGTTCCTTCTTCAAATATGCATGTGATTCCCTTGAGAACCAGTGGAGCGGTCTGGCGATATTTTATCTGTAACTGTAACATAAAAAGAAATATGATCAATGGCAACTTAATATGAGTTCTAAAAAAAACTTAATATAAGTTGGTTAATGCTTAGCAATAATGATAATTCAAGTTCATGCATATATATATGATTGAAAAATATCTTACATTAAGAGAAGACATCTCGATCCTGCCCTTAGAAGGCCATGAAGAAGGTGGCCTCTTGTCCTCCACAATTGCTAGAGGCTCTGGTAAAATCTGCAAGAACTGTTTTATTCTTTCAACTGAGATGATGTTGTTCAATAAATTGCAATACCATCGAGTCTGATAGATTTGTGTCCCTGTTAATGTCAAGGCATACGAAAGAGATGGCCCCACAAGCCCTGCAGAGACATCCGCAACAATAGTTAAAACCTTCAAACATCTTAAAATTAGCTAGTTAGAAGCATCCCAAAATGTATCACTACTGCTCAAATTATGTACACCTGGAGAAACATAGCTCTTGGGAAGTAGAATAAGAAGAAGGACAGCAGTGAAAAGGGTCACATTTTGAAGTGCTTCCGTCCTCAAAATTAACCACTCCATGGTTGCATTGGAGTGAAAGAGAAGACTTGCATCTGTGTCCACTAGCTTTAGGAAGTTGAGGAAGAACCTGTCGGCCATTGTAAAAGCTCTTATAGTGACTACTCCAAGTGATGTCTCAGCTGTATGATTTATTACAGGAGCTTTTGTTGTTCCATTTATTCTTATTAGCTCCCTTGCAGAGGCTAGATAGTAATTCTTCAGTCAAAACAAAGAGGTAAGAAGTACTTAGTTCCATCATTCGTTTGTGACCAAAGAGAGGATTAGGGGAGGAAAAAATACCAACTTAAGTTTCAATTGAATCAATTCACTTGAACATATTGTGCAGCAACAATGGCTAAGTATATCATTTTGTATCAAGTCCAAGAAGAGTCTGAAAAGGAAGATATGATCCAGCCAGACGAGTCTTATAGGAGTAACCGTGGTATACCTGGAGTTCAGCTAACAGTAGAAGAAGAGAAGGTGGCTGGTGATGTGGGATTAAAGCCCTTTTGGGATTACATTTTTATTTCCAAGGCAACTCTTCTTCTATGCTTAGGCACAATAGCACAGATTAGTTTTGTTGGTCTTCAGGTTGCTTCAACTTACTGGCTAGCTCTAGCGATTCAAATTCCGACAATAACAAGCGGCATACTCATCGGAGTCTATACTGCAATATCCACACTTAGTGTTGTCTTTGTATTTCTAAGGTCATACTTCGCAGCCCTTATGGGATTGAAGGCGTCTAGAGCATTTTTCTGTAGATTCACTGATGCTGTCTTCAAGGCTCCCATGCTCTTCTTTGACTCAACTCCTGTCGGACGAATTTTGACACGAGTGAGTGTACTTAAGCTTTAGTAAAAAGTGAAACACTTATTTTTGTAATCTCATTTGGTCAATTTCACAGAGAATATTTCATGTCAGTGATTATACTTTTGCAGGCTTCATCAGATTTAAATATATTGGATCTAGACATACCTTTTGCTACTATCTTTGTGGTGGCTTCTGGTACTGAACTGTTGGCAGTGATTGGAATTATAGCTTCCGGATTGAGTAATTTGTCCATCCTCAATTACCTGGAAAAGGATATAGTAAGGAGAAAAACTGTGTTCCTTTTGTATCTAACACAATATATTGGAGAAGAAATAAAATTGGAATATGTGCTTATATTAACTAACCAAAATCTTGTCAACTTGTGAGAGAAATTCAAATTGATGAGTCACCAAAATCACGGTTTTCTTTGCTAGAGCAGACATGACACAGTCCTGCATTATGTGAATCATTCAAAATTGAGTAAGTAGTACTGGTTCTATAAAGCACTGAATTTTGTTATGAAGTTATATGAATTAATACTTGGAATTAGTAACCTCTCTCACCTGAAATAGAATTGCAGCTGTATTTGAATCCACTGCACTGAAGGGGTCATCAAGGAGATATATATCGGCATCATTATAGACAGCTCGAGCCAGCTGAATCCTTTGCTTTTGTCCTCCACTCATGTTAAGTTCCCTCTGCCCTATTTCTGTAAGATTTCCATGATCAAAGCTAGTAATATCTTTATCCAAAGCACAAGATTTTATAGCCTTGTCATATCTGTTCTTGTCCATTGGCTTGCCGAAGAGTATGTTATCACGAACTGTCCCACTTTGTATCCAAGAAGTCTGAGAAACATACGCTATGCTTCCAAATATATGGACCTGTTTCCAAGCATTGAAATGAAAGCATTTGAAGTAAAATGCAAAAATTTAATTAGCGCAGGATATTAGTATATCTAATCATATTTGTCATCCACTTCACATTGTCTCACCATTCCTGACATTTTCGGCAACTCTCCAAGTATAGCATGCAAAAGTGATGATTTTCCAGCACCAACTGGTCCACAAACTGCAATTTTCTGCTCCCATTTTACTTCCAAATTCACATCTCTGAGAGTTTGGATCGTTGTTAGTTCAGGATTCCAGCTGAACGTGCCACTTTCTATTTTTACACTCTCATCTGAATTCTGTGATGGAACTTTCCTTATTTCACTATCCTTTAGTTCATCATCAAGCAGAAAAACGTTCAGCCGATCAAATGAGACCTTGACTTGTATCATCACTGAAAGAGCTTCCGGTATAAACCTTACAGGTTCCCCCATGCTCTTCAATGATGCTAGAACTGTGAATATAGTACTTGCATTTAGAGGAGCACTGTTGAAAGGAATGCATCCTAGAAAAACAACTGAAGAGATGATGGTTGGTGCCATCCAATACATTACAGTTCCGTAAGCCTTTTGGAATTGTGCCTTAGCTAATGGTTTGAACTCTCTTTCGCGAAGGGTTTCAACCGAGTTTTTGAATTTCTCTTCCCATGATTGTAACTTAATGATTTTCATGCTATTTAGGATCTCAGATGTGGCTCTAATCCTCTCATCTTGAGCTACCATGAACTCGGTCTGACATTTCTGAAGTACCCGAGCGAATGGTACATTTAGAAGACCAAAAATGATAAGTGGAACCAAACCAGGTAGAGCACCGACACCCACCACCACATAAAGTACAACAATGGAAAGCAATAGCTGCAACGAAAGGCTCCATGTCGAATGAAACCACCATAGGAACTCCCCCATTCGATAAGCGTCCACTGCTATGTAATTTACAATCTCTCCAGCTGAGTGCCTCCTCCTTCCCAAACTAGAAAGCTTCAGTTGCTTTTTATAGACTGCAACCATCAAGGCTGACCTCATTCTCATGCCAGACCTCCTTGAGTCGAAAAACCAGTGTCTCTGGCTTAAAGATTCGACAACTTTGGTAAGAACTAGATACCCTACTATAATGAGGCCTTCAGAGAGACTTTCATTGTCACTGTTTGAATAGTTTACAAATGCATAGAGTATAAGAGGAGAAACTACAACAGCAATGGTCTTGAGGAATGCACAAATGATTATCCATACATTTTCCTTCATGTAAACTCTTGCCATGGCTCTGAGAACCAAGTTACTCGATGTACTACTTGACCTCCCCTCCCTCAAAAGGGAGTCCAAGGCATCAGAAAACTTCTGGTATGCTACATTTGCTTCGTCTTCAGAACCTAGAGAAGGGATGTCTTTGAGATCCAATGCTCTCGTGGAACCCAACTTAAGGAGAGGATTGACCCAAGAAAATGTCAGTCTGCTAAGGAAGCTGGCATGGTCTAGTTTTCTTTTGGCTAACAAAGGCACAGATACAGTAGTATCCATACTTGTTGATGAAGTTAAACTGCAAATAGGTGAAGAAAAACATAAAAAATGGAATTGTCAGGAGTTCATAATGAGCAACATATATGAGCAAAGACGCGAATAAAATGCTAGAACAACCGAAACTATAGAAACATAGATAGAGATATACAGGCATACACCATAAGTAGTAAGTACAATGATAACAGCAAACTCATGCTCACCAATTCAGAATGAAGAAAGATAATCAGGCAATAGGGTACTTACAAAGTACTCAACTCATCACGGAAGACATCCTTGTGGCAACTTCACTCTGTGCTTGACTTGGTATTGGCATCAATGGCATGGCCTCAAGATATGTATATACTTTAAGGTTTAGATGAGACTTTTGCTTGTCACTGCAATATAAATATAATGCACATGATTCATTGATATCATATTTTACAATGTAGACGAGTAAAATGAAAGAGTACAATGACTAGCCTTGTACCTAACTACTCAAGTATAGATGAGGCAAAATACAGTAGAAGCACATGATTCATGAAATCTCTGTCTACATATCATCATTAGGTTCATTACAGTATTACAAGATTATTTGGTTTTGATCTTTTAATTGGTATCATGAGCTAGTTTGAGCCATGCATGTAAATCGATTAAGAAAATCAAATTCACTATTCAGGGTTTTTACAAAAACTTTTCCGCAACAAAAGTACTTGTGTTGTTTTCTACATGAGTCGAATAATTAATAACATGATCGAGCTACAATTCATCAACCTAGCTACGTACTCCTTTAATATCTTTTTACTCTATAATTGACTGACTTAGTCCATATGTATTGCTTTTTTTTTTTATCACATGTTTTACGAGGTCGTCGGTATTATTTGCCGGCCATGTTGGAAATTAAAAATCATAATCTTTCTTACTGGTGCAAGGAATACAAAGCTTGATAGATATGTACTTTTATGTTTAATCTGTTGGAGTGATATTCGAAATGGTACCCAACAATTAACCTGTTCCAAAGTCAAAAAGATCGATAAGCGTAAGCTTCACGAACATCCGGTTCTGTTCAGTTTCAGTTACAGACTTACATGCTTTGATCGATTAGTGCTCAAACTTTCCATAATCTGAAATGTTGATCTATTTTTCTGAAGAATTTCGACTGATAAGTTTCTTCTCAATCTTCCATTTCTTTCTCAGAACTTTGGATATTTCAGTAGACTGGAATAAAGTCATGTTCTACCCAGAGGAAGTTTAAAGTGTATTTGGTTTTAAGCTTGCTTAAATACATGTGCACCAGGTTGTTATCATTCATTGTTTCGCAGATATATATATATGGTTCGAAGTTCGTGTGTTATGGTTAGATTGCTATACAGTGGAGAGAACTTGACACGAATTCAAATACGGATAAATTACCAGTAAAATCTGTATCTATAATTAAGACTATAACCAGAAGTTGTTTTTTTTCACTGAATATGATACCTGTGACTGGTGAGGACAGAAAAGGGCAATGCTTTTCTGAAAAGAATGAAGATCAACAAGAAAACTTAAAATTTATGTATTGATGTTTGATGCACTTGATGCAGGATATATAAAGCTGGCTTAATTATGAAGAAGTCCAGTATATTTAGCCAGATTCGTAAGGAGGGCCGGCCACTGGATGTCCAGTACATTTTCAAGTGACAACAAATAGAATCAAGGGATTGGTTGTCGTAATCTGTTTTAATAGGGTTTAGGCTGAACAATAGGATATGCTGAAATTTAAACATAAAATTGAAGACAGAATCAGCTTAACATTGACCCAAAGAAAGAAAGAAACAAATGAACATAAATGATCATTATTGAGAAGGAGTAATAATACAACTGAGGACAGCCTGAATGTCGAGGAGCCTAATAATTGGAAGCCACCACCAAGATTCTCTGGAAATGGATGCTTCAATCAACGTTGTGTTGCAGAGCTCAATCGAGTATTCAGTCACAATTCTCCCTTTACACATACACAAACATTTAGTATGGCATCTTCTTTGGCTTGAACGTCCTCTCAATGGGCTTACTCTGACTCGAAGAGAATCCCAATTGGTTTCCAGAAAACCCATTTGGCTTAATGGGAGGGGCTCTTTAATACCAGGCAGATAATATGAGAGGCATATTAACCATATAAAATGCATCAAGTTTACCTCCTCTGGATAGCAGTTCTCTTCATAACTGCAGCATTTCTCACCTCAGGACTGCTCAAATGAAAGAGCCATAAGAGATTAATATCAGGAATGTAAAAATATATACAATATGTGATTGAGCACACAAGGCTTTAAGAACATGGGAACACTGATAATTCCCCAAGTATGGAGACCTGTTTTGATGCAACCTGTTTTGGGTATAATTTTTTGGTAAATGAGGTCAAGTTTTATGGAAAGGAGTTCATTTTCTATAACCAATATCATGTTTACCAGAAAGAAAACAATCAAAATATCCTAATTAGAGCCTTGACACTGATTAGTGGTTACCAAAGACATGATTCCTAAAAACATGCTGTAAGCTGTATAGGTTTATATAGGACTATATGTGATAATGTAATATACACATATTGGAAAATAAACTGCAAATTGGATAGAAGAATATTAGTACACAAGTCAAATGGGTATGCCGCCCCATGCTTCATAAATGAAAATTACATTTATTGACAGTAGCCATAGAAAGGCTACCCAGGCCCCCAGACCCGCAGCCAGGACTCCTGGACCCGGCCCAGGGCCCGGGAGAAAAGCATGGACACCTGGTCCCGCGCCCGGGCATGTCTTACTTGTGACTGGGGCCCGGGAACCGGGAATGACAGCTCCCCAAACAGGGGCCGAAACAGCCCAGCAATATGTGCAGAAGGGGGCCAGTCCCACATCGAAGGGTGATGTCAGTCCTCATACCCGGCAGCCTATATATGAGTCCCAACTACCCTCATTAATAGGTAATCAATACTTCAACTACTCATTCCCACTTAAGTTACCAGTTTATCCCAACTATACTGACTTAAGCATCGGAGCGGAATAGACCGGCCCGCCCGGTATTCCCTTAGTTAGCAGGATTTGCAGGAAGGAATCACACCAAGGTCCACCGGTTTCTGTGAGTCTGCGGATTCATACAGAAACAATTGGCGCCGTCTGTGAGAAGAGTTTACATAAAAGTCACGTTCGAATGAGTATGGCCGGAAGGTCGGGGCCAGAAACCAGTGAGGGAAGACCAGAAGAAGTACGCCGGACTCAGGCCCCCTTTCTGAATAAAGCCATCGGTCGCAGGGATCCGGAGAATGCCGCAAACTCCGACCAGGGTGATATGGCAGGAGAGATAGAGAAGATGAAAACGGAAGTCGAACGGTTGCGAGAAGGGGGAAATCAGGACCGAATGAGGGCGGAAGCCCGGTACCAAAAAATGGAAGCAGTAAACACCACGCCGTTGGCGGCCTTGGAGAAAGGGCAACAGCAGAACGCCGCACTAGCGAAAGCACTGGCAGTACCAAGGGAAGGCGTTGAATTCCCGCACCTGGAGGTGGGACAACCAACCGAGAGGAGAAAGATCGTGCACGTACCGATAGCGCTCTTCCCGGAGACCATGAAGAACTCCGGAACCCCCCCCCCCCCCCCCCCCCCCATCAAGCAAGCGTATCATCGGACGGGGAGGTCGGTTCAACCATCCGGGCACTCCAAATGTTGTCCACCTCGGTGTCAGACATGAAGGCCCGGATGAAGGCCAGCGAGAGGAAGGCAGCAAGACCACCCACAAATGCGCGCTTTAACGAGCGGGCCAGACCATTCTCACACCAGGTATTGGAGTCTGGGAGAGCCAACACGCGAAAGTCGCTGAAGCTAATGTACACCGGGACAGGGTGCCCGTTCCAGCACTTGGACAGCTTCAGATCGCAGACGGGTGCTAAAGGTTACTCTGATGCCACCTGCTACAACATATTCCAAGAAACGCTCTCGGGGGAGGCGTTGGGGTGGTTCTACGAGTTGCCGGCGAACTCAATAGAATCGTTCGAACGACTGGCAGATAAGTTTGTTAGCCGGTTTAACCTTAGGGCCAAGGGGGCCCAAACGTCGATGGTCCTCTTTGACTGCATGCAGGCAGACAACGAGGGACTACAGGTGTTCGTTAACCGATGACAAACCGCCACGGCCGGGGTGAGAAGCCTCGATAAAGGAATTGCCGAGATGACATTCAAGCAGGAGCTGAGGCCCGGGGAATTCTCCTACCCCGTGCGGATAGAGAGGCCGCGGGGGTACGACGAGTTGATGGCCATGGCCGTCAGACATGCACAGGCAGAGCACGAGACCTACGGGAATCGGCTACCTAAGAGGAGACCAGATGACCCGTTACCAACTCAACGGGAGAATAGGACATGACAGCAAGGTCAAGAACAGAGGCATTCACCCACCAGGAAAGCCAAGAACTGGGGCAGTCAACGACCCTGCAGGGATAACATCGGGAGCCCCTTGGGAGGCCGCGCCCTACCCCACGAGCGACCGCTGGCTATTATGCCAGCAGAGCAGCATGAAAAGTCGACCGTGCTGACTTCCTCCTACGAAAGTATTCTCAATGAAAATAGGGAGTCCATCCCCCCGCCGGAGGCGAGGAGGCACCTAAAGGGAGATCTTACCCAAGAGCAGTCTGGTAAATATTGCTTCTACCATGACGAGGCATCCCACCGGACTAACGACTGCCATGCCATAAGAGCGGCGGTGGACGGGCAAATCCGAACAGGAAAATTACAGCAGTATAGACAGGAAATCCGGAATGTGGGAACTATACAAACTCAAATCCCTGGGCGGATCGAGGTGCACGGGAGTATAAATGTAATCCACGGTGGGGCCCACATTGACCGACTCACCGGGAATTCAAAGAAAAGGTGCCTAAGGTTGATCAGGGGAAAAAATGTGTATGCCTTGGGAAGCGGGAGCGACCAAGCCTCTACGACCGGGTGGAAGTCGGTCACGTTCTATGAGGAGGAAGAGACGGAGGATCTAATTCAACCGCACAACGATCCCTTCCTTATTACCGTCCAGATAGACCACTGGATGACCAGTCGGATGCTGGTCGACACTGGGGCATCAATCAATGTAATGTTCCGGGACGCGTACAAGGGACTGAACCGAGGGAGGGACAAGTTGTCCCAGGATAATGAGCCATTAATAAGCTTCTCCGGGGAGGTAGTCCAGCCGCTGGGTTCGGATTATTTACAGCTAATTTTCGGCCAGGGAGACAGGACAAGAAAGGAGCACCTCGAGTTCATTATAGTGGACTATCTGTCCTCGTACAACGACATAATCGGCATGCCAAGGTTATGGAGGCTGAAAACATTTATAGCTGGCCACATGCTGATGTTAAAATTCCATCTCCCACTGGGTTCATCACCATTCGTGGAGACCATAAGGTCGCCAGTAAGTACTACGCGGAGGCCTTAACCTACGGTAGAAGGCGAGCCGTGGTCTTCACGGCAGCCCAGCAGGCGCTGTCGCGGGATCCCAGTATCGACCCCTGGGATGACACAGATTCCGATGAGGAGAAGCCAAAGCGCCTCTCGGCGGTAGAGAAAACTGAAGAAATTTTCATCTCGAAGTACCACCCGGGGTGAACGGTGGTAATAGGAACAAAACTAGCACCGGATGTTAGGAAAGATCTCATCACTTTCCTCCGGAAGAACAGTTCGATGTTCGCATGGTCCTATGAGGACATGCCCGGCAGTGTCTCGGTGACGCAGAAGAGGAGATCCTTCAACCCGACAAAGTATAAGGCGATTAGGGAGTCGGTGCAAAAATTGAGGGGAATAGACTTCATTCGTGAGGTCCAGTATCCCCGCTGGCTCGCCAACGTAGTTATGGTTCTAAAGAAGGGAACCGACCAGTGGCGTATGTGTGTAGACTTCACCAACCTGAACTGGGCGTGTCCGAAGGACAGCTTCCCGCTCTCCCGAATAGACCATCTTGTAGACTCAACCTCCGGTTTTAAGCTGTTAAGCTTTATGGATGCTTATGATGGATACAACCAGATAAGAATGAGTCCGACCGATGAAGAGCACACTTCATTCACAACCGACCGGGGCCTCTACTGCTATAAAAGGATGCCTTACGGGTTGAAGAACGTCAGGGCTACGTACCAGCGGGTAGTGAACCGCATGTTAGAACAGGAGATGGGCAAAACAGTAGAAGTCTACGTGGATGACATGTTGGTCAAGAGTTTGACCTTCGGTGCCCACGTACGAGACTTGGAGGTGCTGATCGGCAAGATGCTCAAGTATGGGATGCGCCTAAACCCAAAGAAGTGTATATTTGGGATTTCGGAAGGGTTGTTCCTAAGTCACATCATCAGCCAGCGGGGAATCGAAGCTAACCCTCTCAAGGTCCAGGCGATCCTAGAAATGGAGACCCCGGAGGAACGGAACCAGGTCCAGACCCTCACCGGGCGATTAGCAGCGTTAGCCAGGTTCATCTCCCACCTCACTGAAAAATGCACCTCGTTCTTCAAGCTGCTCAAAGCCCAACAGTTCAAGAAAATCCATTGGGCCGCGGAGCACGAGGCGACATTCCAATCTATCAACGCATATCTGTTAGCGGTTCCACTCTTATCCAAGCAAGTGCCATGAGAAATGTTGTACCTCTACATAGCCGCATCAGACACGGCTGTAAGTGCAGCTCTAATCAGGAAGGAAGAGACACTGGAACTTCCGGTGTATTACGTGGGTAAATGATTCACCGGGGCTGAAAGCCGATACCCAGATATCGAAAAGCTAGCTCTGGCCCTGATCGTTAGTGCTAGGAAGCTCCGGCACTATTTCCAAGCTCATTCCATCACCTTATACATCAATCACCCTTTAAGGCAGATCCTATAAAAACTCGAAACCAGCAGCAGGCTGGTCCGATGGGCGGTAGAATTTGGTGAGTTTGATATAACGTATACCCCCCGGACGACCATCAAATGACAGGCCGCCGCAGATTTCATATGTGAACTCACGCCAATGATAAAGGGAGAACATCCCAACCACGCGGGGAGTAGCCAACCGGATATCATAGTAAAGGTGGAGCCAGGATTGCCCAGCGGTTGGAAGCTTTATGTCGATGGCTCTATCACGAGTAAATTGAGCGGTGCCGGCATCATATTAACTGCCCCAGATGGCCAGTCGTATGAGTACGCTATGCGGTTTCTGTTCAACACCTTCAACGGTGCCTGCAGTTAACCAAAAAAATGGGAATCTCATCCATGGAAGTGCACAGTGATTCAAGCTTGGTGGTCAACCAAATGAAAGGGGTGTTTGAGGCGAAGGAGCCTCAGATGGCCTCATACCAGGCATTGGCCAAAACCATGATGGAACCGTTTAAGGGAGCAACCATTCAACACATTCCTTGGAAGGAAAATAGGCATGCATATGCTCTGGCAAGGTTGGCTACCGGAAACTATCCACCGGAGTACCGCAGGGCCAGAATTGAAACCCTAGAGAGGCCAAGCATCAACAAAACTATCTCTGAGATTTTCGCCGTAGAGGAAGCACCTCCTAGTTGGATGGACCCGACCCGAAAGTATCTAACCGATAAGGTCAGCCCGGAGGACAAGGTGAAGGCCAGGAGACTGCACCTCAGGTGCGCCAGATACAGCCTGTTGGGCGGCAAGTTGTATCGTAGACGGCATAGCTTTCCCCATTTAAAGTGATTCACAAAAGAGGTCGGTCATGCCATCATGTAGGAAATTCACGAAGAAGTCTACGGTAACCATTCCGGTGTCTGATTCTTGTCACATAAAGCGCTCCGGGCGGGGTATTTCTGGCCAGACATGGCAGCTACTTCAAGGAAAATATCAGGCAGCTGCCACAAATGCCACATGTACGCCACTGTACCACATGCCCCGACAATAGCCCTATTGATCATGTTGGCACCGTGGCCGTTCGCACAGTAGGGATTGGATATAATCGGCCCATTCCCAACGGCTATAGGCCAGTTCAAGTACGATATCGTGGCCGTTGACTACGAGACTAAGTTGGTCGAGGCAGAGCCCCTGCTCAAGATAACGGAGGAAAAAGTGAAAAAGTTCTTATGGAAAAACATTTATTGCCGGTTTGGTGTCCCGTAGATTATTGTCACGGACAACGGCACACAGTTGAATAACACTGATCTCATTGAGTACACGGCCTCTTTGGGAACCCGGATGGTGTTCGCATCAGTAGTCCACCCGCAAACCAACGGCCAGGTAGAAGCGGTTAACAAGATCATCAAAACACTCCTAAAAAAGAAGCTAGACGACAAAAAGGGGTTGTGGGCTGAGGAGCTGCCGATGGTCCCGTGGGCAATCCGCACAACGACAACAGAGGCAACAACAGAAACCCCATTATGTATGGCATTCGGAAGCAAAGCAGTACTGCCTATTGAGATCGTCATACCCAGCGGCAGGGTTGAGAATTATGAAGCTGAAACAAATGCAGAGGGCATACGGCTTAACCTAGATCTCATCGAGGAGCGGCGCGACCAAGCGCACCTACGAAATCAGACGTATAAGCAACGAGTGGCCCGCTATTATGACAGCAAGGTCCGGGAGAGAAAATTGCAAGTGGGCGACTGAGTGATGAAGAAAGTTCAAAGAAAGGTGCTGACATTGGAGCCAACATGGGAAGGGCCCTACCAAATCACAGCGGCCATAGGCCCAGTGACCTTCCACATCATAGACACCGATAGGGTCTATTCCACCCGCCCATAGAACATCCAGCACCTCCAGTACTACCCTAAGTGAGAATCATACCCTAACTACTTAATGGTTTAACCGGACAGTATTGTATTCATTCCAGTGCTCCTAATTCAATAAAAGGTACTTACTATTCCAACACAGTTAGTACGGCAACCCAATGAGTATCAGGCACAACGCCATGAGTGATTACTGGTTTCTCCAACACAATCAGTAAAACAAAAAAACAAAAAAAACAACAACAAAGATTTAGCCTTTGGGCCTGATGAAGCCCTTAGTCGGCCCCACTGGCACTGGCAGTCCCTGAGCCACCGGCCTTGAGAGACCGCTCTTGTTCCAACTGCTCTGCATTGGCCACGTCTGCCTCCATCCTCTCGGCGTCGAGCCACCATTTCTCTCTCCATTCCATATAGGCCTCGTCCCGAGATGCTTCCAGCATCTCATCAAATTCAACCGAGTCCATGAACTCAGTGATGGCCTTATCAGCGGTTTCCGCCCGTTGGGATTCTGTAAACTTCTCTACCCCCTGCCAGACCGACGCTACTTGACCCCAGAGCTCCAAGTTCCTCGCCTCCAGGTCCGTCACCCGACCGGAGGAATCAGCAAACTTGGCCTCCAAACCAGTGGACCGCATCGATTAGCTTCGACTCCAGTTCCCTGATTTTCTCATCCTGCGTGGCCACTCGATTTTTGGCCCGCTCGACTTTCTCCTTTGCCTGGGCTCTCTCCTTCACCAGCTCGGCCTCCAGCATGGCTCGGTGCCTCGTGAGATCCGCCACTTGCTTCTTCAAGGCCGGATCTTCCTCACTAGCTTCGACAGCATAAAGGTTGTGCACCGTCTAAGGATGGGCACAATAAGAATGTTTAGCTCAAGAAGACGGCGCCAAAAAAAAAATGGGGGGGGGGGGGGGGGGGGGGGGTGGGGGGCGAAGAAGGAATACTTACCCATATAGCCAATTCCATGGCTTTCTTCCGATTCTCACCAGGAAGCACACCCCTGGGCAGCCCGCTGTCAATCCCCAAAGTTTTAACGTTGGCTAACAGCGACCGCACGAACCCCCCATCCTCAGCACCGCTGGCTTGATGCTCTCTAGCGGGCGTCGTTTGCAACAGTTGAGGGGAACTCGAGGTCCCAGCGGTAGCAGTAGCAGTCCCAGGCCCAGAGACCCTTGCCCTCTTGGCGGTGTCTCCACAAACGGTACCGCCGTGGAAGGAAACAAGGTCAGTCGCTACCGACCTTTCAGGGACCCGCTTTTCTACCTGCCACACATTAGCTGCATCAGCAGAAGTTGTCGCTAGTACTGCCTCTCGAATACCCACCGGAGCGGGTGACTCCACGTCTGTAATTGATGTACCTGCCCCCCTCGCCTCACTAGCCCCACCTTCCAGGCCAGGGCGGCCCCCGTACCCAGCGGTCGGGATAACCATCACTACCGGCTGGTCATGCATGGTTTTCTCCCCAGTATCGGGATCCACAACCGTCTTCGACGCGGCTTCCCCCATCTCCATCAACTTTTGGGCTACAAGTTGATCGTCCGCCTCGATGGTCTGATCCAACAGTAAAGCCACCCGTGGAGGAATAGCTGAAGGCCAATAATACAAACGGTAGTGTGAAATCAAGGTCCGAAGACAGCCCTAGCGAGAGTAAAAAAAAAAAAATATATATATATATATATATAAAGGGGCCCCCACCAGGTTTCTTCCCCAACCCACATATCTCCAGGACGTTCCACCGGATAAAGTTATACGATCTCCGACCCATGGCGTCCCAACAGCCAAAAATACGGGCTATCCGTCGCCTCTCCACATCAGTCAGTCTGTATGACTGATCTCCAATAGCTTGGTAAGCCCCCAGGACGCGGTAAAACCTTGAGTTACGCTGTCACCTCCCCCCAACCATCACCACCTGGTTCCTCCACCCGTGTGCGGTCCAGGATGGCAGATGAGTGATGGCCGGGCTAAAGTCCCTCGCAGCAAAGGTCACGCAACCGCCGGTCTGTGCCTTTTTGCAGTAATAAACCTTGTACAGCGCCCTGAATTCATTGACTGTGGGCCACCCCATATTGCAAATATTGTACAAGCACCCAAGGCTAAGCAGTTGCCTCTATTGATTGCGAGGAAGCTGGGCGGGAAAAAGATTTATCATGCTCAGCACGTACTGGACGAATTCAGGCAATGGCAGAGATAAGCCGTGACACAACTGGTCTTCGTACACATTAACCCAACCTTCCTCTGGGTTGAGGGCCAGTTCCCCAGGGTAGAGCGCCCGGAGCTTTATCGACCGGTTGATACCCCACCTCGTCCTGAAGTCCTCTATCTCCCCAGGGGTCATGCTACGGTCAGGCTCATCGCAATAAATTGCCATCTCACCGTCCGAGATCACGTGTTTAATTGGCCCCCCCTTACCCCATCAGCGGGACCCACTGCGGCCGTGAGCTCAGCCTCATTCCCTGGCCTCGAACCATCCCCCTCGGTCGAATCCCCACCGACGAGATTTACAGGGTTACTTGACTCCCTAGATTCCATCAGTCTTAATGAAGCCCAAAGCCCCACGCGCGGTTGGCTTCCAAGCAGGGATAGACAGCAAAAGTCGTGGCAGAGGTCACAACGTGCGGATACCGTCTGGCCCAGGCACAAAATTTTGCTGTAAGGGTTGAGATACACTTTTTCGGATTTATTCTCTGGGCATATCCTCTTCGCATGAACACAATGGGCAGAGCGGAGGGAGGATCGAGGGATCTTATAGGCTGCAAAACCAACCCCTGAATCCCCCCCAAAAGCAATTAGGGTATTCCAAAGGGCAAAGCAATCTCAACCGCAGATCTCCACTAAACAAGTCAGTCCACGTAATCTACCATGGATAACTCGACAACCTCCTAGACCGTTAGATGACAAGACTGAGGGACTTTTGCATTTAATACAACACAGTGCTACAACAACCACTTGTCTTGCATGCAGAGGCCGACGGCTACTAGCCTATGTTTTATCTCGCCGCCAGGTGATTGACTAAAGCCAAGTAACAACGGCTAGGTATCCCACCGAAAGAACCCTTCCTCTAACACAAGAGACTTCTTCCCGCAGGCTACAAACCCTGCAAGAATATTGTGTAAAAGCTGAAATATTCCAACAGTACGAGGCATTCTACCATATATTCCAGTGGTACGAGGCATTCCACTTGTTGAGCTTATTCCACCTTTACGGCCAGCGACAACGGCTAAAACCGGGAGATTTGATCCTCTCATACAAGACGAATCTTCCAGCAGGCTAAAAACCCTGCGTATGTTTTATCTCGCCGCCGGGCGGTTGACTAAAGCCAAGAAACAACGGCTAGGTATCCCACCGGAAGAACTCTTCCTCTAACACATGAGACTTCTTCCAGCAGGCTAAAAACCCTGCATGAATCTTATGTACAGACTACGATATTCCAACTGTAATACATGTTCCAACTAAACGCTACGGCATCCGGCGATATAGAGCCTGCTCCAACTAAAGACTATCATATTCGCCGGTACATGCAGCTTGAACTATTGGCGGCGGAATTCCACCGGCCAGGTTTGCACTTGCTTATCGCTCACTCCTACAGAATAACCGATTGTGCGAACCGAGACATTCCTACAGACAGCCTTGTACGACCTACGGGCTCCAGGTAACACCGGGCTTTATAAACCCGGGAGATTTGATCCTCTCATACATGACGAATCTTCCAGCAGGCTAAAAACCCTGCACATACCTCATGTATGTAAGAACAAAGGATGAGAAACGATCGGGGATGTTGGCCAATACGAACACAGGGCCGCTTCATCCCACAGGAAGATTTGATCCTCTCATACATGCCAAATCTTCCAGCAGGCTAAAAACCCTGCACATACCTCATGCATGTAAGAACAAAGGCTGAGAAACGATCGGAGATGTTGGCTAATATGAACACAAGACCGCTTCACCCCACCGGGAGATTTGATACTCTTCCCGCAGGCTAAAAACCCTGCACATTCTACAAGCCTGCAGGAACAAAGGCAGTCAAAGGTGGGGACAGCGCCCAATGCATACTCTAGTCTCACACCACCCCACCGGGAACTCCTCTAACACTGGACACGTGTCCCGCTGGTACCGAGTTTCCTCATCAAGACAACTCTATTTAAGGCACCCGCTGACCTTTCCGGCTACCGTTCTAAATTGGAGGACTCATTCCACCCGTGCACTATATTCACCCGGATTTCCCGGGACATAGCATGGCACGGCGGATTTCAACGCCACATTATCATCATCTCATGCACTACATCTTATACTCATATGCAACTGTCACCATGAACATCATAACCATGCACTCATCACATTATGCATCATCATAATAGGTTTATCCTAGCGGGTCTGCGGGCCTGTAAAGCAAGACAGATTTAAGTTCCCATTCAAGATGACACTTAACTAGGAACTTGGGGGGGACTTGTTGACAGTAGTAATAAAGAGGCTATCCAGGCCCCCAGACCCGCAGCCAGGACTCCTAGACCGGGTCCAGGGCCCGGGAGCAATGCATGGACACCTGGTCCCGCGCCCGAGCAAGTCTTACTTGTGACCGGGGCCCGGGAGCCGGGGATGGCAGCTCCCCAAACATGGGCCGAAACAGCCCAGCAATATATGCAGAAGGGGGCCAGTCCCACATCGAAGGGTGAGGCCAGTCCTCATACCCGGCAGCCTATATATGAGTCCCAACTACCCTCATTAATAGGTAATTAATATTTCAACTACTCATTCCCACTTAAGTTACTAATTTATCCCAACTATACTGACTTAAGCATCAGAGCGGAATAGACCGGTCCGCCCGTTATTCGCTTAGTTAACAGAATTTACAGGAAGGAATCACAACAAGGTCCACCGGTCTCTGTGAGTCTGCGGATTCAGACAGAAACAGCATTACCTTTTAAGATAGTCTAATTTTGCTTTCTTCAACAATTAAGTTGCTGTTTGTGTTGGAAACATTGTAGTTGCCTGCATAAATTAACCAAAACCGCAGCAAGGAATAAAAATAATTCTGTACCCTTAATATATTAGTCTTTCAGGAACTAATTTGAATGAACTCAAGTACGATGATAGGTCAAGATCCAACTATAAGCAAACAGAAAACTACCTCCTCCACCCCAACTTCTTTTATTGCTCGATGGTGGAACCTTTTCACATATGCGAACTTGCCGACTTTGTTTACCAGCACATGAATAGTTCGTAAGTCTTTCTATTTTGGTACACTTCAACTTAGAGTAACATCACAACTACACACTACCGAACCACTGAAACTAGAAATTGTGAATTTTGCAAGCCTTAACCACACAAAGCTAGCGGTTAAGTATACATATTTAACATAAGTTCCCTGCTCTGCTAGAATAAGATGAGGGAAACATACATGCTTCTTCTTTTTTATATAAATTCTTCAACCGGTCAGTTTGCGATTGGTAGAGAGTGAAAGAGCGAGAGAGAGAGAGTTGCAGAGTATTTGGTCTTTGCATGTTCTAATATTGAGGCCATTGAATCCTGTGGACGCTGTTGTTGGACAAAGAAACTTTGACAACGAATCCACCGAACAAAACCAAATTCGGCTTCTCTGCGTAACGGTAATCCTGTTGGACATTGGCTTATTCTGTTTTTTCTATTGGGTCTATTTTGTGTTGTGAGCTTGAATTTTGGGGTGCAATTGTTTTAATTTCTCGGTTCAATTCTGGGTGGTGATACGAAGGATTGAAATGCTATGTGTGCTTTGCTGAATTAAGTTAGAAGAGTTGGATCGATCCTTGGTTCAAGATTGAGATTTTATTATATTGATTTGTATAGGTAATTGAAAGGAATGTGTTTTTCCAGGCAATGTCAGAAACGAGTTTGGAGTAGAATCTCAGTCAAAAGGGGCAGAAGGAAGTGGTTAGTGATTCTCCTCTTTTGCATTACAAGTATTGTGGCTCAATTGGTTTACGAGTTTGAGTTGCTAATGGATTGACTTTAGGTCTGTCAATTGGGATCGCATTCCTCTTTAATCTGGACTTTCTTGAACAATGGAAGAAAACTGTAAGTACATGTCTCATTTATGTTCCATCTGATAATTTTTAAGTATATGAATGTGAACATATCAACGGAAACAGTTAAGGAGACCGATATATATATGAAATCTGTGTAGAAGATAACCATTATGGATCCAGACATACTTGATCCCACAACTAGCTGACAAGGTAAAAACTAAAGACCACTGTTTAGAATTAATCTTTAGCATAAGGTTAAATGCTCTCTTGCTCTCATGGATGACAAAATAACCTTTTACTGAAAATGAAGAATATGTTTTACATTTTACTTCTTCTGTATTTCTAAATATCCTAAGCAACACTCTTTAAATCTTGGTATAACAAGCCATAGTGACAGTACTTATTATCGATCTCTTCTAAAGTATCTTTTCGGTTATATATATGTTATTGTAGCTGCAACTAATATTTCTGTGTAATGTCTTTCTTTAAAGGCAACAATAGAACAAGTTAAACGACATTCCAAAATGTACACCACTGCAATATTACATCGACGATGTTCTGCCTTGAATCAAGGAGAAGAAAATAATGGCCCTGAAGCCTTTGTTGATCTACTCGGGTTAGTCACAATTTTATTCATGTTTGGCTGCCCTGAATTTTGTAGTTACTTTCTGTATAAAAAAATAAGGGAAATTATCCCCAATGGTGCCTCACGTTTCCAATATTATAAGTATTGGTACTTCACGTTTACCAAACCTCATATTGGTATCTTACGTTTAGTCTTTATCCTAACTTTAGTACCCAGAGCTGTTATCTGTTTAACGGCGTCAAAAGTTCTGTATTTTTAAACTTTGAATGACTGGACTACCCTCGTTTCATAAATAAAAAATAATAAATTATTATTATTATTATTATTATTATTATTATTATTATAACTTAATTGCCTATTATTTATTTGTTTACTAAACCTTGATTATCTATCCAATCTAAGAGCTAGCCTTCAACATGCCAAATTCACCTGACGACCTTTTGTCTAAACGGTTACTATCCTGGCGGGATCATTGCTGTCTTAGTCTGGAAAGTTTCTTAAGTTCTAGCAAAACAAGTAAACATGGTTTCTTAAGTTCTAGTTAAGCAACGATAATTTGACATCAAAATATGTCTCAAATACCACTCCTAGGAGGTAGTCCTCCACCTGGGGTTTGAGAATTTAAAACAAACAAAGACGGATATGGGGGACACCAACTGATATTTATTCAATACATACATATATATACATAACCCAGAGCCTTACTCTTGGGTAAACAGCTAAAAGTTGTTTAGCTACACATAATTTTAATTTTAATTACAAACTTACTTGAAAAATAAGCTCACCACACCAGATGACTAGCAAGAATCCACACTCTCACTATTCTCTCTTATTTTACTATGCTAAAACACTCACAAACTTCTCAAGAACAACTTATGAACTGGATTTCTCTCTAAATGTGATCTGCTTCCTTTTTCTTGAATGAATCCTTCTGAGCCTTTGGCCTCCTTATATAGCCTCCGGAATTCAAGCTAGAATTAAATTCACTTAAGAAAAGCGGATAGGAGGAATCTTATCTTGATAACTGGATAGTTGGCTTCCACTACTGCTGTCTTCCACTCTTCTAAAGGAGCTTGTCCTTAAGTGTCGGCAGCATCTTTATTTCAAACAACCTTATCTTACTTTTGAGCTGGCTCCCACTTACCTAAAGTTATTTGTCTTGATGCGTCGGCAGCTAACACTCCATCATATTATTGATGTTGTGTAGTTCTTCGTCAGCAAAAGAGGCACCTGAGTCATCATTTTCTTCCACTTCAGATTCCATGTCTGAATCATAAGGATCCTTGAATTCTGGTTCTTTTTCTAGTTTTTCTATCCACGTGGTAGTTGCTAACGTACCATCGATTTCTCGTCTCTCTAAGGTCTTATAAAAATCACAGTGCTCTGGAGGTGGATGGTTATAGTTGGTGACTATAAGCTTTTCTCCTCTGGCCAGAAGGGTAGAAGCCTCATCTTTCTGAACTAAGTTCTGGATGCGAATTATCGCTATTGCTTTCATCCAAGGAATACTAGCTCTGATTTGATCTTCCATTGCTTGATGACCATTTATGGGCCTTAGATGTCGGGCCTTGAATAATCCTGACATAATGATAAGGGGAAATATAACTCTTTCTCCCTTCTTCTTTAGTCCATTCAAGAGGAGTTGAAATGAACTTTAATCTCAGAGTACAGCCTTCTGGTCTAATGTTCTTGACTGCTTGGTAAATTGCTTCAGGGAGACCTTCTAGGTCTTTATTGGTTTTTGTCCAAAGGTTATGAACAAAACCATTCTCAATTAACCACAAATTATTTTTTTGCGGATGTTCTGCTAAAACATCAACCAAGTATCTTCCATAATAAGGACCTGCTACTACCAGCAAGGTTGATTGAAGGGTTTTTCTATTCTTGAAGTCTCTTAATAGATTATGGAAACCAAACCATTCGGATTCTGACAGGGCTAACAGCGGCACCTTTGCACTTTCAGGATTCTCAAGATATTGTATCTCAAGACTTTCTTTGTGAAGCTGTCTCTTTTCTTCTAGTTCATAGCTGCAGAATTCTTCGGCTAAAGTTTCCAGGGCTTGAAGTACTAGTGCTTCATTATTTTCACGGGATGCAGCTAGAATATTATCCATGATAACTCTTTGGTTAAGCTGCAAATTCTTACTGGTTCTGAACACTGGCTTCTCGTAGACCCTCATAGGATGATTAAAGATCTTTCTCAGACCTTTTACTGCTGGTAACCTGAAAGATGCTATTTTGTCATTGGTTCTTGCCTTATAAAGATGTCTTCTTTGAAACCAATCATTTATGACGGTATTTCTAGGATGCTGTAAAAATTCATTTACAATTGTCTCTTCTTCTGGGTTGGAAGATTGTTTATCTTCATGATTACTTTCCCATCTTGCTGGATCAGGATGAATTTTTTCAGATGCAGTACTTGATTCTGCAGGGGAGTAGGATACCAGATATTGGTAACCTGGTCCATTACGTAATGGCCCAACAGTTTTGTCTCCACCTCTGTATCTTTCTTGCAAAGTTTTATCCTTCGATCCCTTGTCTTCAGGCCTGGTTTTTTCTCCAAAATCTGGCCTTCTCCTTTCTTCAGTTTCTTGTTTTGGTCTTCAGCTTCTCGGGTTGCGACCTTCGCTTCTCTCTAACATAGCCATTTCTCTTGTATGAGCGTCAGACAGATAATTTTTGTCTCCAGCAATCATTTCAACATCATATTCATACTGAGATAAAAAAATTTGCCATCTAAGAACTCTTCCTCTATCAGCCGCATCTGTTAACTTATAATTTTTGAAGTTTTTTACTTTCTTGTTATCGGTTCTGACCAGAAACTTATTTCCTAAAAAGGCTTCTGCACCCTTAATAGATTTTATTAGGGCAAGTACTTCTTTATTTCCTGTGGAGTAATTTAATTCTGCAGGATTGAATTTTCCTGACAAGAATTTACAAATCTTTTCTTGATTTGTATCTGGCGTAACCGCCAAAACTACTCCTGCCCAGTAGTAATCATTTGCATCAGTCTGTAAAATGATCAAGTCACCTTCTTCGGGTAATTGTAAAGGAGGGAGGTGCTTTGTTAGTTCTTTGATTTTCTTAACGGTATTGCTATCATCCGTTGTAAAAGACCATTTTCTTTTTGAGCTTGTCTTTGGAGAGAGAAGAGCAGTGAGACCACTTACTTGAGGAATAAAATCTCTCGCAAAGTTAACAACTCCCAAAAATCTCTGAAGAGATTTTGCATCTGAGATATTGTCAGGGAACTGGCTGATTTTCTTAACAATATGCTCTTGAAGACGAACTTCTCCATCTTTGACATGTATGCCAAGAAAATCAATTTCACCTTTTATTAGATGAATTTTCTTTTGTCCAAGGATGATTCCTTTCTGGACTATAATCTTGCAGATTTGCTTGAGATGTTTCAGATGTTCTTTCATAGTTCTAGAGAAGACAAGAATGTCATCAATGTAAACTATGCAAAAGTCTGAGAATGGCTTAAAAATGTTATCCATCTTTCAACGATAGATGGTGCTTGTTTGAGCCCAAATGGCATTACTAGCCATTCGTAATGACCTTGAGGAGTTCTGAAGGCTGTCAGGGTAATGAAATCAGGGTGCATTCTAACTTGCCAAAAGCCTGATTTTGCATCGAACTTGGAGAAGATTTTGGCCCCTTTTAGTCTATTGATGAGGACTCTTACTTGTGCGATTTGATAGCCATCTTTGACCGTTTTCTTATTGACATCTCTGTAATCTATCACCATTCTTGCTTTTCCTCTTAATTGTTCTGCATGGTTTCTAACCAAGAATGCTGGAGCATGGTGAGGACTTTCTGAGGGTCTTATTAATCTTTTTTCAAGCAATTCTTGAATTTGATTTTCCATTTCTTTTCTATCCTCATCTCTATAATGAGGAATGGCTTTGACATGACATATTGCATTCGCATCATGCATCTTTAGCTGACAATATACCGAGTCTCTTTCCCAGTGTAGCTGGGGATCCTCACTGATTATAGGTTTCAGTAGGTTTTCTATTTCAACAAGATTTGAAACTTTCTTTTGTTCTATCTTGTTAACGTATACTTTTAGATTGTGTTCTCTGATGGAATCTTCTTTGCCATCTGAGCTTTCTGAATCTGGATGTTCTACCTCTGATTCTGAGTCTTCTAAACTCGTTTCTTCTTTTGGTATGATTTCTTGGCATTCTTGAAATGCCAATACTGGTTGCAAAACCGGTTTAAAAGGTGGTTTATGATCACCACGGTTCGCTGGCGACTTCTGATATTGTTCTGTGAATCCCTTACTTGCAATGCTAACCGCATCAAGTAGACGAGATTCCCAGTAGAACTTATTGTTCTTGTCAAACCCGATCATTTCGGGGGTTTGCACTATCTTTTGTTGCAGTAGGAAATAGTTTCCTATTAGCATATCAGCTCCTTGAGCTTCACTTTGCCAGATTCTTTGGAAAGTGAAAGTTCCTCCTCCTATGGATATTCTGACATTCTTAGCAACATGATCCATTAGGAATTCATTATCTCCCATTTCAATTCCAGTAACTGCTTTGTCAGACTTTTCCCAGTATTATTCAGGAATAGCATATTTTTTGGCTAAATTGTATCCTGAACCACTATCTACAAATGCATGTAGATGATATTTTTTATACTTGGGAAATTTCAGGCCAACAATGATGTAGTTGTTGTATATACTTGTTTGAATCTGTTTTACTGGCTGGATTGTATTTTCAGATATTTCTATGAAATGATTGATCTTCCTTTCATTTTCTTGGGGAGACTCTTTTTCTAATGTAGATTCTAGTTTTTGGCTTAATGAAGTTACTAACTTCATTTTCTTAAAGTCATCTTCAATGTCTTGCCTTTTCTTGAGATTGTATTCAAACTCTTGCTTTTGGTTTTGATCATAGAATATATCATATTCTTGATTTACCAGGGTATGAGCATCTTTTTCTTTGGTTTTTCTTCTTAGTTCTGCTATGAAACATTCTTTATGGTATGTTTCTCCTGTTTTTTCACAATACATAGGTATCGTGTCACTATCGTAACAATTACAATAGTCACAGGTAAAAGTTCCTGGATTTGGTAGAAATTCTGATTCATTGATGCTATCAATGTTTTCTTGTTTCCAATTTTGAATTAACATGAACATAGGGCGATAACTGTTTTCTTCTTCATAATCTTCTGAAGTGGTTTCTGTATCGCTATCTGATGAATACTCAAGAGAATATATTGATTCATTTTCTTCATCAGAATAGGCTACTTCGAAACCTTTTAGGTTTGCATATTCTATGGCTTCATCATATTCTGTTATGAGAATCTTAGAAGATCTTTTTTCTCTTTTAGGACATTTGTTCGCATAATGTCCCTCTGCTTTGCAAAGCCATCATCTACAGGGCTTTGTTTCTCTCGAAGAGTTTTGCTTTGATGACTTTTCTTAAAGAATCTCTTTCTAGGAGTTCCTTCTTCCTTATTTTGTTTAAAACTTTTCCTAAACTTATACTTCTTTTTAGAAGTAAAGTTTCTGTTGTATTTCTTGTTTCTGAACTTGCTTTTGTTTTTCCGATCAGTGTGGATATGGCATCCCCACTGCGTTGGAGTATCCAATATTTTTGGACACATGTTCTCAACTCCTCTGAGTTGTTTTTTGGCAGTTCTAGATTTCTGATTTTCTGTGCATTGTTTTCTTAAGAGATCTCTTACTCTTTCTGCTATTCCTCCAACAGTAAAGTACTGTAGGGGGTTTTCTTCAACGGACTGTGATACTGCATTATTCCAGGGTTCTGGTAATTTTCTGTAGTATGTCTTGACAAGATCGTCGTTTTCTAAGTCTCCGATCGTATAGAAATAATTCTGAAATTCATTGGTATATTCTTCAAAGTATCTCATGTTACAAATACTCAATTTTTGAATATTTGCTCTAGCTCTTTGTTTAGACTGCTCGCTATGCCCTGTTATATCTCCACATAATTGTGCATATAAGGGAATAGCAAAATCCATCGGATTATTAGTCTGAGCTAGCTTAGTTGCCCAATCAGCCCATTTAGCGCTTCTCTTAAAAGAATTGTACCATTTCTGGGCTATTCCAGTTAAGGTTGTCTCATAGTAACCATGAACATCCTCATAAGCGTACTTGGACAGAATTAACGCTTGGGTTAGCTTCAAGCTTGCAACCTAGTCGTCAATGGTTTTTCTTTTGTCTCCTACACTATCTAAATTTAGATACTCTTCTTTCTGAGACTGCTTGTCCCCATTTTGGTTCTGTAGGAATGTACTTCTGAGAGCTCTATTCTCCGTACTTTCCTGTAGGCGCTTGCCCTTTAGGAAGTTTGATTTTTTCTTCTCTAATAATCTTAGTGGGATTATTGGTGATGTTTTGAATGATAGTATGCCCTTCTAGGAGTGCTGACTGGTTATTACTTGTTTCTGCCTCCATGGATGTTGTTCCTGATTCTTCTGTGGCAGCCTGATATGACAGTATTTTTCTTTTATCTTTCCCTGTTTGGATTGAAGAAATTTTCTTTATGATTTCTTCTAATTCTTCTATAGAGTCACAAGCTTCTGCTTGTGCATAAAGTTCTTTTAATCCTTCTATCCTAAGCATTCGCATTGGCCTTTTTGAATCTTCTTCTTCAAAAAATTCTTCAGGAACTGCTCCTGAAGTACTTGCTTGCTCATAATTAGCAAATGAGTGCCTATGAAATTGAAGACTTATTTTTCCTCCCGTGTCTTCATAGATGGATGCATTGGAGCTTTGTATTTTTCTCTCAGGGGGTGCTAAGTTCCATTCCCTTGGGAATGTTACTTCATGCCATTTGGTGACATGTTTTTGCTGGGAATTTTTTTTCGGATTTGTGAGGACAAATGTAGTAATGTCAGGACTGTTAAGGAACCTAGTGTTTGGCGTTACATTAGAACTCATTAGCTTATAATAGATCCTATAATCCACAGCTAATTCCATCATGCCTTGCTTCATGGTAACCCCTTCTGATTTGATTCTTAGTTTCAAACAGTGTGCTACATCACTCAGATGAGTGGTAAAGTTTGGAAAAACATTAAAATATGCAACCTGGTTGCATAGTGAGGCTTCAATTGTTCCTAACAGACTTTTCTTGAAATCTGTTATTCTGTCATCTTGTAAGATGCACTGGACTGAACAATCTATCCTAGTCTCTTGCTAAGAGTTTTATTGATACTTGCACATCACCAATATGCATGTATGAATATTTTTTCTGGAAGGCTTCACTTACTTCCTTTTGGGTGATTAACCTGATATCTGTTTCTCCACCGGTTGCTGGAATCGTTAGTTCTAATATCTTGAATCTATGAGAATCCAAGACGAAAGATCCTTTCTTGTAGATCTCATTGAATCTAAATCTAGGCGCATATGCTTCTCTTACGCTAGATTCAATTTCATTATACTCAAATTCTTGCGCGTTTATGAGCTGTACTGGGGGTATAGTGTTTCTTTTACTGAGTATTCTGCTCAGCATTTTTACGTCTCTTTTGGAAGTTTTGGATGCTTTCCATTCGAGTAATTTAGGTTCGCTAAATTTGAACTCGCTTTCTACCTTTGGAGAAGGTATGATGATCTCGCTTGCTAAGGTTTGAGCTAGAGTTTCTTCGTTGATTTTTTCAACGTTGGAATTTTCTTTCATTTTTTATACACTTTTTTGTAGATTTGATATTCTAGTGTTTGTCTCTTGAAACTGTTCTTCTATATTTCTTCCGATTTTTTTAAGAAAAGTATTGCTGTAATTTTGCTGATGTATTATTGCTTCTACATTTTTAGCAAGTTTTTCTGTAGGAAGATAAAGACTTAAAGCCTTTATATCTTCTTCCTTTACTTTTTGTTCTACTCTTTGCTTCATCCAATCCTGGAGATGAGAGTTTCTAGAAGTCTTTTTAGATTTCCTTGAGTTTCTCTTAATTCAGCTGCTTGCTGATTGATGTTGTTAGCTAGGATCTCGGTTCTTACTAATTTCTTTTCAATATCTGAAAGATATTGCTTTTCTTTAAGGTAATCTAGCTTAACCTCAAGCTTTGATAATTTTATTGGTATTTCTCCAAGTTGACTGATCTTTTGATTTATTCTTTCAAGTTGTTCTGTTGCTTTCTCAAAAGTCTTGTATCTAGATAGGTGATCTAGAAATTCAATTATACTTGGTCTAGAAGGATCAAGTTCTTCTATTCCTATCTCTTTCTGGAGATGAATATGCTCGTCGTATAGAGTGTTTAAGACTCTACAAGCTTATTTAATGGAATACTGGTTTTCTTGGATGTGTCTTGAGTGGAAACACGAATTCCACTTATCACTTTCTTTTTCAATACAATAGGTTTGATAGTTCTTATGCTTTGGTTCTCTTTTGTTAGCTAAGAGAAGCCAACTTTGTGGCATAAGCCTTTCTTGTACCTGTTTTTGAGCAAAACAGGCTCTGATACCAGCTAGGACGAATCTAATCAGCGGCTCTAACCTTGGCTCAAAATTTCTAGGGGTTCTTGTTCTTGTTCCAAGGTTTGTTCAAGATCTTCAATCTGTCTTTCTAAAATATGGATGCCTTGTGTAAATCTAAAAATTATCTCCCAATATCCTTGTCTATGTCTAGGAAGCCTTTCTCTGAAGCTTTTTAATTTTTTCAATTTTTCTTTTTTATCTTTTAATTCTTTTTCTGTTAATCGGATATTTTCTAAATAAATCAACCTTTGAGACGAAATATTTTACGATAAAAATAACTATTTACCTTCGAGTGTAGAGGATAAATTATATACATGCAATATGCTAAATAAATAACTTTATGGGCCCACCACGCTCCGTCAAAACTTAATAAAAGAGATAAAATTAAAAGAAACAAAGATTAAGGGTATTTTAGTCTTTTTGACAGTGTTAACAGAAAATTCTAAATGAATATTTTGTCTTTTAACAGTGTAAGTACCAAAGCTATGTCAGGGTTCAAACTTGGGATACCAATCTGATATATTCAAAACCTGAGATACCAAAGTTTATAAAGGCTGAAAGGTGAGGTACCACTCAGGTCATTATCCTAAAAAATAAATAAAGAAAATATAAAAATTAGTTGTTGTTGTTTTATATAAGAAAAGAAAAATTACATTGTGCTTTTCTACAATGAAATCTGATTATTGATCGGGTATGCTTTTACTCTTTGGTGAACCAGCAGGTGAGGGATTGGTCATTAAAGGACGGAAAAAATGGATCTATGTGTTGCAACCGGTATTACCGATGGTTTAAATGGCTCTATGCTTTGTATAATTATTGCTCTATATGTAAAATAACTTATGGATTAAATGGATGCTGGCCTTTGCATGCTATATCAACAATTATGTTTCTGTTATGATTGCTAATATAGTTCAATTTTCTTCATAACCAAACTTTGTATCTTTTGTATAAATCTGTCTTTCCTATGGTTCATTATATTTTGTATCATAAGACTTGCTTTGCTTCTTCATTAGACATTACCAATACGGTAATGACAGGGATGCCATCGCGATACTATTATGGTTACATATGCATTATACAACATTCTGTTACTAAATTCATTACAATATACAACATCCTGTTGCCTATTCACCTTAAGTTAAATCTTCCAGAATATCAGAGACATTATCACCGAGATTTTCCTGCAGTGAACCTACAGCACTCAAAACCTTACCAACATCATTTGTTAGATCATCAAATAGTGATGACGCCACTGCATAATTGCCAATTGGGTCACTGCTATTCAGAATTCCTTCTACCACCACTGACTGCAGCCTGTCATTGATGTAATCATTCGAGCTATTTGACACCGTGTAAGGCGTAATCACTCCCCAAACAAGGGTCACGTTGCTTTCCTGATCACCAACTAGTGACACTAGCATGAATCGGACCCCTACAGTATTTGAGTATCGGTATGGGGTTTTGCTAATGTACAAGGCCTTTGTAATGGTCGATGATCCATTGGGGAGGTATAAGGGATACCGGGTGTAACTTTTTAGAATATAGCTGACTGCCGCTTGGGAAGTTTGGGCTGAAAATGAAGAAATGGTTACGACCAACAAAACAAGTGAAAGATGGGTGAGTTTGCGTGACAAGATTGAAGCCATTTCAATTACATGGACGACCTACTGAATTGCTTAGTGAATATTCATTATGCATACCTTTCCTATTTATAGAAGTGATCAACCACGCCGTCGACGCCAGTATAGTGTTGTGAATAGTTTAAGCTAGCATCAAGGTTGAAGTCTGAGTACTTGAAAAAATAGACCATACAAAATTACAAACAGGGGTAAAGTACGTGACGGAAGTAAAGTACGTACTGATTGAGAACCCCCATATATAGACATATTAGTTTTGGTAAATTTTATTTTTGATGTGTTAAATTTCCTAGTTTAAGTATGTTTTAGTACTTGGATAAAGTTTTATGGTTTTGACAATTTGGTACATATATCACTACTAACAAAATACACATTGATTGAAGTCAGTGGATATAGTTAATAAATATTAGTTTATGATATTTGTATGAGAATAACACAAGTGGAATGTTGAGAATAGTTTAAGCTCGCATCAAAGTTGATGACTGAGTACCTAATGAAAAAGATCGTGCAAGCGGGGATAACGTACACGACGGAAGAGTACATACTGAACTATGAAGCTCCAATACGTGCCAAAGGTGTCGTATTGTGTATTGGACACGGACATGCGTATGATACGTTTAAATACGGCCAAATATGGTCGGACACGCGTATCCGAATTGGACACGATATGGACACACACGTATTTGTATTGGACATGTATGTGTCTGGGCGGACACAAAAATAAGAAAGACACGAGGGGCAGATTAGACATTTAGCAAACAAATCCCGCCGACGTCGCACCACCGCCGTCCCGCCATCGCGGTCGCGCCATTGCATCGGGCTGAGACTGTTGGAAACTTGGGGCAGCAGAAGGCTAGGGAAAGAAAAAGGAGAAGAGAGGGGACGGGGAAAAGAAAGGGAAAAAGAGAAAAAGAGAGGGGTAGATATAGGGGTAGATAGAGAGGAGCGAGCAGGAAAGAAAAAGGAGAAGAGGGGGAGAGAAGAAGAAAGAAAGGGGAGAGGGGGAGAGAAGAAGAAAGAAAGGGGACGGAAAAGAAAGGGAAGAGGGGGAGAGAAGAAGAAAGAAAGGGGAGAGAGTGAGCCAGGGAGAAGAAAAAGAAAGGGAAGAGGGGGAGAGAAGAAGGAAGAAAAGAGGAGAAGGGGAAAGAGACGAGAAGGAGAAAAAAGAAAAAAAATTGAAGAGAGAGAGAGCACGGGAGAGAAATGACTCTTTTTCTTTCTCTTTTTCAAAAGAGTGAAGGGAAAGAAAAATAAACAGAGGAGATAGCTATTTTTCTTGGTGGGTTTTAGACTCTTGAAGTTTGAATTGATTTTGATTTTAGATTTCTATTTTTTTTTTTTTTTTGTTTATATTGTAATTTGATTACGAAACTTTTTTATTTAAATTTGAATTTACATTGATTAGGTTTTAATTTTATAAACTATTTTATTTACATTTCACATATTTTTGTTATGCATATATATAATATTTAATATAAAAATTTAGTGAACGTGTCCACCACATATTCATATTCAAAAAAAAAAAATTGGCGTGTCCGCGTATCGTATTGTGTCGAATACGGACACACGTACTCGTATTCGTGCTTCTTAGTACTGAATAAGAACCCCATATATATACACACACTCATATTACATTTGGTAATATTTATTTTGGATGTGATAAGTTTCCTATTTGATTACGTTTTAGTACTTGGGTCAAGTTTTACGGTTTTGACAATTGGGTACATATATCACTACTAGTAAAATTCAAATTGATTGAAGTGAGTGGGTATGTATAAGTAATCTATAATAATTTCCGATATCTTGAGTAGTGTGATAAGAATAGTTTAAAGTAGCATCAAAGTTGTTGACCGAGTAGTCGAGTACCTAACGAAAAAGACCGTAAAAATGGGGGTAACATACACGATGGAAGCAAGAGTACGTACTGAGTAAGAACCATACATATATAAACGTAGTAGGTTTAGTAATTTTTATTTTTGACGTGACAAATTTCCTATTTGTTTGAACTTTGACACTCTGATGAATTTTTACGGTTTTGACAATTTGGTCTATACATCACTCTTAACAAAATACACAATTTTTGGAGTAAGTGGATATAATTATGGATTATTAATAGTTACTAATATTTGTATAGGAACACACGAGTAGAGCGATGAGAATAATATTTTTTTTGGCTAGCATCAAAGTTAATAACCAAGTTTCTAACGAAAAACACCGTATCTCGTAAACTTAAGTAAGAATATGAACTGTTATGTTTGATATAATTTTTTGTTTTGACGCGACAAATTTCTTTATTTGTGTGAGTTTTGTTACTTGGATCAAGATAATGTTTTTGACTATGGGTCCATCCATTATTAATTAGGAAAATATGCATTTATTGGAGTCAGTGGGTACAATTAATTTGTAATAGCTACTGATATTTGTATTAGAAAAACGCCAGGACAGTGAGGAGGTTATTCGAATTTGGGATCAAAATTTTAACACAGATGTGAAGCTGAAAAAAGTATAAACGATCCCTAGATTGCAATCGTTACTCATTACATGTAGTTCTATATATTTTAACACAATCGTTACTCATTAACCAATTGGTTGACACGGACAAAGTGAAGGAAAACTTCTGAAATTATTTCAATATTAATTTTTTTTTATTTCTTATTTAATTTTTTGGCAGCGTACAAATATATAGAACTACATGTTCTATGTATAGTAGAATTGAGCTTGTTGATAATTAACGACCATCTCTAATCTATTTCTAGCTAGTAGTGTTGCACAATAACTTTGCATCTTAAAACTCCGTAAGCAGTTGTACTGTCCAAAAAAAACGTTTCAAAAGTAGCATATCCTCTAGCAAATGGAAACTTTCCGGTGCCGGCAACCACTGCAACCTCTCTGACTGACTCAATGCAAATTGCTTACTGTTTCCTTGTAAATATGTATAGGAAGGATTCAAATTTAGGTTTTTCGACAGTACCGAAATATATTTCTCAACCTTCACTGCATGTGGTCGAGTCAGAACGACCAAAAAGTGTACTGTACTACCTGTGCAATCAAACAGAGGGGTCCGAGATGTGCAACGGCATACTAAATTTCATGTATATTAACAAGGGTCCGAACCCCTGCAAACCTAAGACTCTAAGAGTGGTTCCGCCACTACTTACTCATTACCGTTCACACTTTTTTATTTTATCCTAAACTCATTATAATTATTCATTACATCGTTACCTATTACACCATTAATAGTTACTCATTATAATGTTATTGGTTACACTAACCTAAATATCTTGCACCGTTACCCGTTATAATGTTATTGGTTACCCTTTTATTTTAAATCTATTACTACCGCGTGCTATGTCGTCACAAGTTATACCATTACCCGTTACCGTTATGTGTTTACGGTTTACCCGTTATTGTGTGTTACCCGTCACCAGTTACATTGTTACTCGTTACACCATTACCCGTTATTTGTTCCACCATCACACTCTTACCCGTTACCCATTACACCGTCACACCTAAACCCTAAACTCTAAACTCTAAACCTTAAACCCTAAATTCTAAGCTCTAAGCTCTAAATGCTTAACGTTAAACCCTAAACTCTAAACTCTAAACCCTAAGCCCTAAACTCTAAGTTCTAAACTCTAAACTCTAAGCTCTAAGCTCTAAGCCCTAAACCCTAAATTCTAAACTCTAAGCTCTAAACCCTAAGCCCTAAGTCCTAAACTCTAAACTCTAAATCACTCAACTCTAAACTCTAAACTCTAAATCACTCAATTCTAAAATCTAAAATCTAAAATTTTAAACTCTAAATCACTAAATTCTAAATCCTAAATAGAAGACATGCTTGTAGAGTGGGTATTCTTATGGCTCTAAACAGTAAACTCTAAATCACTAAACTCTAAACTCTAAACTCTAAACTCTAAATCACTAAATTCTAAAATCTAAAATCTAAAATTTTAAACTCTAAATCACTAAATTCTAAATCCTAAATAGAAGACATGCTTGTAGAAACTTCACTTGTGCATGCTTCACTGGGTATTCTTATG
This sequence comes from Potentilla sterilis, assembly GCA_963682095.1. Taxonomy (NCBI): domain Eukaryota; kingdom Viridiplantae; phylum Streptophyta; class Magnoliopsida; order Rosales; family Rosaceae; genus Potentilla; species Potentilla sterilis. The sequence continues at coordinate 12,107,429 of OY821754.1, forward strand.
GCTCTAAACTCTAAACAGTAAACTCTAAATCCTAAACAGAAACCATGTTTGTAGAAACTTGACTGTGTGCATGCTTGACTTGGTATTTTTATGGCCTCAAATATTTGTATATACGTTTAAGGTTTTTGATGAGACTTTTGCTCGGCACTGCAGTACAACTACTCCATTATATATTCTATATATCTACTGACAAAAATACCTTTTTAATATAACCTAATATTCTTACAAGGTGGTGATCGAGGGAAGACAGAAAATGATTACGATTAGGTGAAGAAGAAAATCATTGAGTATTCACTGATCCAGGCCACCAGGCCACCAGGCCATGCATCATGCTGGTTATGATTGGAATTTGCGGCTACTTCAGTTCTCGATCATTCATATAGTAGCTATATATATAGACCATTTGTATAATGAAATCCACAAGAACTAAGAAATGATTGATCAAGACTTGCATTTTTAGCTCAACCATAAATAATACTGCGTTGGTTTCCATTTCTGGTTTGGAATGTTACTTGAAATTAGAGTTGATATTTATTCATCTCACATTGGAGGCTATATAAAGATGATACAAGATGTACTATAACTCTATTTATTTGGTACTACCATGTACTACATATACTGAATATGTAAGTACTAACTACCTAATTTACATTCCTAAATTACATGGCTCACGCTAACACTCTCCCTCAAGTTGGCTCATACACATCAACCATGCCCAACTTGCTAAGTGAGTCATAAAAGGCCTTCTTAGACACTCATTTTGTGAGTACATCCGCAAGTTGCTCTTCTGAATGGACAAAAAGAAAGCTAACGATCTTAGCATCTAACTTTTCCTTTATAAAGTGACGATCAACCTCCACATGTTTAGTACAATCATGCTGAACTGAATTCTGTGATATATCAATAGCTGATTTGTTGTCGCAATATAACCGCATGGCATTTGGCAACTTAACACCCAAATCACGTAGCAGATTTCTCAACCACAATAATTCACACACTCCATGAGCCATACCTCTACACTCAGCCTCAACACTAGATCGAGCCACAACCTTATGCTTCTTACTCTTCCATGTAACCAAATTACCTCCCACAAGGTAAAATAACCTGATGTCGACCTCCTATCAGTAATATTTCCAGTCCAATCTGCATATGTGAAATCACTAACCTCAAGAATGTTGTTGTGTTTAGAGAACATTACTCATCTTCCTGGAGCTGACTTCAAGTATCTCAAAATCCTCACAACATCATCCATGTGATCCACACTTGGATTATGCATGAACTGACTCACTACACTTACTGCATATGCAACATCTGGTCTGGTATGTGCTAAATAAATCAAGCGTCCAACTAACTTTTGATAACGAGTTTTGTCGGTAGACACTTGATTAAGATACTTTGCTAATCAATGATTCTGCTCAATAGGAGTGTCGATAGGAGTGCAATCTAACATACTTGTCTCTGTCAACAGATCAAGAATGTACTTCTTCTGGCACAAGTAGATTCATTCTCTCCCCCTTGCTACCTCAATCCCTAAGAAGTACTTGAGATCACCTAAGTCCTTCATCTCGAACTCATAAGCAAGCTGTCTCTACAGTCTATCAATCCCTATAGTATCATTACCGGTAATCACCATATCATCAACATAGATAATTAGGACTACTACATTTCCTTACTGATGCTTGAGAAACAAAATATGATCAGAATTACTCTGTCTGTAACCAATCTTTCGTATGAACTGTGAGAACCTCCCAAACCAGGCACGGGGTGACTGTTTGAGACCATACAGTGACTTTCTTAATTTGTATACACAATCACCAGTAGAAATAGTTACATACCCAGGAGGAAGACTCATATACACCTCTTCGGCTAATTCTCCATGAAGAAATGCATTCTTGACATCAAATTGTCGGAGTGGCCAGTTCAAACTAGCAACAAACGAAAGAAGAACCCTGACAGTATTCATTTTTGCAACGGGAGCAAAAGTATCATCATAATCAATACCATATGTCTGAGTAAATCCCTTTGCAATAAGACGTGCTTTATATCGGCTCACTGATCCATCTGCGTTGTGCTTCACAGTAAACACCCAACGACATCTCACAACCTTCTTTCCATGTGGTGGAGATACAAGTTCCTAAGTATCATTCTTCTGCAATGCCTCCATCTCTTCCTCCATTACTTTCCTCCACTTTGGATCTCCCAACACATCCTACACTTTGTTAGGTACTGATACAGCAAATATTTGATTCACAAATGATTCATATGACTTTGATAATCTACTAGTGGACATATAGTTGGCTACTGAATATTTTGATTTGGCTTGTAAACTAGGTTCATATATTTTGGGGGGATGACCTCTAGTAGACCTGTTAGGTACCACATATTGTTCACTATTAGGCTCACTACTACTAGGAACAGTGGAAGGACATACCTCAAAGGATTGATCTTCTACAGCAGGAAGTTGTGGATCAGGGGTATGAGTGATGGCAGGAGGGGCAGATTGATCTTCTACAGCATTTGTGCTCTCAGCTATTGGTTCAATTCCTGGAACATGGATGTCTGAGGCTTCTACCTCTGGTTGAGCTTTTGTTACTTCTGGTACTGCTGGTACAGAGGCTACTACCTCTGGTTGAGCTTCTGTCACTTTTGGTATTGTTGGTACTGAGGCTTCTACTTCTGGTTCCTCTCCCTCGCCATGATACAGCTTTTCAAAGTATGAATGCTCCCCCTGAAGTGCTGGATCATCCGAGGTAAAATAGCTGATGTCCTCAAAGAAAGTAACATCTATAGTGACATAGTATTTTCTGGTAGGTGGATGATAATACTTGTATCCCTTCTTATGACTTTCATAACCAACAAACACACACTTGATCGCCCGGGGATCTAATTTAGACGATCTCTGGCTCTTAGGAACATGAACAAATGCCACACAACCAAAGACCCGGGTAAGTATATTATGATATGAAGGAAGAGTGACATGAGTGCAAGAACCTGAAATGTGAATTTTCCTTGAAGAACACTAGATGGAAGGCGATTGATAAGATAAACAGAAGCTGCAACAACATCACCCCAAAGATTCTTAGGCACATAGGCACTAAAAAGGATGGAACAAGCCATTTCAAGAATATGCTGGTTTTTCCTTTTAGATACCCCATTCTGCTTTGGTGTTCGTGGACAGGTTGCTTGATGAACAATCCCATGAGTTTTGAAAAACTGGTGAAAAACACGATTGACATACTCCCCTCCATTATCAGAACGAAGAACTTTAATAATGTCATTATATTGTGTTTGAACTTCATCTTTGGTTTGAAGAAGAACAATCCATGTCAACCTTGTGCAATCATCAATAAACGACACATAATACCTCATACCTGTGACCGTAGGTTCTTTAGAAGGTCCCCAAACATCAGAATGAATCAATTCAAAAGGGATACTACTCTTGGAGAAACTCAGAGAATAGGTAGAACGATGGCTCTTAGCAAGAACACATGTTTCACAGCGCAAGGAGGACTCTTCCACACCAATAAACAGAGACGGCATGTATTTTTTCATAACATGGAAAGATGGATGCCCTAATCGACGATGACATAACCAAATTTCACATAGGTGATTCAAACTTGCAGTCAAAGCAGTGCGTGACGGTGCTCCTGGTTTCTCTCCCGCATATGTCTGATCCAGGTGAAACAATCTGCCCCTCAAGTCCCCCCGACCAATTATCTCCCTGGTGAGAAGAACTTGAGAAATCACATATATGGGATAAAAAGTTACAGAGCATCGAGACTCAGTATTTAACTGAGGAACAGATATCAAATGGTGTGACAGGTCAGGTACATATAGAACATTATGAATGGTTAAAACAGGGGTTACACGGACTGACCCTATCCCTAACACAGGAAAAGCTTCATCATTGGCATTAATGACAAATGACACAGGTGGAGGAGACAAATCAGTAATATAATGAGAATTATCATAAATCATATGATCCGAGACACCAGAATCAATAATCCAAGTATCAGAACCAACAAACCTAGAAACTTTTAAAGCCATGCCGATCTTACCACATGTTGGAGTCTTATTAGTTATAAGAATATTACCATTGTTACAATATTGACCAACCACCTGTATAGATTTATGTGAGAACTCAACTCTCCAGCCATTCTTGCCATCTAACTCATAAACGACATTCTCTGCATCTAAACTGTGCACAAAATCAATAAAAGCATAACTCGGTGGCCTTCTTGCAACCCATAACACAGAACTGATTTTCGAGTTCTCCTTCTGAAATCCAATAACCCAAATTTCCAATATACACCCGAGACATTCTTCCAGAGCGGGTAGAATCTGATGGGTTGGACTGGACCGGATTCTGAAACCGGGTCGGACTGAATCAGGTCGGGCAGGAACCGGGTTGGGCCGAAGCAGGGACAGGGTCGGGTCGAAGCTTTGACGCGGGTTCTGTCAAAACCTTGAACCGGATTGGATTTTTTCTAGGGTTTTCACCAGAGAGGGACGATGCCGGAGGAGCAGATGCGGCAACGCCGGAGAGAGGGACGACTCCATCGAGGAGAGAGCAGAAGACGCCTGATCGAAAAGAGAGCAGATCGCCTAATCGGAGAAGATGAGACGCGTCGAGCAGATACGACGCCGGAGAAGATGAGATGCCGATCGACCGCCTGATCGGGGAGGACGACTGATCTTCTGGGTACCAAAGTCGGTCAGAAATCAGCCTGAGCCTAAAGCAGGAGCAAGGGGGTCGACGAGGCTGTTGTCAGAAAAAGTGTGCAGAAAAACAATGGCTCTTCTTTCCCGACAAGGTTGTTGTCGGCAAAATGTCTGGCTAATAAAACTGAACACCGGACCAGACACAAGCGATCTGATTAGGAAGAGATTAACAAACCCTAACAATGGGGTTTAGTTGGAAGAAGACAAACCAACTTCACACGTCTGACAGAGAACCAACACCAGACGAAGAATTGCAGCAGAAAATAAAGAGACAAAGTCTTTTCAGATCTTTGCTCTGATACCAGGTCGAATATAACACGATTTGGGAGAATGAATTTTATGATATTTATTCATCTCACATTGGAGGCTATATAAAGAGGATACAAGATGTACTACAACTCTACTTGCTTGGTACTATCATGTACTACATATACTGAATAGGTAAATACTAACTACCTGTTTCTGCTCAAACCCTGGGGCCTGGCAGAACCATAATAACACAGCTATACTGAACACAGCGAGTATAGTGGTTCACCGTGCCATCGGAGGGCACGGCTACGTCCACTTGGAATCCAGTAGGCATGGCCAATAAGCCATCGGGTTACAAGGATGGAGTGCCTTGGATCCAAGATCCTTAATACTAAGGGGGAAGCCTCCTATTTATAGGGAATGAAGGCTCCCTCCTTTACCATGTTTCCAATGTGGGATGCTCACTACACTATTACATATTTCCCTACTCACGAAGCTACTTCAGGCGCCCGGTGGCACTGCTTCCGAGTGCGGCACCGGTGATGTGGAACAATGGAGATGTAGCCGGGGTGCTGGTCTACTCGCTAGATGCCGGAAGTAGGACCCCCGATGCCGGTTGCACGGTCCACGAGGTCGCCGGATGTGCTTGGCGGTGCACCATATATATTGTCAACAAGTCCCCCAAGTTCCCGAGTAAGAGTGCAATCTTACTTGGGGAGTTAATCATCATGTGCCGCCAAGCGTAGGTGGTGACCGAGTCACCCCTAACCAGTCCCCCAGTCCCTAAGTGAGATTGGGCTCTTACCGAGGTGTTCGACTTTCGAGTCCCTCAAGTCCCCCAAGTTCGTGCTGGAGATGTGACTTAGCCGGGAGTGTTGGGGTGCCGGGAGAGATGAGGTGGTGGGTGGCCAGGGAGGATCCGGGTTTGACCGGTCCTGACGCGCTGAAGCGTGATCGGACAGTGCTGGAGGAGCCGCTGTTGAACAGGACTGGGCCGGCTGAATCCGGGGTGACCCGCCGGAGGGGGTGACCCGCCGGATAGGACCGGTACGGCTGAATCTGGGGTGACCCGCTGGATAGGACCGGTCGGCTGAATCCGGGGTGACCCGCTGGAGGGGGTGACCCGCTGGATAGGACTGGTACGGAGAGCACGGTGATTCCGTCCGGGCATGCTGCCATATCGGACGGATCGGAGAGCACGGCGATTCCGTCCGGGCGTTCCGCCATCGGACGGATCGGAGAGCACGGCGATTTCGTCCGGGCGTTCCGCCATCGGACGGATCGGTGAGCACGGCGATGCCGTCCGGGCATTCCGCCATCGGACGGATCGGTGAGCTGGATTTCCCGTCCGGGCGTTCCGCCATCGGACAGATCGGAGAGCACGGCGATTCCGTCCGGGCGTTCCGCCATCGGACGGATCGGTGAGCACGGCGATGCCGTCCGGGCGTTCCGCCATCGGACGGATCGGAGAGCACGGCGATTCCGTCCGGGCGTTCCGCCATCGGACGGATCGGTGAGCTGGCGATCCCGTCCGGGCGTTCCGCCATCGGACGGATCGGAGAGCACGGCGATGCCGTCCGGGCGTTCCACCATCGGACGGATCGGAGAGCACGGCGATGCCGTCCGGGCGTTCCGCCATCGGACGGATCGGAGAGTGTTCCGCCATCGGACGGATCGGTGAGCACGGCGATGCCGTCCGGGCGTTCCGCCATTGGACGGATCAGTGAGCTGGCGATCCCGTCCGGGCGTTCCGCCATCGGACGGATTGGAGAGCACGGCGATTCCGTCCGGGCGTTCCGCCATCGGACGGATCGGAGAGCACGGCGATTCCGTCCGGACGTTCCGCCATCGGACGGATCAGTGAGCTGAGATGCGATGCATTGGAATGCGTGCACCGTAGTGCGATGCATTGTAATGCGATGCATAATGATGGCGATGCATGGGATGATGATGTGAGGACTCGACCGGTGGATCGCTATGTCGGAACGAGTCCCCCAGTACAGTTGCTGCCAACGGCAGGCCAGGAGTAGCCCAGTGCTAGCCTGCGGGGAGGCCTGTTGGTGCTTGGAATAAGCCAACAGGTACCCCGGAGAGTGTTGTGGCTATGTTGAAGTGCCGGTTTAACACTTGCTAGTTCTTCTCAGCTTTTGTTGGATAAGCGTTGAGGTAAATGTGCAGGTTTGTTAGCCTGCGGGGAGACTTGTTCTGTGTTAGAGAAACAATCTGCCCGGTAGGGTGGCGTTGAGATAACGAGTCTCGCCAAGTATCCCCAAATGTATCGCAGTTCAGTGCGATGCAGGGTTTTTATCCTGCTGGACAAGAGTACATGTGTTAGATGTAAACTCGCCCGGATTTATAAAGCCCATGCGTTTGCCATGGAGCCGGCGGGACTCGACCGGGCGTCCTGCCATATCGAGATGAGTCCCCCAGTAAAATGCCATGGGGCCGGGTGGATCCCGTTCCTGGGAAAAAAAACTCTCGAGCCGGTTGGATGCGACGTAACCGGTGGGCGGATCTCGACCGGGCGTTCTGCCATATTGAGACGAGTCCCCCAAGTGAGATGTAGCTGGGTGGATCTCGACCGGGAGTTCTGCCATATCGAGACGAGGTCCCCAGTGAAATGCAGCGAAGAGCAAGGCGATTCCGTCCGGGCGTTCTGCCATCGGACGGATCTACCGTAAATCGATGCATTGATGTGATGCATTGGAATGCGTGCACCGTAGTGCGATGCATTGGAATGCGTGCACCGTAGTGCGATGCATTGGAATGCGTGCACCGTAGTGCGATGCATTGTAATGTGATGCATAATGGCGGCGATGCATTGATGCGATGCATTGCAATGCTGATATGATCAACCGATGCATAATGGTATGAGCAGCACTGATAAGCGCATAACGACATGCGCGCAATGATGCATACTGATATGCGACGCATTGCAATGCTGAGATGATCAATCGATGCATAATGATATGAGCAGCACTGATAAGCGCATAATGACATGCTGAGATGATCAATCGATGCATAATGATATGAGCAGCACTGATAAGCGCATAATGACATGCGTGCAATGATGCATACTGATATGCGATGCATTGCAATGCTGAGATGATCAATCGATGCATAATGATATGAGCAGCACTGATATCACATGTCTAATTATCAATATTTCCCAACAGATTATGCACAGGTGAAGCACGCGTTGAGTAATAATAGATAAGTTAGAATACTTAGCTTTGGAGAAAGCCGCCGGGTGTTGGAATAGCATGCGAGAATGATTCCCGAGTTGCCCGGTGAATGTCTACGGGTGTAGAGAGCAGCTTGATTTTGCTGTTTGGAGCAGTGGGTGTCCAGAGAAGGTTGCTGGGTGCCAAGAGAAGATTGTTGCAGCCCAAACTGCTGGAAGCTGACCCCTGATGCCGACCCAAGATGCTGGACCACTGCTGTAGCCCAAACTGCTGCCATGTTGCCCGGCCCGGCCCGTTTTGCATGGGATGACGTTGACCGGACATGCAGCTTTGACTTTCCCATTTCCCGCCAATTTCTCTCCTCTTGTTCCTGTTTTCTCTCTTATCGGCCGGTGTCTTCCCTCGGCCGGGTCCTCTCTTGGCCGGGCGAAACTCCTCGGCCGGTGCTCTCTCTCCCGACCGGGGTTCTCCATCTCGTCCGGTGGCGTTCTCGGTCGAGGACTCTCTCGTCGTCCGGTTCGGCCCGTGCCCGGAGACGAGCTGCACCGGAGGAGTAGACGCTGAACCGTTGCTGCACCGGTGACGAGGCGCACCGGACCTGCCTGCACCGGACCTGCCGCACCGGAGGACGAAGCCGCACCGGAAGACGAAGCCGGGGACTCTCTCCCTCACCGGAAGACGATGCCGCACCGGAAGACGAAGCCGGGGACTCTCTCCCTCACCGGAAGACGAAGCCGGGGACTCTCTCCCTCACCGGAAGACGATGCCGCACCGGAAGACGAAGCCGGGGACTCTCTCCCTCACCGGAAGACGAAGCCGGGGACTCTCTCCTTCACCGGAAGACGAAGCCGGGCCGGCACCTGCCGCACCGGAGCCGCTGCAACGGAGCTGCTGCACCGGAGACGAAACCTCGCGCGAGAGAGCTCGGACCGGCCCCTGGGTTGACCGGGCGGCCTGACTCTGCTGACCGGGTCAGGATTGGGCCAGACTTGCTGGGCCACTGGCCGGTTGCTCCTAGCAGACCAGCTGGCCTGGGCTGCTGGTGCTGGGCAGCTAGTGCTGGGCAGGCTAGCTGGGCAGCTTGCTGATTATTCGGGACCTGTTGTCCGGGCAGTAGCTTGCCGGCAGAGCAACACAGCTTTTTTTAAGCCTTCCCACAGACGGCGCCAATTGTTTCTGCTCAAACCCTGAGGCCTGACAGAACCATAATAACACAGCTATACTGAACACAGGGAGTATAGTGGTTCACCGTGCCATCGGAGGGCACGGCTACGTACACTTGGAATCCAGTAGGCATGGCCAATAAGTCATCGGGTTACAAGGATGGAGTGCCTTGGATCCAAGATCCTTAATACTAAGGGGGAAGCCTCCTATTTATAGGGAATGAAGGCTCCCTCCTTTACCATGTTTCCAATGTGGGATGCTCACTACACTATTACATATTTCCCTACTCACGAAGCTACTTCAGGCGCCCGGTGGCACTGCTTCCGAGTGCGGCACCGGTGATGTGGAACAATGGAGATGTAGCCGGGGTGCTGGTCTACTCGCTAGATGCCGGAAGTAGGACCCCCGATGCCGGTTGCACGGTCCACGAGGTCGCCGGATGTGCTTGGCGGTGCACCATATATACTGTCAACACTACCTAATTTACATTCTTAAATTACATGACTCACGCTAACAATAAACGTGTGTGCTTTTCTGTTAATTTTCCTTATCTACTAAGTACTAACTCATAGTACGTAGTATACTTGGCATGGGTTCCTGAATGCAAAGAGTATGCATGCATATCGAATCTAAACAAAGGGTCTCCGAAGACTCACCTATCGTGAAGAATTGAGATTTTACTGCGCCGGAAAAGTCGATGGGTTTTTGAGGAGGATGAGGAAGAAGATCCAGTAGCATGCTTGGTGATAATGAGTTTGTTTTTACACTCATATTCTGCGCGCTCAGCTCGTTGTATGTATTGAGATATCATATATTCATAGGTAAGAACCGGTCGGACGCCTAAGTAAAAGTTAATTGATACATAAAGGTTGGCTTCGTTCTAACCAAGCGCGAGAACGGAGCCAAAATACATAATATTGAGATATCATATAGAGTGGTGCTATTAACACACTCCAAATTGTTATTCACACACCTCATACATATGGGAGCCAATGAGAAACAACAATTTTAAATTTATTTGTAATAAAAAAAATAAAATGTATTAATAACAATTTGGGGAATAACATCACCCATCATATATTCATAGTCCCTCCATTTATCTTGTCGAATGTCCAAAGTACCCGCCTGCAATGTAGCAGTCGGTCAGTTCTATTGACACGTGGCGCGGTGTACGACCCTCTCGTGTTAGTCCCTAAAACCCATGACTTGCTTCTTCTTCTTCTTCTTCACAACCAAATGTGAGAGAGACGATTACGACGGCGACGACGATAACCACATTTTCCGATGGATCAAATTTTCTCGGCGAAACCTAAATCCTTCCGCATCCACCGAAAGTCACGCCTCGCTTCCAAGCTCAAAGCCTCCATCGCCGCCAAGCTCTCGGAATTTCTCGGCGATTACAATGACGACGTCTTCCTGGTAAATGTTCCTCCTCCTTTTTTCACCTCGAATTACGACTTCGTTTCTTGTTCATTTCAACAGTCCGAGCCTGAATTGAAGAATCGAATTGATCGTTTCGGTAGAAATGCGTCGATGATTTTACCGATTACTCTGAGAGAAAGTTTCCATAGAATTAACATGATCTAGTAAAATGCGAGTGTAGTTTTGGCCGTAATTTCTTCGTTTGGTTCTGAGAAAACGTGGATAAAGATTAGGCTGTGTTTTTTGACTGATATTGCACTCGGTTAACCGATTAGTACTAGGCGATTGAAGTTTTAGTCTCAGAGTTGCATACTGTGTATATGGAATAGGAGATGAGCTTAATTAATATCTTCTAATTCAAAAGAATTTGAGTGGATGATGAGACTGTCCTGATAGTGTATAGGAGTTAAGATACTAGCATTCGTTTGATCAATGCGAATAAGAGTTTATATATTTTTCAGGATTCGAAACTGTTAGGACAGAAAGGAATAGTTTAAGTCGCCACTCGTAAGGATTTTAAGAAGGGAGTTCGGATTGCTTTTTCAACATAGATCAAAAGTTGATCTGTTATATATAGTTTAACTTGATTTGGAATTATTTGTTGAAATGTACATACATGATTTTCACATGCTTCTCATTTACTATATTTATTAACCTTGGATCAAATTAGTTGATGAAGTGCACTAAGAGTACTGTTTTATTGGTTTTTAGGAGTATGTTACAGTGCTGATTTGTAATGGAAAGGATCAATATCAGGCAAGAGAAGACTTGGACACATTTCTTGGTCAGAGGAGTGAAGAATTTGTATCATGGTACCCTGTTTCCTAATTTTCTTTATTATTCTAAGTTCATAACTATATTATTATAAAGTGAGGTCTACTTTGTAAACATGATTGCGTTCAAAACCACTGGTTATAATCTAGGCTTGGTGCTTTGAACATCATTTAATGGTAATAAGGCAAGTTACTCTTTTTTCTTTTTTTATATTGGCTTGTAGTGACTTATCAAAGTGGCATAGTTATCACAAACAGGAACCTGTCCATAAGTTAATTTGGTATTGGTGTTCAGTAGATTCAAAACAAGTAGAACCATTGCTATTTTTATAATTACAAAGTTTTCAGTATTGTTGGAGAATACGTTAGACATAGCTTTCTAAAAACAAGAAGAACTATCTGCTATTTAAGTTAAAAAATTTAGTAGTTGGAAAAAAATTATTGGAGCAATGGCTGATATAAGTTCACTTTATCTGCTTATGTAGGTTATGGAACTATCTAGATGAAGCTCCTGGAATTAGCCCCCCAAACAGTGATAGAAACAATGGTGCAAAAGTTGACAGGTGTACAGACTTCCAGAGCCATGTTAAACTTTTGGTAATCTCAATTATCCAACATACTTACTTTATGCATGATAGAGTTTTAAGAGAAGTTTTAATTTAATTGCATGCACCAGAGGAAAGGTGATAGAGTGCAACATTCTGCTTGTGATCCTGTTTCCCGTAATGATGTGAAGCTTGCTAAAGGTTCTCATTATTACCCCTCTGTTGCTGTCCCTCCAACTGAGGTGAATACAAGGATAGTATTGTCACAAGGACGTACAAATGAAATTCCGAGAAGATATATCGCAACTGGAGATACTGATGGTGAGAGAGATCAAAGAACTCAGTCTAAAAATCAAATTACTCAGGTTGGTTTAGTGGACTATTTGGTAGAAGTATTTCTAATTCTAAACAACTTTTTGTTTAATTCGTAAGTTCAAATTCACTTATCGTAAAGCAGATTGTCAAGCGTAAATGCAGTGGATTGCCTAGAGCGTGCGTATGTTTACCAGAAAGAGAGGCTTTGCCTGAGAATACAGAATTTTCCGTATCAGGTACATGCTAGATTATGGTGATTAGCTACATACTGCTTAGAAAATACTGATACGCTGAATGCATGTGTGTTTGGAAACTGAATTTTTCCAAACAAACGTTCATGTATGTCTCCTATGGCTACCAGTCATGCTGAACGTTTTGATGGTTCCTTATGCAGGACACCAAATTTCTACACAGATTTATGCCAGTAACAAGTCAGGAATTAATCTGTCACAAAGATCTGTAGATGCAGGATCCATACGTACTAAAAAGTCTAGGGGTAGTGTTTGGGATAGATTGGGCAAGCCATGTGAGGACATATCTGGAGGACTCAAGAGTGTTGATTTTGGAGTTGGACATAACAAGCAATATGAGAAAATTCATAATCAGCTTGCATTAATACCTCCAATGAGGAATTCTGAAGATCCTGCTTTTGATAAGAAGAGATCCAACTGTTATTGTGGTGAAATGAAGAAACTGGAGCGTGTTAATACTGCAGTGAGTGAACCTCATTTTTCAAGTAATATTGGGCGGAAGAGACTGTTTGGTCAAATCAGTACGTGTCTTGATACTGGTTCAGCTTTGGTGGATCACAGTAACATGGATCCTGGATGCAAATACACCTCACAGAATAAAAAATCAAATGTGGCCACAAATGATTTGAAGACTCTTCAAAAGCAGGTACCTTCTTGTCTTTTTCATTCTACATCATGGTTGATTGGAAAGAGTTACTGCTAGTCTCAAGCCTGTGGTAGCTATGAGGATGAAGTTTATGCAACAGATTTACTTTAGGAATCAATCTCTCCTTTTCATCCTTGACTGGGTACAAGTCTTGACAAAATATTGAAGTGATGAAATTTCCCCCCCAGGAACTGCTTGATGTGAAAGAAAAGTTGAATCAAATTGAAGTTGAAATGTCCAAGCTTCGGTCAAAGCAGGTGGAGTTTGAAAAAAATGATGGGAAAACGAATCACTTGCTGAATTCTGGTAAGCCTCTCTATACTTGGACCTACTCACCATTCTCATAAGTGCCTGCAATTTTATTAAGAATCAGAAACTGATGTGTTTTGGGTCAAGAAAGATATTGTGAGTGGATGTGCTTGTGAAAATATATTAATTAGATTGGTAGTGTTTGCAATATCAGGACACAGGAAAAACTGAAGTTGGGATGTCTCTGTGTTTTCATTTGCATCTTCATTCTTCTCGTCTCACTACCTCAAGTTAAATTAAAATATTTTTTTCCCCAAATCTTCTGTGCAAGAGAGGATTCAGTGCTCTTGTTACACTTGCAGGTGCACAGAAAGATTCAGAAGAAACTTTTGAGTCAAGAACTGTGTTGGTGACGAATGTAAGCTCGATGCAGTCATTGTATATCTTCCTCTTATGTTTTCTTTTTGCTTGTTGAATAAGACATAAGTGACATAACTACCAACTCCAGAGGAAATTGCATCCTCCTTTTTCTCTCTAAATATTTTGTTTCTCTATTACCTGTTCTGTCAGCTTTCTTGCCCGCTTCTTCATAATTAACCTAGAAATCAGGGTGAAACCTAAACTAAAAACATGCATTGTAGAAAGCATTTGTATGAATGAAATGCATAATGGTTTATGAGCCTTTATTATATAACTCTATTATATTGAAGTTCTTTTAGTGCTGCTTTTTCGCTCAACACTTTTCATAAGCATTGTTCTGATATATCATAAAAAAGCAGGTACATTTTGCAGCAACTAGAGAAACTTTGTCACTGTACTTTGCCAAGTGTGGAGTGGTTGCTAATGTGATGATCCTGACAGATACATTGACTTCTAAGCCAAAAGGGTAATGTTTAATTAGTCATGTATTCTATAGGTTCCTGCTTATTGACGAGTATAAATTGATCAAATTCCGTTTATATGTTCTATCTTGGGTCTGGGAAAGATTCAAGAAAATTCTGCTATTAGCCTGCTTATTATCTTTCCTTTCTGGCTAGGTCTGCTTATGTTACTTTCGCTAGCAAGGAGTCTGTTGACAAAGCAGTGGCATTGAGTGGGGCGACATTCTTATGTAGGAACTTGAAGGTAAGCACTTCCCTGTATTTCAAAGGATAATTAAGTTCATGATATGGCACTGCAAGATAAAACGTGAGAACCAAAACAAAAGTTATATAGTAAACGAAAGGACTACAGGAGGTCTTATGGAATGGAATTGCTTGAGAGTAGCAAACCTTTTAGTCATATCTTCTATCATGTCTATTAGCCAGAGCAAAGAATATACACGGGATAATCTTGAGTGCTTCAGGGCTGTAGGTCAAAGGTTTTCTATTTCTTATTAATTTTTCATTGTTTATTACACTTAAATTTGTCTTCGGGGTGATTCTCATTGTAAACTCTAAACTAGACAGTGATCATGTATCCTGTTCAACATGAGGATTTATTATTTTATAAACGAAAAATTACCCCCCAAGAAGTATTACTGATTTCATAGACGTTAATATTTTGTAGAGGATTCAAGATTGTAGTCTAGCAGTTGCATAATTGAATCGGTAAAACTTTCATTTGTGTAAGAAAATAGAATTTCATATATCTTGCATATGGCCTCTAATCTTTAGTTCTCTGCCTTTCGTTATCGTCCTGATTCTAGTTCCTCCTTGAAGTTTCAGTGGTTTGTGAAGCAAATATGCTGAGGCTAGGATTTGAATATAGGTCTGTAGTCTTATTTCTGCTTGTATACTTTTTGCCTAGGTTATGAGGATGAGAGGAGCAGCTGCGGAGGCATCAGCACCAACCCAGCTTGTTGGGACGACTTCCCTCAATACACCACACAGCAAAAAAATTGCTTTCCCCAGCAAACCACATTTTATGAGGTCTACTCTGCAGTGGAGAAGAGAACCTGGTACTGTCGCATAAGAACATTCTTGCTCAGCTAGTGTTGGAGTTTCCTCTTCTGCCCACAATTTCTAGTTCAGACAAAAGACGGGAAATCTTCATCACTAGAGCTCCATGAAGCATCTACAAGCACGTGATATTCAGAGATTGCGTAGGTATGATTAAAGTAGATCTTAACTATACTAGAACACGTACAAAATGTAGCGTCAAGTTAGAAGGATATTAGGTTGATCTAGAAGTGCTGCAAAACATTTGACGGCTGTTTGCTGCTTTTGTTTGCTTGGGTGGAATCACTGCAGATCTTAGCATGACTTCTCTTGTACAAGCTCAAAATACTAAAATTGGTAAAATATGGTAACCAAAAGTCCAAAACCTGATACAAAATTGACAAATGCCTCGACAAAATCCTCTCATGAAACTAATGGAGATTTCCTGATACCTTAGGATTTGACAGCTATCTCTGCATTTTCCAACAAGATTATGTAGGTGAAGGTCTGGAAAAAGAAAACATTGCGGAACTTTCTCTTACCTTGTCCTACCTTCTGGTGAATGATTACGCCAAAGTGGCTCAGTCAAAATTATAATAGTCGAATTCCAAATTTGTAATGGAGTGACTCTTTCACTATGTTTTAGGCTCACTAGATAGTAGATACTCTTAAATGTAAGTTTCACAATTTATGGGTGAAAAATGGTACCAACTGACAAAAACAAAATAAAAATGCAAAACTCCATGGACAAATCCTTCTCCCAATGACAAAATCTAAATCACTCTTAAGAGCCATGGTTGAGGAATAGGAAGAGAATGAAGATTACCATTCTTTGCTAGTTTGCAATACATTGTTCTTTACATATTGCTCGGTCACAGATTGGACACTACTAGGTTTTTTTTTTTTTTTTTTCCACGTACTTTATCGAACAGAAAAACAGTAGCATATATACAACTACAAGTCACACTAGCTGTTGTATGTTTTACTTCTAAATGATTCATCTGTAGCTTAAGAATCCAATAATGAATACTCTAGTTCTACGATTTCTTCTACAACCCTTTGGAGGTGATCACATAGCTGTAAGAGTAACACGAAATTGATTTTGCACCAGGCTTTTGAGCTTACCAAAGCGTATATGTTTGGTGCTGGAATATTTCTTAACCAGTTTAGGCTGAAACATAGAACTAATCATATTCTCCAAGCTTTGTGCTGTGTGCTTCACATATTTACTAGCACTTGCATCTCGTTCAACCAAAACTCCATACTTCTGCATGTAGCTCCTATAAGCTGGTACAACTGCCTGCACCAAGATCTGGCATACTTTTCGCCTCAAGTTTTCGTCACATATGACCCAATTCGATTGCTTCTTGTACCTTTCATCAAAACCCTTCAGATTCTTCTTCTCAGACACCTGAAATGAAACTAAATCCTTTTGAATTATAAGAGGCAGAAGCTTTCCCCAGCATTCTCTCAAGTAGAGAGCTGCACAGTTGTCCTTGTATTGCTCATGAGCTTCTAACCAAGAATCTCCCATTATATCACCAAGCTTTGTGCCTTTTAGTTGACAGAAATGGCAATGATTGTTCATCATGAAAAGGTAGGAGAGGCAGATATCTTCATATGCCTTGGACCATGCATCTAGATTCACCCCAACTTCCTTCATTATAATAATAATGTGGTTGGTAAGGAAACCATCTCCATACACATCTTGGTTCCAGCTTTGATGGATCTTCAACACCTGATCCAAGAGTGGCCTATAGTCATCCCCCAGTAGTTGGTCACAGTATTTAGTTATAAAGCTTACTAACCCGGGAATGCCACCATCCGAGGGAGGAGAAAATTGCCGCTGCATCTCTACTTGACAAGGAAGTTCCTGGAAAATCTCGTAAGCACCATTCACTACTGCCTTCACTAGTTCCCTTGTCAGGGTTCGAATGTCAGCGCAGGCCTCTCCACCAAAAAGCCGGTTAAAATTTGATCTTAGACTTTCCAAAAGTGCAAATATATCTAATAACTTCAAGAGCTTGAGAGGGTCTTTCTTCATCTTGGTGACATTGCTTCCAAACTGAAGGAAAGAAATTAGTCGAAACTCTTCAGCTAGTCTTGCAACACAGTGCTTCCAAGCATCTGATTTTTTATTCACAAAGACATCGTTACAGAGTTTATACTCCAGCACAATATGGTCCTTCACAACCAACTTCAAATGATTGCACCATTGATCAATGTGAGACTCAATGCTGTGGATGTCGTCATATTCGGTGACTTGTATCTCAAGGTAGTCCAGATCAAGAGCCTGCAAGCTTCTTTGTGCATTTAAACTCCGAACTTCAATGTACAAGACTATGCACTTTTCAAGCCGTATATCATCATCCAACCTCCCAGCTATGGCTTGAAGCTTTTGGATTACAGGCATAGTCAATGGTAATAATGTAGCACAGGTTGTTATTGTAACACTGTTCTCCATCAGTAGACTTCTGAATTCAGTCTCAAGTTTGTTGAATGCAGCACTGAAAGGCCCTCCATCAAGACGAGCACGCCCCTTGATTTCATGCAACTCCTGCAGGACCCTCAGAGATTTCTTCACATTCAAGAGGCTTTGATCACTGGAAAAAACATTGTCTTCCAAATTCTCAACGACGTCCTCCAGCCACTGAATGGCCAGCCCACAGTTGTCAGCAAGAAACCCCAAAGCTTCTTCGAGCATTTTCATGGATGAAAGATAAGCAGGAAGATCAGCACATGACTGATAGAGTAGTGATTCCTCCAGCTGTCGGACGACATCATAGACTTTGAGAACAGCAGCAGCAGGGCCAATGGCACCATTGATTTGGTCCCTGATTGCAAAGTAACTGCATTTCTGCATGGAGAAAGGTCTAATTGCCGTTTCCAAATATGGCAATCTCTGCCTCATGTCGTCCAATCTAAACCCGATTTCATCTAGCTTTGAAGAACTAGCACTAGATTTCTCCAGACTAGCCCTCAAGATTTTTTGTGCAGCTCGGAGATTCTCAACACTTTCAACATCAGCCATTGCCAAAAGTAGTACCTGTCTCAGAATCCCCAAGAATTGACACTTGTGAGCTTTTTATAATCACTAAAACTTGAGAGGAGTGTAGTAAAAAGTTCTTTCAAGGTTCCTTCTACACTACTCATTTACTTTCCACCAAACTTACCAAAACTATGGAAAGGAATACCATTTTCAAACCAACCTTCACTTGCAAAACTGAAACACCACAAAGGCCTCAACTACCAAGCAATGAATCTCCTGTATATGGACTTCAATTTGGGGACCTCAAACACCAAACAATGGACTGTTCTGATACTTACATGCAAACAAACAAGCATAACATTTTAGAGGACCTCAACCACCAAACAATGAACTTCATTTTGCTCATCATTTATACCTATCCATAGCATATATGCTCATCTGCAAACAAAAAGGTTAATTTGCTATCCCAAAAGTCCATTAACTCTTGTCAGATTAGATTCGACATGATTATCGGATGAAAATGACAACCAACCCAAGAAATGATGATGGCTTTGCAGTCGGATCTTCTCTTCTAATCTTCATCAGATGCTAGTTAGATCAACCATGATGCTTTGGTCAAAAACACAAGAAGAATCGAAGATCCAATAATTATGCACGAAAAAGTTCCAGACTATCATCCCTAGTTTTTGGCGTACAAGTAACCAACTCCACTGCAGCAAAGCAATGACATATTTAGCATTCTCATTTCTTGAGCATTGGAAAGTCACAAGTCACAAGAAATGCCATTAGCATTTGATTCAAGTTTTTTTTTTTTCCTTCTGATTCATTACAAAATCATTGACAAAGCTTTATGAAAGAATTTGAGCCGATTAAATAGAAAGCAAGACAATTAAGAGGCCACATAAGCTGGCTTTAATCGACAGCAAAGTCAAAAACCTGAATTTCAATTAACAAAACGGTGCATTACAACAAATTTACTTTCAATATATTGTGGATATGGCAAATGTAAAGAATCTATAGCAACCTGGATCCTGGGGAAACATATGAGCAATTACAAGTGAGATGAACAAAGGAAAGCCTCGTGCTGCTAGCAGCCTAGTTACTAAAGAAAAGCGATCAATGCAACATCCAAGGTTACGACAACATAAGAAAGAATCTATAACAAATTTGATCCTCAGGAAACATGTAAAAGCAATTACAAGTGAGATGAACAAAGATGGAGACTCATGCTGCAAGCAGACTAGGCAATGCTGAAGTAGGTATAGAATGCTGCAAAACTAGGCAAGAGGTCCTCCAATCAAGAACCACCCTTCTGTTTCAAGGTGATCTTGTCTCCAAGACTCAGTGCGATACCTTGAGTCTTGCTTCTGATTCTAATGTATCCACTTAGCTTACCATCTGCTTGTTTCTCAACACTCAAATTCACCAAAGCATCCTCCCCAAAAACACTCTTTGCATACAGATTGGCAGCGAGGACTCCACACTCTCCTTCCAGTGCCGATCTGATGTCATTTCAGAAAGAAATGAGAGGAGCAAATGAACATTGATATCCACCAAGAACTCACAAGGAAAATACAACAGAATGCAAAGGACATTAGTACTCTTACATGCCACATACAATGCACCAAAGGAATATGTAGCAAGAGCACAAATATTGAACCGTATATCATGTTTTCCTTTTTGAATAAAACTGTATATCATGTTTAAAATGACATATGTAGCCAAATATTATAATTTTGTAGGTTTTTATAAATGATGTACGTAGTACACATGTAAGATGCATGGCATGATAGTATTAATACTCATACATGGATGTTGCATGCATGTATGCACCTGTGGAAAATGTCGTGAGAACAATATTGAACCGTATATATCATGTATATTGACATGTAACTGAATTTTCAGCCCGCGCTTTCTATAAATTTGTTAAATCCACTACCAACTTCTCAGGTACTAGTTAAATATGATAACATTGAACATTTTCTTTTTAAAATTTTTGCTTGCATGGAAACTATAATTATGTGTGACTACATGTGCTTGGAATAGTCTACTATCAGACGAATAATAAAAACAGTTGAGAAAGTCCTGAACTTACGGTGGAGTCAGGCACTTCATGTTAGTTGCTTTAACAATATGGTTCAGAAATTCCTTCTCGTCTTCAAAAACAGTACTTACAGCAACCTGGGAGGGTAAAAGTGTGTTATTAACAGGATCCAAGTGCAAATACCAAGGCAAAGCAGAATTTACAATAACACACAAGAAATGTTAAACTGACATGAAATACCCAAAAAACCAAGTACATATCAACATCAGGCTTGCATGAACTACATTTCATTAAGGGCATGAGATACACATTGTTATTTGATTGAAGGAAACCCGAGTCCACAATAACTAGACTGACATACAAGGAGCTGTGTGTGCAT
Source organism: Potentilla sterilis (assembly GCA_963682095.1). Classification (NCBI taxonomy): domain Eukaryota; kingdom Viridiplantae; phylum Streptophyta; class Magnoliopsida; order Rosales; family Rosaceae; genus Potentilla; species Potentilla sterilis. Next base: position 12,128,281 of record OY821754.1, read on the forward strand.
TTGTGCATGCCTGTGTATAGATGAAAAGAACTATCCGAATGAGCTTCTCTTGAGCCAATATTGATATTGATCAATCATACTATAGGATAAATTTGCATCAGGCATGGTGCAACAAGCCCACACCACAAAATTGAAGATGTAGCTGCTACAGCTAGGAAAGTGATTTGTAACGCTGAAACCTAGTACAACCAATCATAAGGTAAAAAGACATTATATCATTTTGGGTCATTTTGAATTACTTTGTTGCAAAAGCATTGAATCATTAGTCAGTGAAACATAACAGAGAGTCACAGAGAATGATGTGTAGCTAACATACCTTATTTTCCCATTCAAACTCGGCCCACATTGTCCGAAATAACACATCAGCACATGAAGAAGGTGAGATGTAATCCATTATATCAATATGGATGTCATTAAGAACAATAACTGTTCTCTCAAGCAAATTTGAAGACGTCTCATAAACAATGTTACCGAAGATAACGCCTGTTTCAGTTGAGGAGACCTTAATGTTTGCCTTTATCTGTTTGGTAGATTCTGGAGCTAGAGTATAGTTCTGAGGACGCTCCACAAGTTTGAGATCACCCATCGTGGCCAACTCCAAGCACAAATTCTGAAGGGTTCCCTTGGTTCGGTTGATGACGGTAACATCAAGAACAATGTCATAATGATTAACTGTAACATAGGCTTCAGCATAAACAGGATCGCTGAATCCTGTCAGCTGAAGAATGCGGTTGAGTTTATTTGCATCATCTCCATCCTTTACAAACTCTCCAGTAGCACGTTTGAGATCATCCTGAACCTCATCTTCCAACTCAAGCTGGCTCATACCCTGAGAAAAGATATGCATAAAAGAAAAGAATTCAAAACTAGGTGATGCAAGCAAAGATTCACTGGTAGACTAGCTATTTCTTTTTAAATTTATCTTTGCAAAAGGTCTACCTTGCTCAGTTCAAATTATAAAGCATGATAGCATTTTTGAGCCTCAACATCAAAATTACAAGATGCGCAACATTAATACCAAACTGAAACTAAAGAGGGGTCAAGAACCGTACAAAATGAACAGTAAGAAATCAGTGCCAGGAGACCCTGGAATTATTTCATCCTGATTTACACTCAACCTAAATTATATCAGTGTTGGAAAAAGTATTCAAATTGAGTGCCAAATAAGACCAAGTATAGTAAGTATAGTTTGAAACAGTCTTGACCATAGCAATGCAAAAAGAAATAACCTCCACTGTTAAGTAGGTGTCTCTACTAATTCCTCTGTATATGAAAACCATTTAGACAAAGAAAGGCAACATGACATTACCTTTCTGCTCTTAAGATGGTAGAAATCAATAAGGTCATCGGGTTGCGCATTTGATATCTGGGCCATAGCTTTACTTTCCTCTATTTCCCGATGCTTCTTATCTTCAAGCATTGTAACAAAACTCTCTCTACAAGACTTTAGCCATATCCTCTTCACTTCTTCACCTTTATTGCATAGCAATCGAATGCAAAGAACAATTCTGTCATGAGAGTCATTATCAATTGGATGTGGAAGGACCGATGATTGACCCAGTTGCAGCATAGACACCATGATCAACAAAGCCTGTGTGGTTGCCTTGTTAACTTCAACTTTAGAAGGCTGGACCTCTTCCAGTCTCAAAACAAGCTTTGTTAACGTGCAGGCCACAACTGACTCCAAGAAAAAGTCACCTGAGAGAATAAATGATCTCAAGTTCCCTACAGTTGCCAAAGATCCTTTTACATGAACAGGTGCAGACATAGCAGTCTCCAATGCAGCAGACTGGGTAGCATAAGTCCCATCTGCAAGGACAACAGGTCTCCTGGAAGACACAGTAGAAGAGTTTACCACCTGAGTATTCTTCGAAACATCTTGTGCCTCGCTCTCCTCAGAAGCTGTGTAAAATGGGAGCTCCCCAAGACACTGCTTAATGGTTGCAATCCCACTTTCAACCTCAGAAAGTGAGAGACAATACTCGCCTATAATCCAAAGAGCATAAGTACACACCCTTGAAGTCCGTATCTGGTAAAAAGTATCTAACAACCGTGTAATTATAGAAACACGCAACTTGGGGTTGGTTTCAATAATCTCACGCACAAAAATAGCCACATCCATAGCTGAAGCAAGATTAGTATCCCCCAAGAAATCCATCAAAGGATAAACCACCGTGCTCGCCACCTCAGGAAACTTCACTGCACATGAATATATAGCTTGCACCAGCATCTGCCTATATTCCCCATTCTTCTCAAGCTCAGCCCCTTGAGTCTTGACAACCTCCTTCTTCAACATCATCACAACCTCATCAATATTCCCAGGAGTAATCAAGTCAAGCACAATATCAAGAGTCTTCCTTCTAATATCAGGATTTGGACTCGACAAAGCCCTTAACACATCCATAACCAACTCAACCAAAATCTCCCTATGTGAAGCCTTAAGCTCATTAATCCTATCCAGCACAATCAACTTCACATTGTTGTCGCTCTGTGACTGCAACAACTGGCAGTAAGTATTGGCCGCAGCTCGAATCGCAGTCGGCGCAGACGACAGCGACACTAGTGTATTGGCACACTCGTAAACAACAGCACTGGACTGAGCATTGAGCAATGATATAATAACCTTAATGTACTTCCCCTTCTGACTCTTATTGACTCTACAAACCTTCCTAATCAGCTCCAACACAACCAATTGGAGCTGCTCACCCCAATCAATAATCTTTTCGATATGCGAAAACAGATAACTAACAGCTCTATCTTGCGCACAATTAAACAGCATAAGAAAAGCATTTCTCTTACTGGAAAGGTCCTGCTCGGAGGTCAATAACCGCTCGATGATCTCCGGCGCGTCCACCAGTAACTGCTCACCCTGCGGAAGCTTATAAACATACATAACGGCGCTGACGGCGTTCCGTCGCACGAACGGGTGGCGGTGCTCGAGATTGGCCAGAATCGAAGGGATCAACGGCTCGATGATCTCGGACTCGTTCAAACGGCAGAGGAAACGGAGAGTGACGCCGCGGATGTACTCGTTAGGGCTCTGAAGGTTGTTACGGAGGTTCTGGCAGATGAGGATCATCTCCGGGAGGACCTTGCCTCGGGAATCGGTCTTGTCAATGATCTCGAGGTAGAGGAGGAGAAGCTTCTGGACGGTGTGGTCCTCGGAGGGAAGGACGTAGCGGATTATGGTGATGAAGAGGTGGGGGATGGTGTCGCCGTTGAGGAGGAGCATGATGGCTTTCTTCATGGCTTCGATCTTGGCCTCGTCGTCGTTGCCTTCGAGGGCTTCTTTGATCTCGTTGGCCAGGGCCGGCGTGCCCTTGTCGAAGTGGACTAGGAGCGTGCATGACTTCTCCGTCATCGGAGATTGGAAAATTCGGATCTGAAAAATGAGGGAGATAGGGGAGGAAGCAGTGGGAGAAGAAATCCAACTCTTTGTGTGGAGTGTGTGCTGGTTTCTTCGGTTTAAAATTTGGTCACAATTGGGCCTGATGAAACGGGTCGGGTTTCTTAATGAATACATTTTCAGCCTATTTTCATTTTTTTAATAAAAATTTGAGTTACCGTCGACACTTAAATCTCGAATTTGTATTTCTCATATCTCTTAATATATATTAGAAAGCCAGGCGCAAGAATGTTTTACCAAATTATGAACTACCGATTCTACCATTCTATAGGATAATATAGTTAAACAAACAAGAGGGGATTGTAGGAAGAAAAAAAAACAGTCGGGATTGTAGAAAGACGTGAGATTGTGGGAATAGCAGAATGAGAAGATTACACGTGAGTACGCAGGTAGGGATGCTAGTATCTCTTAATAACTCCTTTCAATTTCAAAATTTTTAAAAATTTTTAAAAATTTAAAAATAGTAAAAACTAAAAACATAAGTTGCACCGCTTAAAGGCTTTTGATAGGGTATTCCACCCCATTATCTCCAAAGTCTCACACCGCCTATCGTCTAGACAGTCGAAATTTAAAACATTAATTAAGTTAATAGTCTATAGACTTTGTCAAGAGTGTGCAACTATCATAGATTGTACCTCAATACCTCATCTATATTACTCCAACACCACCATTTCGACTTGACTCCCCCCATCTAGATTTTCTTTGAACCAACCGGCTGAGGAGGAATCCACGGCTTGGCCTGCCTCTGTTTAGGCATTTTATGTTGTTGAGCCATCCTCAAACCATGAACCAATTAGGAAACCTCATAGAAACGGTGTTGTAAAGTAGAAATAATGCCATGCCACTGTCGTGAGTTTCTTTCCTTCCATACTGTCCAAATAGAGATCAACAAAAGAGAAAAACTATCCTTGCTAATTCTCACACAACAATCAGCAATCCAATCGAAGAACTCCATTGGTTGCAACATATTTTAGAAGACATAATTAAGCTCAGTGAACATCTTGGATGGTGCTATTAACACATCCTATTTTGTTATTCGCCTATTCACACACCCCTTTATAATGAGAGCCAACTATAAAACAGATTTAAGAGGTATTGTTGTAAATACACGTAAATTATAGTAAAAAAAAAAATGAGGGTGTGTGAATATTAAAGTAGGGTGTGTTAATAACATGATCCAAAGTGATTTTATTAGGGCTGGGTATGGGACGAGACGGGACTGGATTGAGCTAATTCTGCGTCCCGTCTCACTCTTTAAACTCGGGACGGGACAGGACGGGCCTTGCATAAACATCACTATAACATTAAATTAACGAAAAATAGAACTCAATTGAAATAGGAATTAGGTATATCGAGGAGGGGTGATAATAATTTCGCTAAGCTAATGTATTGAAATTTTACTTTTTTTTTGTGAGTCTAACACAGTTGTGCTAAGATCATCCACAATTCCACACAAAATACATGTTCTTATTGCAGCCATTTATTAAAACTCATGCTACATAGAAATTGATGTGCTTAAGATCAAGAGTTCCCTAGTACAACACGTTAGTTTGTTGAGATATCAATGAAGTATAATTTTCAAATTTTTGATCATAATTATATGAAAACATGATACTTCAAATAGTTTTTGAGCTAATTAGAACCATATCTACCGAACCAATTAACGACCTTCTTTAGAAACACTTGAAATTCCATGCATATGGCATGACAAAACTCAAATTTTACTTTAATTATAAGACTAATTATAACATTAACTTAAACTCGAGACGGGACGGGGCTTAGCGGGCCTTTAACCATTTTATGGAAACGGGACAGAACGAGATTCCATTTTTAGATTTAAGTCTCGTCCCATCCCGTTAAATTTATGGACGGAACCGCGATGGATTCGGGATTACAGTTTTTTATGCCCACCCCTAGATTTTTCAATAAGCAAGGTTTGAAAACTCGCAAGCACTCTTAAGGCGAACGGGTGCCTTGGACATATACTAGAATAAAAGATGTCCAATATCCAGACAAATATTTTATAACAAATGCAAAGCCCTCTAATTCGTATTCTCCATATCCCTTCATGATTTAATTATCAAAACTAAAAAAAAATTAATTTATAAAAAGTAAATTTAAAATCTATAGTTGCACCGCCTAGGCCCGCCTATCCCTGCATATAAACTGCCTAGAGGCCATCTATATCCGCTTAGTAGCCGCTGAGACTCGTTAGAACCGCCTAACCCCGCCTAGATACCACTAGACCCGCCTAGTCTCGCCTAGAGACCGCCCAAACCCTAGAACACTTAGAATTCCCAATTACACATTCGTCTTCAAGATCTCTCGCACCCTAACGGTAGGCAAGATAGGCAGTCTAGTTTTAGAACATCGTCAATAAGTTATAAAGTGTTTAAGAATGTGTTACTGTTAAAGATTGTACCTAATCTATATGTAGCACTATGCTACTACCAAAAATTCTTTGTCTACCCCATATGGGTAGACGAAGGATATGAAATGACTCAAGATTATTATACTGGCTTATGGCTTTATTCCAAAGAAGGAAAAAAAAAATGTACAAAGCATTAATTAGAAGACTTGAAGTCAATTGCAGATCTTTGATTGATTACAAACGAGGTGACAACACATGTTGAAGAGCATAAAATAAAATTAGAAAATGTTCATTTAGTACTAATTTGGCCCTCTCATTACCCATTCCAATGACCATCTTATTTTTCTCCCCTATTGAACATAAGATTACAACTATATTGCCCATTTGAACAAATCTTTTTCAACCCTACTACAATTTTAATTTTTTTTCTTCCTATTTTGTCCTTCTATTTTATCTAACAGATTTTTGAATTATAGTGTGCTGAGAAAGTGGAAAATAAAGAAACTTTGCAGAAATGTCACTCAACTCCTCCGCCCTCTCATGGCCGGTCGCCGGAGTCGTCGGATTCCTGTCACAAATTTTTTTTTTCGCCGGATATTTTTTTTTATAATCAGGTTATTGGACGATGGTTACTGATCCCCAGTAAGCAATTTGCAGATTACAGATTTCTAGTAATCAAGTTACTGACCCCCAGTAATCGATTACTGACACCCAGTAATCAGATTACAGATTCCATATTTTCCAGTAACCATGTTACTGACCCCCAGTAACCAGGTTACTGACCCCCAGTAATCCAGGCATGAAGTTGCAAAACTTTAATCACCAAACATCCACATTATCCTAGAAATTGAAATTTAATCACCAAACATCCACTTTAATCACCAAACATCCAAATTTGGGAAACTCGAATCTATGAAATTGAAATTGCGGAAGCATATAATCTCAGAAGCACACAGCCACAAGAACATGACCATGACTACGTATTACTGACCCCCAGTAATAGTATTACTGACCCCCAGTAATAGTTTTACTGATTAGGGTAAATGTTAAAGTAGAATAGCTAAAACATGTGCCGACTCCGTTTCCTACCCTCACCTCCCCTCCCATGCATAGCCTTGCATTTTCAATCGCGTCTTCAATTCCAACCATTATAATCAACTATAATCAAACCTAGCTTCTCTTCCTCTTAATCGCGAAACCCTAGATCGCCCATCGAACACCTAATCCCGGATGGGCTGGGCTGCGCTTTCATTCCCCGATTGAATTGAACGTCATATCCAACAACCACGTTCAATTCCCAACTCGCGAATTTGCTGGGCTGAGGGCTGTGTCGTCGGCGCTCGGCTGGGCTCGACATCAACGATGTGGGACTGTTGGGTCGATGCGGCGGAGGTCCGATTTGGGTTGAGCACAGGCAGTGGCTTCGATCTGGGCTCGATGTGGCGAGGTCACGGGTGCAGGAATCGGGTGCAGGTGTTGATCTGAGATCGGGAGGGGCTGCTGCGGCGGTGGAGGCCGAGTTGGTGGAGCAGATGAAGTTGGAGGTTGTGGTTTCCGGCGGTGAGGTGGAGGAAAGGAGGAGGAGGAGGGTGAGGGTAGTGAGGATCAGAGAGTGATTGAGAAAAGTGAAACCCTACCTTGAGAGAGAGAGAGAGAGAGAGAGAGAGATATATATATATATATATATATATATGGTTTTAATATAGGGTAATTATGTATTTTTGCCAAGATTCATTGGAATGGGCAATAAACATTGGAATGATCAAGTTTTAACTCATTTTTGTGCAAATGGTCATTATCCCAAATAAAATAACTGAACAGAAACATTAACATATTCAAGGATTAAAGACTAATTTCATCAATTTTATGACATGAATTTTTTCGGAGAAAGCTTTTTATGACATGCAATTGAGTAAGGGTGGGCACGGGCCGGGCCGGGCCCAAATTTTCGAGAACCCGACCCAAAGCCTGAAATTTCGGGCTCGGGCCGGTTCAGACTTTTCAACTAGTCAAGACCGACCCAAACCCGACTAGCTCGGTTCGGATCGGGTTTCGGGCTTTTTTCGGACCCAAATATAGGGGCGGCAGTGCCGAGCTGCGAGCGGTGCTGGGCGGCGGGGATCTCGAGGCGGGTGACGAGACCGGAGATGAGGGAGGCGCTGCGGGACTAGACGCGGTCGTGGAGGAAGGAGTTATAGCGGAGCATGGCGATGAACTCGACGGGGCAGAGGGGTTTTCCAAAATCGACTGCGGCGAAGACATCGACGCCGCCCCGTGTCGACGGCCTCATGCTCGAGGTCCCAGATGGTGCCTCCGTCTCGTTCCAATCGAAGGAGGTGAGGAGCAGAACTCCTACAATCAACTGCACACTCCTCTTCCCAACTCCCCCCGTGCCCAAAAGCCTTGCCTCCAACAGCCTCCATAGATGAAAACTCCACAACCCCGTGCCTAGCCCTAAACTCTTCAATCCCAACCAAACTCCACAACCCCGTGCCCAGCCGTAACTCTTCAATCCCAACCAAACTCCACAACATATAAATCACCCAATTAAGCTAATTCATATCAAATCTCACCAAACATATTAATAAATTCAATAACAAATTGGCTCTAAGGACCCCATAAACCCATAACAGAGTGCATCTCTACCCATGAAGCTAAAACAATAGCTACCCATATTCCCAAACCCCACGAATTACATAATCAACACCCCAGATCGAACCATAAAAGGGCCCAATTCAGGATCCCTCAAAATCATCAGCATAATTAAAGTTTGCAACTTTATGAACAAAAATGAAAAACTTGCCAGTGGAGTTAAATTTGAGAGGTGGGGAAAAATCGCCTGAGGAAGAAGAACAAGAAGAAAGAAGAAAGAAGAAGAAGAGAGAGAGAGATAAGGGGAAGGCAGAGAAGCAGAACACGTTTTGTTTTTTTTTTTTTTTCAATTAATTATAGAAATTGGGCTGGATCGGGCTTTCGGTCCAAAGAAAAATAGGGCCCGAGCCCGACCCGATTTTTTTGTTTCGGTTCGGGCTTTGAATATATAGAAACCGGCCCGTTTCAGAATTTTTCGGGTTTTTCGGGCCGGTTTTTCGGTCCATCGAGCCTAAACGCCCAGCCTTACAATTGAGTACTCATAAAAACAAATCCCAACCTAACAGTCCAACTATGAAATCTCTCCAAAGTTGTTTTATTTTATTTTTTGGGGGTTAATTCTTCTCTCTTTGTGTTTTAGAATTTCTGCTAAGCAAAAAATTAAGAGTCCAAGATTTCATCTAAAGCAAGCCTAGTACAAGTTTAAATAACCCTCCACCTTAATTAGATCATCTGTTAAGATTCATTACCATTGACCCAATGGACTAATACAAGGATTTGTTCAGTGCTCAACTGATAGTTCATTCAAACCAAGATTATTATATTACTGAAAATAATCACACCCTAATATTGTTTGTTTTCATCACACTGATACATCACAAATTACAGTAATCTCAATGCCGAGCAAATTGGTTGCTAAAGTCTAACATCCACTAATCAACTTCTTACTTATTAGGGTTTGTTTGGGATATTAAGGGCCAGTTTGGGACTGTTATGTTGCGAGAGGAATTGCTTCTGAAGTTGTTGTAAGAACAATCACTTCTGATATTGTTGTGAGTAAAATCAGCTGAAGTGTTTGGTAAACTGTTCTTAAAAGTGTTGTGAGAACCAAAAAATAATTTTGTGTGTTTAGTAAGTTGCAAGTAAAAATTATTTTAGATGGGTATAATGACAAAATTGGACATTGTTATAAATTGATATTAAAATAAATAGTTATTTTTTTGTATATAATTATAAAGTTAATCCACGATATTACATAAAATTTCTTAATACCATAGTCAAATGAAATTCTTAAATAATATACAAAAGATTAGTGAAGCCATTTCAAAAGATACAAATTGGAACATACAAAAGATGCATTTCAAATTGAGGCCATTTCAAAGTTCTTAAATAATATACAAAAGAGAGAAGAAAGTGATAGGGTTTATTTGTGTGGTTTCATAACGATTGAGGAGGGTAGAATAGGATGTACCAAAAATTCATTAAAGAGAAGAAGCTCCGTGTTTTTCAACGGATTCATGTAAAAAGCATCTCCTATCCTGCTTCTCTAAAATCCACTTTTAAGAGAATTAATTTTTCTAAAATTAGTTTTATGGGTTGTTATCAAACACTTAGATTAGGCCCAGAATCACTTGACCCCTAAAGCACCTTGAGAATTCCTAACAAACTGGGCCTAAGACACTTACGCTTAACCGCTAATGCAAATACGGTTAATGTTAAAATATTACGGCCAGATTACCAACAATTAAGGTGTCCTAAACATGATGTTGATTTTGTTAATCCAAACCTATGAGTCTTTGTTGACTCAAAATCCGCTGTCTGAGGCGGATGGTATGGCAGGTCCTGATCAGACTTGATCATTTCACTAGCCATCAGATTATTAAAAAAGCTCAATTTGGAAAAAAAAAATCTAAAAGACAAAGCCATATAGTAAATTACAATAGTGGAGAAAGCTTTATTCTTTGACATTACACTCAAGGCATGAAACACTAGCAAAAGACACATAATGATTAACAAATCATCTTAATGTATTCGATTAATCAATAATGAATGATAGAAATGTGTCATACTTATGAAAAGTACAAGGCTTAAACTAAGCAGGGATACATACGACCGACACAACAACTCTCTTAACAAAATCACAAGACTTGATCGCATTTTAGGCTAAAACTATAATCATGTAATCATCACACAAGTACATTGATTTGGTACAAATAATTATTTGCCAAATTTAGTTCTTGATTCAAATTTATAACACAAATGTATTATATCCAACTCATTTATTAAGAAATCTCGGACATAAAGTTTGGTTGAATCCAACATGTTTATTGGTCAGCTAATAAATATACTATCCATATGGATCATGTAGTTTCATTGTGTAGCTAAATTGGTTTACATTTGAATGTAGGATAAGAGAGCTTTAAATTGAGATTGGTTGATTTAATATGGTTCAAGATTTTCAGTTAACACTTGCAGATATTGTCATTTTTATTGTACTAATTGATGTACATATGTACAATATAATACTAACAATTTATATGTAATCAAGGCGCGCAGAGCGCTATTATTAACAGAATGCAATACTAACAATTCATATGTAAACTCTATGTGATTCCTGACTCACTCTAGTCAAACAAAGGCTATATGTAACGTTTGTAATCGATCACTCAAAGTAAAAAATGGACTGATTTTTATGAAAAAAATATTGCCTATCATCACGCATCAGACCAAACGTGATACCTTACCATTTTCAATAATTTTCCCCACCATCCAGGTCACAAAAACAAAACAAAAAACACCAAAAGAAAAGAAAAGAAAAGAAAAAGAAGAGAAAGAAAGTGAGAGTTGCAAGCAGCAAGAGCCAAGAGCAAGTTTAGACCAAAGTGTCGGTGCTGTAAGAAAGGAAAAACCCAACTAGTTACAAGGTATCATAAGATAACTCAGTTGGAGTAACAACCGGTGTTGTATGCATCACTCTTTCATCACAATATGTCTCTGTTTGTCCTTCTATTAAACCTTTCCATTTCAGCTACCCATTACAATACTCTCTCTCCACTATTTAACCCCAACTGTTTCATTTTCTAGTGCTCCCTCACTACTAGCCACTAGGGTTCAATCTTGATCTATCAAGGCTCTCACTTTCTTGCTTCTTTTTCTGTCTCTCTTGGGGTAGAGTGAGAGTGTAAAGTAGGATCTGGTTTTCATAAAACACAGAGAGAGAGAGAGAGAGAGAGAGAGAGAGAGAGAGAGAGAGAGAGATGGGTGTGGATTTGAGGCAGGTAGTGGCAGGGATACTGACAGTGACTATGTTTGTGATGCTTGGACATATGATCAAAAGAGACCATTTTGATTATGTTGAAGTGAGTCCTTGGTACCCTTTACTATGTTTTACTTATTGCTGTTGTATCTGATCTACTTTGTCTTGGTTTCTTTGCAGAAGTTTCACATAAATGTCATTGCTTTTGATCTCATTCTGTCTCTGTCTGAAGTTTTTGTTTCATTTGAGTTGTTTTCTTTGATGGGATTTACTGATTTCTTCTGATTGAAGTTGAATCATGACAAAAACCAATAATGAGAGTTTCTGTTTGGATTTAGCCCATTTCAGTAATGTTTAGTATTGTCAATTCTCTTTGTTTGTTTGTTAGCAATAGAAAGGCAATATGGATTTAGAGTTTCAAGTTCTCCAATTGTCGAAGAAAGATTTTTGGTCAACTTAATCTGCTGGTTATGAAAATATCTCTGTTGAGTGATGATTTTGAATTCAATATTTACTTTTAAAGATTTTTATAAAGTTGGAATGCAATTTAAGTGGGGATATATAAGGTTATAGATTGGCTTTTTCCCAAGAATAAATTGGAGCATTTGTTTACTGGAATGTTCAATTCATTTCTTCTGGTTTGCTTTGTGTAGGAGAAATTTCCTGGAGACGGAAGCGCTTCCTTGGAGAATGCCAAAATTTCAAAGGAGGGCCTCTTTTCCCTGGCTAAGAAGGGTGGGACTAGCGATGATGGCGAAGAGCTGAAACCATGTTGGTCTAAGCCAGCTTTGGGTAAGTTTGCTTTACATTGCTTAATGATCGATACTTTTGTGTGATGTATATTGCAGTCTGGTGTACCCTCATCTCTGTAAATTCTTACCTTTTGCCTTTCTGCAGATGGTGTGGAGCAGACTGAGGGATATGTCCTTTTCTCATTAACAAACGGCCCTGAATACCATGTTTCACAGGTATTTAAGTTTAACAAATTAAGATTTGATTTAGTTGATTCAGTTATCTGTGCTCTTTATGGTTGTTGGCCTAACAGGATCTAAAGTTTCTTAAATGGTCATATCTTTTCAAAAACTGCAATAATTCAGCCATTTATCCTTTTGTTAATTAGTGGACCGTGTAACAAGTGTATCTCTACCATGTCTATTTTCTGGATCTTCTTTTTAAAATTTATTCTGTAGCATCCTCTGCAGGCTGGTTTTACATTTATACTGCTTTATTCCCATGCCAATCAATTGATTGTAAATGTGATTGGAGATGTGTGTTACTACTGGATGGATGTTGCATTTGTTTATCAATAATTTTGTTGTAATTTTTTTTTTCTATTAGTTATTGACTTTGTAATATATTCGTTATTCTCTCAGTAACCTTTTCCTTCGCATTCTCTAGATTGCTGATGCAGTTGTAGTGGCAAGGTATCTAGGGGCAACTCTTGTAGTTCCTGAAATTCGAGGGAGCAAACCAGGGGATGAAAGGTTGGTTGCAAATGCTCAGTTAAAACTTGATTTGCTACGACTCTATCTAGTATTGAACTAGGAATAACCCTTTTGTTACTTGTTTTAGTCTTTGGGCGTTAGTTTTGTAGTTTACGAGGTACTGATTTGTGAACTTGATAAATGAACAATACCATGACCTAAGTGATTCTCTATTATATCAATTGAAGTCTTAAACTTATTTGGATTTTCTTCTTCCAGGAACTTTGAAGAGATTTATGATGTCGAGAAATTTATTCTTAGCCTGGACGGTGTTGTTAGAGTAGCAAAAGAACGACCTGGTAAACTATCATCAAGGAATCTTGCTGCTGTGAAGGTGCCTAATCGGGTTACAGAAGATTACATTGTAGAACATGTGGAACCAATTTACAGATCCAAGGGAAACATAAGGCTGGCAACTTACTTTCCCTCAGTAAACATGAAGAAGACAGAAAAGAAGAGTGCTAGTGATTCAGTTGCATGTTTAGGAATGTTTGGAACTTTAGAGTTGCAACCAGAAATCAGTGAAGTAGTTGATTCAACGGTTGAGCGCCTGAGAACTTTGAGTCGCAAGACAAATGGCCAATTTGTAGCAGTGGACTTGAGGGTTGAGATGTTGGAGCAGAATGGTTGCCAAGGAGATGAAAGTGGAACAAAAAGTTGTTACAATCCGCAAGAAGTTGCTTTATTTCTGAGGAAAATTGGATTTGGTAAGGATACTACCATTTATGTGACTGAATCAAAATGGGACAGCAGTCTTGATAATCTGAAAGATATTTTTCCTAAAACTTATATAAAGGTACAAGCTTCTTCTGCTATTCCTCAATGTTTTTACCTTTTTTTATTTGTTTATCTATTTATGCATGATTAGCAAGCTTTTAACCTCAGTTGACGATTATTAGTGGATCGTTAACTCTTAATTTAGATTAGTCAAAATAAACTTTGATCTATAAATTTTTGGTCTACTTGCTGGTTATTCTTTTGGAATGCTCACTTTTCCTATTAATCAATGACATTGATATTCAAGTTCTAAGTTTTATGTACTTAATCCCTCTGGAATCTGTTGCAGGATGGCATTGTCCCAGCAGACAAAAAATCAAAGTTCCTGGACTCAGAGGGTTCTGAATATGAAAAGATCATCGACTACTATATATGTTCTCAAAGCGATGTATTCGTACCAGCCATCTCTGGCTTGTTTTATGCAAACGTAGCTGGTAAGAGAATTGCTTCTGGCAAAACTGAAATACTTGTACCAGCTGACATTTCCAGCTCATCTGCATCTGCCACCAATTTCATCACACATTATGTATCGAAGAAGAACCATTTGGCATATTCATGCTTTTGCTAGTGACTGCTAGAAGAAACCCAGAAAAGGAAAAGGCAACATGGCTGATGTATTGAAGCCTTCAAAGAGGGTGGTATTAGGTAAGGTATTTATTCAAATCGAGCTTTATGGTTAAGAAGATGGACAGGCTAGTTTGTATAATGTATACTCAATCTGTGTTACATACAAGAACCCCTATACAGAAGTTTCTCTGTTCTGGTGAATCTTTTATGACACTCATTGACAAAGTTTTCAACCGATTGTGATTGCTTCATATGTTTGATATATTCCCGAACAATTTTCTTCTATTCTTTGTAATATTGTCACATTTTCCAAATTGGGTTGGAAAGAAGGATTATTTATGATTTCATTGAACTTGTCCCATGTAATGCATGACTTTGATTTGTTCCTCCTATAAGCAATGCAATCCTGTATCTATGAGCTGCTTAAAAGTCAGAAACAACCACCTCTAAAGCCATTACATTACAGTCTCTTCACATGTTCAGAAATGTTCGCCCCCCCCCAAACAGAATCTCAAGCTTTTCCATAAGGACAGAACTTAAAAAAGTCCTAATTGGAGTGAATAAAACAAATCTGAACTTGCATTAGGAGACTTCTGGAGTGGTTAGTAAATTTCATTGGATGATTTGGATCACATAGAACCAAAACAGAAGAGATATAAGGAAGAGTTGGATCTAGATCCAAGGGTTTGTATAATAATACTGAGACAGTTACACAGTTTATACAATTAGTGATTATAGGTAGATGTCGAGAGAAGAATATTCGGATCTAAATCTCTGTCACATTCTGTATTATTTCTTGAGTTCTTGGTCTAGTCTCTCTTTGAGTTTGATTGAATAATTCATAGTGGCTGGTGTACCCTACTCCCATGAGCTAGATTTCAGAGACTTGTCCCTTTTATCATCTCTTAGCTGTTGTTGTGAGCGTTAACAAATGTTACATCAATGACTTCACCATGTTTCCATAATTTCATGAACCGGTTCAGTTATATCAGTCTAATAACTAAATTTCTGGCTGGACTTGAGGGGAAAATTTGATATGACACAGAAAATTATGATATAACCATATGAATTTCAATATTTCATGATAGAACTCGGATTTTTGTCCAAGAAGATGAGTAGAGAAAGATAAGAGCAAAGATAATATCTGCACAATTGCACCAACAGAGGCACTGGCCGAGCTTGCATGACAATTCGAGTAGTAGTACATGTAGAGACAGTAGAGTATGTGAGGTTCTCCACATCATCTTGCCATAATGCCATTAGTTCATTACTGGAGAATTGCAACTATTCTGATGATATCTCATACATGCTATGCCTTTGTTCTCAAAAGTTAAAAGACTTCTACAGTAGGATTACTCCTCTCGACTTTATCAAGTCGAAATCCAAGGAAGGTAGTGTTATGCATAAAATTAAAGACACAATAGGCTAAGAGCATCTCCAACAGCTCTTGTAAAACTTGAATTTCTTCTATTTTACAAGAAAAACACATATTTTTAGCTCCAACAACTCATGTAAACCAATCTCTATAATACAAAAGTGGAAAAAAAAATAGAGAATCTCTATATCTATAGAATTCTCAAAATTTGTATATTTTATGAACAAATTCTCTAAACTTTATTGCTTACTTTTTAGAATTCGCTCTCTCTCCTAAAAAAAAAGGAAAGAAGTGAATAAAAAATATATTTAATTATGTTTGACTCAAATAAATATATAATATGTATATAAATTCATTAAATTATACAGGAAAACATCTAATTTTGTAGGGCAAATGATAAAAAAATACCACTTATACACACTAATGATAATTAGATCACCCATTTTTTCCAAATATTAAAAAGGTTAGCTATATTTATAACAAATGATAAAATAGTCTATATGAAATGATAAAATGGTCAGAGTTTATATTTTTATATCACTGTTTTACCCTTGATTATAATAGCCTCACACTCTCTCTCTTCAAACAGACCACCCAATTTTCTTAGCTCCCACGTTATTTCCTTTCTTTCCCATTTTGAATTCTGAATAGCCTTCATCACTTTCGCCGATCTCCACTCTCTCCGCTGCGTCTTCCTCTAGCTCCAGGACTACAATTGCTCCGCCGTCGACAAAGGCCTCCTCATCTGCGTTGTCCTCCTCGATGATCGCCGCTTCTTCGAAGCCTTCTTCGATTTCGATTCCCTCCGCTGCCGTGCTCGACGCCTCTTCCTCTAGCTCCAGGACTATGAGTGCTCCGCCACTTCATCGATTTCGATTCCCTCCGCTGCCGCTCCCGACGTCTCTTCCTATAGCTCCAGGACTAAGAGTGCTCCGCCGATAAAGGCCTCCTCGTCTGCGCAGTTCTCCCAGATGATCGCCGCTTCTTCGACGCCTTCATCGACTAGGTTAGTTTCCTCTCTCTCTCTCTCTCTCTCTCTCTCGCTCGTGTCTTGCATGCCTTCGATGAAGATTCCTCATTTCACCTCATTTCGCCTTCATCGACTCTCTCTCTCTCTCTCTCTCTCTCTCTCTCTCTCTCTCTCTCTCTCTCGTGTCTTGCATGCCTTCGATGAAGATTCCTCATTTCACCTCATTTCGCCTTCATCGACTAATGAAACTGCTGCAACTTTCGATGAAGATTCACAGCACCACTGAACAGAATTGGTATATACATTATAGGATCTTTTCAGTGATACGTAATTGGTATAAATATAACAAAAATAGACCTACGTATTCAGTATGTTGTTGCTCTATTATTAGAACCAGTAGTGTAATCATGCTCTGCATGTTGGCTTCTTAAATTAACTCGAACAAGACCAGATTACAATTATTTTCTTTATAGATAGTTACAATGACAGTTACAAATATTTATATGATCAGTCACACATTTATAGGTACATTACTAGTTACATTATTATTCATATTTTCTTTACACCAGTAGTTACAGAAGCAGTTACATTTTATAGGTACATTACTAGTTATATGAAATCAGGTGTTTATAGTCAACAACATGTACGTTACTAGTTACACAGTTACTTTTTATAGGTACATTACTAGTTACATTATTATTCATGTTTGCTTATAGTTACAGAATCAGTTACATTTTATAGGTACATTACTAGCTAGTTACACTTTATAGTTATATTTTTACGTTTTGTTTTGTTTTTGCAGGCGCAATGGAGTGTATCTACACAGCAAAACTTGTGTGTTGTGGTAAAGGAGCAGTGGTTTCATTCTCGGATAATTGCTCGTTTTTAGATTTTTGCAAGCGCGTAAGAGATCGCTATCCAGATTTGAATAGAATAATCTTCAAGCTTCGATTTACTGTCCATCCTGATGTTACTGTATATCAATTGAAAAATGATGTTGATATGAAGATACTTTTTAGACTTATGTCACGTTACAACTCAGACCTTGTTGATGTCGATGTTTTATATGAGGATACGGGTGTTTCTAGTTCAAAGAGTATGGTTAGTAACAATTTTAGTGATGAGAGCAGTGTTTTGCTTGAGGAGAACCAGTATTTGGGTTCCTATAAGCGGGAGGAGCCGAAGGTATATCGCACGCTAGGGTTGAAGTTATTTTGGTAACCTCCTCCTTCTTGGTAGCCCAAAGCGTTCACCTCTTCAAAATTCTCACCTCCCATTTGAGGACATTGATCCGTATGATATCCTTCGGCACATACCCCACAAACTTGGGCTCTTTGTTGCTTCATCAATTGAGCCATCATATTGGAGAGCTTGTCAACCTTCTCTTCTAGAGCCGGATTGGCCCTTTTCTCATGCACTTGCTTTGGAAGTTTGTGGGGTTGAGATTGTTGGTTCTTTAAGGCTCGAGTCTCCAACAATGCCGTGGCTTCCACATTTCCCTTCTCAAGGAACGATCCTCCTGCTGCTGAATCAAGGAACTCCTTATCATAGTCACGCATGCCTTCATAAAAGTATTAAAGGAGAAGACCCTCACGAATTCCATGAGCTGGACAAGAGGCAACAAGGCTCTTGAACCGTTCATAATAGTCATAAAACGGCTCGTCTTGAGCTTGCTTGATTGCTGTAATTTGACTCCTCAGCTGATTCACTCGTGAAGCTGGAAAGTACTTGAGAAGGAACTCGTATACCATGGTATTCCAATTGTTAATCTTCCCACTTGGCACGGCAAACAACCATTTCCTCACTTTGACATCAAGTGAGAATGGAAAAACTCTCATCTTTACTAGCTAGGGGTGGATACGGGTCACTTCGGTTCGGGTTTGGACAAAACCCATGACCCAACCCAAATTTAAAATTCGGTTCGGTTCGGTTCGGTTTTTTAATTTTTGAGTCAGTGACCCATAACCCGACCCAACCCGCAAAGTTCGGTTCGGTTCGGGTTTTTTTTTGTTTTACCCACTTTTCAAGTTCGAATAAAAAATATAAATTTCATAGTTTATAAGTCAAAAATTTCAAAGTACAAAGTTCAGCTTGAGTCAATACTCCATAATTCAACAATTTCAAGTCCATCAAAATAAAGTCAAAGTTCAAAGTTTAATATTTAAACATAACTAAATAAGGAAGAGAAAAATAGAACAATATGAGAGTCTATGACATGATTGGCAATTTGACATCATCACAATTCTCAACTCTCCCTCAAGCGCGCATGAATGAGTTTGATCTTGGAGGTAGCATACCACTTGATCCACTCTCGGCACGATCGTCTCTAATGCCATGCTGCAAGCTCTTCACCAACTCATCTACATGCATAGTTGCATACAATTAGAAAAATAGAAATAAAATATAATCATGCATAACACAAAACCAAATCACATTAAGCAATTCAAATATTCAATAAGAAAAAAACAAAACTATTACCTATTTCCGCATCTTCACAAATCTCCATCTCCTTAATAGTAGGCACATGGTGCAAAGCAATAT
The DNA here is from genome assembly GCA_963682095.1 of Potentilla sterilis. NCBI lineage: Eukaryota > Viridiplantae > Streptophyta > Magnoliopsida > Rosales > Rosaceae > Potentilla > Potentilla sterilis. Next base: position 12,147,620 of record OY821754.1, read on the forward strand.
GTTCACCCCTAAGCCAACTTTGAGTACATATCAATGCTTCCACCATTTTAGGACTTAGAGAGCTACGATGTGGATTAATTACTCTCCCACTAGTGCTAAAACAAGACTCGAAAGATATAGTTGAAACTGGAATAGCTAGAATTCGGGTAAGTTTGGGTAAGTTCGGTTTGATTCGGGTATTGCCAGACTGAAACCGAAACCCAACCCAAACTACTTCGGTTCGGTTCAGTTTTTTTTTTTTGGTTCAGTTTTTTTCAATTTTCGGTTTTTTCGATTACGGTTCGGTTTCGGGCTCGGTTTTTTTCGGTTTTCGGGTCCGCGTGTCCACCCCATACTAGCTGGATGTCTGATCCTTTGGGACACATGGACTCGCATGTAAACTGAAATTGTTGCAAGTGAGAATTCGGATCCTCACCAGCTAGTCCATAAAACTTGGGTAGCTCACTCATAAAACCACCACGAAGCTCAAAATCTTCAGATTTACCAGCTGCTACGGCCGGATAGGTGATGTTTCAAGGAACCATGTCGTCCCCAGCTACATGTCTGTTCTGCTCTCTAATCGATGCCATTCTTGGTGGTGGAGGATTTGGTAAGTCAAATTGCAAGTAACCTTGTGGAAACGGACTTGCTAGCAATTCAAACTCTGGTTCGTCTAGCAAACCTTGATCAAGCTCAATGTCTTCCTCTTGGAACTCGTGAACGCTTGATGTAGGTGTGATGATCCTTGCTTCGTGTGGTGGACTAGGGAAGTCAACGTCAAGATCTTCCTCAATGTGAGAATTGGTGATCTCGACGTTAAGATCCCCTTCTTCAATAATTCTTTGAAATTCTCCTTTAATTTGCTTGGTCCACACTTTATGACCGGACATTCATTGATCTGAGAATTTTCAAAGATTTCAAGGAATTAGAAATCAAAAACAAGAAATAAAATCTCAAAGTATAGTTAGATTGTATAAAAGTATGAGTTAGTAATATTGTATCTTCCTTTGTATATATCACAAAACTTCAACATTTTTACAAGTAAAACAAACAATTGTATAAGTATAAGTATAAGTATGAAAATTTACAAGTATAAACCACACGAAATTTACAGGTAGAACAAGGAATTTGGTTCACAATTTAACAATATTTATGAAAATATTAAAGCACATCAAATATATTGAACTCTTAGAGTCTAATTGCTTTTATTCACACAACTTTAAAATTCAAGGTACGTGGAGCAGAGGAGATAACAGTGCAATGGGCTGAAACAACCCAAGGTAGTATCATGCTTTAATCCAATATACCTTGAAAATTTAAGCTTTCAACGTTTTAATTTCAAGTCTTGAGACTTACTCTTGCCAAATCTATTCTAAGTTTCAAAGCTTGGTGGACGTGCGGCCTAGGTGTTATCGTCTAGACACATAGTTGTTATGTGGTTTCAGAAGGCTAGAACGAAAGTTCTAAGATGGAGCAAGGCAAGTTGTTGGTTACCACGGAGAGTAAACTCCCTATCGCCCCCTTCACAGAGAAGAGATAGCAGTCTGTGGGCCTTGAGATCTAGTTAAACAAACTTTGACATCCATAATAGAGAAAAACGAACTAATAGGCGAACCTTTATGCCCCTTACTCAGTTAAGAACAACCTTGTGTTGACAGTTCACAAGTGTCAATAAAAGCCGCTCTCAACCTCATGAGACCTCAAGAGATAACATGAAGGGTTAAGGCAATTATTCACACAAGTGACCTTACCTATTCCTCTTCCCCTTGAAACTCAAAACAAATGAAACAAGAATAAATCTCTAAACTTCTTAGCAATTTAAACTAAGTGTTACAAACATATATCACATGATAAAATAGATAATTTCGGCTACAATATAAACAAAACCGAAAACCCTAATGATTATTACAAATCTGAAAACTTAAGGAAAAATTATACATGTTCAAAAACTAAAATTTAAACAATCCGAAATTTACACAAATATACAATGTTACAAAGTAACACTTCATGAAATTAAACAATTTTATTTTTCCCTGCAACGGCGCCAAAAATTGATGGAATTATTTCCAAGCACATTGTACCTGTTCATACACATAATATCCTTCTTGTGTCGATTGTAGTATTGACAAGTAGGGATCGTTCTATCCGGAAAAATCAAAGGCATTTAATCACACAAAGTATCACATATTTATATGGGGGGGGGGGGGGGGGGGGGGGGGTGGGGTTTGGATTTTGATCTAAATACCTACTGCAATTTACGAAATTAAAACCTAAATTAATATTTACATATGATCATCATATTCAACACAAAACACAATACACAAAACTCTCATAACAATTAACAATTTCGCACAAGGTAATGATATAACAAACGGCAAACATTCAAGATTAGTTTTAGTTCCAATTTAATGAAGGAGGGGATTCAGCTTTGTTCTTCTTTGGTATTGTGGTGGTAATTTGGCAGAATTTTGGCTTGTGAAAGTATGAGAGATGAGATGATTTTTCCAAGGTTATGCCGAAGTATATATATAGGAGAAAGAAAGGCTGAGGGTTTCGGCATAGGAGCTAGGGTTCAGCACAACTCTTTGTGCCGAAACTCTTTTTTCTTTTCTTGCAAGGCAACACTCTTCCTTCTTTCCGTTGCTTGCCGAATTATTCTTGATAATTACTGAATATTCTTCCCTTGTAAAATTTGGCAAAAACCCTAAATGAATGTGTATGGAATTGAGTCCACATTCGGCATTGAGTTCCTCATGTAGTTCGGCAACACTCTTCTTCTTTTAATCTGAATTCTTCTTTTCCTTTTGTAGTTCAATCCGAATTCTTCTTCTCCTTCACATGTGCACGACATGCTTTCTTTGTTCCTTGATTAACAAGCTTCATGGCATGTGCTCGGCATGCTTCCCATTTAAATCCGATTTTCTTCTTTTGTTTCCAACGAAAATTCTTCAATTTATTCCTGAAAATAAGAGAACAATTATATAAGAAAGAGAAGATAAAATGTAGCACAATTTGATAGATTCCTGATTCTGTCAGGATTTCCTGTTACAACAAGGAGTTTTACTTTGATTGAAACTCTTAAAACCTTCGACGTTTTGAGAAACGTCGAGACATGTAGACTCCTAAACCGATTAGGATTCCTGATGTAATAAGGAATCCTACTTTGAATCAAACTCTTCATAAATCATGCAAATTTCGGCATTTAAGCTCAGATCAACAACAATTCTGCCAAAGACTCCTAACTAGACTCGATGACTCTATATTACAACAATAAGAGTTAAACAATTGCATAAATGAGGATAAAACACATTAAGAATGTCGCATATTATGCTCTTATCACTCTGTAAAATGCTTCAATGTCTATTTGAATATGTTCCTTCTTAATAATGTTATATTTTGCCGGTATCAAAGCTGAAAGTGCATAATATATGTAAGTCTGAACAAAAAAGTTTAAATTAATACGATTTTATGTGAAATTATAATTTATTTATTTTTTTTTTGTTCCGAAAGGGGCAATTGGCCTGGACAAAAAAAAAGGAAAACTAGTTCTGAAGAGTGCAGATATGTTCAAGCATAAAATTAGTATTATGAACATCTTACCTTTTTTGATTGATGATAGGCAGGTCCGAAGTTATCACATAATTTTATATAGAAAATGATACTTTACAACACAACAATGTCAAAAACATAAAATTTGGCTTATCGCACCATTGGATATTCTCAGAGCGAGGAAAAACGGCTATGTTACAAAAATTTCATATTTTCACCATTGTTTAGCTATTGGTCAACTTGGCCAACCATATTTATCCTCCTACCTTTCTATGGGTAGCCGTGTCACGCGTTGATAAAAATCTGAAATTTTTTACATAGATAGATAGAACGCATCATCGTGAGGGCGTAGTAATTTTTGGCGTATTTTTCGAGCACTCGAACTATTTCCTAATACTTTTGGAAGATATCATAATAGTTAGAAAGTAATGTAAAGTCATTACTGTGACCTTTCTAAAAAAAAAAGTCATTATTGTGATACGTGGCGCGTTTCCACCACGTACTTGTCTATTTAATAAGTTTATTACATTTTTAAAAGTTAAAAATCAATGAAGTGGTGAAATTAGGACCGTGTATCTATCAAATCTGTAAATAATGTTAATAAATTGAAATTTCAATAATTTATTCCAAAAATTTAATACATAATTACTTAATAAAACAATTTTTCTAAAATAAAAAGATCATTACTATATTAAAAAAAAAACATTAGTTGAATGTTTGTTTAAAAAACCCCTAAACCCTAAACTCTAAAATCTAAACCGAACACAGTACCCAAACCCAAGTTCAATATTCAAACCCAAATCCAAATCCATTACCTAAAAACCTATCATCTCTCTCACAAAAAAAAAAAAAAAAAAAAAAACTGACATCTCTTTTTCTTTTTGCACCCAAACCGATCCAGCTCCTGCAACTCATGGCATCCATTCCATCCAATACCGCCAGTCCACCACCACCAACCGCCAACACTTATCGGCTTTGTGATCGTTACCTCCTTGACGCCGTCACCTATCGGCTTTGTGATCGTTACCTCCTTGACGCCGTCATCTTTTGTAATCCTTTTAGTGGTATTCTTAAGGGTCATCTCTCCCGCTTTAGTGCAGACTCCCATTCCGAACCCCTTGACGGCTGCCTCGCCCAAATCTCGTGCGCCACCGGCAGCCTTCACGACCCATTCAACACAAGTTGCTTTCCAATCCTGCTGCATCTACATTTTAAAAATGTAGATAAAGGGAGATCAAAACAGTAATATGAGTAAATAGAAAGAGAAAACAAGAACAACAGTTGAAAATGTAAAAAAGGAATACATATCTACTTATTTGGGTCATCAAAACAGTAATACGAGTAAAATAGAAAGCGAAAATAAGAACAACAGTTGAAAATGTAAAAAAGGAATACATATATACTTATTTGGGTCATCATAGGGTAAAGATTTGAGGATAATATATAAAAAAATGATTATGACAAGACATAGAAACATGATTATGACAAGAAAAACATGCATTTAATAAAGAATAATAGGAAATATGCATCATTGTCAACAACTTTCCTTTAAATAACATTTCTTACCTTTGGTTGGCCTAGCCAAGTCACCGCAATGGGTTTCTAAAGGCAGCTCCTACATTTCGTTTCGCTAGGAGCAGCTTAGTTTTGCAAGCAAAAGCTAAGTGTTCATACTCTTGCCACTCTTCTAAGTCATGAGTTCGTATATATGCCTTAAAATATATTGCATTATATTGCATGCTCTATACGCATGTGTTCGCTCTTAAAAGTACTTATCGGTCAAGAAGGGGTAAATATATTTGCTGTGTTATAAGCATCTTTACGTTGGATGAGTTTATCATGTGAAAAACGTCCACCTCTCATCAATTTTTGAACTAGATCAGCACCACGTGGTGCAAGCAAGTCCATATTTTTTTTTACACAGCTAGAGTACTTATGTAGATTACTTACGTGATTAATTTTGGTAAAGTCGTGTCAAAAATGATATGCATGACATTCATGTCACCGGCCAGCCAATGTGTTCATTATAAATACGTAAATTTCGTCCAAAACTATAATTTGTTCAAATTACGACAATGTACAATAATCAAATTACAAGAAAAAGGAAGGGTCCTAATCAAGTTCTCCAATTCTGACACTCTTCTACATTTCTTCGACTTATCTACATTTCCATTCCTTGCATCCAAGTACCTCCTGAAGCACGCATCAGTACAGAATTTACTTACAGTGAGTTCATGGAAATGCAATCAGATAAGCACATTTGCTACACTAATCACCAATATAGTATTTGCTTTATAATTTAAGTACCTTGGTGAAAATATCAGAAGTTTTTGTTAGCGAGGTTCCTGAAATCCACCCTGGTAATTTAAAAAAATAAATGTCAAACACTTCATACTTGAAGCAATGAAGACATTTCTAGAAGTGAAGTATGAAATTACAGCAAAATTAAACACAATCACTTGACGATAACACATTTTAGAGCTAGAAGATAAATCAAACATAACCAGTATAGTGTAAGTTTCCGACGTCTGTACAAATCAAACATAGAGACCATAGAAGGCGATAATCTCACCTCTCCTGCCCAATTCACTAAAAGTTGTTTCACTTTCTCCATGGACAAGGATTTTCCAGTTTCAGGACACCCACACACATATAAACTCCTAGCCTTCTCTTGCTCTATGCATGACTTGCAGAACTCCATAACTCTCTTCTGCTCGATATCGCAGCACGCAACAGTAGAGGGAACCGTCGACAAGTGCAATGCCTCCTTCACTATCCTAATTTGCTCCTTATCTACAATTCAACACAATTTGCTAATTTAGAATCAAAACAAATAACACATTTCTCCAAAATTTTAATCTGACTTTAATTAAACAAGGCTTGCCGCACAACTTTGCAGCCTGTATGTAGAAATAACAACTTAGCCTGGTAAGTAAAACAAACATATGCATATGGAAAATATATGAAAACAACACATTTCTCCAAAACAAAATTCCGCCGGTGGGAGGACTACTATTGCACTGGCAAGTAAAAACAACATATGCATATGGAAAATATATGAAAACTCAGATAAACATAAGAGATCGACATAATAACAAACTAAATGACGAAGGACCGGACTGGAGCGGAGATCGGGACGAGAGAGACTGAGAGAGGAGCGGAGAGGGATCGAGCTGAAGAATGAAGACAGGAGGGGATCAAAATTCAACGGAGATTGGGGGTTTTGAATTTAGGGTGTGGGGGTTTTGAATTTAGGGTTTCGGGGTTGAAATCGAAGGAGAGAGATTAGGGGTTTTGAAATGGGGCTGATTTGGGGAGTGTCGAATGGATTAAGGATGAATTTGAAGCTTCCAATCGAAAAGGGGAAGAACAATTGGGGTTTCTGGGTTTTCGGTTCGGGAAGGAAGAAGAAGAGGGATTAGGGTTTCGAATTGGGGCTGATTTTGGGGGGTTTCGAATGGATTAAAGATAAATTTGATTTGAAGAATCGAAAAGGGGAAGCTGATTTGGGGTTTTTTAAGAAGAAGATGGGGAGTTTTTTCGCGTCTGAGGAAGAAGACCCAGTTCTGGGCTTATAATAGAAATGAAGCGACAAACATAGGCAAAAGTCGTCGTTTCAGTATTCAAGTTAGCGACGAACATTGGCAAACTTTTGTCAAACTTCGTCGCTTCATATGATCTGAAGCGACGAAGTTAAAACACACATGGTAACCTTGTGACTTTAAGCTTGGTTGCTTCAACTATCTGAAGCGACGAATTTTGAACCAAAGTTCGTCACTTCAATTTTTAAACTTCGGTTTTTCCGACAATTGGACGGCAAAACGACGTTTGTTCCGTCCCGAATTTTAACCGCGTACCATAATATACGTACACTTGACATCCAACGGTCAGTTAGTCCAAATGGATTACTTTGATTATTGAAAACTCAAGTATCCCCCTATGTTGCTTAACATTTATATTAGGTCAATTTTTAAACTTCGGTTTTTCCGACAATCGGACGGCCAAACGAGGTCCGTTCCGTCCCGAATTTTAACCGCGTACCATAATATACGTACACGTGACATCCAACAGTCAGTTAGTCCAAATGGATTACTTTGCTAATTCAAAACTCAAGTATCCCCCTATGTTGCTTAACCTTTATATTAGGTTAATAAAGAAGTTGTTGCTTCTTGAAGGCGCTATTAAGAGCGGACCTCTATCAGCAAAATTGACCATTGGATGTGACATGTATGTAATATAAGGGATACGGTTAAAATTTGGGCCGGAACGGGCGACGTTCGGTTCATTGGCGGATCTAGTGTGTATATGGGGGGGGACTGATGCATCCCCCAAGCTGAGAAAAAAAAAAACTAGGTACTTAAATACTAAAGCCCACTCTAAACCCTTATTCTTTTCCCCCACCCGACTCCTCAGTCCTCACTTCTCCCTTTCTTCCTCAGTTCCTCTGTTTTTCTTTTTCTTCTGTCCACTCCCTGCATCCATGCTCTAGCCACTGAGGTGACTGAGCAACAGTCTCACCTCTCTGCAGCAACCACCAGCCCTCCATCGTCGCTGGCCCACCGGCCACCGGCCTCAGTCAACACTCAACAACGAGGTAGCAATTCAATCGATTTTCCAATTTTTCAAGAAATTGAAATTTCCCAATTTTAGTGTATTCTAATCTGGTTCTTGTTCATGGGTTTTGGGTATTCTACAGATTACATAAGGGATAAGGTTGATTAATCTAATTTAATCATGTGAGGGAGTGATGGACGTCTGAGGGGTGAATTTCTCAATTGGGATTCTAGGTTTGTGTTTACTGTCGTGCTTGAATGCTGGGTTTCTCTCAGGTTTGTTCCAATTTCTCATTATGCTTGAGTGCTTGATGTATATATACTTCTAAAATGTTAGGTTGTTCTTTGCTATTTTTTTAATTGTGTATTTATGTTGGGTTTTTGATTGTATTCTACTATTAGAAGGATAATTGTCTGATATAAATTTTTCAATGATTATAGGTATATTAGATTAAAATGTCAAACCTTGAGCCAAAACCGGAGCGTATGAAAAAAATTACTTCATTTTTTCTAAGAAATGTTGAGTCTGGAAGTTCAAATCTGCATTCTAATCCTTCCATATGTTCTCCAAATTTTAATGATCAACCAGAAACTTAAATTCACTCTCCATTGATCAATTCTCAACCTTTAAAGCCACCAGATAGGATCAATGCTTATGAACGTGATCCTGGATTACGTTCTCCCATATGAGATTATCCAGTGAATGATCATGATATTGTTCGAAAAGCCTATACTTTGTTGGGACCATTTCAACCTGAGTTGGAGTTTCCAATGACCAAATATGGGAGTCAGAACCGCAGTTTTCAGTATTCTTGGTTCAAGAATAATCCATGGCTTGAGTATTCAATTGTTGTTGATAGAGCATATTGCTTTCCTTGCTTCCTTTTTTATACTAAAGATTCTCAGCATCATGCATTCACTGTGGAAGAGTTTAGAAGTTGGAACAAAGTTTATGCTGGTAATAATATGTTGGTGAAACATGTCGGAAGCCTTACATCTTCACATAATGCGGCAATGCAAAAATGGAATTTGTTAAGAAACCCAAATGGTCATATTGAAACAGTTCTTGAAATAAGGTCATTGAAGGATGTGGAAGACAATCGATTGAGGCTTAAGGCTTCAATAGAGAGTGTAAGATTGCTAGCTAATCAAGGAGCTCCTTTTAGAGGTCATGATGAATCTGCAAACTCCTTGAACCAAGGATATTTTCTTGAAGTTATAAAGTCCTTTTCAAGAATGAGTGTGGATGTTGAGAGAGTTGTGTTGGGAAATGCTCCTGGAAATGCTAAGTATATAAGTCCAACAATTCAGAAAGAACTCTTAAATATCCTTGGTCATAGAGTGAGAAGCAAGATACGTGATGAGGTTGGGCTTTCTAAGTATTGTATTCTTGTTGATGAAGCATTAGACTCTTCTGGTAAGGAACATATGGCAATTATTCTTAGATTTGTTGATTCTCAAGGCTTGATTCGAGAAAGATTTTTTAAGATTGTGAGTGTTCCTAACACTACCTCACAAACTCTTAAAAATGAGATCTCGAAAGTACTTACTATGTACAATCTTCAAGTGAGAAACATGAGAGGTCAAGGGTATGACAGTGCTAGTAATATGAGAGGCATTTATAATGGGTTGCAGGCATTATTTCTTGAAGAGTGTCCTTATGCATACTTTGTGCATTATTATGCTCACCGTTTGTAGTTGTGTTTGAATGCTACGGCTCAAGGGGTGCAAGAGATTTGGCAAATTTTTTTAACCTTGAGTTTAATTGTGAATTTTGTTGATGCTTCTGCTAAGCGGCATTCTTCATTGAAAGCTGTGAGAAAGGAAGAAATTGCAAATTTGGTAGCTTGTGGGGAACTTTAAACAGGAAGTGGTGCTAACCAACTTTGTACTTTGCAAAGAGCTAGTGTTACTCGGTGGAGCTCGCATTGTCGTTCTATTAGGAGTCTAATTGAATTGTTTAGTTCAACAATTAAGACTCTTAATGATATGATTGATAAAGGAATTGAAGGACAAGCTGAAGCTATTCTCAAAGCCTTGAGGTCTTTTGATTTTGTGTTCTGCTTGCTTCTAATGAACAAAGTAATGAAAATTACTGAACTTCTTTGTCAGACATTGCAGCGGAAATCTCTTGATATGGTGCAGGCTATGAACTTTGTTGGAGTTACAAAGTCACTTCTTCAGGAGATGAGAGAAGAAGGGTGGGATGATTTGGTAAGAGATGTGGTATCTTTTTGTGAAAAACATGATCTTGATACGCCTGATATGAGTGCTCCTTTTAAGGATGGTACAGGTCGCCGTTGTCAGCAAAAGGATTTTATTACAATTGAGCATCATTACCATATAGATGTGTTTAATGTTTTGATTGATTATCAGTTGAGTGAGTTGAATAGGAGATACTCAGACCAAGCATCAGAACTTCTTTCATTGAGTTCAACCTTGGATCCTCGTGATAGCTTCAAGAGATTCAAAACTAAAGATGTTTGTAATCTTGCAAAGAAGTTCTATCCTGCAGATTTTGATGATGGTGAAATGTATACTCTAAAATTAGAGTGTGCATATTATGAGAAGGATATACGTAGTGATCCGCAATTCAAGAAATTGGAATCTATTGCAGATTTGTGCCACATCTTGGTTCAAACAAGGAAGTCAGAATTTTTCCCTATGCTTCATAGATTGATTTGTCTAGTTTTGACCATTCCTGTTTCTACGGCAACCACTGAAAGGGCATTTTCAGCTATGAATATCATTAAGAACAGACTTAGAAGTAAGATGGAAGATGAGTTTCTTGATGATTGTATGGTTCTTCATATTGAGAAAGAGAATGCTGAATCTATTACCAATGAGGTGGTGATCCATGATTTAAAAAATTTATCAACCCGTAGAGTTAAATTTAGCTAACTTATGCTCTTGTAATGTATTTTTTTTTTCAATTAATAAAAATTTCTCGCACAGTTGAGATTTTTTATTATAATATTTTTGTTTGTTTTATTAAAAAACTCAAGTCCCCCCAGACTTCAATTCCTGGATCCGCCACTGGTTCGGTTGTCCTATTAAAGGGAAAACCGAAAACACCACTAATACCCCCTAAAAGTGGACCCCATCCCGGGGGCGTTTTCGGGGGCGGGGTTGCCACAATCCCAACCCCGTGGTCATGCCCTTCTACCTTCCCCTGCCCGTCGCGGAGGAAGATTTTCGGAGGGCGGCGGTCAAAGAGTATTTATGTGGTCAAAGTGCATTTTTTTCAATTATATCCCGACGATCGGATGATCAAACGATACCTGTTCCATCCCTAATTTTAACCGCGCACCATAATATACGAACATTTGACATCCAACGGTCAGTTACTTTGCTAATTGAAAACTCAAGTCTCCCTTTTAATTATAATTTGGTGCTTAAGCAGATGAAAAAAAACGAAGCGACGAAGATTGCTGACTATTGCTCAAAACTCGTCGCTTTGTTTTGTATGTCAGCGACGAATATTGACGAAGGTTATTAACTTCGTCGCTTGAATTTTAGGTCGGCGACGAAGATTGAATTTTCGTCGCTGCAGTTTACAAAACATTGTCCGGAGGCGACAACATACCACTATTCGTCACTTCAATAATTTGTGAGCGACGACTATTGATCAATAGTGGTCGCTCTCGCTTTTTGAAGCGACAAATCCTATATTGGTCGCTTCGATGTGTTGAGGCGACAAATTTTGTTTTTCCCGTTTCAATTTTCGTTGCTTCAGTCCTTGTTTCCAGTAGTGATAATATTCGACTAGAAACACTGGTGAGGAGCTAGCTCCTATATCTGCAGGAACTAATTTGACTATGTTTGTGTGATCGTGTCCAGCTCATTTGCTAAAACTTAACTAATTGCGGAAGAACTCAAACTAATTAATAGATTTTTATTTTGAGCAAAATCTTTATACATATATGTATCTTTTTCTTTTCGTTTCTTAATTTATAGCTAGTTCGATCTCTGCAAGACTACATACACATATTAAGGCTCTGCCAGCACAGCTGATTAACTGACATATTAAGGCTCCTTGGCCTGATTTTATCACCTGGGCTTCTAATCACTTGAATGGTAAGTCTTTGGCTACTGTGATTAAAAAGTTTTGTTTGGGAGCAGCTTTTTATGCCATTTGGAGAGAAAGAACAACATAATTTTCAGAAAAGAAAGCAAGCCTCCAATGTTTACCTTTAAAGTTATTGCTAATAGTGTTAGAAGCAGATTATTATCTCTAAAGATCAAGCATCATTCTTCGAATCAAGCGCTTCTTTTGGAATAGATAATCAACAGCTCTTCTTAGTTCTTTTAGCAGGGTTTTCTGCTCTTTGGTTGTGGTCCTTCGGTGTTGCCTTTGATTAGTTTGTTGCCGCGTACACTGTAATTGTTTGTTTTGTTCCGTTTTTCTATCAATAAATTTGAATTTACAAAAAAATTTAGGCAGAAGATATATAGTAGCTGTAGCTAGTACGTGGTATTCTCAGTTTTGCACATAGACTCGTACTAGCTGATGGGGCAGTCCTTTCAGTTTCAGAAGACGAGGGTTAATTTGCTCTCCAATAGTATAGACCTATAACCGATCATTAACTGATATTGAATCGATGATGATCGAATTTCCCATTAACAAGCAATTAGTGCAGCAAATATCAAATTAAGGTCTGGACCATTAGTTACGCAAGTATTAATTGTGATCGATGATGTAATGATGTAAACAATTGGAATAAGATCGATTGACTTATTGCGCAAGGCAGCTTGACTTAATTGGTCACTCCACTTGATCACTTACTACCTAGGAAAGACCTCAATTCATGCTGAATTTGCTTTAAAACCAGAAAAAAAAAAAAGGGAAAAGAATTCAAATGCGTAATCAATGGTAGGACTCTACTTGTAGCTAAGGACTTCTATCTTCGATCTTCTTATTTGAACATTTCCTAGCTGACGAGTGAAACAAGTTGGATGGTCCCACTTATAAGTACTGGGTAGTCCAAATAGATCCAAGACAGTGATGGAAACTGTATTAGACTTTAACCTGATACAAGATAGTCTCCTCAGTGCCCGAATCGATACGCATACATTGTACATATATGGACTAATGAACATTCAAGCTACGGTTCACTCGGATATCGATCAATGGATGTGGATACGTAGTCTCCTTCAGTACACTCTAATAAGACTTGTTCAACTGGCTAATTAACCCCTTTGATAAGTTAAGGTAGCTAACAATTGCGGCCTACCCACCACTTAAATGCACTTTGTACGTATTAGTTATGGTCCTTGTGGAAATTAATCTGGACCAAGCTAGGTAGTGCTAATTCTTGATCCTGGTAATTCATTCACAAATGTTTTGGAGTCCTCCACCTATAAATATGGCACCTTAATAGATATCGAACATGCAATTTGCTGAGCTGCATATCCTTTTGAATGCACAAGATGGCGAAGTCCAATGTAGTTACCAAAGTCCCTTCTATAGTTTCCATGTTACTGCTATTGGGTATCTTCATGGCTACCATTACCACAACAGGTCTCTCTCGATCTCTCACTCAATGCATAATCATTTTTCTTGTTGATTATAGTCAGTGTGCTTATCCTATATGTTCGTAAATCTTGTTTTTGGAGCTAATTAAGATATACATGTATATATATGATATGCAGGTGCCCAGATTGGAGTTTGTTATGGAAATGTTGCAAATAACTTACCACCCCCACGAGATGTAATAGCAATGTACAAACAATATAACATCAAAAGGATGCGGATTTATCATCCTAACCGTGACGCTCTCGAAGCTCTTAGAGGCACCAGCATCGAACTCATCATTGGTGTCGAACACGAACGCCTCCAGGATATTGCTTCTAATCAAGCCAGTGCTGATAACTGGGTGCGTCAAAATGTGGTAGCTTATGGAAATGTCAATTTCAAATACATTGCGGTTGGGAATGAAATAGAATCAGGTCCAATAGCACAATATGTTGGCCCTGCCATGGAAAAAATTCAAACTGCAATTTCTAAGGCTGGTCTTGCAAACAGAATTAAAGTTTCTACGGCCGTTCATCCTGTAATCCTCCAAGATTCGTACCCTCCATCAAAAGGATCATTCAGGCAAGACCATCGAGCATTTCTTGATCCTGTCATTCGTTTCCTTGTGCAAAATAACTCTCCGTTGCTTCTAAATATGTACACCTACTTCACTTACATTTTTAACCGAGCAAGCGTTGATCTTCGATATGCTCTTTTTCAATATCCATCAGTTTTGGTTCAAGATGGACAATATGGCTATCGAAACCTGTTTGATGCAATGCTCGACGCACATTACACCGCTTTAGAGAAGGTTGGCGGTGGTTCTGTGAGAATTGTTGTATCGGAGACTGGTTGGCCCTCCGCTGGTAATGATGGTCAGGTTACAAATAAGGAGAATGCAAGAATCTACAACTCAAATGTGATCAACCATGTCAAGGGTGGTACACCAAGGAGACCTGGAGCTCCGATAGAAACCTACTTGTTTGCCATGTTCAATGAGAATCTAAAACGCGGAGACCCGACTGAGAATAATTTCGGCCTCTTTTACCCAAACAAAAGTCCCGTTTATCCCATCAATTTCAACTAATAAGCACTTCGTTTGTGAAACGATCGATGCATAAGCATAAATAAAAACCTAAACATGCATGGCAAGAGCCAAAATATACGCATGTTGTATCTTTTTAAGAAAATAATGTCAGTACGGCAAATAATGAAATAAAGAATCGAACTTTGCTGAACTTGTATATATAAGTTCATGCTTGCGATCGTTACTGCACTAGTGAAGCTAGAAGATCATATTTCTGATTTTCTCTATCCTTTTCTTTCTTCTTTTTGTATGCGAGGTTATATATATAGTTCACAAAAGCCAAGTTAGTTTCTGCATGCATGCATGGCATCGAAATAGAAGTCTTCTTTTAATGTGTTTGTGAATTTGCTGTCTGTATCTTTGTTGTGGTAATCTCGATCGTTAAATGATCGATCATAAGCAGAAGCAGTAGTATAACAACCGCTAGTTTTCTTGTTTATTGGGAATGAAACTGTGTTCATCAGCTTCAACTCGATCTTGACGCACCTTTTTCCTTTTGTCTAAGCTGCAGCGCGCTGCCGTATATCTTTCGCGACTAGGTGGTACAATCACTGCACTGGCCTCCTTCCCTTTTCTATTTTTTGCCTTCAGCTTGTTTAATTTATTTCACCAATATTCACCTAGCTGCGATCAGACATTCAGATGCATGTACACGTACGTGGGTTAATTGGTCCCTTAATAATCAAAAATATTTAAGAATTAATTAAGCTTGCAATGGATGATGAATCATGCTTGAGGACGTACTATCTCTTTATGGCTCTCTTATAGGAAAACCTACATGTATAATATCAGACCAGGGGTAGTGTAGGCCTGGCCAGCTTTTGCCAACTCTAACGGGAAGTAAGAGTTGCATTACATATCTGACTTCAATAGAGAAGTGTTGTATCGGAGACTGGTTTGCCTCGATCTACTGGTGAGTGATGGCGATAGCCGAATGACCACAATGGAGAATGGGAGAACTATTTTACAATTCTAACTGGATTAAATATGGCCAGGGTGGTACATACTCCAAAGTAACTTGGAGGGGTCCTATATATGTTCAATATGCGAATAACAAACAGGGAGCAGAGACTCTGAGAAAAATGTGGGGGCTCTTGTTAATCCCACCAATTAAGTTAACTAATTAAAGTGTTTCTAGGATTATATGCTCTTCATTTACGTACTCATATATATTTTTTCTTGGTTTACTATTGTATCCGTAAGCCAAAATATAGCTAGCATAATTGATGCATGTAATGATCAAGAAGTTTATGCCAGCCAACACAGTGGCCAAGAACTTGCTGAAATTTTATTTTGTAAGATTTTGGTTTTCATTGTTGGCTTGTTTGCAGTACGTAGTATATTTATGTGTACGTAGGAAACATTTTATTTTAAATTTTCCTGAACAAGTGAAGCTGTACTTGAGCACGAACCCAAATTGTGCTATTCCACTAGAGTTAGATGGAAATAAACTTACTTTTTTTTTCCTTCAAAATATTTTATTTATTATATCAATGTAATTGCTGGCAAGTGGCAACGAATCGAAAAGAAATTTTTAATGTAATTATTAACAAATTTAGGGTTCTCTCTTTGTATGTTCTTAAATGATCATACGCAGAAGCACTATCAGAAAAGGCATCATAGCCGACGAATTTAAGTCGTCGGCTATAATGGTTATAGCCGACGATATAATTATTATAGCCGGCGATTTCGTCGGCTATAACCATTACCCGACGACATATCGTCGGTTATAACATCGTCGGAAATACGCCGTCGGCAAAACTATACCCGACGACGATATCGTCGGCTATAACCATTTTAGCCGACGAAATACCACTACAGACGACGAATTTCGTCGGCTATAATGGTTATAGCCGACGAATAAAGAGTTCGTCGGCCGTTTTTTTTCATATCGTCGGCTATGACCCCTTTTCTGGTAGTGAAGCCCTAATGCTCTTCCTCCTCCATTGTTGCAAATGGAAACATGGATAAAGCAATCGATGTCATCTACGATCATTTCAAAATTCAGATAACACTCGTCAAGTATTGTAGAGGTTTCTTTCTTTTCTTTTCGATCAGCTTCCTCCAGAGTACTTAGGGCTGTAAGCTGACTTGATACAGGTCGAGTTTGGCTTGTATTCGTATCGTTTTGTAAAAGAAACACAGTTTTTTTTTTTTTAAAACAAAAAAAACTTTTTATTAAATAACTCACACACCCTTACATATGTCAATGAGATTTGAACATATGACCCCAATGTTGTTAGTTAAGCTATTTAACCAACCAAGTCACAGCTCACTGACGCAGCCAACCGCGAGCTCAATAATAAGCGTGACAAGAAAATCAAACCGAGCTTGAAGTTTCTATAATATTCGACTAGAAACACTGGTGAGGAGCTAGCTAGCTCGTATATCTGCAGGAACTAATTTGACTATGTTTGCGTGATCGTGTCCATCTCATTTGCTAAAACTTAACCAATTGCGGAAGATCTCAAACTAATATATAGCCTTTTATTTTGAGCAATATCTGTTTATGTGGATTGAATACAAGCCTTTTCTTTTCGTGTTTCTTAATTTATAGCTAGTTCAATCTCTGCATGACTAAGTTATTGCTTTGCCAGCACAGCTAATTAATTATGACATGAGAATTCAACTGTCATAATTTAGGCGGAAGATATATGGTAGTTAGCTAGTACGTGGTGCTCAGTTTTGTACACATTTATCATAGACTCGTACTAGCTGATGGAGCAGTCCTTTCAGTTTCAGAAGACGAGGGTTTGCTCTCCAATAGTATAGACCTATAACCTATCATTAACGGATATTGAATCGAAGATGATCGAAATTTCCCATTAACAAGCAATTAGTCCAGCAATATACCAAAATTAAGGTCTGCACCATTAGTAACGTAAGTATATATTGTGATCGATGTTGCGCAGGGCAGCTTGACTAAATTGGTCACTCCACTCGATCACTTACTAGCTAGGAAAGACCTCAATTCTTGCTGAATATGCTTTAAAACCAGAAAAAAGGGAAAAGAATTCAAATGCATAATCAATGGTAGGACTGAACTAGTCGGACTTCTATCTTCGATCTTCTTATTTGAACATTTCCTAGCTGACGAGTGAAACAAGTTGGATGATCCCACTTATAAGTAGTGGGTAGTCCAATAAAACTAAGACAGTGATGAAAACTGTATTAGACTGTAACCTGATACAAGATAGTCTCCTCAGTGCCCGAATCGATACACAGACATTATACATATATGGACTACTGCACATTCAAGCTACGGTTCACTCGGATATCATATAAATAGATCGATGGATGTGGATACGTAGTCTCCTCCAGTAAACTCTAATAAGACTTGTTCAACTGACTAATTAACCCCTTTGATAAGTTAAGGTAGCTAACAATTGTGGCCTACCCACCACTTACAAGCACTTTGTATTAGTTATGGTCCTTGTGGAAAATTAATCTGGACCAAGCTAGGTAGTACTAATTCTTGATCCTGGTAATTCATTCACAAATGTTTTAGAGTCCTCCACCTATAAATATGGCACCTTAATAGATATCGAACATGCAATTTGCTGAGCTGCATATCCTTTTGAATGCACAAGATGGCGATGTCCTATATAGTTGCCAAATCTTCTATAGCTTCCAAGTTGCTACTACTGGCACTACCAGATCGGACAGAATAGCCGACGAAAAAAATTTCGTCTACTATTAAAAATTTTCGTCGGGTCTTCCTTCTATCGATGAAAATTTCGTCGGCTATTATTCGTCGATAAAACTGCGTCGGTAAAAATATACCCGACGACAATAACGAAATCGTTGGCCATTCCAAAGTTATCACCGACGAAAATACATTTCGTCGACCAAACCTTGGCATAATGCCCGACGAACTTCATCGGATATTTTCACATATGGCCGATGATATCGTAAAATATAGCCGACGATCTCTTCTGTTTCGTCGGTTATTTGTTCTGAAATATAACTGACGAAAAAAATTTCGTCGGAATATATTAATATTTTAAGAGGCATTAATTAGTTATAGCCGACGAAACCGTCACTATTTAACATAGACCACCAACGAAATAATGTCATTTTCGTCGGTTATAACAGTTATAGCCGACGAAATTTGGTAAAAATCGTCGGCTATAGCAGTGATAGCCGACGAAATAATGTCAATATTGTCGGCTGTTCTTACATTTTGGGGAAAAAAAATTAAATTAATTTCTAAATTACCATTCCAAGCAACCTGCAATTCACAATGACAATCCAACAAGAAACACGTTCTTCATTAATTATTTAATTTGTTCCATCATGGCCACCATCCTGCTGTCCATCATGCTCGTCATCCTGCTGAATGAACTCGGGAGCTCTCGGCATTCGAGGTTCATCTAACAGCTCAAACGGGGCGGGGGTTCAAGGCCTTGTTGTTGTGCCGCGAACATAGCATACCACCATTTTTGTTGGCCGGCGTAGTTCTGTCGCCGAATTCTCTCGCATTCAGCATGCCAACGCTACATTTTCATCTGATATTGCTGTGTTCTGCGTTGTTGCTCCTGTGATCTCTGGAACTGGGCCGCTAATCTTGCATTTTCTTCTGCCAATCTCTGCATTTACCCCTTCATCTGTTGGGTGTCCCCGCCTCCCCTCTTTTGAGCTCCCTTAGTGGTCTTCAGGACCCCTATTCCAGAACTTTCCAAACTCCGGCAGTAGTAGTCGTTTGACCGTTTTGGGAAGGCTGCGTCGAATATCCTCGCTGCAGTTTGGACATTCGATCGGTCGACATGGCTCAGGGCTTCTTGCAGATATTCCTCTGAAATGTTCGGTTGTGTCTCCCGAACTACTGCCTGCAACACTTCTTCTTCGGCCCGGTTCACCCTCTCCAAATTGAACGGAAAAAAAAAAAATTTAATATTCTAACAAATATATAATTAAGTAAAATTAATAATTAAAATTTTTAAATCGTAATCAACGACTTACAAGCTCTTCTGTCGCTAATGGATAAGCCTTCTTGAACGTCTCTACGTACGGGTTGCTTAAAGGATGATCTCTAAGCGCCTCATCCTGATATTGTGAAAATGGCCTAGAACCACCATGATGGGGAGTTGTGTTACGGCGGCGGTTCGCAGAGTTCTGCCGAGACCGTTCCTTTAAACAAATAATAAAATATTAGAAAAATGCATCAAAAAATATGAGTGTAATAATTATAAAATAATTAAACTAATAATTAAAATATTAATAAAATAAACATTTATAGTTAAGTTTAGTATTTACCTGCATAATTGAGTTGTTGAAGTCTACTGTCTTCAACCAACGCCACTCGTACTCCCTGAACATGAACTCTCTTGGAGTACCCATACGACCATATTTGTCGTATTCGGTAAAGTGAGTACGAAGCTCGTTTTTCCACTCTTTGAACCTACGGAAAAAACAAAAGTGCATTAGAAATATTATTAATATCATAAAATATTTCAAATTATAAGATGAGGAATTCCCAACGTACTTCGAGTTCTGCATCGCGTACGCCCAAGCCTGCTTGTGTTCGGCAATCTCGAAGTATGCCTGAAATATAATATTTTATTAGTTTTAAAATTATAACAATACCGAAAATTATTAAATATTACGATAAAGAAATTAAGTTTATTAAATTACTCACCGACGCCGCGTTGTTGACCTACCTCTTGATCTCTTCCGGCACATCAGCCCACCGTGTCCACAACATAGGAACTCTATCCCTAATTAGTGCTCCCACGCAACCCGCGTAATCGCGGCGTTTTTTCCCCTTAACATCCTGATTAGGGGGTTCGTTGATCTGGATCCTCCCGCTGGTCTCAACACTTTTCCTGAACGTATCAAAACATATGACACCTCTCGTATTCCTGCTTGAACTGCTAGCGGCGGTCCCTATCACATAAAAGACGATTGGTTAATAAAATTAAATATTAGTGCGTTAATTTTAATAAAATATTTAATTAATAAAATCAAATGTTACCTGAACTCGATGACCCTTCTGTCGACTTTCCTTTTAATCTCGCCGAAATCAGGAGCTCAGGTCTCTCAAATGACTCATAATTGTATGCCTCCGCAACACTCACGTACTGAGGCCTAGCAGGCCATATGGGCACACCACGCTCGTCGACCTCGGGTATGGCAGTAATGTTGTATGGCAGGTATAGCTGATTAGGGAGAGTAGGCCCCTCAGTAGAGTCAGCAGCAGACGGCGCAGGACTCGTCATCGGCTCCCGATGAACCTCAGACATACAGACCTGATGAACGTCTGGAGCTATGTCGTCCTGAAATAGCTGCGTACTACATCTCGGAGGATCTGGCCGGAGAGGGGGATATGAACTGCTCAACGGCCGCCCCGCCGATAAAAGGGTCTGGTGCCGGTTGCTCACACTCCTCCGCGGCTGGGATGAATCGATCCTCTGAGGTTGGCTGGTGGTCCTCTCAGGCTGGCTAGGGGTCCTCTCAAAGTCTCCGGATTCGCCAGAACTTCCAGAACCCCTAGATCTGGAACGACGGCCTCCGAATAGCTGTCTAAATGCATCGGCCATCTGGAAACAAATAAATTAATACATTAATTAATATTAAATTATATTACATTAGATAACAAATTCTAATTAAAATAATAACCAATAATACTAACATATTTTAAAACATACTAACAAATTAATATTTATAATTTAAATAATACTAACCATTAACATAAATATAACCATTTATATACAAATATAACTATATTTCATCATTAACATATATATACATACAAATAACCATTTATATAGTAACATAAATATAACCATTTATATAATTAGGCTACCAATTTATATATATAATTAATTTAACAATTTATATATAACAATTAAAATATACATTAACATATATATATATATATATATATATATATATATATACAAATATGTGTATATATTAACAAATATATAACAATTTATATAATTAATCTACAAATTTATATATATAATTAATCTAACAATTTATATATATAACCAATATATATAACAATTTAACACACACTTAAATATCTAAATTATATACCTAAATTATACAATTAAAATAAATTGCAAAAAAAAAAATATTACCTAGCGGAGGAGGAGAAGGAGGAGGAGGGGAAGGAGGCCTGAGGAGGAGGCCGGAGGAGGAGGAGAAGGAGGCCGGCGCCGATTTGAGGAGGAGGAGGAGGAGGACGCTGCAGATCGGAGAAGGAGGAGGAAGTAGATGAAATTCGAAGGATTGGAGACGCAGATCGGCGGAGATGTTTTTCCGGAGGAGGAGAGAAAAAGTCGGGCTGAAAGCGACTTTCAGCTTTTATAGTAGAGAGAATAGCCGACGATTTAAAATATTTCGTCGGCTATTCTTTGAATGTCGTCGACTATACTTTGGAAGATCAACAGCTGTCGGATCTGAGCCATCCAACGGCGGACAATAAAAAGGCGCGGATCGCAAGAGTTTAGCCGACGAAAATTATATTTTTGTCGGCTAAACTGTAGGTCAAACCACTAAGTCAAACCTCTAAACGCTTAAAAATGGAAATTAGTCTAGTTAAACGACGGTTTCTGGGCTCACCTTCAACAGATAATAGTTTCAAATCAATGAGACGCAACTAATCATATAAAATTTTTACAAAATTGATTTAACGAACGTCATGCTAACCATAGGAAAACGAAAGTAAAAAACAGTTAACCGCAACATTCGACACACAGATTTTATCAGAACCTTGTCATTTTTCAACCGTAGACGTATTTCATTATTTCGGTCATATCTTATTTCACAACATTTTTGCATTTGAAGAGTCTACATATAGTAACTATTTGAAACTATACATTCACTTAAACACTTAGTAAACAAGTTAAAAAACATTAGTGCATATGTTCTGATTTTGAATCTAAAAGTTTAGAAAATCTATTCCAACCGTCAGATATAACCGTTAAGATTAAATACATGTATGAAAAAAAATCCAACTTCAGCTGACAACGTTAAAGGCTTGATCGGAACGGTCAACCGGGTAAGTCAAACCTCTAAACGCTTAGAAATGGTAATGGGACTGTCTAAATGACGTTTTTTGGCCTGACCTTCAACAGATAATAGTTTCAAATCGATGAGATGCAACTAATCGTATAAAAATTTTCCTCAAAATATTTACCGAAGGTAACGCTACCATTAGGGAAACGAATGAATAAAACCTTTGACCGCATCTTTCGACACTCAGATTTTATTGGAATCTTGTCATTTTTCAACCGTAAATGTATTTTATCATTTTGGTCATATCTTATATCACGACTTTTTTCTGTTTGAATGATGAAGCAATGGTTTATCGTTAGTGATAGAAAATGGAATCTGGTCATTTTTTGTTTTTTCTGTTTTAAATCATAGCCGACGAGAGACAACCTCGTACTCGTCGGCTATTCTTTTGTCGTTTTCTGTCTAAAATAAAATATGTATTTTTCAATATAGTTATGGCCGACGAAATAATGCATTTTTCGTCGGCTATTATGAGTATAGCCGACGAAATAACGTGTTTTTCGTCGGCTATTATATGAAAAAGGTAAAAAAAATCAGTAGGTTTACACCTCTCGTATTCCTATTTCCTGTTCATATATAACCAAAATTGAACATCAAGAAAACAGAAACACAGCAGTCAACATATTTCAATTTTTTTTTAAGGGGTTTGGAACTCAGCTAAAACTCAAAATCAACATATATACACATATACGTAGCTATATATAGCTCCACAATGTAAGAGATGACAGATTTCAACAATACCCACAGATTTTTCACTCTTTCTCCCGTTTTTTTTCTTCCTTTTTTTTTAAATGAGAAGCTGCTGTCTAGATCTGAAAATATAGACTTATAGCCGACGAAAATGTCAATTTCGTCGGCCAAAATTTCAAAAGTTTTCGTCGGCTAATGTTTCAGAGAAAGGCCGACGAAAATCCAAATCGTCGACTGAAATATGAATATAGCTGACGTTTTTTGTTTATACCAACGAAAAAACAGTATCGTCGGCTATGGTTAAACTATGACCGACGATTTTGTTTTTCCACCGACGAAAAATAAAATCGTCGGCTATTCGTTGGAAGTACCGACGAAAATTTTAATTCGTCGGCCGTTTTTTTTAATTTCGTCGGTAAAAACCTTTTTCTGGTAGTGTGGGTACTCTCATGGCTACCATTGCAACAACAGGTCACATATATTGTTAGATTAACTTCATGTCGATCGATTATAGTTAGCTGTGCTCCTACCTTGTATGTAAATTAGGGCTGTGACTTCCGAACCGAAAACCGAAAAAAAACCGTATCGAAATCGAATCGTAATCGAAAAAAACCGAAACCGAATAAAAACCGAACCGAAAGAGAAAAAACCGAACCGAACCAGATATATTCGGTTCGGTTTCGGTTTGCTGGTCCGAACCGTACCGAAAAAACCGAACCGAGCCATATTTTCCAAAACGAATGGCTTGAATATCGTTTATTTTTTTATTTGATTAGTTGGCTTTGTTATTATGCATTTTAATTGTTTCTCTGTCTTTTGTTGTTACTTTGTTACGTAGAAATCCGTAAGGAACTTTCTGAGGCTTCATCAAATATGGGACCTCCTACAAGTGTCAATCAAGCTTGATGTTGGTGCCTTGTTGGGTATGTTGTTGAGTATCTCTCTTTATTACATACGAAAATATTTGCTTATTTAGTATGTAGTTATGTACTATAGTTTGATTCTTAACAATGTTTATTGGTGTTGTAGGTTTATGAAAGTGAGAAGAGTAGACAACTTGAGAATGAAGTGTTTGTGATATTTGGATTGTAATTTTTTTTTATCGAATGGACTGTAGACTTTTAACTTTGGTTTATAACTTTATATTTGAAACTTGAAAGTTGAAACTTTAAATTTGTGTTGTAAACTTTCGGACTTTATAACTTTCGGACTTTAATTCGGTATGTATTTGACTATTTGTTATGGTTTAAAATTTTGAATATGTGATTTGTGATTATTAAGTATTGAGTAGTTATATTTGAAAAACAATTTGTAAAGGAAAAAAAATGTAGTTACGAATTTTCGTCTTTTCGATCACTTTTAAAAGTGAAAACAGTTTTCAAAAGTTCAGATTATTTTTCTCCAAAAAAAAAAAAAAAAACCGAAAAAAAACCGAAAAAAACCGAACCGAACCGAACCGGTTCAAATCGGTTTTCAAAAAAAAAAATAAAGAAACTGAACCGAACCGAACCGTTTAAAAATTTCGGTTCGGTTTTCGGTTCGGTTTTTAACCGAACCGTTTGAACCATTTAACAGCCCTAAAATTGTAAATCTTGTTTTGGGAGCTAATATACATGTATACATGCATGATATGCAGGTGCCCAGATTGGAGTTTGTTATGGAACTCTCGGAGACAATTTACCACCCCCACGAGAAGTAGTATCAATGTACAACCAACAAAACATCAAGAGGATGCGGCTCTACGCTCCTAACTTTGACGCCCTCGAAGCTCTTAGAGGCTCCAACATCGAGCTCATGCTTGGTGTTGAAAACGAAAGCATTCGGGATATTGCTTTAAATCAGGCCAACGCTGATGACTGGGTTCAGAAAAATGTGGTAACTTATGGAGAGGTCAATTTCAAATACATTGCGGTTGGGAATGAAATAGAATCAGGTCCGACAGCACAATATGTTGGCCCTGCCATGGAGAAGATTCAAAATGCAATTTCCAGGGCTGGTCTTGCAAAAAAAATCAAAGTCTCTACTGCTGTTCATCCTGTAATCCTCCAAGAGTCGTACCCTCCATCAAAAGGATCATTCAGGCAAGACTACCGGCCGGGCATTTCTTGACCCCATCATCGGTATCTAGTGGGAAATAAATCTCCATTGCTTCTAAATATGTATCCGTATTTCAGTTTCATATACAACCGAGCAAACATTGACCCTCGATACGCTCTTTTTACATATCCTTCAGTTCGGGTTCAAGATGGAGAATATGGCTATCAAAACCTGTTTGATGCAATTCTTGATGCACATTACTTCGCTTTAGAGAAGGTTGGGGGTGGTTCTTTGAGAATCGTTGTATCGGAGACTGGTTGGCCCTCCGCCGGTGGTGATGGTGATGTGACAACTAAGGAGAATGCGAGAATTTACAACTCAAATGTGATCAGGCATGTCAAGGGTGGTACACCAAAGAAACCTGGACGTCCGATAGAAACCTACTTGTTTGCAATGTTCAATGAAAATCAAAAACGTGGAGACCAGACCGAGAATAATTTCGGCCTCTTTTTCCCAAGCAAAAATCCCGTTTATCCCATCAATTTCAACCCGTAGTCCCTAAAACCCCTGAACCCTAGGATTGTAAGCACTTGTCTTGTGTGTCACAAGGCCTAAGCATAAATAAAAACTAGGTCACTTGCTTGTATTCCTAGTTAATCCTAAACATGGCAAGAGCCAAAATACTTGTAAGCTAGTTGATTATTTTATCTGTTTATATATATAAAAGCTTATCTTCATAATAGCAATCTCGCCAATTTGAGTGTGGGTGCTCTGTTGCATCTTTATTTCTGCAAGCCAATGAAAATAGTTAAAATACACATCTAATATCGATTGCGTATTATTAGCTGGCTTCAATTTTGATCACATATTTCTGCAATCTTCGGGAGCTCTGCCTAGATATTAGAATGATGCTTCTTGTATTTCTAAATAACCACATATCAAAGAGCAAAACATGGCTAAATAGAACAAAATAAATCAATATTCTAATCAACAATCTTGGCTTTTAGAATGGGGAAGTAGGAACAGCTATTTCAAATTTCAATACTAGACTATCAAGAAAATAGAAACGCACTCTTTGAAATGAATATCATGAAATCAACAAAAGTTTCAATGAGGATAATCAAATTATGACGGTTGTTGCTGGAACTACGCCCTTTCTTAAATAACTCATAAGCCATAATGCAGTGATTTTGGTTTGTGGAAGTCATAGCTCGGGAGCTTCTCCACAAATTCAATCATGCTTACTTGACGATCGTTCTTTTGCCCAAATTGTCGCACATTTGTATGAAAAAAAATGAAAGAAAAAGAAGCTACAATTTATGGAGCGTGAAAACTAGACTGTTATTTTGCAGTTAAAGACATTCCATTGAAAGGTGATTACTCTCAAGACCCCAAACCTGGACAAACAGCATCTATCGATTTACACTTGGCTATATATTAAATAGCAATTTCGCTTCTACCCAGGGAAGCTACAGAGAGAAGAGATACGCATGAATAGACTTTCAGGCAAAAAAAAAAAAAAAGAGAGATCGGTGTCTTTCATTTAGGTATGGGTGAAGGAAGATGGCATTTCCACCATCTCATAGGGTTCTCCATTTCCTCTTGGCCTTGTGGCAATCCTCCTACTTTTGGAAGGTGTTTGAGATCTATTTTTCTCATTGATGCTTAGCAGTAATAACCCCCAAATTCAAAATGATCTTCCATAGATGACCTTGAATTACTAGAACTATATGAATGCGACCAGAGAAATCAGCATTAGGTGTTGCGTGAAGTTCTGCTTCGCTGAAATGGTCGTCTGCATGGCTGAAAAACGCGCCTGCAGTACTGGGAGATTGGAGTCTTAGGGACCGGAATTAGTTTCCCGACAATAGCAAGAGGCCAGCTGTTAGAAAATAAAAGTAGGTAAGTATCTGCAAATCCATTTATCTGCAAAGTAGGCCAGTCTTAGGTTCACAAGTCACTTGTACATAAGCCTACCTGATGATTATCACCCCACCCCAAAAAAAAAAAAAAACCTACCTGATGATGGCAATACCGAAGCAAATAAGCCATTGCTGCCAGTCAAGTACGACAGTTTTAGTGAACGTTCCAAGAAACTGAATGATCATTATCTGCAAATCCATTTATACTGAGTAAGTGTATACTGTATAGTAGTAACTAACGAGTACCAAAAAACAAAATAACAATGTAGTTGCATCTCACCTGAAGTATAGATGTGACTCCTATTATTCCCATAAAGAGGTAGTTCTTAGTCACTCCACTGAAGACATTCAGTTCTTCAGGCTTTCGAGCATTAAACTCATTAAAAATCTGTATGAAGATCCAGAGAATTGCTCTTAAGAATAAGTACATTAGAACCAGCTAACTTCAGTACAATGAGTTCAATAACTAGCAAGCAGAATAGAACAATGAAACCAAACCAACTAAACAAACTCATTCATATAGTTATATAAAATTTCGGAACTTACTTGGCAGAAGACAAAAGCATTGAATATGACAGTATTCTTCACACTAGCGGCTTTTGTGTTGTCCTCTTTCAGACCAAGAATACTATTACCCAAAAAGTTGAGGACAAGGAGCACACAAACTTGATACAAAGCCTGGAGGACAAGGAGAACAAAAAGGGTGCTAAGAGAACAGTCGTACAAAAAGTAGTTTTGCCCTTGCAGTACTGTGACTTTTGTATACAGTCATAAGATGAATGGGTAGGTACCTGAATGAGTAGGTTCCTCCACATGATGTTGGTTATAAGTGGTGCCCTAGGAAAACAAATATGAGATTATTTCTTCATATCAATTTAGTATAGAGGTAGTTCCTTAAGACAATTCACAATACAAGGTTATAAAATCTATCCAATGGTATTTCATGACCAAATTTTCCATTCATAAGATGTGCACAACTTGAGAAATAAATCACATGGTAAAATAAATGCAATTGAAATCTGTATCAAGACAAATAAGTGATAGATCTCTATCCCTATAAAAATATCATAAAAGGCCGAACAAAAGACACGACAACAATATTAAGAGCAAGAGGCAGAGATTAACCAAATTATTTTCTTATTATGTAGCCCAGAATCCATATGTGTCACAACATTATTAAACTCATCATCTCAGAGGGAAGCCAAACAATAATAAAAAAAAAAATATTAAATAACATCCACAGTTTAATAGAAAAAAAAATTCCTTTCACGAAAAAAAAAAAAAATTATGATTGCAAAGTGTGCAGCAATAAGCAAACCCATCCCTATGAAGATAGTTTGTGCGAAGTTAGAAACAAACAATTCACAGTAGACCAATCAATCTATGATACAGTAACAATATTGGCAGAAAATATTAGGGAAAGTGACTACAAGAACCCTACATATACATTATGTTAATGGATGGACACCATATTTCTAAGAGCATAAAGCTACAAGGATTTAACTTGGATGGTGTTAAGCAGCAAAGACATGTTAATGCACACAATCTTATACCTTCGGCCAACAGGTTCTCTATGCATAAGGTCGTCTGTAGGGGGTTCTGTTGCCAGTGCAAGTGCTCCTAGAGTATCCATGATCAAGTTAACCCACAGAAGCTGTAAGAAAAATATAAAACAAATTATTGATATTCAAGTATTTGCAAGGAACATCAAATTAAACTTGGTAAACCCTTAATGACAAAGCACAATGAATAACTTCTGGAACTAACACCAGTGATCTCAAATTGATTTGAGTCTAGTAATTTCTGTCTCTAACATGTCACAGAAAGTTGAGTATATGCCACAACAAATAAATCTACAGTGGCTTTGCCCATCTGACTAGGGTTTCAATGCAGATTGTTACAAGACATGCACATTAAGACAACTGAATAATAAATATCTATAACCAAGACACACACACATATACGTATCTCAGATCACAAGAAAGAAAGATCAACCTGTACGGCATTTAAAGGAACACGACCAGAGGATATTGCTGCAACAACATTAATTGTAAGAGCAGCAACATTAACAGTAAGCTGGAATTGGATAAATTTCTGAATATTTGCATATACAGAACGTCCCCAGCGAACAACCTACATTAAGCAGAAAGAGAAAGCCACTCAGAGATAATAAAATCACCATCCCAATCCTATAATTATAACAGTAATCCAAGGTCAATACAGTGGAAGTCAAAAACTCATTCAAACTGGAAAACTTCCTGAATTATTTTTACCAATTTTCTGAAACCTGAAGAAGTATAGTTATGGGCTACAGCCTACAGGTGAAGTGAATGAAAACTAAAGTGTACAAAACTTGGGAAAGACCTGTCGAGATTTGAGCCATCATTTTTCCAGAAACCTTCTTTTGAAATCCATATACTAGTTTGAATGTTTGAGAAATAAGAATTTTGAGAACATATTTTACGTCCATTTATATTAATGAAACTAAACGAAAAAGGAGCAGATTGGCCTGAATATAAAACTGAAGCACAACAGTAAAAAAAAAAAAAAGGATAATAAGACTTTTCTCACCTTTACAACAGAAGCAAAATTATCGTCCAAGATAATGATATCCGAACTTTCTTTTGCAACTTCAGTTCCTTGAATGCCCATAGATAGACCAATATCAGCCTAAAATTCAAAATGGTAAAGAAACTGATCAACTACAACTACAACTACAAAACATTACAGTAATGGATATTGAGTAGATGGAGTGTTAGAACATGAATTCCTTGTAGTTATGATTTACATTACACCCCACTTCACGTGTGTAGGAACTGATAAACTACAACTACAACTACAGAATGCATTGCTATAAATGTCGTAACAGTCCTATGACTTAGAGCTGTGTCTCACAAAACTGGCATCTAGAAAACTTAACACAGTTATGAGTTAGATTACACCCCACTTCACGTTTGTGCCAGCATGGATATTCACATGCTACACCTAGAAGGATGCATATTTTTATCTAAGCATGCAGATAAAAACACCTCTTGTCCATTTTTCAAATAGGAACTTTATAAATAATCAAGAAACCAAGTTCGAAAGTAGATGGACAAGAAGTCCAGCTGTCCCAAAATAAAAAACACCAGGAAGAAGACAAGATCAACACTTGGGCACCTAAAACCAAAAGATTACTATTACCACAACTTACACAAAAATGCTGAGAAGTCAAGATTGTGTCGTATTAGAACATGATAAAGAACTGTGAAGCATGCAATAGAAACACTAATCTTGATTGCTTGAATACAAATAATTTTATGTATTATTTTTCTTCTTCAACATATTTACAATATAGCCTGGTATTATTTTTCCTGGTCAATAAATTTACATTATAGTCCGCAGTTATAGCTTTTTGCTGATCAACAAACCTTCTAATTTCTTTGTCAAATGTAGAATTAGATGTCTTACATTAAAAACACATGAAGGCACAAATCATATAGATATATTAAATTCACAAAGATGACATACCTCGTGAAGGGCAGGAGCATCATTAGTGCCATCTCCTGTTACTGCAACAACATCTCCCCCCTTCCGTAATGCTTGCACAAGCAATAACTTGTCATTAGGGGAAGATCTCCCCATTACCTGTGTAACACCATGTCATTCATCAACTTATGCTCATTGGAAGTTACCCAATGTACAACTCGCACTCCTACGACCTAAAAGCTGATATGAATAGAACTTTCACAATGTTGAAACCACACCGTTATTTTCTTGGCAACTTCTTCTCTTTCTTTTTCAGATAATTCACGGAATGTTTTTCCTTCCATGATACTAGGCTCAGTAGCTTCTTCAACAGAACAAAGAATTCCACACTCTAACGCAATTGCTTTTGCTGTTTGAAGATTATCCCCGGTGACCATCCGCACCTACAGGTTCACATAAGGTGTTATATCTATTTAGATAAAAAAAAAAGCCTTATCAGAAGGTTTGCTATATTTAACCCATCATCTAAAGTTTCTAATCAGATTAATAAATTCAACTAGAATATAAAGAAAACTCATCGCTTGACCAACACAACTCTTCAAAGGTTTATCAATAAATTGTCAAGAAATATAGGCCACTAGCGATCCAAGAGGCTTTTACATGTACTCCTATAACCTAAAGCTAAAAGATACACCCAAAAGGCCAGTACGCATCTCCAGACTAATCAAACGTTGTAGTTAGTAATGGTGTAACATAGAAGAATGTTGTGACTATATACATTTAGTAACATCTATAAGGTTATCGTTTAGAAAATGTGAAAGAATACCTTGACACCAGCTTCTGTGCATAACCGCACAGCATCTTTGACCCCAGGGCGGCAGGGATCCTACAAACACATTGGCATGTTAGATAGCATACTGCTGTATATTATATATATATATATATATATATATATATATATAGGAATTCTCAGGTGCGGACGTCCGCACAGTGCGGATTCGCCGCAAAGCAAGCCCACAACGGCGCGGATGGTGCCGGCCCGTTCCCCCCCTCCCCGCGCTCCTTCCCTCCCAGCTGGAGCTCCAGCGCCGGCCCACGGCGGCCGGAAATCCAGAAATTTGCTGCCCAGAAACTTGCAAATTCTGGAATTCCGGCCGCCGTGGGCCGGCACTGGAGCTCCAGCTAGGAGGGAAGGAGCGCGGGGGAGGGGGGGAGCGGGCTGGCACTGTCCGTGCCGTCGTGGGCTTGCCGCCGCCGGCCGCAAACGGCGAATCCGCACTGTGCAGACGTCTGTAGAATAGACGGACTATATATATATATATATATATATATATATATATATATATATATATACACCTTAAATTACACAAAAGGCCCTCAGCATGATTCTAATCTATGAAGTACGTAATTAAAGAAGAAAAATGTAACGAATCACAGAAAATTATGCAAGTGTAGAGCTTTTATTGTTTACGTGTGGGAGATCTACTCCCCAACTTAACTGAAAAGGCAAGAAAAATAACTTCATTGTCATGAGAAACCTGTTAGAGGTTTTACCTTTATACCCACAATAGCAAGCAACACAAGATTATCTTCAGGTAAAGCCCAGTGACTTAAATTCTCTTCCTCAGTAGGAACTTTGTCCAATTCATATGGTCTGTATGCAATGGCAACGCATCGCAAACTGCTTGCTGCCATGCCATCAATTGCTGTCTTGAAAAAATCCTGAAAACGTTATTCAAAATTTCAACAACAAATTCAAAGAGACTTGAATTGCAGGTACAAAGGACTTGCATGAGCATCTTTGATAAAATAAAATAAAAAGCCCACTTGTTACCCTAAGTTTTTATTGAGGTCTTCTGGATTTATTCTTCTCTAATTATATTTCCTGAAATTGTCATGATAATTTTATACTCCCAACCTTATCTTGATTAATGTCCTGCAAACACCCATTTGAGTCAAGATACTCTGTACACGAGGCTAAAACCATCTCCGCGGCGCCCTTCCAATGTATATGAACTTTGGAGTCAGTCTGCTAAGACAAGATATAAGCAAAATACAAAAATCATCAGCATGGTACTAATCAAGCAAAAGAGGTTGAGCTTGTTTGTGCACTTCAATATTTTAAACCTTCAACAAATTACCACTTTCAGTGCAACACCTCCTCGTTTTTTCTCTGAGTTGAAAGGGAACACATGAAGAATCGTAGACTCGGATCTGATAGCATTAAACTTCATTCCCAACTGAAATGCAGATTTGATCACGAAGTAAATATTTTAATATAGGAAACTGAAAGTACAAACTTTAGCATATTTTGATACAAAACCTTCACTGCCCATGAAAGAATAGCCTTTTCTGTGGGAGATCCAGATATCTCTACTTCACCACCCTGCTCAATAGAGTGCAACTATATTTAATCAGAGAAAGTAGTAATAGCGACCAAACTAAAACAATTGCAGAAAAGTATAAGTAAAGATATTACCTCTGGCTCAAACACATTCCCACTGGTATTCTGCGCAATTCCTTCACTTAGCAGAGTGGGAACCAGTGAATGCAACTGTGAGGAATCATCTGGTGGATGCATCTTGTTTCTTCCAACATATGCCTCGACCACAGTCATCTGCAACATGTCATTTTTCATAACTTAAACCAGTGGGTCCCTTATCAAGACTTTGTATTTAAAAATAGTAAATAAAGGACTATTCAGTTTTGTGAATAGGACATACCTGATTCAAAGTCAATGTGCCAGTTTTATCACTGCAGATTGTTGTTGCTGAGCCCATAGTTTCACAAGCCGACAGTCTACGCACCTGCACACATGTGCTGTTAGCAGTAATTGCAGAAGAAAGACATTACAAATGATGTTGGAAAACTAGTCAAAAGGGGGAAATAAAAAAGATACTTGCCAATGCCTTATCCGCCATCATTTTCTTCATTGAGTATGCTAGCCTGTTATGAGTTGAAGTCCAAATGCAAAAGATGATAAGATACATTTGAGCAATAATGCTATGAGAAAATTATCCTTTAATATCATTACAACCTAAGAAAAAGTGGTAGCTGCTACTTACGTTAAGGTGACAGCCAAAGGTAACCCTTCAGGCACTGCAACAACTACGATGGTAACCTGAATCGTTCTAAAATTATCAAAGAGATCAGTATAAAACAACAAACCTAACAAGCATCCAGAAACTTCACTTACAGCAATGGTGAAAATTTTTACAGCTCCATCTACAGCCTTGCCAAGGCTAGTCTTCCCAGATTCAAATTCCACTTTTCCATCCGTATTTTTTGTATGTCCAGTAAAGTATCTAAAATTTCAAATAACAGTGTAGCTGATAAGTTATAAAGAAATCATTTACTAGCATATAGATTATTCTTTTATAATATATATATATATATATATATATATATATATATTACTTAGTGATGAAATATTACCTGATCCAAAGAACAAGAAGCACCACAGCAGCTACTGAAAGCCCAACTATGCCGATAAAAGTTGCAAGTCCATTTAAGCGCACCTATCCCAGACCACAAGTAGATAACGTTACGATCTAAGTGAATTTTCCATAATTAAACGACAATATTTAACAAAAATGCAAGAACCTGTAAAGGAGTTTCTTCACCGGTGTCCTCAGATATGCTTGCCATCAACAATCCCCATTCAGTATTGATTCCAACACTCATTACCTATATAAAAACATAAGGCTGATCAACCTCGGACTTGATACAGGATTCTACTCATCGTTCCATCATAGAACACATTCCAAAAACATGATTTATTGTAGCATTGTAGGACAAGTTCAAGAAACATGACTCATTGTAGCATTATGGACAAATTCCAGTTAAATAACTTATTAACAAACTTCACACTCTGAAGTTAGTCCAAGTTTAGAAATGTTCATAGCAGCGATCAAACATTTTAATAGTAGCAGAAAGCAAAGGACATATAATGGAGTATATCTGCACCCTCGCATTGACATCCTAATGTTAATTTAATAATATCTGAAGTCCTGGTATAAGATTAAAATAAAAACACCTGCAAACTAGTGTTTTGACTTTTGGAACTACAAAATTGGCAGATATCCATTTCCCTCCATCCAACATTTGATGACATAAGATATTCCAGACCCCGTTGTAACAATATCAAAAGAGTCATGCTTATATAAAGATAGATGTTTATATATGTTTGATCAATCAAATTAGACATCATCTTAGTTTGCTCGGTTGTTTTATCTTATAGTTTTTCTAATTCCTTACAGATCGTAATATGCTAAATTCCCCCAAAATCCTCCCCTATCACAGCTTGTCTTGATAAAGTTCCTTTTTCTTCTCAAAACACTAAAATAAAATGCAAATATTGTCCGGAAAACAAAAAAACAGTATCCAACTTTCTGAGATCACCAGAAGAAATTTTTACCAGCATGGTACCGACTCCATCAGCTACTTTGCAACCAGACATTAAGAATGGTGCCTTTTGATCCTTTTGAACCTGAAAGAGACGGTGTTTAAGAATTATAAGGATCTAACAATAAGATAGTTAAAGTAATGCAAGGCATTTCACTCACAATTTTGCTCTCTCCAGTCATACTAGACTCATCAATTGCAAGAGAATGACCAGTAATCAAGATTCCATCAGCCGGAACCTGTTTACAAAAAAATTTAATCGTTTCATATAAATAAAATTTCATTTCCAATAGAGCAAAATAATACGTTAAGCACACTCACCTGATCCCCAATTCTGAGAGGTACAACATCACCAACCACAATATCAAATATTGAAATCTTTACTGTTCTACCGCCTCTCATGACCTGCAAAACAAATTTCAATATATGAGCCAAGTTTAGATTTATAAAGCGACGGTTGAAATTCCAATGATGGAAGAGTACACACCTCCAATTGTATATTTTGCTTTTCCTCATTTAGATTTTGAAACTGAAGAGATTGCCGGTAATCACTAACAGCTGGCAGACAAAAATTGGCAAAGGAAATAGAAAATCAATATCTTGCTTCTAACATAAATCTCATTGAAAGAAATGTACAATTATAAAAGTTCTGCTTGAAAGCGTAATGATAATTTGTTCCATTGAAAAAAAAATTAAACTGATTATTTGAGCCAGCAACTCTAGTACAATACTCCCTGTCATGGCCAACAGGAAGAAAATGCAGTCTAATACTAAGACGTCATTGCATAATATATTTCAACAAGGACCATATGTGATGATTAAATGGAAACAATTACATCTACAATTGCAACCTCTATTTCAGTACCTGTAACAATGATAACAAGAATGACAGCAAATGCAATGCTTCCTCCATCATACCATCCGTGAGACAGCCCCTGTGAGGAATTTCCAAAGAAATTTATGATATTTAAAATATATGTATTTTAAAAATTGAAAATGCAAATGCCAAGATAGTTAGACTAATAAGCATCTCTCAGTATATATATATATATATATATAAACAGAGAAAACAGAGAAGAGATAAAGAGTAGATTTCAACACACCCAGAAAAAAAAAAAGTAATAATAATCTAAACCCTAAACTCTAAAAAGTATAATTGAATTGGATTGGCATGTCTATAACTCTATATTTAGGTCATGTCCAGCTGCACTGATGTCATGGCTTTTACTTAGAGTGATGGTATATGACACTGTTATTTTCAAAGGTTTGTGTCAAATGATAAGTATACATAATCAGGAGTTTTTTTTTTTTTTTTTTTAGAAACGACACACCTCTAAGGTGGCCTAAACCAGAACAATCTAAAACAAAAGCCATATTGGCTTGTAAAGGAACTCCATTAACCAGCGCTGAAGGGCTAATTGCAAGTGCCCAATAGGTTGTGCGGCTAAACCTTTTGAGTTGGAAAGTTGGATTTATTAAATTCCCAGATATCTTCTATTAAATTCCCAGATATCAAACCAGTTAATTTGCAGACCCAGGAAGAAAAAAAAAGGTGCAATCCAATGCAATTTTATTTGGGATCCTGGACTCAGCCAGAATCTGAATTTCCAATCAACTTGCACAAGTAGTTTCATAGAACTGGTTCACCTTTCAAAACTTTGCAAGAATTTGGCATTATTGTCTTGTCCTACCACAGCCTATTGATTAGCCATTGATTAAAGACTATAATAGCTACAGAAACAAGTATAATTTGCATATAAAGAATTCAGAAACCCATTTCACCGAAGCCCACTTTCTCATATAAACAAATGTGTTTCCTTGACAAAAGTGTACCTCTGTTTTTATTCCAAGTGCCAATGACACCGCTGCAGCTATTATCAAGATTATCAAAGTTAAATCTTGCCATGCTTCCCAAAGGAACCTCTGCAGGACAAGCAAAGAGATGAAATGCACTTCTTGCAACACGTTTCTAACTGAAAATAGCAACTAATAAAACAGTAAACCTTATAACAAATAATAATATACCAAGAAACTCCGCCCTTTTTTCTGAGGATATGTATTTGATCCAAACACATCCCTTCGTTTTGCTAAATCTGCTTCATCCCCATTAATTCCCTTCTCCAGATTTGTTTTTATCATAGATGATATACCTTTAACCTGATGAAGTTACGAACAGATTATGTAAGGGAAGGCACATAGAAAGTCACAACAAAGAGAAATATGTTTGCAATTGACTCACCCCTCCATATTGCTGTAGAGCGGAAGTATTATGCTCCCTAGTTAGTGAAACAAGTTGTTCATGTCCAATTCCATAATCACCACTTGGAGTTGCGGGTGTTACTGTTGTGCTTACCCCTATATATGATCCAAAAATAAGTGGATAATATGAGAAAAATGAACTGGAATGGCATCTGCCACGGGCAAAATATACAGCTAGTATTTCCTGAACTGCTTGGCAACATACTAACTTACTAAGTTATGGAACCAATCCATATCAATCCTGACACAACAGACAATAATGCTTCTGCTTTTTGCCAAAACAAAAAAATATAATAATAATTCTGCTTGAATGAGCAGAACTAATAACATACACCTTGTATGAGCCTTAAAATAAAAAGCAAACGAGCTACAAAAAGAAGTCGGCGCATGATTCAGACACTTTGACCAGCAAACAAGAAGAGTTCGCATACCAGTATTTTTTTTCTTGATAGTCAACAAAGTATAACTGAGATAAGAAATGCTCATTCAAACAACAATATTAGAAAGTCTAACACACTGTTGTATCAGAAACTCTAACAAAACAGGTTGACAAATTCGATCAGTATGGCCATTTCAATTGACCATATAGAACAACTTATATTGCAATCAGGGATGAAAGATATTGCTATTAACGGTCCAGGTCAAGAAACATATCACTGAAAATACCAATATAGGTGGAAAGGATGGAAACAGCAAAAAGCTTGCTTAACCATGCAATTTTTCAAATTAATCTTTCAGAAATGCTAAAACCATACAAACAAATTTATTATAAAACACTATATTGCACCAATTATAGATAATTATAGCATTCTGGATGAAAACAGTAGCAGCCATTGAGTGTTTCCAGAGAGTAACATACCAGTTTCCCGTTCCCCGGCCATTTTGAAAAGCAGTGCCGCCTAATATCACAAGTAATCATCAATTGAACTGCAACGATAGTACCACAAACTATAATGATAATTTGGTATGGTTAAGAACATTACTCTTACGACTTGCGCATGGGATCTAATCATACGCCTTCTACTGTCTTTCTCTTCTTCCCTTTTTAAGTCCAACGTGTACCGAAATCGACGTGAAGCATTTAACACCAGTGCGGCTTGCTGCAAAAAATCAGACCTCATTAGCACACAAACACGTGAACCAAAAGCAGTAACTGAGAAGATGAAATAATGTATATATAAAAAGTTGATGAAAACAGGTAAAACAATTTAGGTGGGGGGCATGGACCTCATGTATCAATTCACAATTTAGGTGGGGACAAGGTGCAATGAGGCACTCCCAGCCTTTTTTTTTTTGAAATTATTCTATACTCTTGGTAAAGGACTTGAATCCACCGAGAACTGATTATCCAACTTAAATACTACCTGCTGTAACAGTAGCGAAATTGTACATCTCATATACATAATTTTGCATAGCAACATAGCGAAATGTGCGATTATATGGAACTGTACTAACTTAAACGAATCATATAAACCAGAGCCTATTCTTCTCTATGTGTCCTTTACATCAATAATTCAATTCCATTCCTCCCTGAGTTACAATACTAACTTCAACAAACGCCGATTCATT
Organism: Potentilla sterilis; assembly: GCA_963682095.1. Classification (NCBI taxonomy): domain Eukaryota; kingdom Viridiplantae; phylum Streptophyta; class Magnoliopsida; order Rosales; family Rosaceae; genus Potentilla; species Potentilla sterilis. Next base: position 12,186,677 of record OY821754.1, read on the forward strand.
TAATTTCGAAACCAATGCAATCCAAGCCCCTACCTGATTCGATTCCCTTTCGGAATTCCGGTACTAACTTAAACAATGCCGGACTCCAATTCCGGTCAAGCAGTTAATCCATTGCACCAAACAAACCTAATCCTCTACGATTTTCGTACCGCATTACCAGAAATCAACAATGCGATATAGAAATTGACATAGCAAATTAAGAAGCAAGAGAGAGAGAGACTCACTCTCCATCGGCGAAGCGTGGCGGGAGGCGCGTTCTTGGTGTGAGCGATATCGAAGGGGTCGTCATCGTCGTCGTGAACGTCGCTCTTCGGCGACGCGTCGTCGCCGAACTCGGTAGGGAGTCGGACCTTGGCGCCGGACTCCATGTCGACGTGGTGGCGGCCGGACCTCGACGTCGGAAGCAGTCCGTTCGTCGATGAGTTGGAGCCGCGTGACGCCATTACGTCGTCGTTTTGAAATGTCGCAGGAGAAATGGCTCTCTCTCTCTCTCCGTTGCCGCAAATGAGAGAGGGGGTCACGATCTTTACACTGCTTGAGAGAGGAGGGGGCCCCACAAAGAACCCCAGGGCACGAACGGAAATATTAAAATCGAGAAAAAATTAAAAATGGATTTAACAGAAGGGAATTAATGTTTTTTTGGGGTTTTCTTTTTCTTTCTGGCCATTTCGGGTGCGGGAAAATCGGAGCTAGAATCAGAGAATATAGGGGAGAAAATCAACCGAGTCCGTTATGAATCGGGTAAAACCAGCTTTTAGGTGTGGGGATTATTTTTTACTGTTACGGAAACGGAATTATAGGGAGGGAGAGAGAGACCGAGACCGAGAGGGAGGAGGGATTACAGGTAAGGAGAATGAGGCCCAGATTTCCTGTGAGAGTGATAAGAGGACGACGAGGACTACACGACCAGAGAGCAACTATGAGGGGAAGCTTCCAGGAAATTTCCCCATGCATGCATGTGGAATAATAAAAAACCGGTTCAAGCCAGTAGACCGGGTCTATGGGATTTAGAAGGTATATTTCGTTGTCAATTGAAAATGAGACAACACATTGTACTATAATCCCTATTAGGGCGGGCAATGGTACACAATTCTATTCCAACCAATTCATATATCAACCGTACTGAATACGTTGGTATACCACCAAATCGGTACATGGTACACGGTACAGTATATTGTACCAACTTCAAAATATGGTACGGTAGGTGGTACATGTTTTCCCTATATCATGGTATACTGTACCTACCAGCTTATACTGAAATAGTGAAAAATACATCATTTTTTTTTTCAATCGTTTTAAGAATTTGTTACTTGTTAGTACTTTAGAAGTTTGGTTATTTGGATTTTGCCATTCAGTTTATGACTTTTTATTTGATAATTTGGTTGAAGTTGTATAAGACTATAGAGTTGTGTTGTTATTTGACTTATTTCTTGTTACTTATTTGAATTTGGCCTTTAAATTTTTGGGCTATAAATATGTTGGTATAAGCTCATTACCAACCGTACCAACCGAGTATCAACCGTACCAATTAGTTAGTATACCAACGTTATTGGCTGGTATAAATGGTGGATTTTTCATACCAATCACATATTGGTTGGTACATGATACTGGAAAAATGGAGTTGGTATACCTACCAATCCAGCCCTAATCCCTATACCACACATTAGACATTACACATTGTATTAGTCTCCTTGTGAAATAGATTGAAGTGAAAGAAGAATGGACATAATACCAGATGCGAAGCGAATAGAGCTTTTATTTGTGAGTGAAGTGATCGTGACCGTGATCGAAAAGTTTAGTAACTTATCATTTATTCATCACATGCACAAGCAACGATAATTTGTATATTTCATAATTCACCTAAGTTTGATTTAATTTATCACATGTATAGTAATTTGTCTGAAATATATATCACCCCATTAGCGTTTCAAAAAAATAAATCACCTCATCAGGTCAACTCATCCTACAAGTTAAATGTTCTATGAAAGAACAAAAAAATTATATATAACTAAGATACACGTACAAAACACAAGGTGCAACTTAGCAGTAAAACTCATCAAGTCCTTCACACTTTCGTGATTGCAAACCACATGCATCCCGAACCTTACTACCTTAGTTATCGAGAGGATGTTTGTTAACTAAAGATTCAGTGCTAAAGCTGCTGAAATTTATACTGCAGCATTGACCGGAGTCTTAACTGAAATGTAGAAAAAAATTTGTTACAACATTTTTTTTTCATTTACAAAGTAAGAATAAATTGGTGGTAACAACTAACGAGAGAGACACAGTATATACTTGATGGAAATATTTTTCTTTTATGTTTGTGGATGTATCATGTATGTGATATGCATGATATATATTGAACGTCAATGATGACATGCATCCCGCCCACTAAGGCACTGAGACAGCACCATATTGGTTGGTATGTGCAGTGTTCTTATCTTGTGTAGACCGTATAGTGTGTCTGTGTGACGTCACACGTAAAGGTTTTAACCTAGACAACCAACGTGCATGCTTACTATATGGATGTGACACTGTGTATACAAACACACACACACATTTAGAGATCGATTAAAGACGAATTACTTGTAATCTCTAATTTGGATATTTAGCCAAAATAGATATTAAAGGCCTGAGTTTGTTGAAGAATATATACATATGTTGATGCTGCTCAATACATCGTAGATCGATTTGTTTATGCAACTGACCTCTTCACGCAGTAGCTCGAGCTGGGCAGGTAAAATTGAAGAGCGAAAACTCACCGTTATCCCATGCATTCTTTACCAACTCGTGAAATTAAACGGGACGGGCCGCGGTTCCGTATTTATAAGCCAAGACGTTAGACGTGGGGTCGTGCTATAGGCAGGCAAGGTTGAACTAAAATTATGATCATCGATCGATCACAGTCATCACTGATCCAGTGACCTGTCACACCAATATACGTACGTACGTACAGGCATATATGGAAGAAAGAATATCGATCATGCATGAAAGAAGGGAAGGTAGGAAAGCTGCCCTGCAATATAGCATTTTAATGAGAGAGGAAGAGAGAATGATGTGCAGAGTGGTGGATCATGCACTGACGGGACATATGCGCGATCATCGCCAAAGTACTAGCTCTATTAGCTAGTGATCGATCAGAACTCCAGAAGGTGAAAATTTCCTGATCAGTTCAGAAGTGATATGGTAGTACGTACAATCATTCGATCCGAAGACTCTGATCGAAACAACACAGGCGCGCAGAATTCATGAATAATATTATGACTCTCTGTCATTTATTTCTTGGCTGCATGACGACTGACGAGGGCCGTGGATTCACTTAAATTGGCATCAATATACGCATATATCGATCCCCAGGGTTCTCCTTTATGAAGGTTGGTGGGTTTTGCTGATGGATGTAAATTTATATGGCCAGAGCCACAGGCATATATATATGTACGCATTGCTACCCCAAGCTCGGGTTTTCAATACTGGTTGAAGCTCTGAATAAGTAAGTAGTGTTGGTTGGGGTAGATGGCAACATTTACTGATGGCAGCAACAAAGCTTTGAATCAATGTACATCGATCATTCTACCCCCAATACATAAGACTATCCTCTCTATGTTCCATGTTGGGTCCTTTTCTTGGATATACGCACAAGAGAGTTTGTGCCTTATGTCCAAGCACGCAATTTGAACCTCAAATTTTAGGTCGGTTATCAAAGCTTGCTTGGTACTGATTATATATTCCTCAATAAAATAGTCATCACGACTATAAACACTTGCTTTCACTTGGAGGCCGAGTCTCGAGCTGAATGCGAACTTGAGTAACTGAATTGGTCTAGGGACGTACTCGAAGCTGAATCCTAAGCCATGCTAATGAGTGATGTCCATGTCAAAATTTCATGTGATCAAGTGCACTGCAAGTTAAGGTGCATGTAGTAATAAATACGTACTAATTTTTCATCTTCATTATGTTAACCTAAATAGGAAAATGATTTGGAGCCTTAATGAGGCCTTTGATTTGTGGACTCAATTTTATGTGGAATGCAATGTCATCAGTACACCTCACTAATTAGAAAAGTCATGTCAAACCATTTTAAAGTAAATAGACAATCATATCCCTCTCGATCCAACGGTTCTCCATCATTATATATTTTTCAGTAAAAAAAAAATCATATTTATATTTTTTTCTCTTTTGTTTTTTATCGCAAAAATACTTATATTTAAACTTCAAAATATAATTTAAATATTGAATATTTTTGAAAGTATTTTTTTTTTTTTGCAAACTGAAAGTATATTTGAATGTGTGTGTCACTACCAGATATGGGAGAATAGCCGACGAAAAAAATTTCGTCGGCTATGCCAATTTTTCGTCGGCTATACCCTCTACCGACGAAATTTTCGTCGGCTATAAGTCGTCGGGAAAACCCCGTCGGTAATACAATGGCCGACGAAAAAATCAAATTCGTCGGCTATAGTAGAGTATGGCCGACGAATTTACCGACGAAAATATTTTTCGTCGGCCAAACCTGGGAGAAATTGCCGACGAATTTCGTCGGGTATTTTCGAGTATGGCCGACGAAATTCAGTAACTATAGCCGACGAAATTCGTCGGCTATTGTGTTTTAACTATAGCCGACGATTTATTAAACTTTCGTCGGCTATTTCCTCGAAATATATTAATATTTTAATAAGCATTAATTAGTTATAGCCGACGAAATACTAGAATTTTCGTCGGCTATACAACTTATAGCCGACGAAAATTGGTAAAATTCGTCGGCTATTCTTAAATTTTAGGGAAAAAAAATAAATTATGCTTTGGATGGAGGAGGAGGGGAAGGAGGAGGAGGAGGAGGAGGAGGAGGCCGGAGGCCGGAGGAGGAGGAGGAGGAGGAGGAGGAGGAGGAGAGAAAAAAGGCGGGAGGAAGCGATTTAAAAGATTTAGAAGGAGAATAGCCGACGAAAATAAAAAATTTCGTCGGCTATACTTAGAGAATAGCCGACGATTTAAAAGATTTCGTCGGCTATACTTTTGAAGATCAACAGCTGTCAGATCTGAGCCATCCAACGACGGACAATAAAAAGGCGCGGATCAAGAGTTTAGAATAGCCGACGAAATACAATGTTTCGTCGGCTATTCTATGAAAACATACTAAAATGCCGTTTTGAGGCCCTAAACGAACTCGAAAGCCCGAAAAAGCACACACGTCGTGGCAAAGTGACGAGTTTGATTCCTGGCGTCGTTCCCTTTCCGGAATGGTATCACAATCGTCATTCGGACTCCGGACGCCAAATCTGCAGTAAACCGGGTTTTGACTGATTTCATTATTTCGGCACACGGATTTTATCGGAATCTTGTCATTTTTCAACTGTAGACGTATTTCATTATTTCGGTCATATCTTATTTGACGACATATTTGCATTTGAAGAGTGTACGTATAGTAATTATTTGAAACTATACATTCACTTAAACACTTAGTAAACAAGTTAAGGAACATTAGTGCATATGTTCCGATTTTGAATCTAAAAGTTTGGAAAATCTATTCCAACCGTCAGATATCACCGTTAAGATTAAATACATGTATGAAAAAAAAATCCAACTACATCTGACAACGTTAAAGGCTCGATCGGGACGGTCAACTGGGTGAGTCAACCCTTTAAACGCTTAGAAATGGTAATTGGCCTGTCTAAATGACGTTTTTTGGCCTGACCTTCAACAGATAATAGTTTCAAATTGATGAGATGCAACTAATCGTATAAAAATTTTCCTCAAAATATTTACCGACCGTCAGGCTACCCATAGGAAAACGGAAGTAAAAAACAGTTAACCGCAACATTCGGCACACAGATATTGTCGGAATCTTGTCATTTTTCAACTGTAGACGTATTTCATTATTTCGGTCATATCTTATTTCACGACACATTTGCATTTGAAGGACGAAGCAATGGTTTGTCGATAGTGATAGAAAATGGAAGCTGTTTTTTTTTTTAATCATAGCCGACGAAATCAAACCTAGTACTCGTCGGCCATACTTCCAAAAATTTTCGTCGGCTAAAGTTTCAGAGAAAGGCCGACGAAAATTCAAATCGTCGGCCATTCTAGGGGAATAGCCGACGATTTTTTTTTTTAGCGACGAAAAAAAATTTTCGTCGGCCATTCTAGGGGAATAGCCGACGAATTTTTTTTTTACCGACGAAAATTTTATTTCGTCGGCCGTTTTTTTTTATTTCGTCGGGAAAAGCCTTTTTTCTGGTAGTGTGTGTGTGTATATATATATATATATATATATATATATATAATTGGGTCCAAGAAAAAATAAATTCGTCTAAGAAAATCAAATATATACATATATAATTCGTCCAAAATAAATTCGATTTAGATTTACGTACCTGTTTATTTTTGAATTTTTGTTAAAAAAAATAATTTGATAGAGAATATATGGTACGGTATATACATTAGAGCTAACGCATTCAAGTATTGATGGAGACGGAATTAATAAGGAATTAATTGTATTAAAAGTCAATAATTAAATATAAAAGTCAAGAATTAAAAGTCAAGAGTTATAACTTCCTCATTAATAAACTAAAACGGATTTTTTTTTAGTAAATATCGTACATATAACCCTTAAATAGATTTAATATAGTTCATGTAAGGTAACTAATTCATCTCCATGATTTTTTTTTATTGAAAAATATATAATGATGAAAAATATATAATGATGAAGAACCGTTCCAAAAATAATTAGTGATGTGTTATGATGACATGACATACAACATATGATTGAGGCCACCAATCCAAGGCCTTATTGAGCCCCCCTATCAGTGCCCGCCTAAATATGAGGACAGATAGCTTCAACTGATCAGTGGCAAAGTCATAATTAAGGCTAGACAATTGTTATATAAAATTAGATTAAAACCCAAATAAGTACCTCAATTTTAAGATAAACTCACACCTTTCTTTTCTTTCAATTTACACCCAATATTTATTATATAATCAGTATTTTCTATAAATATCAAATTTTATTTTTATTGACTTTACCATTTTGCCCTTCTTGTGGAAAAATAAAATACTTCTCCTTAAATCTAGCTTGATTTCAATTTAAACTTCATGTATGTTGAAAATTAGTTTTTATAATTTTATCATAATCAATTTTATTTTCTTAAATTTATCTTTGGTTTATGATACTGACATGAATATACACACATTATGTGTATGCTCATTACATAATAACCTACTCATTTCTAACACAAAACTCTAGTTCTTGGCTTCTTTCTACATTGAATATGCAAAGCTCAAGCTAATTACTCATGGTACTTCTCGCTCATATATCTTGATAGTTGAATAATAGATTAGAGATGAGATCAAGAAGTAAAAAAGAGTATAACAAATGTTTATGTTGAGTGTTCCTCATTATAAGGTACATACCTTCTTTTTAGATTATTTTGTCTTCCTTATACGTGTATTTTCTTTTTCAAACATATCTATAGAACAGGAAATTATAAGTGGTATGTACCTTAAGAAATTATATAGGTAAACAATACACCTTTTGTCAAGGTATTATAGAAAACTAAACTCCTACAATATAGGTACTTCATTAAACTCCTACAAGTGAGGTAATTCATCCAACTTCGATAAGTCAAGTAATTTATAAGTGGTGTAGTCGAACAAACCTCTATGTTAGGTATGCCATTATTACAAATTATACAAGCTAACTTCTACTATAACTTACCTATGTGATAGAAAATTTTGGAATCACACTGAAAGATATGTAAAAATAACGTAGCAATATCAATTTTTTTGAATTTGAAAAAAAAAAAGACAAAAAAAGGGAAAAAAAAAATAAAGATTGCATGATTTTGGCAAGTAGTAATATCAAGATAATATTAGAAAAAAGGACTATTCACATTTGAAAATTAGAAAAAAAGCTCCTTGTTTTTCACTTTATAAATAAGGACCTTTTTTTAATATGTTTATCATAAAAAAGTCTATTCTATTTCACCAAATTATAAAAAAGGGCTATTTTTAGTATCATTAGGGACCATAATACCCTCTTCTTGTTTTTTTCTTCTTTCTTACATAATCTGATCAAAACTCTCTCTCTTTAAAGTTCAAAACTCCCTCTCCCCTCTCTCTCTCTCTCTGCTTCGTCTTCACCAACTCCACCTCGCCACTCATCTCCCTCGTCAGCCAGTACTTCGGCCTCTTCACCAACGTCCCCGTCGTCGTGCTGTTCCTCGCCGTCGAGTTCGACTCCGAACGCAACCCCGAGTTTAACAACCCCGACGGAAACCACATCGGAATCAACCTCAACAACATCAAGTGGGGCGATCACGATCTCTACAGCAAGACAAGCTCCTCGGAGAATCGAGATCCAAGATGGGGACCCGGTCCAATTTCGACACATTGGTTCGGCCGAGTCGGTGGCGGCGCAGCCGTCCCAAGCGGTTCCGATGTACGCGCCGAGCATGAGGTCCGAGGGGTCGGAGGGGAGTACTTACCAGAGCAGTGAAATCTCGAATATGAAAATGGTGGTGAGGTATAGAGATTTGAAGGATCAATTACCACCGTAACTATTTCTCAAACTTGCTAGCTTCAATCGGCCAGAGATCAAGTCTCGATATGAAAATGGTTTGTTGTTTTGGTTTGTATGATTTGAATTAGATTTGTTTAAGAATCTGGTGTCGAAGAATCGCGGAAGTAATTATGGTTGTATATTATGTTTGATTATCATGTTATTAATGTAATGTTGCACACCATGTGTTTGTGAAAATGCCTCTGTCAATTTAGTAGTACATTTGGTTTCGATAAGAAGTTTTGTGGTTGGGGGACATTGTTTTCAAAGCACTCTCGTTCTGTACTATGAAAAAATTAGGATCATCTCTTTCTTTTCTTGGAATGTAATTGTTGTATCTTCGGCATTGTAGAATTCATGACTGATAGAGCATATGCTAATTGGTGGACGTGTATCATTGCTATGCAATTCAAGTTACTTGGATAGTTACTCAGATAGTTACTCAGATAGTTAATTGAACAACTTCAGTAACTATCTTAGTAACTATCATCTGAGTAAACTATTTTGTATAACTATCTTAGTAACTATCAGTTTTATAACTATCTGTGTAACTAGCTTAGTAACTATCAATTTTGTAACTATCTATTTTAGTAACTATCAATTTTGTAACTACCTTAGTAACTATCTTACTAACTATCGTTTGAGTAAACTATTATGGGTAACTATGTTACTAACTATCAATTTTGTAACTATCTGTGTAACTATGTTAGTAACTATCTTAGTAACTATCAATTGTGTAACTACCTAAATAACTATCTTAGTAACTATTAACTATTTTAGTAACTATCAATTTTATAACTATCTGTGTAACTATCGTAGTAACTACTAACTATTTTAGTAACTATTAATTTTATAACTATCTGTGTAACTATCTTAGTAACTATCATTTGAGTAAACTATTATGTGTAACTATGTTAGTAACTATCTTAGTAACTATTAATTTTATAACTATCTGTGTAACTAGCTAATTAATAGCTATTTTAGTAACTATCAATTTTGTAACTATATGTGTAACTACCTTAGTAACTATCAATTTTGTAACTATCTTAGTAACTATCATCTAAGTAAATTATTCAATATAACTACCTTAGTAACTATCTTAGTAATTATCATATGAGTAAACTATTCTGGGTAACTATGTTAGTAACTATCAATTTTGTAACTATTTGTGTAACTACCTAAGTAACTATCTTAGTAACTATTAACTATTTTAGTAACTATCAATTTTGTAACTATCTGTGTAACTACCCTAGCAACTATCTTAGTAACTACTAACTATTTTAGTAACTATCAATTTTGTAACTATTTGTGTAACTACCTTAGTAACTATCATCTGAGTAAACTATTCTGTGTAACTATGTTAGTAACTATCAATTTTATAACTATCTGTGTAACTAGCTTAGTAACTATCAATTTTGTAACTATCTGTGTAACTACCTTAGTAACAATCAATTTTATAACTATCTTAGTAACTATCATCTGAGTAAACTATTATGTGTAACTATCTTGGTAACTATCTTAGTAACTATCAATTTTGTACCTAAGTAACTATCTTAGTAACTACTAACTATTTTAGTAACTATCAATTTTGTAACTATTTGTGTAACTATCCTAGATAGTAACTATTAATTTTGTAACTATATGTGTAACTACCCTAGTAACTATCTTACTAACAGTAAGATAGTTACTAAAATGATAGTTACTTAGGATTTAGTAACACAGTTAGTAAGATAGTTTCTAAGATAATTACTAAAATGTCGTACATGTGCCACCTCCAATCCTCCTCAGTTACTTAGATAGTTAGTAACATAGTTAGTAAGATAGTTAGTTTGGTAGTTAGTAGGATATTTAGTAAGATAGTTAGTAAGATGATAGTTACTTTGATATTTACGCTGCCGTGGTGCGGTGCAGCGGCACGCTGCATTATGTCCTGCATTTTTCATTCTTGGTTCAGTTGCTTTCGATTTTTAAGTTCTTGCTTTTCTGTCCTGCAATTTTATTTTTTTTCATAGTTACTGTAATAGTTACTTGGATAGTTCTCAGCTTTTAAACAAACAAGAACTGTTACTTTTATAGTTACTAACATAGTCACTAGCATAGTTAGTCAGATAGTTACTAAGATGATACTTACTTAGATAGTTAGTAAGATAGTTTCTAAGATTATAGTTAGTAAGATAGTTAGTTTGATAGTTAGTAAGATAGTTAATAAGATGATAGTTAGTAAGATAGTATTTTCTAGAAGCAGAATTTCCTCTGAAACCTATTCAATTACAAACCATTTTATCACTGTAAGATAACATCAAACATTTGTAGATACTGAAAAATGAAACTAAATATGATGAATTACTCTAAGGATGTCCAACTCAGACCCTTTCAAATTGCAATGCATCAAAGTATCTGTCTGCAGGTAAAGGATCAACTTGATCTATACATGGCACGTTTAAATCTCCCAAGGAAACATAAGTTGGGCTCTCAGATAATCCATAATGTTATCATAAATTTCCTGGAATTTTGCTAAGTCGTTCGGTCCTTGAAAACTCGAGCTCATTGAACATATAACAGACTCGCGTGTCGACTGAGCTGTCTGTACTCAAACTGCCGTAACTCTCTCCATATATATCGGAATCACAAACCGTAAAATTCTACATAAACTAGACAGAGAGAGCTTTCCGTTGATATATGCCTCATTTTCTGGTTCTTTCTGGATCAGTACAGTTTATTCCTCAAATTTGACTGTTGTGCAAAGGTTCTCCAGGTTTCAGCTTTGTGAAGTTCCCTTCAATCCTTTTTCCTCTTGTTTTAATTCTTCTTCTCATCTGCATTTGGACTGAATTCTTATGCTGCAGCCTCCCCATCTACTTCTCACTCTCCAACACCAAAATATCAACCGTTTTTCACTACGATCTCATAGAGAGAGCCACAGAGAGAATCACTGAGCTCTCAGCTCTCCTCCCTCCAACACGCAGATCACGCCCTCTCCACCGTCCGATCCTCCTTCCAGTCCCTCTAGTCCTCCCTCCGGCACACCCGATCCGAGCTCTCCGACCCACTCCGATCCATCACCGCCCTCACTCTCCAGCTCTCCAACCTCCACTCCACCTCCGAGCTCCTCCGCCACACCCTCCGCGCCCTCCGCCTCTCCAAGAAGCTCCGCGACCTCGCCGCCGCGCCGAAGAAGCTCGATCTCGCAAAGGATACTAAGCTGCATTGTGAGATCTTGTCTCTCTACGACGAGTACGACCTCGCCGGCGTCGTAGGCGGTCTCGATGACGCAGTCTTCGTATTTATTCCAATCAACAATAATATATATCCTCAGTCAATGAAATCAAGTTGGAGATGGCTTACGGCGTTTATACTAGCTTGTTGGTGTAGAACTTGGCTTGGATCGGGAGGAAGACGCGGCGAGGAACAAAGACGAGGCCCGTGGACGACGATAATTTGTTGCCTCCATCACCTTCTCGAAGTAGAGAGAGAGAGGGGTTCTGAAATTGATTTGGTATTTGAGTGCGAGAGAGATGATGGCAGGTTTCGTAATTCTTTTAATCTCTAGGGGCAGTGATTAAAAATAAGCCCTTAATTATTATGACATTAAACTAGGGGCCTTTTTTATAATTTTAGACCTTTACTTGCCCTTTTCTATAAATACCCCTAATATCAATAACAATTACAAATCTATAATTGTTAAAGGAAAAACGTATTATGTGCCTTCGTCAAAGTAACTGACGATAGATAATTATGTAGTCATTATTGTCATTAATGTATTTCCTATTACCGTTGTAATACTCACCCTATATAAAGGGGATTATCAATGAAATGAGTAGACCAATTCCATTTTCCTACAACACGTTATCAGCACTTTGCTTTAGCCAGAGAGAAAAAAAAAGAAAAAAAACCCTAGGTCTTTGTCCCTGAAAAAACCCCAGAAAAACACTTCTGCCGGCAACATTTTCGTCGGCAAAGAAGATCTCCTCCCCAGAAACCCTTTTTCCCGACAAATACTTCGTCGGTAAAAGTAAACCCTAAACTCTGCCGACGACAGTTTTGTCGGCAGAGAATGGAAAAATCTCATGGCACCCAGAATTCATCTCTGGGCACCCTGCCGATCTCTGCTCCGCCGCCATCGCCGCCAGGCCTACCCAGCACATACTCCGGCGAGCCTCCCGATCTCGCTAGCTGCGCCGCATCTGCCCTAGCCTAGCCTAGCCTCGCCGCCCCTCCGATCGCCTCGCCCTCCTCCAGATCGGCCACGTCCCGGCACCACTACCCGGTGCTTCTTCTCCGATCCGATCTGACCTCCAGATTCCAGCCTCGATCGACGATCCGATCACATCACTCGATCTCGATAACAGATCCCAGCATCTGCTCTTCCCGATCGACGACGACGACGACGGACGCTGCTGCTGTTCCTCCGACGCCCGCCCAGCCCACCTCCGACGACGATCGGATTTGCTGCTCGACCCGGCTCCCAGAAACTGATTTGGGCACCCATCCTTCTCCCTCGCTGGCGTTCTTCCTCGACGTTGATCGAGCTTTCCTCGCCGCTGGACGAACCTGATCCGGCCATCGACGCCGCTCACAGAGCTCGACCCGATCGGCTGATTTGCAGCTCGACCCGACCCGACCCGGCCATGTTCATTGGGCCTGACCCGACCCAAGAAGAAAAGAAAAAGATTTTTACCTTTATGGTAAAATTTAATGGTAATTTTAAATTACCGCATAGTTATTCTTATTTACTGTGATTATTTACTGTTTTATGAATTTAATGGTAAATATTAAATTATTCAATTGATATGGTAAATGTATGATTAAAGTGACTAATCATATGAATATTTTTTTTTTTATGTGACATATCAATTACGATACGGCAATAAATATGCGATGACAATATGGAATCGGAGATCGAGCAATCGCTTCATATGCAGTTTATTTGGCAAACTAACAAGTAAGATCTAATTAAAATTATCATTTTCATTAAATCGTTAATGATATAATGCTCAAACTGATCTTATTATATTATGACATATACTGATGAAATTTGAGCATAATTATATGTCTATTTTATTAGTGTTAAATAATTATTTTATTTAACATGTTATTTAGTTTGAGCATTGTCATGATAATGCAATTTCATGAGCATTGTAATATAAAGAAAAATGGACAAACCTACTACTGTGAAAAAGTATTTTCACGAAGCATGAAACATATGACCATTAAAAATTTCAGTCTTGAGATCCAATTTTTATTTCTTGAAAAATTTTCAAGATAGATATCTTATTTATTGTGTAGAAAGCAACGATAATGGAATTTCATTAGCTTTACATACAATGAATATGAAAAAATCAAAATTTTATTATGATAACGAAATTTCACGAAGCATCGGATTTACCATAATGTATATTGGTTTATTTTAGTTGTCGTGAATGTCATAGACCGCGAAACTAATATATTTTATTCTTCCTATATTTTACAGATGGTTTAACCATCACAGTTTGACTTTGACACATTGGGCTCTGAAGAACTTGAGTACCACATTCCCCTATTGAGCTAACAAAGGCTTGAGCATGGTATATTTATACGAACTGCTTTATGTAAATAGCTAAATATATAATTTCAATATCTTGAATGACAACGTAAGGTCTGAAAAGAAATTCCCTGGAACAAATTATGCAAAGTAATGCAACAACCCTAAACCAAAGGGCAATGACAATGTAAGGTATGAGAAAAAGAAATTTCCTGTAACACATGTTGTAAAATAATGCAACAACCCTAAATCAAAAGGCAATGACGATGTATGGTCTTAGAAAAATATATATATATATTCTTGAACAAATTGGGCAAAGTAATGCAACGACCCTAAAACAAAGGGTAATTACCATGGACGTAAAATTCATATAATCATCCAAAAGTAAGTGGAAACAATGTAACACTTAAAAGATGACATAGGGGACATGTCATGTGCAGTGAAGCACTCTGTCATTGTTGTAATTCAATGAACTATTGATACGTACATTATACGCTAGCAAAGAATTAGCTACGACTTTCAATAAATATGAAGAATCATATAAATACGCGGATTTTGGAAAAGTATCTTCAATATCCAACAATAACATTGAAAATGAGTTTACAACTAAAAACATAACATCGGGGAAGAATATGTCAAATGACACATCTCATCATTGCAGCTATTAAAAGAGCAAAAAGGATCTGGCTCAATCAAAGATAGACTTTGATCAGTCTACTTTTAAACTTACAAGATATCCTTATAAAGGCTATTACGCCTAAATACGACTTTTGGTCCTAAATTAGACTTTTTGGTCTTAAAGTTTCTCTCTCTAAATTGGACAAGACTAAATGTAATCGTTGGCACGTTCATTTTTGAAATTTCTCTAAAGGAATTGAGATTATTCAAATTTTATTGATGATATACATGATTCAATTTTCTGCATATAACTTTGCAAAGTATTGCATAAAGTAAAGTAGCATATCATAATATAGGCATGACACAAAGAACCGTGTGTAAAGAAACGCACCATGTAATCCCTAGAATAATAGTACTGAAGGACAATAGTATTAATATATCAAAAAAAATAGCACAATAGTACTGAAGAACTGTAGTACTATAATGAAAGTGATAATGATCTAAATATTTGTTCCTTTGGGATTCATAATGTACTTACCTAACTGGGATTACAATACCTTTTTATTACAATCCCCATCGATTTACTCTAAAGAACTTGAGTTACGTTTCGATGTATATATTGAGCATATGTCAAATTGACAATTTATGCGATAAAAGAAAATTGAATTTATTCCACATTCTTAAAGAAATTTCTGCCACGATGTTCATGTAATAAGACATAAATGAGAATTTCATCTGAGCTCCTTTGCATTACCTCTAATGACTACGGATGTAAACGCGTATTAGAGAAATTTATATGTCAACTTAGTGGGTTATATGTAACCGCTAATTGAATCCAAAGTCATAAGAACATGATCTTTTGGAATTTTGACATAGATTGGCTTTGATATGGTGATCCGTACATTAAAGAAATTACTATGGACACCCAAACTTTGGATGAATAGAAGCAAATACCAGAAGAATATAGTTCCCACACGAAACCGAGGACGACCAAAGAACATGTTATCCTCAAATATTATTTCGATACAATCCATGTAGAATTGAAGACGTGTGTTCAATCCCTAAATTCCACCGCTCCCCTAAGGTGGCATTATAATATATTTGATGCACAAGTATATGCACTTATACCCTATTATGCTTCTAACATCCATCGTGATTTTATGAATAAAAGTACATCATTCAAAGCCTACTCATAAAATTATGATTGACACCATCATATGCAAAGGAAACATGTGTTCTCATTATGTACTTATATTGAATCCAAAGATGATTCAGTGGAGTGATTCAACCAACTTGCGGACACCTTAGATATTTTATGGTGTTGGTTGTAGTGTCGACACGCTGGTCACGTGTCATGACACCATCCACAATTAAAATTTATGCTGCTTATACTAGAAAGTCAAAGCACCTAGGCCGGGTTAATTTCCGTAGGTGTGATGATTTTATGGCTTATTATATAGGACTTGTAATGGACATCATATTCCTATATAAAAACCCAATTGGTCTCACGGAAAACGACTACAGTAATAGTCTTAATATTGGTAAAGCACACTAATACTTCCGTTTTGGGTTATGCAATTTTTGCATGCAGCGTTACTTTTTCATCTATGACCATCATCATTGAACCAATTTACACCATAGCTAGTGACTATGTGTGAGGATTTTAAAGGATTTCAAACGAACTTGTAATCCTTGAGCTCTTTTAGATTGACACGGATCTACAATCCTTGAGCTCCATTAAATGTTTTATGTGCCAAAATTGCGCCGCCACAGCGCACAATGATGGGTCCATTGAGATGAATAAATATTTATGATGGATATGAACTTCTAGCTAGTCCGCTATGTCGAAACCTTGACAGGCGATCTCCTCACCGCTAGATTTGCGGTGTGTCACTTTGATGAGACAGTCTTCCCGTCGTTAGGGGGAGATAAGAACAAGCATGTTCAAGTGGAACGACAGGAATTGTCGTGGTTTGTCCCCACTGTGTCTCATCTCGATCCCCAAAAATCACACAAAGTAAGGTGTGTAGAAGATATCTTATACATTAAAGTGACGAGATCACATAAACCTACTGCACAATATACCTGTAAGGATTGTGTTGTATCAAAAAGACATGGTACCACCCAAGATAAATTGGGTATTGCACTGCCACCATGGATGGTGGCATGGTGACGCCATAAGTGGCATAAATGGTGTCACAGGTCGTGGCTCTCCAAGGAAGAGGGGGAGGCCACCTTAGGTTCGATACATACTTGTGTAAAGGAAGAAAACAAGTTTGGCACAACCTGATCTATTGATCAGTGATACTCAAATCCGTCTCATAAGAATATTTATGGATTGTGGTTATCATTGGGGGACGCCTCAAATGTTAGAACCAATCCTTAAAGTATAGAGATCTCTACAAACACATTACACTAGTGTACATGAGGACGTGGAATAATGAGTCTACTATCGAACCATACTTCGTTGAAAAATGTCAACTTAGTAAACTGGCCTAATGGAAAGAAGCGATCCAGTATAAACAAAGAGATAGGTCTTTTGGGCAGGTGACGCCGACACCGCAAATATAAACCCTATCAAATATATCTTTGTTAGAATGCGTAATGAGAATAAGAGTATGCAAACTCACCTTATGGCGCAAGGTCTCTCAAAAACGCACTGGAATCGACTACGATGAGATATTCTCTCGTAATGGACTATGATGAGACAAACTCTCGTAATGGATGTCATTGCACTCCACTACCTTGTCAGTTTGGTAGTTTCCGAAAAACTGAACATGCAGCTTACGAAAAGTGATCAAAACATATATCTCTATGGGGATCTAAATTAAGAGATATACATGAGGATCCTAAATGGACTTGATCCACCCAAATCAAGTGACTCTAGATCACATGAGTACGTTTGCAAAAGAAATCGGAACGTTCACTAAAGTGACTACTTGATTGGAAAGGGATTGATGAATTATGCCCTTGCGTTTTCATTATGGATATATATGAACTCTAAATGAAATAAGAGAAACTCAGTGTATTGTAAATCCTAAGTTGAGAATGAAAAAGATTTTGGGAATACACAGTCTTGAAATAGAACTCAAGGACTGTAATGATGGTGATCATCCATCAATCGGCTTAGACACTCTAAAGAATAAAGTGAGGCCTACAGATATTCCCATGATCAGTCGAAGTCTTTACTCTAACAATAGATCCGTTTTTCATCTAAAGGAAGATGACGAAGAAGTATTGGGAAATGAAATTCCTATACAAGTGCAATGACGCATGATTGTACTTAAACATAATATGTAAGACTCGACCTCTCATTCGATGTAAATTTGTAAAGCTATGTTTAGCTCTGCGCCTACGCAACGCAAATCGTTCTTTCATTAAAGATATGAAAGATTTGGGCTTATTCAATCTCTACATAGAATGTGACATGATAAAGAAATTATCCACGTCATAGCTAACTATGCGTAAAGAAAAACGCATTAAAGGTGAAATAAGAAAATCTGTTGTCACAGATCAATTTCAAATCTCTTAATGGTTCACTCATACTCTAGACGAAGTTATGACTATTTTGTTATATGAAGGTCATACCATGAGTGAACCTGATGTTCAATATGAACTTATGTATTCAGTTCATGAACAACCTTATCCTCAAGATCAAAGTAAATCAAGTTGGATCTGAGGACGATGTGGCAAGATTTAGTTACTAAATCATTGTTCAAAGTCACATTTGGAAAAACATGTGAAAATGCATGAGTATGCTAATAAAACTGAAGCTCCCTTGATCAAATGAAAGAATCAGGGAGAAACTCATGATTAATGTAAAAATCAGGGGGAGGTGCAGACATCAGGGGGAGTCTAGCACATACATGTTGTTTTCAAATGTAATAGGTGCGTTGCGCTCTTTTTGTCCTTCGACCAAAGTTTTATTTTCTCCCATTGAGTTTTTGTAACTTGGCAAGGTTTTTAATGAGGCAACACCACATGCACCATTTTATCTCTGACTCGGCACAAGGGGGAGTGTTAAAGGAAAAACGTATTATGTGCCTTCGTCAAAGTAACTGACGATAGATAATTATGTAGTCATTATTGTCATTAATGTATTTCCTATTACCGTTGTAATACTCACCCTATATAAAGGGGATTATCAATGTAATGAGTAGACCAATTCCATTTTCCTACAACAATAATTACAATATTAGTTAAATTAGCTTTAATCATAGAATACTTACTGTTAATATTTTGAAGTGGTTGGTTAGCATAAGTAATAAATTTTCTTCAAGTGGCAATTTGTGGTTTTGTTGTTTAGCCAAAATATTTTCTTTTTCATTTTTTAGTTCAACCTAATTAATAGATATATTTATTGGGTTTAATTTAAAAAAAGTATACAAAATGGGTGTATGTGAAATCCCCCTGTATATAATTAAGGCTAACTTTGAACTCGGAAAATCTCAATTCCTTTCAAAACTCGTGAGCTACGCTAGATGATTGTTACATTGCTAACTTAAAACATTTAAGTGCTTACAATTATACTTATAATTGTTGAAGAAAAGCATTGTTTTGAAGTGTTAAAAGTAATATACGCAGCCTCCAAGTCATGTAAACTATCAATGGCATGGCCTTCCCAATTTTGACGTTCTTTATGTAGTGACGTAAAGTTCAACCTTGATTGCATACTACAATATGTGTAGTGGATCGGGATCCTCTCCTAATAAAAGGAGAGAGATATCTCCTCATGAGATCTGGGCCGTCCAGTTTTAATTCGACGGCCCAGATTGCTTTGCAGGGGTTGTATGAATAGTAACAGAGAATTGTGAGCCGTCAGATTAAAATTGGACGGTCCAGATTGCTTTATGAGGAGATATGAGGAGAGTGAGATTATGAGAGGATCCCATTCCATATGTAGTGACGTTCTATATGTAGTGCTGTGTCATTTTGTTTAATGTCTAATTTGGGCAATTAGCTAGCGATCGACAAAGCTTAAGTTTAGCACTTTGTTGAAGGATGAAGATATTGCTCATAGATCGAATATTCGCTTTTGCCCCAGTGACGCAGTAGCTCGATTTGGTAGCACTGGGCAGCTGGTAAAAGCGAAAACTCAACATTCCGTAGGTAGCAACCGTATTTAGACGTGTGTAGTGCATACGGTGTTCGTATGTAAAGCTAGGTAAGGTTGATCGAAACTGAAATTATTATTGTTGCAGTCACAGTTCATCTGACACACCAATACAGGCATGGAATAAAGAATATCATGAAGAAGGAAGAAGAGCTGACGATACGTACAGTAGTTATATATAATGATAGAGATATGTATAGCATTTTAATCAGACAGATCAGAAAGAGATCGAGGAATGAGGAGCAGGGTGACTAACTTCGATCATCATCAACGGGGTCAGACGTTCTGATCGATATCGAGTACATTCATTCGAACCGGTACCGAAGACGTCTGAAGACTCTGATGATCGAACCAACACAGCCCGGCGCGCAAAATTGATGCACAGTATGAGTCTCTGTCATTATTTCTGGGCATGCAGAGTGTTATAATTAAGAGAGAAAAAATTATTTTCAGTGCCAGGATTTGAACTCGGAAATTCTAAAAAAAAAAAAAAAGGAGAGAAAAAAATTTCCAGCGCAAAGATTCGAACCCGGAAATTCTCAGTTCCTTTCAAAACTTATGAGCTACACTGATGGTTGTCATGTAGCTATGGCAAAAATTTTATAACCGCACTTAATTGTAAGAGAAAAAAATATTTCCCGTGCCAGGATTCGAACCCAAAAATTCTCAATTGCTTTTAAAACTTATGAGCTACAATCAGTACAGTAGATGGTTGTTATGGTCTACACAAAACATTTATAACTGCATGATTAATTGTTAAAATGAATCGTTTTGAAGTATTTAGCCATGCCAAGACATCCCCTCCAACTGTGACCAGTTTCCTGAAAAAAAAAGAAAAAAAAAAAGGGATTCCAGTGCCGGGAGTCGAACCCGGAAATTCTCAATCCAAGTAGAAATTTTATGAGCTACACTGGATGATGTTGCTATGTACTGTAACGAAAATAATAATAATCGCGTGCGTATAGTCACGTGTTGAAACGAATCGTTTTGATGAGTTAAAGTAGAATACGCTAATATTAGCCAAGACGCCGACCAGTTTTGCACCGTCCGACGCACAAACAAATCAGCGCCTCCATCTCCTCCTCCTTCTTCTTCATCTTCGACGCACAAACCCTAAATCCCATATCCCAATCCAATCTCTCCGCCGCTTCACGTCTCCATCCTCCTCCTCTCTCGCCTCGGTTGGGTACGCATCTCTTCTCTCCTCTCTAATTGTTTCGATTCCGCTTCATTCTTGATTCGTCCTTTTCAGTCATTGTGTTTTGATTTGGTTCATGCAATTAGGGTTAGCTTAAATTGCAGCACAGAAGAGCCTTTGATCTGTTTGCTTAGAAAATGCATCATTGTAATTTCTGTTATCCACTTCAGTATTGTTTTGATAGGTGATTTTGAATCTGATTTTTTCACACAGATGATTGTATCTTTTGGTAAATCTCAGCAAAAATGGATTGGGTAAAAGAACTTAGGATTTGCATGTGTTATTGTATTGGGTTATGGTCTTTGCTAGCCTAGTTGTATGACTGTCTTTGAGGCAATGACTGAGATTTGAGGTAGGTGTGTTGGTGTATCCTTACAGTAGACATATGTTTTGTTTTGAGATTATGTAAAAAGTGGCAACGTGTTCGATTCAGTTTCTGAAACCCAGATGGACTCGATGAAAGATAGTTCCTTAAGGAACTTTGTTTTGGATGAGATGTGATAGATATTTTTTCAACCCTTAGGAATTTAGTTGATGATGAGAGTTATTTCAGAGTCATGAGGCTTGCTCCTCCTGCCTATATATTATCAATTTGCATATGTATATGCACGGTGGATGAAATTGATGTTAAGATTATAGATTGTGCTATAGTATAGAATTATGGTGACATAACTCGCACAAAAATTTTGTGTAAGAGAGTTTTAGAGACAGACAGAAAACTTTTGTATTCTTATAGTTCATCTGTATCTTTTATGTTCTATAAGGATTGAAGGGCCCGTGTAACTAAAAATTCCTTGAGCTTTAGCTAAAGATATTTTCTGTATGCTGTCCATTCAGATCACTGTCTTGGATAGAAACTGGCCTTTAATCAAAGTTAATTTATTTGCTGTTTTTTTGTTAATTAGGTACTGCTACAATGGGAAAAAAGAAGGCAGATGAAGCTGGTGCCCCCATGAAGGGTAAGTCAACTGGAAAAGATGCGACTAAAGATGGAAAGAAAGTGAAAGCACCAACAGTCTCCTCCATGTTGGCCAACATGGACCAGAAACCTGATAAACCCAAGAAGGCCTCTTCCTCCAGTGCAAAGGCAAAACTTGCACCAAAATCATCCTACACTGACGGTATTGATCTCCCTCCCTCTGATGATGAGGTGGAAGAGGAACAACAGTCCAATCATCAAAGGAGATCAGAGGCTAAGACACTTGATATATCCGTATCAGAGAAAGAGTTAAAAAAGCGTGAAAAGAAAGACCTTCTTGCTGCCCATGCTGCTGAACTGTCAAAGAAGGAGGCCCTGAAAGATGATCATGATGCTTTCACTGTTGTTATCGGAAGCAGGGCTTCAGTACTTGAAGGTGAAGATGCAGATGCTAATATCAAAGATATATCAATAGATAGTTTTTCCGTGGCGGCTCGAGGAAAGGAACTACTAAAGAATACATCGGTGAAGATATCTCATGGGAAGAGATATGGTTTGGTTGGTCCAAATGGGATGGGTAAGTCTACCCTCTTGAAGCTTCTTGCTTGGAGGAAGATTCCTGTACCAAAGAACATCGATGTTCTTTTAGTTGAACAGGAGGTAGTTGGTGATGATAGAAGTGCTATTGAAGCAGTTGTTTCAGCTAATGAAGAACTTGTCAAGATCAGGGAAGAGGTTGCAGCATTGCAGAATTCAAATTCTGCTCCTGGTGGTGAGGAAGAGGACAGTCATGACGATGATGCAGGAGAGAAGCTTGCTGAGTTGTACGAGCAATTGCAGCTGATGGGATCAGATGCTGCTGAAGCCCAGGCTTCAAAGATTCTTGCTGGTTTGGGCTTTACAAAGGATATGCAAGTCCGTCCCACTAAATCGTTCAGTGGTGGTTGGAGAATGAGAATTTCACTAGCTAGGGCACTTTTTGTGCAACCAACTCTTTTGTTGCTTGATGAACCAACAAATCATCTTGACTTGAGGGCTGTTCTTTGGTTGGAGGAGTACTTGTGTCGCTGGAAAAAAACTCTGGTGGTTGTTTCTCACGATCGTGATTTCCTTAACACCGTGTGCACCGAGATTATT
This sequence comes from Potentilla sterilis, assembly GCA_963682095.1. Lineage (NCBI taxonomy): Eukaryota > Viridiplantae > Streptophyta > Magnoliopsida > Rosales > Rosaceae > Potentilla > Potentilla sterilis. Next base: position 12,209,737 of record OY821754.1, read on the forward strand.
CATCTGCATGATTTGAAGCTCCATTTCTATCGTGGAAATTTTGATGATTTTGAAACTGGGTATGAGCAGCGCCGCAAAGAGGTAAATAAAAAGTTTGAAAATTATGATAAGGAGATGAAAAAGGCCAGAAGGAGTGGAAGTCGGGTTCAACAGGAGAAGGTTAAGGACCGAGCAAAGTTCCTAGTTAACAAGGAAGTCTCAAAAAGCAAGGGCAAGGGAAAGGTTGACGAAGATGACACCCAAGTTGAGGCTCCTAAGAAGTGGAGGGATTATAGTGTGGAGTTCCACTTTCCTGAACCTACTGAGCTTACACCTCCTCTCTTGCAACTGATTGATGTCAGCTTCAGTTATCCGAACAGGGAAGATTTCAGGCTGTCTGATGTTGATGTCGGTATTGATATGGGCACTCGTGTTGCGATTGTTGGACCTAACGGAGCCGGAAAGTCTACTCTCCTCAACCTTCTTGCAGGTGATTTGGTTCCCACTGAGGGTGAAATAAGGAGGAGTCAGAAGTTGAGGATTGGTAGGTATTCACAGCACTTTGTGGACCTCCTGACAATGGACGAAACCCCAGTTTCATATCTTCTTCGTCTTCATCCTGACCAAGAGGGACTTAGCAAGCAAGAGGCTGTGCGTGCAAAACTTGGAAAGTTTGGACTCCCTAGCCACAACCATCTTACTCCTATTGCAAAATTATCTGGAGGACAGAAAGCTCGAGTTGTCTTCACTTCAATATCCATGTCAAAACCCCACATTCTGCTTTTGGATGAACCCACCAATCATTTAGACATGCAGAGCATTGATGCACTGGCTGATGCACTTGACGAATTCACTGGTGGGGTTGTACTGGTCAGTCACGACTCTAGACTTATTTCAAGGGTGTGCGAGGATGAAGAGAAGAGTCAAATTTGGATTGTTGAAGATGGTACTGTGGAGAAATTTGATAGAAGTTTTGATGAGTACAAGGATGAGCTACAAAAAGAAATCAAAGCTGAGGTCGATGAGTAAGGTTTGTATTTTTTTTTTAAGAGTGTAAAATTTTGCTGATGTCATACATAAAACATGTTATGCTTTCAGTTTACTATCATTATTCGATTGTATAAGTTTTGGTTGCTGTGATTGTAACATTAGATACTTAAATACACCTTCGTTAAATTTGTTTTCTTTTTTGGTATTTTTTTCAGACCTTAGAAAGGAAGAGAATACTGAATACCTTCCTGTCTTCTATAGCTGGATAGCTGGAAAATAGTTCATTGAAGAACTTGTGTTTAAATACAATGTGAACCGTGAAGATATTCTTTTGCTGCACCTTGCTAATAATATTGCCGTTTTCTTTTCACACCAACCTAAAGAGATATATGTTTTCTTTTTATCTTGTATCCAACATATGGTAAAGATTTGCAAGTTCAAACTCTTTCTTCCACCTCCTTCTACCTCCCCAGGCCTTATCCTTGGTGGCTGCCCAAACTCCTCATAGGGACTTGGCTTGGACTTGATGCTGTGGCTATGTCGAAATTCTACTGCAGTCTAATTCTTGAAAACACCATTAGATGATGACTTTTGTAGGTTGTGTGCTTTGCTGTGGAATGAAACTTTGTGTATTTTGGTTTCGAGGCAAATGGTTCCAACAAGGTAGAGCCACCACTGGTGCCATTGATAGTGAAAAGTTGAGATTTGGGTGATAAATGAGAGTAGGAGGAGGATTTGTGCATTGAGTACTTGCTGTCTGGTTGCCAAAGGTCTTTGTTTCCCTTCTCATTGTTGCTTTGTTGTCAATCGCCAAACTTGCAACGGACCTTTAGGTTTCTATGCTTGCACTCCCAAGATATGTAATTGCTTTTGATGCCATATCCTATTATCTAACTGGCTCTCTCAATATTCTTCAACTTCTAACTCGAATTTTGTTTCGAGGCCAATCTTCTTCTTTTTTAGAATGGTTTTGAGGCCAATCTTGAGTTTGGGAGCCTTGATAAAAAAACACGTATGTGCTTGAGTTGTTTATGTAAGGTAAGTTACGAAAGCAATGCCTTGGAGATAGCATAATGCCAAGTTACTCCCTTTTGTTTCCTTTGTTTGCCTGATGTGTGCTTCTTCCATTCGAATACTCATGCCAATAGTTCTAGTCTTTAATTTAGTACTGTAAACTTTTCGAATATAAAAGTAAACATTATAATACTGAGTAAACAATATAAGGAACAAAGTCGTAGGGTCGACAATAAGAATGTCTCACAACTAAATTTGTTAGATTTCTATACACCTCAGGATTAAAACATGATTGCTTCTTTATAATGAGGAAGCAAAAAATACAATTTGCATAATATTTAGGGCTTCAATTCCAATATATTCCGTATTTTACAGATTTTTATCATTATTCCTTAAATTATTCTTCTTCTTTTTCGGAAACCCCTAAATCACTTTATTCTTAGGACGGGTTGGGAGCCCGCTAGAGATTTATTATTCAAACTTGAAAATGGAGAGAGTAACAAAGGGAACGAAAGACCTAAACCTCGTGACACATTACAACTATCATCAATAAACAACTCTATAATAAAGTCGGGTGTATCATCAACCCAAAATTGGATGATATCATTCTAATTACATTGACATGCTTATTGAACCAAGAAACTATCTCACACTCAACATGTGATCTCAATGGATCTTGTTTGAAGAACAATAAAATTATTGATCTTGTTTACCGTCTCGTTCTTGCTCTATGTGTTGGTAGGCCTCAAGTAGTATTTTATTAGGTCTTCATATCGGTCAATACATAAATTTACAGCAATATGTAACATAAATTTAGCCTGGTTCGGTTTCTGCCGCATTAATAGAAGGGTTTGGTTCAAGGTTGCGGCATATAGTAATAACGGTTAAGAGAGAAAGAGATTTATCATTAAACTCCACAAAATGTGAGAAAATTTGAGGAAAAATCAAACCACAATGGTAACATTGTGCAGAAAACCTTCATTATTTCATCCATAATTTGATTTTCTTTTCAGTAGGTAACTTTGATTGTGGTTAATTGGAGAATTTTGAAACTTATAAACGCAGCTTTGATGACATTTATTTTCATATAAAGATGATATATTTCTTGTATGAAAATAGATTTTAATGGAGTAGTGGTAGTTCAAAAGTATCCCTATAAGAGTGGACATTAAGAATGGGTGAGACAAGTTAGTCATCTACCTATGTAGACATTAATATACTATTTCATGACATTTTTTTATATAAAAAAAATCATCTACCATGTTTACATTACAAATATCTCATGGTAATCATCTACCAATGTTTACAAACATTTTCATTTGAACGCAAGTACGAAATTTTTTTTTTTTAAAAAAAGGAGGGTGGGGAATGATAACGGAATGCCACAGTATTACGAGAAAACAAAATATTGGCGTGTTTACTTCAAACACGTGAACAATCAAGGCCATGATGATGATGTAAGTTACTAGCTAAATACGACAACTATTTGCATATTTTTATTTTTATTTTTTAGTTCACAAGTAGATTAGACAATAACATACATTAAATAAGTTCAAGTTAAACATGGTACAATTAAAAACAAAACTCTTCAACCACCCCTTCAACTAATCAAACACTCCTTCAACTTCTAAACCATCCTTGATCAAACTCCGATTTCAACTCTGTTGTTTTTCATGTTCTTTTTCTTCTCCTTAGCCATGAGTCTAATTATATTAGAAACATGGAAAAGGAGCCCGGAAACCTGATCAGCTTCCACAATAAGTCCTATAGTAGCTAGAAAGAATGGTCATGTGAACCATCTTCGCTCCTTAGAAGTCCACTTTCTCTTTATCTCAAAAGCCCAGAATAGTGCTCCAAATGTTGCAACTATGAGACCGACAATGCTAAGACCTCTTTGTTTTGGCAGTTTGAACTCCTTCACTTGCTCAAGTACAAAAGCAACTGTGCAGAGAAGGAGGTGGCTCAGAGCTATTAACATCTTTTTTCCCTTGTCTTTCTTGAAAACCTTTCTCAAGTTCACCACTGGTCTCCACAAATCCATTGTTGACCATAAAACATCATGGGAGGCCGAAATCGCATCAATGGCTCTTGCAATTTGGTCTCCGGATAATCCTTTGGTCGGGAATTTTAATTCACAATGGTTGTCCATAAACATGTGGGACACATCCAATTGCATCACTTTAGTTTGCACCGCAAAGGTAACACTGTTTGTGTCATTTTGCTGGGCTTGGGTGTCACTTTTTTTGTTGTTGTTAACAATAACAACCATATATATTGTTGTCCCTTGCAAGTTCATCGAGGGGTCTTATATCAAACTTCTCCATTGGAAACTCATTCAATATTAGGTGACCGAAGTTTTTATCATCATTAATTTTTTCCATTGCTTTCTCATACAACTTGGTTTGTCCATCTAAACTTTCCCCAATCTTGCTATAGGTTAGATTCTTCAATACCTCATCTCCATGCAAGGGAAAGCTCTTTGCTGTCAAAATCATTCTATCAGACCTAAGAGTACATGCCCTTGACAAATCAAGGTACATGACTTTCTTCTTTTCCTCATCTCCCTCTGAGATCTACAAGAAAGCCAAAGATGTAAAAATATTAAAAGATCGTCAACTATTTGCATATGTATCAATATTGAGTTTATTTTTCTGCAAAAATGTATTTACTGAGCAATAAAAGATCTCATAAAAGCCTTATATCGAAAAGATAAAGATCTCGATATTGAAATTGATCTCAACTACTTCCACGAACAAAAAACCCAAAAGAAAGTCAAATATTGAGTGATATGACACAAGGACAGATTTTAAGTTGTTGTTGAACAGTAGATGATGTTCTCATGAAAATGGGGAAAACATTTAAGTGTGAGTGTGTGACAAGTGAAAAAAATGTACACAAACTATTCTTCTAAATTGTTAACAATAAAACATATGCATTTCCCATAAACAATAAAGAAAAAAATCTTTCATGTCTCGAATATATAGATTGAAAGGTAAATGTGGACATCAAGTCGTAAATATAGGATTTGATGCAACTTCATATCTAATTTGAGCATTAGTGATACATTTTTGAATGCTTCTAACTATCTAAGATGTTTGAAGGTTTGTTGCGGATGTCTCTGCAGGGCTTGTGGGGCTATCTCTTTCGTATGCCTTGACATTAACAGGGACACAAATCTATCAGACTCGATGGTATTGCAATTTATACCATGTAATAGAGGCGAAATTTCAAATTATACATGAAGATATTAAAATAAACAATGACTACTTCACAAGTACGCTACCTCAGGAAAGTCGGACAAGAAACGATACGGAACACAAACTGCACTCAAGTTTGCAATAAACCATGGGCTACGATACAAAAGGAACAATGTAAGCAATGCTTATATTTGTGATTATAAAATTATAGATTTACATTTCCTGATTCATTGCTTATATATAGGTTATTCAAGAAGACTTACTAAAAAATTAAGGGATAATGACCATTTGCAGAAAAATGGAATTAAGAGATAATGACCATTTGCACAAGAAGACTTACCTCCCGATCTCGGATCAACACTTGCACCCGATTCCTGCACCCGTGACCTCGCCACATCGAGCCCATATCGAAGCTACTGCCTGTGCTCAACCCAAATCGGACCTCCGCCGTGTCGACCCAACAGTCCCACATCGTTGATGTCGAGCCCAGCCGAGCGCCGACGACACAGCCCTCAGCCCAACAAATTCGCGAGTCAGGAATTGAACGTGGTTGTTGGATATATCGTTCAATTCGATCGGAGAATGAAAGCCCAGCCCAGCCCAGCCCATCCGGGATTAGGTGTTCGATGGGCGATCTAGGGTTTCGCGATTAAGAGGAAGAGAAGCTAGGTTTGATTATAGTTGATTATAATAGTTGGAATTGAAGACGCGATTGAAAATGCAAGGCTATGCATGGGAGGGGAGGTGAGGGTAGGAAACAGAGTCGGCACATGTTTTAGCTATTCTTCTTTAACATTTACCCTAATCAGTAAAACTATTACTGGGGGTCAGTAATACGTAGCCATGGTCATGTTCTTGTGGCTGTGTGCTTCTGAGATTCTATGCTTCCGCAATTTCAATTTCATAAATTCGAGTTTCCCAAATTTGGATGTTTGGTGATTAAAGTGGATGTTTGGTGATTAAATTTCAATTTCTGGGATAATGTGGATGTTTGGTGATTAAAGTTTTGCAACTTCATGCCTGGATTACTGGGGGTCACTAATCGATAACTGGGGGTCAGTAACCATGGTTACTAGGGGTCAGTAACATGGTTATTGGAAAATATGGAATCTGTAACCTGATTACTGGGGGTCAGTAATCGATTACTGGGGGTCAGTAACATGGTTACTGGAAAATATGGAATCTGTAATCTGATTACTGGGAGTCAGTAATCAATTACTGGGGGTCAGTAACTTGATTACTGGAAATCTGTAATCTGCAAATTGCTTGCTGGGGGTCAGTAACCATCGTCCAATAACCTGATTATAAAAAAAATAAAAAATAAAAAAAATAAAAAATCCGGCAAAAAAAAAAATAAAAAATTGGTGACAGGAATCCGACGACCGGCCATGAGAGGCCGGAGGAGTTGGGTGACCTTTCTACAAATTTTCTTTATTTTCCACTTTTTCAGCACATTATAATTCAAAAATCTGTTAGATAAGATAGAAGGACAAAATAGGAAGAAAAAAAATTAAAATTCTACTAGGGTTGAAAAAGATTTGTTCAAATGGGCAATAGAGTTGTAATCTTATGTTCAATAGGGGAGAAAAATAAGATGGTCATTGGAATGGGTAATGAGGGAGCCAAATTAGTACTAAATGGACATTTTCTAAAAAATTAAAGGATAAAGCGCAATTCAAGGAAGGAAAAACATTCTTCTCCATGCTTATGACGAGCCTCTTCTTGGAGAGCTACTTCCCACTGAAGCTTTTGACACACATAAGAAAGGAACGATAACCCTAGAAGATGTTCTGCAGCATAGGGAAAATAAGATTTATAGCAAGAAATGCAGGAAATGTAAGTTCACTTACCAATATAATCTTATATCTTTTTGAGTACTGTGATATGACTGGAATGTGTAACGCTGATGCTTTTCAAAACAAAACAGCGAGACAGAAACCATTTCATTGTGATGAATGTGGCATTAACGTAAAAAAAGCTCATCAAGTAGTTATCACAAACTTTGATGCAAGAGAAGAATGAAACACCTTCGTTGAGATCAGGAACAATCATGGAGCAAGTTGGGGAGAATGTGGCTACACCAAGATACACATTCCAACTAAATGAGACCAGAAGGTGATGGACACAAGGAGTCTTAGTTATTGAAAGGCAAGCCTGGCAGATCCTTATTTAGAGCTCTTTCATTCCAAAGATGAAATGTGATGCAGAATATGTTTTCAATTTCTACTCAAGTTGAATTCTAAAGACTTTAGTTCTACCCTTGTTGGATTGTAAGGATTTAATTCTATTAATGTTGAACTCTATTCTGCGAGAAGCCTATTACCTAGCTTTCTCACATCCAAAATAAGGGATCAGACAATTGATCTTTAAAATCTATGATGTGGGTAACACAATGAACAAAAAATGATATTGAGTAAGGGATAATAACATATGTACGCTTTATGCCTGATTTAATATCTCATGGAGAAGGAGATAAAGAACCTATGTTTACAAACATTTTCATTTGAACGTAAGAATGAAATTTTTCAAAAAAAAAGAAGAAGGGAAAAAATGATAACGAAACGCCACAGTATTACGAGAAAATAAAATATTGGCGTGTTGACTTCAAACATGTGAACAATCAAGGCCATGATGATGATGTAAGTTACTAACTAACTACGTCAACTATTTGCATATGTATCAATACTGAGTTTATTTTTCTGCAAAAATGTATTTACTGAGCAATAAAAGATCTCATAGAAGCCTTATATTGAAAAGATAAAGATTTCGATATCGAAATTGATTTCAACTACTTCCACGAACGAAAAACCCAAAGGAAAGTCAAATATTGAGTGATAGGATACAATGACAGCTTTTAAGTTGTTGTTGAACAGTAGATGATGTTCTCATGAAAATGGGCAAAATATTTAAGTGTAAGTGTGTGACAAGTGAAAAAAATGTACACGAACTATTCTTCTAAATTGTTAACAATATAACATATGCATTTTCCATAAACAATAAACGAAAAAATCATTCATCTGTCGAATATATAGATTGAACGATAAATGTGGACATCAAGTAGTAAATATAGGATTTGATGCAACTAAACAAAGTGAATGTGTCATAACAGTCAAGAACACACATGAAATTAGCTAGGGAGAATATACTAGCTGTTTGGAAAATGAACTTAATAGACACACTATAAATTTGTGTAGTATGATGCGGATAATAGTATAACTTGAAGAATAATAGTATGATGCGGATTATCCAAAACATGTATTCAGATTAGGGGTGGGCATGGGACGGGACGGGCCGGGATTCACTTGATCCCGGTCCTGTCCCGTGAGTTTATAAACGGGACGGGACGGGACGGGACGGGACGGGACGGGACGGGACGGGACGAGATTACACTTTTTTAAAATTGATCCCGTCAGGCCCGGGATCCCGTGATGTCCAAAACAGAATTACATGAAGTTAAAAATACAAGTTACTTACATGAAGGCTTACATGTAACAATCAAGCTGTATTGAATTACATATTGATTTAACATCCAGTAGTCCAGTAATCAATGTCCAACCTAAAGCATATATCCTTCTCATTTCTCCAAGCCCTCAGAACACAAACACGAAGTAATCCACCTGAATTTAGTTACTAAACTACTCTACGGCTCTACCTCAGGAAAGAAAATCAAACTCAATAGGTCTATTCTTTGAAAACAAACAATCCATTCAATTAGTGTTTGACCAGTTATGGAAAAAATTGTCCTCAAAGGACTTAGATTAAGCAAAAAGCATGCAAAACTAATGCCAATTGTCCTCAGAGGACTTCAGTTTCCACACATACAAATGCCAAATTTATAGCGACAACTTCCCAGACAAGTTTTACAAATCCACAAGCAGATGAAAGAGTAGATGGAATTTCATACCGGGGAGCCGGAGGTGATGCGAAGGCGTTTGAGGAGAGAAGTGGAGAGGCCGATTTGGGGCTCCGGCCTGCGTGTGTTGTGGAGGATTCCCGACGGGAGCAACTGGAAATCTCAGAGAAGATGGCGAGCGCCGACCGGGAGAGGAAGAGGATTTGGGCTCGGAGACGACGGAGAGTCGGAGGACTTGACAGGAGAGGAAGACTGGATCGGAGACTATGTAGGTCGACTGGAGGAGAGGACGAGGGCTCGAGGTGATGGACTGGTCGAGGAGACGAGGAGACGGGATCGAAGACGATGGAGGTGAGCTGAGCGGCTGTTGAGAGTCTGCTGAGGAAATGATCGAGGGAGGAACTGAGAGTGAGATAGGGTGGGATAGGTTTAATTGAATCTAACGGTGGATTATTTTTTTGTTTTTAATTCAACGGTTGAGATCAACTTAATATATATATATATATATATATAATATAATTATTTTAATTTTATTTATTAATCGGGACGGGACGGAACGGGACGGGATCTCTATTTTTCAAACATGAATCCCGTCTCGTCCCGGACGGGATCGGAATTTCGGGACCAAATGCCCACCCCTAATTCAGATTCTAGTTAGATGATTTTAAGTTTATTGAAAACATGTATTCAATTGAGTGTTGCTATTGGAACCTCCACATTTGCTCACTTGACCTCCCTCTATTTTTAATTATTGATTTACATTTGTATCCTCTTGCATAAAGACTATTGAGGACAATAAGTGTATAAAAAAAGTATTATATTTATTTTCTATAGACTTTCCAATTCAATAATAATGTTATTTATTATTTTCCTTATCAAATTTATTTTCCAATTTCAGTAAGTGCTGAAACTAAGCTAATATAAAAATTACAAGAATGTTAATGTGACATAAAGTTACTATAAGGACAAAATATTGGTCACTCTTTATACTTTTAGAGTCTCGACAGTTTAGTTCTCGTGCTTTCAATTTCAACTGGTCACTCCTCGTAGTCTCAATTTTCGACCAATTGGTCTAATCTGTCCAAAATGGTTGTTAACTATTTTCTAATTTCCTCAAATGCCCTTAGGTGTTATTTTATTATTTTTCTTCTTGTTTTTTTTTTTTTCAAAACCAAAACTGAAGAATACACAACCCACCATGAAATGCTATGTAGCCCAATTAAGTTTGAGCTTTATTGGCAAAAAAAAAAAAACCTAGTATAGTAGTGTTGTTTGTAAGCTTAATTATATGAAATGGTAGTTATTTATATAGTTTTATTCGTGGGACCTTAGAGAGTGTTATTAATGCTAAGGATGATGATGATAATTTATTTTAATCTCATTTTGGTTTAAATTGATATGATGGAGATTTGATAGAATTTTATTTCATCGTGATTATGGTGATGTTATTTGATTTTGTTTGCAGTATGTATCAAATCAATTTGCATATTTCTTTTTCCCGATTGCAATTAGTTTGCAATTGTAAATTTTTTGGATTGAAGATCGAAAATCATAAACCCATATATTCTGGAGCTTCTCTCGGTTTTGGTTTTGAAGAAGAGAGAGTAAAAAAGATAAGAAAAATAACCTAAGGGCATTTGAGGAAGTTGAAAAATGGTAAACAATCATTTTGAATGAAATTGACTAATTGGTAGAAAATTGAGACCATAAGGAATGATCAGTTGAAATTGAAAGAACAATGACTAAACTGTCGAGACACTACAAGTATAAGGAGTGATCAGTAATTTGTCCTTATTATAATTATACATGTTTAAGCGGAAAAATATAATAAAAGAGGAAACATTGATTAGCCTAATTGATTAAAAAGGCAATATTTTCTACCGTAAATTCTAAAAACTAACCGTTTCGTAGTTAGAAATAGTATATATAATGAAAATAGAAAACACCCAACTAACCGCTTCACAGTTAGAAAAACAATATTTTCTACTGATTCGACGACATTATTTATGCACTGGAAGGCCTAACTAACATCTTCTTCTACTGAGCAAACAAATCTTGACCGTGTCCGCTAAAAATAAGGAGCCGCTTCTCTCTCTAAATTTTTTTCTCTCTGCCTTCTCTCTACAAAAACCAACCGTTTGGGTTTTGTTCTCTCCTCCTTCCTCTTGCTCGATCTAGATCGTTTACGATCTGGATCTATGGCTTGGGTGTTGGGGGGGAGACGGATCTCCAATTTTCCTCCCTCTTGTTGAGGGTCTTTCTTTTCCTCGGCTGTGTGAGCGTCTTTCCCCGCCCCGGAGGTTTTCTCTCTACACCATTGAGAGTCGGTGGCGTCTTTCCCCGCCCGTCATGGGCGCTTTTCCCCGGAGCTTGTCTTCGATCCAAGGCCTTGTGCCTCTGTATTTCTCTTCGGTTGTTTTCTTTCCTCTTATTTTCGAATTCGGTGTCTCTGTTTTTTCCCTTCTTCTTTGGTTTGCCTTGTGATCTGCTCGCATCTACCCAAAACTCGTTTGATCTGGACTTCCTCTTTTTATTCTCAAACCAAGTGCTTCACCGGTCGACCACTCTCGTCAGGGTGTTCTTTGCTTTTCCTTCTACCTCAATTTGTAAATATGCTCCTCGGAGCTATGTTTCAAACGGGGTTCTCTCGTTACCGCACATAAACCCATTGACTATGGTCGTGCATCTCGGATCTGTACAGCTTTTGGCTGTCTGTTCCTTTGATCCCTTTGGGGATCGTTTACTTCTCCCTCCTTCTATGGTTCCCGTGTTGGTAGAAAAGGATCTCCATTGTGGAGATGGTTTGAGGTTTGTGCTTATATTTCCTGTCTCTGTATCAGCTTTGTTTGGGTGGTTGTGGATCAGATCATCCACCGGTTTTTTTGGATCACGTCAATGGAAGCTACTTCTCGGTGTCGCCCACATCGTGGGTTTCTGTTCCTCGTTGTTCAACGGCAGCTGTGGTGGTCTTGTGTGTTTTGGGCCTGTCTGGTTTGGGCTCATCAGTCCCTCTTTTTGGTGTGGGTCCTTTTTGGGCCTCTGTATTTCTAGCTTTTGGTTGTGTTTGGAGGTAATTAAGGCCTTTTGGCCCTCCATGTTGTAATAAGTTTGTTTATTACAAGGTTGGTTCTTTTGTCAAAAAAAAAAAAAAACAAATCTTGACCGTCCATTGGAGGGCCCTACTCTCTCTCGCTCTCTCCATTTTATAATTCAATATAGAGAATAGGAGGACAAGTCTGATATCTTTTTTTTAATTTTATGGCTGAAGGTTGAAGACGATGTGGACGGTGACTCGGTGAGCATGCCGTTGTATTGTTTTATAAAATTTTAGTCGTGGTTGGAGCGCGTCTCTCCGGTTGGATAAGTTTATTAACACCTTTTCAATGGGATTTCATATCAAGGTCTGATAGGATTTGAGTTATCTGCTTAAAACTTAGCCATACATCCAAACACATTTTCCAATCAGATTGGAAAGAATTAATCAAATCCACCCTCTATATCCGGGTAAACAAACACAGCAATAGTGTAAAATTGAGTGTGGTTTTCATATGAATATTTCAAACTACTGAATTACGTTTGTATTGAAAGTAGAGTAATTCAACTGTTATTGACATTTGCAGAGATGGGTGAAGCAGTCAAGGTAGTTGTTCCCGAACAGGAAGCTTATATACAACAAATCCAAACAGTACACTAAGGAGTATGCTGACAAGGTACAGATTTGTCAGTTTGCGTTGCTTGGTGTAATGGTCCTTTATGTTTCTTGGTGTTGACATTCCTTCATGTGTACGTTATGTAGGAGAACGAGTTGATCCAGTTGAAGCGTGAAGCAAGGTTGAAAGGAGGTTTTTATGTTGAGCCTGAGGACAAGCTCTTGTTTATCATTCGTATTCGTGGGTAGGTCTTGATCCTAGGTTTAAATGAACTGTGATCTTTAGTAACGTTCTGGTTCTTTTTCTTATACTTTTAGTTAATGTATTTTCAGTATCAATGCCATTGACCCAAAGACAAAGAAGATCTTCCAGATTTTGCGTTTGAGACAGGTAATACTCTTACCTCTGGGATCATTGATGATTATCTCCATTGCGGCGTGGTTTGTTTTTTAATTGATTGTAATATGCTATTCCTTTTTGTTAAAAGTATGAGATACATCTAGTAGGAGTATGGAAATAAGCATCTTATTATTTGTAGTTCAGTTGATGTATTTAAACATCATACGGCTTGAGTTTATAGCTTTTATATAAGCATGCTTGTTTTCATGCATTTAAATTTTAGAGAAGTGTACTGTGTGTATCATTAGAGTGGTAATTTGTTAAATATTAGCAATGATGATTGTTAGCTGATACAATGTTGTTTGATCTTTGTCTGAAACAGGTGTTCAATGGTGTCTTCTGATGGATATCCCTCATTTGGTGGAGGAGATAAACATACGCCATCTATTTCTTTGGTTAATAATAAAAACTAAGAAATAGATGTGAAGGAGAGAATTAAGGAATTTAGATGGAGAAAATGAATAGTTAATTAAGCATTCATTTATGATCACAGATATAATTAGGAATGTTGGCTATAAAAGCCCTGAGTTGTTTTAGACAAATATAAGTTGATAGAAAACCAAACTAGAGAGAGTTTGAGAGACAGAAAACCTCACCTGACGTGAGAGAGAAATCCTCTTGAGAATAATCCAAGAGAGACTAGTTAGCCACAATATATATTGTGAGTATCAATCTTGTAATCCCATTATATAATAGTGGAAGAAATCGTTTCTTTTGTTGTCTCATTGTGATTACACAAAGTATGGGAAAAGTCAGATCCTGGGATAACTAATTATCCATTGGCCTCGTATTAGGCAGTCATATTTGTCATCTTTCCCAACAAGTGGTATCAGAGCTTCGGCTCATTACACGGTTTAACTTGTGGCATTCACAATGGAAGAGTCAACCTCGACGTCATCAGCAACAATGATTAAACTAACCTCTTCAAATTACTCCATTTGGAAGCCCAGAATGGAGGACATTTTGTACTGCAAAGATTTATACCAACCTTTGCAAAATGAAGGGGCAAAGCCAGCTGATAAGCCTGATGCTGATTGGACTTTGATGAACCGGAAAACTGTCGGACAAATTCGACAATGGATTGACCAAAGTGTCTTTCACCATGTAGCGCAAGAAACAGTTGCGTACACATTATGGACGAAACTGGAGTCCATGTATGAAAGAAAGACGGCCCAGAATAAAGCCTCTACAATTCGACGGTTGGTGAACCTTAAATATAGAGAGACAAGGAGTGTCTCTGAACACTTGAGTGATTTCCAAGGATTGGTAAATCAACTCACGAATATGAAGATGGCGCTTGATGATGAAATGCAAGCATTGTTACTCCTTAGCTCTTTGCCAGACAATTGGGACACGCTCGTGGTATCGTTAAGTAACTCAACGCCACAAGGTGTTCTAACATTAAACACAGTTAAAGATAGCTTGTTCAATGAGGAATCACGGAGGAAGGAACAAGGTATACCGACTGAGTCTGAGGCACTAGTCAGCGAATATCGTGGACGAAGTAACAATAGGAGACCTCACGTCAGAGACAAATCTAGAGGCAGGTCAATGAACAGGTTTAGAGGTAAGTTGAGAACAAAAAGAGACATTGAATGTTATCATTGTGGTGAGAAAGGCCACATGAAGAAAGAATGCAGGAAGCTCAAACGAGAGCAACTAGGAAATGGTGATGCAAGCAATGTAGCTGCTACCATTTCTCATGGAGATGAGGTCATCTTTATTTGTGATGCTGGTCAAATTAATTTGACATCACAAGATACATGTTGGGTCGTGGATTCTGGTGCATCATTCCATGTTACCTCACGGCGGGACTTCTTTACCTCCTATACAAAAGGTGATTTTGGTCATGTGAGGATGGGGAACGATAATACTTCCCAGATTGTGGGAAGAGGAGATGTTTCCCTTGAAACAAACACGGGTTGTCATTTAACATTAAAAGATGTGAGACATGTTCCAGACATGCGTCTCAATCTAATATCGACTGGATTGTTAGATGAAGAGGGTTATACTAGTGTGTTTGGAGATAAGAAATGGAAGCTAACACGAAGTTCCCTGGTGATAGCTCAAGGCAAAAAGGTAAACACCCTTTATGTAATAGAAGCCAAAATTAATAATGGGTATGTTAATGCTGTTGGAGAAAATTCCTCATTCGAGTTATGGCATAAGCGGCTCGGACATATGAGTGAGAAAGGGCTTCGAATTCTAGCTAAAAGAGAGACATTAGCCGGTTTGAAAGGAAAATGTATGTCTCTTAAACCATGTATGCACTGCTTGGCTGGAAAGCAACATAGAACTTCTTTCTCTTACCAGGCCCCACATAGAAAGCCAAATGTTTTGGATTTGGTGCATTCTGATGTTTGTGGTCCAATGACCATCAGTACTCTTGGAGGTAAAAGGTATTTTGTTACCTTTATTGATGATCACTCCAGGAAGGTTTGGGTGTTTGCCCTGAAAACAAAAGATCAAGTGTTTGATGTATTCAAACAATTTCATGCCAGTGTTGAACGAGAAACTGGCAGAAAATTAAAATGTGTTCGCACCGACAACGGAGGAGAGTATATAGGAGATTTCAAACGTTACTGCTTGAGTAATGGGATAAGGCATGAACGATCTGTTCCAAAGACTCCTCAACATAATGGAGTGGCTGAAAGGATGAACAGAACTATTGTTGAAAGAATAAGAACAATGTTATCTCATGCCAAGCTACCTAAGAGCTTCTGGGGTGAAGCTCTAATGACTGCTGTTGATTTGATCAACCTATCTCCTTCAGCTCCATTGAACGGTGATGTTCCAAACAAGTTTTGGACTGGAAAAGATGTATCCTACAACCATTTGAAGGTGTTTGGTTGTAGAGCGTTTGTTCATATTCCTAAAGATGAGAGATCGAAGCTCGACTCCAAGTCAAAGGAATGTGTCTTCTTAGGGTATGGAAAAGAAGAATTCGGATACAAGCTTTGGGATCCTATAAAGAAAAAGATTGTCAGAAGCAGAGATGTCGTCTTTTTTGAAGATCAGAATATTGAAGATATTCATAAAGGTGTAAAGCCTACCAGTCCCAAAGAATATCCAATTACCTTGGATCCTGAACCTCAACCAGAAATTTATGAGGGAGATGTAGTAGAAGATCTTAGAGAATTAAATAATGAACCGACAATGAATAATGATCCAGCTGAAGAAGTAGCTGATGCTGAAGATAACGAGGATGAAGAACACGATCCTCAAGAACCATTCATAGGATCTCAGCTAAGAAGGTCTGGCAGAATACCTAAACCTCAGACCAAGTATCCTGCAACAGAGTATGTGTTACTGACTGATGGGGGAGAACCAGAGTCTTATGAAGAAGCTCTGATTGATGTCCACAAGGCAGAATGGTTGGAAGCCATGCAAGAAGAGATGCGATCCTTGCATGAGAACCAGACTTATGAACTGGTACAATTACCTAAAGGTAGAAGAGCACTCAAAAACAAATGGGTGTATAAACTGAAGACTGAGGAGAATAGCTCACGACCAAGATACAAGGCAAGGTTAGTCGTGAAAGGTTTCAGTCAAAAGAAAGGTATAGACTTTGAAGAGATTTTAGCACCCGTGGTAAAGATATCATCCATCTGGGTGGTACTAGGTTTGGCTGCAAGTCTAAATCTAGATATTGAGCAGTTAGATGTAAAGACTGCATTTCTTCATGGAGATTTAGAAGAAGAAATTTACATGGAACAACCAGAAGGATTCAATATCAGAGGAAAAGAAAATCTTGTATGTCGACTGAAGAAGAGTCTATATGGCCTTAAGCAGGCTCCATGACAATGGTACAAGAAGTTTGACTCCTTCATGATTGAGCATGGATATCAAAGGACTACTTCTGATCATTGTGTCTTTGTCAAAAGATTTTTTTTGACGGTGAGTTTATCATACTACTTTTGTATGTTGACGATATGTTGATCGTAGGACAAAATAGTGACAAGATCAGCAAGTTGAAGAAAGAACTAAAGAAGTCTTTTGCTATGAAAGACTTAGGACCTGCAAAGCACATTCTAGGTATGACCATCTCTCGTGATCGAGAGAAAAGGAAGTTGTGGCTATCACAAGAGAAATACATCGAGAAGGTGTTAGAGCGGTTCCACATGGAAAAAGCAAAGTCAGTTGCTACTCCACTTGCAAGTCACTTTACTCTTAGCTTAAAGCAAAGTCCTACATGTGAAGCTGAAAGGGAGGAAATGCGCAAGGTGCCATATGCCTCAGCAGTTGGAAGCCTGATGTATGCAATGGTGTGTACGAGGCCAGATATAACACATGCCGTTAGTGTTGTTAGTAGATTCTTGTCTAAACCAGGAAAAGAACACTGGAATGCAGTAAAGTGGATTTTAAAATATCTCAGGGGGACTTCCAAAATGAGTTTATGTTTTGGGAGTGGAAGACCAGAATTGATCGGCTACACAGATGCAGATATGGCTGGAGATATAGATTCCAGAAAGTCTACTTCCGGTTACCTGATTACATTTTCAAGGGGAGCTGTATCGTGGCAATCAAAGCTACAAAAGTGTGTTGCTTTGTCTACCACAGAGGCAGAGTTCATTGCAGCTACCGAAGCTTGCAAGGAGATGTTATGGATGAAGCGGTTCTTGCGTGAGTTAGGGCAAGAACAACAGAAGTACATTGTGCATTGTGATAGTCAGAGTGCAATCCACTTGAGCAAGAATTCAAGTTTTCACTCGAGATCGAAGCACATTGATGTGCGATATCACTGGATACGTGATATGTTAGAATCCAAACAGTTACAACTTGAGAAGATTCATACGGATGATAACTGTTCAGATATGATGACTAAGTCCTTACAAAGGGAGAAGTACGAGTACTGCAGACAAGCAGCAGGTGTACTGAGTCTCTCCACCTAAGTCGGGAGGGGGAGATTGATGGATATCCCTCATTTGGTGGAGGAGATAAACATACGCCATCTATTTCTTTGGTTAATAATAAAAACTAAGAAATAGATGTGAAGGAGAGAATTAAGGAATTTAGATGGAGAAAATGAATAGTTAATTAAGCATTCATTTATGATCACAGATATAATTAGGAATGTTGGCTATAAAAGCCCTGAGTTGTTTTAGACAAATATAAGTTGATAGAAAACCAAACTAGAGAGAGTTTGAGAGACAGAAAACCTCACCTGACGTGAGAGAGAAATCCTCTTGAGAATAATCCAAGAGAGACTAGTTAGCCACAATATATATTGTGAGTATCAATCTTGTAATCTCATTATATAATAGTGGAAGAAATCGTTTCTTTTGTTGTCTCATTGTGATTACACAAAGTGTGGGAAAAGTCAGATCCTGGGATAACTAATTATCCATTGGCCTCGTATTAGGCAGTCATATTTGTCATCTTTCCCAACATCTTCCTGTAAGTAAACAAGGCTACCTTGAACATGCTTCACAGGGTTGAGCCATATGTTACTTATGGGTGCGTACATCTTAACCCTTTGTTTTACCTCTAATGTTTGTAGAATGTGGCTAATAGGAGTTGCATGGTTTTAGATACCCCAACTTGAAGAGTGTGAAGGAATTGATTTACAAGAGGGTTTACGGCAAGTTGAACAAGCAGAGAATCGCCTTGACCGATAACTCTGTTGTTGAACAGGTTTGTGAAGCATATTACTGGTGATATATGCTAGGTTTGCAAATGCATTACTGCTGATTTGCTAATATGTATTGGAATTCACAGGGTTTGGGCAAGCATGGAATTATCTCCACTGAGGATCTTATTCACGAGATCTTGACAGTTGGACCTCACTTCAAGGCGGCCAACAACTTCCTATGGCCATTTAAGCTGAAGGCACCATTGGGTGGTCTTAAGAAGAAGAGGAACCATGCATTACGTTGAAGGTGGAGATGCTGGAAACCGTGAGAACTACATCAATGAGCTTATTAGGAGAATGAACTAGGTTCGGGCTGTTCTTGATCAATCCAGTTTTTCAAGTGCTTTATCACTAGACAGACTAGAGCGAAGAATCTTAGAATTTTTATCTATGGAATTGAATGCATTATTATTTTTAAGGTTGAAGACTTCTTGTGATATTGGAAAGTTATTTCGCTTCCCTTTTGAGACTAATGCTACAAAGTTTTGATTTCGTATTAGTGTACTGTACTGTACTGTTGTTTAAAGATTTAGTTTTTCTCCTTCCAAGATGCCAACTTAGAGCTCCCTTATTACAACTTCTGCATGCTATTGATTTAAGTTGTAAAAAGTTTAACCTTCTGAAACTGTTGTTATAAAGTAAAAATTTGTAGCTGTTTATTGCTTGAAATGAACATGAGGAACTCAACTACTACTAGGCCAGGTTATTGTTTGCAATTAACATTAAGGTCCTAGACTATTGTAGTATACAATTGCCATTTGAAACATACATTCGTAAACGTGCTATACCCTGTAGTGGTTTTGCTTCAATACCTTGATCTCCCCTGCAGTTTTGTGTTTTATCCACCGATATCTCATCTGCTGGTTCATCAAAATGGCAAGAGTAAACAAATCTAGGATTAGAAAAGTGGATTGGAGTTTTGAACCATAAAACGTAGGTTGCATACTCATGCAAGTGTATGATCTGTAAATATAAGAACAATAACAGAATGGAAGAAACACAAGAAATTATGAATCAATGATCAAAACTTAGAGCAAAACCTCTTTGAGGAAAAAGCTCTAAGTCTAACTGAATATAATTACAATTGAATCAAGTGTAATACAATTCGTATAAACAACTTTCCAAACTCTCACACAGTTTGGTTACTAAACTCTCACACAGTTTAGTGCTAACTATTCTCACTCAATAGCTAGATCAGCATAGACTCTCACACAGTCTATGAATGCAGTTTGAACTGCACTGTCTAAAGCTCTCACACAGCTTTCTAGGAGGTTCTCACTTAACCTCAGACAATGTACTGTATTGAACTCTTACTTAGTTCATTTACAAGGTTCTCACACAACCTAATACAGTACTACACCACTCACACTGATGTAAATAGATTCTCACACAATCTAGTTTCAAGTTCTCACTCAACTTGATATGAACACAACTGTTCTTGATCTGATGTGAAGGTCTCAGTCAACCAAATGCATGAATGCAGATGCAATGCTAACTGAACCTATGATTCACAGAGAGATTTAGAATACAAATAAGTATATGCAATGTAATGCAAAGATGAACAATACCTATTTCACTTTTCCCACAAAATCTCTAAATGTTACAGAATATGCAGAAGCATTTTATAGAGCAAGTTTTTCGAACAGCTGGATGATTACTGATCTCTAGGTAATCATCCACTGATTCAGGGATATAAGAATCCTCATTTAATGCATATTCCATACTTGCAATATTTTGAATTTAAACACTTAATCATTTTCCAAAAACATTCTAGTGTAAAGTCAACTAATAACTCAGATAGAATAAGGCAACAATTATGTTCATGTATTCCTTAACTATCTTATTCTATCATGAATGCAAATGATCCTTACCAAGTTGACTGAGACCTAATTAGAAGGCAATCTTCATCTGATGTAGCAGAATCAAGTTCTGATTGCCCGAAGATCTTGTTTCTTTGATGCAGCAGCTTTTCCTTGTGCAGCAAGGAATCCAGGGTTGACTTGGAAAAAGGCAATCCTAGTTGGACTAGGATGCACACATATACCTTCAATCTCCCCCTATGTGTGACATTCCTATCCAACTCACTTGCATCATATCTGCATTAAAGAAATTAGCATCAAAGGAGCAAGCATAAGCTATTAAAGAAAAAGTAGAAGTAACAGATTAGGATCAGTTTCCATCCTTTCCCAAGTTACTCTACTATAATTTTTAAAAACTATCCAAAGCATCCAAAAAGCATCCAAGTTTGTGCTTATGCACTTACAGACCAAAAACAGAATCAGAATGTCTTTAAAAAAACTTTGAAAAGAAAACAACGTCCTGCATGCAAGATTTCTCCCCCTTTGGATATGAATGTCTAAATGCCAGAAGAGCTGGAGTTTTTCCGAGGTCTGCCTCTCCCCCTCTTGATTACAGGAGCAGATCCACTTGGAGCAGATCCACTTGGTGTGAAACCTGGAGGAGGAGAAGTGGGAGAACGTTCAGAAACCAAACCCTGCAGATACACCAACTCTTTGCAGATAAATGCCAAACACTTCTCAGTCTTGTCCAGCTTCTCTTCCAACTTCGTGCACCAGTCTCGTATATTTGTCTCCATGTCCACAAGAAAAGTGGTTACTGGTTCAGTGTTGTAGGCTGCAGGTGGAACAGGAGGACGCCAAGACTCCCCCTCAAACCTAGCAGGTGGTGGAATGCCAAAAGGTTGAGAGGAGGAGACGTGATATGCAGGCATCTGAGTCCACTGGAATGGAGATGAGATTGAGGGCATCGTGATGTCCTCGTTTGGAGATGAACAGTATGGAGGAGAGTGAGGCTCTTCTTTCACAGGTGCCTTGCCATGACGACGAGGACGATCTCCAGTAGTCATTCTGGTTGTCTTCAGAAGTCTCATGTACCTGCACACAGAAAGATCAAAAGAGCAACTCTAGAGAAATTGTTTAAGTTTTTCTCTAGAGAAGATGAGACTTTATAGAGAACAGGAAGAGATTAATAGGGCAATGAAAGGGCAAGAATCAGAACTGCAAGCAACCTATTGATAGAAAACATAAATTTTCTAGGATTCCATATCGTTTTGGTTGCCAACTTGCCTGTTCAGGTTTCCAACTTGCCTTTTCATGTTAGATGGACATACAAGTTCAAACCGAGGCCCAATGAGCTGCAAGATGATGTAAACATAGGAATATGCAAAACCAGCATTTTCACGCAACCGATCTCAGTCAAGATCTCTTTCTCGTTGTTGATTGGTGTATGCATATAGCAAAACTTGTCTTACAAGAAACCAGGCATAGTGAATCAACTAGAATCAGGAACATGATTAACCAAGAGAAATTTTGTAACTTAGAGTAATATGTATTCTATCAATCAGTGTATGTATAGCCAGAAGAATGTGCAAGACCATCAGCAATATAAGTGCTTTTCAGTTGAGTATGAAGACAGAACCACTAGAATTGAAGCACAAAATTCCTCTTATTTCCACATTCAGTGAGGCATTGCTCACACATTTTTATATGTTCAGAGGCTCATATAGCGAGTGGAAGAAAACACTCCCAAACCAGACGGTTTTAGGGTGCTAGATGTAACAAGGACACCCTAAATTCTTAGACTCGAGCATGAACAGTAATTTTTCATTAAGCCAAGCCATTCCCGTTTCTAACTCAGTACCATATATCCTTCATGAGGGACCATGGCATGCTTACTTGAGGAATAGCCTGATTTAAATTTTTAACACCAGATACATTTGGAAATATCTTCATACTCAGTGAAACAATCTGCACATAGAATGTGTCAGAAATATAGTATGCTGATGATCAATAATTCAAACTGCCATACCATCAAAGATCCAGAATAAGAATTAACTTAGTTAACAAAATAAATCGAAGTTAGGCATAACTGAAAGCAAGTCAAACTAAGTTCAAGATTTCTCACATAACAAGATATTATTTAACAAAGAAGACCAGATGTGAGAGAGAGAGCAAGACTGATCATGGTTCAGTGCAAATGCCAATTGCACTTCTTAGAGTTTCAAACCTTGCAGTGTCAAGAGGCTTAGTAAATATATCAGCAAGTTGTTTCTCAGTGGAAACAAAAGTAAGTTCTAATATGTCTCGTTCAACTAAATCACGAATGTAGTGATATCTCAGATCAATATGCTTGGTACGTGAGTGTTGAACAGGATTCTTAGCAATGTTTATGGCACTAGTGTTATCACAGAAAATAGTCATCTTACCTTGATGAATGCCATAGTCAAGGAGGATTTGCTTCATCCATACCATTTGTGTACAGCAACTACCAGCAGCCACATACTCAAATTCAGCAGTTGATAATGAAATACAGTGCTGTTTTTTGCTGTGCCAGGCCACCAAATTTGTTCCAAGAAAGAAACATCCACCAGAGGTACTTTTACCATCTTTTGCACTTCCTCCCCAGTCAGCATCTGAGTAGCCTGCAACTTCAACATTTGAACTGTTAGAGTAAAACAACCCACATCCTGTAGTGTTACTTACATATCGAATGATTTTCTTAATAGCATCCAAATGAGATTCCTTTGGATTTGCCTGAAACCTGGCACAGACACCAACACTGAAAGAGATATCAGGTCTACTTGCTGTTAGATAGAGCAAGCTGCCTATCATACTTCTGTACTTGGTTTGATCCACGCTTTTTCCATCATTGTCAGCATGAAGTTTAGTAGTTGTACTCATAGGATTTAGGACATTCTTCTTAGAAGTGAGACCAAACTTTTTGACCAGGTTTTCTGCATACTTTGTCTGTGATAGAAACATACCATCTTCTTTTTGGCTTACTTGCAGACCAAGAAAATATGTTAGAACTCCAAGATTACTCATCTCAAACTCACTAGCCATAACAGAAGAAAACTCTTTGACTAGTGAGTCTGAGGTAGAGCCAAACACGATATCATCAACATATACCTGAGCTACCACAAACTGACCATTTTGTAATTTCACAAACAAAGTTTTGTCAATTGTTCCTCTAGTATAACCTTTCTGAATTAAATAGGAAGAGAGACGTTCATACCATGCTCTTGGAGCCTGCTTTAGTCCATATAGTGCCTTTTTGAGTTTATAAACATGATCAGGATGATCACTGTCCACAAAACCATCAGGTTGCTTGACAAACACTTCTCTATCTATCATTCCATTCAAAAAGGCAGTTTTGACATCCATTTGATATAGCTTAAATCTCAGATGACAAGCAATGGCCATTAAAATTCTCACAGACTCAAGTCTTGCAACAGGAGCAAAAGTTTCATCATAATCTAGTCCTTCAATTTGAGCATACCCTTGAACAACAAGTCTGGCCTTGTTTCTGGTAATGGTGCCTTTCTCATCACTTTTGTTCCTGAAAACCCATTTGGTACCAATAATATTCACATCAGCAGGTCTAGGTACGAGTTCCCAAACTTGGTTTTTCTCGAATTGATTAAGTTCTTCCTGCATTGCAACAATCCAATTGCTGTCAGTTAAGGCTTCTTTCACATTTTTTGGTTCCATAAGAGAAACAAAACCATAACAAGTTAATAAATTAGTTTCATGAAGAAATTCCTCAGCAAAACAACATAAGGCTTGATCAGAATCAATTTCATCATTTGTCTTTCCAACAAGTTTCCTTCGAGTAGTGATTCCTTCTCCCAGTGAACCAATAATGTCATCTTTTGAATGATCTTTTCGAACTTGTTTGAAACCAGTTCTCACTTGATGAGTTGGTTGGAGATCTTGATCATCAGTTGTGCATGGAGGTTCAGACACTTGATCAGTAGGCTTTGAATCATAAACTGTTTGATGCTCTATAGTATCCTCAATATCACCTATTAACCTGGAAAGACTATCATCAACAGAGACATTAACAGTGACAACAATTTTCTTTGAAACCTTGTTGTAAATTCTGTAAGCAGCACTATCATTTGAATAACCAACAAAGATACCAGGATCAGTTTGTAAGGCAAACTTTGAGTCACTTTTATTATCTCTCAGAATATAACAAGGACTCCCAAAAATATGAAAGTAGCTTACATTTGGTTTTCTTCCTTTCCAGAGCTCATAAGGTGTTTCAGCCTTACCTGACCTGAGAAACACCCTATTTGAAGTGTAGCAAGCTGTGTTGATTGCTTCAGCCCAGAAACTTTCACCAACTTTGGATGTATTGAGCATGACACGTCCCATTCCTATAAGTGTTCTATTTTTCCTTTCAGCAACTCCATTTTGTTGTGGAGTTCTAGGAGCTGAAAATTCATGTTTAACACCATTCGATCTCATAACAAAAGTTAGCAAAAGATGAATTCTTAAATTCAGTGCCATTATCCGATCTTATGCGAGCTAACTTAAGATTTTGAAACTGTTTTTCTCTAGTAAGTCGTTTACACAATCCATAGAAAGAATCAAAAGTAGTTGTTTCAGATTTGTCAGCTAAAAAATCAACCCAAGTAAATCTTGAATAATCATCAACAACCACAAAGATGTATAGTTTACCTGACATGCTTGCATGCTGTGCTGGTCCCATGAGATCCATGTGTAACAGTTCAAGGCAATTTGAAGTAGTATTAGAATTTACTATCTTGTGTGGCACCTTGGTTTGCTTACCAGACTTGCAATCTCCACAGATTACATCAGTTCTCCCTTGTAGCTGAGGAAGTCCTCTAATGCAGTGTTTATTTGATAACTTGAGTAAGTCCTGGTAGTTTACATGACCTAGTCGCCTGTGCCACAGCTCAAAAGTCTCATCAGAAGACATTGTCCTCAGACAATTGTTAGGAAAATAATTTTCATGATCACGAGAAACATGATAACAATTATTAGTAGATCTTTTACCCCCCATAACCAACCTGCCTTTTTCATTAAACACCACACATTTCCATTTATTGAACCACACATTTTCAAATTCATCAGTTAGCTGACTGACACTAATAAGATTAGTGGTAAGACCATCTACAAATAGTACATTGTCAATCTTGCCAATGTTTGATG
The DNA here is from genome assembly GCA_963682095.1 of Potentilla sterilis. NCBI lineage: Eukaryota > Viridiplantae > Streptophyta > Magnoliopsida > Rosales > Rosaceae > Potentilla > Potentilla sterilis. Next base: position 12,235,431 of record OY821754.1, read on the forward strand.
CTTCTACTGATCCCTTTCCTAGAATTCTTGCTTTCCTGCCATCACCAAAAGTAACAGTTCCAGATATTTGTTCATATGTTAAGGTTATAAACCAGTCTTTGTTTCCACACATGTGTCGAGAACATCCACTGTCGATATACCAAACATCTTCTTTTCTTGCATTAAGAGCAGTAAGTGCAACTAAACAAGTAGTATTCAGAAAAGAATCGTTAGTTTCATCAGTTATGACACATGATAAACAGCATGCATTCTCAATTGATTTTTCTTTCTTCTTCCACACAAGTTTGCTTGTTTTGAACTTTTCAGAAGAGATCCTGTTGTCTTGTGAATAGCAGAAATCCTCACACTTCTCTTTTTCACCTGTAACCTTCTTTAAATTTACAATTTCATTAGACAAGTTATTAATTAAAACTGCTTGACTTGTTAAAGTGGATGAAATATGAGAGATTTCTCTTTCAACCAACTCATGTCGATTGCTTAACCTTTTAAGTTCACAAGACTCTTCACTTGACATAGACATAAGTTTCTTAGAGCAAGTAGCATGAGTATCAGCAAAAGAAGTAGTGTTGCAAGGTTCAGTAATTAAGTTTAAATCAGAAACAGATGTGAAAGTATGCTTGAAAGTAGTTAAGGGAAGTGTTACCTTATTTTTGCCAGAAGAAGATTCTTCTTCAATTTTTGTTGTACCTTTGACAAATTTCATTGAGGATGAACATTCTCCATTAAAACCAAGACCACTTTTATCAAGAGGTGATTTTCCTACTCCAAGCATTCTTGACACGTTTAGAGAGCTAGACTGGTACTGTTTGAACTTTTCATGAGCACTAGAAAGTTTGTCCAACAGTTCATCCTTTTCACAGATAAGTGTGTCAATACACGTTTGTTGATAGATCACAGTAGAATTTAGAGCTTCGATCTTACATAGAAGATCCCTTTTCTCTATCCTCCATTCATCTTCAGTTGAACTTTCGTCAAATATGTCAATTCTTTGCATCAAATCCTTCTTTTCAAGCTCCCAATTCTCCTTCTCCTTTTGATAAGACAGAATAGAAGCTTCAAGTTCCTCATTTTTCTTTGAGACAATTTCGGCCATAGTACAGACTTGATCGAATTTTGTCTCAATTTCATCTTCTTCATTATCGGATATATAACTGTCTTGATCATTTTCTGAGTCAGAAACATCAAAGCTAAGAGAAGCAATGAGTGCAAAATTCTTTCCTCCTTTTCTTGTACTGTGTTGCTCATCATCACTATCAACATCACTCCAAGTGGCTTTCATTGCATGCTTACCACCATCATATTTCTTGTTGCCACAATCAGCTGCAAGATGTCCTATACCACCACAAGTAAAACATTTAGGTTTATAATTTGTACTTTTCTTTTGTGAAGAATTATCATCTTTTGAAAAATTTGTATTCTTCTTTTCAAATTTTTTCTTTAAACCATAAGAGCCATTTGAAGATCCTGCTCCAGAGTTTCTGTTTTTCAATAGTTTCTTGAGCTGACTTGTCAAGAGTGACAGTTCAGAAATATTTCCACCTGTATCAGAAGATTGGTTAGTGGCTGTTTTAGTAGAAAGAGCAATATCTTTGTTACCGGAAGAGGAGTGTTTTTCAGAGGTGTCAAAAGCTAATTGTTGTTCATGTGATTGTAAACCACCAATTAGTTCGTCAAGGGCGAGTTTGTTCAAGTCCTGTCCTTGCAGAACAGTTCTCTGCATTGCAAACTTTGGCGATAGTGATCTTACAATTCTCTTAACGATATCTTTTTCTTCAATTTTATGATCAAGACCCTGCATTAGAGAAGTAAGATTTGTCAATCTAGAATAAAAGCTAGAAATCGATTCATCATCATTCATTCTCAGAGATTCTAGTTTAGAAGTGAGCATGGCAAGTTTTTGTTCCTTCACAACTGCATTTCCTTCATGAATAGTGCATAACTTGTCCCATGCCTCCTTTGATGTGGAACAGTTCTGAACATGATCAAACTGTTCACTAGACAAGGCTGTAAAAATAGCATTTAAAGCTTTCTGATCAGCATTACACCATGCAATCTCACTTTCGGTCCAATCATCAGGAGGCTTGAGTTCTTTGAGAGAAGATGATCCTGATGTAGATTCAGCCTTTTGTGAAACACCAAGAGCTAGTTCACCAAATAATTCAGCAGCGGAAATACCTTTACCTTTGTCATCAACCTTAGGAGGACTCCAGCCTATCTGCATTACTCTAATAGCTTTAAGATCAAGTGCAGATATATATGTTTTCATAGCTATTTTCCATTTTGAAAAATTTTCCCCTTTAAACATAGGAGGTTGATTGATACTGTTCCTTTCCATCCTTCAGATCTACTAGACTGTCTAGAACCTGCTCTGATGCCAATTGTAAATATAAGAACAATAACAGAATGGAAGAAACACAAGAAATTATGAATCAATGATCAAAACTTAGAGCAAAACCTCTTTGAGGAAAAAGCTCTAAGTCTAACTGAATATAATTACAATTGAATCAAGTGTAATACAATTCGTATAAACAACTTTCCAAACTCTCACACAGTTTGGTTACTAAACTCTCACACAGTTTAGTGCTAACTATTCTCACTCAATAGCTAGATCAGCATAGACTCTCACACAGTCTATGAATGCAGTTTGAACTGCACTGTCTAAAGCTCTCACACAGCTTTCTAGGAGGTTCTCACTTAACCTCAGACAATGTACTGTATTGAACTCTTACTTAGTTCATTTACAAGGTTCTCACACAACCTAATACAGTACTACACCACTCACACTGATGTAAATAGATTCTCACACAATCTAGTTTCAAGTTCTCACTCAACTTGATATGAACACAACTGTTCTTGATCTGATGTGAAGGTCTCAGTCAACCAAATGCATGAATGCAGATGCAATGCTAACTGAACCTATGATTCACAGAGAGATTTAGAATACAAATAAGTATATGCAATGTAATGCAAAGATGAACAATACCTATTTCACTTTTCCCACAAAATCTCTAAATGTTACAGAATATGCAGAAGCATTTTATAGAGCAAGTTTTTCGAACAGCTGGATGATTACTGATCTCTAGGTAATCATCCACTGATTCAGGGATATAAGAATCCTCATTTAATGCATATTCCATACTTGCAATATTTTGAATTTAAACACTTAATCATTTTCCAAAAACATTCTAGTGTAAAGTCAACTAATAACTCAGATAGAATAAGGCAACAATTATGTTCATGTATTCCTTAACTATCTTATTCTATCATGAATGCAAATGATCCTTACCAAGTTGACTGAGACCTAATTAGAAGGCAATCTTCATCTGATGTAGCAGAATCAAGTTCTGATTGCCCGAAGATCTTGTTTCTTTGATGCAGCAGCTTTTCCTTGTGCAGCAAGGAATCCAGGGTTGACTTGGAAAAAGGCAATCCTAGTTGGACTAGGATGCACACATATACCTTCATGATCACATATGTTTAATCACTACGAGGATCACAACTTTGTAATACACTCCCTATCCAATATTCAGTTAGTGAAATGATTTTCTGTTCATTAAAAATGAATTAGGGGTTGATCACCCTAGACTCTTCCCTTTTTAAAATAGTGTTCCTGGCCATGGGAAATTGCCATGGAATTAGGCAAGAATAGAGTCATTACAAAGAGACGTTTTTAACAACTAAAATCTGTGTCCCCGTGTTAGGTTGGACTTGTGTAGCGTGATTTAGTAGTTGTGGGTTGGGTATGATGCATGATTTAGTACATGTTTGGTTTTATGAAAAGAGAGTTGTTTTGCCTATAGTTCTTTATCGGTTTATATCCATTCATACTCAATAGTCAATCCACCGTTTACAAGTTTTTCCATGATCACAACTCTGGAATGCGTTGTACCGATCATTTAAATAGGGTTAACCCACTGAGTCGGCAGCAACTTGGAAGATATCAAATCAGTTTGGTTCTATCAATTTGAATTTACTGATCAACAAGGCACCACGTATATATGAAACTTCCCTGTGAAGAGTAGACAAAACGATTTCAGTATTAATTTGAAGGTGTTGAGGAGACTTGGGGTCCAAGTCTTAAGTATGAGACTGGTTCCCTGAAATTGGTAAGTAAACGCTCGACCTTTAGTCTCCGAGATGACACAAATGTTTTGAAGAGCTTCTAGAGCCAACCTAGCTATTGTCTTGGACAAACAACAACATCGATCATCCTCCATGACTCCTTGAAAGCTTAAAATTTAGGAAATGACACTCACACTTAAAACCTTTACTGTCTTGTAAGGGAGTCGATCAGGCATATCTTCTTTGACGCCGAAACTCATGCTACAAACCCTACAATCCCCATACTAGAGCTCTTAGTGATGAGGGTAGTGTTGGCTCTGATATCATTTGTAACTTTCAATGGTGTCTTCCTGAAAGTAAACAAGGCCACCTTGAACATACGTGCTTCACAGGGTTGAGCCATATGCTACAAACCCTTTGTTTTACCTGTAAATCTGTAATGCTTATAGAAGTATGGCTGATTTCAGATACCCCAACTTGAGGAAAGTGAAGAAATTGATGAACAAGAGGGTTATGGGCTTATATATGGCAAGTTGAACAAGCAGAGAATCGCTAACTCAGTTGTTGAACAGATTTGTGAAGCATATTCCTGGTGATGTATGCTAGTTTTGGAATTATTTCTTCTATTTTGCTAACATGTTTTGGAACTCACAGGGTTTGGAATTATCTGCACTGAGGATCTTATTCACGAGATCTTGACACTGGGGCCTCATTTCAAGGAGGCCAACAACTTCCTATGGCCATTTAAGCTCAAGGCACCATTGGGTTGTCTTAAGACGAAGATAATGAACTTAATTATTAGGAGAATGAACTAGGTCGGCGGAGCTGTTCTTGATTAATCCAGTTTTTCAAGGACTTTCTTTGTCACTAGACTGGAGAAGAATCTTAGGATTCTTATCTATGGAATAATGAATAATCTTAATTTTAATCTTGAAGACTTGTTATGATATTGGAAAGTTTGTTCCCTCCGGACTAAAAATTTTGCTTTTATAATTATGTAGTGCAGTACTGGTTTTTAATGAATTAGTCTGTTCTTTCCGAGATTCTAACTTGTAGTCTTGTCACTATTGTGCAGCATTCTTGCCTGGTAATAAAACTACTGCAAAATTGTCTACAAAATAACTGCTTTTAAATTCTTCGTTTTGCAAGAAACTTAAAACTTATAAAAGTTGTTCAAAAGGAAAATAACTGCATATTGTTTGAACTGTAGGCTGTTTACGTGATTTGGTCTTTTATTAGAAGATTAACATACGCCTATTTTGAACTATATTATCTTGAAGATTGGTCAGTTAATTGGAAAGTAGAGTTTAGAGTTCCCTAAACTGTTTCCATACAAACATATTTTAACATAGTTTTAAGGGTATATAAGTGTACGTCCTGAAAAAAAGTTGGGATTGGTGTATGACTTATGAGAGTGTATGACACCAGTGTCCCATGAAAACAGTATTGGAAGACAATGTGTATCACTAATCATCGAACATTGTTTAGTGTCTCATGGAAGAAGACCATATGAATCACTAATCATCAAACATTCCTTCTATCCCACCGAGGAGCTCTAGATCTACACTGCAACTTATTTCGGGTTTATCATTAAACAAGTTACAAGGCGTGGTCATTTGACCTAATTTGGCTCTTTGAAAGTTGTGATGATTTCACTGATCGACTCCATTGATGGTTAATTGCCATGTTTTTTCCCAAAATTTTTAAGTCTCCTCCAATATCTTACTATTAGTTTGTTCATCAAATTGGCGACTTTAATCAGTTCTAGGTAGGATTTGAAACCAATTCTCGTAAAGATATACTAATCTCAAAACAATCCAATAAAGTTATTGAGATTCAAGGGGAAAAAATCAGTTTAGTACCCTGAACTTTTGAGTAAAAATCTGACTGGGACATCTTTTTCAGAAAAAATCAGACTGACCCCTAAACTCTCAAAATTGATCTTTTTGGACTAAAATTTGAAATTGCTTCAAAATGTGATGTAAGCACACTGACAAAGGGGTCCATATTTGACTGATGGAGACATTTTTTTTTTAAATGTCATAAATGACCCTTAACATTTTCCCTCCTAAACAACTTCAATAGGTTTTTCCGTATCCCTAAAATCTCTTTTTCTAATCCTACAGAAACCAACACCTCTCTAATTAATCTCATTCTCCCAAAAAAAAAAGGCCTCACTAATCTCTCTCCCTCTCACTCGTTTTCTAATTCTCAAACCAAACAAATTTCTCAGATTTAATTGAGAATCAAAACCCAGAACCTAACTTACTGAAAAGCTAGAACCTAACCTATGTCTAAGGGGGACGAATGGATGCCTCAGCTAGAAAACGATGGCGAAATGATGCCAGATGATGGTGAGTTTTGGGTTTCAGTTTATGAGTTACTATATGTGATTATTTTATGGGTATTACAGTGTGATGGTTTGTTACTAATTTGGAGTGTTTGAATATGAGTTTTTGTCTTTGCGCTTGAGATTTAGGGTTTGCTGAAATTGATTAATTGGAGTTTTTCTGTTGCTTCTCTCTCATACGAACTTGAATATGTAAATCTGTATGTGTTCATTGTTGGTAGTTGAAAAGTAATGGAAAGATAATTGAAGGGGTCCTCATATGATGATGGCTGTGTTTAATGCTCTTAATAAAAAAAGAAAAAAGAATTATTTGATGGTTGGTTGTTGCAAGCCGATAAGAAGGAGAACAAAAAAGACAAAAATTAAGAAGAAAGGTTTAGTTGGGAAGAGAGAGAGAGAACGGTGGGAGGTTGAGAAAAATGGAGAGGAAGGAGAAAAATGGAGAGAAAGAATGAAGAGGAAAAAAAAAAGGAGATGAGTATGTCGACTTTACTCATTTCAGAAACAGAAATCTGGGTTTGATTTTGTTACTTTGGGTTGTTATCAGTATTTCTTGTTGGTTTAATATTGTATTGCTTCTATTACACAAGTTTATAACTCTAATGTTGATAATTTTTTTTTTATGAAGGCTTGGATGATTTGTTTATGTACGAGAACCAGGTTCCAACTCAGGCAAGCATTGCTCTAACCATTTTTTCTACTGATATGGGTAAGAAGAAATCGGAAGAAGAAGCTGTAAGAATGGTTGGGGAATATATTGAAGATGATGAGGGTTTGGTTCACGAGTGGTCTGATGATGATGACCCTGCTGATGGTGACTACAATCCAGCAGCTGATGATGATGAGTACGCTGCGTACGGTGTCGATGATGATTTTTTGTTTGATTGGATGATTGAACAAGAAGGTGAAAGAGCCTACGTGGCCGAGGAAAGAGTAATTGAAGGACCAGGTGAAGGACGTGAGCAGTTTTCTGATGAAGTGGACAATGAGCAGATGTTTGGAGCTATAGACTCTGATGAAGAGTTGATAGGATATGAGTGCAACTCAGATGATGAAGAAAGGAATAGACACAAGTATCCTGAGTTCAATCCTGAAGTGGATATGCGGAATCCTAAGTTCTGTAAGGGAATGCTATTTGCTACTCCTAAGATTTTAAAGGAGGCAATCAGGGAGAGGGCAATCCAAAATGGATGGGAACCTCTGTTTTACAAAGTTGACAAGAGTAGGCTTAGGTGTATCTGTAAGGCCGAAGGCTGTGAGTATGAGCTATATGCTTCAAAGATGCAGCATGAGAATACCATTCAGATCAAGAAATATAAACCTAATCACATACGTGCAAGGATACACGTTAATACCACTGTGAGGGTACCTTATCTCGTGCAAAGATTTTCTGATATGATCAAGCTGAATCCTACAATTTCCACAAGTATGTGTTCAAGCTATCTTGAGTATTCTGAGATTTAATTTGACTTGTTAATAGTGTATCTATTATTATGAATCTAAATTTGTTTTTTTATTTCCCACAGAGGCACTTCAAAACACTATGGCTGCAAAAATAAGAGCTAATGTGTCATTTCAACAAGCATATAGGACTAAGAGGGCTGCATTGGAGCTTCTTGAGAGATCCATGAAAGAGCAATATGCAAGAGTTCAGGATTATGCACATGAGCTTAAAAGAGTTGACTCAAACACCACAGTCGACATAAAGTGTGACTTCAACAACCCTCAGCAGCTCCCTGTGTTCAAGAGGATGTATATCTGCCTAGGGGCCTTGAAAATGGGATTCAAGGCAGGTTGCAGACCTTTGTTGGGACTAGATGGCTGTCACCTCAAGAGTGCATATGGAGGACAATTATTGTCAGCTGTGGGCCTTGATGCAAATAATTCTACATATGTTGTGGCATATGCTATGGTGGAGCAAGAGAGTAAGGACTCATGGGAATGGTTTCTGAGACTTTTGAGGAACGATCTAGACATCACTGGTGAAGGGAATGGCTTCACATTCATAACAGACAAGCAAAAAGGGCTAATTCCTGCTTGTGGAAATGTTTTTCCCTTTGCAGAGCACAGGTTTTGTGTTAGGCACCTATGGACCAATTTCAACAAGTTGTTTCCAGGAAAAGCTTATAAAGATGGGTTGTGGGCAATTGCCAAGAGTACAACTATGACCTACTACCATGCAAATATGACTTTAATGAATCAAACGAATCCAGGAGCTTATGCATGGTTAAATGGTAAAATTTTCTAAATCTTCACTTTAATTTTGGTTTGAGAATACATGCCTCTAAACATAACTTGGTGTTTTTTTGTAGATACACAAAGACCTCCTAAGTACTGGTGCAGAGCTCACTTCAGCACTGTGCTTAAGTGTGACATGCTTTTGAACAATCTTTGTGAAAGCTTCAATGCTTTCATCCTACCAGCTAGACTCAAGCCTGTAATATCATGCTTTGAAGACATTAGGATGAAGATGATGAAGAGGATTGCAACCAGAAGAGAGAAGATGAGCAAAGGTATGGACACCCTTTGCCCCAAACCTAGAGAGCTTTTGGAAAAGAACAAAGTGAACGCATCAACAGATTGCATCCCGCATGGTACTGGCACACCAGTAATTGAGGTGGAAGGATTTGGAGGAAGCTATGTTGTTGATTTGACAAGAAGAACGTGTGCTTGTAGGAGGTGGGACTTGACTGGTCTTCCCTGCAAGCATGCAATCTCAGCTATACACTTTATGAGACAAAAGCCTGAAGACTATGTGGATGCATGCTACCTCAAATCCACATACATGGCCATTTACTCACATACTGTACAACCAGTGAATGGGATGGATTTATGGATCCCTATTGATGAAGCTGACATTCTTCCACCTCAGTATAATAGACAGCCTGGTAGGCCTAAGACCAAACGGATCAAAGATGCGTCTGAGAAGGAAACTGATGGTCCCAAACTTGGGAGAATCCAAAAGTCATTGAAGTGCAGCAATTGTAGTGTGTTGGGTCACAATAAGAAGACTTGTCATAGGCACCTTCCACCTAAGCCAGCTGCAGCTAAGAAGAGAAAGCTTAACAATGGAGAGGGTTCATCTTCTCAAGTGAATGTGTTATTAAGGGTTCAGTTCATGGTTTTAGGTTATTGATATTTATAGTAACCTATTTATTTGATGCAGGCCAAGAGTAGTAAAGAGCCTCCCAAAACAATGAATGATCTCAGAGCTAAGGCTGCAGAATGGCAGAAAGCTGCAAAGGTATCAATAACCTAATTCAATAACCTATTGCTCTTTAAATGTGTTATTATTGACAATATATGCATATGGATTGTCAATTTCTTATAATTGATGTAGAAAAAGAGAGCTGAAAAGAGAGCTGCAGCAAGGGCAGCTGCAAGAGCAGTAGGCAAAGTTGCTCCAACCAAAGGAAGGCCACCAAAGACCCCTTCAGACAATGGTTTACAAGCAGCTTCTAGCAGGGTAAGAGCTTCACAAGCTTCCCAAAGTGCTTCAAGCATGCCAGCAAGGGCTCCTTCTGCACCTCAAGCTTCCCAAGGTTCAAGCAGTTCATCTGCTAGAATAGGAGCAAATGCAAGGAATGCTGGAAGCTAGAGATGCAGCCAAGGTTAGGATTAGAGATGCAAAGTGCCAACTTTTTGTGCAACCATGAGCTGTGTGTTATGGTTGCTAAATATTTTGTATTGATGATTAAGGGCAGAATTAGGTGCACTTTATGGTCATCCAAATTGTTTCTTTTTGTTAGTTTGAATGTAAACGCACAAATATGCATCTAATTACAGCTATTTATATTAGTTTTTGTTATGAACAAGTTGGCAATGCTAATATTGTGGGTTTTAGACATAGGTTAGGTTCTAGCTTTTCAGTAGGTTAGGTTCTGAGTTTTGATTCTCAATTAAATCTGAGAAATTTGTTTGGTTTGAGAATTAGAAAACGAGTGAGAGGGAGAGAGATTAGAGAGGCCTTTTTTTTTTTTGGGAGAATGAGATTAATTAGAGAGGTGTTGGTTTCTGTAGGATTAGAAAAAGAGATTTTAGGGATACGGAAAAACCTATTGAAGTTGTTTAGGAGGGAAAATGTTAAGGGTCATTTATGACATTTCAAAAAAAAAATGCCTCCATCAGTCAAATGTGGACCCTTTTGTCAGTGTGCTTACATCACATTTTGAAGCAATTTCAAATTTTAGTCCAAAAAGATCAATTTTGAGAGTTTAGGGGTCAGTCTGATTTTTTCTGAAAAAGATGTCCCAGTCTGATTTTTACTCAAAAGTTCAGGGTACTAAACTGATTTTTTCCCGAGATTCAATATACATATATATATATATATATATATTTATATATATATATATATATATATATATATATAGTTAGAAAATGCGCGCTTTGAGTCTTAAAACCATGAAAATTTGGTTACATGTTCATGCAGATGTATGATCACACATACAGATCGATCACAACTTTCTAGCTAAAACTCCCCACGCTATTAGTGAGATAATTTTCTGCTCATTAAAAATAAATTAGGTTGATCACCCTAGACTTCCCTTTTTCAAATAGTATTCCCAGACATGGGAAATTGCTTATTGGAATTAGGCAATATGTGTCCCCATGTTAGGTTGAAATTGTTGATCATATTTTTGTTGGTGGTGGGTTATGATGCATGATCTAGTACATGTTTAGTTTTATGGAAAGGAAAAGAACGTACTTTCCCTCTAGTTATTTATCCATTCATACGCAGTCCACCGTTCACAAGTTTTTTCATGCATTCAAAAGTCCGGAATGCGCTAGCTGTGCCAATCGTTCCATATAAGATGAGCCAACCTTAGTAGTTTCCTTGAAGTCGGCATGCAACAATTTGGACAAATCAAATCAGTAGTTCGGTGGAATATATATCGATCGATCGTGACCTTATTGGTTTAATCAATCTGACATCACTGTGATCAACAATTTCCCAAGAAATGAACCTTCTGGTTAAGAGTATACAAGAAGGAGACGACTTAGGGACCAAGTCGTTGATGCTGTTGATGAGGAGACTTCGGAACCAAGTCTTTAAACTTGAGAGAGGTCCCCTGGAAGTGTTTAGGGGTGATTATATTTATATATACCACACTCTGAACGCTAGACCTTATTTATCCTCCGAAATAAACAATTCTTTTGATAAGGAGATTCTAGCCCCAATCTTAAGAACATTCTCGAGAATTTTAGGAAATGACACACACTTAAAACCTTTGAGAATTGGAAATTCTAGTTAGAGCATCAGATTAATATATTGATCCCCACCATATTGTTAAGGCCGAAAACCCTTATGCTAGCCAGAAGCTTACAATCCCTACAATCCCTATAGTGATCCGGGGTACGCTATCTTATATATCATTTGTAACTTCCCAGAGCCTCATGTAATATTGTTGCTTGCAGCTTGCTCTACTAGACCTAGATCCATCAATGATCTCTAAACACAAGCTAAGCTGAGTACAGTCTACGTACACGAACTTCCTATCACAAGACAATGATATCATTGTTATCAGTTCATGTTGTTCAATCTAATCTTTAATTTGAGTATGCTTCGTGAATTATTGTCTTGAAAATGGGAAATATACATAACTAAATTCCACGTATCATTTTCGTTTGGCACTCTCCTTCCATGGGAGAGAGCTATTAGCTATACATATTTAAGATAATGAAGGGAAGTAAAAGAGTATATATATCCTAGGCGTATATTACAACAAGGCAAGGGTTCCACTCTCACACTTTCCTTACATTATGAAAATAGAAAGAATGTATGACAATGTAGACACAAATTATATTTGATAATCAAGAGACGGGAACTAGGCGCCGGGAGCAAATGGTGCAGTAGAACTTCCTCTTAGTTTTGTGGGAAATAGGTATACAGCAGAAAACGACCAAATCAGCATCAAAGTCCCAAGCCAAAACGGGGCCTGCGCAGTAAGGGCAAGCTGATGCAGCTCCACTCTTCCCTATAACCTTTTCTTGCAGATCAAACACTTGCAATACACCCATTTTTTTATCTCTATCTCTTCTGATATTTCCCTCCCTTTTTGTAAATTTGTATTTTCAAACTACTTGTTCTAAGTCCCTCAACGTTTCTATCCCCTCCTATAATTCACTACCTCCCATGCAAGCATATATGATATGTACGTATATATAATGAATGTGAGTGCCGATAGTCCTGCGTGTTATGCCGGGAAATTGCTTCTGGTTTTCTCATTGTCTTTTGAGTTGTTGCTTTGGAGATTACAGCTGCTCTGAAGAATCCGCAGGATTGATACATGACGTTTGGCACAAGGTTTACTAAATGGACCATTATTCTGCTGTAGTTAGGTCTACCTATGCATATTATAAGACCAATTCAAAACTTCAAATTATTGACCGGGTCGGTGATTCTTCCTGATTACACAACACGTCTTCTGTTTAATACGACGTCGAAGTGTCATGATCAAATGCAATTTTGTATTCTATATACGTTCATCAATATATTTGATTACAGTTGTATGTCCATGATAATCGACATAAGCCTTGCTCGTACAATAGTGTCCTATACTCCTTTTGATCCAGGACCCTAATTCAAACGGTTTCTATATATTTCTGCTGGTCTATCTTTGGGTAGAAAGGTATTGAAGCTTGCATTAGAAGAGTAATGATTATTTAGCGATCTTGATTTCCTCTCGTATAAGCGCCTCAATCGTCTATTGAGAAGCATCGGTGCCTCCATAGCATTATAAAACATTCTATGCTTATCCTACAAAAAAGGTGATGGGCTGCAGAATATATTTAAATTAATTGTAGCTAATAACTTATTATTGGAATTAAGAAGTTTCTCAATCTGAATGTACATCACCAATGGTAATAGAAAAACACAAATTGCTAACATACATTTCTATTTTTATAAAATAAGAGCAAATGGTTTTCCTGAGAATGGTGGGACTATTACATGGAATTTCTGTGCGATATGAACAAGGTGTTTGTACTTTGTAGTCAAAGAATCTATTGTTCCCAAGAATCTTCCTCAGAAGAAACTCAGGGTCGTCGTTATTAACATGGTAAAGCTTTTTTTATATTGGAGAAGACGCGCGGAGAGTCGGTCTCTCTTGGCGTTCCTTCTGGGGTTGAAGCGATAGTTGATACTTACAAGTTTCCACTCGTGAAAATCCAGTTGCAAATACCAGTTGTTTTATTACAGAGCTCATCGATATCTATAAGCAACGCAGTTCTACTGATCAACAGCTTCTGAGTTCATGCAAGGCGTCCGGCAGTAGCCAACCTAATGATAATGAGGTAACTTGAGTTCATTTGGTTAACGAAACCTGATTCCATTTCAAGAACACTATCCGCAGCATCGACCCGCTAGTTTTCTTCAGAGACCATCACCATTTTTGTCTGTCCTTCTATGTCTTCTCCACTATGTTTCAATCCCAGAATCGAATAAGAATTCCCTCTATGTATCTTACTGCCTATATCCTATATGCAAACTAAAACTCCTGGAAGTTCTCATAACAAATTGATTACCATTTCTTTTTTCTGTTACGGCCATTTCTTCCCAAAATTTGCAGAAATTGAAATGTTCATACGGTTAAAAGTTCCAACTGCTCTTAATGGACTCGTTACCAAAAAGGGCGTATCTAAAATTTTAGTATCCTCTATCTTCTGTTGTTTTTCCTTCATAACTTATTGTCTTATATTCTCCTCTACAAATTAGCCATGAACGACGTTATTAAACCCATAAACCGTCTTCTAATTTGTAGTCACATCTTTCCTTCTACTAATTAGCTACAAATTTAGACCTAGAAACTCAGAATTTTATTAAATCTAGTCACCAAATATTTAGAAAATAACCTAAACCAATACAGAATAACATATGAAGCAAATTTTGTTGTGGGTTTATAAGGAACATGAGGGAAATTTGAGTGCGACAATAAGATGTCATCCAGAGATGAGCTGCAACGCTGAAACAGAATGCAAAGCATATAAAAGAGGAATAATATTATACCCAATAGGCCAATACTTGAATATTTGTAGCTAATTTCCCCCCAGGTAAAATAAGTCATCATTTCACGTCCAAACCATCCATTTTTGCAAATCAGGTAAGTTGTTCTCAATAATTTTCTATTAGATTCATACTCTCTCACTTTCAAAAAAATGGCAAACTAAACCTTCGTGGGATCTACCAAGTCGCAACTTCTACATAGACCTTACAACATGTATTAGGTATTGACATACAACTTCAAGTACTCTATGTTGAATAAACAATGACTACATGATAACAAAATTCAGGAAACTGGTATTCCAACCACAGTTACTTTCAACCGTTCATATATATACCTTCAATCCATATCACATTCAAGAGGCTGCTCTGTCATTTTATGGATAACGAGCACAGAATGCACAAATATTACCTCATACATAACAGAATGTTTTGATCATGTGGACAGCTCTATTGGATTGTGTGCCTCTATGTCGACATGCCGTATACCAGGAACAAGCTCTTGAATCTCCTTTTCCAATCTGTCAACTTCACTTCCCAAGGCTGTAACTACTTCTTCACCTGCAATAAGAGACGGTCACAAGATGTCACAAATTCCAACTCAATCACCAAAATAGTAATACATATAATTAAATTCATAATGCATACCATAATTGGACATCATTTTCAGCAAAGCAGCATCATCCTTGTCCTTTGCAGCTTCACGAAACTGTGCATAATCAATTCCAGTATGCACGTACAGAACACCAAGTACACCGAGAAATTATTTACCGACAATAAAGTTTTAGCAAATATGTAAACATAAAATGGCTCAAAAGAAACTACAGGCCAAAATTTTCAGGAACAAAAGATCAATAGAGATGATTAACCTGTCTTGCCCATTCTTGACGTCCAGTCCTATGAAGATAATTTTGAACTACCACCACTCCATTGAAATCTGTTTGCATAAAAGAAATTTATCATCATTATATGCAAATTAATGCCACCAAGTCAACAATTTTGAAGTCTCCAATGATTTTGAAAAAGATCTACTTCTGATAAAAACAATAGGCAGAAAATTAATGGATTCATAGCACCATAAATTTCATTGATAACCTACTGTAATAAGATTCAAGGAAAGAAAGAAAATAACCTATCTCAGCCTTAAATCTGAAAAATCCCGGGCCAATAACCTCGCTCTTGCAATCATATAAAGAATCCACAACCTATTAAAAAATCAGTGATATTCATAAGCTGATAACATGAACATATGCAACTACCAAGTATACATCATTTATCATAGGTGTACCGGGTCATTTTTCAAGAACTGAAGAACCTTCTCCACATCTTGGTCATCCATTGCCCTACCAATCAAAGCATGCCGATTCCTTTGTATCAGAAAAATAGCCACCTGCATGATAGATTCAAACCAGTTAAATAATCACAGTAGTATGTGTGTTTAAGTCAGTCCTCTTTAATTTGTTGTTTATAAGTGCCAGCATTTTCAGACCAAAAAGAAAAAAAATACCCAGCATCAGGTGAACACACATGGTATTAAGATTGACATTGAATTACAGGAACAGAAGTATAGTAATCTCTTACAACATTCCTTACCATTCCGAGAAGGTTGCCGACTACAATTGAACCTATTGGATCATAAATTCCATTTCCCGTGACTTTTGTTGCGATCAATGATGCTGCAGCAATAGCAAGACCAGCTACAGCGGCACCATCCTGCATGTTTGAAATAAAACTATTGCGGATATATGCATACAATTTGAAAAATGAGAATAGAGTGAGAGGTATTATTGAAAACAAATATTCTCCAATCAGTCACAATCAAGGTTACATATTATTAAAAAAAAAAATTATGGGTGAAATGATGAAAGAATAGTGTACAGTGTACACTTGTGCCTTAATTTCTCCTTAATTCTGTTCACTATCCATATCATTCTCGGTATACATTCTGTAGAATTAGAGAATGATCGATCTCTTTTTCTCTTGATCATTTTTATTACTATATTTCTGCCATCTAGAACTGAACACTTTCATTGATGCCCCAGAAACCAAACCAGGCTAGTAATAGATGCCCTATTGACTCTGATCATATTATATGCATCATTCACATAATGCAATATATTTGTGTATTGTTCAGTAAGCAATGTTAATAGTATAATGTCAAATAATAGTTACCAGAAATTTTATTATCACCCCTGCTGAGATTAATACTTGAAAACTACTAACATAAAGAGCAGGAATGAGACAGTAAACAAGATTAGTGACTTTATCATTCTTCAAATAAGTCTGGGGCTATGCTAAGGTTAGTAAGGGATTGATTCAATAAGCATGCCAATGTAAATAGAATTTTGTGGAACAGTGATCACAACAGAGGTCAAGATGGTTCAAGCAGATGAGCTTGTTTGAATCATTGAGGCCAAATCTTCTATCAATTATTAAACAAAAAAGCATAATTAATGTGCTTTCAGTGCATAGGAACTGAATAAGCCGTATATTTCGCGAAACATCATTTGTAAAGGAAAGTAACATATGACCAGCAAACAAAGGGGATACCATTATGGAAACAAACTAGTTCCAGCGACCAACGGGGATTAAAAGAACAGACTCAGAAAATTACCTCAGTCATGACTGCAACAGAGGTAGGATCATGACCGCGCCAAATATAGTCTCTTAATTTCATGCCCTCAGCAGCAGCACCTTTCTTGACAGCTTGGATGGCAACAAGAAGAGAAGCGCCTAACAGAATGAATACAGAGTGTTAAAAGGAGGAATTTAGGAAGACAAAACCAAAGATAATATATACTTGGGACTTGCAATCATCTTCATGATGCAGTGACTGTACCTTCAATAATAAATGAACCACCAATCACTAGAGCTGCATATTGAATATTTGGAGGGGGCTGAGGAAAAACACAGACATATATAATACACAGTTGCATTTGCAAACACAATGGATACGAATGACAAACTGGAGATTCGGATATAAAAAAAATTAAATAATAAGCAACTAATGATAATATAAAAGACCACAGAGGAGTTTGACTTTTGCTTAGTAAAAACTCCACCACTTACCTGTGAAACCCACAAGTTTTGAACTCCATGAACTATAGTTGCACCAGAACCAAGACAAAAGATGCCAACAGCAGATATCAAAGACCAAACAAATCTTTCCTTGGAGTATCCATAACTGCAAAAATCAAAGTAATCAACTCAGTACTCATGCGAATGTCTCTTTATCCAACACAGAAAATTGTTGCAGGATGTTGCTCATAATTGATTTTGAGTCTAAAGATTCTCAAATAACTGACCTCTCCTTGTTGAAGGTTTAGATTGTCAAGAAAATTCACCAAATATAACTAGAGAACCAAGATAATTAAAGCTAATTCTTAGCCTAAACAGATATGTAAGTATACATACAGATATTCAATTTTTCAATCCATAGCTCATGACTACTATAGTACGTCATTCACCGTTCCCAAGAACTAGATTTAAAAAAATTATCCAAAATTATAGAAGTACTTAAACTAATTTTAAGTACGAGGTTTATTGCAGGTCACAGATGCCATCCTTCTTAAGCTCTTTTGAATGCAATAAGTATTAATATACAGCGTATCTCTATAAATTTTTTCTTACACATTGAAATCTAATAGAGGTTTACAGATTACTAGAAAAGCCGGTTTAAGATTTAGAAAGACTCACGGGTGTTGAGCATCTGGTGCACGCCTTGAGCTACTCAACCCGTAAGCAAGAAGTGCCTATAATGTAAACATGGTTAGTCTCTCCCCATTCAACGATCACCAAATGGAGTTAACTACAAAAGCTACAATTCAAAACACCTCCATTCAGCATAGACACAAACCAGCATCACTCACCTGATTAGCAAAATCCGCAACCGAATGCACAACTTCAGCAAGCATCACATGGCTAGAGGTGGACAACCAGACCGTGAACTTAAGCGAAAACACTAGAAAGTTGCACCACAATGCAGTTGTCACTGCCCTTTGACTAGTCCCCACATTTCATGCAAAAACAACCAAAACCAGAGCTCACAATTAAAATTGAGGAATACAGAAAAGATCACTGGGTCATCATTAGATTACAAAAAGACTGAAACTTTGATTCAGTTTTGTGATGGGTACATGTGCTGGTCATTGAATTCAATCTTAACTTGCTTAACAGGTTTAGCTCTGGTGAAGAAATCTGCAAAATCAACAAACCCAATTAAAGCACAAAACTTTGGTCCAAAACTGAGCAATTTTGAGACAAAATTACAACTTCCCAAATCGAAAAGTGACCTACTTCGATGCAACAAGTGCTGATTCTGCTGATTGACACCGTGGGAGGGAAGCAAGTCGAACAAAACGCACCGTTTCGAGGAGAAGAGCCGCTGCAGCTGAGTGTGAGTGTGAGTGGAGTAGGAGGAGGAAGAGGAGGTGAAGCTAAACGGTGCGTTTTGGGAGGTGCGGCGATCGTCGTAGAGGAAAAGCAGACACTTTGAGGAGGAGGAGGAGCGGCGGGAGTGGCGGAGGCGAGAGAGGAGAGAAAACGACGACGTTTTCATCTCTCACCAAATCAAAGATGATGCCTTTGAATTTATCTGCGTCTGCATAGTACTCTATGAAGTCATTGTAAAGACAAAGCTACTGCATTTGGATTGGTTCGAAGGTTTGGGGGGTTTCAGTGACTTCAGTCCACCTTGCCAGAAACACAGAGAAGTTGTGAAACATGCGATCTGTTTTAGTGTTTGTTGGGCGGGGGCAATAGGCGGTGTCGTTTAGAGAGGGACTTGGTATTTGTTCTAATACCCTTGTGAATTCTAGATTTTTTGGATCAAAAGTCTCTAGAATTAAGTTCAAAAGTGTTCCTCTTTTCCAATAAGTGGAGTTGTTTTATTCTAATTCATAAAAATCTTCAGCCTTTTCTTCAAAAAATGTGCTTTTCATGTTGGGGTTATATTTTTACATGTGTTTGTCATGTTACACATATGTTATATTGATGCTTCAACTTTATATTCTTCGATGTTTTATATTTCGTATAATTGAAGAACTCCACTATCCTGAAGTGGAAGCCTAAAGAGGCGAGTATCGTCAAAGTTACTGTTGCAACAGGGGTTCCTGAGGGCAAGCAGTTGCCAAGGAATCCACACTAGCGAAGGCAGAGTCAACCAAACCGGTTATGATCTTGGCTCGGTCAAAATCCTCGGGTATTCCTCCCGGCATGTCCCTGCCCCAATACGTGGCACAAAAGCTAGGTACTGACCCACCTTCGAGGAAAGCGGAGAGTAAGTCAAAAGGCCAGCCTTCGGACCTAGTGGCGGACGAAGATCTACCAGAAGCGGATGATGAGATTCTGGAAGATGATGAAGAGTTGATGGACGAGGATGATGCTATCTTAGATTGCAACATGGTCTCATTGGATCCAGAGGTGTTGGATTGTCACATGCCCTTTATTTTATCTTCTGATTACGCCTTACCAACACCCATACCTACTTCTCAATTCATTCAAGACGAAGGGAAGGACAAGCCAGTATACCATATACAAGAACCTCAAGATGAGGTAATGGCGAGCATGGAAAGAGAAAGATCTCAATCCACCAACAAACCTCCAGAGGGGTTGGATGGACTTCTAAAGTTAAGTGTGGTGTTTCCCAAGCCAACAATTACCATGTCTCAACATCTCAAACCTCTTTATGTATCAGCAGATGTGACAGGCCTCAAAGTTAACAAAATTCTCATCGACACAGGAGCCGCGGTGAGCGTTATCACACTTAGCACAATGGAGAAGCTTCAGATTCTTAAGGAAAAGATCATAGGTACCACTATGAAGGTCAGAGGCTTCGCTGGTGCGGTAACCCCAACCAGTGGTATCTTAATGCTTAAGATGAAGCTTGGGTCTTCTGATGCTTTTCAGGGACTCGTTGTCACGGAATCCGCCAATGCCCCATATAGCATGATCTTGGGAAGAGATTGGATCCACAAGACACTTTTGGTTCCATCATCATTGCATCAAGAGATGATCATGTGGGATCCAGTAACCGACACTCCGGTACTGATCAAGGCGGATGACCGCCCTTATTCAATAGCAGCTTGTTCGCTTGAAGCTGATTATTATTATAGCTCTATTATACCTCTCAGGATTGAGGGTGTTGACAACGAAAGACATCCAATTGGGGTGACCTCAGCTGATCTCGCTCGGTGGGGTTTGACACAGGCCAAGTCAGACTATTCCAGGCCAGTCTCCATCTACTTCACATCAAACAATGTCAATGAGTGACAACCTCACAGTTGAGGAAACAGAGGCATTTGCTTCTTTGATTCGGCGTTTGGCTGTTTTTAGAGAGGAGCAATTGGCTTGGAAAGCGGTCGCTCTAGTTGAGTGTATCGATGAAGACGAGACAGTGACTATAGAAGAGGTGGAAGTTATACAACCACCCTCAGCAGCATTAGATGATACTCCACCTAAAGTACATGATCCAGTGGAAAAAGTTAATCTCGGCACTGCTGAAGAACCCATGGAAGTTGGGATTAGTCAGTACTTGGAACCAGAATTGAGGCAGCAACAAATTGAGTTGCTGCAAGAATTTAAAGACTGCTTTGCAGAAAAATATCAAGATATGCCAGGACTCTCAAGGGAATTGATCTGTCATCGTTTACCTATCAAAGAGGGATTCAGACCAGTCAAGCAAGCGCAAAGGCAGATGAATGCTGAAACTGTCATAGCAGTTAAGAAGGAGGTTCAGAGCATGCTTGATGCATGCATTGTCAGGCCAGCACAATATTCACAATGGCTGGCGAACGTTGTTCCTGTCAAGAAAAAGAATGGCAAAATCAGAGTTTGCGTTGATTATAGAGATCTTAATGCGGCATCGCCAAAGGATATTTACCAAATGTCTATTGCAGATATGCTGGTTGATGCAGTGGCAGGACACGAGATGTTGTCTTTCATGGATGGGACGGCTGGTTATCATCAAATTCCAATTTATGAGCTCGACATCCCCAAGACTGATTTTCGCTGTCCGGGTTTTACAGGAGCTTTTGAATATCTCAGTATGCCTTTTGGTCTAACCAATGCAGGAGCAACTTATCAACGTGCTATGAATCTAATATTCCATGATATCCTAGGAGGTATTTTGGAGGTTTACATTGACGACGTGGTGGTGAAATCAAAGCAGAAGAAAGACCACATTATCCACCTTCGAGATGTTTTCACCAAAATGAGAAGGCACCAACTTAGAATGAATCCAGCTAAATGTATATTTGGGGTTCGTGCAGGAGATTTCCTGGGGTTTGTGGTGCATGAACGGGGTATTGAGGTGTCTGGAGATAAGGCACAAGCTGTTTTAGAGACTCCAGCACCTAGAAACAAGAAGGAGCTTCAGAGTTTGTTAGGTAAGATCAATTTCCTCAGAAGGTTCAAATCCAACTCAGCTGGAAAGATTGCTCCTTTTTCCTCTCTTTTGAAACTCAAGGACGGGGAGAACTTCAAATGGGGACCTGAACATCAAGCTGCATTCGATAAGATTAAGGAATGTCTGGCGAGCCTGCCAGTGTTACGACCTCGTTTATCAGGGGTCCCACTCAAATTATATATTTCTGCTTCTAGTAACTCTATCGCAGGGTTGTTAGCTCAGGATGAAACAACCAGTGAGGGGAAGAAAATCGAATATGCGGTTTATTACCTTAGCAGGACTTTGTTAGACGCAAAAACTAGATACTCGCCAATTGAAAGGTTATGCTTAGCATTATACTTCGCCGGTATCAAACCGTCATTACATGCTTTCTTTTACCACCATTGTGGTAGCCCAAACTGACTTGGTCAAGTATATGCTTACGAAACCTATCATGAGAGGTATGGTTGGCAAGTGGATCTTGGCCTTATCTGAATTTTCATTACAATATGCTCCTTTGAAGGCAATGACTGGACATGCGATTGCTGATTTCTTGCTCCATCACCCTCTTGAGGAAGAGATTCCAGAACAAAGTTGGTCGGTAGCCATGATCCGGACTCAACCTTGGATACTATACTTCGATGGCAGTAGTACTGACACCTTGGCGGGTGCAGGTATTTGTATCCAAGGCCCAACTGGGCTTAAGCACTCATATTCTTTTCAATTAGAATGGACTTGTACCAACAACCAGGCAGAATATGAGGCGCTAATCATTGGTTTGGAATTACTGTTGGATATGGATGCTAAGGAGATTGAAGTTTATGGTGATTCTTTATTGGTCATCAACCAGCTCACTGGAGCTTACAAATGTCTTTCTTTCCACCTGGTACATTATTGGAAACGAGCATCAGAATTACTTGAACAATTTGCTGATGTGGTGCTTGACTATGTCCCTCGCGAGAAGAACTTTGCGGCTAATGAGCTGGCACAATTGGCAACAAGCATTAGCTTGGCTTATGGCGCTAAGGAAAGAATTTTGAAGGTGGAACGGAGAACTTTACCATCCTTTGCCGTTCGGCGAGAAGAACAAAATGAGTGGTTGGTTGCTACAGTTGAACCAATTGATACAGATTGGCGACAGAATCATCCAATATTTACAAAACCCTTCTACACCATCAGAAAGACGGATCAGATACATTGCCACTAATTATTTACTTAGGGGCGATGAGTTACTTCGCAGGGGTGAAGAGGGTATTCATCTTCGGTGTGTCTATGGGACAGAAACCAAAAGGCTCATGCGAGAGGTATACCTTGGCGTTTGTGGTTCGCATAAGAGTGGACCAAAGATGAGGTGGCTTATTCGTAGATACGGATATTATTGGTCATCTATTCTTAAAGACTGTATCAGATTTGCACAAGGATGCATTGATTGTCAAGTTCATGGACCAGTTCAACGAATTCCCAATATACTCATGCAACCTATCATCAAGCCTTGACCCGCCAGGGGTTGGGCGCTAGATTTTGTTGGAGAGATCCACCCCAATTCATCCCTCCAACATAAATATTTGTTAATTGGTACAGATTTCTTTACTAAATGGGTTGAAGCAGTGCCTGTCAGGAATTGTGATGCCGCCACAGTTATCCGCTTTGTATTTCAGAATATTATTTGCAGATATGGCATTCCTGAATGTATAGTGGCGGACAGAGGGGCAGCTTTTATGGCAGAGAAGACTCAAGAATTTCTACAGGGATATGGTGTTCAATTTCTCCATTCTTCCCCATATTATGCTCAATCCAATGGCCAGACAGAAACTAGTAATAAGGTGATTATCTCCATTATCAAGCGGATGCTTGAAGATAACCCAAGAACATGGCATACTGAACTAGACAACACTCTGTGGGCATACCGCACATCCAAAAGAACTCCTACAAGGACTACACCTTATGCTCTGATGTACGTCCATGATGCAGTCTTGCCCTTGGAGATTATTGTGCACTCTCTTCGAGTTCAAGAGCAGCATCAGTTGATTGGTGATGACTATGTTCAAGCTATGTTTCAGGAACACGAAGACCTCGACACAAGGCGACTAGAAGCCCTAGAGAATATAATCATGGAAAAGAAGAAGGTCGCGAGAGCTTATGATAAACGGGCTAAGGGCAAGTCTTATGGCGAAGGCGATTTAGTCTGGAAAGTAATACTTCCCTTTGGCGAGCGCGACACAGGGGTCGTGGTAAGTGGTCTCCCAAGTGGGAGGGTCCCTTTGTCATTGACCGAATTATTGGCAAGGGCGCTTATCAACTCAGAGACATTGATGGAGAGGTCCACTAAAATTCCATTAATGGCCGCCATCTCAAAAAATATTTTCCAAGTGTCTGGGAATACGAGGACCCGCTAGCCATGGTTGAGACTGGGGGGCAACCCGTTTCTTAATTTTCCTCGCTTGGGGGGCAACCTTACTTAGTTTCCTTGGCTTTGTTTCATGTTTCCGTACTCGCCTCAGCCAAAGCAAACTAGGGGGAAACATAGGGCAATATCAGAAGACTCGCGCTTGAGTCCGCCAGAGTTGAACCCCAATTTTTTGGAAAAGTTTCATTTTTTGGCAGTGAATCTTATAGAGGTTCATTGAGAATATTATCCTAGGATCAATATCCATGGTCCTCAGCATCATATATTTTGTATTATAGTTAATACAATTGAAATTTAAATTTATAAGGAAGACAATACATGTGTTATTCTGCTATTCATCTATTCAATGACTTTGCAGTCAAAGCTTTTATAAAGCATGGAAATTACAATACAAATAGCTATTAACTAGCTCTGAAACCATGTCTATACTAAAGAGCTTTGATCAATCATAAGGAAAGTTTGAATTTCTATTTTGAACTGTGTTTGAGAATTCCTCCGACAAAAAGGTGAGCTCGAGTCAGGTCCATCTCCTCGGCTTGTCGATAAGGGGATTCCTTCCTTTTATCTCTCTGCTCGTCATCCGCCTTGCCTTCTGAATTCGCCAGATACAACATTCATCATCCGCCAATTTTCCCAATTGACCCCATGAGAGCGGGCTATTTCCTTGGTTGGCAAAAGAACAGAAGGCAAAGGATTTCCCATCCGCCAGATATGAGCGATATAGATGACACCATCTTTCCGTCCAGATCTAGCATGATTGGAAATATCAGCCGAAGGCACAGGATCGCGAGGCTGACAGATGACACCTAAGTCGATACCTAGTATTATACCAAAGGAGGACGTGAAGAAAATGGCCAAATTCTGACCAACCATTCAGAAATCACGTTATCCAAAGGCATAATACCAGATTATGCGACTTGAGATTTTGCTAATACCAGATTACACGACTTAGAGGTGTTCCTAGGAACATCTGGGTGTAATTTGGAGGAAAAGATTGTGGAAGCCATAAGGGCTGTGAAGCAAACAGAGAGAAACGAACAGAGATCATGGCAAAAACTGAAGGACTGATCAATCTCAGTAGAGGGGTTCCTTTATATAGCAGAATGCGTAAGGAATCTAATGGTTGAGATTGATCCAGATTTACCATGCAAACTGCCAAAATGTGGAAGAGCAGTTATCACATTCAACCGTTTGGCGTTGAGAGCGGTGTAGAGGTTAATATCGAATCCTTAGAATAGGCGCTAGCAGTTACTGAGCATTTAATCGAAATGTTGACTTGCTGATTAACGAAGCGGTTTGGAGAGTGGGCCATATTTGAATGGACAAAAATAGTTTGAATCACGGTCATTGGGCTAGGATAATATAAGATAAAACATTTCATTACAAAAGCCCAGTTTACTTGGGAGGCATTGTTTTTAGTTCATACAACTCCAGTCCTGATCTCCTTATCTTGGCCTTCAAGTGACTGATGTAGTTTGTGAGTTCTTCCTCTTCGGCTTGGCTCTGCTGAATTTCATTTTGAAGAACAGTTAGGATCACCCTTTGCTCACTTGCTTGTTGGAGACGTTCTTGTTGCCTGGCCTCGGTGGCAGCTATCTTCTGGTTAATCAGCTTTTTTCCCTCTTCAGGCGAGCAATTTCGCTCTCATCATCATCACTGGCAGCGGATACAAGGGAAGAATACTTGTTTACGGCACTGGTATGGGCTGCAGTTTTATCCTGAATCTTAGCCCGTTGATTTGGGATTGCGACCAAACTGTCATGAAGAAATTTTAGATCGTCTGGCATGGCCGCCAGGATTTCCTTCATTTTTGGTTGAACATCAGCAGGCAGGCGGCCAACTTGGTTTTACAGGGTCTGGACGGAAGAACGGATCTTGGCCGCCACTTTTACATCCGCAGGGTCTACTCCTCCAAACTCTTGCATGAATTCCCAGGCTTCTCTTACTTCAGGGAAATCTCTTTTGGGAGTTGGGAGCTTGAGGAATGGATCTTCCCCTAGTGGAAGAATAGACAAACTCATCTTCAGAGGTTGAGGAGTTGAAACCTTGATAGGAGATGCCTCAATCTGCATGTCCTGGCTGGGCAAATTTACAACTGGAGTTTGCTCGCCAGAAGCCTCATCACTCCCAGTTGTGTGCTGAACTTCACTTACCTACGTAAACACAAATGTGGTGAGGAGTGCTAAAGATACTATCAAAATACAAAGAGCCAAAGGATTCTAAGAAGTACCTCGATCACTCGCGAGGCGTCTGTTAGAAGCTCAGCTGGAGGCTGCTTTTGAAGCTCTGAGGAGTGGTCCAAGGAGGAACTTGGAAAGATGGTTGAACATTCGCCAGCCGCTGTATAAGTTCTAGTAGAGGAGGAGGGAATTTCATCTTCATCTTCTAGAGCGACTACTTCAGGGAATCGAGTTATTCCCTCTTCGCCAACAACTGCTTCAGGGATTAGGTTGTCTTCTGGTGATATGGGGACAAGTTCAAGACTTGGTCCGACATCCGCTACAACTTCAGTAGCCTGTGAAGCAACCACCTCTTCAATCACTGGCTCTGCAGGGAGAGTTGGAGTGATAAGCGGGACAATCTCGGTAGTAATCGAAGCAATCGCCACGGATTGTTTGGAAGACTAGAAGTACTTGTATCAGCAAGAAGAAATTTTAGTTGAGGTGCATCAAAAACAATATTCTCACGAACACGTTGGATCTCCTTTTCAAGTTGTTTCTCGAATCGCTGGATTTCAGCGAAATCGAGCAAATCTACTTCTTCCAACTCAGAGTCCCCAAGGGAAGATGAACTATGAGATGATTCGGATGACTCACCTGAAGATACTTCAGTCACAGTGGCGGTGGAGGTTGAAGTTGGTTTGCTCTATCTCCTTACTAATCCCTGTGGGAGAAAATTTATCAACTGCATCAAATTTGGTGTGTTAACTTGTTATAGAAGTCAGTGGTGCAGTAACACAGTAGAATAAGTACAGATAACTTACTGGCTCATGATCCTCAGGATCTGATTCATCAGCAACGATGTGTGTTCTTCCTCTTTTCTTGGCGGGTCTACTCGCAGAGATCTGGAGGATATTCCTTTTCCCTTTGCTCTTGCTTGGTTTGTCAGGGGTCTGTGATAGAGAAAATCAGTTCGTGGTTTTCACTTACAAATTAAAATGTAGGTCAACAAAGACCAAAGAAATACTTGTTCAGGGTCTATTTCTGGGTAGAGAGGACCTCCATCAAGCACTTTGACATCTTCAGTAGTGAGATATTGGTGCTGATTGTTGAAAAGAACTCTGAAGTAGTGAAGGGATTATTTCTGAAAGAACTCTCCTCTAAGTTGAGTCCACCATGCGTGGTACTCTTTAGCAGCCTCGTCAGAGATTTCCAGTTCAGGGCATTGTTCCAAGCTTGGGAAGTTGGCGGGCCGCAAGGCAGATGTAAGATTGGCATCTTCATCAGCAGGGGTGCTTCTGTTTGGTCGCCAGCCAGAAAACATGTTTAAGCTTTGAACTGGGGGATATGGCAGAAGTTGAGTCAAGCCCATCTGTCTGGCGAACAGCTGGGGGGCATACACTTCGACTCCCTGCTCGCCTTTATCAGAGGTGAAAAGGGGAAAGTCCGCCATGGATATGCATTGGAGGAATAGCCTCCGTCCTTCCTCACATTGGTTGGTAGAAGGGAGGAAACCATCCTTTAAGGCCTTGGGGTGCCTTTTGTGAAGAAGCATCTGAGCTTCTGAGTAAAAGCCTTGAGCGTCAGTGTTGAAGATTATGTCAAAGCACACTGCATAGCCTTGACCGTAATTAGGCTTGCATCCAGCATAAGCTAGCCCCAAGACTCTGTCTTCTGTAATTTTGGTCAGTTCAGGGGTGCCAATCCATGGAAGTACATTTGGGCTCTCTAAGATCCAGAGAGGTCCAGAGACTTTGCAGCTTAGGGGATTGGCGGACAAGGTGTGGAGACACCTATATAGATGAGCAAACACTAATTGGCCAAGGCCAATCTCCTTGCGAGCATACAAAATTTCAGCCATTCTGCTATAGGTTTTTGTCATCTTGTTGGCAGTCGAACAGAATACAAACTTGTTCAGCCAGAAATCTAGAAAGGCTATTCCACCTATGTCATCCTTATAGTTTCGGAATTTGGCTATCCAGATTTGCCAACCCCGAGTAGGGGGCTCTGGAAGGGTGATTGAGGGTACATCTGCCTCAGGGTAATCATCCACACTAAAGGGTTTTCTGCCTAGGGGAAATCCTAAGCCAGCATACATGTCTAGCAGGTTGATACTGGCTTGCCCAAACCTAAAATCAAAGGCATTGGCGGATGGATTCCAAAGACTAATCAAAGGCATGAGAGCACACTTGTTTCCTCCTTTTGGGTTGAGTGCGAAACTGATGTTGAGGGCCTCGTCAATCCCTACTGCTCGCCATCGACCTTCATCAAGTGACCGCTGTTCATCATACCATTGTATCATTGCCGGGGTTGGCAACAGCCAGGAGGCAGATGCTATTGGGATTTCGTAGTGGTTGGAGGTTTGTCAATCCCCACATTTGACACCTTTTTCGCGAAAGGCCACCGGAAAAGGTCGCGACCTGTCAATAAATGGAAATACATAATCTTGGCGAAACTCTTGTTGGCGTGGACCCAGCCCGACACGGCCATAGTCGTCGGGCGGTGTGAGAGAGGTTTGGTAGGAGCTTCCAACTTCGATAATGGAGGATTTGATTCTTTCTTTTCCATTTACGGCTGAAGCGTATTGAATCTCGAAAGTCATGGTCTTTTTGGTTAAAGAAGATGGGAAAATGGAGGTTAAGATGTGAATTGTCGATTCTTAATCTGGGTTTTATGGAATCTGAAAGGGGTTCTCTGAAATTTGAAGAGGTAGGATTGGCAGCGGTCGAGGGTTTCGGGAACAGTTCTTTGAACTTAATTTGGTAAAGTTGCGATGTTAGAGGGAACGGCGCGATGTTTCAGTTTTTAAATGGGTTCGGATTGGGCTTTCTAACCTTGATCAATTTCACTAGGTTTTCAATTTCAAAGGCTGGGGGGCAATGTTTGGGCCTAAATTGACATTTGTCCGAGATTGTGGATAGAGGCCCATGGGGTTATTTATTAGAGAATAATTTCTTCTTAGAAAGGATTTGGGGTTCCTTTAGGAATCCAAGAAAAGGAGGTGGTTTAAGGTAATTGAATCCTAATTGATCTCCGAATCTATCATACATCATACCTAGTATTGAGGTTCTACGTTCTCTATATAAAGAACTCTTAAACAACGTGAAAAAGGTTCACAACCATCAAACAAACACACAAGCTTTTGCGCATCTCAAATCTTACAAAGTCTCCCTGGAGCATCTTACGCGCACTACCTCCACAAACTGCAAACAACCACCATCCAACTTCGCTGCAACCTTATGCCCGCCACCGGTCGCTGTATACTTGCACGGTTGTCGAAGAGTGCCTTGCATTCGTGTCGAGAAGTCGCTAAGACCTATCGCTTCCAGCATCCGCACATCGTAGCACACCTGCCACCATACGTACATAGCCGCACCTTGCCGCCATACGTACAGAATCGCACGCTCGTCTCGTGTCTGCGTTCGCTGAAGCACTTAGCGTCAGTCGCTACGCCAGTAGCAAATCGAGTCGTTACTCCGATAACAGAACATAAGCCAATCTGCAATAGGTTGGAGGAGAACCGTTTCCCGCGGTCTTGAATTATTGCTCTGCTTTGCATCTCAGGATCGAAGTAAGATTACTCAATTTGTAATAGGTTGAGAAGAAAATCCTAATATACTTTTGTTAGGTCTTGTTCGAGCCTCTTACTCAAGCCTAGTCAACGTCCGCTTAACAGTCGTTTGATCAAGAAGTCATGTATTGGAAGCAGACAGATACACTCGTCAGAGATACCCTCGCCAGAGGTCGTCCGCATCGAAGTTGTACCTAACTCAAAGGTACTGGCACGCTCGCACACATCACATCAGGACTGAACTTGACGTCTGCCACACCACGTGTTGACTATTCGCCGGGTGCTACATCCGCCACGAACAATGTGTATTCTACTTTTCACAAATTTATAATAGCTAGCGTATGGTTATGATATATTTCCTTTTTTTTTGGGAATGGACATATAGAGAAACATTATAGAGCTAACCAATGAGTTTCATAATACGAAGCCCAATAGTCTTTAGACCAATTTTAGGTCATATATCGACATTTTCACCATTTAGTTTCTAGTTTCCTATGAGTAGTTTATCTCTGAAAAATTTCATCCAAATTGATAAACGTATTTATTGAACTTGGGTTATTATCATTATAGGTATACACATACCAAAGTTTCGACCTATACATACTGGTACTGGTCAAGTTTCTATAAATTTTCCAAAAGAAGGGAGTGATCAAGGCAATTGGAAGCATTTCATTCTCAAAGGTCTGTTATATGCGTGTTTATACAAGTGTATGAGATTACCACATATACTGACCAAATAAAAAAAAAAAAAAAGGAAGCTAACTACTTCTTGTTATGCCAACATATTTTTATTAATTGAAATGCAGTTACCTGTTTCTTTGGAAGACTTGTTGCCAATCTCCGTCACATTTCTGGTATGCTAGCTTAGCTAGTTGAATCAACATTATGAATATTTTGCCATTTGTTTTTGAAAGGTTGCTAATTTGTTACTCTTTCAAATCTAGGAATTGAAGGCATATATCAAATGAAATTGCTCCATGAACGGACCAAGGAGATTCTGAAGTGCATGTGTACTGTTTTGGAGGAAGCAAAACTCGACTATATGCAACGCAAGTTTTTTGAAAAAGCACTCTTCCAAGCAGTAGAACGAGGACATGCTCCATTCATCAGACGAATTATGCAAGTCAACATGGTTAATCCAAGCTGGTTGCTTGCGATCACTAATGCACAGGACAAGACCGTATTTCAATTTGCTGCTGAGCATCGCCAAGAAAGAATATTTGACGTGATAAATGTGTTTGGGAAAAAAGAAAGAAAAGAGATTATAGGCAGAAAAGATAAGTTTGGGAATAACATGCTGCATGTGGTTGGAAAGTTGTCCCCGTTAACAGAGATTGCTCATATTCGAGGTGCAGCTTTGCAAATGCAGTATGAATTACAATGGTTCAAGGTATCAGTGTAGGAACTTGTGAGAGTCCCACATTGAAGAAGTAGAAAGAGTTTTTGCATTTATAAGAACTAATCAATTTAGTCTATTAAATGGGTGAAGTGTGAGAGAATGGGTTTATGGGCTTTTCTATTGGATTTTCAATGGAATTGCACATAAATTAAATATATATTTAAATAGTCAAAAGATGGGTCTTGGGCTCTGTTAATTAAATTCGAAAATATTTTATTTTATTTTTGAAAATTGAAATTGATATT
The DNA here is from genome assembly GCA_963682095.1 of Potentilla sterilis. Lineage (NCBI taxonomy): Eukaryota > Viridiplantae > Streptophyta > Magnoliopsida > Rosales > Rosaceae > Potentilla > Potentilla sterilis. The sequence continues at coordinate 12,267,007 of OY821754.1, forward strand.
ATCTGAGGAACAGTTATAATTGTTCGGTCAGACATATCTTTTCATTTTGACTATTATATATACGTAGTTGGTCTTTGTTGTTCAGACAACAGATTCTCCTTCTTCTTCTGTTCTTCAGAGAAACAAAAAGTAAATTCGCCAGAAACAAGTTCTTGTGTAAGAACTTGTTTCGATTGTTGAATCCTCTAGATAGACGTCTGAAACTACAGCACAAGTGGGGATGAATTTCTGTCTAAGGACACTGCTAAGCAGGCCTCAATCTGATCAAGTCAGTAAATTTCCAATTCAATTTCGTTGTTGATTTTAGTTTGTTTGATTGTTTTTAGTAGAATTGATAGTATTTAATTATATATAAAAACTGTTTGTATGCCCTATACTGATTGGTTCTAACAATCAGTTCTCTTCTTTATTTGTTTCCTTGTGGTACCATAAATATTACCTGTACAAGGCTAAGACCCTAACTTAGTGAATTACTTCACCTCATCATCACCATCATGTCTCTAAGCTTAATTAGGCTAGGGTTTTGTTGGATAAAATGCAGAAGGTGGAGCGCATGGCAAGTCCCGAGGAACTTAACTGTATAAATTCTGATGGCCTCACACCCCGTGAGGTCTTTACTATAAGCCACAGAGATCTGGTGAAGGAAGGAGAACTGTCAATGAAAGAAACTGCAACTTCTTCTTCGGCACTTGTAGCTGCTCTTATTATTACCATTATGTTCGCTGCAGCAGTGACAGTTCCTGGTGGAATTAATGGGGACACAGGTATTCCCGTATACTTGCACACCAAGGCATTTACGATTTTTATAGTTGCAGATGTTATATCGCTATGCTCTTCCACAACTTCAGTAATGGTATTTCTGGGGATCCTTACATCACGTTTTGCTGAAGAAGATTTTCTCACATCCTTACCCACAAAATTGATAGTTGGTTTTTTCACCGTTTTTCTATCTATTGGGGCCATGATGGTTGCCTTTTCGTCTGCCATTTTCATTATGCTCCCGGAAAATCTATCAACTGTTATTCCATCTATTGTACTCGCTGGTGTTCCAATTGCTTCATTCCTATGGATGCAATTTCTGTTTCTTCTTGAGATCATTATTTCTACTTATGTATCGAGCACTTTGGAGATTTACCAGAGGATTTACGAAAAGATTGATGGGATAATCTTCAACATTAAGTACATGTTTCAGTTTTGGGGGCTTTAGAAGATTGAGTTATGTATGGATACATGAGCAAGTTATATATATGTATTTTTTTCTTTGCTTCTATAAACGCAGCAGTGTTTTGCTCCAGTTGTACCCTTAACTGAGGTTCAAAACCGTGCACACTTCTTTTTACTTTTACAATGAGTGAAGTTAATTTTGAATGTGAAATTTTCCACCAGAACCTAGGTCAATGAATTTAGGACTCCGACCATAAGATAAGATTGACTTGAATTCTATGGGGATGGAAGAGGAACCCGCCCTCCTGAAATTAAATCTTCTTATGTGTCAGAGATCAGAAAAAGAAACTGCAAGTTGCTCAAAGTGACTAGCTATCACTAAACCCAAATCTTCATTACAGATTCATGGCGAGAAGCGTCAACAACAAATGCAACAAATAGTAATCTTGGATTATGTCTGCTGCTAGTTTAATATCTATCAAAGACACAGAGACGCTTAAGTCACCTCTCAAGTGAATAAAAGGCATCACAAAATAAACATGAGTGCCCTCTGCCAGTGCAAAATGCACAGAAAGATGTCTTGGTCATAATAAAGCATTTAAATAGAATTTTAACAAAGCCAGAATAGCTCTAAATACAGAAGAAGCTTTCTTATCTTGAAAACTTGCTTAGAGTAGCCATCAAACCTAAACATGCATAGTAGATTGCAATGCAAGACACCAAACCATTTTGTGGTTAACTTTTTTACAATTTCCACCATGAAACCCTTGTTATTGTTCCCCACTCTGCAAACTTAATGCAGCAAGCTCCAAACTTGCTTGTACGTTGTACCCATTCCAATAGAAAGGATGAACTTATGCTATATTAAAGAAAACTGAATTACAATAAAGACAGACATGTCCGTCTATGCTCAGCCAAAGAGTTGCAGACAATATAAGAAAATTATTACAAAAAGAGCAACTATCAAAATAACTACCATTTTTTTATTTTGGCTAGGTAAATTACCCTCCAGGGATTGAGCCCTTCAAGTCATTCTTCACTACTCTTAAGAAAGGGGTGGTGCCATTAGATCCAACAATTTTAGAGAAAAAATGGTTCCATAATACAAGTTGTCATAATCACATTTATGACCTATAAACTGGCCTTAACCTATCTATTAAAAATCCAAAATGCCCTAATATATAGAAGTTGACACAGTTCCAAACTAGTAGATAGAGTGTCTACGTACGTTCCAAATTTTCAAAACTAAACAAGTTAGCCCTTATACTCTAGCTAATTTTCAACATAATTAATATGTCTCTCCCTCTCTCTCAATATATATATATATATATATATATATATATATCCAGAGCGAAGGTTCGCTTTAAAATTAACGTGTGAAGTTTCTTTTTTAACTCACTTTTCGGTCACATTTTCACATCTCTACCGTTCAGATGTTATAACTTAATGTATAGATCATATCTATGCAAAACTTTATCTAATTTGATGATCGTTTGAGTATTCTTTTTGATGATTTACACGAACAGTTCAGGTTGGACATATTCGGTTTGTTCATTGATTTAATACAATTTGGATACCTTTAAAATTATTAAATTAGATAAAATTTTGTAGACATGATCTAGACATTAGGTTCAAGATCATCAAAAGTGTTCCTCTTTTCCAATAAGTGGAGTTGTTTTATTCTAATTCATAAAAATCTTCAGCCTTTTCTTCTAAAAATGTGTTTTTCATGTTGGGGTTATATTTTTACATGTGTTTGTCATGTTGAAGTCACGTTACACATATGTTATATTGTTATGCTTCAATGTTATATCCTTCGAGGTTTTATATTTCGTATAATATTATATAAAAGTAAATATTTTAAGAACAGTACATGAATTGTCTCCTCCTTGTATTCGATAGTTTCGTTAATAAGGATTTAAGGACAGCCGTACTAGCCCTTCATTAAAAAAAAAACAGTACATGAATTTTGAGCTGCTCCAAAACTTTAGCACATTGTACATGATGTTTGAAACACAAATCCATTATTGTCATTATTAGGTTCGTTAATCATTTGCATTTATCATCTTTTCTTAGGGTAATTTCGTCCTTATGATTCCCTTCTTTTTTCAAAACAAAAGCGTACGTTGTTTCTCCCTAGAGCTCAAAACTTAGGGATTACGGATATAACCCAACCTTAACTCAATTCCCTAAGTCATCCGTCCCGGAACCCTTATATAAATCCAACCCTAAACTCTAAACTCCTCATACTTTTTCTAAAACGTTAGTCCCTTCGCCGCTCAAACCGCCATGAAGTACATGAAGAACATTTAGGATCAAACCGGCGCATTCGTTAGATATTATAAAACTAATCAATGAGAATAGCAACAATGTAACCTCCAAACATTTCTTATGTGTTTTCACATTTTCTATATTTCCATCAGAAGCGGACCTGGAGCAAACCCAGTATCTGCTGGGCAGAAGAAATATGGGACCATGTTAATTTTGTTTTCCGCTGGGTAAAAATTCAAGACCAATCATGCAAGGCTGGTTTCAATTCATTCACTTTATTACAATCAGTTACACTCTTGTTTCATTTATCATTTCAATTTATTTTTCTCTTAATGTTACACTTGAAATTAATTGTATCTAGTTTTCTCTTGATTGTTCTGCTCTTCAATTTGATATAAAGGTATATCATTGCTACCAATTGGCCTTTCATTTTCAAATTTAATTAGGGTTTTAAGACTTTATCTATGCAAATTTTTCTTTGTTGTTTGTTTTAATTTTGGATGTTGGGTTGATTTTGCCTAAATTTGGGTGTTTGATACTTGGGATTTGATCGAGATTGTGTTAATCTTTCCGTGAATTGGAGATTTTGTGCCCTAAAGTTAGTTCAAATTTATTGTTGGTTTCTTATCAAGAGTTGTATATCCCCTATTCTTGATGAATTTTTGACTTATCAAAATTTTGTTTTAACTACTCTTGCGCGATAAAATAAAAATTCCGTTCCTAACCTCTAACTTTCCGAGTCTAGATCCGCCACGGATTTCCATTTCAATAATTCATGAGATCCTATCATTACACTCGATCATGACCATAACCGGATGATCCTAAAGCCAGCATTCCTGGAGCAAAGAATGCTAGTTCGTCCATCTGCCAAACAAACAGTAAATCAATACCATGCAAGTTACCAACTATAGTGATTAGTGAATGATCAATGTGGCACACTTGATACTTTAAAAGCAACTTACCTTATTTGTCATAGTATTTCCATTCTACTCGCATATACGTGCAAAAGACGATGGCGTTGTTCTCTTCTGATCAAGCTCTACAGACCTATCAATGATTTCTCCCAAATATCACGTACTGCTTCCAACAATTCACAAAACGATATTGGCATCAAAGGCAAATTTGAAGACCAAGAACATCTATCACAATTGAAGAAGATTAAAGAAAGAGTTTAATTAAAAATAAAGGAAACAAAATCAAAACTACATGTTCTTACTCATATCCAGAAAAAATGAGCTGACACCTTTTTTGATTAAGTTCTACCCTTCTCTGAGTTCTCTCCCTATCTCGGCTCCTCCCTCACCAAACCCCACATCCTCCAATCCCTTAAATCGCCGCCACCCCTTCCTCTTCCAAATGGAGCAGATCCAAATGGGTCTGGCGGTTTTTCTTGGGTGAGTCTCGATCACTCAGTCAATCCGCCCCTGTTCGGGGTAGTTCTGGTCCAGTTTTGGTGATTCAGTGAAGAAGGAAGCTGAGTTTGATCTGAAGGAGGTTAATGTGAAAGTGGAGGAGTGTTTTAAGGAATTGGGGCAAGCTTGGACTGAGAGATGATGTATTTGCTGCCGAAATCAGAGGGGACCTCCATGACTCAAGCAGATACTCATTTAAGAACAGACCCCAACGCCATCAAACTCATTTAATCACATTATTTAAATGTGTTGTACACGTGTCGATCACCAGTGGTGTAGATATCTGTTTTTGGACTCTTGAGTCAACCACTGTAAGTCTTCGGCAGAAGGTCAGTTACTTATTCAAAGTCGTGATTTGTTCAAGGACGGAGTACCATACATCCCTACAATGCTGAAGTTACTATAGAATAGCCTCTTTTGTCGTAATTACAGCGTAGTGCAGCTACCTTGCAAAGAAATAGAAATGTACAGAGCTTAGGCTATTACTAGGGGAATCCAGTTCAACGGTGAGGCTATCATATTTCTTTGTACAAGCAGGAGATTGCAATGGAGATTTAAAGAGAGCAAAACATCTGACATAGTTTTTTGATACTGAAAGTGAGGAACCTCCACATATGTAGGAATTTGCTATAGTGAAATCACATCTAACACTTTGTGCTCAATAATTGTTTGTACATATGCATATAGAATGCAAGTATAATTGTGCTAAGTGAATGAAACCCAATTCATGAATAATGTTGCTTCATTTTGTTATGCGAATGTTTCTTTTTCTTTCATAACTATATAATTTCAGAATTTTTAAAGGAAGATCGTGAATTAGTACAATGTTTTGCCCCACTTATGCGGGTTCTTTCAGAGAAGAATCAATCTGCTTAATTTTACATCTATTGGCAATGCACAAAGTGAAGCTAACCTTCCATTATGTGTCTAAAACTTCTTGCATTACATGAACCTTTTTCAATGGACATTCCTTACCACAACTTGCACAAAACTTGAATCCCAGTACTGCAGCGGGTGGGAACATTTTAACACGGGGATATTGGCACGGCTCCTCTGCAGCGAGTGGGCATGTTAGAATGTCCGTACCACATTCTAACACCGACATTAACACGACACGATTCCGCTGCAATAAGTATGTTCACATCCATCCATCACAGCTAGCTGTAATCAATGTACTAGACTTTCGCCAAGTCTTTTTTAATTTCAATAATTGCTGATGGCTTTTGTATATAAATCAGAATACTTCTATCAAATAAGATCTATAACCAAAAGTTTGATTGTAGCTATTTGTATTTGAGTCAACTCGGAAGCTGCAGCTTTTTGAAGATTTCCCAGCCCCATCAATCTGTGATCGAGTACATGTTTATTACTTAATCTCATTTTCTTCTTGCTTATTTTCATGAAAAGGAAAATCACCTTGTTGTATGTATGAAACGACAGGTTGAGAGCATGGCAGCCACAGTAGTCTGCAGTGCAATGGTTAATCTTGAAGCTCTTACCAAATACAACTACAAGTACTGGAGCTTTTGGGTGAAAACATACTTGCTGGCTGAAGATTTGTGGGATCTTGTGGAAGGCGCAAATGAACCTCCAAAACTTGAAGACGGAGAAGTTGAATTCAAGGCTTGGCGGAAAAATAATGCCAGGGCCTTGCAAGCTATTGCCATTCATTGCGGAAGGGATGCTTTGTCTTCTATTGTTTGCATCGAGACGGCGAGAGATGCCTGGATTACTTTGGCAGAGAAGTTCAATCCAGGTACGTACGAATGCGGATCTATTATGGTTGATCAGTAAATATAATGAAACCATTTATTGTAGCATATAATACTCAGTTTTTTTTTTAAGAAACATATATAATACTCAGTTAACTGCAATGTAATTCAATATATTGTACTTACCATTTCAGAGCTTATATTCAAGTAAAGGGTCATCAAATATGAAATTCAGCAAGTTGTACAATGATATATAACTGCCCGGTAAAAAACTCTTTTTTGTTTAGAAAATTCTACATACTGATGTTGATAAATAAAGCCAGAAGGAAACTCAGATGGTTAAATTTTTGAACTACCCAAAACGTCCAGAGTTTATTAAGTTTCAAATTTGTGTGAATATGGTTCGGAGGATACAATTGTAATTTTGTAAATAAAAAGACAAAAAAAAAACAAGCAGAGGGGTTTCTGCGAAAGAGAAGGCAGAAAAAAGGGGAGAAAAGAAACACGCAGTCGCGGTGAGAAAGGAAACACGCAGTCGCACAGTACCAGGAGAGACTTGAAGTAAACTGCCACAGCACGATCGTCTGTGTTGACGGTTACTCGGCCCGACGTGGGAGGTAATCGGAATACAAATGGGTACATCATTGCTCATCACTCTCTCAAAAAAACGAAAAGGAGGACTACATCTCTATTATCAAAGCCAACACCGAGCAAAGCAGAGCAGAATCAAATCCAAACGAAGGAGAAAAATTGTTATTATAACGGGTAAGGTATGATTCCATTTAGTTTAATTGGAAATTTTCAAATTGGGTACTTCTCCCTCTATTTGGTTGTTCTTTAGATGGTGTCAATAAGTGTTTTAATTAGCTTCAATTCTATTGTTTAATTTGATGAAATGGGTTCTTTTTGTTTACTGTTATTCAATTCAAAGGGAGCTGAAATGAGTTTCTTCTTATGTTCATTTTCAGGAGGATGGAGATACAAGCTTCAGGATCATCCCTCGACTTTGTAAGATAAAGGTATGCTGGATTACGGGTTGGACTGACTTGAAATTTTTAATTAAGCTGCAATTTTTGTGGTTGGAATTGAATTCGAAGATACCTGGTCTACTTATTTCATTTCATTAAGTTATTATCATTGTGGTATCATGTTTGGTTGAATTGAGAAGCGAGCAACTTTGATAGTTAATGGGATTTGCTTCCATTCTAAAAGATTGATTTCAATCGTGGAATTAAGCATTGGGTTTATTGTTAGAATTTGAGAAGTATGGCTATTGTACTATTGTGCTATAGGACTCCTGATGCACATATTCTTTTGCGGTACTGTTTATATCTTAACCTGGTGCATTACTTAATATATATTTTTTTCTTTATCTTTTACATGACATATTTTAGTATAATTAGTCAAGTAGTAGCTGTTTCACAGATCTTTTAGTATCTGTGAGTATTTACCTGCTGCATACTATGTCATCAAAGGGAATGAAATACAATTAGCTGCTGGACACCCCTTATGTCATTAAGGACTAAGGAAAAAGATTGGTATGTGTGTATGGGGAGTTCCTTCTTTCATTGACTTGCTCTCATGTTGAAATTCTTTTTTTATGGGTTTATTGTCTGGCATAGTATTGCAATTGTCGTTCTATGAATACAAGTTCCCTCTTTCATTGATCTCAGTACACCAGTTCTTATAATGACGTTTAATTGGGCTCTATTTGATTTTTCAGATTGTTGGGCTCTATTTGATTTTTCAGATTGCTATTGGTGGAGGGAGATGATAAGTCAAGGGAGTTTGTCTTTCGTTTGTTTTCCTTTTGGTATCTACCATGTCCAGATGTCATGCACTGTATTTCTAAAGATCCGTTTGGTATGTGAATATTGCAGGTCCGTAATACTGATGTTGATCAATTTGTTTCATTCATTATCAAATTCACTTTGATTTCTTTTTCTTGGGTTGAATTTGGCAGTGATGCTATAGTAATTGATTTCATCTCCTGCTTTTTCAGCTGATGGTACGGTGAAGATTGGGGATATTACCGTCGGCTAGGTTTTTATGGTAAGAACCGTTAAAAGTTCAACTACTGATAATAACTATATTATTATTCTTTCATTGTTCAACTGCTGACATTATAATGACCAATAGTTAAGCTACCAGTATAAACTCTTTTATCGTTCTTTCATTCTTAAAATGTTGCTATTATAATGGGGGGGAGGGGGAGCTACTGATAAGAACTCTTTCCATATTTTATCATTGTACGAAGAAGTAGTTTGTGCCAGCTTTAGATGGGTTTTAATAAAAAAAATTAGAGCATAATTCTTTTATTAGGATCTTGAATTAAATTTTTAATCAGACTTTGGGATTACTGTAGAAACCAACATATGTTCAATATTGTTCGTTATCAATAAGAAATTCAACTTAAGTCTGCTTTTATTTACCAGGGAATAACCAATGGAATATTTTAAAAGAGTACATAGACAAGTCCGTACATGTGATCGTGATCAAATACAAAGGCAACAACATTGGAGAAGTATGAAACATGAATTGACAGCCAATCAAAACTTATATTTCTAACCCCTTTAGCCTTTTGTTTTCATTGATGAACCCATTGTAACTTTGAATACATATTTGTATTTGCAGGAACAATACATGGTAGACCCTCCCCATATAAGAAAAGAATTCCAAGGGCAAAAGAAGGCGTAAGGAGATGTGTGTCACTATATTTATCTGGCTGGCGTAAAGAAAAATTGGACAAAAAATTTGCAGAAACTGTTACAATCCATTCACCTAGTTCGCGCAAAAGAATATGGGTAAAAGTGAACTCTGTTGATCTAAGCAAAATAATTTTGAAAGAGTGGAACCAAAAGAAAGATGAGGAGTAAGTACTTCCACCTCATTTCTTTCAAACTTAAAAACAATTGATCCAAAACTGTTTAATTGTATTCGTCTTAATTACTGCAGTTTGCGGTACGAAAATGCACACAAAGAGTTGAAGACTCAAACGAGTTCTGACATCAAGCGAACACAAAGAAGAGTTAAACGAATTAGGTATTTTCATTGTCATATAGTGTTTTTCATTATACTTGATGCATTTTCAATACTGAAATCCTTCTCTCTTTTAATTAAAAGAATTTCCTATACTCACAGAAGGACTATTCATTGTGTAAACACGAGTGTTCTTGATAAGGTACATTGAATTTTATCTCTTATAACTTAAGCCTATGTGGTTTGTTAGTTGGATTTTGTATCTTAGTAAAGTCTATTACAATCATTATTAAATTTTTATCACAGTTCTACAACATCAAACGTATGGAGGAGTTGAAGGATGTAATTAAGGTATACAATGAGTTTATTCATAGGCTATAATTTGTAAAATCATAGCTGCTTACATTTGTGTCTTTTACAGACTTCTGTCAATAAGTGGAGCAAGGGTGATGCAGTGTGTGAGTTATCCGATTGCATGGTATGTGTGTTTTTATTAATAAAAGATAAAATTTCAATATAGAAATTGAGGACCAAAGTAACTATAATATCTTATTGTTTTATTTTTCCTATTAATTTATAGCTTCAGCAACGTGTGCTGAAGAATGGATGGCTGGGATGGAGTTGATTGAGCATGTGAACTTCATTGTAGATATTTGTATATATGCTTTTACAACATTTTCTATTGGAACCGTTTTTTAAATTTATTTGTAGTACCAACAATTGTAAATATATTTCCGTAAACCGCATGTTTATATCATTCATTTTCTATTGGCAGAAATATACTTCTTATTTTCTCTATTGGTAGTATGACTTAATGTTTTTTTTATGGTCTAATGTATGTAATGGCCTTCCGTTTTTTCAATCCTCTACATGTCCAGATCATGATATTTCTATGGTCTTTTATTAAAGTTCTTTGTGGTTACTGATTTGTCATTTTCGGATTGTCAATTTTGGAAAAGATCGAAGGAAAGGATCACATATCGAAGTATAATATTTGGCTTCAAATAGTTATGTTGGTCTAAGAATTTGAAAATGAGGATGCACACGAATCTGCGCGCCCATCCCCTGCACGTGCAAGAAGGCTATAGTTTATAATATGTCCATCTGTAAATAATTGACACACATTGAACAAAATAAGAAAAATTTAACCATCTCATCTCCTTCTATTAATAAAGCCAGAAGGAGATGAGATGGTTAAATTTTTGAACTACCCAAAACGCCCAGAGTTTATTAAGCTTCAAATATATTTGAATATGGTTTAGAGGATAGAATAGTAATCTTTCAAAATAAAAGGCAAAATAAAAGAAAGGGGAAGCGAAAACCGTGCAGGGTTCAAAAATCCTGCACTGCACAGCCTCTACATCACACAGCGGAACTGAGAAAGGAAAAAAAAAAAAAGGAACGCAGTCGCACACGATCTCCAAAACTGCCGCACCACAATCTCAACAGAGACGACGACGTGGGGATGATTGAACTACAAATGGATGCAACAGTATTCATCCCTATTCCAATTTACAGTTCCCGCGAGAAAAGAAAACAAACAAGGAAAGAAGAGCAGAGAAGAATCAAATCCAAAAGGAGGAGAAAATTCGTTTTGGGCTGAGGTCAGACTTTTCCATTCATTCTCAAATCACCTTGGTCTTCTGTGTCTTTGATTGATATTTTCTTTTTCAATTGTTATGCTCTGCCTTCTATGTCACTGTTATGAATTTTAATCTGATGAAAGCTTCTTAATGGCTGTTTTTGTCATGGGGAAATTTTTCAATTTGTTTTCCAGTGATTCTGACATCCCTCATTCTTCTTCTTTGTTCTTCTTTCGAGTTCATTATAATCAGAAGTCTGGTAAGAAATTCGTTTTAGGAATTTATTCTTTTCGTCTAAAAGACGTAGAGTTGTTAAATGCTAGGTTCCTAGGTTCCTATATTCTTGGAATTGCGAGACCCTAAACCTGATCATTGTCAATCTAATCTTACAGGGTTAGAGGGGGTTTTGGCGTGGTGGTTGGCAACCTGGGCATCAAAATGATAGAGGTACTGTTATTCATTTTTTTTTTAGAATCGTAATTATAATATGCTTCGTTTGCAAAGAAGATAAGGCCTTTTAACACTAAAAGGTATTCACCAACGTTGCAGCCTTATTTGTATTTCTATGATTTGTGGTTTAAGCTCTCCATGAATTATCTCTGTCACCAAATAGCAATAAGTTTGCTATGATCTTTGGGTACGTAATTGATTTCAGAATTGAATTATAGCAAGAAAATTGTTGTGATCATTGGGTAATTGACTTCAACTTTGCTATTCACAGATTTTGTACTAAATTGATTTCACTGGCTTTTGTTGCAGGAAGCTTGGTGATCAATATTCTGAAGTTTTAGGTAAGTAGTTGAGACTTTTTCTGCCAATTGTTTTTATTTTTTTTATTTTTCAAAATTATGTCTGTCTTTTTTTCCATGGTACTTAAATTCTATCTTTTTGGGTCTGTGCAGTTGTTCTGTATCTACTTAAAATGACTTACTGGGATTACTAGGTCTAAAGTGAGATAGTGTCTGCCATATGAATGGAATTTATATCCTAAGACTTGAACTTATGAATTGGTATCCAAAACGATCCGACTGTTGGCAGATATTAATATGGAAAAACCAGTTAATATAGCCAGTCCTTTCATTGCTCTCCAACCTCTGACTGCTCGCTTTCTCCTCAACCCTTCAGGACATCCATATCGCAACCGCCGAGCGCAAAGTAAGCTCTCATTCCTCATTTTTTTCAATTCAAATTTTTGATAATCCATTTGGGATTGTGTGTGATTGTTTGTTTGTTTTTCAATCTTTGGTTGCAGATTGACGTGACTTCTCATATCATCAAGGTTTTCCTCACGTTAAAGGTACAGTCTTTAGTGCTTGATTGGTTGTTTTGGTTGCATCATTGTGGAGAAAACTGAAACTAGGATTGAACCCAGTTCGTGAAATTGAGAAATTTTGATGGGGTAGGAATAAAGTTTGCATCTTTAACATGGTTTATGATTTGCTTTGTATGTCATTTGGAATGGTTTGTGTGATTTTTTTTTTACTCTAGGGGCCGGGCATGATGTGGGTGACTGGATTTTGGTTTAATTTGGGTGCTAGAGGGTTGAAAGTTAGTCTTGATGTTGTGGCTCTACATAAGAGTTACTAGAGTGACTTACTTTGATTACAATGTATCTACCTAGCTGTGTGACTAATTGAGTATTTGCTTTATGTAGTAACCATTAGATCAGTTGCTTACAGTTGTGTCAACAATACTGATATTAATCACGACGGCATGGGCCTCGATCGAACTCTATTACAACTGACCTACCATTTTCCATGTTTTCTTTTCATGTACGTCCTTGAGTGTAACAGATGCATAATGCTATGTAGTATCATGTGAATTCATCTTTCTCAATCTCACCTGTGATTGCATTTTTCAATTTGAATGACATCGTTGTGGAATTTATGGTATATATGGTCTTCTACTCCATAGCATGATGACATGCATTTTCTGTTAAATGTTTTTTTTTTGTTTTTGTTAAGCATGAGGACAACGTGATGAGTTCGTATATATAGATGGTTAATTTGATGGTTATGAGCAAATTAAGGACAAAAGGATACTGTAAGGACAAAAAGATAAAATCAGTTTTAAAAAATGCCGTGTGGTACATCCTACCTTATTCTTGAGAGATATTTTTGGTTTTTGTTACCTTCCGCCTAAAAGTTTAGGAATAATGCAATCAAGCATTGTTTTTTCTAAACTAAACTCTCATTTGTTTTGATTTTGTAGGAACGGGAACAAGCACAAGAAAAATGGATCAAAGGGAGCGTGAACGTGCGAGCCATCAAGAATGGAGAGACTCAATGAGTCCTACACAACATGAAGCCTATTTGGCACGACGAAGAGCACTTGCTCGAGGAAAACGACCGGCGGTTGAAAGCGTTAATGATAACAGACGGGACGAGGGCCAAAGTAATAGGGATGAGGTTGCTCCAGGTATTTTTAATTGTTAATTATGACACTATACATTTTATTCTTTTTCTTTCTGTGTGTAGCACTGCTACAATTTGAACCGATTGATACTAGTCATAAAATGTATGGACATGTGTCTTCAGTATTGACAACTTTAGTAACAACAACAATCTTATAACTAGGAATTATAACTTTATATTTGTTAGTTGGAATTACAAAAATTGACGATTTCTTATTATCCATGTTAATAGAACGTACAGACAATGAGAACACAAGGTCAAGAGCTTCACCCTATTCCCATAACCATGACCAACAGTCTTCTAGAGTGCGCCTAACGCACATAAGACATTTAGCCCGATCATCTATGTCTCGAACAAGCAATGTGGTCATTCAGAATTATGTGCATGAGGCCACAATGGATAATCACGTTGAAGATCACAACAACAGTGAGGATTTGAATAATCGGGAGGATCGTGACAACAACACTGAGCTACATAATAACCAAGAGAATCACGGGCGAGCCAGTGTTAACCCAGTACGACGTACAAGGAGGGCAGTAGTAAATTACAATTGTGCTAGAGATTGCCACGAAGGATGTGGTGTCCCATTTTTCCGATTGTCAGCACTAAGAACATGCCCGTACTGTAATGCAAAGTTATTCTATCGAGAGACATTCAATTTGTGTTGTCTAAATGGAAAAATTGTCTTGCCGCTAATACCGAGTCCTCCAGAAATGATCCAACTCTTTTCTAATCAAACAGATGTGGGTAGAAAGTTCAGACAAAATATTCGAGCCTACAATAACGTGTTTGCATTCACTTCAATGGGTGTGCATCTTGATGAATCTATCAATGCACAACACCGTGGAATTTATACTTTCCGTGCTCAAGGTTCGATATATCATAAGATCGGTGGACTTTTACCAAGTGAAGGGGCGAGACCACGATATCTGCAAGCTTACATTTATGACACTGACCATGAACTTGATAATAGAATGTCCGAAAGTGCAGTTTTAGACAGGACACTGGTTGAGAAGATACAACATATATTGAATCTCTACAATCCATTTGTACGCCAATTTCGAAGTCTCGGACAACGCCAAGACTTGCCTAATTGTAGACTCATCATAAAAGAACAACCTTCTGATCAACGCCAATATAGTTTACCATCTACATCACAAGTGGCGGCCATTATAGTAGGAGCGGGGGACATCAATCCCAAGCCTAGAGATTTAATTGTGCAAACAATTAGTGGACGACTCTGGAATGTCAAAGACTCAGTTGGATACTATGACCCCATGCAATATCCATTACTATTACCTTATGGAACGTATGGGTGGGATATCAATACTCATGATGAGAATGGAAGAGATATGACATGTTGTGACTTCTATGCATATATGTTACAGGTTAGAACCTTTTTGTTTTTATCCCACTTAAGCTTCAAATGCATCAAAAACAAGCATCTTTCTTACAAAAGTTGCTTACAAAAACTTGATTTTCCAGATGCGCACCGGATATGAAAATCTCTTACTCCGAGGCGGACGCCTCTTGCAGCAGTATGTCGTTGACACTTATGTGAAAATTGAATCACAAAAGCTCAGATGGGTCCGCAGTCATCAAAAGGAAATTCGAAGCGAAATTTATCAAGGACTTCGAGACTCTTTAATTTCAGGAGAAAACAATGCCGGTACGTATGAAATATTATTTCGTTCAACCTAAAGTTTGAGACATGTATTTTTTTTTTAAAACGGTTGAACGTAAACATAATCTATATTCACAATTGCTTAGGTAATGTTGGTCGTAGAACCATTTTGCCATCAACATTTGTTGGAAGCCCACGTGATATGTACCAGCGTTACTAGGATGCAATGACTTTGGTTCAAAAATATGGTAGACCAGATTTGTTCATCACTATGACGTGTAACCCAAATTGGGAAGAAATTAAAAATGAGCTCCTCCCTGGACAAACATCTCATGATCGTTCTGATTTAGAGGTAAGGGTATTTCATTCAAAACTTGAGCAACTGAAAGAAGACATCATCAACAAAGGGGTATTGGGAAGAGTTGTTGCTCATGCTTTTGTAGTTGAGTTTCAGAAACGCGGCCTACCCCATGTACATATGCTGGTCATGTTGGCGGAAAACGATAAACTCAACAATCCTGAAGATTATGACCGCATTGTTAGAGCTGAAATACCAGATAGAGATGAAGAGCCTCAACTTTATAATCTGGTGTTGAAGCACATGATTCATGGTCCATGTGGAACTTTAAACCGAATGTCTTCATGTATGAAAAATGGGATATGTAAGAAAGATTTTCCAAAACGATTTTCAAGTTTCACCGTGCAGGGGAACGATGCATATCCTATTTATCGAAGGCGAGGAAGTCGTTTACCGGTCCCTCTATGTAGAAGTGGAGACACAATGGTGGATAACAGTTGGGTTGTTCCTTATAACCCGTGGTTGTTGCTACGGTATGATTGTCACATCAATGTAGAAATATGTGCAAGCATAAAGAGTGTCAAATACTTATACAAGTATGTCTACAAAGGTCCTGATAGAGTAGCAATGCAAGTGCAATCTGACTCGGAGATCGATGAGATAAGACAGTTTGTTGATGCAAGGTGGGTTTGTGCACCAGAAGCGTTATGGAAGATATTTAAATTTGTAACAACCAGACTGTATCCATCAATCGAAAGATTACAAATACATCTTCCGAATATCCAGCAGATAAGATTCGATGCTAATGAAACTATAGAAGACATTTTAGCAGATGACCATGCACAAAAGACTATGCTTACTGAATATTTCAATAAGAACCATAGTGAACGGGAGGCAAGAAGACATTTGTATCGAGAATTTCCTCAATTTTATAGGTGGGATAAGCAACGCAAAGTTTGGGAAAAAAGAAGAAACAACTACAAGGTAATTTGGAGAATTTATAGTGTTTCACCCTTTGAAGGTGAGAAATTTTACTTACGTGTTCTTCTCAATCATGTAAGTGGACCGAAATCATTCAGTGATTTGCTTAAAGTCGATGGGGTTTTGCAACAAACATTTAAGGAAGCGGCTGAGAAACGAGGTTTGCTAGAAGATGACAACAGTATCCGACAGTGTCTGTTGGAGGCCTCTGCTATTAGAATGCCATCAGCTTTACGAAGACTGTTCGTTACAATTTTGGTGTACAATGAACCAACTGGTGTTCGAAGATTGTGGGATGAATTTTATTCTTTCATGGTTGAAGATTATACTTCTTCGAGTGATATTGACAGCAATTCAGTAAGAAACAGACTACTTCGGGATCTGAACAGAATGCTAGAACAATTCGGCAAGGTTATAAGAGAATTTGACTTGCCTGAAATGACAAGTGAGCCAGACGAAGGTCAAGGAATGCCAAGATGTATCGAAGATGAACTTTCTATTAATGTCCATCAAGAAGATATTGAGGCAATTGACCGCCTAAACAGTGATCAAATTATCGCATTCAACACCATAATGGATGTGGTTGAGAGAGGAGAAAGTGCATTATTCTTTGTCGATGGTCCTGGAGGAACTGGGAAGACGTATCTATATCGTGCGTTGTTGGCACAGTTAAGAAGGATGAATCATATTGTCTTAGCAACAACATCATCTGGAATAGCAGCAACTATATTGCCCGGCGGGAGAATAGCTCACTCTAGATTCAAGATTCCACTCGATGTAGATGCAACATCCAGGTGTTCCATTAGTAAACAGACTGAACTGGCACAATTGATACAAGATTGCACTGCAATTATTTGGGATGAGACACCGATGACAAATCGACATGCCTTTGAAGCACTTGATCGGACTTTTCAAGACATACTGAACGTCAAACTTCCGTTCGGTGGAAAAATAGTGATTTTTGGAGGAGATTTTCGTCAAGTCCTTCTTGTTGTTCCTAAAGGAACTAGGTCTCAACTCATTCAAGCATCTATTGTGAAGTCAGCATTTTGGGATCAGATAAGGATATTGAGACTGAAACAAAATATGAGGTCTATAAATGACCCCCAATTTGCCGAATTTCTACTTCGTGTTGGTGATGGGAGTGAACAAGTTACCAGTGACGAAATGATCAAATTGCCGGAATGCTTGGTGGTTCCCTGGGAAAGCGAACAGTCTATCCATCAAATTATTGATGATGTTTTCCCAAATTTAAATGATCATATTAACGATGCAAGATACATGGTCGAGAGAGCATTGATTACTCCTCTAAACAATGATGCAGACATGTTAAATGAGAAGATAATTAATATGTTTCCAGGTGAAGAAATTATCTTACACTCATTCGACTCTGTTGAAGATGACACCAGAAATCTGTACCAACCTGAGTTTTTGAACTCAATAACCGCGGGAGGGCTCCCGCCTCATAGGCTGACTTTGAAAAAAGGTGCTCCAATCATGCTTCTAAGGAATATTGATCCAAATTTGGGGTTGTGTAACGGCACGAGATTGTTATGTCGCGGTTCGTACCAAAATCTGATTGATGCTGAGATTCTTACAGGACAATCTGCTGGGACTCGAGTATTTCTCCCTAGAATTCGTATGAAAAGTCAAGAGAGCGCTGGGCTACCCTTTCAACTAATAAGAAAGCAATTTCCAGTTAAATTGAGCTTTTCTTTGACCATAAATAAATCTCAAGGCCAGACTATTCCACATGTAGGAGTTTACCTCCCAGATCATGTTTTCAGTCATGGACAGTTATATGTGGCGTTGTCTAGAGGAGTATCACAGTCAACCACAAAAATTTTGGTTAAAAAATGCTATGTGGTTGGTGAAGATGGTGTGTTTACTAAGAATGTCGTATTTAAAGAAATTTTGCTTCACTCTAATACATCTTCTTCATAGGTATCTCAATGAATAAATGTCATTAATTTTTTTTTAATATTTGATTGAACGTGTTTTATTACAACCTTTAAGTTTGTGTACTTCTTTTGTTTTGTAGGAATGGTACGAGATAGGCGCCCTCACAAAAAGAAAAAGTTGCAAAAAGATAAGTAAGTTAAGAATGTAATATGGGCTATGTTTTACTTAGTACATTGATTTTAATATAAAGACTAAGAAGAGAATTACTATTTTATATTTTTATTATTTGATCGTTAAAGACATATAGTGTTTATAATATTTCATATGTATAAGTGTTAGGTAATGTGCAACACATCATCAATTTGAGTATTAAGCGACATTGACATACACAAAACATAACAGGAAAAACAATATACGCACGCGCGAGCGCGGCCCTTCCGCACGCGCATCGCGTGGGCAGGAAGGCTAGTTATGTTAATGCTTGCATGACATGCGTACAATTAAAAAGGTTAATGCATGAGATATATTAGCACATTAATTATATGTTTTACCCAATCTTTTCCTATGTTTGCATAATTAATTTGAGATATATATATATATAATTTTGTTTTTATTGATAAAATTGCTTTGGTAGATGTATATTATTTTTCTTTCCCAACTTGAATTGTAATGTTTTGTTTTTCTTTTTGTCTGGAATTAATGTCTGAACGAATGAACAATTATATTTTCAGAAAAGATGTCTGAAGTGGACTTGAATGACGACGACACATACTCAATTGAAGGTGATGCTAACGCAGAATTAGGAGCAGATGAAGGTATTATGCTCTCTCTTCACTCTGATTTCTTGAAATAGTCACTCCCTGATAATCATTATTGACACGTGCATGGCACGACTTTCAGCATATGACTATGAGACCCATGGATCTTTCTTCAGAAACGTGTGGACCAAAAAATGGGAGGATGTAACAGAGTTTATTAAACGACATCCAGGGGCAGAAAGATTAAAAGAGGGTGTCAGAGGCAGGACAGCTCTTCACAGTACAGTCTTTTATAGTAGTGTGGATGGAGTAAAAGCATTGCTACCGTTGATGAAAAAGAAAGATTTGGAAATAGTAGACGACAATGGACATACTGCTCTTTATTGGGCTATACAGTTCAATGGGGGAGAATCAAATTCAGATGAGACGAATGAAATTGTCAAGTTCATAGTTGAGAAGAATAAGAAATTACTCATTCGTAATGTCAGTCCTTCCGACAAGACTATTCCACTCCTGATGGCACTGACGTTGCACAGACCTTATGAGTATCTCTATTCTGCTACTCCACTTGAAAAGTTGAAGACTAGGGACGCCGCCGAGCTTGTTTCCACGAGTTTGCGGTTGAAACATTTAGGTACGCACTTCGGAGTTGCATATATGTGACATATCGATCAGCTATGTATAATGCGTTTTCATTTTTTTTTCTTGGCATATACACATGCTATATTGATTCCCTTTTTCATTCTACTATAGATTTAGCGTTGGATCTGCTACGGCGTTTTCCAAACTTGACCATTGTTAGAGACCATTCCGGTGAATCCACTACCAGATCTGAGGGAATAGCCGACGAAAAAAATTTCGTCGGCTATGCCAATTTTTCGTCGGCTATACCTTCTATAGACGAAATTTTCGTCGGCAATAAGTCGTCGGGAAAACCCCGTCGGTAATACAATGGCCGACGAAAAAAACCAATTCGTCGGCTATAGTAGAGTATGGCCGACGAATTTACCGACGAAAATATTTTTTGTCGGCCAAACCTGGGAGAAATTGCCGACGATTTTCGTCGGGTATTTTCGAGTATGGCCGACGAAATTCATTAAGTATAGCCGACGAATTCATAAATTTTCGTCGGCTATTTCTTCGAAATATATTACTATTTTAATAGGTATTAATTAGTTATAGCCGACGAAATAATGCACTTTTCGTCGGCTATAAGTTGTATAGCCGACGAAATTTGTAAAATTCGTCGGCTATAGAGATTATAGCCGACGAAATAATGCCAAAATCGTCGGCTATAACTGCATTTTGGGCAAAAAAAAATACCGGATCGGAGGAGGAGAAAGAGGAGGAGGAGGGGAAGGAGGAGGAGAAGGAGGAGGCCGGAGGAGGAGGAGGAGGAGGGGAAGGAGGAGGAGGAGGGGGGGAAAGGAGGAGAGAAAAAAAGCGGGAGGAATCGATTTAAAAGATTTAGAAGGAGAATAGCCGAAGATTTAAAAGATTTCGTCGGCTATACTTAGAGAATAGCCGACGATTTAATATATTTCGTCGGCTATACTTTGGAAAATCAACAGCCGTCGGATCTGAGCCATCCAACTGCGGACAATAAAAAGGCGCGGATCAAGAGTTTAGCCGACGAAACATTGTATTTCGTCGGCTATACTTAGCGAATAGCCGACGAAATACAATGTTTCGTCGGCTATACTTAGAGAATAGCCGACGAAATACAATGTTTCGTCGGCTATTCTATGAAAAAATACTAAACTGCCGTTTTGAGGCCCTAAACGAACTCGAAAGCCCGAAAAAGCCCACACATCGTAGCAAAGCTACGAGTTTGATTCCTGGCGTCGTTCCCTTTCCGGAATGGTATCACAATCATCATTCGGACGCCGGACGCCAAATCTACAATAAACCGGGTTTTGACTTATTTCATTATTTCAGCACACGGATTTTATCGGAATCTTGTCATTTTTCAACCGTAGACGTATTTCATTATTTCGGTCATATCTTATTTGACGACATATTTGCATTTGAAAAGTGTACGTATAGTAACTATTTGAAACTATACATTCACTTAAACACTTAGTAAACAAGTTAAGGAACATTAGTGCATATGTTCCGATTTTGAATCTAAAAGTTTGGAAAATCTATTCAAACCGTCAGATATCACCGTTTAGATTAAATACATGTATGAAAAAAAATCCAACTACATCTGACAACGTTAAAGGCTCGATCGGGACGGTCAACCGGGTGAGTCAACCCTTTAAACGCTTAGAAATGGTAATTGGCCTGTCTAAATGACGTTTTTTGGCCTGACCTTCAACAGATAATAGTTTCAAATCGATGAGACGCAACTAATCGTATAAAAATTTTCCTCAAAATATTTACCGACCGTCAGGCTACCCATAGGAAAACAGAAGTAAAAAACAGTTAACCGCAACATTCGGCACACAGATTTTGTCGGAATCTTGTCATTTTTCAACCGTAGACGTATTTCATTATTTCGGTCATATCTTATTTCACGACACATTTGCATTTGAAGGACGAAGCAATGGTTTGTCGATAGTGATAGAAAATGGAAGCTGTTTTTTTTTTTTTTTTTTTTAATCATAGCCGACGAAATCAAACCTAGTACTTGTCGGCCATACTTCCAAAAATTTTCGTCGGCTAAAGTTTCAGAGAAAGGCCGACGAAAATTCAAATCGTCGGCCAAAATATGAATATAGCCGACGATTTTTTTTTTTAGCGACGAAAAAAAAATTCGTCGGCCATTCTTGGGAATAGCAGACGAAAATTTTATTTCGTCGGCCGTTTTTTTTTATTTCGTCGGGAAAAGCCTTTTTTCTGGTAGTGATCCCCTTTAAATGTATTGGTTGGTATACGTGCTGAATTATTCCCAATCGCTCGTGAGCTTGGATTATGGAAACGATTGATTTATACATGTTAGTAATGCTGCTTTTGATCTCTCTCTCTCTCTCTCTCAAACTAATCGTGTATTGATTTTCCTCTTGATTTTTGCTTTTTAGTATCGAAAGTAATACATATACATATATATGGTCAATGCAATCATGGAACTAAGTTGCTTAAGTGTTTAATATTCTACTTTTCACAAATTTATAATCGGTTTATATGGTTATGATATATTTTTGAGAATGGACATATGGAGAAACGTTCAAAAGTTAACTAGTGAGCTTCATAATACGAATCTCAATAGTTTTGACCAATTTTTAGGTCATATATCGACATCTTCACCGTTTAGTTTCTAGTTTCTTATGAGTAATTCGTTTATGAAAAATTTCATCCAAATTGATAAACGTGTTTATTGGACTTGGGTTATTATCATGATAGGTATACACATACCAGAGTTTTGACCTATATATACAGGTATTGGTCAAGTTTCTATAAATTGTCCAAAAGAAGGGAGTGATCAAGGCAATTGGAAGCATTTCATTCGCAAAGGTCTGTTATACACGCTTGTTTATACAAGTACATGAGATTACCAAATGAGAGTTTATATTCATACCTCTGAAAATGACACTTGAACCTCTTTGCTTAGTAGACCTCCAATTTACTTTTTACAAGAACCAAAATGTTATTTACACCTCTCTAATTTTTTCAAAATACCAAAAATCCAATTAAAAGAATTTCCTTATAAAATATTCAGTTCACATCTCTAAAATCGGTAATTAAACATGCTTCAATTTTTGAAAATTTATGAATTATATTTTACTTTGAAAATTCATCCCAAATCAGGCAAATCTAATGCTCTAATGATCCGAAATTTCAATTTTTTCTCTCAATCTATTTTCAATAGAAAAAAAGTTATCATATGAGTCTTTCTATTCTCAATTTTTTCTTTTTTGTTGAGGAAATCTGGGTTTTTGGGTTGATTACAATTTGTCGCTTTGCTTTATTTGCTCCTGAATTTGCTCAAATATCATGGGTGTGCTAATCCATTGACAACCTATACAATTAGTTTTGAGTTCTCCATTGAATTTTAGCCTTAATTAGAAGATATTATCTTTGTTCCTCCTAAAGATCAGATTGGAAAAAAAATTAAATAGAATAAAAATGGAATGGATATGGAAATATATTCTCTGTTTTCTTTTTTCTATTTGTGAAAAATATTTTACAAAATGTTTTTTAAAATATAATAAAACGGTAATTTCACATGGTTTGACAAAGTCAATACTAACTTGAAAAAAGAGAGAGGTCCAAATACATTTTTTGGAGATATGAATAGAAATTCCCTTACCAAATATATATATACTGACCAAAGAAAGAGGAAAAAAAAGAAAAAAAAAGGAAACTAACTACTTCTTGTTATGCCAACATATTTTTATTAATTGAAATGCAGTTACCTGTTTCTTTGGACGACTTGTTGCCAATCTCCGTCACCTTTCTGGTATGCTAGCTTAGCTAGTTGAATCAACATTAGTTTGCCATTTGTTTTTGAAAGGTTGCTAATTTTTCACTCTTTCAAATCTAGGAATTGATGACACATATCAAATGAAATTGCTCCATGAACGGACCAAGGAGATTCTGAAGCGCATGTGTGCAGTTTTGAAGGAAGATAAACCCAACAATATGCAACACAAGCTTGTTGAAAAACCACTCTTCCAAGCAGTAGAACAAGGAGATGCTCCATTCATCAGAAGAATAATGCTGGAAAACTTTGATAATCCAAGCTGGTTGCTTGCGATCACTAATGCACAGGACAAGACCGTACTTCAATTTGCTGCTGAGCATCGTCAAGACAAAATATTTAACCTGATACTTCAATTTTATCCATCTAGAAAAGAAATAAAAGAGATTATAGGCAGAAAAGATAAGTTTGGGAATAACATGCTGCATGTGATTGGAAAGTTGTCCCCCTTAACAAAGATTGCTCATATTCGAAGTGCAGCTTTGCAAATGCAGCATGAATCACAATGGTTCAAGGTATCAGTTCTCTTCTTTATTTGTTTCCTTGTGGTACCGCAAATATTAACTGTACAAGGCTAAGACCCTAACTTAATGAATTACTTCACCTCATCATCACCATCATGTCTCTAAGCTTAATTAGACTAGGGTTTTGTTGGATAAAATGCAGAAGGTGGAGTGCATGGCAAGTCCCGAGGATCTCAACTGTAAAAATCCTTATCCAATTGTCATTTGAGATTCCTAAGTGGGACTCAAAAAATACGACAATAAATAGGAGGCGAATTTTGTTGGGTGGAGGCTTTCACTTTCA
Organism: Potentilla sterilis; assembly: GCA_963682095.1. NCBI lineage: Eukaryota > Viridiplantae > Streptophyta > Magnoliopsida > Rosales > Rosaceae > Potentilla > Potentilla sterilis. Next base: position 12,291,335 of record OY821754.1, read on the forward strand.
ATTGTCCCAAAACCTACGGTTGTCTACCGACCTAAGCAATCTCTTATTGTTAAATTTCAAGAATTAGATAAGGACAAGTAGCAGGCTAAGTAATTGCGACCAAGTATAAACTTATGTTATGCAACTTTTTAAGCTTAGATTATCATAATCAAATCCAAAATGTGATAATCTACTATTCTAGTCCTACTAACTTCACTAGATTCATATGGTGGGCCAACCACACTTGATTAAAGGCCATTTCGTTACTACTTAGCTTCCAACTAGCACCTAAGACCCAACTCCTGTGAGGTCTTTATTACAAACCATAGAGATCTGGTGAAGGAAGGGGCATTGTCAATGAAAGAAACTGCAACTTCTTCTTTGGCACTTGTAGCTGCTCTTATCATTACCATTATGTTCGCTGCAGCAGTGACTGTTCCTGGTGGAATTGATGGGGACACAGGTATTCCCATATACTTGCACACCAAGGCATTTACGATTTTTATAGTTGCAGATGTTATATCACTATGCTCTTCCACAACTTCAGTAATGGTATTTCTGGGGATCCTTACATCACGTTTTGCTGAAGAAGAATTTCTCACATCTCTACCCACAAAATTGATAGTTGGTTTTTTCACCCTTTTTCTATCTATTGGGGCCATGATGGTTGCCTTTTCGTCTGCCATTTTCATTATGCTCCCGAAAAAACCATCAGTTGTTATTCCATCCATTGTACTCGCTGGTGTTCCAATTGCTTCATTCCTATGGATGCAATTCATGTTTCTTTTTGAGATCATTATTTCTACTTATGGTGACTTGGGCTTTTACTGGTGGATTCGCTGGAGGATTTACTGGAGGATTAACCGGTGGCTTAAGAAGATTAAGTTATTTTCCATATGAAGCAAATACTTTTTTTTTTTTGCTTTTCTATAAAGTATAAACAAATAACAGTGTTTTGCTCCAGTTGTAGCCTATGCATTTTAATAATTGAATGCACACGAAGCACTACGCCTCCGTTCTCCTTGAAATCAAGACATTTGTATACCAAATTTTACTTTTAACGTTACTGACTTTGATAAATAATAAGTTTTATCTATCAGGCAGTTTTATTCAGTTGAAGACTACAATCACAATAGAACACAGGAGTTCCTTACATTTGAGTAATAATACAGGTAAAAATAACAGGGGAAATCCAAAACAAACTAAAGATGAAACATCCATATTCCTATGAGAGATGATGACTATATCCGAAGTTACATATCCATCAATCTATATGAAAGAAGGGCACCCATTTGCGTACAACTTCCACCAGACCAGCTGGTGAAATCTGTCGAGCCGAATCCTTTACTCGTGCAAAAACTGACATCGTCTGTAGAACTAATTTGTTACCCTCTTGCCCGTCAAGTACTGTGACAGAAAATTACACTAGGTTTCTACCAGAATAGTTAACCGCAACATAAGCGTGTTAATCTCATGGTCGACCTTCCTTCCTGCCACGCAATTTAATATTTGGTCTATCACGATATGTAATTCCAGAACTTTTTCCATCCTGCCTGGTCACAATTTTCAGTGGGTGAGCCTCCGTGTTAAAAACTCATTCATCGAGGGAAATGACTGAAGTGGGTGAAAAGAGAAGATAGAGATATTTGATAGTCTCCGCAGGAAAGAAGCTTTGCTTCATATTGTCTTTCACGCCAGTGTTAACCTGATAACAACCAATAACCCAGAAGTATGAAAGTATTCTACCTATCTCGAAGCCTGAAATTTACAAAGAAGCTATAATTTTGGTGCCAAGAGACCACAGCTTTTGGTAGAAAAGAATGATTCAGGTAACTGGCCCTGAGAAACCATCACCACACATGAGAACTTCAATCACAAAAAGAGTTGAGTTGTAATCTTGGATATTGGCTGCTGCTAGTTTAATGTCTATCAAACACAAAAAGAGGCTCAAGTCACCCCAAACTCATCAAATGAATAAAAGCCATCACAAAATAAACATGAAGGGTCTTTGCCAGTGCAAAATGCATAGAATTCGAAAGATGTTTTGATTATTATAAAAGGATTTCAACAGAATTTGAAACAATGTTTTCGGCTAGAATGAGCTCTAAATACAAGAAGCTTTTTTATTTTGCAAAATAGCTGTGTAACCTAAACAAGCATAGTAAATTGCAATGGAAGACACCAAACAGTGTGGTTAGCCTTTTTATGACCCACACATCAACTACCGAAATTAACTATATCTTTTTTTCTTTTTGCAATCCTCCAGAGACTGATCGAGCCCTCAATTTCAATCTCTACCATACTCTCAAGAGAGGGGGTGCTGTTCAAACCAACATTATTAGAGAAATACAGTTCCATAATGCATGATTCCATTCAGACTAAAAAAAAAGAAGGGAAAATGTCCATTTAGTACTAATTTGGCCCCCTCATTACCTATTTCAATGACCATCTTATTTTATTGAGGTTTTTACCAATAACTACACTTTTGAGTTCATAATTACCAATAGCAAAATTGGTTTTTCAAATTACCACTAGTAAGTTTCTATTCAAAACTAACAGAATCGGTTAACTCTTAAATTACAAAATTACCCTCAGTGAGCCTAATGCTACTGATCCTCAGAACTCAACTTAATACTACTGACCCTCAGTATCTCCGCCGCGCTTTAATATTACTCACCCTCAGTATCTCCGCCGTCCTCCGCCGCGCTTTAATACTACTGACCCTCAGTATCTCTGCCGCGCTTTAATACTACTGACCCTCAGTAGCTCCACCGTACTCCGCCACACTTTAATACTACTGACCCTCAGTAGCGCCACCGTCCTCCGCCGCGCTCCAATACTACTGACCCTCAGAAGCTCAGCCATAACCAACACACAAGCAAAAATCTCAACACACAAACAAAAATCCCAACACATAAGAAAAAATCCCAACATACAACAATCAAATCGCTAAAGAATAAAGTGATTTGAATCAACATTGAACAAGATTTCAGATCAGGAAACTAAAAATCAAAAATAGGACAAGAAAAACAATTGAAAAAATTGAAAATTGAAAATTGATCAGATCAGTAGAGAGAGAGAGAGATCAGTAGAGAGAGAGAGAGAGAGACCGAGAGAGAGAGACGAAGACCGCCGGAGTCCGGGACGAAGCCGCGGCAGAGGGAGGAAGATGAAGCAGCGGTCGTCGTCGTCGTCGTCCACCTCGCGCGCCTCTGCCTCCGCTTCCGCCCTCTCGCGCCTCCGCCTCCGCCCTCTCGCGCCTCCGCCTCCGCCTCCGCCCTCGCGCGCCTCCGCCTCCGCCCTCGCGCGCCTCCGCCTCCGCCCTCGCGCGCCTCCGCCTCCGCCTCCGCCCTCGCGCGCCTTCGCTGCCTCGCTCGTTGTCGTCGTCTACCTCGCGCCTCCGCCTCTGCCCTCACGTCTTCACAGCCTCGCTCGCTACCTCGGGCTTCCGGGTCTCGCTCCTCCACCTCGCTCGTCGTCGTCTTCCACCTCGCTCGTCATCGTCCGCCTCTCTTCGCTCGTCGCCGACGCCCGCTCTGAAAGTTGAAACCCTAGCAAGCTCGTCGGCAGGCTTCTTAGCGCTGCGACGGAGCTCTTCCTCCACCATGAGGTCGACCTTGTTCTTCACGGCGGCGCTGGAGCAGTAGTCGCGCGTATCCGCCTCCGGCCTGCCTCCCAGCCTCACCTCGCCGCTCCTCTGCCCGCCTCGCCGCTCGCCGCCTCCAATCTCAGATCTAGGGTTTGAGGAGTAGATATAGAGAGAGATCTGTGGGTTTTTTTTATTTTTCTTTAAATATATATAAATGACATATGTTGTAATTTTTAGATTTTCAGGGTTAATTATGTCATTAAACATTAGACAATTTAACAGTGTGTTACTGTTAAATCCTGCTGGTGGTAAACAAAAATCTGATCTTGCTATTGGTAAATATCACCACCAAAATGTAGTTTTGGGTAATTATTTATATTTTATTCCCCTATTAAACATAACGTAACAACTCCTATTGCCCATTTGAACAAGTCTTTTCAATCCTAGTACAGTTTTAATATTTTTCTTCCTTTTTTGTCCTTCTGTCTTATCTAACAGATTTTTAAATTATAACGTGCTGAGAAAGTGGAAGATAGATAAACTTTTCCGAAAGGTCACCCAACTCCGCCGGCGTCCCATGGCCGGTCGCCGGATTCCGGTCATCAAATTATTTTTTTCAATATTAAATTACTGACTCTGACTTTAAGCATGTTACTGACTCTTAGTAATCATGTTACTGACCCCCAGTAAGCATTTACAGATTCCAGTAAGCATGTTACTGACTCTCAGTAATCAGGGTACTGACCCCTAGTAAGATGAATACTGAACCCCGGTAAGATGATTACTGACCCCCAGTATGCAACTTTGCTGACTTCTTGTAAACAATTACTGATTTTTTTTTCAAATGAAACTAAGTAGTATCATATAACACATACCACAATTCCAAAAGGGATTCAAAATCCAAATAAATGAGGTCTTACATACTTCTTACTTAAGAGACATATCATATAACACATTTCATACAAGATTACAGTAAAATGATTACTAACTGGCTCTAAGTATCTAGGCTACAGACCCCCAATAAGATGATTACTGCCCCTAGTAAGATGATTACTGACCCCCAGTAATAATATAACTGACCCCCAGTAAGATGGTTACTGACCCCAGTAAGCATGTTACTGACCCCCAGTAATTCAATTCAACCTACAACCTAAAAAAAACCCCTAATTTCCCAATTCGATGACATCGGATCCAGCTACGGCCATGGCTGAGACGACAGGCGTCGATCGTCACATCGAACAGGTTCCGGTACGGGACTCCGGTGGCCATATCGTCACAGAAGTTGAACGGAAGGTCCTACAGGCAGTAGAGGTTGACGAAGAAGGAGGAGTTGGTGTCATGGAGGACCACCGTGTTGAGCAACGCATCGAGGACACGCGCGGCGGACGGAGGGAACGTCGTGTGGACGACGTTGAAGAAGGAAAAGGTCCCGGTGTTGAAGATTGACAAGTGGACGGTGTCGATCGGTGGGAGGAGGAAGCGGGAGAACTTCGACGATGACTCCAGGAAGTCGTTGGCGGCGATCTTGGTGCGCGGGAAGGAGTGGACGTCGGAGTGGTTCGCCGCAAGAGGCGGCGATGGAGCCTTGGGGTAGAGCAAAGAGCGGACTTCGAGGCGGACGGCGGAGATGCCAAGGGAGGCTGCGGCGTCGGGGGATTGAGGTAGGTGGCGGCGGTGGAGGCCGGCTTGGTGGAGCCGATGAAGGCAAAGGTTGTGGTTTCCGGAGGTGAGGTGGCGGTGGAGGAGAGGAGGAGGAGGGTGAGGGTAGTGAGGAGACTGATTGAGAAGAGTGAAACCCTAGAGAGAGAGAGATGTAGTTTTAGTATTAATATATGGTAGTTATGTATTTTTGTCAAGATTCATTGGAGTGGGTAGGTAACATTGGAATGGGCAAGTTTTCTCCCATTTTTGTGCAAATGGTCATTTTCCAAAAAAAAAAAAACAATACAAGCTGTCATAATCACATTTATGACCTATAAACTGGCCTTAACCTATCTATTAAAAATAAAAAAGCCCTAATATACAAAAATTGATACAGGCCCGAACCGAAAGTAGCTACGTATCGTTTACTAGCCCAGGCCCTATATTAGAGAACAAAATCTATAGGGTATTTTTTTACCCAAAACTACAATTTTGTATTAGTATTTACCAGTAGCAATTTTTTTTTTCAAATTACCAATAGCAAGTTTCCATATAAAACTAACAGAATCAGTTAACTCTTAAATTACAAAATTACCCTCATTGAGTCTAATGCTACGGATCCTCAGAACTCAACCTAATACTACTGAGCCTTAGAAGCTCCGCCGCCCTTCAATATTACTGACCCTCAATACTCCGCCGTCCTCCGTTGCCCTTCAATACTACTGACCCTCAATACTCCGCCGTCCTCCGCCGCGCTTCAATACTACTGACCCTCAATACTCCGCCGTCCTCCGCCGCACTTTCATACTACTGACCCTCAATACTCCGCCGTCCTCCACCGCGCTTTCATACTACTGACCCTCACAAGCTCAACCATAACCAGCACACAAGTAAAAATCCCAACACACAACAATCAAAACAACACACAGAGAGAGAGAGAGAGAGAGAGAGAGAGAGAGAGAGTATAAAGACTCGGAAAATATTGTTTAATTTTATAATTTTGGACAAAACTGTTTTAGAACGGAAAGTAAAAAGAGTAACAAGTATTTTACCCTTTAATTTTTGTTCAACTAGAATTTTTTTTTTTGTTTTTTTTTTGTTTTAAATGCGGTCAGAATTATCTTTAAAATGAATAGAATGATGCAAAATTGCAAATTGTAATGTACTGCTTATTGCATAGAGTTGAGAAAGATAATGAGTCATGCACAGATTATATGGTTAAGAATGCCAAATGTGGAAGTGGTATATTCTTGACTTCTTTGTTCAGACAAATCGATCAAAGTGTTGTAGGAAAATGGGAATTAGTCTACTCATTTCATTGATAATCCCCTTTATATAGGGTGAGTATTACAACGGTAATAGTAAATACATTTATGACAATAATGACTACATAATTATCTCTCGTCAGTTACATTGACGAAGACACACAATGTGTTTTTCTTTCAACACTCCCCCTTGTGCCGAGTCAGAGATAAAATGGTGCATGTGGTGTTGCCTCATTAAAAAAAACCCTGACAAGGAACAAAAACCCAATGGGAGAAAATAAAACTTTGGTTGAAGTAGAAAAAGAGCACAACGCACCTATTACATTTGAAAACAACATGTATGTGCTAGATTCCCCCTGATGTCTGCACCTCCCCCTGATTTTTACATTAATCATGGGATTCTCCCTGATTCTTTCATTTGATCAAGGGAGCTTCAGTAACATTAACATAGTTATGCATTTTCAAATGTTTTTCCAAATATGACTTTGAGCAATGATTTAGTAACTAAATCTTACCACAATCGTCCTCAGATCCAACTTGATTTACTTTGATCTTGAGGATAAGGTTGTTCATGAACTGAACACATAGGTTTATATTGAACATCAGGTTCACTCGTGGTATGACCTTCATATAATAAAACAGTCATAACTTCGTCTAGAGTATGGATGAACAGTTAGGAGATTTGAAATTGATCTGTAATAACAGATTTTCTTATCTCACATTTAATGTGTTTTTCTTTACGCATAGTTAGCTTTAACGTGGATAATTTCTTTATCATGTCACTTTCTAAGTAGAGGTTGAATAAGCCCAAATCTTTCATATTTTTAAGTATTTGAAAGAACCATTTGCATTTCGTGGGCGCAGAGCTACACATAGCTTTACAAATTTTCATCAAATGAGAGGTCAAGTCTTACGTATTGTGTTTAAGTACAATCATGCGTCATTGCACTTGTATAGGGAATTGCATTTCCCAACACTTCTTCGTCATCTTCCTTTAGATGAAAAACGGATCTATCGTTACAGTAAAGATTTCGACTGATCATGGAAGTACATGTAGGCCTCACTTTATTCTTTAGAGTGCCTAAGCCGATTGATAGATGACCACCATCATTACAGTCCTTGAGTTCCATTTCAAGACTGTGTATTCCCAAGATCTTTTTCATTCTTAACTTATGATTTACAATACATAGAATATCTCTTAGTTCATTGAGGGTATGTATATCCATAATGAGCACGCAAGGGCATAATTCACCAATCCCTTCCCAATCAAGTAGTCACTTTAATGAACGTTTCAATTTCTTTTACAAACGCGCTTATGTGATCTAGAGCCACTTGATTCCGGTGAATGAATCCGTTTAGGATCATCATGTATATCTCTTAATTTAGATCTCCCATAGAGATATGTTTTGACCACTTTCGTAAGCTGCATGTTCAATTTTTCGGAAACTACCAAACTGACAAGGTAGTGAAGTGTAATGACATCCATTACGAGAGATTGTCTCCTCGTAGTCCATTACGAGAGAATATCTCCTCGTAGTCGATTCCAGTGTGTTTTTGAGAGACCTTGCGCCATAAGGTGAGTCTGCATACTCTTATTCTCATTACTTATTATAACAAAGATATAATTGATAGGGTTTCTATTTGCGGTGTCGGCGTCACCTGCCCAAATACCTATCTATTTGTTTATACTGGATCGCTTCTTCCCATTAGGCCAGTTTACTACGTTGACATTTTTCAAAGAAGTACGGTTCGATATTAGACTCATTATTCCACGTCCTCATGTACACTAGTGTAATGTGTTTATAGAGATATATATTCTTTCAAAGATTGGTTCTAACATTTTAGGCGTCCCCCAATGATAATCACAGTCCATAAATATTCTCATGAGACGGATTTGAGTATCACTGATCAATAGATCAGGTTGTGCCAAACTTGTTTTCTTCTTTTACACAAGTATGTATCAAACCTAAGGTGGCCTCCCCCTCTTCCTTAGAGAGCCACGGCCTGTGACACCATTTATGCCACTTATGGCGTCACCATGCCACCTATGGCGTCACGATGCCACCATCCATGGTGGCAGTGCAATACTCCATTTCTCTTCGGTGATATCATGTCCTTTTGATAAAACACAATCCTTGCAGGTATATTTGCAGCAGGTTTTGTGATCTCGTCACTTTAATGTATAAGGTGTTGACAGTAGCCACAGAGGGGCTACACAAGCCCACAGACCCGCAGCTAGCTTGCTCCGGGCCGGACCGAGGCCCGGAGCAGGATCCCCAGCACCCGAACCCGAGGCCCAGCAGTCTAACTTATGACTGGGGGCCCGGGAGCTGGAGACACCAGCCTGCCGAACAGGCCACCAGAGCTGCCCCTTTATGTATGAACAGAAGGGAACCAGTCCCACATCGAAGAGTAAGACCAGACCTCATGCTCGACCACCTATATAAGGGCCTCAACTACCCTCATTAATATGTAACTAATCTCTCGAACTACTTATCATTCCCGCTTAAGTTATCTATTTGTTCCTACAGTACTAACTTAGGCATCGGAGAGGAGAAGACCAGCCCGCCCAGTATTCCCCTTAGTTAGCAAGTTCGCAGGAGGAATCCACATCAAGATCCACCAGTTTCTACCAAGCCTACGGGTTTGTGCAGAAACAATTGGCGCCGTCTGTGGGAACAGATTGATCCACGAAAAGTTGCGTTGCTCTACCGGAGGGTAGAACCCGATCGATCATTTGAAAGGCAGTTTGAAAGCAAATCCACAATCCGGACGCCATGGAGGGAAGGAAGGTGAAAGCTGGCGTGAGAGGGCTGAAAGAGCAAGTCCGGGCCCCCGACCGGGCCCAAAACCCTAAAACTGAGGTCAACGCGAGGTTTGTCCCTTCTCCCGACCGGGACGGAACCCTTGATCGCCGGGGCTCAGACGACCCTGATCAATACGATGAGGGAGGGGGGATAAAAAAGATGAAGGCAGAAGTCGCGCGATTGCGAGAGGAGGGCAATCGAGACCGACTAAGGGCGGATGCCCGGTACCAAGAGTTGGAAGCGGTAAACATCGCCCTGTTGGCGGCCCTGGAGAAAGAACACCTGCAGAACACCTCTCGGGCGGCAGCACGGCCTGTAAATAAAGGTGACAAGTTCTCGCACCTAGAAGTGGGACAGCCTATGAGGAGGAGAAAAACTGCGCATTTGCCCACGTCACTCTTTCTGGAAACTTTGAGGAATTCCGGGCCGGTTGAGCCCCCATACCGAACAAATTTGGCATCGGGCGAGCAGGACAGCTCCACGACAAGGAAGCTTCAGACGCTCACCGCCTCGGTGTCGGACATAAAGGATCGGTTGGAGGCCGGTGAGAGAAGGACAGTGCGACCGCAGGACAATGCGCGATTCAACGAACGCACTAGACCTTTTCCACATAGGGTCAGGGAATCCGGAAGATCTGGTAACCAAAAGTCCTTGAAACTGACGTACTCGGGAACGAGCTGTCCATACCAACACCTGGACAGTTTTAGGTCACAAACGGGAACAAAGGGCTACTCGGATGCCACGTGTTGCAATGTGTTCCAAGAGACGCTCTCGCGGGAGGCATTGGGCTGGTTCTACGGGCTGCTAGTAAACTCGGTGGAAACGTTCGAACAGCTGGCTGATAAGTTCGTCGGCCGATTTGTCCTCAGAGCCAAAGCGGCCCAAATGTCAACGGTCCTTTTCGATTGCATGCAGACGGACCACGAACCACTGCGCGCATTCATTAACCGGTGGCAGATCGCCACGGCCGGGGTCAGAAACTTGGATAAAAGGATCGCTAAGATAGCATTCAAGCAAGGGTTAAGGCCCGGAGAACTCTCGTACGCCCTGCGAGTAAAGGAGCCGCCAGGGTACGACGAGTTGATGACCGTGGCTGTCAGGCACGCCCAAGCGGAACATGAGACGTATGGGGATAAGTTGCCCAAGCGAAGGTCGGATGACCTATTACCAACACCCTCCTATGAAAACAAGGCTGGGCGACAGGATCACAATCGTACGTTTACGACCGGTACGAGAGCCGAAGTATAGGAGGATCGGCGACCCCGCCGGAGCGGCAACGGGAGCTCATGGGCAGGTGGAAGACCGCTGCCTTTGCGACAGGCACAACCCATGGCTGCAGCGCTAGCGGAGCGACAACCGCGGGCCCTGGCCATAATGCCCAAGTGGCGACAAGAGAGGACCCTGGCCATTATGCCAGCGGGAAAACCCGATGACCCAACCCTCCGGACTAACGACCACCGACCCCAGAGAACGGTCATGGATGGCCGAGTCCGGACAGATGATCTGCAAAGGGACAGGCAGGGTGCCCGAAACGTAGGAAGCATACGCACCCGAGTCCCCGGGGGGATCGAGGTGCATAGAAGCATAAATATGATACATGGTGGGGACCACATTGATCGACTCACCAGGAGCTCGAAGAAGCGGTGCCTAAGGTCGATCTGGGGAAAAGAAGTATATGCCTTTGGGGGAGGAAGCGGCTAGGCCGCTAAAACCGGATGGAACTCGGTCACGTTCTATGAGGAAGAAGAACCGGAGGATCTGATCCAACCGCACAACGATCCCTTCCTCATTACGGTCCAAATAGACCACTGGATAACCAGCCGTATGTTAATCGACACCGGGGCTTCTGTCAATGTGATGTTCCGTGAAGCATACAAGGGGCTGCACCGAGGGAGGGGCAAGTTATCTCAGGATAACGAGCCGCTGATAAGCTTCTCCGACGAGGTGGTCCAGCCTTTGGGATCGGATTACCTGCCGCTGATCTTTGGCGAGGGAGACAAAATGAGGAAGGAACACCTGGAGTTCATTATAGTGGATTGTATGTCCTCATACAACGGCATAATCGGTCGGCCAGGACTATGGAGGCTGAAAACATTCATAGCTGGCCACATGCTGATGTTAAAAATGCCTTCACCCGCTGCCGTCATCACCATACGGGGGGATCAGAAGATCGCCCATAGGTATTATGCGGAGGCCTTGGCCTACGGGAGAAAGCGGGCCGATGTCTTCACGGCTACTCAACAAGCGTCAGTACCGGATCCGAGTATTGACCCCCGTGATGACACCGACTCCGACGACGAGAAGCCAAAACGCCCGACGGCTGTGGAAGAAACCGAAGCAATCTCCATTTCGGAGGATCACCAGGAACGAAAAGTGGTGATAGGAACGAAGCTCGCCCCGGATGTCAGGCAAGATCTCATCACCTTTCTCCGGGAGAACAGTTCAGTGTTCGCATGGTCCTACGAGGACATGCCGGGCATATCCCCAGAAATAGCCGTCCACCGGCTAAATACGTTGCCCAACGTTCCCCCGGTAAGGCAGAATAGGAGGTCCTTCAGCCCGGCGAAGTATGAGGCGATCAGAGAGGAAGTGCAGAATCTGAGATGCATGGATTTCATTCGGGAAGTTCAGTATCCCCGCTGGCTCGCAGTGGCGCATTTGCGTAGATTTCACCAACCTAAACCCGGCATGCCCAAAAGACAGCTTCCCGCTCCCCCGAATAGACCAGCTTATAGACTCCACATCCGGTTTTAAACTACTCAGCTTCATGGATGCCTACGCCGGATACAATCAGATAAGGATGAGCCCGGACGATGAAGAGCACACCTCGTTCACAACTGACCGAGAGACCTACTACTACAAGAGGATGCCGTACGGTCTAAAGAACGCCGGGGCCACATACCAACGGGTGGTAAACCGCATGTTGGAACAGGAGATGGGTAAAACGGTAGAAGTGTACGTGGATGACATGCTGGTCAAAAGCTTGACTGCAAGGGCCCACGTCCGGGACTTGGCAGTAATCGTCGGTAAGATGCTCAAGTTTGGGATGCGCCTGAACCCGAAGAAGTGCATTTTCAGGATTTTGGAGGGCCTGTTCCTAGGCATATTATCAGCCAGCGGGGGATAAAAGCTAACCCGCTGAAGGTTCTAGCAATCCTAGACATGGAGACACCAGGGAAAAGAAACCAGGTCCAGACGCTGACCGCCTGACCGATAAGTATGCCCCGTTCTTTAAACTGCTCAAGGCACAGCAGTTCAAGAAAATTCATTGGGCAGCGGAGCACGAGGCGGCGTTCCAATCCATCAAGACATACATGTCTGCAGTACCTCTCCTATCCAAACCAGTACCGGGCGAGATGCTATACCTCTACATAGCCGCATCGGAAACAGCCGTCTCTGCGGCTCTCATCAGAAAAGAAGGCACGCTCGACCTTCTGGTATACTACGCAGGAAAGGGACTTACCGGAGCCGAAAGCCGATACCCTGACATCGAAAAACTGGCTCTGGCCTTGATCGTCAGCGCTAGAAAGCTCCGACACTATTTCCAAGCTCACTCCATCACCTTGTATACCAATCACCCTCTACGGCAGATCCTGCAAAGACCGAAGACTAACGGCAGGCTGGTACGTTGGGCAGTCGAGTTGGGAGAGTTCGATATAACTTATGCCCCGCGAACGACCATCAAGGGCTAGGCCGCTGCGGATTTCATATGCGAACTCACCCCGATGGCAGTAAAAGCGCATTCCGGCCGGTCCGAGGGCACCGGAACAGCTAAAGCCATAAAAGTCGAACCAGGCCTCCCCAGCGGTTGGAAGCTTTATGTGGACGGCTCTGTAATGAGTAAGCGGAGTGGAGCCGGCATCATGCTAACCGCACCTGATGGCCAATCATACGAGTATGCCCTGTGGTTCCTTTTCAATACTTCCAACAACGCCGCTGAATATGAGGCCCTCATAGCCGGCCTGCAGCTCGCCAAGGAAATGGGGATCCCTCCCTGGAAGTATACAGCGACTCGAGCTTGGTGGTAAACCAAATGAACGGGCTGTTCGAAGTCAACGAACCCCAGTTGGCCTCCTACAGGCGTTGGCCAAAACCCTGATTGAACTATTCCAGGGCGCAACTATTCGGCATGTACCCCGGGAGGCAAATAGGCATGCAGACGCCCTAGCAAGGTTGGCGACCGGAAACTACCCACCAGAGTACTGCATAGCTAAGATCGAAACCCTCCAGAAGCCGAGCATAAGCAAGACCATCTCCGAGATATTTGCGGTAGAGAAGGCACCTCCGAGCTGGATGGATCCGATAATTAAATACCTGGTTGACAAAACCAGCCCCCAGGATAGTGTAGAGGCTAGCAGGCTACACCTCCGGTGTGCCAGGTACAGCCTCCTCGGCGGCAAGTTGTACTGAAGAGGGCACAGTTTTCCCCATCTAAAATGCGTAACGAAAGAGGCGGGAGAGGCCATCATGCAAGAAATCCATGAAGGAGTGTGCGGTAACCATTCTGGTGCCCGATCCCTGTCTCATAAAAAGCTACAGGCCGGGTACTTTTGGCCAGACATGGCAGCGGCGTCGAGAAAAATATCGGGCGGCTGCCACAAGTGCCACATGTATGCCACTACACCTCATGCTCCGGCAATCGCGTTATCAATTATGTTGGCGCCATGGCCGTTCGCACAATGGGGGCTAGATATTATTGGCCATTTCCCAACAGCTGTAGGACAATACAAGTACGCCATTGTAGCCGTTGACTATCAGACAAAGTGGGTCGAGGCGGAGCCCCTAGTCAAGATTACCGAGGAACGGGTAAAAAAATTCCTGTGGAAGAACATCTACTGCAGGTTCAGGGTGCCGCAGACCATAGTTACGGATAACGGGACACAGTTCAACAACACTGATCTCATCCAGTACACCGCCTCTATGGGGACCCGAATGTTGTTCGCCTCAGTAGCGCACCCGCAAACCAACGGCAAGGTTGAAGCGGTCAACAAGATCATCAAAAGTCTCCTCAAGAAGAAGTTAGATGACAAAAAAGGGTTGTGGGCTGAGGAACTCCCGGCGGTTCTATGGGCAATCCGCACGACAGCAACGGAAGCAACAGGGGAGACCCCGTTCTGTAGGGCATTCGGGAGCGAAGTGGTACTTCCCGTAGAGACCGACATGCCCAGCGGCAGGGTCAAGAATTATGACACTGAAACAAACGCCGATGGGATACGGCTCAACCTGGATCTCATTGAGGAGCGACGGGTCGCTCGATACTATGACAAAAAGGTCCGGGAAAGGAAGTTGCAAGTAGGGGATTGGGTGATGAAGAAAGTTTAGAAAAAGCCGCTGGCCTTAGAGCCAACGTGGGAACTGGGAAGGGCCCTACCAAATCACCGCAGCTGCAGGGCCGGTGACATTCCACATCATAGACACTGAAGGCATCTACTCCACCCGCCCATGGAATATTCAGCATCTACAGTTCTACCCTAAGTGAGGTCACTGCCTTAAAAATGGACAGTGTTGTATTTAGTGCTAACGTTGCAACACAGATAGTTACTGCTTACAAAGTAAACTACAGCTAGTTACAAAATAAATATATATGCCAAGAATCTGCCATTTTTTTTTATACCTCTAATCAGCGCCACCGGAGCCCCTAATCCCTGACCCACCAGCCTTGAGAGACCGCTCTTGCTCCAACTTCTAGGCCAAGGCTACCTCAGCCTCCATCCGCTCGGCATCAAGCCACCCTTTCTCCCTCCACTCCAGATACGCATCATTTATACCCTTCGCACGGGCGGTCTCCAGCATTTCTGCAAGTTCCACCGAGTCCGGAAATCATCAATAGCTTTATCAGTGGCTTCTGCAAGTTGGGATTCTACAAGCTTCTCCCCTCCCTTTAGGACTGCTGTTACTTGGGTCCGTAGCTCCAAATTCTTCGCTTCCAGCACGGTTGCCCGCCCCCCAGCTTCCGTCAGTTTCGCCTCCAATTCCATAATCCTCTCATCGCGACCGCCAGTCTACCGGCCTCCTCCCTCTCCTGCGCAAGCTTAGCCTCCGCCAATGACAGTTGCATGGTAAGGTCCTCCACCTGCTTCTCCAGAACCGGAGCCCCCTCACTAGGCTCAGCGGGGTAAAGGCTGTGAACCAACTGGTACAAGTACATAAAAGAAGAACGTTAGCTTGTAAAACAAAAAGGGAGAGGGAGCGCAGAAGAACCTCAGTCTCACACAGGTACGCGATCAGACTTACCCGAAGACCCAATTCCACAGCCTTCTTCCTGCTCTCACCCGGCCGCACATCCCCGGGGGCTTCCCGGTCAAGTCCCAAGGCTTCGATGGTAGAAACCATGAATCTACCAAAACTACTATCACCAGAGCCGCGATCAGCTTCCAGTTCACCGGTTTCCTTACTCCTTCGGCCACCGGTTCCCTCCGCCAGAACCAATGCTGACCCCCCCCCGGTATCAAACATCCTAGCCCTTTTTACCGGAGCCTCCCCAAGACCGCTTCTGCGGTACCGAGTCATATCCAATGTCTCTCTCTCCCGTGGGGCTCGTGCCCCCACCGGCCGCACTAGAGGTTCCGGACCTGGTGAGCCCACCGGTCCTACATCCCGAATAATAAGCGGGGCATTCTCCTCACCGCCCGGTCGCCGACCGTAGTGGGAATCCGGAAACATGAGCAGCACAGGATTACTATGCACCGTCCTCTCCAGGGTGTCAGGATCTACAACGGTTTTCGAGGCCGTCTCCCCCATCTCCATCAACTTCTGGGCCACAAGTTCGTCATCCGCCTCGATGGTCTCCTCGCTCCGAACAGCGAGCCGGGGGGCATTAGCTGCAAATCAATAAACTGAACGGTTAGAATAAAATACTACCGCACAAAACAACAGTGCAAGGCACCTTACCAGGTTTTTTCCCCATCTCGCATATCTCCAACACATTCCACCGGATGAAATTGTAAGAGCTCCGGCCCAGATTATCCCAGCAAACGAAAAGCCGGGCTATCTGTTGCCTCTCCAAGTCGACCAACCGGTACGACTGATCCCCGATAGCTTGATAAGCCCCGGGCACCGGGAAGCTCCTCGAACTACGCTGCCACCTACCCCCGGCCATCACAACTTGTCTCCTCCACACATTCGAAACCGATGACGGCAGATGAGTGATGGGAGGATCGAAGTCCCGCGCGGCAAAATTTACACAGCCAGTGGCCTGGGCCTTTTTGCAGTAGAGAATCTTATACAGCGCCCGGAACTCATTTATCGTGGGCCAATCCATGTCGCTAAGACTGAACAAGCACCCGAGACCAAGCAACTGCCTCCACTGGTTGCTAGGAAGCTGGGCGGGGGAGATGTTTATCAGGCTCAGCACGTACTGGACAAACTTAGGCAGCGGCAGAGATAGCCCGTGCCGAAATTGATCCTAAAAAACGGCAACCCAACCTTCCTCCGGGTTGCAAGCCAGTTCCCCGGGATGCAGACCCCGGTGCTTAACGGAGGAGTCAATGTCCCACTTCGCGCGAAAATCCCTTATCTAGCTAGCAGTCATGCTCCTGGTTGGCTCGTCACAAAAAATCACCATGTCGCCATCCAACAGCTGGTACCTCACGGGCCCTCCCGTCAACGCACGGCCGACACCGACATGACTGGCTGACCTCCCAGACTCCATAAACCTTAGAATAGAATTTACCCTATGCACGGTTAGCTGTTGACGGGAATGGACAAAACACCTAGCAAGATAACAACACAGACAGACGAGGAGCCAAGCTTCAACAAAGTACGACAGGAATAGAGGAGGGGGGTGCGAAGCATCTTATAGACGGTAAAACTACATCTTGTTGATAATTAGGGCACTCAAAAGGGAGAAGCAACCCCAGCTGCAAATTCCCTCCGTCTCAGACCGCTCCCTACTGACACATGTCCCAGCATCGATAAAGTTCCCACGCCATCATAACTGATGGGACTGACGGGCTCTCTCCTTTAATGCATGTCAGTCACTTGTCCCGCCTACAAGCGACAGTTAAGGGAGATAGGGGCGAGAACCGAGGAGTCCAGCGCCCCCCCCCCCCCCCCCCCACTTCCCCAAGAGCCAACCTCAAATTAAGGAAAAAGCATTCCACCGGTTACGAATCATTCCACCGGTTCACAGGCATTCCATCGGTTACGAATCATTCCACTGGTTCACAGGCATTCCACCGGTTTTGAATAATTCCACCAATTCACAGGCATTCCATCGGTTGTAAAAAAACATTCCACCTGTTATCAGGCACTCCACCGGTTATGTAGCATTCAACCGGCTCCAAGGCATTCCATCGGTTTGGTCACTTTCCTTCGCCCCTACGGGCACGGACAAGCCAACAACAACTCAAGACTTCAAACACATGGGCTTTATAAACCCGGGAGAGTTTACCTCTAACACATGCAAACTCTTCCAGCAGGCTAGAAACCCTGCATCACACTAAGCTGTGAAAAATATGGGGATCCATAGGAGACTTGTTATCTCTACGCCACCCCACCAGGCAGATTGTTTCTCTAACACAGAACAAATCCCCCGCAGGCTAGCAACCCTGCACATTACCTCACGCTTATTCCAACACAAGCTGAGAAGAATCATCGGGTGTTGACCGGTGCTTCAACAGGCCGCAACACCCCACCGATGGACCTGTTGGCTTGAACCCAACAGGCCTCCCCGCAGGCTAGTAACCCTGCACATTACCCCACGCTTATTCCAACACAAGCTGGCACGAATCACCGGGTGTGGATTGGTGCCATGACATGGCCTAAACACCCCACCGGGCTACTCCCCGGCCTGTCCCACCGTTGGCAGCAATTTTCACTGGAGGACTCGTTCAGACATGGCAGTCCACCGGTCGAGTCCCGACATTGTCATCCCATGCACTCATCCGGATTTCACCCCGCTCCATATTCATTGCATGGCGGATTTCAACGCCACATTGTCATCCCATGCACTCGTCCGGGTTTTCACCCCGCTCCATATTCATTCCAGGGCGGATTTCAATGCCACATTGTCATTCCATGCACTCGTCTGGGTTTTCACCCCGTTCCATACTCATGGCATGGCAAGACTTTAGCACAACACCATCATTATTGCAAACATACTCATAACTGTCACACGTCATCACTAATAGGTACTCACATCACCACGCCTTTTCTGCTCGAACGCCCGGCCAAGCCCAATCTTCAATAAGGACTTGGGGGACTGGGCACCCGTTGGGTCGGTAACCCTGCGGGTTTGCGGGACAGGAGCGAGACATATTAAGTTCCCATTCAAGATTGCACTTGACCGGAAACTTGGGGGACTTGTTGACAGTAGCCACAGAGGGGCTACACAGGCCCACAGACCCGCAGCTAGCTTGCTCCGGGCCTGACTGAGGCCCGGAGCAGGATCCCCAGCACTCAGACCCGAGGTCCAGCAGTCTAACTTATGACTGGGGGCCCGGGAGCCGGAGACACCAGCTTGCCGAACAGGCCACCAGAGCTGCCCCTTTATATACGAACAGAAGGGAACCAGTCCCACATCGAAGAGTAAGACCAGACCTCATGCTCGACCACCTATATAAGGGCCTCAACTACCCTCATTAATAGGTAACTAATCTCTCCAACTACTTATGATTTCCGCTTAAGTTATCTATTTGTTCCTACAGTACTAACTTAGGCATCAGAGAGGAGAAGACCGGCCCGCCCGGTATTCCCCTTAGTTAGCAGGTTCGCAGGAGGAATCCACATCAAGATCCACCAGTTTCTACCAAGCCTACGTTTGTGTAGAAACATAAGGTATCTACACACCTTACTTTGTGTGATTTTTGGGGATCAAGATGAGACACAGTGGAGACAAACCACGACAATTCCTGTCGTTCCACTTGAACATGCTTGTTCTTATCTCCCCCTAACGACGGGAAGACTGTCTCATCAAAGTGACACACTGCAAATCTAGCGGTGAAAAGATCGCCTGTCAAGGTTTCGACATAGCGGACTATAGCTGGAAGTTCATATTTATCATAAATATTTATTCATCTCAAGGGTTGTGCGCTGTGGCGGCTCAATTTTGGCACATAAAAATATTTAATCGAGCTCAAAGATTGTAGATTAGTGTCAATCCAAAAGAGCTCAAGGATTACAAGTTTGTTTGAAATCCTCACACACAGTTACTAGCTGTGGTGTAAATTAATTCAATGAAGGTGGGCATAGATGAATAAGTAACGCTGCATGCAGAATTGCATAACCCAAAACGGAAGTATTGGTGTGCTTTACCAATATTAAGACTATTATTGTAGTCGTTTTCCATGAGACCAATTGAGTTTTTATATAGGAATATGATGCTCATTATAGATCTCATATAATAAGCTGTAAAATCATTGCGCCTATGGAAATTAACCCGGCCTAGGTGCTTTGACTTTCTAGCATAAGTATTAATTGTGGATGGTGTCATGACACGTGACCAACATATCGACACAACAATCAACACCATAAAATATCTAAGGTGTCCGCATGTTGGTTGAATCAGTCTACTGAATTATCTTTGGATTCAATATAAGAACATAATGACAACACAAGTTTCCTTTGCATATGATGGTGTCAATCATAATTTACGAGTTGGCTTTGAATGATGTGCTTTTATGTATAAAAGCACGATGAATGTGAGAAGCATAATAGGGTATAAGTGCATATACTTGTGCATCAAATATATTATAATGCCACCTTAGGGGAGCGGTGGAATTTTGGGATTGAGCACACGTCTTCAACCCTACATGGATTGTGGCGAAACAATATTTGAGGATAAAATGTTCTTTGGTCGTCCTCAGTTTTGTGTGTGAACCATATTCTTCTGGTGTTTGCTTCATTCATCCACAATATAGGTGTCCATGGTAATTTCTTTAATGTACAGATCACCAGATTTTGAGTAGTTGCGTCAAAGCCAATCTATGTCAGAATTTCAAAAGATCATTTTCTTATGACTTTGGATTCAATTAGTGGTTACATATAACCCACTAAGTTGACATATAAATTTCTCTAATACTCGTTTACATCCGTAGTCATTAGAGATAATGCAAAGGAGCTCAAATGAATTCTCACTTGTGTCTTTTTAACATGAAAATTGTGGCATATATTTCTGTATAATGCGAAAAAAAAATTCAATTTTCTCTTGGCATAATTTGTCAATTCGACATATGCTCAATATATATACATCGAAACGTAACTCAAGTTCTTTAGAGTAACTCGACGGGAATTGTAATAAAAGGTATGGTAATCCCAGTTAGACAGTTGCATTATGAATCCTAAAGGAACAGATATACCGATCTTTATCACTTTCATTATATATATTGATATAGTACTACTGTTCTTCAGTACTATTATGCTATTTTTGTGATATATTAGTATCATTGTCCTTCAATACTATTATTCTAGGGATTATATGGTGTGTTTCTTTGCACATAGTTCTTTATGTCATGCCTATATTATGATATGTTGCTTTACTTTATGCAATACTTTACAAAGTTATATGCAGAAAATTGAATAATGTATATCATGAATAAAATTCAAATAATCTCAATTCATTAAGAGAAAAATCAAAATTTAATATGCCAACGATTACATTTAGTCTTGTCCAATTTAGAAATAGAAACTTTAAGACCAAAAGTCTAATTTTATATATAAGGCGTCATAACCTTTACTAAGATATCTTAGAAATTTTAAAAGTAAACTAATCAAAGTCTATCTTGGATTGAGCTAGATCTTTTTTGCTCTTTTAATAGCTGCAATGATCAGATGTGTCATTGACATTTTCTTCCATATGGCAAGCCGTTAGTTGTAAATTCATTTTCAATGTTATAGTTAGATATTGAAGATACTTTTCCAAAATCCGCGTACTCGTATTATTCTTTATACTTATTGTAAGTCGCAGCTAATTCTTTGCTACCTTGTAATGTACGTATCAATATTTCATTGATTTACAGCAATGGCAGAGTGCTTCATTTCACATGATGTGTCCCCTAGGTCATCTTTCAAATGGTCAATTGTTTCCACTTGCTTTTTGATGATTATAGGAATCTTTACTTCCATGGTAATTGCACTTTGTTTTAGGGTTGTTGCATTACTTTGCATAATTTGTTCCAATAATTTTTTTTTTCTCAGATCTTACATTGTCATTCAAGATATTTTAATTATTTCTTAGCTATTTACATAAAGCAGTTTGCATAAATATACCATGCTCAAGCCTTAGTTGGCTCAATAGGGGAATTTGGTACTCAAGTTCTTCAGAGTCTAATGTGTCAAAGCCAAACTGTGATGGTTAAACCATCTGTAAAATAGAGGAAGAAGAAAATGTATTAATTTCACAGTCTAAATAGACAACTAAATATACCAATATACATTATGGTAAAGTTAAAACTTTGTGAAATTACATTATCACAATAAAAGTAAAATTTTCAATTTTATTACTTTTATTGCTTGTTAAGCTCATGAAATTTCTTTTTCATTTCATGTCAGCAACAGTTGCACAAACAAAAAAAACCGCTTGTGTTAATTGATTTCCAAGATATATAAATTGGATTCAATATCAAAATTCGTAATGGTCACTTTTTTATGCTTTGTGAAAATGCTTGATCACAATAGTATGTTTGTCCATTTTTCATTGCATGTGAAGCTAATGAAATTTCATTATCGTTGCTTTTTACACAATCAATAAGATATCCGTGTTGAAAATTTTCAAGAAATAAAAATTTGATTTCAAGACCGAGATTTGTAATGGTCATATTTTTTATTCTTCGTGAAAATGTTTTTTCACAGTAGTAGGTTTGTCCATTTTTCTTCATATTACAATGCTCATGAAATTGCATTATCATGGTAATGCTCAAACTAAATAACATGTTAAATAAAACAATTATTTAACACTAATAAAATGAATATATAATGTTTCAAGTTTCACAATTATATAAAATACTAATGCGATCAAATTGAATAGAGTATTATATCATATAATAACTGAAACAAAATATAATGAAAGCAGAACTTCAATATAAATATTACTTGTAAGTTTGCCAAATAAACTGCATATAAAGCGATTGCTTGATTTCCGACTCCAAATTGTCGTCGCATCGTAATTGATATGTCACATAAAAACAAACAATATTCATATGATTAGTCACTTTAATCATATATATTTCACATACACTATATAAATTAAATAACTTCATATTTTGCATTAAATTCATAAAACAGTAAATAATCACACAGTAAATAGTTACACAGTAAATATAAATTAGTATGCAGTAATTTCAAATATTACCTTAAAATTTTTACCCCCAGAATTTTTTTTTTTTCTGGGTCGGGTCACGCAGATCCGGGTCGAGACCAGCCCAAAGGAACCGGGTCAGATCAGGCCCAAAAATCCGGGTAATATTTCTTTTTTTTTTTGCAGGTCGCAGCGGTCTTCGCGGCGGAGGCGCGGAGCGGAGGGCCGCGCAGTGCGGCATCGATTGGTGGGCACCGGATCGAGGGCGCGCAGATGGTTTGTCGGCGAGGACGGCTGGATCGGGGGCTGCCTCCATGAGTCTTCTCGGTCGCCTACAGAGCGGGCTTGGCTCGAGGAAGGCTTGACCATCGTCGGGGAAGGACGCCGGCGACCCAGAAAACACTAAACTCGTCGAGGCAGATGAAGCCGTCGCGGTCGATGCAGGTGGTCAGATCGGATCCGGGTCGAGGATTAGGCGCGTGGATCCGACTCGTGCAACGTCGGGGCTGGGCTCGATGGGGTTCAGATTGGCAGCGTCGATGCTCCACGTCGATGCTGCTAGGTGACGGCGGCAGCCCTGGTTCGTCGGCGCGGAGGGTAGGTGGTGGTGACGTCCGGAGCTGACCTGTGTTGATCGGAGAAGGGTGGTGGGTGCCCAGAGTATATTTCTGGGTGCCCAAAGAAGAGGTTTTTTTTTTTCTTTGTTTTCCGGCAGTCTTCCGGCAGAAAAAAAAATTTCTTCGGGTTTTTCAGTTTTTCACTTTGGCGGTCAGACTCTAGATTAGGCATCGTGCTGATAACGTGTTTGAGGGTTAGGAAAATGAAAACTGATAACGTGTTGTAGGAAAATGGGAATTGGTCTACTCATTTCATTGATAATCCCTTTTATATAGGGTGAGTATTACAACGGTAATAGTAATTACATTTATGATAATAATGACTACATAATTATCTCTCGTCAGTTACATTGACGAAGACACACAATGTGTTTTTCATTCAACACAAAGATTATTTAAGACATTATTTGGTGGCTACTGATGGAGTTATATAGAGATAATACATGTACCAAGTTACATGTAACACAGTGTAAACAAAAATTATGCGCAGTGCTGTTTAAAACTGGCAATTAGTGGTATATTCTTGACTTCCTGTCATCATTTTTATAGTTATTATAAGGACAAAATACTTGTTACCCCCTAAATTATTTACTCAAAAACAGTTTTATACCCGACCTTTCCTATTAAACTAGTACATCCTCAATCTTTCATTTTTCAACAGTTTAGTCCATTTCGTCAGTCTACCGTTAAAAATTCTGTTTTCATCATTCCAACTCAGCTGGATGTCTGGCGCACCCCTGGATCAATTTCACCGTTTTACTAACATATAAGCGAGAGCCAGAGGCACTGACTGAAACTTCTGATTTATTACATGATAGAGCATGTAAACATTAAGGAGGTCCGGAGTCGACGATCCAACAGTTGATATGTTCTCCCCCACCCCCTCAGCGGCGTCGACGTCATCAATGTCAACTCCCCCTACCACCTCAACGAGACTCTCGCTTATCTCCAACACTACCTCCCTTCCAACTCGGACCCGAATCCGGACCCGGACTCCGACTCTGAGTTCTCGGGCCTCGACCTAGACTCTCCCGTCGATTATTACTCATACGAAACTGGTCGCATGAGAGTCTCTTAAGCGACGGCACTGAAGCGACGGTTAATGTCCGTCGCTTAAAAGTTTAAGATCTACTATAAAGCCCTTGGCCTAGACAGAACACAAAAGAAGAAGAAAACGAGAAAAATCACTGTAGCAACGGCGAAAATTTTCCAAAACTGCTGATTTCGTCAATTTCGGGATTCAAAAGCTTGGGTTTTCTCTTCCAATTGCTTTGTAGGTTAGTATAATATCTCATCTTCATTGTAATCACCATATTTCGGTTTGATTGGTTGAATTTAGTGTTTGATATCTTGAGTTGGATTTTGTTTATAATGTGTTTTATGTTATTTTTAGTGTTGGGTGTTTGAATATATGATGGAGTTTGTGTTGATTTTGGTGAAATTGAGATTATTTAGTTTAGATTGTGAAATTTAGTGAAATTGAATTTTAGTGAAATGTAGTGCAATTGAATTTTAGTGTAATTTAGTGAAATTTAGTGAAATTGAATTTTAATGTAATTTGGTGAAATTTAGTGAAAATGAAATTTTGTGAAATAGTAAAATGTACTTAAATTTTATGGTAGATTAGGTTGACATTATTAATTAATGATATAATTGGTTTGTGTTGTGTGTGGATTGTGGTAGTTAGGATTTCTGAAACATGCGAGTGGCTTAGTGAGGGAGTGTGGTGCCGTGTGTAAATTTATTGTTTCGTATTATATATAATTGTGGTGTTTATCAGCTTAGAACTCTCGTTTGAGAATCAACAACGCATCTAGTTGATCGAGATGTGTTGTTGATTCTCGAATTGTCCCATTTTTGGACACTTTAGGCGAACATTATTTTGTTGATCCTTTTGCTATTCATGTGGTTTCCGTTTCAGTTTTGGGATATAGTTTCGACAGTGTCTCTCTACAATGTTCCTCGAGTGCAAATTAGGTTGTTTAGATTTTTGTGCACTTGAGGAACTGTAGGGAGATGCTGCCGAAGTTTCCTAAAACTGTTGCTGAAACCACATGAATAGCAAAAGGATCAACAAAGTCGTGTTCGTCTGAAGGGAATAGGACCCAACCCGGAGGCATAAGGAGAAGAAGTGTTGGGACAGGTTTTGATTGTATCATAAATATTGTGTGCTAACCTTATGCATATTGTATGTTTATGTTATGACAGGAAACATGGACAAGAGTTGGATCGGCTTATCTAGAGGTGATCCGAAGTTCATTCAGGGGATAATTGATTTCAGTGCGTTTGTTCTTCAAAATAGCAGTAGTGAGACGGAAGTGCACAAGTGCTCGTGCAAGCGCTGTCGGTTGCACAAGCGGAGGCTTAGAGTGGATGAGATGTTTACGCACTTGAGGGAAAACGGTATGATGTCTGATTACACTACATGGATACATCACGGTGAGGTTGCAAGCGGTCCTTCATTGTATGAGCAGAGAGAACAATACCTTCGGCAGAAAGCCTCTTCTAGTGGTAGTGTGGGTCCTCAGATGAACCCGAGTATGGACATTCTGTATGATGCTTTTCCATATATGGATAGATTTTATGAGCCAGAGAATGCTGGTGGTTTAAATGATTTCTATGATGTAAATGATTTAGATTCTATTGCCAGAGATGCTTATGAGAAGTATAGCAGGTTTTTATTAGAAGGCCAGACTTCGTTGTATGATGGTAGTGAGGAGACTGTTTTAACCATCATCCTTCAAACAATTAAGCTAAAAATGGAAAATAGATGGTCAGACAAAAGTTTTGATGAGAACATAAAGTTGATCAAGAGAGCGCTTCCTCCAGGAAACCAGTGCCCTGATTCATACCGAACTGTAAGAAAGATCCTAAAGAACATGGGTCTGAGTTATGAGATCATCCACGCATGCGAGTATGGTTGTGCGTTGTTTTACAAAGAGAATGTAGAACTAGACAACTGTCCCAAATGCCACGAGTCAAGATGGATATATTCTGCACAGGGTATAAAAGTTGTTGTAAGAAAGGTTCGTTACTTCCCTTTAACAGCCAGGTTGCAACGCCTATATATGTCGCCGCACACAGCAAAGGAAATGCGGTGGCACGGGGAAAGGATTTCAGATTCAAATTTTCTTAAACACCCGGCAGATGGGGAAGCATGGCAAGAGTTTGATAAGGACTTTCCAGATTTTGCCAACGACATTAGGAACGTGCGCCTCAGACTAGCTACCGACGGGTTCAATCCTTATGGTGCATCCTGCAGTCCTCACAACACTTGGCATGTTGTGGTGATGCCTTACAATTTATCTCCTTCAATGTGTATGAAAAAAGAGTTTAACATGCTTGTATTGTTAATATCTGGTCCAAAGTCTCCTGGAAAGTGTTTGAATGTGTTTATGAGACCAGTGATCGATGAGCTAAAGATGTTGTGGACAATTGGAGTTCAAACTTATGACCGACATGAGCAAAAGTCATTCATAATGAGAGCAGCAGTGATGTGGACCATCAGAGACTTTCCCAGATTAGGGATGTTGGGAGGCATCCAGACAAAAGGCTACAAAGCATGTCCCATTTGTTTGGAAGATATTGATTCAAGCAACTTAACAGGGAGAATGGCATACCAGGGCCACCGCAGATGGCTAGACCGGAGTCATCCATGGCGTCGAGCAGTAGATAAGTTTAATGGGAATGTTGAGTTAAGGGGAGAACCACGCTCATGGACTGGGGATGAGATTTATAGCAGTATCCTCTGTCATGACTACCCTGTTCAGAGTTTGCATCCCAAGTTCAAGCCCATAGCAACTAGAGAGAAACTGTGTTTGACTCACGTGAGTATATTTTGGGAGCTGCCGTACTGGACCACATCGAGAATAAGGTATACCTTAGATGTCATGCACATTGAGAAGAATGTGTACGACAACATCAGTGGAACCATTTTCGGTCTCGAAGGAAAGACTAAGGACGATCCAAAAGCTCGTGAAGATCTGGAACAACTAGGGATACGAAAGAGGCTGTGGAAGAAAACGAAACCCGGGTCAAGTAAAAATAAAGAGAAAGTATCTCAAGCACCGTATACAGTTGTTCCTGAGGCAAAAAGCGAGATTTTCAAATGGATTAAAGATGCACAGTTTCCTTATGGTTATGCGGGATGTTTGAAGAATAAGGTCAATCTGAATGATAAAAAGTTTTATGGATTGAAGACGCATGACTGCCATGTACTCCTCCAACGTCTTCTTCCAGTGGTTATCCGACCATATCTGCCATATTACGTCGTTGAGCCATTAATAGCGTTGTCCAGATGGTTTCAAAAACTATGTGCTAGAGAGTTGAAGAAAGAGGACGTCTGTGACATGAAGCAAAAAATAGTCATGATTCTTTGTAAATTAGAAAGGATCTTTCCTCCCGCTTTCTTCACCATCATGGTTCATCTCATGATTCACCTTCCCGAACAAGTTCTGCTTACCGGACCAGTACATTTTACTTGGATGTTTCCAATGGAAAGGTGATGCGTTATTTTATTTATTTTAACTACATGATCATGTCCATATGTATTGTACTAACTATAATGTTTGACAGGCAACTCGGGGACTACAAAAAGACTGTTAGAAACACATGTTTCCCAGAGGGATGTATTGCTGAGCAATACATTACAAATGAGTGTGTAACATACTGCAGTTTTTATATGGATGATACCACAGGAGATGCTAACGTTGCCAGTGCGCCTCGATTCAACATCTCTGTTGTTTCCAAACTCGTGAAGCCCAAAAGTTTCATAGCAAAGACTCGTTTAAGTAGGGAAGAACTATATGCAGCTCACTGGAATGTAATGGAGCACTGTACAGAAGCGGCTGACTTCATTCAGATTTACAATAATCAAGTAACTGAAATTTATCCACATATGACTGATGAAGAGCGTATTCAGAACTTTCTTCCATACTTTAAAACTTGGGTATACAATCACTATAATTTGCTCATTATATAAACCACCAGAGATGTCACAGGGCACTAATGGTTTGTATTATTGTTACAGATCACACGACTGCAAGCAGAAGGAAGTTCAAATTATACGCCTGAACTGCACATTTTGGCATGCCGCCTTCAAGCACACCGTATTTATCCACAATGTTCTGTGAACGGAGTTAAGTTTGTGACGTGGCAGTGAGACCAATGCTTGAAGACTCAAAACAGTGGGGTCATGGTAGAGACGGAAGGCATCTCATACTACGGGATTCTTGAAGCCGTTGTCGAACTAATATATTCAAAAGGCATGCAGGTTGTTTTGTTCAAGTGTAAATAGTACGATACTGACCCTACCGTTCCTGGAAGCGTAAAGTTAGATCACGGTCTTTTATCAGTGGACACATCTACCAGCTGGTTTGAGGATAGACCATTTATTCTTGCCGGCCTCCACGGCAAGACAAGTGTTTTATCTAGATGACCCGAAGGCTGGTGAACCTTGGCAAGTTGTTAATGTGATGTCACACAGAGGTACGTACAGTGCTAGCACACTTGCAAGGGATGAAACTAACAGACCTCCTAGGAGGAATGAAGTTGACGAACCCTATCAAGAACCTACCGCGGACTCGATCCCAACTTACACTCGTATATCTGGTTTCACCATAGACTTTGGTTCTCTTCCACACATAGATGTTCCCATTCAATGTTACAATGATGAAGAGGACGAGGATGATGACGAAAGCGACGATGATTGTGATGATGACGAAAGTGAGGAAGATGAAGAGAGAAGTGATAGAGAGGATGATTATGCTGATTATGAGGAAGATCTTTCTGATGAAAATTGATCGTTTCATTAAGTGTTTTATGTAAACTGTAATTTCTAAACCCTAATTAAGCAACGCATGACCGATTGGTATATCTTAGTCGCTTAAGAGGACTTAAGCGATGGGCATTCTCTATTTTCGTCAACGTTCGATGCTCGATCGAACCGGTCAACCACATTTTTAACTAATCCGATCGCACGAAAACGCCGTTAGGTACCTTTAGATGACCTCGTTTCTCCGACTCCTCTAAACATTATACGCTCAAATAGATGAGACCTAATCAGCCATGTAAAAATTCAAAAACGTTTACCTCCCAGTACTAGGGCTCCCCATAGGGACCGATTAGTATAAATATCGTTGACCGCATCGATCGGGCCTCTAAGTTCGTCGGACCAAAGTGATTTTTTTACCACCGTTGTATTTCGTCGTAACAATCAATTGCTATTTCACACTGTTTTTCAAAATTTGAATTTTTTTATACACTTCCTTAGAAAAGTAGTACACTTGACTATTGTATGTGTCGCAGAGACTGATTTAAAGCGACGGAAAATTTCACGTCGCTTAAGTTTTGGGGAAAATGGCGCGTGCCGTTGCGCCAAAAGTTTGGCGAAAAATTTAGAAAAGCTAGAGCGACGGAATAAATGGGAAGCGACGTGAATAGTCCGTCGCTTAAGAGGACATATATAACCCCAAAACTTTCAGACCTCCCAAATCCCTAATTCCATCCTAATTTTTGAAGTCCCCGAATCGCCACCACCACCACCTCTTTTGTTTCCGTTCTGCACCACGGCCACCATCCAGTCCGATCTCTTAATCCGGTCGAAATCCTGAATCCCCCTCTCTCCACCCTCTGTAAAACCCGTCCCGAAATCCCTAATTCCCCTCTCTCCACTATCACCACCGGCCACCACCCTTCCGGTCACCCCTAACAGCTAGGACCCTGTTTCGCTCCTCCGTCCTGTCCCTCCCGACTCCGCCGCAGTCCACGCCTCCGTCCCCGCCACCTTTGACGACTCCTTCCGTGAAGGTACCTCTCTGTCTCCCCTTCTCTCCTCCGTCACTGCTGTCATTGATGTTTAGAATGCTAATTATCTTGATTTGAATCGTTTGGTTAGTCTAACATAAATGTCGAAGTCAAGAATTTCCAATCAAAATCACCCAATTACTTTTACATATGATGTTGTGATTTACACAAGCTTAAATGATGAATGCACTTAAAGTCTTAAAGTGGTGCTAATGATAGTTTATAAAAAATCTCCCACATGATGATAGCTCATAGTCTCACACTTTGCCTCACATAGAGAGAACTAATTAAGTTCTGATATATCTCTGTTTTTTCCACACAAATCTGAAGTGAGCTCACACAAATCGAATATTAAGCTTGAATCTTTATAGAACGAAGGAAATAACCAGATAATAGAACTAAATACAGTTACACTAACATCGTCTTTGCTCATCAGAATGTCTGCACTTCATAGAAGAATTCTCAGGAAATTAAGAATCATGGTATTACGTACATTAATTAGTTTATATCACTGAAGTTGGAATAAGAAACACTAAACAAATGCTAAAAGAATGTGTGAAATTTTGCATGACACTTATAACAATATCTACGATGTTGACGATTTGGGATTGGCCATCCAGTTTATCTAAAAACTCAGTGGATATGTCAACATATTTTGATAGATGTTGAATATATGTAATTTATGCTGAAACTTGAAACAGCATAGATTTCTTCTTTGCACCAATAATATACGTACTATGGTGATGACGTTCAAATAGCTGGTACTATTTATATAGTTGTGGAACCAGATTGCAGAATCTAGCTGGACCGTACCATTGATTATTTATTTAATTTGAAGGTGTATAATTAGTCGAGCATGAGTACTAATAAGACTTTAGAGTATAAACTTACGTTTTGAGTATTAATTAATCTGAAGAGAAAATAGTTGAATGGATCCAATATTCCTTTGAAAGGGTTAGGGTTTTGATGACAAATTAATTTAGGGTTGGCCTCTCATTCTGGTGAGATCCAATGACAGGAGGCATCAAACTAATATCAGTTAAATTAACAATGACAACCCAGAACTTAGTTTAACAGTTGGTTATATACAGTACATACATATATATATAGCAGCGTGAATGCAAACCATTATAATTAAGCTATACATATACCATCAGGGGATTTAATGTTAATTTGTGAAAATAATCGTATATGTTGACAGTAGCCGCAGAGGGTCTACAGCAGGCCCACAGACCTGCAGCTAGTGTACCAGGGCCCGGCCTAAGGCCCGGGACCGGACCACCAGCACTTGGCCTCGGGGTCCAGCAGTCTATCCTGCTACCAGGGACCCGGGGACCGGGAGCGCCTGCCTGCCAAAGAGGTCAGCTCTTTGGTGTGCAAATAGAAGGGAACCACTCCCACATCGAAGGGTAAGGCCAAACCTCACGACCGGCCACCTATATAAGGGCCCCAACTACCCTAATTAATAGGTAACTGATCTCTCCTACCGCTTACATACGTGCTCAAGTTGTATCTGTTCCAACTGTACTAACTTAGACATCGGAGAGGAGAAGACCGGCCCGCCCGGTATTCCCCTTAGTAAGCAGGTTTAAGCAGGAGATCACACGAGGATTCATCTGTGTCTACCAGGCCCCAGGGTTTGTGCAGAAATAATTGGCGCCGTTTGTGGGAATCTTGGGACAAAAAACCGTGTAAGCACCACCAATGGCAGAGAATTCGGAAGCAAGACAAGAGAGAGGTACCACCGAGGAGAGGCGTGTTGCATCAGTGCAAACGCTCGTCTCCACCCCGGTCGTCGCGCGGGAGCCGCTCGACGACCAGGGCGGTCAGGAAGGAGAGAGCTGTGGGAGGCCGTCCGGCACTCCGGGGCCACACCACGACAGCTCGCGCGGGAAAGGCCGGGCGGAGGAAGACGGACCAGTGCACCGAGGCTTTTCCTTGACGTTCTCGGATGATCCGAGCGACCGATCGGAGAGCCCGCACTGTAACAGTGACCGGGACACCACCTACAGCCCCGACCAGAGCGGTATGGCGGGAGAGATACGGGCAATGGCCGCAGAGGTCAGTCGCCTGCGTGAGGATGGCGACAGGGATAGAGCCAAATCCAACGCCCGGTACGAAGAGATGGAGGCGGTGAACGCTACCCTGGTAGCCGCCTTAGAGAGAGGACAACAGCGCAACGACGCTATGGTCAAGGCGCAGGCAACCCCGCAGGTTCGATCTCAGCAGTATGAGGCGGGGCAATTGTCGGGCGGTCGGCCCAGTGATCCCGTGCGAGCGAAGTCACCGGCCGGCGCAGGTCCGCCGAAGAGCACGCCAACCCCCGCCAACCCCACGCTTCGTTTGTGGATGAGGCCGAGACTCCGACTGCACGGGCATTGCAGATGTTAGCCGACACTGTGTCAGACTTGAAGACCCAAATGGAGGCCAACGAGAGAAGAGTCGCCCGGCAGATGGAAGGCGCACGGTTCAATGAGCGTATGGGCCCTTTCTCGCACCGGGTTATGGAGTCGGGAAGATCTGGTAACCAGAAGTCCCTCAAGCTCACCTATTCAGGGTCCGGCTGCCCGTACCAGCACCTGGACAGTTTCCGGTCCCAGACCTGCGCCAAAGGTTACTCCGATGCAGTATGCTGTAATATCTTCCAGGAAACTCTGTCTGGAGAGGCGCTCAGCTGGTTTTATGAGCTTCCGGCGAACTCGATCGAGGCTTTCGAACAGTTGGCCGACCGGTTTGTAGGCCGCTTCATCCTCCGAGTCGAGGGAGCCCGGACCTCGACCATCCTCTTCAACTGTATGCAAGCGCCCGGAGAGGAACTAAGGACTTTTGTCAACCGTTGGCAGACGGCCACGGCCGGGGTTCGGAACCTTGACAAGGGCATCGCCGAGATGGCATTTAAGCAAGGGCTCCGGCCAAGGAAGTTTTCCTATGCCGTCCGGGTAGAGCTCCCGCAGGGGTATGATGAGTTAATGGCAATGGCCATCCGGCATGCTCAGGCCGATCACGAGACGTATGGGCATCACCTGCTGAAGAGGAAGCGGGATGAGCAGCAGGAAGACCACCCCCGGGAAGAGCATCCCCCGCCCAGTCAAGAGGACAAGCCAAGCCAGCGGACCGAGAACCGAGCCGCTCGACCAAACCGGCCCAACAGAAACTGGGCGCAAAGGCAGCAGAGGCCTTATCCTGATAAGCCCCAGGGCGAGCACAAGCCGGCGCAGTACCGACAAGAACGCCCCCTGGCAATCATGCCAGCACCACCGGCCGGTCAAGAGGTCTTCACCGCTCTCACCTCTTCATATGAGGATATTCTGCTTGAGAACGGGAACATTATTCCCCCACCGCCCAAGAGAAAGTACCCGAAGGGGAAACTTACCACGGCGCAAACGGGCAAGTACTGCTCCTATCATGATGAGGCTACTCATCGGACGAGCCAGTGCTGTGCTCTCAAGACAGCGGTAGAGGGTTTGATCAGTAAGGGCCAGCTCTAGCGGTATGTAGGGGAAAGGAGAGCAGATCCCGACCGGGAGCAAGACCAGGGCTGGTAGGCTCGCCCAAGCCTCCGATTAGTTTGGCATACATCCGGTTTAACCGTGGTAACATCACAAGATATATATGCAAACTACTTTTGAGAAAATTCTACCGGCTCCGCAAGTCCAAATATATTTATAGTCAAGCAATTATACAAGCAGTAACCGTTCCGGAGAGTTTACAAGGAAAAAGGGCAAGGATAAAATCCTAAGGAGCTAATCCGCCAGCCTCTCCAGGTGAAACAGCCGCGCCTTCAGCAGTTTGGGGTCCGCCCTCCTCCTCCGGTTGTTCTTCCGCCGACTGCTCATGGATATCTCCTTCGGCATTAGTCGGCATCTGGGAGGTGTCCAGCCAACCCTTTTGCGCCCATTCCTCGTACGCATCTGAGATGCCCGATTCCCTAGCCTTCTCCAGGAGCTCCAGGAACTGATCGCTCTCATGGTATTTGAGAACAACCCGCTCATAGAGTTCCGGGTCATCTTCCTCGGTCGCAGTAGCAGTGGCGGCACGCAGAGCGGCAGGTCCTACTTGGAGCTCGTCCACCATGGCTTCCAGCTCGGCCCTCTCAGCTTCGGCCTGCTCCTTCTCCCTCTCCAGGATTCGGATCTGCTCCTCCTGCTTCCTGGCCCTCTCCTCCGATCTGGCCTTCTCCCGCTCCGCCCGGGACTTCTCCACCTCCAGGCGCTGTCGGGCCTCTGATAAAGCAGCTATCTGCCTCTTCAGCTCCGGCAGTTCCTCGCTCGCGTCCGGTTGGTACAGACTGTACAGCAACTGCACAACAACAGAAACAGTTAATCAAGCAGCAAGAGAAACAAGCTACAAGCAGTGTAGTGGCACCAGTTAGTGCTTACCCGGAGGACGGATTCCTTGCATTTTGGGCGGTTCCCGCCCGCCAAGGCTCCAGTGACCCCGGGTCTGTCCAGACCGAGTCCGGCCAAGTCCGCCGCCACCTGCCGGACGAGTGCACTGTCCGGCTTCCCCTGGGTGCCTCCGCAGGCACGGGGCTACTCTGCCGAGCAGCGGCAGCCTTCTCCCCAGCGGAGCTAGATTGTGCACCGCCGGTTACCTTGAGCCGTTTGGCCAGGCTCTCTCCGGACTTCCCGCCCGTCAGCGTCACTAGTGCGGAGGGCCGAACGTTCGTGCCCCTCCGCTTCTCTCCCCGGCCGTCCGGAGAAGAAGAAAATTGTGCGCCTACCCAGGTGACCCGGGTCACGAGCGGGGCTGACCCCAGACGGTGGGGGATCCGGCTCACTCCACCGGGAATCCTCACTGGCCCCCCGGTAGACATGCCCTTACCGGGCACCGCTTTGGGCTCAGCGGGATGGCTCTTCACGCGCCTCAGGATGTAGGCGCCGTCATCAACATCCATGGCCCTCGGTTCGGGATGAACCGTGAGCCGGCCGGACTCCTCGTCCACCGAAGTCCGCGAAACGGCCTCGCCTTTCTCCTTCAGCTTATTAAGAAGGTCTTCGCCGTCCATAGAAAGAGTAGTTTCGGGCTTGGTGACCGCCCGGGAAGATGCACCTGCAGGACAAGCAAACAGTTAGTATTTTACAACACAATTAGCAAAAGTGCCACCGCTATGACTTGCTACGCACCGGGATCCCGCCCGAGACAACAGTATTCTAGCACTTCTCGCCAGATGAAGTTGTAAAAACTCCGTTCCAGATCGTCCCAACATCCGAGTATGGTCGAGATCCTCTCCTGCTCCAGCTCGGATAGCTCGAACGACTGGTCGCCAATAGGCTGGAAGGCGCCAGGAACCCGGTACATCTTCCTACTCATCTGCCACTTCCCGCCCGCCATCACCACCTTCTTTCTCCTGCTGTTATCTACCCATGAAGGCATATTGGTGATGATCGGTTGATAGCACCGGGCGCTGAAGGACAGGAAACCCCGGGACCCCTGCTTCCTCGAGTAGGACAACCTATACAAGGCCCGGAATTCGTTTACCGTTGGCATACTCATTCCGGACAGCTCATATAGGCAGCCGAGGCTCAGTAGTCGCCTCCACTGGAGCCCAGGAAGCTGCGCGGGCGACACTTGCAGCGCACTGAGCATATACTGCACGAAATCTGGCAGCGGGAGCGAGAATCCATGCCAGAACTGATCTTGATGCACGGCAACCCAACCTACCTCCGGGTTGCAGGCTGACTCTCCAGGATTCAGTGGTCGCAGCAAAACCTCATCCGGGATACTCCACGTTTCCCGGAACGCCGCAATCTCTCCAAGGGTCATGCTACCCTCCGGTTCATCACACACCACGGCATCTTTTCCTCTACCAATGGTGTAGCTCACGGGCGGAGCACCGGCAAGGCGCACCCCGTGCGGTATTTCAGCCTCCGGGAATTCAGACCCGGAAGACGAAGACGAAGACGAAGCCCTGCTCCCGGAGCGGTCAGCGACTTCGGTCTCCGGGGATTCCGAACCGAGCCAGTCCTCCAATCTCTCCACATCGTCCACGATAGGACGCCTGGCAGCCGATTCAGAAGCCCCATCAGAGCTTGAAGAAGACATCTTAACCTAAGGAGAAGAAAACAAAACCCTAGCGCTGGTCAGCAACAGGCTAGAACAGCGCCCTCTGCGGCCCCTCCCCAAGATTGCCGCAGACGCTCCGATTAAAACAACCCAGTCGGCGACAGAGATCCCCCCCCCCCCTGCCGCAAAACACCAAAAAGAAAGGAAGAACAAACACCGGGGCAAGGAAAGCAACAACTTACCGATTAATATGCTCAACCGAGGAAAGTCCGCCCTGCAAAAGCAGCGAGCAATGGTAGGAAGCAAGTGAAGAACGCTTGAAAGCAACGGATGTCGTAGGGCAAGGAACGGAGAGCTTTCGCTGAATTTCTCTCTTTCTCTTAGTCTCTCTAAAGCAAGAAGCAAAAACAGAAAGAAGAGCAGAAGAGGCCTTTTTATAGAAGGGACCGGTGCCCTAGGCATTTGAAATCCCTCCAAAACACGCAATCAGGACAACTCAAACGCCTGCGAATCCAGGCCCTCCATTTCAGACCGCTCCCTACTGGCACGTGTCCTAACATTGGTAAACTGCCCATGCCATCATAGCTGATGGGACTGATGGACTTCCTCCTTAAATGCATGTCAGCCACTTGTCTCGCACGCTGGCGACAGGGTAGTTAGGAGCGGGAACCGAGGCGTCAGGCCCCCCCTCCACTTCCCTAGGCTCCACGGCTGCAAGTCACCGGTTATGATCTTTCAACTGGCTTGAAGACCTCTAACCGGTTATGGTTTTCCAACCGCATCGAGAGCAATGTTTCCGGGTATGAGCCATCCATCCGGTACCATGCCAGTTCACGGTTAGGTATCATTCAACCTGCTGCATGGCATCTTCATTACAAGTCACCGGTTATGATCTTTCAACCGGCTTGAAGACCTCTCACTGGTTATGGTTTTCCAACCGCATCGAGAGCAATGTTTCCGGGTATGAGCCATCCATCCGGTACCATGGCAGTTCACGGTTAGATATCATTCAACCGGCTGCATGGTATCTTCATTACAAGTCACCAGTTATGATCTTTCAACCGGCTTGAAGACCTCTCACCGGTTATGGTTTTCCAACCGCATCGAGAGCAATGTTTCTGGGTATGAGCCATCCATC
Source organism: Potentilla sterilis (assembly GCA_963682095.1). NCBI lineage: Eukaryota > Viridiplantae > Streptophyta > Magnoliopsida > Rosales > Rosaceae > Potentilla > Potentilla sterilis. The sequence continues at coordinate 12,328,415 of OY821754.1, forward strand.
CGGTACCATGGCAGTTCACGGTTAGGTATCATTCAAACCGGCTGCATGGCATCTCACTGGGGGACTCGTCTCGATTTGGCAGAACGCCCGGTCGAGATCCACCCACCGGTTATGTAACATTCAACCGACTCGAGACCATCTCCCCGGTTATGATCATCCAACCGGCTCGAGAGCTTTATTTTTCCGGAAACGAGATCCACCCGGCCACATGGCATCTCACTGGGGGACTCGTCTCGATATGGCATTACGCCCGGTCGAGGTCCGCCCGGTTCCATGGCATGACCCCGGTTATGAGAACATTCGAATGGCATGGGCTTTATACACCCGGGTGAGTTTACATCTAACACATGTACTCTTGTCCAGCAGGATAAAAACCCTGCATCGCACTGAACTGTGATCAACGTGGGGTTGCACGGCGAGCCTTGTCACCTCAACGCCACCCCCTTACCTCAACGCTTATTTAACACAAGCTGAGAAGAACTAGCAAGTGTTGACCAGTGCTTCAAACAGACCGCAACACTGGGGCCACCCCCCGCAGCCTAGCATTATGGACTCGTCTCGATATGACAGAACGCGCGGTCGAGGTCCCATACTTATGGACTCGTCTCGATATGGCAGAACACCCGGTCGAGGTCCCATACTCATGGACTCGTCTCGATATGGCAGAACGCCCGGTTGAGGTCCCAGGCTCTCCGCTTCGTACCGATTTGGCAGAACGCCCGGTCGAGGTCCTAGGCTCTCCGCTTCGTACCGATTTGGCAGAACGCCAGTGAACTCCGCTTCGTACCGATTTGGCAGAACGCCCGGTAGAGGCCCAGTGAACTCCGCTTCGTACCGATCTGGCAGAGTGCCCGGTCGAAATTTCATGCACATCTATTGCATGGCGGATTTCAACGCTCCATTATCATTCCATGCACACATCTATTGCATGGCGGATTTCAACGCTCCATTATCATTCCATGCACACATCTATTGCATGGCATCATCTCATACACTCTTCGGGTTTCACCAAACTCCATGCTCATAGCACCACAACACTTGAGCACAGTACTACTTATATTGCAAACGTACTCATAAATTGTTGCTCACCATCGGTAACAGGTACTCACCCCGGTCACGCCCAATCTTCAACGCGGACTTGGGGGACTGGGCACCGTGGGGTTGGTAACCTACGGGTCTGCGGGACAAGAGCAAGACAGATTAAGTCCCCATTCAAGATTGCACTTGACCGGGAACTTGGGGGACTTGTTGACAGTAGCCGCAGAGGGGCTACAGCAGGCCCACAGACCCGCAGCTAGTGTACCAGGGCCCGGCCCGAGGCCCGGGACCGGACCACCAGCACCCGGCCTCGGGGTCCAGCAGTCCATCCTGCTACCAGGGACCCGGGGACCGGGAGCGCCTGCCTGCCAAAGAGGTCACCAGAGCTGACCTTTGGTGTGCAAATAGAAGGGAACCAGTCCCACATCGAAGGGTAAGGCCAAACCTCACGACCGGCCACCTATATAAGGGCCCCAACTACCCTCATTAATAGGTAACTGATCTCCCATACCGCTTACATACGTGCTCAAGTTGTATCTATTCCAACTGTACTAACTTAGGCATCGGAGAGGAGAAGACCGGCCTGCCCGGTATTCCCCTTAGTACGCAGGTTTAAGCAGGAGATCACACGAGGATTCATCTGTGTCTACCAGGCCCCAGGGTTTGTGCAGAAACAGTATATATAATTTTGGACATCATTGTTTGTGTTATAAGAGGATAAGACACGTCAATCAGTTGACAATAAATTTGCCAATTTAGATGTAGCAGCCGTGTGAAATGAATGATGCTGATAGTAACTTAAGAAACCTGCAGTACACTCAAACATCGAAAGTCATGTTATTTCTCTTGCATATAATGATATGATCGATTTATAGTTGTCTGTTTGTATCTAATAGTGCCATTTCGGTGTGAAAACATGAGGAAGAGAATCTTTATCCAACCTAGCTTAGCTTTCAATATCCTATTCATCAAACTCCAAGTTGACCTAGGTAGTTTATATATATACACACATAGATACATACAGGTACGTACGCATAGTTTCTATTTGATGTACTTTGATGACTTTATTATATTGATCAATGTTTTTATTTTAAGAATAATTTTTAAATTTTATTTAATTACCTCTTATATCAGCAATGCCTCCAAAACCTCGATATTCGAAGACGAAGAAGATGGTCGAGCTTGAGGACTGTGATGTTCGGCAGGACTTGATGAGACGATCAGTACGAGCCCCACCACTACCGACGCCGCATGCTGATTCTTCTGGGGTCTCACCTTCTTCTTTTGCTGGTCCGCCAACTCCATCTCCGTCTCAAACTGATTCAGCTCCTGGTCCTGCTCTTTCAGCTCCTGCTCAAGTTCCTGCTGTAGCACCTGCTACTGCTTCTTTCGCTGCGTCACCGGGCTTGGAGCTAAGCGCTCCCCCACTACCAGCAATGGCGCCAGTGACGTCTAGCGGCCGCAGTAGTGGTTCTGCATCTACCGGGTCTTCGACGACTGCACGCAGCATTTGTTGCAAGAACTTGGAGACGAGCGGTATGTTTTGGTTATGGTGTTTAATTTCATTAAGGATAGATATAGATGATATGAAAGCTTAGAATATCTATGTTCCTTTTCTGTGTAGATACACCGCTAACAAAGAGGAGAGGTGTAGTGGTTGGATTAAAGACCCAGGAGCTGGTCCGGACCACGGGGGGGAAGATCGTGGTGGAGTACGATGAGTACCACAAAGGTCCGAAGGATCCCAAGGTCCGTAGCCTCATTTCTAGAGACATTGGAAGTTGTGTCAAGGACAGTGTCCCCACGATAAAGCCCACCTACAGGGAATTGAGCGTTGAGGACCGAGGGATCGTGTCCGACTACCTCTCGGTAAGTTTGTTGTTTAATATATTTTTTACTTTTTTTGCAAATTTTATTTTTGTTATGCTTTGTTACTAATGTGAGTCCATTATGTCTATGTAGCCACACTACCACCTCCCCCCAAATCATGATGGCCTGTGGCATTTTGTTCAAACAACGGCAGCCGATCGGTATAAGGATTAATGGAAATCCGATTGCCGACAACATTGGCTGCAGTGGGGGGATGAGATTCCTCTTGATTTCCTGCATCGTCTGGCGCAATGGCAGTGGTTGGTGATGCACTTCAAGAACCCTACTCATGCGGTAATCAATCTCTCTCTCTTTCGTCTCTTTTCAAACTCAAGGCCCAGTAGGAATGTAAACTTGACGGGTTCTTTTCTGTGTGGTTTTCGTTCCTGCAATTTGGGTGTGTTTCTTTACCCCTTATGTTGTTTGTTGAATTTCTGGTTACATGATTGTTCAGGGGTTTTGTTGCTTTAGTTGCCGATTGATTATATATAATTCGTAGATGTTGTCAAGTATCTGTGTAACTTTCAATTAGTTTTTCAAGTTTTTTAGAAATAAGGGATTTGAGATGAATTTGGGGAACTTGTGTCTTCGGCCACCTCTTATTCTTATAACCATATAAGCATTACTAACTAGTTAAGCATTTCTAGGAACTTATGATATTATGTTAGCCTATGATGTGACATGTATTTTATTTTAGCTGCGACTAATATCCATATATTGTTATCTATTGCTGCAGTACCTATATGTTAATACTCTATTGGTAGGCTTTTTAACCTCTACATGTAACGGTTGTAAATGATGTGGTACAGGCCTTATGTGCGAGAATGAAGGAGATATGTTCGCGTCCAAAAAAGATAAACCACCACTCTGGGACAACTGCCTTCAGTTACCGGGCGAAGCTGCATCAGGATCAAGGACATCCAGCCCCGTTCGTCCGTGCATTCGAGGATGCATATGCAAAAGACCCTGTGGGCGGTCCACACGTGGTGAGACTTCCGCTCTTTTTGTTTAATTTCTTGTTTTACAATTGCGTCATTATGTATTTCTTATTAACATTGGTTATGTGTGTTATTGTAGGCGGCAATGAAAGAACATGTGGACAAACTAGTAGGGGAAATGACGACCCTACACCCGGAAATTGCCCCCGAAGTACCTCTCCCCGTCGAGGATCAAATCGAAGTGATATCCGCTCGACTTGGGGTCAAGAGAGGCACCGATGTCCGAGGGGTGAGACGGTGCATGTAGCGGTCGCCGAAGAAGAGGGGAGGGGTCCGGCATGTGGAAGTTGATGGCATCGTGGAGGAACGAGTTCGTGAAGTTAAAGAACAATTGATGGCGCAAATGGAAGAGCGTGACCGCCAAAGAGATGCAGCCCATGATGAGCGCATGCGTCAAATGGAAGGCATGATTGCGACGCTCATGGCGCAACAACAGTCAGGGGCTGCGGGTGCAGGTAGTTCTTCTCCAAACCCATGACTTGACGATATGGAGGCTGTCCACCACTTCTATATATGTCTAGTATATGTTGTTTGTACTTAGATAACAATTTATGTATTCGCACAATTCCTTGTTTCAGATATTTAAATGAATGTGTTGGTTTCGGATATTTAAATGAATGTGTTGGTTTCGGATATGTGAACAAAATGTGTTGGTTTGGTATGTTTGGCTGTGCAGGATTGATTGGTTTGGTTTGATTTTGTAAAAGGGGCAACATGCAGAAACAGGTTCTGTATGTCTGTAGAAAATTGCCTTAAGCGACAGATATTTACAAATTATGTCGCCTTAGTAGCTCTTACGCGACGTACAAACATCAAACTCCGTCGCCTTAGTTCCTATTAAGCGACTACCTACAACATGTTAGTCGCTTGATAATGCATAGTTCAATCAATATATATTAATATGTGTCGTCACTCAAAAAACCAGGCGACTATGTTTATTAGTCGCTTAAGTTTACAATGAAGCGACAGATAACAATAAATCCGTCGCTTCATTAAAATATATATCAGAAGTGTAATGTATTTACGCGACGAACACATTTTTAGATATCTGTCGGTTAAGATAAAATCTTACGCGACGAACATCAAATAAATGTCTGTCGCTGAAAGGTGTGGCGACGATCTAGAAGTCCGTCGCGTAAGACCGAAGTGTTTAACCGTCAGGACGTCAACTCTGTCGCGTAAAGAACCATTTCAGCGACGAGGATTGTAAAGTCTGTCGCCTAAAGCCTTAAGCGTCGAGACTTACGCGACTGTTGAAGTGCGACGGTCTCTCCGCCACTTAAACGATATAGCGACGGACTTTACCTTTTACGCGACAGGGAATGTCCGTCGCTTTACACAACAAATGGCGTAGTGTTAGGGTTTTACCGCAACAGAGTCCGCGAGGGTCAAGCTCGGTCAACGACTCGTACGACGGGTCGCCTCTAAGGCAGGCAATGGAGGCGGCCAAAGGGATGGCGTTTATTTCTCCGGAGATTTCACCGGAAGATTCAACGCCAATGTCGCCGATGGTGAGCCGGTCGCTGGGGTCGAGCTCGGTGAGTGAGATGGTGGCGTCGCTAAGGAACCTACAGCTGGGGAAGGTGAAAAATCTGCCTAGTTCTTGGAATGTTCAACTGTTCAAGTCGGGTTGCCCGGGTTTGTTTCTCCACGCGGGTCGATGCTCCGCTTTGATAGAGATCGGTCTGGAGGAGAGAGTGCATTATCATCCGGTACCGGAACTCGAAGATCTGCAACGAGAGAATCGCACCGGGGAAGAGGACGAGGGGCAACGGAAACAGCGGCAGCTCGATGACGTCGACGTCGGACTTGGAGTTGGTGTGGCGGCGCTCGGAGAAGGAGGAGGAGGAGCATTTGAGGGAGGAGGAGTGTGGCGGCGGCGGTGGAGAGGAGAGAGGAAATTAGGGTCAGGGTTGAGGGGATAGGGAGTGAAGCGAAGGTCCTCCTCCAACAGTGCCTCTATCCTGTATGAGGTTCAGGGGATAGGGTCAGAGCTCCCCCAAAACTTTCTAGGACTCCGGACCTCCTTGATCCAGGGGTATTTCAGACATTTTTACTAATGTGGCAGACATATAGCTGAGTTGGAATGGTGAAAATTGTCACCTCAGCAAGTTAACAGAATTTTTAATGGTAGACTGATGGAATGGACTAAACTGTTGAAAAATGAAAGATTGAGGATGTACTAGTTTAATTTGAAAAACCGGATATAAAACTGTTTTTGAGTAAAGAATTTAGGGGATAACAAATATTTTTTCCTTATTTTAATTATTTTTGGACAAAAAAGAAGAACAAACAATTTTAATAGTTATTTGTTTCATCAATTTTGTAGATACAAGAGAAGACGAAAGATTATTCCGTTATGCTTGTTGTGGCCAATGGAGTCACCATATATATATATATATGATATGCCCATGCTTAAGATATTTTTATGAAGACACTATTGGCGTCATCTATGAGACAACAAGACAACAATCAGAGATACAGAGAAATAGAATAAGAGAGCGCAGAAGGGAAAGTGGAGAGAAAATAGACGACAACACCGACCTAGAATCTTTATATATCTTACTCACCGGCTGCATTGTAAATAAAAACGAGAAGAGCGATAAGAAAGTCATGAACAATCTATAAATAGTATCACTCAACTCATCTTTAGTATATAGTGAATGTGTCGGGGCGGGCTGCCCTAAGAAGGGAGGATATACCATGTTTATACGAGGCTAGGATTGCGAATGGGGAGGTAGGAATAAGGATGGAAGAGGAGGGTGCACAGTTTAGTTGAGGAATCGTACCTGGCTCATCTGCAGGACAATGCACCCGAAACACTAAGCCTCCGTTTTCCTTGAAATCAAGACATTATTTTGAATAATAAGTTTGATCCATCAGACAGTTTATCACAATAGTACACAGGGCCCGGTTACATTTCTTCTCAAAATTTTGAGTGATTTGATCAATAATACACGTTAAAACAACGGGAAAAATTCAAAACCAATTAAGATGAAACATCAATTTTCCTATGAGAGATGATGACTATATCCGAAGTTACATTTCCATCAATTTATATGAAAGAAGGGCACTCGACGAAATGAGATAGCTCAAGAGGTAAATAGCACTATTATCTAAGAAGTAGGCTATTAGTCCTGGGTTCGAGTCACGAGAACGAGGTATGTGTGAAACTCTTAGATTTTTTTTTTTTTTGTAATATGAAAGAAGGGCACTCATACTCAAATGACTTCCATGCCACCAGATTACCACGTGTGAAATTTGTCAAGCCGTATCATTTACTCGCGTAAAAATTGACATCGTTCGTAGAACTAATATATTTTCACCCTCTTGCCCTTCAAGTACCAGTTTATATACCTTGCTTTTGTTTTAATAAAAAAAATTTCAAGTTAGACCTAGAATCTAATTTCTCTCATCCGATCTTGATCATTGATTGATCCATATAGGATGGGAGCATGCCCTTTTATGTATATACTAAACTTTACTCTTTCATCACGCTTCGAATTTCATTTCACAAACTTGTCCGTTCATAAGTATGTTCACTCATGCATCACATGATTCACTGATTCACAGCTCTAATAGGTCTCCATTAGTCCATATTGATCACTCTCTCCTCTCTCTCTCTCTCTCTCTCTCTCTCACCTTACCTGAACACCGCCGCCCCAATTTCCTGCTCTTCTCCGGTGAGCTCTCATAACCGGCCCCATGGTTTAGTTTTTCGGTTTTTCCCAATTTGAGAAAATGAAAAAGAAAAGTCTGAATCTTTATGCTTTTGGCGGTTCAAATTGTTCTTTATAATACTGGGTTTTCACTTATGACTCTTAATCTCTATGCTTTTGTATTACTAAACACTTAACAACTAAGAAGGAACTCCACAATGCAGCCCCGGGCTTCGATGTTGGCGAAAAACGGTGGTGGGTTCGGTTTAAATTCGATTGATGAGTGTTGATATCCAGATTGGAGCAGTTGATGCGGTCACGGTAGTTGAGCCGTTGAGGGAAGTGCACGACGGCGTCTTTGGGCAATAGGTTAATTTGTCTGTGTTTTTTTGGTTTCCATCTTAACGGCGTTAACATAGAGATTGTGCACCCTGAACATCTATATTAGAGAACAGCTCTGATCGGATACGGTGTATTAATTTAACGGTAAGTGCAATACACGCGCGTAAGTGCTTAGGCACGGAAGGTGATCGCAGCTGTTTCTGTTTGATTCAACTCGGAACTTCGTAAGCTGCAGCTTTTTGAAGGTCGAGTATGTACATATGCTTAATTATTACTTAATCTCATTTTCTTCTTGCTTATTTTCATGAAATGGAAAATCACCTTGTTGTATGTATGAAACGGACAGGTTGAGAGCATGGCAGCCACAGTAGTCTGCAGTGCAATGGTTAATCTTGAAGCTCTTACCAAAGACAACTACAAGTACTGGAGCTTTCGGGTGAAAACATACTTGCTGGCTGAAGATTTGTGGGATCTTGTGGAAGGCGCAAATGAACCTCCAAAACTTGAAGACGGAGAAGTTGAATTCAAGGCTTGGCGGAAAAATAATGCCAGGGCCTTGCAAGCTATTGCCATTCATTGCGGAAGGGATGCTTTGTCTTCTATTGTTTGCATCGAGACGGCGAGAGATGCCTGGATTACTTTGGCAGAGAAGTTCAATCCAGGTACGTACGAATGCGGATCTATTATGGTTGATCAGTAAATATAATGAAACCATTTATTGTAGCATATAATACTCAGTTTTTTTTTTAAGAAACATATAATACTCAGTTAACTGCAATGTAATTCAATATATTGTACTTACCATTTTAGAGCTTATATTCAAGTAAAGGGTCATCAAATATGAAATTCAGCAAGTTGTACAATGATATATAACTGCCCGGTAAAAAACTCTTTTTTATCTAAATTTTTTTTACAGTATGTTAATGCTTGCATGACATGCGTACAATTAAAAAAGTTAATGCATGAGATATAATGAATTTGAGATATATATATAATTTTGTTTTTATTGATAAAAATCTACCAAATATATTATAACAAACTACAAAAAAGTGCATGACAATAATTTGTTTAACAAATAAATCACATACATATTTAATTGAACAAATTAGGACAAAAATTTACAAATAAATACCATGTGCATAATAAGCTGCCACATATTATTAACTAATTTACTCTTTTGTCCTTAATATTTACAAACATGCATTTAGTCCTAATTGTTGCTACTGTCTATTACAAAACTAAGTGCTACTGTCTATTACAAATCTAGCTGCTACTGTCTATTACAAATCTAGCTGCTACTGTCTATTGCAAAACTAGCTGCTACTGTGTATTGCAAATCTACCTGCTACTGTCTATTGCAAAGCTAGCTGCTACTGTCTATTGCAAATCTAACTGCTATTGTCTATTGCAAAGCTAGCTGCTACTGTCAATTGCAAATCTAGCTGCTACTGTCTATTACAAAATTAGCTGCTACTGTCTATTGCAAAGTTAGCTACTACTGTCTGTTGCAAATCTAACTGCTACTGTTGATCGTGAATGTAGCTGCTATTGTTGATAGTAAATGTAGCTGCTACTGCCGACAATATAGCTGCTACTATCAATTAAGAAGTCGTTGCTACTGTTGATTGAGAAATTCTGCTACTGCTGATTGGGAAGACGTTGCTACTACTGACTAGGAAGTTACTGCTAGTATGCTACTGTCGTTTGGGAAGTAGCATGGCTGCTACTAGCGACTGCGACTGAGAAGTTTTTGATACTATTGTTTACATCCATGCTACTGCTACTGCTACTGCTACTGCTACTGTTACTATTTATATATGTCTTTAGTCACCTTCTTACAACCTTACCAACCATAAGGCTGCTACTGTGGATAGATAAGCTAACTGTTACTGTGGATAGAGAAACTAGTTGCTACTTTCGATAGAGAAACTAGTTGCTACTTTCGATAGAGAAACTAAACACTACTGTTGATAGATAAACTATATGCTACTGTCGATAGATTGACTAGATGCTACTGTTGACCGTAAACTTAGATGTCGTTGCCGACCTTAAAAATTGCTGCTACTGTCATCCCTGAAGCAAGCTGCTACTGTCAACTCTATTAACCTGCTACTGTGCCTCGTGGTGGTTGAAATTAAAAATTTCAAAGTTTCTCAAAATATATGCAACATTGTACTCAAATGAAAGCCCATAAGATAAAAAACAATTTTGTAGTCTGAATCTTCTCTAAATTGTCAACGGTTTGGCCGGAAAATTTAAAATTGCCGGAAATAACTTATAAAGGAGGAGAGAGAAACTTGTCAGTTAGTATAGTGGCAGCATTGTAATTTTAGCGAAATCAGTGGTATTTTAGGCATTCCAACCTCAATTATTCAATCAGTTTTTGGTCTATTTGATTTTGGCCCAGACTTATGTCCTTTTTTGTTTAAAAATTATTAAAAATGAGTTATTTGTGTTTATAAATTTGGTCGGGTGCTACTGTGTAATTTACGGGTAAATTTCTTTCCCAACTTGAATTGTGATGTTTTCTTTCTCTTTTTTGTCTGGAATTAATGTTTGAACGAATGAACAATTATATTTTTCAGAAGAGAAGTCTGAAGTCGACTCAAATGACGACACAGACTCAAGTGAAAGTGATGCTAACTCGGAAATAAGAGCAGATGAAGGTATTATGCTCTCTCTTCACTCTGATTTCTTGAAATAGTCACTCCCTGATAATCATTATTGACACGTACATGGCACAACTTCCAGCATATGACTATGAGGCCCATCGATCTTTCTTCATAAACGTGCGGGACCATAAATTAGAGGATGTAACGGAATTTATTAAACAACATCCAGGGGCAGTCAGAGTAAAAGAGGGTGCCAGAGGCAGGACAGCTTTTCACAGTGCAGTCTTTTATAGTAGTGTGGATGGAGTAAAAGCATTGCTACCGTTGATGAAAAAGAAAGATTTGGAAATAGTAGACGACAATGGACATACTGCTCTTTATTGGGCTATACAGTTCAATGGGGGAGAATCAAATTCAGATGAGACGAACAAAATTGTCAAGTGCATAGTTGAGAAGAATAAGAAATTACTCATTCGTAATGTCAGTCCTTTCATCAAGACTATTCCACTCCTGATGGCACTGACGTTTGACAGACCAAAAATAGCTTATGAGTATCTCTATTCTGCCACTCCACTCGAAAAGTTGAAGCCTAGGGACAAGGTCGAGCTTGTTTCCACGAGTTTGCGGTTTAAACATTTAGGTACACACTTCGGAGTTGCAGATATGTGACATATCGTTCAGTTATATATAATGTGTTTTCATTTTTTCTTCTTGGCATATACACATGCTATATTGATTCCCTCTATAGATATAGCGTTGGATTTGCTACTGCGTTTTCCAAACTTGGCCATTGCTAAAGACCATTCCGGTGAATTTCCTTTAAATGAATTGGTTGGTACACGTGCTGGATTATTCTCAATCACTAGCAAGTTTGGATTATGGAAACGATTGACTTATTCATGTTAGTAATGCTTCTCTCTCTCTTTCTCAAATTAATCGATTGATTTTCACTTTTTAGTATCGAAAGTAATGTGTATAATATATATATATATATATATATATTGTTAGCGTGAGTCATGAATAATTGAATATTGTGTAATTAGTACCTTCCTATTCTGTATATGGTAGTACAAGGTAGTACATAGTACGTAGGGTTGTAGTATATTTTGTATCCTCTTTATATAACCTCTTATGTGAGAAGAAATATATATCAGAAAATTATTCATCCAATTATATTTGTCTTGGTATCAGAGCAAAGATCCGAGAGGACTTTGTCTCTTTGCTTTCAATTTCAATTAAACCCCATTGTTAGGGTTTATTGTCTCAAAATTATCAGATCGTCTGGCGTTGGTTCCTTGTCAGACTCCACAGCCATTGTGCTTGTTCTTTGTTTTTTTTTTTTTGTTTCGGAACCCAAACGAGTTCGTGCCTTCGACCCAGACGAATTTGGTCTTCGACCCAGACGAGTTCGTTTCTGCCCGTTGCTTCTGCCCGTTGCCGTCCTCAGCCAGTCTTTGACCTAGCCGGCGTCGTCCTCAGCCGTTTCGCCAAACATCGGATTCGTCCCCAGATCCGGTGACCCCGCGTCCTCACCTCTCTCTCGAGCCGAATCGGCTCGTCACCCTCATCTCTCCGGCATCGCCACTCCCAGGAGATTGTCCAGAAGATCGAATCACAGCCCCTCAAAAACGGAAAATTCCAGAAAATCGATCCGGTTCCTGCTGACCCGACCCGACTCCTGTTGACCCGACCCGGTTCCTGCTACAGTGCTGACCCGGTTCGAATTATTTTCGTTTAATTTTTTCCGCTGCATATGTACTGATTTGGTGTTTGTTTTACAATGGGTTCTGGAAAAGAAGAAAATTCTCAAGTTAACGATGTTCAGAAGTTTGAAGTATCTGTCAAGAATTCTGAAATTAGTTCCTTTGGAGGGGCTAAACTCAATGGAACCAACTTCCGTAAATGGAAGAAAATCATGACAGCTCATCTCCGAGGAATGCACAAGATGGGGCATGTCAGTGGGACAATTGAGGTCCCTAATGAAGATGATGTTGATGCCTACACTAAGTGGGAAGATGATGATGGTCTTGTAATGTCAACCTTGTACAAAGCCATGAATGAGGATATAGTAGACTTTGTGGAGCAATGTGATACTGCGCAGGCAATATGGAAGACACTGGAAGACCTATACACTAATGAGTCTGACTTCATACAGGTCCATGAGTTAATGTGCACAGCTTCAGCAATGCAACAAAATGGGCAACCAGTGGCGCAATATTTTACCAAGCTGAAGAATATTTGGGCTGAGATTGATAAGAAACGTCCTTGTAAGATCAAGAACCAGGCAGATATTGTTTGGTACCAGAAGGAGAAGGAACATGAGCATGTTCACCGTTTTCTGAGAGGGCTTGATGCAAAGCATAACAGTGCCAAAGGCGAGCTGCTTAGAATGACAGAACCTCCGAGCTTGACTACCGCTTTCACATATATCCGTAAGGATGAGTCTCAGCAGGAAAGTCTTAATCAAGCACAAATTGAAGTTTCTAGCCTTACTGTTCAGGCGAGGTCTCCAGCACCGCTCCTTCAACAATCACATTCAGTTCCACCTCATAAGCAAAGACCACCACCAGGCTTTAGGAATCAACCTCGTCTTCCTTGCTCTTATTGTAATGATACTGACCATGCTCGTGAGACTTGTTGGAAGTTGTATCCACACCTCAGGCCTAAGAGGTCTACTTATCGTCCTAGAGCGAAAGCAGCTATTCAGTTGGTCCAAGAACCAGATATCTATTGTGTGGTCGAACAGGATTATCATACAGCAGGAGAAGCAGCACCAACATCATCCAATGCTGGTCGTGGTAAGATCGGTATGGCTTTAAATATTTCTAGCTTTGTTGGGTCTGATACATGGATTATTGATTCTGGTGCCTCAGATCACATGACTTATGACAAATCTTATTTTACTGAGTTGTCCTCTCCACCAGTACCCTATGTTACTAATGCCAATGGTGAGGCCTTCCCTGTGTTAGGAAAGGGGTCAGTTCGTATCACTCCCACAATAGAACTCCAAAATGTGCTATATGTACCTGCTTTATCTCATCATTTGATATCTGTCCCACAGTTGAATACTAAGGCCAAATGCTCCGTGACATTTTTTCCCATGTATGTGATATTTCAAGATCTTCTCACTGGGGAGTTACTAGGTCGGGGGTATCTGAGGGGCCGGTTGTTTCATCTGGATCAGACGTACGCAGGGGAGAAACCAGGAGCACAGTCACGGACCTCTTTGATTTCCACTTCTGACAAGCTAAGTGAAGTTTGGTTATGGCACCGTCGCTTAGGGCATCCATCTTTTAGTATTATGAAAAAATCCATGCCTACTTTGTTTATTGGTGTGGATGAGTCAGTCTTACATTGTGAAACATGTGTTTTGGGCAAGAGTCATCGAACTACTTATTCCCCTAGTATTTCTAATAAAAGTGTCGTTCCTTTCGAATTAATTCATTCTGATGTTTGGGGACTTTCGAAAGAACATACTATGTCGGGTATGAGGTATTATGTGTTTTTTATTGATGATTGTACCCGTCTTACTTGGATTGTTCTTCTTAAAACCAAAGATGAAGTATTTCCGGCATTTCAAGCCTTTTATTCCAATGTCCAAACACAATACCATGCCACAATTAAAGTTCTTCGTTCTGATAATGGGGGGGAATATGTAAACCATACATTTCAAGAGTTTTTTCAAACACATGGGATTGTTCATCAAACAACGTGTCCTTACACACCTGAACAGAATGGGGTATCCGAAAGGAAAAATCGTCATTTACTTGATATGACTTGTTGTCTTCTCTTTAGTGCCCATTTCCCTAAAAATCTTTGGGGTGATGCTGTCATAGCCTCTGCTCATCTCATTAATCGTCTCCCATCTAGTGTCCTCCAGGGAAAAGTACCATATGAGGTACTTGGATCTCATGTCTCTTTACCCTCGTTTCATAACCTCTCTGCTCGTGTTTTTGGTTGTGTCGCCTTTGTCCATGTTCCTAAGAGTCAGAGGTCAAAGTTGGATGTCCGGGCCCTTAAATGTGTGTTTGTTGGTTATGGAGGACATCAGAAAGGATACAGGTGCTATCATCCACCTACCAGGAAGTACTATGTCACTATGGATGTTACCTTTTTTGAAGACATGAGCTACTTTACCTCTTTTGATACTGCTCTTCAGGGGGAGCATTCATATTTTGAAGAGCTGTATTATGGAGAGGGGGAGACAGGTCAGACAGGTGATATGGTGACAGGTTCAGTTGAGATTACTGATGTATCAATATCACAGGCACCACCAGATGATGTTGGGACAGTTACTACAGAAATCCAGGGACCAGAAGCTGATAGCACAACTGCCCCTCCTGCCTCTTCAGCTGTTATTGATACCCCTGACTCATGTCTCCCTGGTACAGAAGATCACTCATCTGAGGTTAGTCATCCTATTGAGGTTAATACTAGTGATGCTACTATTGGACAATATGAACTACCAAATAGGTCTACTCGAGGCCAACCTGCAAAGAAGTATGAACCTACCCTTGAAGCCAAGGCTAAGTATCTTGTAGCAAACTTTATGTCCACCAAAAGATTGTCTAAGTCATATGAATCATTTGTGAATCAAATATCTGCTGTATCAGTACCTAACAAAGTGCAAGATGCATTGGGAGATCCAAAATGGAGAAAAGCAATGGAGGAGGAAGTGGAAGCATTACAAAAGAACAATACTTGGGAGCTTGTATGTCCACCACATGGAAAGAAGGCTGTGGGATGCCACTGGGTGTTTACAGTGAAGCATAATCCAGATGGATCAGTGAGCAGGTATAAAGAACGCTTAGTAGCAAAGGGATTCACCCAGACATATGGCATAGACTATGATGAGACCTTTGCACCTGTTGCAAAGATGAACACTATTCGGGTATTGCTTTCTTTTGCTGCTAGCTTAAACTGGCCTCTTAAACAGTTTGATGTCAAGAATGCATTTCTTCATGGAGAACTTACAGAGGAAGTGTATATGGACCTTCCACCTGGATATGTAGCTGCTTCTCCAAGTAACTTCGTATGCAGATTGAGAAAATCTTTATATGGTCTTAAACAATCACCTCGTGCTTGGTTTGGAAGGTTTTCACAATTCATGAGGAAGATTGGTTACAAACAGAGTAATTCATACCACACATTGTTTCTCAGACATCAACATGGGAAGGTAACAGCCCTGATTATATATGTTGATGATATGGTAGTTACTGGTAATGATACTGTTGAGATAAATAGATTACAGAAGCAGCTAGCCACAGAATTTGATATGAAAGATCTGGGTACACTCAAGTACTTCTTGGGCATTGAAGTAGCCAGGGGGAGTGAGGGAATCTATCTGTGTCAGCGGAAGTACGTCCTTGATCTACTAGCAGAAACAGGTATGTTGGATTGTACTCCAATTGACACTCCTATAGAGCATAATCATCGATTAGCAGAGTATCCTGATCAGGTGCCTACCGACAAGACTCGTTATCAGAGATTAGTTGGACGCCTGATTTATTTGGCACATACCAGACCAGATGTTGCGTATGCAGTAAGTGTAGTAAGTCAGTTCATGCATAATCCAAGTGTGGACCACATGGATGCTGTTGTGAGGATTTTGAGATACTTGAAGTCAGCTCCAGGTAGAGGAGTAATGTTCTCTAAACACAACAACATTCTTGAGGTTAGTGGTTTCACAGATGTAGATTGGGCTGGAAATATTACAGATAGGAGGTCGACATCAGGTTATTTTACCTTTGTGGGAGGTAATTTGGTTACATGGAAGAGTAAGAAGCAGAAGGTTGTAGCTCGATCTAGTGCTGAGGCTGAGTATAGAGGTATGGCTCATGGAGTGTGTGAATTGTTGTGGTTGAGAAATCTGCTACGTGATTTGGGTGTTAAGTTGTCAGATGCAATGCGGTTATATTGCGACAACAAAACAGCTATTGATATATCACAGAATCCAATACAGCATGATCGTACTAAACACGTAGAGGTGGATCGTCAGTTTATAAAGGAGAAGTTAGACCCTAAGATTATTAGCTTCCCTTTTGTTCCTACTGAAGAGCAGCTTACAGATGTACTCACTAAAGGGGTTTCTAAGAAGGCCTTTCATGACTCATTACTCAAGTTGGGCATGGTTGATGTGTATGTGCCAACTTGAGGGGGAGTGTTAGCGTGAGTCATGAATAATTGAATATTGTGTAATTAGTACCTTCCTATTCTGTATATGGTAGTACAAGGCAGTACATAGTACGTAGGGTTGTAGTATATCTTGTATCCTCTTTATATAACCTCTGATGTGAGAAGAAATATATATCAGAAAATTATTCATCCAATTATATTTGTCTTTTATATACACAAGGCTTCTTAGCTAAAGACCTCCGCAGCAATCCTTATGGTGCGGATTTGATATTTTGACTAACTTTTCGATTGATTTTTTACATCTCCACCGTCTAGTCTTTAGGTACTCATATATAGATCATGTATGCAAAATTTCAGCCAATTTGATCATCGTTAAGGCATTCACCGTTGTAGGTCATATATCGACATCTTCACCGTTTAATTTCTAGTTTCCTATGAGTAGTTCATCTCTGAAAAATTTTATCCAAATAGATAAACGCATTTATTGGGCTTGGGTTATTATCATGATAGGTATACACATACCAGAGTTTCGACCTATACATACTGGTACTGGTCAAGTTTCTATAAATTTTCCAAAAGAAGGGAGTGATCAAGGCAATTGGAAGCATTTCATTCGCAAAGGTCTGTTATATGCATGTTTATGATTATCACACATATATATACTGACCAAATAAAAAATAAAAAATAAAAGGAAGCTAACTACTTCTTGTTATGCCAACATATTTTTATTAATTGAAATGCAGTTACCTGTTTCTTTGGACGACTTGTTGCCAATCCCCGTCACCTTTCTGGTATGCTAGCTTAGCTTGTTAAATCAACATTATGAATAGTTTGCCATTTGTTTTTGAAAGGTTGCTAATTTGTTACTCTTTCAAATCTAGGAATTGATGGCATATATCAAATGAAATTGCTCCATGAATGGACCAATGAGATTCTGAACCTCATGTGTACAGTTTTGAAGGAAGATAAACTCGACTATATGCAACGTAAGTCTTTTGAAAAAGCACTCTTCCAAGCAGTAGAACGAGGACATGCTCCATTCATCAGACGAATAATGAAGGAAAGCTATGATAATCCAAGCTGGCTCCTTGCGATCACTAATGCACAGGACAAGACCGTATTTCAATTTGCTGCTGAGCATCGCCAAGACAAAATATTTAACCTGATAAATCAATATTATCCATCAAGAAAACTAAGAAAAGAGATTATAGGCAGAAAAGATAAGTTCGGGAATAACATGCTGCATGTGGTTGGAAAGTTGTCCCCGTTAACAAAGATTGCTCATATATATTCGAGGTGCAACTTTGCAAATGCAGTATGAATTACAATGGTTCAAGGTATCGGTTCTCTTCTTTATTTGTTTTCTTGTGGTACCAGAAATATTAACTGTACAAGGCTAAGACCCTAACTTAGTGAATTACTTCACCATCATCACCATCATGTCTCTAATCTTAATTAGGCTAGGGTTTTGTTGGATAAAATACAGAAGGTGGAGTGCATGGCAAGTCCCGAGGATCTCAACTGTAAAAATTCTGATGGCCTCACACCCCGTGAGGTCTTTACTATAAGCCACAGAGATTTGGTGAAGGAAGGAGAATTGTCAATGAAAGAAACTGTAACTTCTTCTTCGGCACTTGTAGCTGCTCTTATTATTACCATTATGTTCGCTGCAGCAGTGACTGTTCCTGGTGGAATTGATGGGGACACTGCAGGTATTCCCATATACTTGCACACCAAGGCATTTACGATTTTTATAGTTGCAGATGTTATATCGCTATGCTCTTCCACAACTTCAGTAATGGTATTTCTGGGGATCCTTACATCACGTTTTGCTGAAGAAGATTTTCTCACATCCTTACCCACAAAATTGATAGTTGGTTTTTTCACCCTTTTTCTATCTATTGGGGCCATGATGGTTGCCTTTTCGTCTGCCATTTTCATTATGCTCCCGGAAAATCTATCAACTGTTATTCCATCTATTGTACTCGCTGGTGTTCCAATTGCTTCATTCCTATGGATGCAATTTCCGTTTCTTCTTGAGATCATTATTTCTACTTATGTATCGAGCACTTTGGAGATTTACCAGAGGATTTACCAGAGGATTTACGAGAAGATTGACTTGATAATCTTCCAGATTAGGCAGAGGCTTTAGAAGATTTGAAGATTTCGTTGAGGCTTTAGAAGATTGAGTTATGTATGGATACATGAGCAAGTTATTTTTTATTTTTTTTCCTTTGCTTCTATAAACGCAGCAGTGTTTTGCTCCAGTTGTACCCTTAACTGAGGTTCAAAACCGTGCACACTTCTTTTTACTTTTACAATGAGTGAAGTTAATTTTGAATGTGAGATTTTCCACCATAACCTAGTTCAATGAATCTAGGACTCCGACCATAAGATAAGATTGACTTGAATTCTATGGGGATGGAAGAGGAACCCGCCCGCCTGAAATTAAACCTTCTTATAAATCGTGCGGGACAGCTAAGGATTGATGAAGAATTGAAGATTGGGAATGGGGAGGTATGAGTGAGGATGGAAGGGGAGGGGTGTTCAGTTTAGACTTCAGAAATCATACCTAGCTCATCTAAAGGATTGATGAAGACTAAGCACCAAGCCTCCTTTCTCCTCGACACCAAGACATTCGTGTACCTGACTGCTTTTAACGTTACTGACTTTGATAAATAATAAGTTTCATTCATCAGGCAGTTTATTCAGTTGAGAATAAAATCACAATAGCACACAAGACCCGATTACATTTGACTGATAATACACCTAAAAACAACGGGGGGACATTCAAAACAAACTAAGATAAAACATCCATTTTCCTATGAGATGATGACTATATCCTAAGTTACAATTCCATCAACCTATATGAAAGAAGGGCACCCATATGAGTACAACTTTCACCGGACCAGCAGGTGTATTTTGTAGAGCCGTATCATTACTCGTGCAAAAACTGACATTGTCTGTAGAACTAATTCATTTTACCCTCTTGCCCTTCAAGAGTTCAAGTACTGTGACACAAAATTACACTAGGTTTCAACCAGAATAGTTAACCGCAACAAAATAGTGTTAATCTCATGGTCGACCTTCCTTCCTGCCACGAAATCTAATCTTTGGTTTATCCCCATTTGTAATTCCAGAACTGTCTCCATCATTCCTGGTCACAATTTTCAGTGGGTGAGCCTCCGTGTTGAAAACCCATTCATCTAGGGAAATGACTGAAGTGGGTGAAAAGAGAAGATAAAGATATTTGAGAGTCTCCGCGAGAAAAAAGCTTTGCATCATATTGTCTTTCACACCAGTGTTGACCTGATAACAACCAATAATCCAGAAATAAATAAAGAGTCACATGAATCAGTGAAATATGAAATTATTCTGCCTAGAAGCCACAAATTTACAAGGGTAAATATCTTAATTGTTTCAAATATACATGAGATGAAAGCAATAAAGGATATGAAGATATGATGAAAACTTTGGTCACAAGAGACCATAGCTTTCCATAGAAAAGAATGATTATCAGTTAACAGGCTCTAAAGAAAGCATCACCACACATGAGCTTCAATCATGACCAAAAAAGTAACGTAGAAAATTAAAGTATAGAAAACTTGAACTGGTGAAACTTAGTTATGGTTGAAGAAATGCTTACATCTTTCAGTCCAACGTATCCCGAGTCTATACGAGAGTTCTTTTCAAACGCTTGAAATATATTCCAGCCCCACTCTTGGTAAGTCTTGTTTCCAGTTAAACGCCATAGATAAAAGAGTGATTCAATCGTCTCCGGTCTTAATATATTCCATGACGTACCCACACTCAAGTCCTGAAAATGTCAAACATTAACACCGTTGATGAAAATCATGAAATATATGGATGCTTCATCGTCTAAACTAAAATTAGGATAAACTAACCTGCCCTGCATTAAAGAAATAGTTCTCCCCAGCTAATTTTGTTGGTGTTGACTGGTAAAAATTATAGCATGTCCAAGCAAGCTGCAAAATAGACTTAATCAGAGATCAAAGATACACACTAACTTGAAGAATGACCCATTAAATATGCAACTAGTTCGGAAAGAGAAATATGGTATGTGTCAGAGATCAGAAAAAGAAACTGCAAGTTGCTCAAAGTGACTATCACTAAACCCAAATCTTCATTACAGATTCATGGCGAGAAGCGTCAGCAACAAATGCAATAAATACAGTTAAGTAGTAATCTTGGATCTTGTCTGCTGCTAGTTTAATATCTATCAAAGACACAAAGATGCTTAAGTCACCTCTCAAGTGAATAAAAGGCATCACAAAATAAACATGAGTGCCCTCAGCCAGTGCAAAATGCACAGAAAGATGTCTTGATCATTATAAAGCATTTAAATAGAATATTAACAAACTTTTCAGTCAGAATAGCTCTAAATACAAGAAGCTTTCTTATCTTGACAACTTGCTTAGAGTAGCTATCAAACATAAACATGCATAGTAGATTGCAATGCAAGACACCAAACCATTTTGTGGTTAACTTTTTTACAATTTCCACCATGAAACCCTTGTTATTGTTCCCCACTCTGCAAACTTAATGCAGCAAGCTCCAAATTTGCTTGTACCCATTCCAATAGAAAGGATGAACTTATGCTATATTAAAGAAAACTGAATTACAATAAAGACAGACATGTCCGTCTATGCTCAGCCAAAGAGTTGCAGACAATATAACAAAATTATAACAAAAAGAGCAACTACCAAAATAACTACCATTTCTTTATTTTGGCTAGGTAAATTACCCTCCAGAGATTGAGCCCTTCAAGTCATTCTTCACTACTCTTAAGAAAGGGGTGCCATTAGATCCAACATTATTAGAGAAAAAATGGTTCCATAATGCATGATTCCATTCAAACTTATAAAAAGGCAACATAAGTTGTTGTAGTCACATTTTTTATTTTGGGGGTCAAAATTGTAGTCACATTTAAGACGTATAAACTGGCCTTGACCAATCTATTAAAAATCCAAATGGTCCTAATGTTGAAAAGTTAATACAGTGCAATTCCAGAGTTAGACAGAATGCCACTAAGGTATACTTTAAGTTTCTTTATGCCCAGAAGGTTTTTTCGTAGACACATGATATATCTCTCCAACAAAGATTTGAGACCGGGGTTTAAGTGCAAGTGTGCAACAGCCATAAACATACATAGTGGATCCAGATAAGTAGACGACTAACTAATTCAAGTTGTTTCTACAAAACTTATACATATGAACGGTTGGTCCCTAACTTATCTCTCACTAATAGCAAAGCAATCGTGGATAGCAGAGTTTGTCCAAGTTGCATGAAATAGCAAACAGGTTCATAGCAATCTTGAAAGAGGAAACTTAAGGATTTCAAGCATACAATACCTCCTCTGCGAGTGATAAGAATTTCTTAGACTCATCAGGACCATAACCAGATGATCCTAAAGCCAGCATTCCTGGAGCAAAACATGCTAGTTCGTCCATCTGCAAAACGGATGAAATTATCATTCTAACAGTCAAAAGAATACAAAAGTGAATGATTAATGTGGCACACTTGATACTCTAAAAACAACTGACCTTATTTGTCAGAGTATTTCCATTCTTCTCGCATATATACGCAAAAGACGATGGCGTAGTTCTCCTGATCAAGCTCGAAAGACCTATCATTGATTTTTCCCACATATCTCTGCTTCCAACATTTCACAAAAGGATATTGGCATTAAAGACAACTTTGATGACCAAGAACATCTATCACAGTTGCAGAACAATAAAGAAAGAGTTTAAAAAATAAAAGAAACAAAATCAAAGCTACAAATACACCATTTTTCAATTCCCATGTTAAGTTCTAGGATAAATTTGGTCCTTGAAAGAATCATAGAAAATGACATGTACAGATGTATAATAATGTAACAATAAAAAGTGAAAAGCTGATTACATATAAGGCTTCACAGCTGAAGTTTAGTTATACAGTAAATGTAACAATAAAAAGTGAAAAGCTGACTACCTATAAGGCTTCACAGCTGAAGTTTTGTTCCCCTGTATCCAAACTTTGAGTAAATATTCATAAAAGCTGCAATCATTTGTTCAAGTTAATCATACACGTTTCAGCAGTTAATGCCGGCATATGTTATATAATCTGATAAATAAGAAATTGCATAATTCATATTTAATTTTAACACTAACCTGTCACCCATGGCACCAAAGGTAATGGTTGCGTATCCGGCAGTTCCTTTCTCAGGATCAATATAAATAGGAAGCAAACCATCATCAGGGAAAGTTTTGTTAAGCTGCACTATAACATTCTCAGCCTGAAATTCAGCATACAAGAGCCATTCAATTCACAGTTGTATGAAATATAATTTGAATTCATAAATATACAAGTTAAGCTTTCAATTCTGAGCAACAATTCAGAATACAACATATCAGACAACATAGTCCTTCAAATGCACCATTTGAAAAGGGCAAGAAACACTAGCTAACATAATCATATGCTGACCTTTTTCTGATACTTTGGGTCTCCCGTCCTCTGAGAAAGGGCAATAAACTCCACCTGCTCCGTCCCAGAATCTGCTAATATGCTTTCCCCCTAGAAGCAAAGTGAAATCAAGTATCAGCACATGATCATATCAAATTCCAATAAATTCTTCATAAGGTTATAATGATTTAGAGACCAGGAAAGAGATCTATCAATACACAGTTATAGCACACATCTTTCCTGTGATCACTCTTTCTTTTATAAGTTTGGATTTCTTAGCAACAAAAGAAAAACTAACAGAAACAAGACCAAGCTAGCCAATGACTTGTAGATCCAATGGCAATCAAAGGTTTCAAAAGTGATCCCAGCCAAAGAGCTCTAACTAAAGAAATCCTTTGCATCTATTACATTACTGAAAGTGAAACAGCTCCAGACAAAAAAAAAAATTGAAACAGCTTTCATCATTTGGAATGGCCCTCACTGCCACTATTAGGAATGAAAAAGGATTCCATCTTAATTTTTTGGAGTACAAATGGGACAACAAATAGAAACTTTCAACTTACTCCAGTCCATGAAGGATTGTGTGCGTGGCCATGTGCCAGGTTGATAATGTTGTAAGGGATCCCACTAGGTGTATCCCATGCAGGCAGCAATCTATCTGCAATATCTCTAGCCTTATCAAGGAAAAGTTTATCTTCTGAGAGATCATAAGCACTGAGAAGTCCACCTACAACTCTGGATATTTCAGGAAACAAAAATGTGGTATCAGAAAAAATGCTGTCCAGAAAGAGAAAAGACCCACTAAAAGCTCAAACAGTTTGTTCCAAAAGGGAGATAATATTTACAATCAACCATATAGTAAACCTTATAATGCAACCTTATGGTTGTCTCAAATACACTAGCCTCATAGTCCTTGTTAAAATCCAATGAGGTTGCAACCCACCTGCCAGAAATAAGACAATTAATACAAACAAAACATAATTGATAAAGTAAACAGTAATGCCTATAATTTAGTGGGAATGAGGTAGTGAAGAAAAACAGGAATATGAAAGTACAAGTAAGAACAAACAACAGAATTGTATTATAATGCTCATCTAAGATGGCTTATGGATGTGCAACAAATCGGTGGGGAAGAACTGAATTAAGGTTAATACATATTGCTATACATGAGAATTGCCTGCTTGGTAACAAATATATAACCTTATCCACTGAATCTGTAAGAAAAGAAAGTGAAAAAAGAAAGAAGCTTCAACTCACTCTCTAGCTTTCTGAAACTGCTCATGAAGACCCATTATGTAAAGTGTGTCAAGAGAGTCTACTAATGTTGCACCAAGACCACCAAAGCTATTGACACCATTCTTTGTTTGCGGCTGGTCCATGGAAAATAAAAATGGATGTCAATAAATTGTTCTAAACATAATATCATCATGAGTAACAAAGAAATAAGAATATGCTTTCACTTGTGATTTTGCAGATAGCCACTTTGTAGTGCATACAAATATAGCTATTACTAAAGCTAGACGACTTTAAGGCCCTGTAACTATTTTAGCCAGCACAGGAAGAGATCTACTGTATATTAAAGTAGATATTGGCAAAGTTTCTTGCTTAATTCATTAATGTTTTTCCTGCCCATGGTGGCATTTCATGTTGACCCCTTTATCCTCAACAAACATTTGCCTGACAGAAATCATGGCTGGGTATTCAGACGATAGGGACTTTCACTCAGTTTATTACTTAATAGCACGTCTTTCAATAGATAGAAATCATTCCATTACACGTCTGAAAAGTTCCACCTCTCCTATGACAAACAGAATATACCAATGACTTTCCACCCTGTAAGGTTAATTAAAAAGCCTAACAAACGTAAACTGTGGACATCAACATTTATTCTTTCAACCAAAACTCCATCCCTGCCTTCTCATATTATTTGCAAGACATGTTCTTTACCATCACTCAAGAATAAATTTAGCAGTTAACATGAAATGGTCATTGTTTGAGTTTAAAAGTTCATTGTACCTGAAGCTCATCTTGGCCCCATGCATACTTCTCATATGAACTCCATGCATGAATCATAGCTTCTTTTACTTTTTCTCTTCTTTGAGCATCAATTGGGTCATCTGGAACAACCTCTTTCTCACTAACCCTGCCGGTTGGCAAATCTTCAAGCTGAGTGTACAATATACTATTAGCAGACGCATATAATACAAGCCTTAAAGAATGAACAAAGAGATTATTGCAGAAGGTATTATAAGACACGTAAGTTCATCTTAGAGAATGAACATATAACCAAATTAGACAGACTGAAAACAGCCACAGAAGATAATGTAGTTCCATTTCAAAGAAAGGTGCAATGATGGTGAAACTTGTAATTCTTTAATCATCTATTCGAAAACATATTCACAATGCAGTTCATAGAACTGGCAGAAACCAAGTCTGATCATCGTAAATCAATCTGTGCTATCATTGGGTGTCATATTACTACACTACTACTCCATCACTAATAAAATAATGAAATTGATTGCACTAGGACCACATACGAAGTAGCTAAAGTTAATGCTTACCAAAGTTTTCAAATGGCTCAATTCTTCATTCAACTTGGATAATTCTTCCTGCAAATCAGAAAGAAGATCATTCAATGCAGGAAAATACAGTCTAGGTCTCTAAGCCTCAACATATCAGATAAAAACAGTCAAATAAAAGATCAATCACACATCATTTTCCAGTCTCCTATAACATCCACTTAAGCAGCATCAAAGATCACATTTTCCCCAATTCACAATTTAATTATACATTGAAAATGGACCAATACATTTCGAAATACACATCCAAATCCTCTGTCTAAATCAAACCATTCATAATTAAAAAATAAATTAAAACTTTCTCAGCTTACAAAAGCACAATGAGATAGAGAAACAAAGAGAGACGAACCTCGTGCTCTCTGACGAGGCTCTGACGATCCCAGACGATCAGAGTGGCGCAAACAAACGCAATGAAAAGCAAAGCCAGGCGCTTCGGCCGCTTCAGATAGTACGCCGGATTGCAGTACCTCAATGGCGTCGACGACGATCTTGTTCGAGCCATCACGCCACCGCTTTGCAAACCCTAACCCTCCGATTCAAAGCCGCCGCATGGAAATGCCAACGAAACTGTTTCTTTCTTTCTTCGATCTGGAGATCGGTTTTGGCGGAGAGGATTGACGGAAATGGAGGTGATCTCCGGTCAAATGAGGTCCGGTGCCGGAGAGAGGGAGGGAGGTGAAGACTCAAGACTCAAGACCTTATTGGTTATATGGTTACGAAACGAATTTTGTAAGCCAAAGCTTTCCTACTGTTGGTCCACATAGACCTAAAGTCAAGTTGCTCTTGTAGAATAGTCACACACTACCATACATAGACAGACCTTCAGTTTTGATTAATGTACATGTCCAATCTAATTAGGGAACGCCATCGTATAGTGAAATGAAATTGATATCCACTTTAGCTGCTTGTTCAGCACAAGTGAAATTCAATCAGACTAATATAAGGCTAGGGGAAATAATATATAAACTTTACATTTGCTGTTGTGCAGGAAGAAAAATTCATATTCACACTCCATTCTTCTATGATGGATGCACCTAAGCAGATTAAAGCGTCAAACTTGTGCCTGCCCACAAAGGATGAAACCATGAATAAGGCTCTGAGCAGCATGTGTTTTTTCTGGGGCTCCAGATATTACAACTTCAGTTTCCAATGATCCGGGTTTTGAGTCATGAATAACTAAATTTGCACCTGATACCTGAGACGAAATTTCAATGAAATGGCACATATTAAAACTAAATCACCAGCTCATTACAAATTTTGTCTATCGCAGTATAAACTAGTAACACCACCACATGTAAACATACCTGCCGAATCTGATTCAGATTACTGTTGTTCTCTCCATAAACGTGACTCATGAATGCTTGAGGAATCATGATCTCAATGGTTGTGCTGGTTAACTGAGGTGGTTGACTGCCACTGCTAAATTTGCAGAAGAAGTTAGATGCACATTCACATCAGTGTGCATGCTAGATTTGAAAACGCAGCAGTTTAATTGTTCTTTCCATAGGCCATAAGATATCACCTTCGTAGAGACCCACTCCTTGGAGCCAAGCCTAAACTAGCATCACCAGTTTCCCTTAGGTTTCCAGAGCTTACTCCCTAGAAAAATCCACACCCAAGAAATCAAAAAAAAAAAAAAAAAGTTTGACTAAAATATTAGACAATGATAACAATAAGTCAAAATTCCCTGCATGATAGGTTAAGTACGGAGTTTTCAAAAGTACTACCTGGGGAGTCCACGCTCTTGGAGAAGATTTCTCAAATGCCGGACCCTGTCCTGGACGCTCACCACCATAAGAATACGGAACTCGGTCTATGTGAGATAGTCCTCCATGATCCCCGTGTGAGAACGGGGGCTGGTGATCTGGAGGTTGGGATCGAAAAGAACGATCCATTCCATGATGGAATCCAACAGGTGAAGGATACGCACCAGGGGAGGTTGGATTGTGCCTCGGTCTAAAGGAAGGGGGTGGCATCTCAGGAAATGAAGACATGTATGGAGGGGGACCAAAATTTGGATATGATTGTCTCAGTGGGAACATGGCTTCACGAATCCTACTTGTTATATGATAGAGCGCATCCTGCACAGACTGGAAGCTTCCAATAACCTGTCAAAATCACCAAGGTATTATCTTAATAGCTGCTTTAGCAAGAATAGGATCTGCATTCCGCATTTTGCTAATATAAGTACAAGCTACCTGTACAACATCATCATGATGGTAAGCAGATTTCTGAACTTGATCTTTTGGAAAGATTCTAATACTAGCACCAGTAGCTCGCCTCATTTCGTTAATAATGAAACCTCCTTTACCCAATAAACCACCTATCTGCTGTGGATGTAGAAGAAGTCTAGCGACTACTGCAGCACCAGGTTCAAATCCAATCTCAGCAATTCGATGATGCACACGCATAACAGCTTCGTGTGCTGGGGAAAAATTTTGCTCTGGATTCTGCAAAACATCACAACCTTTAACTTATAAACATTGTGTTTTTTTTATTTTATCCCCTAAAATATGAAACCAAACAATAAATAGTGTAAAGCCTCATAGAAAGCAATGTATTGCTGTATTGTTTCCACCAGTATTAGTAAAATGGCAAAGCAAACCCAGTTATTTGAGTTCTCATACCTCTTGTGCAGATATTACAACAACCCGCTCATCCGAGTCGGGTGCAGCATCAACAATCTTGATACATGCACCTGTTTCACTTTGTATTGTTCGTACAATGGAGCCACCTTTCCCTATCAGACTACCAACCTTATCATGTTGGCATAACAACTTAAATACCACCTCTTCTTCCATAGCTATACGTTGACTCACAAATCCCCTATGAGGAACAGAGTCAACTTGTGCAGGCATACCAGCTCCATGGATCGAACCCCCAGAAATTTTGGTAGCACCCGAGTTGGCTACATCTACCTTAGCATTATCCAGAAGACAACCAGAAATAGACAGAAGTGCTTTCTTCACAGCTGAAAAGTCCCCTGTTATCTGCACATAAAATCGACCAGCATATGGCCTTAAGTAACGCAATTAGCACACCAACCAAAAACAAAAAATGTCATTTGCACCCCACAATATATGCAGTGTTCTCTTCTTTTAGCAAGCATTGCCTTCATTTGTTTTTGTTTACCCTTTCATATAATGTGTTCTAATCTCAAGCAGTCCTACCATCTTTCACTTAAGAAAGAAAAGGAAAAAAAAAGGTAATCAAACACAATTCCTGCCAAGTTTTACCAGTGATTCGCACTGCTAACGCTATAATAACCAATGAAATGCTGTGCACTTCACAAGTCACAAAAAAAAACTCCTTCAAAATCCTACACGAACCAAAACTTAAGGTCTTAGGGAACAGCATGTCAACGCCCCCGGTTTAGTTAAATCAGGTTAAACACATGATGAAAACCTAACACATCATTCTGTCGAGAATAACTCCGGTCAAGACATGTTCTTTTCAGTTTTTAGTATCGGTTGGACTATGTTCACTATGGTAGCATGAGCTACTGAGCCTTCCACACAAGTAACTCTAATGTTAATACAAGTCCTAACAACCACCATCTCAATAAACTCATAAACTTCCTCATTCCATAAACCCTACTAAAACCTTAAACCCAACTAATCCAACACCAACACGAACCACACAGCTAAACTCAATTTCAAAAGCCGACACATTTATTAAAAGTAAACTAGTTTGGTGTTCAAAACAGACTACCTGAATCAACTCATCTTCGGCAGAAGCACAAGCCGGAACCTGATCCCTATTAAAGACTCGAACTTGGGCCCCACTCTCCTGCCTCACCTTCTCCACCACCTTCCCTCCTCTCCCAGCAGCCTGACCGCTCCCAACCAACAACCGGCAGCAGCAACCCGACCCGGTTCCGTTTTCGGGTTCGCCCAACTCGTCCGCCATCCTCCTGAAAACCCTAACCAAGGCCTGCTGGGCCGGCGACCCGTCCGGCGATTGGGAGCTCGGCGACTGGGGAGCCGGGTCGGCGAGGTTTACGACGACGACGCATTCGTCGCCTTGGGTCGGGTAGTCGAATTGGACCTTGGCGCCGGTTACGGAGCCCAGTTTGCCGATTAGTGACCCGGCTTTTGAGGACGGGAAGAGCAGGCGGAATACGGCGGTGCCGGTGGAGGTCTCTGCTGATTGGGGCTCCATTTACTACTCTGGTTCAGTAGACAGTCCACAATCACAGCTTTGAAACAAAATTTTACTGCGCGGGAGGTTTTACCCAGGCTGTAATTTCTAGTTTCACTGAGGTTTTACTTTTTATACCATGGTCAACTTATGTTTCCTCATTACATACATCATCGGAGATATGGAATGCAATCTTCATGAGTCATGTTTTTATGCATCAGCTCTGGTAGGCCTCATCATTTGGCCCTCCGGCCCTAGCCCGCCCTAAAACCCGCCCTACCCTAAAGGGCCGAAGCCCTACCCGGCCCTCCATTAGGGCGGGCCGGCCCTAGCCTCTTTCAAGTAGGGTAGGGCAAGGGTCAAGCAAATGAAACCCGGCCCTACCCTACGGCCCGCCCCTATTAGGCCCTTTAGGGCCAAGCCCTACCCGGCCCTAAAAGCCCGCCCTACTTGGCCCTTTTAGGCCCTAATAATAAACTATTTTTTAAAATATGTTTCTTCTATTTTACATACAATACAACTTATCGTTTTTTATAAGGTTTTTATCTTTTATTTATATTTGTTGTGAGAAATAACAATGGTTTTTGAGTGATTTGATAGATGATAAATGAATTTAACCTATTAAACTTATATTTATCAATGCCTTAAGTTAAATCTAATGCATATATCTATGTAAAATATGATTATATAAAAATAAAAGAGTTTTATACTACACGGTATAACTCTTTAGCTAATTTTAAGAAGAAACGAAAAATAATAACTAAATTTTTATTAAACAAAAAAGACCACGTTCGGCCCATTTCGGCCCTATTTAGCCCTATTCGGAGGGCCAGCCCGACCCGCCCTTTTAGCCCTAAAATAACGGGCCGTTAGGGCGGGTAAGGGCTTACATATTAGAGCCTCGGCCCGGCCCTACCCGGTCCTAAATTTTGTTGACTTTGGTCAAGCCCTACCCGGCCCTACCCTAAGCCCTAAATTTTAGGGTAGGGCCTAGCCCGGCCCGGCCCATGATGAGGCCTAAGCTCTGGCCAACTCATGGGGGTTTTGAGGTTTTAGAGTTTATGGATGTCATTGGTGAATTTAATTCTCACGATAGAAAGAAATCTGTTATTTTCACGGGAGAATGAATGTTGTGAATCTGACAACTTTGCATTATAATACTTTTTTATTATGTTCCTTTTATAATTATTGACGATTTTTTCAACTTTCAATTTATAGGTTTCATCGAGTTAAAGTTCGGTGAATGTTGTGTCTAGAGGTAAGAGAAGCATCACATTCTCTGGTCTTCTTCCTCTAAGTGCCCCGTCCTCGAAGCTCTTAGTCTGTCCTTCTCCTACCTTTTGTAGGAGTCTCTGCCCTCGCTGTCGGCTGTCGCAGGTTTGTATAGATGTTGATTTTAGTTCTTCCGTTTCTCTCATTGTCACCCAAATGTTATTCATCTTTTTATCCTAGATTGCCCATCCCCATGTCTCCCTTTTGTTTTCTCCTTCTTATTGATCTATTTGATTCGCATCCCTCTCATATCTCTCTTCTCTTCTCCCTCTTCTTAAACTTTTCAGATACCTTTTTTTTTTTTTTTTTTCATTTATATTAGAGCATGTGCACGTACCATTATAAGTTTATAACATCAGCCTTTTAAACGAAGACCTCTTGAAACGAAGGCCAATTGTTTCTTGTGTTTTACATAAGGCTATCGATGATTTTGCTTTTGCCCTGTCTCGATTTCTCTTTCCTTTTTGTCTATTTTTTTTTTGTTACCTTACTACATGGAAAATCTTTACGTCGTGATCTTTATGTTGATTTTATGTATGACTTTGGATTTTGAATTTTGAATTGTGGAGTGTATTTGTTGGGATCTAGTTTGGTGTTCATGCGCAAGAATGATTTGGTCTAGTTGTAGGTTTTGTTTTGTAACATTTCTGTTTATCTTTATGTGTCAAGTGGTAGGTAAATCAATTATTGGCGATAACGCACAATTGATTATTTTTTTTTCTATGAGATTTGCATTTAACTATTTAGGACGATTTAACAAAATTAAAATTAAAATAATAAATTTGGGGTGATTACTTTTTGAGCATGTGTGTTTACTGGCCCATTTTTGGGCTCGGGTAGATGACCCCAAATCAGTTTATTTTCCTAGTTACTCGCTACCCGGCCACCCTTCTCTTCGATGAGTTCGATCTATATATAAACCCTAAAACATATCTCCGTAGTACGTACTCATGATCGATCACAATTCAGACCCTAGCTAAGTTCCTTCTCCTCTGAAGCACTCCTTCCGTAAGTTTCAGTTGTAGTTTCTGTGTTTTAGAGGTTCATCAACTGCTGCTTTCAGTACTCAATAGTCAATACTTCTCTCTTTATGATAATTTACTCGTGTAATTTGGTCTTTTCTTGTGTGATTAAGGAAGATGTTTCATTTGTTTCCCCATGACGGTATAGACATCGTATCAGACGCCGCACGATGTCGTGTCAAGCATTGTCAGTACCCCAGATGTCGTCAGGTCTGTTGGCTTCTCCTTCATGGAAGTCGATGCCAAGTTCGTGTTCCAGGAGGTTGTGTTTTCTGTAAGAAGATGTGGATTCTCCTTTATCACCATGCTCTGCCTTGCAAAGAAGATGAGTGCTGTGTGCCCCGCTGCAGGTCTGTGGATTTTCTTTTGTTTCCTTCTATCTTGAACTTAATTTCGCCTCTAGTACTGTTTGCTTGTGTAAAATATGGTCTGTGCCAAAGTTGAACGCTTGTGGTTATATACTGTAGTGATATAAAAGAAGATATGCGGAAGAAGTTGCAGGCTGAGATTCATAGCAAGGCTGCAGCACAGGCTGCGCCAGGAGCTTGATAGAAAGACAGTGAGACGGAGAGTTGCAAATTGAAGGAGCTAATAAACATCACTTACATAAGAAGTTATGCTAGAGGATGCCCCTATATTGTTGAGAACTTGAGATTACTGTGTTGGAAAATATTGTTGTTTGGCCAAAATCTATTGTGACTTCTTCAAACTGCTATGCGTCTTAAACAAGTGTAGTTTTTTTTTTCCCTTCTTTTTCTTTTATTTATCAAGAGGGAGGTGGCACACAAATAGAGAACACACAGGAGTACGTACCATCTGTGAGCGCGCGCGCGCTTGTGTGTGAATAAAACATGCCACAATGACAGTCACTGCTTCATCCATCTCATCATGACGTACAGTCGCTTCATCGGTTCACCCATGTTAGCACTGCAGTCACTTCCTCATCCATCTGAGCATGATACTCGCTTCCTCACCCTATATGTGTAGTTGATTACTGGCTGCACTATTGTTGGACCAGTGTGCGCATTGCTTATGAACAACTGGTACTAGTGCGGTGAAGTTACTAGTTCAGATTTCCTTCGTACAGATTAAGGGGACTGGTGGAGTGCTATCCGTGTCATCCACTGTTCTAGATAGATGCTAGAAGAACACATACGCCAGACTCTTAAGTTTCCTCGCAATGTTCAAACCACCTACAAAAGAAGAATCTATTTGATTTGAACTCATTGGCTTGCACAATTTATTCAGTGCAACTTAAATTACAAACCTAACAATTGACGACACACAACTCAATCCAACCAGTAAATTCCCCTGAGCGCACTCCTGCAGGCACTGCAAATAACTCTAGTGATTGCTGAAATGGTGCAGCCTGACGATGTACATGCACGAAGCAGTGCCTACAAAAATATTCATTTTATTGCCAAAAATAAATTTGTGGAATAGGAGGTACTATTTGACTGTATTTATTGTTCCAAATATAAGAGGTTGGATTTTCCTCCATATATTATTGCATTTGTACTGGCTTTCCATTTAATCATCTGGCAGTTATAACAAACCAGCAAAAACCTTCAGACCTTGGAGTCATCGATATTATATTTACAACTTTGGTGCGCTCCAGATTTTACCTTTAAATTTCCAGCTTCACTATATATTCAAATTTCCATTTATACCCCATGGCTTGGTTTTGGAAGAACAACTTAGAATTACAACTTTTTAGTGTGATATCCTAGCTACGGTGATTTCAAAAACTATTAGC
This sequence comes from Potentilla sterilis, assembly GCA_963682095.1. Lineage (NCBI taxonomy): Eukaryota > Viridiplantae > Streptophyta > Magnoliopsida > Rosales > Rosaceae > Potentilla > Potentilla sterilis. The sequence goes on from OY821754.1 coordinate 12,362,299, forward strand.
TCGAGAGATAGAAGTGTCGGATTTGAGTTCTCAGAAACTATATATAATGAGGACGTCGATGATCAACAATATGCTAATGTAACAAGTAAATGTGCTATAAATTTATGTACAATCGAGCAAGTCTTTCTAATTGTTATATAACAATTAGTTAGAACCATAATTAGTATAAACTCTTTGGGCCGGGGTGTATAATATTACTTGATTTTGTGAAAATATCTTACAAACAATATAGGTTGACAAAATTTAATTTGAGATGACGGTGGGTTATAATATAGAATGTTTTTCCGCGTTGAATTATCAATGGTCGCTTTATATAAATTGTGTCGAATTTAAACGGTTAACGATTAACGATTAACTATCACTACCAGAAAAGGGGTTATAGCCGACGATATGGAAAAAAACGGCCGACGAAATAGTACTTCGTCGGCTATAACCCCTTATAGCCGACGAACTACTATTTCGTCGGCCACATCGTCGGCTATAATATTATAGCCGACGACTGCCGACAACTCGTCGGCTATAACTATAGCCGACGAAACGTTTTATGTTATAGCCGACGAGGATGGTATTCGTCGGCTATAAGAGTTATAGCCGACGAAAAGTTTTTGGTTATAGCCGACGAGGAGGGTATTCGTCGGCTATAACTCTTATATCAGATCGACCTTCTGCATCAGGGAGCTCATTCGTCGATGAAATCGTCCAAAACGCTCTGAAATCGTCCAAAACCTCGGCCATAAGCTTGAAAGGTACGTATATTGCTGTGTGTGTTGATTTAGTTGGTTATATGCAGAGGTGTGTTAATTTAGAGTTTAATTAGAATAAATGTGTGATTAATTTGATATATATATATATATGTGTGTTGAGATGAGATTATTAATGGGTTGATATATATGTTATATTGGTTAGATAGAATTGAAGTTTTGTTGAAGATTAGTGATTGATTGTTGATTTATAGGTGATTTTAGATGAATTTGATGAAAAAATGTATATATATATTAATTAATTTAATTGTAATTAAAAATATATTGTTGGTATATATAAAAAATACATTGTGTTTAATTAATTAGGGAGATTGACGATGTTTTAATTAATTTAGGGATGCATGTGTATATATATATATATGTGTGTGTGTGTAATGATGAATTTTTTAATTAATTAGTACGTGCGTACGTACGTAGTACGTGCATATATACATATCTATATATAGCTATATTTATTTCTTGAATTTACAGGATGGACAAGAGTTGGATTACCCTTGGAAGATGGGATGAGGCGTATCATGATGGAGTTAGGAGTTTCCTGGATTTTGTGATGGCTAACTGTGGAGACACTACACTTCATTATTGTCCGTGTAAAAAGTGCAAGTGTGCCACCCCACGACACCGGTTTTCCATAGAGACAGTGGAGCAACACCTGGCTAGATATGGATTTTGGGTCCTATACACTAATTGGATTTATCACGGTGAACCAGAGTTTGCGGGTCCTCATGATCATGGACAATTTGCGGAGAGAGGGAGTTCCTCCAATGATCCGACAACGAACTGGATCAACGATATGTTTCCTCGTGAGAGCGGTGTCTTTGAGGAAGCACCAGATGTGCAACTCCCACCTCCGGAGATGGAGTGTTTCCCTGATATTGAGCCACTCGAGCCATTACCCCGATCTCCGGTCAACACAAGTGGTATGGAAAAGTACAACAACCTGATCGCATTGCAACAGACTCCGTTGTACCCCGGATGCAGTAAGACTGTCCTTGAATCTGTCATGGGAGTGATGAAGATCAAAACGGAGAACAAAGGCACTGTCAAATCGGTTGATGATTGGCTTCGGCTATGGGGTGGGGCGATGCCCCCCGGACATCGGCTTCCTACCAGTCATCATAAGGTGCGACATATCCTTAAAGATCTCGGCCTTTCCTACATCAAGATTCATGCATGCAGATACGATTGCGTTCTGTTTTACGGGGAAGGACTTGCAGATCTTGAATACTGCCCATTATGCAATACAGAGCGGTATAAGTTCACTCCTAAAGGGAACAAGAAAGCTGTGAAGATACTTCGGTACTTCCCGCTGATTGATAGGCTTGAGCGGTTGTTCATGTGTGCTTTCACGGCCGAAGCTATGAGATGGTGGGCTGAGAGGAATGTGCCTGACGATGACACCCTTAGACATCCCGCCGACGGAGAGGCTTGGAAGAAGAACGTGCTGGAGTTTCCCGAATTTGCATCAGAGGTTCGAAATGTTTGGCTAGGGCTATCATCCGACGGTTTCAACCCTTTTGGCAAGAAAGAGCTTCAGTACAGTGTGTGGCCAGTTATTTTGATTCCGTACAACTTTCCACCGTGGATGTGCATGAAGAAGGAATATAACATGCTCACATTGTTGATTCCAGGCCCAGGTTATCCGGGAAAGTGTCTCGATGTGTATTTGAGACCCGTAATTGAGGAGCTTCGGTACTTGAGTCTGAACGGCCACCTGGTCTACGACCGGTTCAAAAATGAGATGTTCCGGATGCATGCCATGCTTGTTGGCACGATCAGTGACTTTCCTGGGAGGGGTATGTTGTCGGGCAGCGTCACCAGGGGTTACAGGGCTTGTTCAGAGTGCATCACTGTTGATTGCTCCAGTCCTCATTGCAGCAAGATTGTCCAGATGCGTCACCGTCGTTGGCTTCCGCATGACCATCCATTTAGGGACGATGCACAGGCTTTTGATGGGACTGAAGAAAGGGGCTGGGCACCGGAGCAATGGACAGGGGAGGAAATATTGGCAGTGTTGAATGAGTATGACTTTGGTCCGCTTAGCAATCATCCCGATGTGTTGCGCACGATTCCAGAGAGGCCGGATCGGTATAGGTTCTGGTCACACAAGAGCATCTTATGGGAACTTCCTTATTGGGCCAGGTTGGCTACCAGATACTACCTGGATGTCATGCATATAGAGAAGAACGTGGGTGAAGTCGTGGTTGGCACAGTTTTGAATTGGGAGAAGAAAACAAAAGACACCCCCAAGGCACGCGTTGATCTGAGAAATATGGGACTGCGGGACCATTTGTGGTTGAGAGAGGGCAGGAGCAAAATGCCCCAAGCTCCTTACACCGTCACCAGGGACCAGAAACATGAAATCTTTGGATGGCTGAGTAATGTCAGGTAACTTTTTATTAATTAGGCATGTATTCCCTAAAGAATCCATCTGTTGTTGGACGACTATATATGCATGAAATCTAATTGTTGTTAATGGCTATGCAGGTATCCTTATGGCTATGCGGGTAACATAAGCAAGTGTGTTAACTACCGAGACAACAAGATGTACGGATTGAAGAGTCACGACTGCCATGTACTGCTTCAACGCCTCTTCCCTATTTTCATTCGAGCGTACTTGGAGGATGAAGTGGTTGAGCCGTTGGTGGCGTTGTCAAGATTCTTCCAGAAGTTATGCGCTAGAGAAGTTAGAAAATCAGACCTCATGAGAATGCATGAGGAAATCGTTTTTATCTTGTGCAAGTTCGAGAGGATATTTCCCCCAAACTTCTTTGACATCATGCCTCACCTGATGATCCATCTTCCCCAACAATTGTTGCTTACCGGTCCCGTACACTACACTTGGATGTATCCCATCGAAAGGTACATGTTATTCATAAATTTGATTTATACATGTTTTTAAATAAAAGTTGCATGCTCTTAACATGCACTTGTTAACCTTGCAGACAACTTGGAGACTACAAGAAATATGTGCACAATAAATCTGCGCCTGAGGGGTGTATTGCTGAAGCTTACATTGCGCATGAGTGTGTAACGTACGCCAAGTTGTACTTGGGAGCGATGGAGGACCCCCCACAACATCCAAGTCGAGATGACCCCGAGTTCAACCTATCTATCGTCGCCAACTCTGTTGTACCATACGGAAGCTTCAAGAAAAAGGGTGTGGACAAGTTGCCTGACCATGAGGTAGGGATTGCCCACTGGTGGGTTCTAATAAACTGTCCGGAGGTACAATATTGGAAACGTCACCATCTTCACAGCAAGGAAGTTCGCGGTGATGTCGAGTACCACAACACGACGTTTGCAGACTATTTTCCACAATGGGTAAGTGTATAAATATATATATTAGATGGCTTTCTTTTACAGTTCCCTATTCTTTAATCATAAACACACCGAGTGATTTGAGTTATATTTTTCAGCTGATGCAAGTGGCTGCGAGGGGTGGTCATACAAATTACTCAGAGGAATTGAGGCTGTTGTCGATGAAGCCGATATCTTCCACAGTCCGCCCAATGTGTGATGTCAACGGCGTTAAGTATATATGTGAAGCTAGTGACGGGGAACGCAAAACACAGAATTGTGGGGTGATGGTCGATGGTGCAGAGGGGGGCGTGGATTTTTACGGTGTCCTACAGTCAGTTGTTGAACTCATTTATGGGAACCGCATGAAAGTCCACTTGTTCAAGTGTCGATGGTTTGATACTAGGCCGCACCGCTTACGGATCGATCAGTACGGCATACTTTCGGTGAATACCGCCACTAGTGTGTATGAAGACGACCCCTTTGTTTTCGCCACAGCGGCCAAAAAGGTCTTTTATCTTGACGATCCTTTGAACAAAGGCACGTGGAAGGTAGTTAACCATGTGTCTCAGCGAGACATATACAGTGCTACCACACTTGGTGTGAGCACAGAGTGTGAAGAAGCGACCGCATACCAAGAGCCGGACGCCGGCGACATTCCGGAATCCTCCACCATCCGCGATAATAATGTGACGCCGGGCAGAGTGGTTCGACTTCCTAGGGGTCAGGTGCCCATGTATGATGTTAATCCGAATCGTCTATATCAGGCAGACGATGACTCAGACGACGAGTACGAGCACCGGTTGCCAGATATTAACTACTATACTACGTCTGACTCAAGTGATGAGGATGATTCTGATTATCATCCTTAGTATACTATTTATGTATGTATTTGTGTACGATGGTGCATGCATGAATACATTTTTGTCCTTAATTACCGTTTTCCGAGTTTATGGGAAATTGTATTGAATTGTTTGTGTTATGTTTAGGAATTTATCAGGTGTTTTTTACTTCCGTTTTCCTATGGGTAGCCTGACGGTCGGTAAATTTTTGGAGGAAAATTTTTATACGGTTAGTTGCGTCGCATCGATTTGAAACTATTCTCTGTTGAAGGTCAGGCCAAAAAACGTCATTTAGACGGGCCAATTGCCGTTTTAAAGCGTTTCGAGATTTGACCATGCAGTTTGACCGTCCCGATCGAGCCTTTAACGTTGTCAGATGTAGTTGATTTTTTTTTCCTACATGTATTTAATCTTAACGGTGATATCTGACGGTTGGAATAGATTTTCCAAACTTTTAGATTCGAAATCGGAACATATGCACTAATATTCCTTAACTTATTTACTAAGTGTTTAAGTGAATGTATAGTTTCAAATAGTTGCTATACGTAGACCGTTCAAATGCAAAAGTGTCGTGAAATAAGATACGACCGAAATATTGAAATACGACTACGGTTGAAAAATGGGAAGATTCCGACAAAATCTGTGTGCCGAATGTTGCGATTAGGTGTTTTTTACTTCCGTTTTCCTATGGGTAGCATGACGGTCGGTAAATTTTTGGAGGAAAATTTTTATACGGTTAGTTGCGTCGCATCGATTTGAAACTATTCTCTGTTGAAGGTCAGGCCAAAAAACGTCATTTAGACGGGCCAATTTCCGTTTTAAAGCGTTAAGAGGTTTGACCAAAAGTTGACCAGGGAATAGCCGACGAAATACTTAACTTTGTCGGCTAAACTCTTGCGATCCGCGCCGTTTCATTGTCCGCCGTTGGATGGGCGAGATCTGACGGCTGGTGAGAGCTTATAGTATAGCCGACGAGATTCATATTATAGCCGACGAGATTCATCGTATAGCCGACGACATTCATATTATAGCCGACGAGACACGTAACTTCGTCGGCTATAATCGGCCCGCAAAGCCCAACTCCGGCCCGGCCCGGATTTTGGCCCGGCCCGTAAGAGTATAGCCGACGAATTTCGTCGGCTATGACTATAGCCGACGAATTAAAATTAAATCGTCGGCTATAATCCGTCGATTTAAACCGAGCCCTAGGCGCCTCTCCCTCATTTTCTGCTTAGAACCAAAATTGCCCAATCGTTCCCCACCCCTCCCCGACGCCGACCGACCACGACGGAGCCTCCCCGACGCCGATCGACCCTCCCCGGCCCCACCCGATTCCTCCCCGCCCCGGCCCCCTCCTTCCCGAGCCCTCCCCGACCCGAAAGCCCCTGCCGGAGCCGCCCGAGCCGCCCTAGCCGCCCTGCCGCAGCCTCCCCTACCCGCCCCTGCCGCAGCCGCCCCTGCTGCAGCCGCCCGTAGCCGCAGCTGCTCCTGCCGCAGGCGCCCCTGCCGCCGTCGCCGCCGTCGCCGTCGCCGCCGCACCGCACCACCGGTCCTCGTCCAGACTGCACCACCATGTCAGGTAGTCCCGATCGAGCCTCATTTAGGGTTTTTATTAATTTTGTCGAATTTTGTGAATTTTAGGGTTTTTGTGAATTTTTTGTGGAATTTAGGGTTTTTGTGAAATTTATGGAATTGTGTGGATTTTTTGTTAAATTTGTTAATTTTGTGGAATTTATATACTAATTTTGTGGATTTTTTGTTAAATTTACGGTTTTTATATACTAATTGTGGAATTTTGTTGAATTTATATACTAGTATACTAATTTATATACTAATTTATATATAATTAGGTATAAATATTTTTTTCCATTTTTATGACGATATATATATATATATATTTTTCGGAATATATATATATATATATATAATTAGGTATAAATATAGTTATGTATATATATAATTAGGTGTATATATATTTAAAAAAGTTTTTTATTTTTTTGTGAAATTTAAGGAATTTTGTGTTATATTTCGGAATATATATATATAATTAGGTATAAATATATTTAGGTACGTATATATATAATTAGGTACATATACATTGAATGATGTTTTTAATTTTGTTTTGTGGAATTTTTGTGCAATTTATGGAATTTATATACTAATTGTGCAGGAAACCGGCGCTTTGTAGACCGATGGCTTGGCAGACGGACCGAGAGCGACCCCGACGCTCAGGCAGGATCCAGCCGTGGGGGGAGCGGATCCAGCGGTCGTCGGGGCCTAGGCCGGCCTTTGAGTCGACGAGAGGAGACGTTGATGGGATTGACCCCGAGCGATCCACGTGGGGGCTCCTCGTATGAGTCGACGGGAGCGGGCCCTGACTCGAGTGTCGGAGGAGGACGCAGAGCCACCAGACCCCAGTGCACTTCAGCACTGTTCCAGGATCGGCAGCCGACCCCACCGCGCGCCGATCTGGACCCTCCAGAGATGCTCCCTGTCCCCCCACAGCGACAGCGTCCACAGCTACGGGGCCCACCGTCAGGGGGAGCAGGCCCCTCAGGGTCCACGCCCCGTATGTCTCCGCCATCGGGGATGTACATGGTCCAGTTCCTCCCTGCCATCCCTGAGTACGACGCTAGGGGGAGGCAGATTTGGAGGCACGACCGGCCCCACGAGATTCCCTGGGAGGAGGCCTACTTCTACAGTCCTTTCGACTCAGAGGACTGCCGCGGCCTGTGGGCCGTTCGTGAGAAGGACAAGCAGTACAACGACGCAGGTAATTGGTTAGTTTAATTAATTATTTAGATTGTTTAATTAATTATTTAATTAGTTAGTTTAAATAATTATTTAACTATGTGTTCATTTTAACAGGCGTCCTCGTCAATAAACCCGCGGGGACGAGACGGACCAGAGGGCCAGCGAACATGTCGACCCTGGAGAGGGAGCTGGCCGGTGGGATCAGAGAGATCCTGCCCGGTCCCGGTGAGGATGGACGCCCGATTGAGCGGAGAGACACCACCACCAAGTACATCAACGCGACGGGCATGCTCGTGCGGGACAGGGTCCCACTGTTGTGGCCCGACTGGGGCTCTGTGCCCGATGAGATCAAGGCGCGAGTGTACAATGCACTGTCGGTGAGTTAAATATGATTTTTATTATAGAAAATAAACAATTATGAATTCAGTCCTTATAACTATTTAAAAATATTTTCTAATTAATTTATAATGTTGCAGCAATGGTTTAGAGTCCATCCTACCTTGGACTGGTGGAGAGACGAGCAGCTGAAGAACAGGTTATGTGTTTTGCTTTTTTTTGTATAAATATATTTATTGGCAGTGTACGAATATATCTAACAGTTGTGTTCTGTTAATATAGGTACTCCGAGTGGAAGAACGAGCTGTCTACGCACTACAGGACGTACCATGTGGAGCAGCGCTTGGGGCGAGCTGCAACCCCCCACGAGTTCCGGTACAGGGAGTACGAGTGGCTATGGCTGGTAGCCTACTTCGGGAGCGACAGGGTCTCGGTAAGAAAATTTAGCCTGGTAGTATATAACTTTTTAATGTTATTTAATAATTAAATTATGTAGTTACTTAATTCAATTAATTAGTTAGTTAGTTAGTTATTAGTTATTAAATTAAGTCAGTTGGTTAGTTACATAGTTAGTTAGTTCGTTACTAAATTAAATTAAATTAAATTAAATAAAATTAGGTAGTTAGTAAGTTAGTTAGTTACTAAATTAAATTAGTTAGTTAAGTAGTTACTAATTAAATTAAATTAGTTAGTAACTAAATTAGTTATTAATTTTATTTTGGTTAGTTCCTAATATTTTAATTTAGTTACTAATTTATATTTGCGTTTATATGTTTGTTGTTATAATACAGAAAATCTCGCGGACGAACAGCGACAACCGCAGGAGGAACGAGCACCCCCACCACGGCGGCGCCCGCTCCTGGAGGCAGTGGGCAGAGATGGCGAGGAGGGACCGACCGCTGAGGCCGTTGTCGTGGATTCATGCGCAGATGTATCCGGGGCGTCCCGACCAAGTGGTAAGTATTCGTCCATCTTCAATAAAAGTGTTTCATGAAATTAATTTATATATATATTTTTTAATTCGTTTATTATATTTTCTTGTCAATTAGACGGAAATAGATGCGGAGACCGACGCGATCACCTTCGGGATCGCGCGAGACACTCTGGGAGACGGGGCGTCCGACGAGGCGATCGCGGAGTTTGCCTCCACGATCGACACCCTTGAGCCGCGCTTGGCCTCTCAGATCATGCACGCGGCGGTAGGGACGGGGAACAACTACTTCTACCAGAGAGGCCTAGGCGCGGCGGGAGATGGGGTTCTCAAGTTCACGCCGGCCAATCCCAGCACGCAGCGTGCGGCTTCGACGAGAGGAGACTTGCAGACGCAGCTGCAGAGGACTCAGGCGGAGTTGGCGAGGGCGGTGGAGGCGCTCCAGCAGGCGGAGTTGGCGAGGGCCGCGGAGGCTTCGGCGCAGCAGGCCAGAGACGCATCTGTGGCGGAGATGTACCGATGGATGCAGCAGTCTTGGGAGGCCCAGCAGGCTGGACTCCAGCCCCCGCCTCCGCCACAGATGCCCCAGTTCGTCGTCCCCACTCCCCCCCCGCATCGGAGTACGCCAGCCGATCAGGACAGCCATAGCCACCGGAACTCGAACGATCCGGTCGACGACGCTACGCGTTTAGGGGGTGATGATGAGTAGATATAGTGGGTTAATTTGTACAGTATGTAGGATATTAGGGATGGATTGATGTGGATATTTGTTGGATATTTGGATGTTTGTTTGTGCATTTTCTGCAGCCCCCGAAGACGAAGAGAAATTGGGCCCGAGTTAAATTTTTTAATTTTTTTAAATATTTAGGGGTTATAGCCGACGATATTGGCATTATTTCGTCGGCTATAAGTGCTATAGCCGACGATTTTTACCAAATTTCGTCGGCTATAACCGTTATAGCCGACGAAGATGACATATGTCGTCGGCTATACCCTCCCGGCTTCCGGCAAAAAAAGCCGTTCCTGGTACCGGCGATTGGTATGGCCGACGATAGTGTCGTCGGCTATAACGGACGGATAGCCGACGACACTGTCGTCGGCTATACTTCGGGTTAGGGGCAATTACGTAATTGTTGAAGCCGACGATCTTGTCGTCGGCAATGTTCGAAGTATAGCCGACGAGTCTTTTGTCGTCGGCTATACCTAGTGTTTTATAAGCCGACGACTTACCCCGTGTGTCGTCGGCTATACTATAGCCGACGGAGCAATCCCGACGAGATAATAGCCGACGATACTTCGTCGGCTATGACTATAGCCGACGAATTAATGGAAACGGCCGACGAGATGGCGTCGTCGGCTATGACGCCTTTTCTGGTAGTGTATTTGTGCATATGACGGCTAGATGAGACTTTGATTTTTATCATTAATTTCCAAACTTCCCCTTGATAGTTGTTTCATATATGATTTTTTGACTAATTTGTAAAGGGTAAATATGGGAAAGCCAAACAAGAATATAAAGAAGTATTGGGAAAATTTAACAGGCTGTGGCAGTATATATAGGTAAAAAGGAGTGGTGAAATCGGTTCTATAAGCTCATAATATCATCACCTATCTCTTCCATTTACATACCATTTCTTTTGCTTTGCTCCCGCTCCCCGTCATACAAGTTCACTCTCGTTCCCTTTTCCCCTTCCATTACGAGGTATGACCATCATCCTATATGTTAGTTTTTAATTTTAAGTGTTTAGATCTAATAACTAATTAGAGTTTGCATTTGTCTCTTAAGCATAAATTGTTGATTTCAACATTTTTAATAATTTGGAGTTCATCAGTACAAAATTATAGGATTTTCCTCCTCAAATTTTGTTCTCTATATATTGTTCCGTCTTAAATTTGTTTTTCCAGTTTTTCAAATTAGTTCATGTGGTCTAGATCTGAATTTAAAGATATTGGACACGTAATTTTTTTCACCTTGTCTGATGTTTTATGGTAAGATCTGACCTTTATATGATGTGTGTTACATGCATTTCTTGGAAAAGATGTAATTTGATCCGAGTTAAACACACACACACACACACATCTTTTTTGAAATTTAGAGATTATAGCATATGTGACAGTGTTTTGAAAATGGTCATCGATCCCACAGTTTCAATTTTGAGAGAGAACAAAAAAACAAAGCGGTCATAGAGTCGACTTGTTACTGTTTGTTACTTCTCAATAGGTTGTTGTAATGGAGTCCGAGTCCTTGTACTAGATTAGTATATTAAGACTGATGAGGGGTCTTCTCTTTCATGGTTCTACTTGTTTGAGTTCAAATTGCTTTGGATTTTGAAACTTCGATAGCTTGATTTCACTTTGTTTTATCAATTTTTCTTTTGTTCGTGTGTATTCAATTTGAGCAATTGAGCTTGTTGAGTTTGCCTTTTGTTGAATTATATTCGATAAAATTGAATTTTGTTAATATGGGAGCTAGATATAACGAAGGAATCCATAAGTAACCTGGTGTTCATCATATTAGTTTGATAAATTAGGATTTCTGTTTCACAACTCTAATTAAGCTGAGAGAGACAAATTATGTATGTAAATCGATAATTAGTATGAAATAGCGTATAAAATGGTAAATAATTAATTATGATAAGTCGCATATGGAGCCTCATTGTGTACAATGGCGGAATCAGGATATCATCTCATATAGGGCTGTAAATTCATACATGACCCGATAACACAACTTAAAACCCGCACGAAATAAAGCGGGTCGAACCCGCACGAAATAAAGCGGGTCGAACCCGCACGATTAAAAGCGGATCAGCAGCAGGTCAACCCGCCATGACCCATTTAATAAACGGGTCAACCCGCCAACACGAAATAAACCCGCGTGACATGTTTAATAAAATTATCGGACTAAATTTTTATATAATACTCTCTTACGTAGCCCATTAAAATAAGTTTAGTAAGAACTTAGTAAATCTTTTCTCGTTTTGTTTCAATTCATGTTTTGATAGGGGTAATGCTATGAATTTTTTTGTTTTAATCTTGTTTAAATGTGTCATTTTGTCTAACGCGTCAAAATTTATTTATTAAATGGGTTAAACGGGTAACCCTTTTTGTAAATAGGTTGGGTTTGAGTTTAAATTTTTTACACGATTATTAAATGGGTTGGGTTTGGGTTTATATTTTATGACACACAACATACTTTGACTCGACACGAACCCAACATTGACAGCCCTAATCTCATAGAACCAATTCGAACATTCTAAAACTCGAGACTTTTATGAATTTTAATTCGCCAAAAGTCCTACATAAACTTAAATTTGGGAGAACACATAATGAAGTTAATCACCAGTTTAAGTATCAAATTCAGAGACAACCCAAAACCTAGGATACATTCTGAATCGAAAAGGGGGAGAAATCAGAAATATATAGGAAGAGAAAAACTTTGTATCCCTTTCGTGATTTATAGAGAACTGATACTTGAATTGAATTTAGAGATTGATTAAAGTCCAAAGCCAAAAGAATCTGAGTGTAAAATGGGGAGAAATTAAGCAGATATATATAGGTAGAGAATACTTCGAAATCATTTTGAGCCTAAAGTTCTAATTAAAATACATATATGAAACTAGAAGAACATTAAACAGATGCACTAGACAAAAGAATGAAATATATATAGATGATGGGAGGGTACTGGAACCGAAAACTAGAACAAAGCAAAAGCTAAGAGAGCTGTATATACTGAATTACTACTGATCGATAAAGCTACATAATGGTACGTATATACTGAGATATAGAAGGAGTTAAAAATCCAGGGTTGTGAAAATTGCACCTACATCTATGGTTTCTACTAATTATATCCCACACATTGGGGCAATAGCTAGCTTGTTGTGATACTCTTATAACCCACACAATATTGCAACTCTTGCAGCTCTAGCTAGGAATATGTCTCATGAAGAGGTACGAGCTGTACGACATTGTATCTTCTGCAACGTTGTAAACTGTCCATACCCTTTCTGTAATGAAATCAAACACATTTTCCAGCACGCATTAAACTGCCAAGTCAGACAACGTTCAGAGTGTTTCACTTGCACGAGGATGTGGAACCTCTTGTGTCTCCATTCTATTATCTGCAAAGAATACCTCTGCCCGGTGCCTTATTGCAGGTTTGGGGATCTCCATCTTCTTACAGTCTAGTTATTGGCGTACTTGTTTTTGGTTTGGAATTGTATTTATGTGCTTTTTTTCTTGTTTCTTTATTGCAGTGTGATAAAAGACCTAATGACGAGGTTGCGGCCTGCACCAGCGGCCTGAAGCGTGCAGCTCCCCGGAATGTGATGCAGGTCGACGATGGTGGTGAGGAGGAGTTAATTAACAACAATGACTTGTTTTTACCATATTGTAAATCGTAAATTAGAAGACATCCATCGTGTTTTATTATCTTAATTAATGCCAACTTTTCGAGAAACAATTTGAATTTTTTTTACTGAGATTCGCCAAATGCTTTTGGCAATGTCTGCTCCTCAGTAAAGTTTGAAAATTGTTTATAGTCGAGAAAGTATATCATAGTAATAGTGAATTTGGTCATGAAATTTTATAAAGTTTCAGATTTTGAACTATAAACTTCAAAAGTCATGTACATGCATGGTCTAAGAGATCGATAGGCTACCTTAGTAACCTTACCCATGTAAGTATTAAACGAAACCTACTCATTTCATCGTATTTAGGGACCATATTTTGCAATGAACGTAATTGACGTAAAGTTGTTGACATTGCTCCCTAGAATCTCCAAGCATATATATTATAACAACCTAGTGCTAAAGGTTCTTACTGCTCTTGTTGGATTAAATTTTGCACGAAGCTTTAGTACGTCCCAATATGTTGAGATGATAATAATTGAAAATGATGCATTTACAGCACACTCTCTCTATTTCTCTCCTTAAATTTTTAGACTATCAATCTTAATTTGTCTGAAATAAAATTGACAGAAAAAAAAAATACACATCCTAAAACAAACAAACAGACATGATAATTGGGTCATGATCAGCCACAACATAAAAATAGAAATTGATTGAAGGAGATTTTTTTTGTTCTAATAATAAGGATCGAGTATTAAATCGACTCTATGAAAATATCAGTAATGATAAAAAAAAAAAAATCATTGTCACTCTTTTCATATTTGAATATATGGTTGATAATCCGATACTTGTTTCTATAATGAAACTTATCTTTAATTCTTTATAAAAGAACTTTTCAAACCTAAACAATAATGTATATAGTGTACCTTATAAATTTGTGTACATAAACTCATGAACGATTATGGTCGAAAACAAGAGATCAGAATATTTGAAAAAAAGAGAAAGAAAGCTCCAAATCAAGAAGACCATGCCCCACCCTACATCATTCCAATCACGCCATGCCTCCTTCCCTTCACAACCACCGCTCGTACTTCGTGGTTCTCCATCAGCCCTCTCCTCCGCCTTACACGTGTCAACCATGCAATGGGCCGCTGCCCTCTGATTTCATTTCTTTCTTTGTGCTCCCGTGTGTGTGTGGCTCAAACCCAATCTAAATTCTTTCATCCGCTCAGATTCTGTCACGTCGTAGGGCTCTGTTCCTGTGGACCCTCGCTTCTTTAGGGAGCTTCCTTCCTTCCCGTTAAAGAAAAGAAAGATTGTAGGGGGCATATTTGGAAACGTGTGAGAAGATTCCAAAATTCCTCCGGGCATTGTTGGCTGATGGTGACGTGGTCAAGTTTAGCCACGTTTTGGGTGAATCTAGTGGTTGAGAATTTTTTGTTGTTACTGGTCGTGGGGTGCTACTCTTCCCACAGTTACAGGAGCAAGATATTTTAAGAGGGAAAACCACATATATCTTTACGTTAATTTTTTATTTTTTTTTACATAGAAGGCATATCTTTTCATTATTGCATCTCGATGTTTACATTTTCCTATTTTTCCCCTCTTGAGAACGTTTTGGGTGTTTTTGGTGATATATATAGCCAGAGAGTTTCCTCTATGTCGTTTTATATAAAATAATAATAATTTTTCTCTTACAAGTATACATTTCAGATTCGAACATATAAAAACTATGTACTTCAGAAGAAAAAAAATAACAAGAAATGAAACATTATACGTTATCAATTCAATAATCATATGTAATATTCGAATCCCGATTAGAATGTGTGACCCGTTGAAACAGTTCATACATTATCATAGTAAACAGAATGTATCAGGAGATTAAGTATCTTGCACCGATGTCTTGTATAATTACTTTTGTGTAGAGAGAATTTGAAGGCAAATTTTTTTATCACTTACAAGGAACTAGGAAAAACAAGAAGTTTAAGGACTGAGAAATGTAAAAACTTAGGAGTATGGATTTTCTTTGGAGTAGTTTTCGGGGTTCGAGACCAACGAGGTTTATGTGGACACAGAGAGTGAGATGTACCCTAAATTACACACGTAGAACACAACACATTGAATACCACCATGCATCTCGCCACACCTCTCCACTCAAGAAGAGTCAAAACCCAAAAAACCAAACACAAGGCTAGCTGCTCTCTCTTACTTTGCTCATTATCAACCATAAAATCTCAACTCCCCCCACTCTCTCTCCTCTGTCACTCCTCCTCACCACCGCCTTTCTCTCTATTTAATCCCCCTCCTGTCTACCTCACACCTCCCTCCCTTCAACTCCCTCTCATTCCATCTCCAACCACACCATAAGAACACTTCATTCCTCTCCATCACCAGAACAACATACACACTGTGTTCAAATCATTATCGAACTCCAAAAATTACTTGAGATAGAACATTCTCGAAGAAAATGAAGGATCATAGGATGTGCGAGCTCTGCGACCAGCGCGCCGCTCTCTACTGCGCCTCCGACTCCGCCTTCCTCTGCCTGCGCTGCGACTCTACGGTTCACGGCGCTAACTTTCTCGTCGCTCGCCATGTCCGCCAGCCCCTCTGCTCCAACTGCAAATCCCTCGCCGGAGACCCCTTCTCCGGCGGCGACACTGTCCGCACTGATCACTGGCTCTGCTCGTCCTGCTCGCCGGAGGACGATGATTCGTTCTCGTCGTCGTCGTCTCTTGATTCGGCTTGCTCTGCATGCGTCTCCAGCACCGAGTCTTTAGCCGGGACGGCGACGACGACGACAGCTAAGGTATGTCTCCGGAGATCCGGGAGCTCGGTGACTGATGTCTCCGGCAAGGACTCGTACGTTCCGGCGAGATTCACAACTAGGTTTAGGAAGATGAGGAGTGCTCCGTCGGACGCCAGAGCGGAGGGTACTTTCGTAAATTGGTGCAAGAAGCTTGGGATGAGCAGTGGTGACTCTGCCGTGGTGGTGTCGTCGGCTTCTCATGCTTTAAGGTTTTGCTCGGCGCGGCTGCCGGGGGTGCCGTTGAGAGTGTCGCTGGCGGCGTCGTTTTGGTTCGGGGTGAGACTAGGCGGGGACAGGGTGGTGTCGACGTGTAAGAATCTGAGAAGGGTGGAGGAGATATCGGGAGTGCCGGCGAAGCTGATCCTGGCCGTTGATGCGAAGCTCGTTCGGGAACTGAGAGTGAGGAGATCAGGGAGGGCTGAGCTAGAGGAGGGATGGGCGGAGTGTTGATATGAGGCTGGAGGTTTGGCACCTGCTCGCGGTGGCATTGCAGAAGAACAAACTCAACAAAGTGTGGAGTGTCCATTGAAGTAGATAATCAGTCAATAGATTTGGGTTTGGACTGTGGGGAGTGAGAAAAAAGATTCAAATTAGCTTTGTAATTTTAGTTTTTGGATTTTTAATCTTTGGGAAATTATGGTCCATGGATTGTGCCCCTTTTTTTTGTGGTGTTTCTTAGCACCATTGAAACAGTATACTGTTGAAAACCGGGGGATCTTGGCCATGATTTTCATTTGGGTAACCAGTGGTTTAGACTTTAGAGTAATCCAGGAGCCCTTGATCGTATTGATGGTTGCTAGTGCTCTTAATTAATGATATTTCGTCTGTTTTTTCTTTGGAATTAAAATCTTTCATCTAGTTCTAAATAACTAGCAATATCGGAGAATCCGTGAGGTGTGTATTTGATCGAATTTGGGGTCTCCGACCACCGAAAATAGCTAGGGTTCTTAACCATAATATCTCCAAATCTACTCTGTACGTATTTTTAACCAACGGATTTAGGTTTGTTTTGAATCAAATTTGGATCGGTGATGCAATCTTCAAGTTCAAATAGAAGTTTCACTATAGGTAAAATCACGGTGTACGTACTGATCCTCAATGCTGAATACAAGCTTGTCCAAAATCTTTCGGTCATTGTAACTAGGAAGTTTGATAATTCTTCAATGTCGAATCAAAATTGGTTGTATAAACCATGTATTCGGAATACATCAGTAGAATAGGTAATTAAGTATATATGTACAGCAGTAGAATCGGTAAGGATGAGCTTGGTTGAACAATGTTTAATCTTACGGATCCTTATTAATTTTACCGTTATATGAACTTATGAATTATTCATTAATTAAACAAAATATATTATTCAATAATTTGAAGAGAGGAAAACTGTCATACACCTCTTTTTTGTTGTTGTAAATCTATTTGGTGGGTTCATAATTTGTTTTGATTTGAGCGAGATAAGAATTTTGGGCTATTAATTGCTTGGTATATAGAATCTTGTTTGTGAAATAGACTAGTTTCATGCACACAATCAAAGCGAATTTGACTACATGCACGACATTTTGCTTGATACGTGGTATTCGATCGGTGTTTTGGGTAGGTGCAAGTTTGTTGATATTCCTCATGAGAACACATTGAACACACTTCGTTTAATCGATCATTTCTCACAAGTTAACTTACTCCTGGCCAAGTGACTTTCAAATCTTGTCTAATAAGCAAAACAAAAATCTTCATATATGTAGCCAGTGTGGTGGTAAATTTGCCATGTATCATTATGAAAAGCAACCACAGGAGCAAGAGATATATGAGGATCTAAATAGGCAAGTTGGAGACATAATGGGGCTAGCTAAGTAGCTAGGTTCATAGTTTGAGTATAAAGAAAGATCACAACAATAGGCTATAAGGTAGATATTTCTTGAAAAATAATAACAAATGTGAGGACCAAATTATATGATTTGATTCTGAAAGTCGAGGCATTGAGAAGGGTTGGTGGTGGAGGAAATAACAATAATTGTGGCTGCAGTTAGAAGTTGTTGCAAGAATCCAATGAAAAGAGAGAGTAGTGGGACTTTGTTCATCAATAATCAATTGGACTTTTTTTTGTTTTCTTTTTTGTTTTCTTTTTCTTTTTCAAAACGACTGAAGAGCTAACTCCTCGCTTTTAGTCAGAAATTTATTAAAAAATAAAAATAATACAACACAAACAGGACATTCCCATTGCTGTACTAAAAACACTAAATTGATACCAAACAATTTTCACAGAAATAATAAGCAAACTATTGAAATCTGTAAACTGCCGTTAAGGACAAATCTTTCTCATATATCCGATCAATGAAAGCAAGCAGACCATCCCACCATTTATACCCAAAATTACAGGCACCAAAGTTAGTCAACGCATCCGCCACCACATTCCCTTCCCTGTAAATATGAGAAACTCTACAATGCATCTGACGAGCAATATAGAGGCAATTAATCCAAGCAACTCTCAATCGCCATGGAACAAGCTTAGGATTCCTGAAATAATGAACTACTAATGAAGAATCAGTTTCTAGCCAAAGACGGGTCCATCTCTTTGCCCAGGCAATTCAAAAAGCCTCAATAACTGACAAAACCTCTGCATCAATGGCACTATGAACCTCCACTTTTCTTGCAAAAGCCCCCATGAGCAACCCCTCATGATTTCTATAAATACCACCAAAACCCGCTGTAACAGATTCACGAAAAGAACCATCAGTATTGACTTTTACTCAATTGTCGGGAGGAGGAACCCATCGAACATAAGTGAATTTCGGAGCTTTAAGACGCAAAGGTGAGAGACGAAGCACCTGAAACATATCCTGCACTCCTGAAATTCTCTCACATAGAGCAAAAGAAATCAAAGCAGACTCCCTCAGGGCAATCAAAAAAGAATCCTTGAACCTCAGTAAATCAAAAGTTGCCTCCTCAAATATGATATTGTTTCAATAAGTCCATATGCACCACAAAGCATTACAGAAAGTAAAACTTCATAGCTTTCTGTTACTATATGTCATACTGTCTAAGAACTCCTGAGAGATTAGGTGCAAAAGAGATCTACCTGGGGGCAAAGAAACTCTGAACCAAGAAGCTAGTCATTGCCAGAAAGCATTGATTATGTGGCAGCCAAAGAACAGATGAATCAGAGTCTCGCCGCTCAAGCTACAAAAAGAACATTTAGAACACAATGAAGTCCCACGTCTTTGTAAGGCATCATCAGTCAACATCCTGCCATGAATGACTTTCCAAGCCACCAGACTTTTCCTTGGCTGAATGGCTTTTTGCCAAATCCATTTACTCCACTTAACTGTAGGACGTGAAGGGGAGAAAAAGGAGAAAGCAGCATTTGTAGTTGTTGACAGTAGCCACAGAGGGGCTACACAGGCCCACAGACCCGCAGCCAGCGTGCCCCGGGCCGAGCTGAGGCTCGGAGCAGGATCACCAGCACCCGGACCCGAGGCCAGCAGTCTACCTTGTGACCAGGGGCCCGGGAACCGGGGATGTCAGCCTGCTGAACAGACCACCAGAGCTGCCATTTTATATGTGAACAGAAGGAAACTAGTCTCACATCGAAGAGTAAGGCCAGACCTCACGCTCAACCACCTATATAAGGACCTCAACTGCCCTCATAAATAGGTAACTGATTTCTTCTACTGCTTATCATTCCAGCTTAAGTTATCTATTTATCCCATCAATACTAACTTAGGCATCGGAGAGGAGAAGACCGGCCCTCCCGGTATTCCCCTTAGTGAGCAGGTTTACAGGAGGAATACATATCAAGATCTACCAGTCTCTACCAGGCCTACGGGTTTGTGCAGAAACAATTGGCGCTGTCTATGGGAAGAGATTATTTGATCCACGAAAAAGTTGCGTTGCTCTACCGGAGGGTAGAATCCGATCGATCCTTTGAGAGGCAGTTTGAAAGCAAATCCGCGATCCGGACGCTATGGAAGGAAGGAAGATGAAAGCTGGCGGGAGAGGGCTGAAAGAGCGGGTCCAGGCCCCCGGCCGGGCCCAAAACCCTAAAACTGAGGTCAACACGAGGTTTGTCCCTTCTCCCGACCGGGACGGAACCCTCGATCGCCAGGACTCCGACGACCCTGACCGGAGCGACGAGGGGAGGGAGATAAAAAAGATGAAGGCAGAGGTCGCGCGATTGCGAGAGGAGGGCAATCAAGACCGACTAAAGGCGGATGCCCGGTACCAAGAGTTGGAAGTGGTAAACATCGCCCTACTGGCGGCTCTGGAGAAAGGACACCGGCATGACACCTCTCGGGCGGCAGCACGACCCGTAAGCGAAGGTAACGAGTTCCCACACCTAGAAGTGGGACAACCTACGGGGAGGAGAAAGACCGCGCATGTGCCCACGCCACTCTTTCCGGAAGCTCTGAGGGATTCCGGGCCGGTTGAGCCCCCATACCGAGCGAGTTTGGCATCGGGTGAGCAGGACAGCTCCACCGCAAGGGCGCTTCAGACGCTCTCCTCCTCGGTGTCGGACATGAAGGGCCGGTTGGAGGCCAGCGAGAGAAGGACGAGGCGACCGCAGGACAGTGCTCGATTCGACAAACGCACTGGACCTTTTCCACACCGGGTTAGGGAATCCAGCAAATCAGGTAACCAAAAGTCCCTGAAACTGACGTACTCAGGAATGAGCTGTCCATACTAACACCTGGACAGTTTTAAATCACAGACGGGCACAAAGGGCTACTCAGATGCCACGTGTTGCAATGTGTTCCAAGAGACGCTCTCGGGGGAGGCATTGGGCTGGTTCTACGAGCTGCCAGTGAACTCGGTGGAAACGTTCGAACAGCTGGCTGATAAGTTCGTCGGCCGATTCGTCCTCAGAGCCAAGGCGGCCCAAACGTCAACGGTCCTTTTTGACTGCATGCAGACGGACCGAGAACCACTGCGCGCGTTCGTTAACCGATGGCAGATCGCTACGGCCAGGGTCAGAAACCTGGATAAGAAGATCGCTGAGATGGCATTCAAGAAAAGGTTGAGGCCCGGAGAACTTTCGTATGCCCTGTGAGTAAAGGAGCCGCTCGGGTATGACGAGCTGATGGCCGTGGCCGTCAGGCACGCCCAAGCGGAACACGAGACGTATGGGGATAAGATGCCCAAGTGAAGGTCGGACGACCTGCTGCCAACACCCTCCTATGAAAACAAGGTCGGGCGACATGATCGCAATCGTACGCCTACGACCGGTAAGAAAACCGAAGTATGGGAAGATCGGTGACCCCGCCGGAGCGCCAACGGGAGTTTATGGGAAGGTCGAAGACCACCGCCTCTGCGACCAGTACAACCCATGGCAGCAGAGCCAGCATAGCGACAACCGCGGGCCCTGGCCGTAATGCCTGCATTGCGACAGGAGAAGACACTGGCCATTATGCCAGCAGGAAAACCTGATGACCCAACTCTCCGGGCTAACAACCACCGACCCCAGAGAACGGTC
Organism: Potentilla sterilis; assembly: GCA_963682095.1. Classification (NCBI taxonomy): domain Eukaryota; kingdom Viridiplantae; phylum Streptophyta; class Magnoliopsida; order Rosales; family Rosaceae; genus Potentilla; species Potentilla sterilis. Next base: position 12,383,839 of record OY821754.1, read on the forward strand.
GTGGATGACTGGGTCCGGACAGATGATCCGCAAAGAGACGGGCAGGGTGCCCGAAACGTAGGAAGCATACGCACCCGAGTCCCCGGGGGGATCGAGGTGCACGGCAGAATAAATATGATACATGGTGGGGACCACATTGATCGACTCACCCGGAGCTCGAAGAAGCGGTGCCTAAGGTCGATCATGGGAAATGAAGTATATGCCTTTGGGGGAGGAAGCGGCCAGGCCGCCAAAACCGGATGGAACTCGGTCACGTTCTATGAAGAAGAAGAACCGGAGGACCTGATCCAGCAGCACAACGATCCCTTCCTCATTACGGTCCAAATAGACCACTGGATAACCAGCCGCATGTTAATCGACACCGGGACTTCTGTCAACGTGATGTTCAGAGAAGCATACAAGGGGCTGCACCGGGGGAGGGGCAAGTTATCTCAGGATAACGAGCCACTGATAAGCTTCTCCGGCGAGGTGGTCCAGCCTTTGGGATCGGATTATCCGCCAAAGTTGCGTTGCTTTACAGGCACCAAAGTTAGTCAACGCATCCGCCACCACAGAGTCCCTATGTTGTGGACTCGGTGGGCCGATGTGTCCGAAGAGATCAAGAGGGAGGTGAACAACGCCGCGTCGGTGAGTAATTTAAAAAATTTAATTTATTTATCGTAATATTTAATAATTTTCGGTATTGTTATAATTGTAAAACTAATAAAATATTATCTTTCAGGCATACTTCGAGATTGCCGAACATAAGCAGGATTGGGCGGACTCGATGCAAAACTCGAGGTACGTTGGGAATTCCTCATCTTATAATTTGAAATATTTTATGATATTAATAATATTTCTAATGCACTTTTATTTTTGCCGTAGGTTCAAAGAGTGGAAGAACGAGCTCCGTTCCCATTTTAACGAATACGACAACCGTGGTCGTATGGGTACTCCCAGAGAGTTCATATTCAGGGAGTACGAGTGGCGTTGGTTGAAGACAGTAGACTTCAACAACCCACTTATGCAGGTAAATACTAAACTTAACTATAAATGTTTATTTTGTTAAAATTTTAATTATTAGTTTAATTATTTTATAATTATTACACTAATATTTTTTTATGCATTTTTCTAATATTTTATTATTTGTTTGAAAGAACGGTCTCGGATAAACTCTGCGAACCGCCGCCGTAACACAACCCCCCATCGTGGTGGTTCTAGGCCGTTTGCACAATATCAGGAGGAGGCGCTTAGAGATCATCCTGATAGCAACCCGTACGTGGAGACGTTTAAGATCGCTTATCCATAAGCGACAGAACAGCTCGTAAGTCGTTGATTACGATTTAAAAATTTTAATTATTAATTTTACTTAATTATATATTTGTTAGAATATTAATTATTTTTTTTCCCGTTCAATTAGGAGAGGGTGAACCGGGCCGAAGAAGAGGTGTTCCAGCAAGTAGTTCGGGAGACACAACCAAACATTTCAGAGGCAGATCTGGAAGAAGCCCTGCGCCAGGTAGACCGATCGAATGTCCAAACGGCAGTGAGGATGTTCGACGCAGCCTTCCCAGAGCGGTCAAACCAATACTACTGCCGGGGTTTGGGAAGTTCTGGAATATGGCTCCTGAAGACCACTAAGGGAGGTCAAAAGAAGGGAGGCGGGGACACCCAACAGATGAGGGGGGAAGTGCAGAGATTGGCCGCAAGATTGGCGGCCGAGTCCTAGAGATCACAGGACCTACGCCGCAGAACACAGTAGTATCATTTGGATATGGCCAGTTGGCATGCTGAATGCGACAGAGTTCGGCAACACAACTACGCCGGCCAACAAAACTGGTGGTGTGAGATGTTCGCGGCACAACAACAAACCCTTGAACCCCCGCCCCCGTTTCAGCCGTTACTTGAACCTCCAATGCCTCAACCTCCCGAGTTCGGTCAGCAGGATGACGAGCAGGATGCTGGGGATGACGTGGTGGACTTTAGTGCTTTAGGTGATGATTAGGGTTATATTTTATGTATATTGGAACACATTAAATAATAAGTCATTTAGACGTGTTTCTTGTTGGTGTAAATGCATGGACTGTCTTTGTGATTTGCAGGTTGCTTGGAATGGTAATTTAGAAAATAATTTAATTTTTTTTCCCCAAATGTAAGAATAGCCGACGATTTTGGCATTATTTCGTCGGCTATAAGCACTATAGCAGACGATTTTTACCAATTTTCGTCGGCTATAAGTTTTATAGCCGACGAAAATTACCTTATTTCGTCGGCTATAACTAATTAATGCCTATTAAAATATTAATATGTTCTGACGAAATAACCGACGAAATAGATAAAATCGTCGGCTATATTGCAGAACAAATAGCCGACGAATTTCGTCGGCTATTGTTTACGATATCGTCGGCCATAGTCGAAAATACCCGACGAATTTCGTCGGATATTTTGCCAAGGTTTGGCCGACAAAATGATTTTTCGTCGGTAAAGTCGTCGGCCATACTCGAATATAGCCGACGATTTCGTTATTTTCGTCGGCCATTGGTATTATCGACGGCGTTTTTCCGACGAATTATAGCCGACGAAAATTTCGTCGGCAGAAGGAATAGCCGACGAAATTTTTGCTTAGTCGACGCAATTTTTTTCGTCGGCTATTCTATCCGATCTGGTAGTGCCATAAATCGAGGTATCCCACCGAAAGAACTCTTCCTCTAACACAGGAGACTTCTTCCCACAGGCTAGAAACCCTGCAGGATTACTATTGTTGCCGCTGAAATATTCCAACAAGTACGGGGCATTCTAACATATATTCCAACGGTACGGGGCATTCCACCGGTTGAATTTATTCCACATTTACAGCCAAACAACAACGGCTCGATATTCCCCGGGAGAAGTCTTCCTCTAACACAGGAGACTTCTTCCCGCAGGCTAAAAACCCTGCAACAATATTATGTACAGGCTACGATATTCCAACCGTAGTGCCTGCTCCAATTCAAGGGTTTCCTAGTCGTCGGTCCATCCAGCTTCAACCATTGGATGTGGTATCACACTGGCCATTATTGCACTTGCTTATTGCTCTCCTACGGAATAACCGGTTAAGTGAACTGAGACATTCCTACGGACAGCCGTGTACAACTTAACGGATCCAATGTACCACCGGGCTTTATAAACCCGGGAGACTTGATCCTCTAACACAGGACAACTCTTCCCGCAGGCTAAAAACCTTGCACATACCTCATGCCTGTACGAGCAAAGGCTACGAAACGATCGGGGATGTCTCCGGTACCAACACGGGACCGCTTCACCCCGGGAGACTTGATCCTCTCATACAGGACAACTCTTCCCGCAGGCTAAAAATCCTGCACAATACCTCAGGCCTGTAAGAATAAAGGCTGGAAAACCAACGAGAATATTGACCAGTACCAACACGGGACCGCTTCACCCCGGGAGACTTGATCCTCTCATACAGGACAACTCTTCCCGCAGGCTAAAAACCCTGCACATCCTATATGCCTGCAGAAACAAAGGCGGTAGGAAACGTGGGGACGACGACCGAGGCTCTCTTGGGCACGCCACCCCACTGGGAACTCTTCTAACAGAGGGCACGTTTCTCGCTTATACATTTTCACCTCGTCAACCACTGTTTAAATCAACCGGTCCCTCTGCGGCGACGGTTCTAAAACTTGGGGGACACGTTCATCTCGTGCACAAATATCCACCGGATTTTCCCGGAACATAGCACGGCGGATCTCAACGTCACATCATCCCATTCGCTATATTCACCGGGTTTTCCCGGATCATAGCACGGCGGATTTCAACGTCACATCATCCCATTCGCTATATTCACCGGGTTTTCCAGGAACATAGTATGGCAGATTTCAACGCCACATTATCATCTCATGTACTACATCTTTTACCCATATGCAACTGTCAGCATCAACATCATAACCATGCACTCATCACATTACGCATCATCATAACATGTTTATTCGAACGCCCGACCAAGTCTAATCTTAAACGCGGACTTGGGTGGCTAGGGCACCGATAGGTAAGTGCCCCAGCGGGTCTGCGGGCCTGTAAAGCAAGACATATTTAAGTCCCCATTCAAGATAGCACTTGACCGGAAACTTGGGGGACTTGTTGACAGTAGCCATAAGAGGGGCTACCCAGACCCCTAGACCCGCAGCAAGGGCTCCTGGACCCGGCTCAAGGCCCGGGAGTTCAGCACCTGGTCCGGCACCCGGGCAGACCTTACTAGTAAGCGGGACCCGGGGACAGGGGACAACAGCTCCCCAAACAAGGGTCGAAACAGTCCAGTAATACATGCAGAAGGGGGCCAGTCCCACATCGAAAGGTGAGGCCAGCCCTCACGCCCGGCAGCCTATTTATGAGTTTCAACTACCCTCATTAATAGGTAATCAATACTTCAACTATTCATTCCCGTTTAAGTTCTCAGTTTACTCCAACCATACTGACTTAGACATCGGAGCGGAATAGACCGGCCCCGCCCGGTATTTTCTTAGTTAGCAGGGTTTGCAGGCAGGAATAACACCAAGATCCACCTGTATCTGTGAGTCTACGGATTCAGACAGAAACAATCGTGACTCCTGCATATAGCTTAGTTCAGGAAGTCACGCACAAACAAGTAAAATCGTGACAACTGCATATAGCTTAGTTTAGGAAGTCACGCACAAACAGTTAACACAATTATATAACAAATGAAAGTAAACAAGAAATCCGCCGACCCAAAAATGAAGCCAAGATTTTGCCATCTTAAACTAAAGAAAAACAACTCACCCTTTGTTTTCTTTTAAAACCCGACTTCTCTTACTAAAAAAGAATACAAGTCAACTAGTGACAAAATCGCATATAAATTCCTTTAAAAACATTTCAGGATAATGTAATTGAAACCACAGATGGAAACCACATTTCCAAAACCATCACAACTCGAGAATTATAAACTCACACTGCACAATCAACCAATAAAGAAGTAATTCTACAATTACTCTTTCAATACATGCAAGCATGAGACCCAGATTACCCCAACCTGGTTACCCCTCATGACGTGCAACGGCAGACAGACTAGAGCTCTAACTGATCGTAACCAATCACCCGGCCAAAGGCTTGGTTCCAGATATAAATGCCTCGTCAAAACAGTGACCGTCTGAAGACAAAAGTACCCCACAATCGTGGCCGTCCGAAGACAACAGTAAACACATGTCACACATCTCACATATTCATAATTATGATAATTTCATAACCAAATGAATTCACCCAAATGCACAAACTCAATATATATATATTTCACGTAAATATAAATATATATATATATACGTAGACATTCACTTAGGAATAATCCACTAATTCCAACTATAGTCATTGATCGTAAAATACTTAAAAAATCATTTTTATATTAAAATCATTTTACTTACCAATGAACCGTAGTCGATCAAGTTCATTCAATTTAAAATAAATATCATTTCCATAAAACAATTTTGCATATAACGATCCGTTACTATAAATTAACTCGTATTATATATACGAACATTGTGAGGTTTACTCACCTCAACTCTCGCTGCGTCTTCTCTTAAGACAAATATTAACACGCGTAGTCCCCATCAAGCACTTGAGTGCCAAAATCTCAACTTAATAACAATAGGAACTAAAAGACTTCATTAAATCTTTCAAAATATACTACAAACACCCATCCCTCCAATATATTAAATAGATAATTACCCAAAACTACAATTTTGTACTCATAATTACCAATTGCAAGATCTGATTTTTTTATACCACTAGCAGGATTTAACACTAACAGACTTTTAATCCGTCCAATGTTAAATGACATAATTAACCCTGAAAATCTAAAAATTACAACATATGCCATCTATATATAATTAAAAAAAAAAAAAAAAAACCCACAACCCAAACTCTCCTCTTCTCTTCTCCTCTCCTTCCCGACCAAAATCCCTAACCCTAATTTGCAATTGAGCGGGCGGCGGTGGCAGAGCAACGGCGGAGGTGCGAAGGCGCGAGGGAGAGAGGCGGAGGCGGAGGCGCGAGGCAGAGGAGCGAGGCGGCAGCGAGCGAGGCAGAGGCGCGAGGCAGCGACCGAGCGAGGCAGACCTCTCCTCTTCTCCTTCCCGATCCGGAGCAGAACGAGGCCGGAGCGAGGCGAGGTTCGGGTGCCGAAGGCGCGAGGCGAGGCCGGTGAAGGCGGGGCTGCGAGCGCGCGAGGCCGGTGAAGGCGAGACTGCGAGGGCGCGAGGCTCGAGGGGGGAGGCGCGGCGAAGGGTTCGAGGGCGGAGGCGCGGCGAGGCTAGGAGGCGAGGCCGGTGAAGGCGAGGAATCGAGGCGCGAGGGCGAGGCAGGAGCGAGGCTCGACGGCAGAACGAGGCCGGAGCAAGGCGAGGCGAGGCGAGGCGCGACGGCAGATCGAGGCCGGAGGCGGACGACGACGACGACGACTAGCGAGGTAGCAGAGGCGGAGCCAGGGGGACCGAGCACGACGGCGGAGCCGGGGGGACTTTGGCGCGACGGCGGAGCCGAGGGGACCGAGGCGCCACAACTCCTCTCCCTCTCTGCCTCTTTCTCTCGTCTCTCTCTCCCTCTCTCCCTCACCCTCTCTGGCTCTCTCTCTCTGCCTCTCTCTCTCTCTTTCTCTCCCTCTCTGCCTCCCTCTTTGGCTCTCTTTCTCTCTCTCTCTCTCTCTCTTTGTGTGATATTCGATTTGTTGTGTATTGATTTGATTGTTTTGTGTTTGGAATTGATTTGTTGTGTGTTGAAATTGATATGGTGTGTGTTGGGATTTTTGCTTGTGTTGGGATTTTTGCTTATGTTGATTATGGTTGAGATACTGAGGATCAGTAATATTGAAACGCGGCGGTGGACGGCAGAGCTACTGAGGGTCAGTAGTATTAAGACGGCGGAGCTACTGAGGAGGAGTGAGGGATCTGAATTTTTTTTTGGGAGAATTAGGGTTTTGAGTGGGAGATATTGAGGGTCAGTAGTATTGGAGCGCGGCAGAGGACGGTGGAGCTACTGAGGGTCAGTAGTATTGAAGCGCGGTGGAGGACGGCGGAGCTACTGAGGGTCAGTAGTATTAAGACGGCGGAGCTACTGAGGGTCAGTATATTAGGTTGACTTCTGAGGATCAGTAGCATTAGGCTCACTGAAGGTCAGTAGTATTAGGTTGAGTTCTGAGGATCAGTAGCATTAGGCTTAATGAGGGTAATTGTGTAATTTAAGACTTAACTAATTCTGTTAGTTTTGGATGGAACCTTGCTAATGGTAATTTAAAAAGAGGACCTTGTTATTGGTAATTATGTACTCAAAATTGTAGTTTTGGGTAAAAACCCCTATATTAAATTCTCCATTCACTTAAACAAGTGGTCATGTCCTTCAATTTTGCTAAGGACACCCAAACGACATCCAAATCCTTTTTAAACCTTCTCATCACCGAATTCTCTTCATTTATGAATCCAAGCACAATCAATGATCACCACCAGCACATACAGAATCAAGCATCAACTTCACAAAGATAAACTCAAGAACTTAATAGTAACACGAATACTACTCTCCCTTCACTTCGAATAACTAAATGGTTAAACCACTAATGATCAAGAACAGACAAACAAAACATGAATTGAAGAACACAAAATCAGGAAAACAAGTCACTCACAGACACGCCAGAAGCAGGGTTGCCACCGGGTCGCCGTCGTCAGCTTGCACTTCATGAAGGAAGCAACTCCACGTTGAGCCGCCTCCAAGCACGCCAGAACCGAAGCCGGTTCACTGCCGGGTGGCCGCCGCAAGGCTGCTCTTCAACTCAGCCGCCGCAGCAGCCTCCAACGCACCCCAACGTTGACGAAACCTTTCTCAAAGGAAGGAGGAGAACCAGAAGATGGCTGCCTCGAGCCCCGGCTTCGCTTGGAGCGTGAGCTGCTTCACCACCCACGGTGGCTGGCTTAAATGAAAGAGGAGGAATAGACGATAAGTTTGAGGGGTGGCACGCACCGTGGTGTGGCCGGAAGACGGAGAACGGAGCAAAAGAAACTCTGCTGGCAAAAAAGGAAATAGATGAACAGTGCACGTGGCGGCTGTGATATTTTGGGAAATTCTGATATTTTCGGAAACTTTTACTATTTATAGAAATTTCAGATTTTGGAAATAACTTCAACATGTCGTACCTTCTTCATACGATTTCCGTTTCACGCGTGCCACGTGTCTACGAACTCGTATCGTCGAGCTCTACGACTTTCGTGAAGAGAACTTTTCGAAATTCACGACGGATCAAAAGGTCAACTTTTAACCCTCTTAAAAACGCTTTTGAATAATAATTCGACCGAACACTTATGCTCACTCTCGATCCACATTATTTCACTAACTTCTAACTTAATAATTCCAAGTAAACACTCGAAATTAATAATGAATTTCTCAGATATTACACAAGACCTGCTGAATTACAATCCGGCGCCTATGCGCATACTTTTCAAGGAATACTGACGACTTGGCTTTGTTCACTACCTGACCCGAATTCCGGGCACACTCATCCATAAAATTCATCAGGTTGCGAAGACTTCGTGGATTACTTTGCATAAAGATCATTACATCATCTGCAAAAAGGACATGCGAAGGAGGGTTGACCTTCTTAGAAGCTGCAATACGAGTAATTTGACCTTTAGAAATCAGCTGAGACAACCCCCTACTTAAAACCTCCTCAGCCAAGCAGAAAAGTAAAGGTGGTAACAGATCTCCTTGTCGAACCCCACGGGAATATTGAAAAAACCCACACGACTGGCCATTCACCTGAATCGACAGCCAAGCAGATTGCAGGACTTTTTCAATCCAATTTATAAAAACCTGGTCAAACCCAAAAGCTCTCAGAACACGAAGCAGAAAGCTCCAATCCAAGGTGTCAAAAACTTTGTTAATATCCAACTTTAAGGCTATATTGCCCCAATTAGATTTTCTGTCTAGAAGGTTGACACACTCAGAAGTAAGAATAATTGGGTCTGAAATTGAGCGGCCCTTGAAGAACCCACTTTGGTTGGCAGAGACAATGCGAGAGGTCACTGCACCCAGCCTGTCAGCTAAAATTCTAGTAATAATCTTGAAGACAAAATTAGCCAGAGCAATCGGCCTGAAATCTGAGATACTGTCTGCCTCCTCTTTCTTGGGAATAAGAGTTACTAGATTGGAATTAAGATGCGGCAGAATAAAACCATCCTCAAAGAAGCTAACAATCGCTGCCACAACATTCTCAGCAACTATCCCCCAACAAGAATGGAAAAAAAACCCACTAAAACCATCCAAACCTGGGGCACTAGACCCATCCAGACTTATAACAGCCTTATGAACCTCCGCTTTATCAGGTTTACTAGTGAGGCAATTATTTTCCGCCACAGTCACAAGAGAAGGAATAACACGTTCCACTAGCCCAGAATCAACAATATTGGAGTCCCTAGAGAACAAAGAGCTGAAGTGATCAATCACGTGGGAGGCAATCTGATCATGATCATATAACCTCTGTTGTCCCACTTTAAGAGAGACTAAGGATTTATGAACCCGCTGGACCTTTAACATATTGTGAAGAAAAGCAGTATTTCTATCACCCTCCACTAACCAACGCACCCTTGTTTTACTCCTAAAAAAAGACTCTTGCATGGACAAAGCACTCTGATACTCCATCATAACCTCATCCTCTCTTCTCAAGCGATCTTCTGTTGACCCCAAATCTGAAATTTCAATATGCAAATAATCCAGCAATTGCTTCGTAGAATTGACCCGAATATTTATATCCCCAAAAGAGGTTACGTTCCATTCCTTCAACCACCCCTTCAAGGCTCGTAATTTTGCAGCCAAAACATACATAGGACAACCAGAAACAGATTGATTACACCAAAAATCTCTTACCATATCAATGAAACCTGGATGCTTTAGCCACATACTTTGAAACCGAAAAGAGGCTTCGGGCACAAAAGGCAATATGGAGCAAGTTACCAGAAGAGGATGATGATCAGAAGTGGCTTTGGTGAGAGTCCGACATTCAACTGACATTCATGCTTCAAACCATTCTAAATTCGCAAAAGCCCTGTCCAACTTAACATCTGTAATGCGGTTCGTCCAAGTGAAGAAAACTCCCTTAGTGTCCACCTCCAACAAACTACAAGACGTAAACATCTGCTGAAAATCACGACAAGCAGCAGCACTAGGCACGTTGCCACCTCTCTTTTCATGAGCTCCAAGGACACAGTTAAAGTCCCCTAACACTAGCCATGGGCCCTGAACAAAATTTTGCTTAACAGTCATTAAGTCATCCCACAATTGATAGCGACCTCTAATTGTTGTTTTAGCATATATTGCTATTATCAGACACTGCACCCCATCGATAGAGAATGCAACTGTAACTTGTTGATCTGTAGAGGAAAGCAACGTAGGCCTGACACTGACATGGCATAATAACCAAAGATTGGGGTCTTGCAATCCCCGACTATTAGCAGCAAAAAAAGACAAGTTCAAAGACCTCCAAAACGAGGCTTTAATAGCACCCGACAAAACAAAAGGTTCAGAAATACAAGCAAACAAAGGTTTATGAGTACGCACCAACTTCTTAAAGGCCCTATGCGTGTCTTCATTACCGAAGCCACGGGTATTCCAGTAAAGGATTGACATTAAAAACGGAGATGCTTTGCACCCTGTTGAACACGAGCACGAAGTGATACTGTTCCATGGACTTTACGCTTCGATTTCTCACTTTTCTCAACTGTTTCTTCAACTTCTTGGAAATAACCGGAGTGAAATCCCCTTCTTCTTTACCCACCCCATTATCCTCCTGAGTTGAACTTACTTCGGTAGCTTCATGTAAAGATGGTGTGACTTCCGAATCAGCCAAATCACCTTGCTTCCTATGAAATCCAGGTGGGACACTGTCAATAGAAGAAGATTGGTCATCTTGTACCTGTATTGGCGCGTTAGATTCATCCAACAATATCTCTAGCACATGCTGTGACTATATGATCTCTTGCACCTCCTCCAACACCGGTTGCTCCTGAACAGCAGATGCAGACAAGGAACTAAGGTGAGCAGCCTCATTGTTATCATCCACCCCATGGGACGGCAAGCTGTGCTTCCTTGAAACTGACTTTCTCCTTCTAATTTTAGAACGAGTACGAGACCGAGTACGATGAGTACCCTCCAAAGCTGCCACAGGTTTGACTACTCGACAAGTATCTTGCAAGTGACTAACTAGACCACACTGAGAACAGACATCCGGTAACGCCTCATACTCCACACCAACAAGTATATGATCACCATTCTGACAATTAACCCTAATCTGCTGCAGCAATGGTTGAGATAGGTCTACATCAACTAGCACCCGAGCATACAACCCTACACTCCTGTCCTCTGTCCTCGGATCAATCTTTAATGGGACACCCAGACCTTTTACAATCTCAAACAAAGTTTGAGATTTCCATAATGCAAAACTAAGATCCCATAGCCGAACCCACACCTGTGCAAAAGTGTTCTTATAGGTACAAGGAGAAAAATTTGGAATCCACTTGATTAAGCGCAAGAAACCCTTGGCCAAATTAAACGATCCTGATGTCCAAACCGATTGCATGTCATCAATACTCTGAAATTGAATCATGAAAAAGCCACGACCCAAAGGGGAGAGTGACCAACTCTGTAGACCCTGCCATCGAGCCACCAATTGCGAAACCAATTCATGTGTTTTGATTGATGCTGAATTACGTGGAAGCACGACCTTTGCGACCAGGCATAATTTGCACCTCTCCAAACCCCGGAGGAAAGGAGCCTCGGATATACAGACTGAGACTATGTCATTCTCAATATATGGCGAAGGAAGGTCGGCAATGTTAAAGCCAAGCGGAGGACTGGGCTTGGACGCTGTTACAGGAGCAAAGACGGCTTCACAGGAGGCATGGGAACAGCAGAAGCAGCGGCAGTAGTTGCTGGGGCAGCAGTGGCAGCGGCAAAGGTGGCAGAGGCAGCGGCGGTGGCGGCAGATGCAGCGGCATGTGTAGCGGCAGCAGAGGCAACGACATGGCCAGGAGGAGCCGCGGCAAGGGCAGCGGTGTCGGCACCAAAGGAAACCCCAGCCCTTGGCCTGCGTGAAGACGACTGCACTGAACCAATCTGGCAGAAGAAATCACCCATTGAGAACCGGATACGGCATAGCAAATTCAAATTCAGTTCAACCCTAAGTCACCATGCCACCGAACCAATCTGGCAGAAGAAATCATCCATTGAGAACCCTAGGTTGAATTCGCCCCCTAAAATCAATTGGACTTCTATAGTCATAATGTTGATAGATGATTTATTCTGTGGGCTTAATCTAGCATATTATATATTTCTTTCATAAAATGCTGGTGGCAATGATCTAATGACTTATTGTCACACCTGATATGGTAGTACATAATGTATAAATTAGTTATGGCTGGCTCTATATAATTTAAGAAATCGGAAACATAATTTAGAAAGTAGACAGGTATGAAAACTTTATATGTGATTTATTTTTTTATTTTTTATCAATAATAAAACTTCATTAAAAAACAAAGTTGACAATGAGCTTAAAACCACGAGTAGCAGTGTACACCGAAAAACTGGGGTTTACAAAGAAAACCATAAAGACAAAAGGACGAGATGGAGAACAAGGGTCTCTGGACAAGAGCACAAACAACATAGTAACAACAAACTAAACCTAGCAACTATAAAGCTTGAAACCGAGCATATCGTTTTTTTGTCACACAATGGCAAACCAAGGATCCTGTTACTCTTGAACCTCGACCACCGCACTCGCAAAAACCGGCTCAGTTAGAAGAGGCACAACATACAAGGAGAAGGAAAACCAAACAACAACAACAATAAGAAGAGCTACACATGGTGGCGGAGGCTGCAACTTCCGCCCAAAAGAAAGAGGTCACCACCATCTCCACCACTGAGATTGCGCCAGCGAACACTAGTGCTACCCCGTCCACAGGAAAAGAGTCCCCTCCGATGCTCCAAGGACGATCACTACCAGCTTTGACAGAATAGCCGACGAAATTTTTTTCGTCGTCTATTCCAAATTTTCGTCGGCTATTCCTTCTACCGATGAAAATTTCGTCGGCTATAATTCGTCGGTAATACCAATGGCCGACGAAAAAAATCAATTCGTCGGCCATTCCAACCTTGGCCGACGAATTATGGCCGACGAAAATGATTTCGTCGACCAAAGTTTGGTCAAATATATTAATATTTTAAAGTTATAGCCGACGAAATTTGAATTCGTCGGCTATTTGTTCTGAAGTATAGCCGACGATTTGAGCTATTTCGTCGGCTATTTCGTCGGAATATATTAATATTTTAAAGTTATAGCCGACGAAATAATGTCAATTTCGTCGGCTATAACTGCATTTTGGGCAACAAAAAAATACCGGATCGGAGGAGGAGAAGGAGGAGGAGGAGGAGGAGGCCGGAGGAGGGGGAGGAGGAGGAGGAGGAGGAGGGGGGGGGGGGGGGGGGAGGGGGGGGGGGGGAATGAGGAGAGAAAAAATGCGGGAGGAAGCGATTTAAAAGATTTAGAAGGAGAATAGCCGACGAAATTAATATATTTTGTCGGCTATACTTTGGAAAATCAACAGCCATTGGATCTGAGCCATCCAACAGCGGACAATAAAAAAGCGCGGATCGCAAGAGTTTAGCCGACGAATTCAAATATTTCGTCGGCTATGCTTTGGAAAATCAGCAGCCGTTGGATCTGAGCCATCCAACGGTGGACAATAAGCGGATCGAAGGAGTTTAGCCGACGACATATACTTTTCGTCGGCTAAACTTAGAGAATAGCCGACAAATTACAATGTTTCGTCGGCTATTCTATGAAAACATACTAAACTGCCGTTTTGAGGCCCTAAACGAACTCGAAAGCCCGAAAAAGCCCACACATCGTAGCAAAGCTACGTGTTTGATTCCTGGTGTCGTTCCCTTTCCGGAATGGTATCACAATCGTCATTCGGACGCCGGACGCCAAATCTGCAGTAAACCGGGTTTTGACTTATTTCATTATTTCAGCACACGGATTTTATCAGAATCTTGTCATTTTTCAACCGTAGACGTATTTCATTATTTCGATCATATCTTATTTGACGACATATTTGCATTTGAAGAGTGTACGTATAGTAACTATTTGAAACTATACATTCATTTAAACACTTAGTAAACAAGTTAAGGAACATTAGTGCATATGTTCCGATTTTGAATCTAAAAGTTTGGAAAATCTATTCCAACCGTCAGATATCATCGTTAAGATTAAATACATGTATGAAAAAAAATCCAACTACATCTGACAACGTTAAAGGCTCGATCGGGACGGTCAACCGGGTGAGTCAACCCTTTAAACGCTTAGAAATGGTAATTGGCCTGTCTAAATGACGTTTTTTTGCCTGACCTTCAACAGATAATAGTTTCAAATCGATGAGACGCAACTAATCGTATAAAAATTTTCCTCAAAATATTTACCGACCGTCAGGCTACCCATAGGAAAACGGAAGTAAAAAACAGTTAACCGCAACATTCGGCACACAGATTTTGTCGGAATCTTGTCATTTTCAACCGTAGACGTATTTCATTATTTCGGTCATATCTTATTTCACGACACATTTGCATTTGAAGAACGAAGCAATGGTTTGTCGATAGTGATAGAAAATGGAAGCTGTTTTTTTTTTATTTTTTTTTTAATCATAGCTGACGAAATCAAACCTAGTACTCGTCGGCCATACTTCCAAAAATTTTCGTCGGCTAAAGTTTCAGAGAAAGGCCGACGAAAATTCAAATCGTCGACTAAAATATGAATATAGCCGACGAATTTTTTTTTTAGCGACGAAAAAAAAATTCATCGGCCATTCTTGGGAATAGCCGATGAAAATTTTATTTCGTCTGCCGTTTTTTTTTATTTCGTCGGGAAAAGCCTTTTTTCTGGTAGTGGATGAATATTCAGGCTGTTGTAGAATAATCAGAATTGGTCTACTCATTTCATTAGAGAATCCCTTTATATAGGGTGACGATTACAATGGTAATAACAATTACATTGATGATCATAATCACTGATTGAAACGTTACAACTTATTGATAACTGATTTCCTAATTTACTATCGTCATTACTTTGACGAAGGCACACAAAAGGTATTTTCCTTTAACACTCCCCCTTGTGCCGAGTCAAAGACGGAATGGTGCATAGATCGTTGCCTCATTAAAAACCTTGCCAAGTAACAAAACCCAGTGGGACAAAATAAAACTTGGACGAAGGGAAAAAGAGCACAACACACCTTTAACCTTTGAGGATTACATGTGTGTATTATACTCCCCCTGAAGTCTACATCTCCCCCTGATCCTTACATTAATCAAGGAAGCTTTGAAAGCTTTCGCATTCCTATGTTTTTCCTTCAACACAGATAAAATGGTGCATGTGGTGTTGCCTCATTAAAAACCTTGCCAAGTAACAAAAACCCAATGGGAGAAAATAAAACTTTGGTCGAAGGACAAAAAGAGCGCAACGCACCTATTACATTTGAAAACAACATGTATGTGCTAGACTCCCCCTGATGTCTGCAACTCCCCCTGATTTTTACATTAATCATGGGATTCTCCCTGATTCTTTCATTTGATCAAGGGAGCTTTAGTAACATCAGCACAGTTATGTGTTTTCACATGTTTTTCCAAATATGACTTTGAGCAATGATTTAGTAACTAAATCTTGCCATATCTTCCTCAGATCCAACTTGATTTACTTTGATCTTGAGGATAAGGTTGTTCATGAACCGAACACATTGGTTCATATTGAACATCAGGTTCACTCGTGGTATGACATTCATATAACAAAATAGCCATAACTTCGTCTAGAGTATGAGTGAACCATCAAGAGATTTGAAATTGATCTGTAATAACAGATTTTCTTATCTCATCTTTAATGCGTTTTTCTTTACGCATAGTTGGCTATGACGTGGATAATTTCTTTATCATGTCACATTCTATGTAGAGATTGAATGAGCCCAAATCTTTCATATCTTTAATGAAAGAATGATTTGCGTTGCGTAGGCGCAGAGCTAAACATAGCTTTACAAATTTACATCGAATGAGAGGTCGAGTCTTACATATTATGTTTAAGTACAATCATGCATTATTGCACTTGTATAGGAATTTCATTTCCCAATACTTCTTCATCATCTTCCTTTAGATGAAAAACGGATCTATTGTTAGAGTAAAGACTTCGACTGATCATGAGAGTATATGGAGGCCTCACTTTATTCTTTAGAGTGCCTAAGCCGATTGATGTATGGTTACCATCAATACAGTCCTTGAGTTTCATTTCAAGACTGTGTATTCTCAAGATCTTTTCATTCTTAACTTAGGATTTACAATACATAGAGTATCTCATAATTCATTGAGAGTCTGTGTATATCCATAATGAGCACGCAATGACATAATTCACCAATCTCTTCCCAATCAAGTAGTCACTTTAGTGAACGTTTCAATTTCTTTTGCAAACGTACTCATGTGATCTAGAGTCACTTGATTTGGGTGGATGAAGTCCGTTTAGGATCCTCATGTATATCTCTTAATTTAGATCCCCATAGAGATATATGTTTTGATCACTTTTCGTAAGCTGCATGTTCAGTTTTTCGGAAACTACCAAACTGACAAGGTAGTGGAGTGCAATGACATCCATTACAAGAGATTGTCTCATCGTAGTTCATTACGAGAGAATATCTCCTCGTAGTCGATTCCAGTGCGTTTTTGAGATACCTTGCGCCATAAGGTGAGTCTGAATACTCTTATTCTCATTACGCATTCTAACAAAGATATATTTGATAGGGTTTATATTTGCGGTGTCGGCGTCACCTGCCCAAAAGACCTATCTCTTTGTTTATACTGGATCGCTTATTTCCATTAGGCCAGTTTACTAAGTTGACATTTTTCAACGAAGTATAGTTCGATAGTAGACTCATTATTCCACGTCCTCATGTACACTAGTGTAATGTGTTTGTAGAGATCTCTATACTTTAAGGATTGGTTCTAACATTTGAGGCGTCCCCCAATGATAACCACAATCCATAAATATTCTCATGAGACGGATTTGAGTATCACTGATCAATATTTTTAGCGACGAAAAAAAAATTCATCGGCCATTCTTGGGAATAGCCGATGAAAATTTTATTTCGTCGGCCGTTTTTTTTTATTTCGTCGGGAAAAGCCTTTTTTCTGGTAGTGGATGAATATTCAGGCAAATATTTACATGATTTTTTCTTAGTTTTTTTTACCTTTGTAGTATAGAATGTATGAATCTAGTTCATATGTGGCACAAAGTCACATAATTTTGAAAAACGAAAGATATATTCATAGATTATCATCAATTAACAAATTTATAGGTTAGCTTAGGGGGGGTGTATTGTATTTGGATTTCCATAATGTTTTAAAGATTATTATGGATTCTAGAAGTTTTGGGGTACTCAATTTGAATTTATAACATAAGATTTTAAATCCACTAAAGTATGAGGGTATTCAATAATGACTTTAATTAACTTTTAAAAAGTCTATAAAAGTTTAAGGGTAGTCAAAAATTTTACGGAATTTAAAAGATTCATTAAATGGTGGATTTACATGGATTGTTTAGTGTAAATTGTAAAGAAAACAAACTTCCATCAATCCAACCCCTAGACTCAAGATTTCCGTGGATGTATAATTTTTTTTTAATTTTCATTCCTCTCTCCCTCCCTCCAAATGGGTCGCAATTTCTCATACATATTTTACAATAGGGGCTAGCTATACAAGTTGGTGGTAATAGAAGAGTACAACGAGTACATGACGAAGAACCCAACTATGTTCCTCATGGCCGCATATATCAGAAAGCCCACGTCTTTCATAAATAACCCTATTAATTAACTTTCCGGCACCAACTCAATCTAATCTCAAATTTTATCGACCAACCTCTCTCTCTCTCTCTCTCTCTCTCTCTCTCTCTCTCTCTCCCTCACTCATCTCGTCATTTCCGTGGATTTATAATTTTTTTCTTTCCATCAGTTTTATCATTATACTTCTTGGGTTGAAATCTCCTTGATAGAAGGAATCACCATGGATAAACCCAACATCAGCCTGGAACCGATCAAAACCGTCGGTCATGAACACAACACCGGAAGCAATAGCCGCTGACGATGTTTTCCTCTCAAAATCACCGTTAACAGCTAACTTGATCCCCAACTCACGGTTGATCAAAACGAGTCTATCCTTCCCACCAAAAACATTGTTAGCCAACTCCCTCGTTGGCCACACAACCCTAAAGCAAGTGAAGAGTAGAAGAAGAAAGGACAGCAGGCTAAGACCTGCAATTTTTTCCATGAAGAATGGATAAGTTTTGGTCGACGTTCAAGCCCTAGAGGATAGGGAGAGAACGCGGCTAGGGTTTAGAAATTTGTTAAATTTAGAGATTTGTTAATCTCACCTTAATTAACTTGTACAACTACAAAATGCAAACTAATAAAAGCGGTAACGCACTCTCTTAAAGAAGTAAATTGTTTTTTGTCTGAAGAAGTAATCGGTTGTGGGCTTGTGGGTAGGAAGTGAAAATAGTCCATGCTATTGTTAGCCGACCAAGAAAATTCTAAAGTTACGATTACATCCACTCTCTCAGCCGCTAAGGATTTCAGTTCTGCATAACATAACAGAAGAGAACAGAACATGTTTAGTGTTGATAAAGTGATTAATGATAAACAGTTTGTCAAAATCTATGAGAATCCATAAAAGTTGTATTTTTTGTTTTCACAAGTCCTTAAAAGTTTCTCTTATAAATCTACGGAAATCTAGAAGATTTTAGGGATAATGACCATTTGTACAAAAATGGGTTAAAAATTGCTCATTCTAATGTTTATAGCCCAGATCAATGAATCTTGGGAAAATTACACAACTACCCTAGTGCATGTAATTCAGTCCTATTGAAACACATTTACCCTAACCAATTCGATATTAACCTGTCTCTCTCCCACTTGGCCAGTTCGGCTTCCACAACAACACAAAAAAAAAACCCTACTTTATTCTTTAGAGTGCCTAAGCCGATTGATGTATGGTTACCATCAATACAGTCCTTGAGTTTCATTTCAAGACTGTGTATTCTCAAGATCTTTTCATTCTTAACTTAGGATTTACAATACATAGAGTATCTCATAATTCATTGAGAGTCTGTGTATATCCATAATGAGCACGCAATGACATAATTCACCAATCTCTTCCCAATCAAGTAGTCACTTTAGTGAACGTTTCAATTTCTTTTGCAAACGTACTCATGTGATCTAGAGTCACTTGATTTGGGTGGATGAAGTCCGTTTAGGATCCTCATGTATATCTCTTAATTTAGATCCCCATAGAGATATATGTTTTGATCACTTTTCGTAAGCTGCATGTTCAGTTTTTCGGAAACTACCAAACTGACAAGGTAGTGGAGTGCAATGACATCCATTACAAGAGATTGTCTCATCGTAGTTCATTACGAGAGAATATCTCCTCGTAGTCGATTCCAGTGCGTTTTTGAGATACCTTGCGCCATAAGGTGAGTCTGAATACTCTTATTCTCATTACGCATTCTAACAAAGATATATTTGATAGGGTTTATATTTGCGGTGTCGGCGTCACCTGCCCAAAAGACCTATCTCTTTGTTTATACTGGATCGCTTATTTCCATTAGGCCAGTTTACTAAGTTGACATTTTTCAACGAAGTATAGTTCGATAGTAGACTCATTATTCCACGTCCTCATGTACACTAGTGTAATGTGTTTGTAGAGATCTCTATACTTTAAGGATTGGTTCTAACATTTGAGGCGTCCCCCAATGATAACCACAATCCATAAATATTCTCATGAGACGGATTTGAGTATCACTGATCAATATTTTTAGCGACGAAAAAAAAATTCATCGGCCATTCTTGGGAATAGCCGATGAAAATTTTATTTCGTCGGCCGTTTTTTTTTATTTCGTCGGGAAAAGCCTTTTTTCTGGTAGTGGATGAATATTCAGGCAAATATTTACATGATTTTTTCTTAGTTTTTTTTACCTTTGTAGTATAGAATGTATGAATCTAGTTCATATGTGGCACAAAGTCACATAATTTTGAAAAACGAAAGATATATTCATAGATTATCATCAATTAACAAATTTATAGGTTAGCTTAGGGGGGGTGTATTGTATTTGGATTTCCATAATGTTTTAAAGATTATTATGGATTCTAGAAGTTTTGGGGTACTCAATTTGAATTTATAACATAAGATTTTAAATCCACTAAAGTATGAGGGTATTCAATAATGACTTTAATTAACTTTTAAAAAGTCTATAAAAGTTTAAGGGTAGTCAAAAATTTTACGGAATTTAAAAGATTCATTAAATGGTGGATTTACATGGATTGTTTAGTGTAAATTGTAAAGAAAACAAACTTCCATCAATCCAACCCCTAGACTCAAGATTTCCGTGGATGTATAATTTTTTTTTAATTTTCATTCCTCTCTCCCTCCCTCCAAATGGGTCGCAATTTCTCATACATATTTTACAATAGGGGCTAGCTATACAAGTTGGTGGTAATAGAAGAGTACAACGAGTACATGACGAAGAACCCAACTATGTTCCTCATGGCCGCATATATCAGAAAGCCCACGTCTTTCATAAATAACCCTATTAATTAACTTTCCGGCACCAACTCAATCTAATCTCAAATTTTATCGACCAACCTCTCTCTCTCTCTCTCTCTCTCTCTCTCTCTCTCTCTCCCTCACTCATCTCGTCATTTCCGTGGATTTATAATTTTTTTCTTTCCATCAGTTTTATCATTATACTTCTTGGGTTGAAATCTCCTTGATAGAAGGAATCACCATGGATAAACCCAACATCAGCCTGGAACCGATCAAAACCGTCGGTCATGAACACAACACCGGAAGCAATAGCCGCTGACGATGTTTTCCTCTCAAAATCACCGTTAACAGCTAACTTGATCCCCAACTCACGGTTGATCAAAACGAGTCTATCCTTCCCACCAAAAACATTGTTAGCCAACTCCCTCGTTGGCCACACAACCCTAAAGCAAGTGAAGAGTAGAAGAAGAAAGGACAGCAGGCTAAGACCTGCAATTTTTTCCATGAAGAATGGATAAGTTTTGGTCGACGTTCAAGCCCTAGAGGATAGGGAGAGAACGCGGCTAGGGTTTAGAAATTTGTTAAATTTAGAGATTTGTTAATCTCACCTTAATTAACTTGTACAACTACAAAATGCAAACTAATAAAAGCGGTAACGCACTCTCTTAAAGAAGTAAATTGTTTTTTGTCTGAAGAAGTAATCGGTTGTGGGCTTGTGGGTAGGAAGTGAAAATAGTCCATGCTATTGTTAGCCGACCAAGAAAATTCTAAAGTTACGATTACATCCACTCTCTCAGCCGCTAAGGATTTCAGTTCTGCATAACATAACAGAAGAGAACAGAACATGTTTAGTGTTGATAAAGTGATTAATGATAAACAGTTTGTCAAAATCTATGAGAATCCATAAAAGTTGTATTTTTTGTTTTCACAAGTCCTTAAAAGTTTCTCTTATAAATCTACGGAAATCTAGAAGATTTTAGGGATAATGACCATTTGTACAAAAATGGGTTAAAAATTGCTCATTCTAATGTTTATAGCCCAGATCAATGAATCTTGGGAAAATTACACAACTACCCAAGTGCATGTAATTCAGTCCTATTGAAACACATTTACCCTAACCAATTCGATATTAACCTGTCTCTCTCCCACTTGGCCAGTTCGGCTTCCACAACAACACAAAAAAAAACCCCTAGTTTCCCCCCCAACCCCACCCCCCCCCCCCCCCCCCCCCCCCCCCGCCGCCGCCGCAGCAGCCCCTTCCGATCTCGGACCAGCACCTGCACCCGTGACCTCGCCACATCGAGCCCAGATCGAAGCCACTGCCTGTGCTCAACCCACACTACAACAATGGAAATCTTAGGCAACGAAAAATTTTCGTCACCTAAGAGTAATTTTCGTCTCCTAACTACTTAGGTGACGAAATTTTCGTCACCTAAGTTTCGTCGTCTAAAGTTTGTGGCCTAAGAAAGTAGATGACGAAAATTATAAATTTCGTCGCCTAAGAAAGTACATAGACGACAAATAAAATCCGTCGTCTAAGAAGGATTGGTGACGAAAAAAATTCTTAGAGGACGATGTTTTTCGTCGGCTATGGACTTACTTAGACGACGAAAAATAATTGTTTCGTCGACTAAGTGATTTAGTTAGTCGACGAAACTATAATTTTTCGTCGACTAAGTAAATAACTTAGTCGACGAAACAATCATTTTCCTCGCCTAAGTGATTTACTTAGACGACGAATATATTATTTTCGTCGCCTAAGTAAATCACTTAGTCGACGAAAAAATAATTTTCGTCGCCCAAGTTATTTACTTAGGCGACGAAAATAATATATTCGTCGTCTAAGTAAATCACTTAGGCGAGGAAAATGATTGTTTCGTCGCCTAAGTAAGAATTTATATTAAAAAAAATAACCGAAATTGAGACAAAATATTAATTAATAAATTGAGACAAAATTTATTAATACAAATCAAATACTTACATCATCAGATTATTTGAAGTTAATACAGAAGGACATGTATAAAAAATCACAAAATCATACATACTCCCCTACAGAAGCTTAAGAGGAAAATCCACATTTTCATCTTCAAAATGTATCAACTTTGTGAACAAGAGAATTTCGTACCCATAGAAGTGGTGTGTGACGCTTCCTGACCTGCACAGCAGTCGAAAATTGAATCCCTAAGCAATATATTCAATAAGAACTATTCGAACACCAACTAATATTGTAGAATGATATAAAACTATGTTCAACATCATCTCGCAACCAAACTGGAAAGAAACTTATAGGAACAAAAAATCGGATAGAGTCTATAGCCGCAGAGAGATTAGAACAAGAGTAGGCACGCACCGTATAATCTCAGCCATGTTTCTCAGCAAATTCCCATGCTGCTTCTTTACTTTCAAAACTCAGTCTTGCATCACCCACATTGGCATAGGGATCACCTGTCGATGTCCAACCCATCAATGGATTCTCCCATCTGTCAAAATGTCAACAAAGAAATAGTATGTATTAGCATATGCTATTTAACAGAATTGAAATTGCAAATTGGCAAATGCAGCTCTTGAAGTTCGATGCATAATCAAGTGTTGTATGGCCACATAGAGCCATTCACCTAGGCTGAGATCTTGAAAATGACAAGTTCAGCTACATATTCTAATGATAGCCACAAATCAGTCTTTGACAAGAGTAAAGGAATGCATCTCAATGTTTTGACCAAGAGAAGAAACTGTTGGGTCGTGGCCACCATTGCAGCTTCACAAAGCTTTATAGCCTTATGCACATCTTTAAGATGACCCCACTTTGGCTGCCTAATAAGTCCTGCAGCATAAATGAATTGTTAAGTTGATTCTCAGTGGCATTGGTAATATTGACACTCTGACAGCAACGTATATAAATTTGCTGTAGTGAAGCAGCGTAAGTTTTGAGTGTTAATGGTCTAACAAATTTGTCTTCTCATATAAAAACTACATTCTATGATCAAGTATAGCCCATCCCCTTGATGTCGAAGCATCAAATTGACAGAATATATACTTGCTTCCAAGAATAAGTAAACATACCCATTCATATCATCACCCTCAGAGGAATCAAGGTTTCCAAAGAGCACGCTTTCAATAGAAACTAGCTTGCTTGCATTAATTGTGTATACCACAAAAACATAATTTTGTTTCTCAACAGATTGCAGACTGATAATATTGCATAAACAGAAACATTCTTACAGGATGACGAGGATCTGCAAGCATAAGGAAAAGACCTCTGACAATAAGTGATTGCCTTGCCTGCCAAATTCACCAGAAACAATGTGGAGTCTTGTTCAAGAATATATGCATAGAGAAATTAGGCTTAATCAGTATATTTGAAGGGAGAGAGAGAGAGAGAGAGAGAGAGAGAGAGAGAGAGAGAGAGAGAGAGAGAGAGAGAGAGAGAGAGAGAGAGAGAGAGAGAGAGAGAGAGAGAGAGCCATACTGAGCGAGGGAGGCGGAGGCAAGACCGGCGACCGACGAGGAGGCTGGGGCGGAGGCTGGCTGAGGAGGTGGCTAGGGCGGGGGCTGGGGCTAAGTGGTAGAGGCGGAGGCGAGACCGGCGACCGACACGGAGGTTGGGGCGGGGGCCACAAGGCGGAGGAGGGAGCGGCGAGTGAGGAACCAAAGATGAATTGGGGAGATCGACTGAACCAAAGTGTTTAAGGGATTGCAGATCGAGTATATTCAATTGACTTAGGCGACGAAACTACCTCTTTCGTCTCCTAAGATAACAACCTAGACGACGAAATATACAAATTTCGTCTCCTAAGATAAAACCTTAGACGACGAATTCAAATATTTCGTCGCCTAAGATAATTTCGAATTTTTCTCAATTTATTGGCGCAAAATTAGGCCGCCAATTTATTAACTGAAAAAAAATTATATATATTTACTTAGATGACGAAAATTATATTTTCGTGGCCTAAGCTTTTGCTTAGACGACGAAATAACTAGTTTCGTCGTCTAAGTAAAAACTTAGGCCACGAAAATCTAATTTTCGTCGTCTAAGTAAATATATATTTTTTTTCATTTAATAAATTGGCGGCCTAATTTTTATTTAATGTGTTAAAACATTTACGACGATTTCATAGAAAAACAATTAGGTTTAGAACGTTTATATACTAAGTATCTGTCAGTCGGATCCCCGAATGGTTCAAGGCGCATATATTAACAGTCGAAGTACCATTTTATAATTGTAATTATACATCAAAACGCTATTACGTACCTTTACATGACCTTGTTTGGTCGACTCTTCCAAATATATGAGACCTAATTATCCATGTAAAAATTTGAAAACTTTTACCTCCCGATACTATGACTCCCCATAGAGAGAGATAAGTTTAAATAAGGTTGACCGCATCGATCGGGGCTCTAATTTTGTTGGATTTAAGTGATTTTTTTACCATCACCATATTTCATCATAACGATTAAATGCTATTTCACAGCGTTTTTCAAACTTTGACTTCTTATATATAGTTGTTTCGAAAAGTTGTACACTTCAGTATAATCTACTAATCAAGTTAATTATACCGGATTAGTAAACATGTTGTCATTATAATGGCTAAATTTACAAAATGAAAATTTTGACCGTCTGATATGATTGTTATAGATAGCTATGAGTAAAATATAAAAATCAACTCGTTTCATGAACGGTCGATGCTCGATCGAATCAATCAATCATATTTTCATAAAACTTATCACACGAAAACGTTATTACGTACCTTTAGATGATCTTGTTTGGTCGACTCTTCCAAACATTAAACTCTCATATAGATGAAACCTATTTATCCATGTAAAAATTTGGAAACTTTTACCTCCCGATACTATGGCTCCCCATAGAGAGAGATGAGTTTAAATAAGGTTGACCGCATCGATCGAGGCTCTAACTTTGTTGGATTTAAGTGATTTTTTTACCATTACCGTATTTCATCATAACGATTAAATGCTATTTCACAGCGTTTTTCAAAATTTGACTTTTTCTATATAGTTGTTTCGAAAAGTTGTACACTTGAGTATAATCTACTAATTAAGTTATACCGCATTAGTAAATATGTTGTCATTATAATGGCTAAATTCACAAAATGAAAATTACTATATAGTCTGGGTTTACTTAGGCGACAAAAATTAATTTTTCGTATTCACAAAATGAAAATTTTACTATATAGTCTGGGTTTACTTAGGCGACGAAAACTAATTTTTCGTCGCCTAAGAGCCACACTTAGGCGACGAAAATATTATTTTCGTCGCCTAAAAGTACATCTTAGGCGACGAAAATTAAGTTTCGTCGTCTAAGAAGAAAACCTACCGACGAAAAAAAATTCGTCGTGCTCGTCATTTCTTAGACCACGAAAAAAAAGTTCGTCGTCTAAGATTTTTTCTTAGGTGACGAATTTTTAATTTTCGTCTCCTAAGTACAAATCTTAGGCGACGATTTCTTTTTTTCGTGGTCTAAGATAATGCACGGATGACGAATATTTTTTTCGTCTGTAGGTTTTTGTCTTAGACCACGAAAATAAGAATTCGTCGCCTAAGACTGTTCTTAGGCGACGAAAATTTTTTCTTAAGTGAGGAAAGTTTTTTCGTCGCCTAAGCTATCTTAGGCGAGGAATTTTTTTAAGTTTCGTCGCCTAAGGTTTTTTTCCTTATAGTGCCAGATTGGACCTCCGCCGCGTCGACCCAGCAGTCCCACGTCGTTGACGTCGAGCCTAGCCGAGCGCCGACGATGCAGCCCCGAGCCCAGCAACGTCGCTCCAGATCGGACCCCAACCCGACGTCTCCTACGTTGTTTGACCCAGATCGGCTTGCTCTCCCCGCCGCTCAAGCATGACGAGCCCCCGATCGGACCACCTCTGCCTCACCACCGCTGCCTCGACCCAGTCGTCCCCCCCCCCCCCCCCCCCTCCCTCTCTCGATCAGCACCACCAATCCGAAGAAATTGCATTGCATAGGCTGCAAAAACTTCTGAATAACACAGGACAAGTTTCTGTACTTTTGGTTCTTGATAATGTTTGGCAGGGAAACAGAACCGAAGCCCTCCTCGAGAGCTTCAAGTCCAAAGAGTTGGAAATGTCAAATTACTGAGGTTTCAAGGACCCGACTCGATTTCTCTCTAATTTTGCATGGGGGTTAGTAATATTATTACTGGGGGTCAGTAATCATCTTATTGGGGGTCAGTAATCATCTTACTGGGGATCAGTAATCATCTTACTGGGGGTCAGTAACCTGGATACTTGGAGTCAGTCAGTAATCGTCTTACTGGAATCTTGTATGAAATGTGTAATATGATACGTCTCTTAAGTAAGAAGTATGTAAGACCCCATTTATTTGGATTTGGAACCCCTTTTGGAATTGTGATCTGTGTTATATGATGCTACTTAGTTTCATTTGAAATAAATCAGTAATTGTTTACAAAAATTCGGCAAAATTGCATACTGGGGATCAGTAATCATCTTATTGGGGGTCAGTATTCATCTTACTGGGGGTCAGTAACTTGAATATTGGGGGTCAGTAACTTGATTACTGAAAATCTGGAATCTGTAAATTGCTTACTGGGGGTCAGTAACTTGATTACTGGAAATCTGTAATCTACAAATTGCTTACTGGGGGTCAGTAACCATCGTCCAATAACCTGATTATAAAAAAAAAAACAAAAAAAAAAATCCGGCGATAAAAAAAAATTAATAATAAATTCCGGCTAAAAAAATTTGGTGATCGGAATCCGGCCACTCCGGCGATCGACCATGGGACGCCGGCGGAGTTGGGTGACCTTTCGGCAAAGTTTCTCTATCTTCCACTTTCTCAGCGCGTTATAATTCAAAAATCTGTTAGATAAGACAGAAGGACAAAAAAGGAAGAAAAAAATTAAAAATGTACTAGGGTTGAAAAAATTTGTTCAAATGAGCAATATGAGTTGTTACCTTATGTTGAATAGGGAAAGAAAATAAGATGATCATTGGAATGGGTAATGAGGGGGCCAAATTAGTATTAAATAGACATTTTCTAAAGATTTTATAAGTCTCTATACATCTAATAACTCTTTATGAATCCATCACTTAAAAAAAGTCTACATAAATTTGAATACAATACACCCCTTACGTTTCAAATTAAAGGCTCAAAAGCAATTAAAAATGTGGTAAACCCGCACCATAATATGACATTAAAAGTTGACAAAACTCATTAGGAAAAAATTTATGTTCATGATTCTAGAGAAGTTTATTTGTTTGATTACCAGTGATCTTGGCAGTGACTAGTTGTGAATTTGCCTTCTACAACAAGATTAGTCAATACTGCAGCAAGACTAATGCCACGAGAACCCGGTCTGACATTGTTAATATTACCCCATGCTGGACACAGCTCTTCATGATCAGCTATTGAATTCTCCACCCTCGTACTTCTCCCTTCTCCAACGCACCATTCTCCGGGCACCAACCCTTTGGAAGAGCGATGCAAAACGCTGTCGTCAATCTTGTTTAGTACTTCATCACCTGAGAGAAATGGTCTTGCAAAAGCTGCTCCGCTTGCTAGCATTTGATCCAAGTGTGACATATTTAGGACTTGAGTTTCGCCGGATGCAGTTAAGCTCCATTCAATGAAGCTTAGATCATTGTCTACTAAAGAGTCTTGGAACTCTGGTGAGTTGCAGATGATTGTGTGGAAGTAATACTCAAGAGGGTAAGCCACATTGCTGAGGTACATCAGTAACTTTCTAGGTAAGTTGTCCCATCCGTGGACACAGTACTCCATGAAGTCTCTAGTTAGAATCCCCCAAGGTGAACCTATTTCACAATATTAGCCATGCCATATTAGGAGAAAGCAATTTTCTGTACTTCACAAATGCAGAAAGGGAAAACTGACCTCCAAATACACTGAAAGAATCAGGTATCTCTCTTCTTTTATGTGAAGAATAGTTCAGTACGCGGAGTGTACTGATTGGAGTACTATTCTGAAGATGTATAGTAGGATCTAGAACAATTTTTCTGATACGTTTCTTCCTGCACCCAATCAAATTTGATTTAGAAGTTTGGGAAAATGTGTATATTGATCTGAACTGAAGAACAAAATATAAATCACTATTACTGTTACTCACTCTTTCCATCCAGTCTTGTTAGTAAAATGTATGAAATTGAGGTTCCGTGGCAATGAAGTCAAAGCATGGAGCAGATCTGAATGAGAAACCAGATATTACCAAAGAAGGTTGTTTTGCTAAACCAAAGTAATGTAGTTTCAGGTTAACATGCATTCTTTGAAACACTTGTAATGGGAAAAACAAGGAACAAGCTTATTGAAGCTGGTATGATAGAAGCTGAGATCTAATTGCTTAGTACTAACATTATTTGTATTTTTAACCTTTAGAATTTACATATTATTAATCTATGCATGGAGAGTGAGTATGGATTAAGTGAGAAGCACATTTGATTCGTCTAAGCGAGCAGATTCTTTAATCATTAAACCTTTCAAGGCTTGGCTTTATTAGCATCAGGACATATATTTAGAGTTGTTGATGCAATTCAGCAACTTGATGAACTATACCTAATGTTAAGTTATTCTTGAACTTAAAAGGACAGTGGAAACAATTCAATCAATTTGAGCACAATTTTGATGTGATAGCACTTACCATCTTGAGGCATGAGTGGATAGTCAGAAGCGCTTAATGCGATGAACCAATCCCAATCTGCACTAAGCTTTAGAAGCAATGCTGCAGCGTGAAGTGTGGCAGCAAGAGAAGAGGACCCCATGTAGTTGATTCCATAACTTTGTCCAACAACGTTTACATTATCAAAGGTTCGAAAAACCCCTTGGGATTGAACATAAAGAGCCAACTGCTCTCTTTCGTAATCTGATGAATCAGCATCAAGTTGCAGCAGATACTGGTTTCTTGGATGGTATATTGCCTTCAAGAGCCTTACTATTTTGTGACATTTCTCTCCATTAGTACTGCTAATCCAATAAGCGATAACCGGAGGATTGCCATTCCCCTTTAATGGGACAGTCGATGAGACTTGGTACTTGTTGCCTACTCTACAAAACAAACATAGAGATGATATTGATAGTGCTCCCAGCAACACTGACGTCGCCGCAAGAACCATAAACCAAAGAGGAAAGCCTGAACACCAAGTAAAAGTGTTTGAGGATGACAGTCTCATTCTGAAGCTCAGTGCTAATTAGTGAAAATGTTTCTGAGATGATGTAAAGCCTAAAATTATCCAAATCCAAAATCAAGCACTGTTTTAGAAATTTTGATATCTCCTAAGTCGTTGACTCATATGCTTCAAAACCAGTATGAGTTCGTGGAAATGATCTAAGTGCAACAAATAGCAGAGATTGACAGCGAGTCGATCTTTAACACAATTGGAAATAGCAAAACTATATCTATGAATTGAACTTGAATTAAGACCTGAAGTTTGGCGAAGAGAGGTTAACATATGTGTTTGTTGGACCAACGAATGAAGAAGGGAAAGACATCTGTGAAACCAAGGTGATCATGTTTCATTGCCATGAAAACGATGAGAAAAAGATCTTGTCGAAGTGAGAATAAGTTCACAGAAGGCACTGATTCTTCATTCGGCAGGCCTGGTTCGAAAGGGACTTAAAAGAAAGGGAGACATTAAGTAAGTACAATTAATCAATATAACATTGAAAATCTGTCAATATAATATGGAATTTAGGCTAGTGATCAGTTTTCAGTTGGCTAATTTAATAAGATTACAGAATATAATACAAAACACAAATTACATATAGAGCCAAGTTAGAAAATGTTATTTGGAGTATTAGGCAAATTGGGAACAATTTTTACTTAGCGGACAGATGGTAACTTGCAGTAAACCATCATTTACATGTCAGGCAGCACTACTATATCACCAAAGACACATTCTCTTTTCAACTCATTAGAAGCTGGTCTCTAAATAATCGTCCATTTTTGTCTCTAACACCTGCATTAGGAGAAACTGTTTAGGACAAACTTGTCTGCAAGTGAAAGCTTTGTTTTGGATATGTATTATGCAGCATAAAACAGAACTAAAAGTCTAGAAGAGTGTCTCACTCGCAAAGTCAATATCCAACTCTCAAGTAGTGCCAAAAAAAGAAAAAATCATCTACAGTTTAAAGTCTGAACAATTAAAAGGAAACGAAAACGTAAGAAGTAAAATGAAATCCTTTAATAAGAAATTTTCATTCCGGCTGAGAGAGGATTTGAATGTTCTTTCTCTACATAATATATCTGATGCTGTCATTCTGATAGCTTTGTTGGCTCTCTATCATTAATATTTTCTTCAGCACAGTACAAACAAGTGTCTTTTCGTGTTTCTCATGTCACCTTTCAAGTTGCTTACATTGCGTTCTTCTCCTGAATCTGACACATCTAAATTTCTTGGTTGCACTAGTTCCATTTTCATATTCTCCTCTTGATCAACTTGTTGATCTTCACCAGTTGGTATAGTTGCCAGAAGGTTCTCTCTTACTCCCAGAAAGAGTTCCAAGGGTTCTGACCTTCTTCCTAATTTTATCCGCAGAGACTCTGCCTATACCTGGAGCCTTCATCTGCTGAACATTCTTCTATAGAGACCTATCTCCTTGAATCTTCTCTAAAATCCTTCTGAGTTAGCTCCATTCCTTGATTTCATCAGGTGAGATGGAAACAAAACTTTCCTAGAAATAGCAAAGGAACATATTGCAAAAGGAATATAACATGTCAAAACAGAAAAGGTATGAAGTTTGGGGTTGGGCATGTCAAATGGTTTAACCAAATTCCTGTGTTGGGTATAATCAGCACCAAAAATACCGTAGCAGGCACCAATCTGCAGAAATATAAACTGACATTGATCACAGCCTTATTCCTGGTGAAACTTAATCATAGGAACAAAAAATGTCAGTAAGAAACCCGAGAAATTATTAGCAACTATCTTCTAAAGACTTAAAAAAAAAAATCAAAATGTCTCTTCATGACCGGAAAATGAGAAAGTTGACCTGTATTGATCGGAAAGACAAGTGATAGAGAAGTAGAATGAAAGCCCAAAAGGCATACAATGAGTATATGACCTGCCACATTCCTTCCCACACTGCAGTTTGCCCAATGATGCTGAATTATGTAACT
Organism: Potentilla sterilis; assembly: GCA_963682095.1. Taxonomy (NCBI): domain Eukaryota; kingdom Viridiplantae; phylum Streptophyta; class Magnoliopsida; order Rosales; family Rosaceae; genus Potentilla; species Potentilla sterilis. The sequence continues at coordinate 12,415,595 of OY821754.1, forward strand.
TTGTACAATTAAAATCAAGTAATGCAATTTCAAGTAACATGCATCTTCATTCTTCAAGGATGGTTATGATCAAGTTAAACCTATCCAGTAATGTAATAAGGATTAAGAACAAGTAGCACTTCATTGCTCATCTGAAAGATATTCAACTTTTCAAGAGCTGTTTGAAGATGCACACCAATAAAGTGCCGAAGCTATATGCTACAACATGCCATTGATCCTGGCAAACTTTATCTGTACAACATAATAGAAAACTTATCTCTATGTCAACTAGCATTACGCGGTAGACTACAATGTGTCAATGTTAATATTCAAATAGATTAGAGTTAATTTCATCTTACATAAAAAAGAAAAAGAGGAAAATAAATGTCATTAGAACGTGTTTTTGTATTTCATTCCGCTTTAGACTAAGCGACTAATATGGTTAACAATTACATAATAGCAACAACAATAATATAATAAAAATGAAATCTCTTGATTTGTCCTACATAATAACTACGACTTGTGCCTTTACATTTTAATCGTTTTCTCGTAACGTTCGGCCTATCTCATGAAATTTGTAAAAAAGTTTCTTCTAATGTTTTTTTTTTTAGTGTTATTTAATTATTTTTCATTTTAATATTTTTAAATTTTACGAAAGAGAGTCCAAAACCCAAGAAAACAGAGAAAAGGAAGTGAAAGTACTAGGCGCACAGAATCTTAAAACACTTCTCATCGCCAACCCTCACAAAAAAGCACAAGTCTTTTACAAAAAAGCATAAGTCTTTTGCCTCCGACCTCCACTTCGACTTTAAAGTCTCTCTCTCTCTCTCTCTCTCTCTCTCTCTCTCTCGTTTCTGTGTTACTGTCCATGGAAGCCCTGGCGAGCTCAGTGTTCATACCCGAGACGTTTCCAGTTCATAACAACAACCTAACTCTAATCAGAACACCCAATAAGCCAACTGGGTCTCTCAAACTCACCCAAAGTTCCCATTTTGTCGGCCTCCGTGCTCGAGCTATCTCCGGCGAGGCCTCCGGCTCCGGCGACAATGAAGAAGCAGGGCCTCTCACTAATGGGTTTGGCTTGGACAGTCTTTCTTTGTCTCAGGTACATATGTGCTTTTCCAATTCATTGCTTCTTCCAATTGTGTGTGCGTTTTGTTCTATTTGTTTGATAGCTAAGTGTTAACAATAAGATTGAAAATGTTAAAAGTCTTTTGTTGATATTGTTCTGTTGGTTTTCGATAAGTTATGTTTCAGATGCTTAAAATTAGAGAACATAAGCAAACAAAAGTGCGCTTAAACTTAGCGATGAATGTTGGATATTCCAAGATGCTGCTAAAGTATTTGAAAAATATTGTTCCTAGTCCTAAACCCTAAACCCTGAATGAGTATTAGCAGCTAACCCTGAATGAGTGCAATTGTCTTTGTTGACAATTTGAAAATTAGTACCTTGAGTGTGGAATAATGACATATAGGTTCATTGGCAAGTTTAATTCTGATCATATTCTTTCTTGTATTTGGTTGTTATTATGTGTACTAGGTAGTAATGTGTGGATGGATCAAATGGCTACGTAAGAGTTCTAACGACCTGTATTTTGTGATGAAGGGTAATATAAATCATTGTGAAGGTGGCGAGAAGGATTTGGATAAGGCATTTAATGTGGACACTCCTCTTACATCCCATTTTGCAAATGGAGCAGGCGGAACAAGAGCTGGGCTCTTTAGGACTCCAATTTCTGGCGGGGTGCAGAGTGCAACTTCTGCTCATGGTTTACCTCGTCCCTCCTTAGCTGTACGCAATCTTATGGAGCAGGTAAGGTCATTTTCTGGTGCTCCACTGTTTCTTTATACTTTTTTATTTCAATGAATTTCATTTCACCTGAACAAAACTAATTCGATAGTTGCTTATAATTTTATAAGCTACCAGTACTGATTACAGCTTGCTTGCTAATTTAAGGCCAGATTTGCTCATTTGTGCACTGTGATGTCGCGCATGCACCATCGACGAGAAGGATATCCATTTGGTTCTCTGGTTGATTTTGCACCTGATTCAATGGGCCGTAAGTTCTTCAATTTTATACTTTTAATTAAACAGTTTATAGTCCTTTGTCAGTGAAAAGGAAGAGCATGTAAAGTTCAGTTGGTTTACAAACAGATCAGGGGGATCTATAGAGTACAATTTGACCATGTTCTTTTGTTCATTCAACATAACTACAACGTATTATCTAAAGCTTTGTAATAGTGTTTTGTCTTTGATTAAGTTGGTGAAAGTTTCGGTCTTTACTCCATTTTCTGGTTTGAAGTCTGTAATCCTCTATGTTAGACCACTATATTTGTCGCTATAATGGACCTTTGGGTAACAATATATCATTTATGATATGCAGATCCTATCTTTTCATTTTCCCCATTGGCCATCCACACACGGAATTTGTTGGCAAATCCAAGATGCACGCTTGTTGTGCAGGTTAGTAATATGATATTCTTTCTGTTGAGGTATTAGGCTCTTTGTTCTCTATTTGATTCTTTTCAAGTGTTTCCTTTTTAGATTCCTGGATGGAGCGGCTTGTCAAATGCAAGGGTAACCATTTTTGGTGATGTCTACCCACTTCCAGAGGATCAACAGGTAACTTTCTAATTCACGCGCTTGCATGGACAAGGACAAACTGGGGTTGTTTGGCGATTGGACAGTCTTGTGTTTCCTTACCCCTAGTTATTATACGGATTATGCTTGTTTTGTCACTGCATGGGGTTGTCATTGTATGTTGGCATCTCAAGATATCTTAATGGAAATTGATACTTTACTTATGCATTTTGTCCCTGTATTGGGTTCTCTTTGTATGTTGGCATCTTAATGAAGAGTATGAGGAATCTACTCTCTCCAATTTAGAAATTAACATGGTAAGGTTGTACTTAAAGCCAAAACATTTGTTTAGTTAAGTTCAGGCTTGGGTAGTTGGGTTACTTAATTTGTTAGTAGGGTTGACTGTATTGTTGGTTGGCAAGCTTGGCCTATGAATCTGGTCATCAATAGTTTGAGTTGCAAGAACAAGTTTTATCTTGCAGCTGTTGCTGCTGCATATTTAGCTTATATGTGTATGCTCTACAATAAATAACGGATACCCACGCAATAGAGGCTTATTTCTGATGGCAAGCTGTGCCTACGAATCTGGTCATAGATAGTTTGAGTTGCAAGAACAAGTTTTATCTTCCAGCTGTTGCTGCTGCCTATTTAGCTTATATGTGTATGCTTTACAATAAATAATGCATATCTCGACAATAGAGGCTTATATCTGGTGGTAGCTTTATCATATCTTGTTGTGTTTGTAGGAATGGGCTCATAAGCAATACATAGCAAAACATCAACAGGGGCCTTCTCAGCAATGGGGAAATTTCTACTACTTCAGGATGCAGAACATAAGGTCGATTGTTGCTCTATTAATTGCCAAATTGGTTGTATGTGGTTGTTTTTGTTACCTGATGATGCCTACGTTGTAATTAGAGTAGTTTTATTGTGTTTCGGGTTCTTTCCTTTACTACAGAGTGCTAAGCTTCTTCGACTTTTATGTTGGAGATTATAACATCAAACATTTCAATATATCTTGTAAAAAAATGTAGGACTGGAAAATCTTTCTGGGCTTCGAAAAGAATAATCCTAATAGAGAGGTCCACTTTACTGATGACCAAATGTACAGTTGTTTGTTCATTTTTTAAGTCTCGAGTGTTGAAGACAAATTCCTTTATTATTTCTTATGTTTTTTGCTTGTGGAGACAATTATTTGTAACAGCTAAACTATAGTAAATGCATTGCCTGGCAAGTGGAACTTATGTTATTTCATACTAGCAGTGACATTTATTTCATTGGTGGCTTTGGGACTGTCGCTTGGGTTGATGTAAAAGAATATGAGGCCCTTCAGCCTGATAAGATTGCAGTCGATGGAGGGGAACAACACCTGAAGGTGAGTGCTTTGTCTGCTTTCTTAGAGTGAGTATAAATTTTTGTGTCATCTAGTGTTAATAATTTGAAATATCTATATGAAAAAGGCCTTCAAGTTGATTTGCGTGTAAGGGTGCAAATGAGGCATACTGGTCTTTTGCTTGTTCTATCTGTGCCATCTCGTGGTATTCTTACAAATGGGATCTTCAATATGATATTTGCTTTCCACTTTTGGGTTTCACATATTGCTTCTGTTATGGAAGATTCAAAGAGTTAATTTATTTTTTCTTCCCTAGTCTACTGGACTTGATTGGTTTCAGTCTCTGCTTACAGGAACTTAATGCAACCTTTTCGAAGCCCCTAAAAGAGCTACTGTCGCTTGAATCCGAGGTGGATGATGCTGCTTTCATATCTATAGACAGCAAAGGAACTGATATTCGGGTCCGTCAGGGTGCACAGGTAATTAGCTAAACTAGCAACTTTTTTTAAATATCAGATTAGCATATTCTTTACTTTATATCTAAATTTAATTAATTTTTATTTTTGCAGTTCAACATTCAGAGGCTATCATTTGAAGAAGGCCAGTCTGTTGAGACATTAGAGGAGGCCAAGGTTGCTCTTAGGAAACTTATAAATAAAGGCCGAGTGCATAGCTTGTAGAAATGAAGATGGGGACTGCTTATGGTGCATTTGGTTTCCTCCTTTCTCAGCGAACTGGTCATCGTGGATGGTGACCAGAAAGTGAGTCGCTCCTTTGCAACTTTAGTGAAATAACCACATCCGTTTTCATCAACATATTTATGTTCTTAACCTATAGGATTGAGTTGTAATAGAATTGATGTGCAACGCTATATTAGTTTGGAATGCACGCACAGAATGTGTTGCTTCTGCTTGTGCCCAGTCGAAATCTTCCAAAGTGCACAAGACGTATGCACTCGAAGTGATCAAGTTGAGACAGTATTGGATGCAACATGAAAGTTTGAACGAGGTCTCCATCGAGAGTAACACATTTCTTTCTAGGCCTGCGTTATGAGAACTGAGTACCAAAGAAATCGGCACGAACCGAACTGAAACTGATGGTTGAGTCTTGAGAATACAGACACGATTTGCAATTTCAGAGAAACAATTCTTGAAACAAATATGGGTTTTTAACTTGTGAAATGTCATTTCTTGTCACAACTAATACAAATATCTCATGGAGTCACATCAAATTGGACTTTTCAGAAGTTTGGATATCTCTTGGAAGACTAAGGATAACAGATAACTATGGACTACCAACATATTGGATGTCCTTTCAATCTATACAGAATTTTAATCCAAGAGTTCAAACTATGCTGCCAATCAGAGCAGTGGACTGGATTGCTTGCAACTCAATAGTACAACCTTGATGATGACACTTCTTATTGTAGCACCAAAATTCCATGACCTTATTATTCTCAATCATACTTTAGTTAATAACTACGAGCTGTTAACCTCAGGCCCTCGAGGCACTCCATTATTATTCTGTTTTAGGTATAAATGTACAGCCTCACATTAAAACTCATCTGTCTCGATGATGACTGAGAGTTACATATTTCCAATATAGGAAATTTTTGCAAGTTATATTTGGTAGCTCTCAGAATCAGTGAATGTTTTGAATTCACCAACTTTGAATGGTCCGTACGAGGTATAAACATCAGCCTCCCACATGGTATGTAACAAATGTCATGGTGCGAAAGGTTGTGGAGTAAAAGTTATCCCCATACCTGTATATGGAACCTGCAAATTTCTGACCATGTTTCATAAGTTTTTGTACATGTCAAAACTGGAAATGTTTTATGAAGTATGGTAAAGAATTTGTGGGGTTCAAGAAACCTCATTTACTATTTCATTTGAAGAAATTGTTTAATGACTCGCATTTTAGGCTTATTTGATTCTTATAACGTCATGTTTACAACTCTAAGAAGAATCTTATATCTTCAATAGAAAGCTACAAACATCAAAACAATACCCACAATGTTCAACATATACATGGTTTCAATAGTCGATTTTTAAATCTATCATTTTTTTTTTTTTAAATTTATGTGTTTCACATGGTTATAAATTTAAGATCTCGTCCGAAATGATTCAAAAGCTTACTTGTAAATTTATGTGTTTCACATGCTGATTAGAATATAAAACAACGAGGTTAGAACTAAGATGTCTTAAAACTGTGTGTCTAGTTTTGAAATCTTTTTAATGTTATAATTCCTCAAGATTGAGAAACATTTTCTGAATTTTTTTTTTTCTAGACAAGAATATTTCTTTCGTGACTATATAAAATTTTGTGTTTATCCCTTTCGCCTGAAATGAAACAGATCGAAGATAGACAAAGTCATTTACCTACTGAAGAATTGTTCTTATCTCCCATCTGTTCGTTTTATTGGCATATTGACTCTTCTGGTCTTGTTTTGAGTTTCCCTGGGCTCATCGTTGTATAGGGAAAAGACAGAGGAGAGGAAAAGGACCTTGATTGTGCTATGTTTGTCTCCAAGGTCACAAGTCTTTTATGTTCTTGTGACTTGGGTTGAAAGTAACTCGCAGAAACAACTGTACCGACTGAACCCATGTTGGAAGTGAATCTGACAAAGCTTATAGCTTTTATATATGATATGAGCTGAAGGAGCTAATAACTTCGACAACAAGACAAAAGCAACAACAGGCCTTCTTTTTCTTCCCAAGATGGAAAATTTACCATCTTCTTCACCACAATCGATTCAAAAGAAAACCAAAATAGAAGGAACCCATTTTACCTCTCCCTTTGCCATGAACAATCTCCACAACAAGTCAAACAAACCCATTTTTGGAGCTCACTTTCAGAACAATCATAGCCAAAAGAAACAAACCATGGCAGAAACCAGTACCAGCAGCAACTGCAATCGCTTCTCTCCATTGACTCAAATATCCCAAGACCACCTCTTCTCAATCTTGCTGCTCCTCCCTGTTGATTCCATCCTCAGCTTTGCCATGACTTGCAAGAAGTTCAGAGCACTGACAGCTTCTGATACTCTCTGGGAGTACATATGCCAAAGAGACTGGGGGCCCAGATCAGTTGAGGCCTTCAAGGCTTCATATTCTAATCAGCAGTTGCCTTGGATGAGGATTTACAAGCAAGTTTCTGGGTTTGACTCTGTGTGTTGCCATAGATTGTCTGCTGATCCAGATGCTGAATTGGTGTTTCCAACTCCCAGGGCCTCTCATTCTCTCAATTTCGTGTCTGACTGCTTGGTCTTGTTTGGTGGTGGCTGTGAGGGAGGTTAGTCACTTAGCCTCATTGGAAAATTACCATCTTCATTTGTGAACATCTTATGGCTGGTTCATATTGATTATAGGGTGTATGAATACCTTTGTAGATGTTGCTGGACTTGCTTGAGATTTCAATTTTTGGTTGTTAGTATTATATTTTGCTTTGTTCCTATCCTTAAGTAGCTGTCTTTTCTATCGGGAGCAAGTAGATTAGCATAATCTTCTAGCATCCCTAATCTTAGATTGGAACTAAACATCCTATGACAAATTTAGTTTTAAGAATAGTTAACAAAGTTGGTTCCTTCTAGTTATTGTGTGAACATATCTCTAATAGGAGTGAAACTGAACTTCCTCTATGCAAAAGTCAGTGTCTTCCAGATTTTCTTAAGCTTCAGTTTTTGGTTGTAACAACCTTCAGTTCGATCCGTAGTTTGATTGTTGGTTTTAACAACCTTTTAAACAATTAGAAACATAAAGAATAGATGTGAGATGAAACATCCCCAACAGGCTGCTAGTGTGTGTGTGTGTGAGTGTGTGTGGGGAAGGGGGTGTCCAACTGAAGAGACAGATCAGACACGTCTAGAAGTAGAACCATATGTGCCCGAAATGAAATTTTCTCATTTGATCTAGATGAAAGCAATACCGGGTTGTAAGTAGCATAGCATCAGTCGTATAGTAAATGGTCATAGCTAGTGAATTTACCTAAATAGGGCATGGAGTCTTGCTGCCTTGTTGCGCCCTTCTGCTTGTTCTGTATCATCTTCTTGCTCTCCTAAGGTCGGAGGCATGGTGGTCCATCCATAGAGATGTTGTGAAGTGTACTTGACCAAATGACTAGAAGTGTACTTGACCATATGACTAACAGGGGGTCAATATTAGTTTCCATTCTGAAGTACTTCAAACTATAGGACTTGAATTTGTTTGCGCTCTGTATAGAATGTATAAACCTTTTGCAGTCATATAGAATGTACCATTTTGTGTAAAATGGTCCTCAGCACGCCAATAAAATTGCGTTGTGTCATTTACAATTCACTTGTTGCAACTAGAATTAGAGGCTACACTGATACTTAGATTCAATGGTATCATCCTCTTCATTTCATTATTTAATATTAGTAGTGGGGAATCAACAGATAAGCATAGGGATAGTCTGCATTCACACCAGTTGTTTTGTTAATTTGCGCAGAGACTGTTTTAGAACCTTGTTACCTTCTACAGGCAACCTCATTTTCATGCTTATGCTACACAATTCAGCTGACATGTTTTGGTTGACTGAGGAGATGTTGTAAGTTACAACTGTAACACATCAACTGTCATGCAACTGTCTCTCTGCAGTCTTGTTTTTTCTTTCCTATAAAGAAAATCAGATTGGAGGATAAATGGAAAGGAATAAATTTCATCAAGCATGCTGATTTACATGTGTAGTAATTCTATGAACTCTCTACCTTTACTACATACATTTAAACTTAAGCGGGTAATATATCTTTTTTGTTCACACATCTAGAGGTTTTATTATGGAATAATACTCTCTGTGGCTAAATAAAAACGGAATTTTCAGTTGTAAGTGGTGCTAATCAGTTTAGGTCAATCACTCTTAGAATTATTTATTAAGTCCTGCACTTCTATTGTCTGATGGAAATTTCATCGAAAAATGATTTGTCTTCTCTTGCTTCCTTGTTAAAACATGCTTGTGTTCTTGGTTCCATACTTTATTTTAATATTCCATTGCTTGCTGTATTTAGGACGCGATCTGGCTGACACATGGGTGGCATACATGGGTAATGATTTTCAGAGATTGCTGAAGTGGCAGAGGATCAGTTCAGGCAGTCCGAGCGGAAGATTCGGGCATACATGTTCTGTGATTGATGATTTTCTTGTTCTATTTGGAGGTATAAATGACAACGGAAGCCGTCAAAATGATACATGGGTGGGGCAAGTAGCATGCCATGAGACCCTTGGTATCACATTGTCCTGGAGGTTGCTTGTGGTGGGGGACAATGCACCTCCCCAGCGAGGAGCTCATGCGGCATGCTGCATTGAAGGTAGAAAGATGGTTATACATGGAGGAATTGGGCAGTTTGGTGTGAGACTGAGTGACACATGGGTATTGGAACTCTCAGAAAACTTTCAAACTGGTACTTGGTATGAAATCCTTACGCAGCCATCTCCCCCAGCTCGCTCAGGTCACACATTGACTTGCATTGGAGGTATCCGAACTGTTTTATTTGGAGGAAGAGGTTTGGGATATGATGTGCTTCATGATCTTTGGCTCTTGGATATTTGTGAGGGTCAACCACAATGGCGACAAGTACTATACGAGTTACAAAATATTCCTGGAGGAGTTTCCCTCCCACGGGTTGGTCACTCAGCTACACTCATCTTAGGAGGCCGTTTGCTGATATTTGGAGGAGAAGATTCATCTAGACACCGGAAGAATGACTTCTGGGTTTTAGACATTACTGCAGTTCCCTCCATTACGGTGCAGCCAACTATGTTGAACTCTATGCAGTTACTTGCAAAAATGTGGAAAAGATTAAAGACAAAGGGTCATATTCCCAACTGTCGGTCCTTTCATCGTGCCTGTGCAGATCAATCTGGCCGTTGCCTGTTTATGTTTGGTGGAATGGTGGATGGTTTACTACAACCTGCTGACCCAGCTGGGCTGAGGTTTGATGGAGAGCTCCTTCCTGTGGAGCTTGTGCTTCAGTTATGAGGGATGAAAATCATTAGAGCAAGGTAAATTGTTAAATGGATGCCATTTTGTTTCACCATGTCATGTACGTACTGTTGTACATACTAGTACAAAGTACCCCATGAGTTGATCTAGTAACTGTTGTTATCTGACTATTGGAAACCTGATTAATTCTAACTTCCTCATCCTGTCGGTAACAACATTATATGATTCATACCTAATGTTTGGAAATTTTAGCAATGCCCCATTTGATTGTCCATTTATTATTTATTATTTTTTTTTAATATTTTTACTTCATAAACGAAAGAAGAGTCCTTTTCTAATTTAGAAACTATATTCCATGAGGAGTCCTATAATTGCTAAATGTAGAGATCCATGACATGTCGATAAATTACAATAATTAACAGTGGAGGCTTTCAACCAGAGTTATAAATTGCAGCCCACATGGCAAAAATTTTGCCATCTTCTGTCTATAACATGCCTTGTAAACCTTTCTTCATCTCATTATAGAATCTAACAAATGGAAAGACACTCGAAATCTTTGATGAATTCCCTCCTTTCATTGTCCTTCTCTTAGTTGCACTTGGAATCTCAATTGTAATGAGACAATGTTTGTGAAATTTTTGTGTATGAGAAGCAATAACCTTAAACACAAAGATGTTTGTTTGTCACTAATAATTCTCACCACAGATAGTTACGCCTGAAGTGATTCAATTTCATTATTCTAGCTTGGCTACTTGAAGTGATAGAGGATGATAGTTAGTTTGTGTGAAATTTTGACACTTTGATCTTCGAATAAAAAGAAAATCATATCAAGGGAAATTGACTCCTTTCAGCTCAGTTGATCCACTACATCCTTCACTGCGGCATATAGATTTTGAGCACTTCAGCATTACTCGAGAAGAATTGTGAGTTTTTAATCTTGAATAGCGGTGATAGCATCTGGGAAAACTTCTTAGCTCCTATTTTGTAGCCAATCACATCAAAGGTTCCATCAATATCAGAGGGACAACTATATCTTGATGCTTTCTTCTTACTCGGGAACTATTGGTATCCTCAACAATATCATCCAAATAAGCTATAGATATTTGCACCAGTAGGCACATCACCAGCATAAACGGCAAATGCAGTTCCACAAGCAAGCAAACAATATTTACAAAAGCTCTCATTGATTGAAACGTGGTTGATTAAGATTTCTGCTGGAATAGCAATACCGGAACAATAAAGAGATCCAAAAAACATATTAGTACCCCAGGAAAATTTTGATATACAAATACAAGGTTACACAACAGATGTAAGTGTGCTTTTAACAATTAAAATTACAGTTGGTGAAAAAGATTAAAGAATTATATAAACTTAACTAGAGTTGTTCAGACCAAAAAAAAAAAAAAAACTAGCTGTTGCAAGAACATATTTGAATTTGCTATGATATACAGATCGTCAGATTGGCAGACATTTCAAGATTGGCAGACATTTCAAGAATTTGCTATGATATACAGATCGTCATATTGGCAGACATTTCAAGAACCATCACAAGCCCAGGTTTAACTTCGTTCTCCACAGTTCTCCGATCACTTTCTTTGGTGCTGGATCCTCTGGCCCTTTGTCCCGCTGTCCTGATGTGAAATACAACCACCCTTTCCAGAAACCTACTAGTGTGGTTTTCACTCGAAATGGCAGCTTCCCAATGACTGACCAGTTCTGAAATTATCCAAGCTCAAAGGAAGTAAGAGAGAAGACCAGCATTAGAACTCACTGGACTGGCATCCACTAAAATGAAAAAGAAGAAGATGTAGGTACAGCATGCAAAACACCAATTAACAAGGTTAACAAAAGTATTCATAATTGACAAAAAACTTCTGAACAAATTTCAATCACATTCACAAATGCTGGCCAACAGGTTAAGCCACAAATTCTCGTGGCAAAGAAATTTTATTTTATTTTATTTTATTTTATTTTATTTTTTGCTTGTAGGTCCATGTCAGTCATCAAGATTGCTTCTTATCACCAAGTGTAAGAAAGAGTGGTAAACGTAACATGGTAACAGGTTAACTAGATATGAGGATAATTGGGAAAATCCACTGCCAAGAACGCCACACCCCATTTGATCCAAGAAATAAAAGAAAAACGAAAATCATCTAGAGCAACATTGTTAGTCTCACAGTAAACTCTCTCAAGTTTCTTAGATTCTATGTGAAATATTAAAAGGATACATAGTCATTTAGATGTCTTTGTTGTTCATACAGCCCTCCTATGATTTGTCTTCTAATATAAAATCTTGTAACTCGTCAATAACAATGATCTAAGACAATTAAGTAAATGTTTCACAAAAAAATGTCTAGTGTAAGAGGATTTGCTGCCCCTACAATACTTTTCTCTTCTTTTCTTGTACATTCTATATAATAAACAATAAAAACAAAAAAGGCAGTTGAAGACATGACCTTTTGTTTCTGATTGTGTGCTGGTGTGTTGGTGTGTAAACAACTAAGATGCATTAACTATCAAGTTTGAGATCTCAAAAATACGAGAGGAAAGAGCCAATACCAGAGTATCAAAGTTAAACTGGAACATTTCTCCAACCAAAACCATCTTCTTAGTTACAGGGTGCTTCTCTGTTGTGCCTCCGACAATAATAACAGAATTGTCAACAAGAGCCCAAGCAAATTCAATATGGGAATCTGGCTTAGGCATAGGAGGTAACACTTTCCACTCCATTTCATCGTCCAGCATGTAAACATCGCCATATACAACCTGAAATGAGCGGAACTAACAAATGAAACTTATTCTATGAAAATACCTTTTTTTTGTTGGGACATTTCTTTACTCCTTTGATGTTTGTATAGGGTTCATTTTCCATATGCACATGCTTCTATCTTGGTGAATGCAATATGTTTTAGCCTGAGAGGATTAAGTTTTATTTTAGGTCCAATAAGGATTCATTGTAGATTATTCATGTTTTTTGGTACACCATCATAGATCTTATGCAGTCCAACAGATAGATGATGCAATACATCAATAAACTAAAACTTAGTATGCAGCTAACCTTAAAAGACTTTCTTGAACTTTACAATACCAATAGCACGAAAAACAAACAAAAACACTTAATTGTTGTTAAGACAAACCAGGTAATGTTTCACCCAACAAAAGCCATGTTCTTACCTCATTCCTGCGAGAGCACTTGAAAATAGGTGATCCAGGTTTTGCCATGAAATCACCCTCTTGACCACCCATAACATAAAGACGATCATTATAAACGATACAAGCCCTACAAGAAGACAGCAACTTCAGATTAGAATCTCCTTAGATTAGTTGGCGGGATCTATCATACAAGACTCTATGCTTCATTTAGCAAAGAAAAGTTGACATAATAAATTATGTTCCCTTGGCCTATGATACAAAGCAGTGTGTAGGGTTGGGAAGTATAACGCTTAAAACAACTTCCATCTTAGAAAGAAAGGACCACCTAAGGCACACAAGTATTTAAAAAAAAAAAATTCTTTCCAATATCGTAATGTTTCACTTCTGCTATTATCAGGCAAGGGAATTTGGATCCCCTTGGGAATATCCCAAGTTCCCAACAAGCACCATTTGTCGCCGCCGTCTCTACAAACTCTGCAATAAGCAGAGCTTTGAAACTCAAAGCCAAATGCAACAAGAAGATCATAACCGAACAAAATCGTAGGGAAGGCAGCTCCATCAACACTCTTCAGGCTTGTCGGGAACGAAGTAATTGTATCATCAGAATTTTAACATTAAATCAGAACGCAGAGTTCAGGACTGCATAAACTCTAGGAAGGGCTTGTTACTTGTATAGTTGACTGTCTTTATGTTATTGAACTTTAGAGTGATTATCTTAGTTGCTTCGTATAAGACAAATCCTGGAACTAATAGGTAACAGATGTGTAAAATGGATAAAACAATTGCCGACAGTACTCACACCAGCAAATAGAACTTCTATACTGAATACTGGTATATAACTTCAACAAATATGATACAGGGGTTTCAGTTCCTAATGTTCTATCGGACCAAACAACAGCCAGGCATTGATGTTTCCTCATTTGTCGGTGTTGATTGTTGACCAGGCTGCTCTTATGGATGAATCTCTATGTTGGACTTAGATGTATTTTTCTCACCACAGTTTGCATTGAATGTTTGATTCTTGTTAAGTTCTATTTTTTACCTCAAGAAGAAAAAACTTGTAATTTGACCACCCTCAAGGCAAATGCTTAGAAAATAGATGCAGCAGATATTAGATGGTGAACAGACCTATGAGGTCCTCCCTTGGGAATAGGCACTTCAGCCCTCCATTCCTTTTCTAATGCTTTTCCATCTTTTACAGCAAGACTCCAATGATCCACTGCAGGTGTATGTCGATTTTCCTTGCTACCACCCATGACATGGAGTCTACCTCTCCAAAGTTGAGTTGCCGGTGCATACCTGAAAATTACCAAGTTAAAACCATTTAATTAAAGTGTGGGTTACAATAGAAAACCGTAGAGTTATTTGGGCTACAAACGGTAACTATGAGCAGATGTCCTAAATAAAAGCATAATGACACAGCCTCGATATAGATGGCACTCATTCACAAAAAGACAATTACAAGATTACAACAATGATGGGTTTTATTATAACGTTTCTCTCAAAGAGAAAAAAAGTAATCAAGATAAAAGATGTTCGCCGGGGGGGAGGAGGTGCAACGTACTATTTTTTTATGCAATCTTATTAAACCACAAACCTTGGAACTGGAAGAGGGGGCATATTCTGCCACTTTTTTGTCTCAGTATCAAGGATGAATGTATGGGATGTGGGACCTCTGCACTGTGGCCCATACTGTCCATTTACAATGTATATATACCTTCCATCAGTTACCATTCCTAGATGGGAATGTGCCATTTCTTTTGGCATATCAAATCTTCCTGCCCATGTATTATCACTGAAATTGTAGATGTCAACATGTGAATGTACCTAAAGTAAACAATAGAGAAAAAACGTTATAGCCCATCAACATGCTACAAGGGAGAGGAAATCTTTTCTACATGATTGTATTATTTCATTTGCAATATTTGATTAACTCTATGCATTTAGCCACCAATATAATAGTGCCAATATCTGTATCGAGTTACTGAGCATCCAATCTTCAAATAAAAAACAAATGAACATGATTCATTTAATTTAAGAGTCACATCAACAAATGCTTTAGTTGAGTGAGCACACTAAATCATTTCAGTATGGTGCAATTGTCAAAGAAATCAAAGTTAGAGATAGGATCCCATCCATTAGTTAGCAGAACCAGAGAATAATATGCAAGAGCGCTCTAGTTGTCAGAGCAACAGAATCAAGTAAAGGCAATCTGCTCAGTTTTTAAAGTTGGCAAAACTTATTAAATACCACTATAACCATCAATAGGTCATAACCTAACATAGTTAGATGCATAGCTAGACTAATATAAGCAAAAAAGAAAGACATCGAGCAACAAAAGGTCTCACATAATCAATTGTACCGTATCCAGCAAAGACGTATAGAAGATTCTTAATCTGTATAGCAGCCCCATCCAAACGAGGCACAGGTGCAGCTGTCATCTTTTCCCATTTTAGTTCTGGTGCAGGCAAATCGGCAAACGTTGCAGATAAAACCCTCCCAGCAGTATTGTTTTTTTGGCTGTCAACTCCCTGTAGGTTGCATGAAGAATTGCTAATACTTAGTGCTGAGATGAATATAAATTACAGCTTTACTTGCCACCAAAGCATAACAGGAAATATCTACAATGATAGTAGAAGGATTGTGTATTACTTGTGGTTGTACTTAATCATTTATCAGCATTAAGCTCCAACAACAGGGCCATTAATTTTTAGCAAAGTTCCAAATTACAATATCCACAATGTATAAACCATTAAACGATTTAGAACAAAGGAATTATATCTCCACTTTGCTTTGTTATATATAAACTTCAACAGAACGACTCGAGCATTCCAAAACTTCAAGATACATAATAGCATTCATACAAACTCGTAGTTTCCTTTATGCCCAAATTACCAAGATCCAAACATGTTCACCCTTTTCTTCTCAGAAACCTAAAAAAGAAAACGTAAACTCTAGCAATCCAAAAAAACCATCCCAACAACCAACATTTGATCCTCCACAAAGTAACCAATATGCAAACAGATTTTTTCCTCCTCACTTCCAACCATTTCCTCAGAAACCAAACAATACCCAGACAGAAGATGACATCAGAGCAGACAAAATCACCATCAATGTGACTATGGCACTGCATTTACCCCATAATAATCTAATCACTAACCAATGAGCTCAAGCAAATTAGCATATCGATAAAGAAATCAACTTTCAAAAGTTAATATCAAACTAAACACTACCCAGGTAGAAACTTAAGTTAAACAGGGGAGCAAACCTTGTTGGGTTTGGTTATGGGGGTGAGGATCGAAACTGGGGGAGCCCAATTGGCCCCAAGGAGAGCAAAACGAGAAGATGAAGAAGCCCAGAGGAAATCAGCAATGAGAGCAATACCCAGAAGGCCAACACAAATAAAGACCAGACGAGCCGATGTGTGCTTCACTGGTGTTCTAACCATCCTCACTCTATGTGTCTATGAATCAAATCAATGTAATGATTGTGAGTTGGGTTCAGGTTCAGTGTGTGAGTGTTAGAACTAGGTTTGCTCTCAGACCAAGATTGCTGCTTATTATTAGCTTCTGGGGGTTGTTCTGCAATATTACTACTTTCTTGGGGTTGAAGCATAATTTATTTTTTTATTTTTTTGGGGGTACATCGAATATATAACTCAAAATAAAATCACTCAAATTTAACCATTCGATACTTTGGTTGCTGTTTATCCAAAGATATCAGTTTTAGTCACTCGAATTTAACAATACAATTCACTTGCTAAAGTAGTTTTCATATGGAGAAAGCTGACTCCGAGGTTTAAGAAGAATTGAAAGACTTGGAGCAAATGAGTTGAGTGTGTTTGGAATTGTTTGTTAGAGAGCCAGATGCGCTTCTAAACTAATGAAGAAAATTAGTTACAAATATTGAAAGACTTATTGGAAAAATAGTGTCTTACAAATTACAAGCACTTGAATAGTTAAATAACACAAGTGTTTCCAAATAAAAAGCACTTTTAGAAGCAGATCGCAAATCCTATGACAAATAGAGAAATGCGCATCAATAAGACAGATACATTTCTCCAGTATTGCGAGATATAAGCACAAGAGAAAGAATGGTGTTTCAAGATATACCAAACAATTTAGCATTGAGAAATAATCATCTACACACATAAATTTTGCCTTTCTATTTAACATTAACATCAACTCAATCTAATTAAACATGTAAATTCTCTGCTTCATAAAGCCACCCAATTACAAAAGCCTTCAAACCTAGAAGAAGGTAGAAATCGCAAGGAATCCTGGACAAACTATACACCAAGTTAATAGGACTACACACCCCACCACTCCCATCCTAATTAATCTGCTTCACACTAACCTTTTTAATCCCACCAACATCAATAATAAATAGAGGGGAAAAAATATACTCTTAAAAGAGGAATACCTAAAAACATCAGCATTTTTTACTTTACTGCTAAACTGGTATGACATCATTCATTGATGCATCATCACATCTCAAAACAATGCCCTCAAGGCTAGCAGGGAAGATACATTTGGCCCACTGGCATCCCGTTGTGATCGGCTCAGGTGGAGGAACAATCATCAACACATTTTCATTTCTCTGGACGACCCCCATTACACTAACTGTGCTTCCTTCTTTAATGTACCTGCAAGCACAACACCGCAGTTTCAGAAGATCCACAGGCAGTTGGCATTTCTCAATTAAATACATTGAATAAAAGAAGGCAGGAAATCATATACAGTACATGTACCGCATTGCAGACATGGTCCATCACATACAAATAAATTCATGTACTTCAATAGATAATGAAATGCTCTAATAAAGATTTATTGTCATTAAAATTACAATTTTCTGATTCTTTTATGTGATTACAGCACCTCAAGGGTAAACTTCACGTTGGAGTACTTTTCGACTCGGAAACAAATCAACTAAATCTACACACTGACCACCCATAATAGGGGAGGAAAGCACAGGCCACAACAGAGATTGCCGAACCACTTAAGTAGACACATACATTGTTTACTCAAAGTGAACTATAAACTCCTTGACACAACTAGAAGAAGAGAATACAAGAAAAAACCCATAGTGGCTGTATGCATCTAGTTCTTTTCGCAAACCTCTTTTTATTTCACTGAAATCTTTATGGTCAACTGATCATCAAAAGAACTGAAACATAAAAGTTAAAATCAATTTTAAAGCAGAGCTATTACCCTTCTTTTAACTGCATAACACGATCATCACTTGAAAGGTTCCTCTCCCCCAACCACCTAATAAACTCTGGAGACAACTCTTCCTTCACGGGATTCACATCAATGACAATCGAATCATCAACATAGGGAGTCACCCTTGCTCCAGAGCCTGTCTTAACCAATGCTCTTAACCCAGATTGGAAATCAGAGATGTAGAAGTCTACAACACGTCTCTGTCAAATGCCATAAATAAAAAATTTCTGGTCATAAGTGTGAACTCTATAAAGTATAAACCAAGAATTCACAGGCTCTGTTACTTATGACCATGTAATGGGTCCTGGCAACAACTGAAGTTAAATACTAGCAAATTGAAATAGCTAGTAAGTTGGCAATTAGGATACAAAAACACATCAGAAGCTGTTAAAATATTACCCCTGCAAGAACAAGAAAGAAACGAAACTGGGCGACCAAACAACCAACCCAAAAAAAGGAAGAGAGTACTATGTGTGTGTCAACCAAATATCACAATTAATTTCAGTTACTCACTTCCATGGATCTGAGCCCCCAAGAAAAACGACGATGAGTAGTGTTGGCAGCTTTTGAATCCCATCCTCGATACTCGTATAAACTTGTGGATGTATACACACATCTAGGAACCTTTTGAAAGGACGACTCAAGAGGCACATTGCCACAAGTAACCACCTACAAAAATAAAACAAGACAGCTTGTGAATTATATTGACCAATTATATGCACACAAACAGTCAAAAGGATGAATATTGAACAACACAGCCTACATGTCTTATAACTTGAGATATATGTTGTACAAGAATCTTATTTCCATCAATTGAATTCCCTATGTCACTGCATCCCTCCGTTGCCATACGGCATGAAATTAGCATATTATCCCAGCATTCATCTAATACACTTTTGTTTTTCTCTGTAACTAGGTTGGGTACAGATCACTTGTGGAAACATAAACTAAAACCTGCCCTCATGTGTTCACATTTACTATTAGTTTATTTTTCTTTTAGAAAATTCATATTTATCGTCTGCCTTTGATGTCTTGATGGGAAAAAAAGAAAATAAAAACTATCTAGTTACTGTAATTCACAATCTGAACTCATGCAATGTTACTCTTGATTTACAAAAGAGGAATTTAAACATGGCAGATGAGGTAGTTAGAGAAAACAACATCTGAAATAAAAATTTACAAAGACATGGTAGGATAAAAGCGACAAAATTGCAGCTCTAAATACGAAAAATATTAGTACGCCATACTTTCAACTTTTCAAGTCATCAACAGATTAACTTACCCCTGACACCTTCACAAATTGGCCATTCTTGGCAGTTCTGAGCTCAGAATCCGAATAACTACCAATATAGCTTATAATAGCTCTTCTTCCCCAATAAGTATTCCATGTGAATAGTGTAGCAACTCCACTGAAAAGGATCACAACCACGATAAGGAGTATTGGATTGTGGACCGCACCGAGAATAAAACCACCAGCTATGAACCCCATCACGAATAGAAGAATCAGAGACCATAATATTAGCTTCGGGAAGTTTTTCCTAAATGAAAACTCATCATCTTGGCTAAGAGTAGTAATGGCCTGATTGTGAACAATAGAGGTCCCTTGCATTTTCATTGATCCCATTGACTCCAAAGGACCCGATACCTTTCGAGGGGCACCAGAAGCATTTAGTGGGCCAGATGAAATGGGTCCGGAAGTAATGAGACCTGTGGTAGGAAGAACAGGAGGAAGAGGCCCAGAGTTCTGGCGGCCAGTTGGTGTTACCCCACCAGATTGAGGACCGGATGACTTCTTCATGGGTTCCCCATGCTTATTCAGTGGTCCAGAATTTGACTTCTTTGTTGAACCAGACACGCCTCCAGATAATATGGGACCTGATGTAGTATAGCCGGCACGACCTGAAGCATTAGGGATTGGTCCTGAATGTGAAGCAGCACCTCCAAATGAACCAGTCCTAGAAGAAGCACCACTTATAGGTCCAGATTTTCTGGACTTGGAGCCATCCGTAGGGATATCAAACATCTTTCCTAGTTCTCCCGACTTCTTGATATCACCACCTGTATAGGGCGTCGCAACTGAGCTCATAGTTGGAGTCCTTTCCTTTGGTTGCTCTGGCCGGCCTGATACGTAAAGGCCATTGCTGAGTTGGTGAGATGGGAATCTGGAACCCATCTAGCTCCTTTGCAAGATCCAAGAGTCCACAAGATATTACACGATAGATTCTTCCAGAAGATTAGCTGTTCATTAATATGATTTTCCTAAGGCCAAAAAAGCACTAAAGATTTAGAAACTTGAGTCATTACGTATCCAAAAACCTAACCTATCAACCCGCATCTATAGCAACAAACCATGATAATACATAATTGGTATGAGATTGCTATAGTTTGTAGCAATTGCACACGCCTAATTAAACGCAGTGAAAGAGCCAACACCATGCCATGTTATCTTATATATATATATATATATATATATATATATGCAAAAGACTATCCCTGTTTGAGCCTTTCTGTATCAAAATATATTAGAATCAAATGTAAAAATAAAGTAGCACTCTAGAAGTTTATACAGAGAGCGCAGGAAGTCTTATTCAGTATGATACTCATCGTATGGATCAGAGTGAAAATTGTAAATCAGAGAAGCAACAATTAATGTTCAATCTATAGGGTATAAACCAGACTTGAACGCAGCCTATTATAACAGTGGAATCATAAGAGATTTTCAAACAAAATGCTCATGGAATACCATCTAAAGAAGGTAAAGAGACATATGATGGAACCACGAGAATTGATTAAATAATCTGCAAAAAGGGATAAGAAAAAGGGAAAAAAAACCCAATACTAATGGAGAATAGGTCTGAAGGAATAACCAGAATGTCTATATGATTTAAAAGTCCACAGGGTTACGTTACATGATTCTGATTTTTTTTTTTTTTTTTAAAGGGTCTGAAGCATACTACCCTCAAGCTTTTATTACTTAACAAGCCCCCAGTCCACAGCACGAATCAAGGAAAGATATCATTCTTAGATGACTTTTTGAAACATTTAATGATTCAAGTATAAACAAATAACGAGACGAGCAGGATTGGAGGCAATAACAAGACGGAGATTCAAACTTCAGTTCACACGAAACTATGAATACTCGGACTTCATTGACATGCAGGAAATTAATTTCTCGACCAAACCAGATATACGGCAAACAAACAGCATATCCTAAGCAAGCTTCCGAATCTTCAATTCTTCAATTCTTGAACAATTGAATCTTTCATTCTTAGAATTAAACAAATTAGAATAATTTTCGCCTCAGGTCAGAGAAACAAAACCTTCTAATACCAATGTTTAACACATAACCTTAATACAGGCACAAATGTCAAGTCTTGCCTAGTTCAGCAGGCAGTTCCACCTATATGGAGTCCCAATGCAAACAAAGAATTAACTCAAACCTTCAGTTTCTAAGCTCTCTTCCTGTCTTCCACACTTAACTCAGCAACAAAACAAAACCCCAAAATCAGCCAGATTTCCAGGAATACAGGGGCCAGCACAAGCTTTAAATACAACTACTTCATCAAAATGGCTCCATCTCAAACACAAACTACACAACCAGCCATTCCCAGAGCCCAAATCCAGAAATTGAAGCAAACCCAGATCACCATTTTCATCAAAACAGTAGAAAAATACAAAAGATCTAAGTAAAACAAGCACAAATTGGTACTAGAACTAAACCAGTAGTAGCACAAGTGAAGCAGAACTGAACTAAGCAACCAAAATAACCAACAATGGGTAACTGGGAAAAGCCTTGACATACCTGAAGAAGAAGAAGCAGTGAGAGTCGAAATCTGCAGATTTGGAGACATGGGTAATGGTTTGATTGATAAAGACAAAATCTTTAAGGCACTAAAAAAGAAAGAAAAATCTGAGAGAGAGGGACTCAAATCTTTTTTGGGTTTTTGTTTATATTTTTTCTCTCTCACAACGACTGGTGGATTGTCTCTTCTCTCAGGCAAAAACCTCCGAACTGAAAGAGATTATATGATTACTTTAAGTACTCACTGTTTAAGGTAGACACAACTCAAACATATACATACGAATTATTAGTTTACACTGCTGCTACTTGAGAATGACATAGTTTTTCATGTTAATGTCGGAACTACCCTCACCTTTTTTTTTTTTTTTTTTTTTTTTTTTTTTCAAAACATGTTTCTACCTGGGAAATATTTCCATATGATTGGTTCTCTTATTCTCTGGGATGTTTGAAAGGAACAGAGTTGTCATGGCCATCTTTGAAGAATTTATTAGGGAAACAATCATTATTGAATTAGGATATTTTGACAATTTGTGCTGGCAATAAAAGAAATGATTTTAATACATGACATTTTTGTGTAACTGCGCGTAGATTTTCTCATATTTACAGGGAAGAGAATGTGGTGGCGGATGCGTTGGTTAACTTTAGCGCCCGTAATGTTGGGTATAAATGGTGGGATTGTCTGCCTGCTTTCATTGACCGGTTATATGGGAGAGATTTGTCTTCAGTTGCAGCTTACAGATTTCGTTAGTATGCATGTTTTTCTGTGGAAAATATTCCATGTTTCTTATTTTGTTACTTTAGGTTTCATAGTTCCAAGTTTGTCTGTAATGAAAATAAAGTTTGTTCTTGGATGTTGTATAGGCTACGGGTATGCCATGCTTGTTGAGTGGTGTTCTGGAAGTGGTTTTGGCATAGCCCCCCTTCATTTATCAATGAATACTTTGTTTCATTTATCAATAAACTTTCAACCAAGGGTGATGAGTTAACTCTTACGTCGCGTAACTAAATTTTTTTTTTTTTTTTTTAATACATGAGATTTTTGTGTTTATTGACACAAAAGAAATAAAAAAAATAAGAGGATTTTATCGTAGAAAGTTCTTCGGAAATTTAATTACGTGGTCAAAGATGGATAATCTAATCTCATGCTTTTAGAAAACCTTTAGACATTTAAGAATAGAGTTGTCAACGCTCTCAAAAAACGAATTCTCTTAACTCTTGAGAGTTTGATTACGTTGTTTATACATGCATAACATGGTCTGCAGGCTAGTTCTCTTTTATCCCTTCTCCAATTGCGCGAACAAATGCCAAGGTCATCTTCAAACTGATGTTATATTGGTCATAACTAAACACTACCTTCGTCGGAGTGCAAACTATAAGCATATTACAGTAAATTTCGATGACAACAAGTAGACTGCTATTTGAATATCCATTGATTCATTACAATGAACTGGGAACAGCTGAAAAAGGGAGGAAAGAATGATGAACTGGCTAGTTGCCCCCATGCAGTTCATGGGAGATTGCACGAGTTGTAAAAGGCTAAAAGCTGTCAAAGCTCTTCCTTTAGGTACTGAAAATAGAATCCACGTTCTTGGCAAGTCGCTATTTAAGAAACAAAAAAGAACATCATCAGTGATATTTGCTTCCCTGCACTTGAAATTGCAAGTGAAATCTAGGTTGAGATAAGCATTCGGTATCGAACAATTGTAAGCTAAAACTCAAAAGGTCATCATTCTGATGCTGATTGCAGCTTGCAAGAGAGACATAAGCAATTTAGAGACAGGCAAGGGAAACTAAAAAGTTCCCAAGACCAAAAATTAACTGATGAATTATATAACACTTTTCTTTATAACAAGCAGTCTTCTCAAACTTGTAGAACTCCCCACTACATGAACAAACCACACCATTACAGAAACTTTCAAACCCTAGGAAAAACGATGGAAAGAAAATTTCTAAAAGCTATACACCAGGATGAAAAAATCACGTCATCTTAAACCATCAAAGCTCATCACTGTATCTCACTACAACACCACCACTACCACCACCCCACCACCAATTTTGATATTGGGAACAAAATATATCTCGAAATGCCAATACCTGAACATGCTTCTCGATCACAAGCAACTAAACAGGTATGGCATCATTTTTTGATGAGTCTTCACATCTCAAAACAACACCCTCAAGGCTAGCAGGAAAGATACAACTGCTCCATTGGCATCCAGTTGTCAATGGCTCAGGTGGAGGAACAATCATAAGCACATTCTCATTTCTCTGGACAACGCCCATAACACTAACTGTGCTACCTTCCTTGATGTACCTGCAACAGAACATCACTTGCAGTTATATAAGATTGACTACGAGAGAACAAGAAAATGTCTGCTTAAAAATTTTCAGTACAAATGTATTTTTGAAACTAAAACAAACTAAACAAGTGATGATTATACCCTTCTTTCAAGCGCATTGTCCGGTCGTCACTTGAAAGATTCCTCTCTGCCAACCACCTCACAAAGTCTGGGGACATATCTTTGTTTGCTGGGTTCACATCAATAATGACGGACTCATCCACATAAGGAGTAACTTTGGTTCCATAACCAGTCTTAACCAATGCTCTCAACCCAGACTGGAAATCAGAGATGTAGAAGTCCACTACATGCCTCTGCATGCATCATGCAGAAATGAGTAAAGTTCCGCATTTAAAACCTTAAGCATCAAAGTACAGCATCACCACATCAGCAAGGATGTTTGTAACCCAAAACACTTTATGCCATCATTCCATAATTCCAGAGATAAACTTTTCACTTTTCAGTTACTCACCTCTGATGATCTAAGTCCCCATGTAAATCGCCGATGTGTAGGGTTTGCTGGTTTTGAATCCCATCCTCGGTACTCATACAAACTCGTAGATGTATAAACACATCTAGGAACTCTCCGAAAGGATGATTCAAGGGGCACGTTACCACAGGTAACCACCTTCAAGAATTGCAAAAGTAACATCAAAATCTAGGGTAGAATATACATGATTAACAAGAAGAAGAAAAAAAGGTAAATGGCAAATGGATGATGTACAACTAAACAACATATACCAGTCAGCATATATATTGCAAAATTTCTAGTTCACTTTGGATAACATTCAAGAAGATATTTGATTTGTAAGGTATTTCTCATGCTAACTCACACATGCTTATCTTTTCATTAAACTACATAAATAAGAAACGCTTGCATATAAAACAGATGTCCAATACAGATGCAGCAACGATTACATTGTATGATGAAAAAGACAATGCTAAGTATCTACTCACAGAAAACAATGGTTATCAATTTATAATCTATTTGGACAAACAATGAGTATCCTCAGCTCCTCTGCTCACGTCATCTTAATTCTAACTAAAAGACATAATATTTTATATCAAAGTTATGGAAAAATAAGGATTAAATGATGCGTATTCAGTAATACAATAAAATGCAACATGCAATTCAGTAATGTGGATCAAATGTAACTGGCAGTAAAGTTATAATGAAGTTGAAAAACACACCCAGCGTAAAAATGAACTTAGAATTGATATTTGAGAACTAAAACAGCGAAAAAGAAAGTCCACAAAAGTAAATTTCTATAATTATATATCTTTGTCAGCAGATAAACAAACAGTAGAGGTATAAATATGAAATATATTTATCAGCATTGAGTATGTTACATACCCCGGAGACCTTCACATATTGCCCATTTTTAGCAGTTCTAAGCTCAGCATCAGGATAGCGGGCAATGAAATTTGTGGTAGCTTTCCTTCCCCAACAAGTATTCCAAGTGAATAAAGCAGCAACACCAGCGAAAAGAATCGCCACAACAGCTAGGAGTATGGGATTGTGGACTGCTCCAAGAATAAAACCACCAGCAATGAACCCCATCACAAATATCAGTATCACAGACCATAGTATGGTCTTTGGAAAGTTCTTTCTGAAAGAATAATCATCTTCTCCAAGAGTAGTCACTGCTTGATTGTGAACAATTGCAGAACCTTGTAATTTCATTGATCCCATAGACTCTAAAGGTCCAGATACCTTTCTAGGTGCCCCAGATGAACTTAGTGGACCTGAAGAAATCGGACCAGATGTGATGAGACCTGTTGTAGGAAGTACTGGTATTTGGCCAGAATTTTGGCGTGTCACTCCACCAGATTGAGGGCCAGAGGACTTCTTCAGAGGTTCTCCATGCTTATTGAGTGGTCCAGAATTAGTCTTCTTCATTGAAGCTGAACCAGGCATGCCTCCAGAAGTTACAGGACCTGATGTGGTATAGATAGACCGAGCAGCGGCATTAGGAATAGGACCTGAATGTGAAGCAGCACCTCCAAATGATCCGGTCCTTGAAGGGGCACCGGTCAATTGTCCAGATTTCCTAGATTTGGAGCCATCCATTGTAGGGATATCAAACATTTTACCCAGCTCTCCTGACTTTTTGATATCACCACCAGTATAGGGCATGGCAGTTGAGCCCATTGTAGGTGGTCTTTCTTTTGGCTGCTCAGGCCTGCCTGATACGTAGAGACCATTGCTGAGCTGATGAGATGGGAATCTGGAACCCATCAAGCTTCTCACGTGGCCGTAGAACAGTTATACGAGATGATGGATATCTAACAGATGCAATATTCAAAGTCCTACTGAGAGAGAGAGAGAGAGAGAGAGAGAGAGAGAGAAACAGAGGGATAGTCAAGTACTGTTCTTAATTATAATTCTTAAACTAGCATGGACAATTCAGCATCAATTGTTAATTGATAATTCGATAAATGACCAAATCAGCCAGTAAACAGCATACAGCAAAGATCAAATACTGAACTTTTGATACTATCTCGTATATACTGGATATTGGGCATGAACTCAGAAATCACTTAGAAAGAACTTTTTTTCTTAGGAGGCACAAATGTATCTACCAAAATGTAGTTCAGATTCTGATATTGTTTTGGTAGAAACCAATGAAACTGGACAAAATTACCTAAACTAACAGAAGACTTCCAAGGAAAATAATATCAACTCTACCAGTTACTAAGATACAATCACAAACCTATCTCCAAACAAAAACCTTTCATCAAAGAAAGATCTGAAGAAGCAAAACGTGATTGCAGGATTTCTGTCTCATTATGGATCTCAGAAAAAATCATACTTTGAAAAATTCATACTTTGAAAAACTTAAAGCTCTCAAAAATCAAACATGTCTCCATTTGTCCTCTATTCAACAAAGAACTGCCAAAACCCACATTCAAAAATCAGTCTTTCCTTCACACATTTCTATAATCCAACAACCAGAGTGTAAACAAGTACTGAATCTATGACCTACAATCAATAAAACCCAGAAAACCCACACAACCCTCCACACTAAGCAAGGTACATTAAAGAACAAAACCCATAAAAAGAAACAATCTTTACATCCAAAATCAGAGAAACAAAGCATACCCAGATCACCATTTTGAACTACAACCAAGGCAATGTGGAAGATCTACAGAAAAGACCAAAACTTTGATATGGGCTCAGTGCCAGATTGGTGGGCAAACGAAGGGAGGGGAAAAATGGGAATAAAAAAAAGGAGGAGAATGGGGTTGGAGGGGTTAAAGAGTGAAGAGTAATACCTGAAGAAGAAGAGAAGAAGAAGATTTGAGTTGCTGAAAATGGATCAAAGGCAGTGGTTGAAGTGGTAATAATAGCAGTAATGATTCTGCTGGTGAGAGTGAGATCCCATCTCCATAGCCAGCAGCAGCAGTCACAATCTCTCTCTCTCTCTTCTCTCTTCTCTCTTCTCTCTCTCTAAAACAAAAGAAAGTCTCTACCTTTCTCACTCTTCAAAGAGCCGCAACAACTGGTAGGTTGTCTCATCCGGCAAAAAAAAGAAGCACCAAACTCAGTAAACATGACTTTTGATTAACATAACATATTCTTTTCCAATATTACCTTAACAAAGCCACCTTCCACCTCTCCCACTCTCTCTATCTTATTCCTCTGATTTTTATCTTCCAAATTTCCTTGGGGGTTACAAATACTTCTTTTTAAATATAGAATGATTTTTGCGTACCCTACATTCTTACGGGGTCCCTTAAAGAAAAGAAAGATGCTAGTGACAATGACCAAGTTATAATCTTTGAAGTATTAGGAGCGGGCGGGGGTTACTTTTGGGACATGAGAAAGAACCTACCATCCTTGAGATATACAGTTGTCTTTTATTTATTAAAATTTGATAATCATGAATCATGATAGGAGTATATAGCGTAAGCTCAAATCCTACCCACAGTTTTAAAAGGGAGAAATGATAGAAAATAGAGGAGAGGGAGAGGAACATCATTTTCTAGAGTAATATTTAAGGTATTTCTTCATTGATCTTCTTTGTTATAAATTTGTTCGATGAAAGATTGTTTGGTCATTAGTATCATCATCGATTTGAGTAAGTTGTCTACTCTTGTTATTGACGTTTCTATATGCTCTTTTTTGTGATTTATAGTTACAAAAATTCTATTATTACACATGATCTCATTTAGATTGGCAATCTTTTCTTTTGTATCAATGGGAGGAGTTCAGTCTTGTCATATAGAGCAGGTTTGGAAACTGAAGTAAAACAAAATATGTTGGAAGAGTATGTATATTATATTATCATATGTTATAATTGTTAGCGTTTTATCCTTTCAACAGTTGTTTTGTCGATAAGAGATAAATATTTAGTTTTCAAAACAACTATTTATGTATAAGAGATTTGTTTAGAATAAATATACGTAAAATTTTCGATCATTCAATTGAAATAAGCATGTCCTCAAAATTTTATAAAGACGTAAGCACAGTAGATTAATGTATTCTAATTAAAAAGTTTTACTAATTATGAAAATACCTAATTTTCGAAAATCAAATTCATAACATACGATGAAATAACATATGAAGAAACTTCAAACTAGAAGGGAAGAGCAGTGAGAGATGTGGCATGGTGCATTTCTTCACGGAGGGTTACAAGTTGGGAAAGAAAATGTGCTTATGATTAAGACCACAAACAAAGACAAAAGAAGCTAAGAAAGTAATGCACCACAATTTACCAATTCACCTCAAGCATAGGGAAAAGTAGGAAAACCCACATGTACATACATTAAAAATGAATATGGAAACAGAGCCTGAGTTGGACAATTGCTTAGTCTAAGCAATTTGGTTATGTGCGTGGGGAAGGAGAATAAGATTGAAGCGTTGTAACTATGGTTGGTTTATTAGTCAATTCTACTATATCATAGAATTTGGTTATGAACCCCTTAACAATCATGATTAGCATGACAGTGGCATTTCACCATATTAAAAAGACCTTTCATTTTCAAATTTTATTTTCGTGACTGGAAACTTTCTTGTGCAACTTCACACGTCTCCAAATGTAGATAT
This sequence comes from Potentilla sterilis, assembly GCA_963682095.1. NCBI lineage: Eukaryota > Viridiplantae > Streptophyta > Magnoliopsida > Rosales > Rosaceae > Potentilla > Potentilla sterilis. The sequence continues at coordinate 12,445,012 of OY821754.1, forward strand.
CTTCTATTTTTCTATTCTCAAAAAAAAAAAAAAAAAAAAAAGGGCCCTTTGGGGGCCAATGATGTCATAATTCATCAATTTGTATCAAATCCAAAGGTAAATTTTCAATATTTCTCGACTGACATCACCTTTTTATTTAAAGCTCAAAAGAATGGTCTCTTTTATTCACCTTATTGGATGTGTAATTTATATGACAATAATTCATCGTCGGCCAAAGCATAAGGGTATCATATCTCCATCAGTTGCATACATGCAACCACCATTCTACTATCAGAAAGTTTGATTCCCATGAACAAGTAGCTATCCGAAGTGTTTTAACGTTCACTAGCTAAGGGATTTGAATTTTGAAGAGGCTCACCCTTAGATCGTTTTCAGAAAAGATGAAAAAACAACCCAAATCCCCTGGATGAAGAAAACCTACATGTTTACGTTCCATTCTTGGCCACCCCAAATGATGGAAAGAAAAGTGCAGTCACAAACTCATCAGTTGATTGAAGCCTTTCTCATGCTGCCCTGCATACAAATATGGATGCTAAAGAATGGGACAAGAAAAAGGTCGCAGAAGATTGAACAAGAAGCCCCTGATCAACACTTATACCAGACAACAAGTTGCAGCATATCAAATGCTACTAGACGGTCCACTGCATAATCACTCCATATGGTATTGGGACCAAATGGCATACTAACAAGAAATAAAGGCGATATGAAAGCACAAGCAAGCAATGACATCAATCAAGTAACTCAACCGATTCAAAGATAAACTTCAATTCCATCGTGCTTCTGCACTCAAAAACAACTAGAATATACAGAAAGTCCAACGCACAAAGATACTTAGACCTTCCACACTGTCTTTTCCCGTTCTGAATAGGTAATAGTTTCTTATGCTTGCCTAACATGAATAAGACCATTTCAAAATCATATTAAGTACCGACTATAGATTAGATTTATATCGGACGAAAACTTCACAAGCAAACCAAAACCTAATCAAAGTACTTCCACTTTTTAAGGGAAAGCCGGATGAAGCTGAGTTTTACCAATAACTGGAACACATCGACTACTTAAAAGAAACCCTTCAATCTACACCTTTAGAGACAACAAAGAAGAATGGCCACGTCTAAAAACAGATCTCCTTTCAAATGTAAAACTGAAGCCAGATCACCTATGAATACCCTCTTCATCAAGATGTGCAGTAAATAACTGGTGTAAGAAGATGCACATTCTGAATAGTCTCATACCAAGTAAAGCAGTAATCAAATTTCTTACACATGCAATGCTCTGAAGGAATTCTATCTTGCCAATTTTAATTTGAACCAATAAGGTCATATAAAGAGAACATGGTTCTTCTAAAAAAACAAAACAAAAAAAAAACACAGTTGATTTTTCCCTGACATGGGTTCTAGAATGGAGTGCCCAGAGAATCACCTACAGCATCAATGAGTCCATCTAAAATTCTCCAAATCAGTGTGAAAATAACAGAATCTCCAAAGCAGAATGTAAATGATCCCATTTCCATAAAACGAAATGTTAATAGAGATCCTATCAGAATAAACATGTGTACACACTAGCTAAGCCTAATGCATTGAGCATAATTGAAAGAATGACTTTTGTCTATCTTAATGTAACAAAAAGGCAGCCCTGAGACATTCTGGTGGAAGTGGTTAAAGACTTACTTTTAACTCACAAGCTCCAGGAGCCAACAGTTTAACCTTATAGACAAAACCTTGACTGGAAGTGACCTAATAAGAACCACTCTACAAGGAGGGATATCAGGGAAGGTTAGGCTCATGGTTTGCCCAAACACGGTTTCAGTTCAAACCCCTCACAGTACCTAGCTATTTAGGAGACACCAGATTGTAGGACTTCTGTATAACGAAACTAAACTACTCATATACTTTCTGATCAAGATATGACTTATGATTCTTCAACTAGTTCGACCCTCGGCAAACATTTGCACACCTAACATGCCATAATCTGTAATTTCTACCTTATCCCTTTTTTGAATTCAGTAATCATACAACCACACACACCCAATTTCAACGGAGTCGCAAAACAGCTTGCCTACCATGACATTCAAAACTCAAAACAACAAACAGCTAACACAAAACCGCAACAAAACACAGAACGAAAATCATATCATACAAAAGTGTATAAAATTTATATATTCCATACTGAATCCGAAAGTTATCACATTATGCCCATAAGAACAAACCGTCATCACATTACTTATAACCCACCAAAAAATTCCGAAAATTATACTAAAACAAACCTATAACAACTTGTTAACCAGTCTCCGCTCAGTACATGCCCCTACTGTTGTTCAATATGGATCCGAGGGTCCCCAAGACGGCGAAAGCAAGGAGTGGGCTGACATCAAGCGTGTCGAAAATCGGGGGGATAATGTTCCTGAAGAGATTGAGGTAAGGATCACAGAGGTCTCGAATGGCCGAGAGGGGCTGACGGTCCCAGGGGATGTTGGGGAACCAGCTGAGTAGGACTCGGACCATGAGGACCCCACTGTAGATGTCCAGCCACTTTGAGAGCCCAGCGGCGACGACGGTGAGTGGGGTGTTGAGGTACCCACTGGGACGGTCGTTGAGAGCGGCGAAGAAGAGGGGGCCGGCGGAGGAGAGTGATTGGGAGGCCAAGTTCAGGGCGGGGAGGGAGGCGGTGCGGAAGGCGGCGAGGGTTACGGCGAAGAGAGTGGTGAGTGTGCGAGTGGGGGAGGTGGAAAGTGGGGGATGTGGGGAGACTGTGGAGGCGGAGACGGAGACGGAGAGGGGGCGACGGAGAGAGGAGAGGGGTTTGAATTTGGAGGAGGGGGTGGGGATTAGGGTTAGGGTTTGGGAGAACAGAGCCTGGGAAGCCATGACTGATGCCATTTGGGGGTTCTGATGAAAAACAACAAGAGAAGAAAGGAGGAGGAGGTTTGGTTTCGCGGCTTGGGAAATAGATAAAGTGAATTTTCCTTATATAGTTTTTTTTTTTTGATGAAAATAAATAGAATACAATAAACAAGTACAAACAACAATAAACTCGATTATAAAAAATTCAAGCACATATGAAGTAATATATAACAATGAGTTCAATAGCATATGCAATATACAACTTGGGTTGTTCGATTTTGATTTAAAAGGAACACAAAATTTTCAGTCTTAGGGAATAACATGAGAAATTTTTATGACGATCCCACTAATCTTTATAGGTTGGGTGTGGTAAGCAAAACTTGCTCGATCGATGGTGGACGACCAAGCACCATGACATGATGAAAATGAGGAGATCTAGTTTAGGGGGCATCGAGACCAATTAATCTACGTGTGTGGGGTGATAACCTTATAACACGCACCACATTCTCAATAACTAGCCTCATATGTATGCGATGCATGTGTGTTGTGTGTTGTTGGTAAATGAAATCTTTGTTTTTTTTTTTTTTCTGAATAAAGTCTTTTCTTCTGTGTTAATCATTTTATGTTGTTTCTTATAATATAAAAGATATATTAGGCAAAATACAATTTGGTGAATATTTTAAGTATTTGACTTTCTAATAGTAGAGATTAATAATAAGACTATATATTGTCGCATGTGAAATACAGTCAAGATATATCTTTGAACATATAAATTCGAGAAGTTCTATAATTTTATTCTGTCGATCGGCTTAAACAAAATTCCTTCAATTATTCTTTGTCACGCACTCAATACAATCCAACACCTACGCAACTACATAAAGAGCTTTGCCCGACTATGATGATCTGTCAACATGACTAATTGAAAATGATATCGATATCGATTAAACTTATTTCTGCAATAATTGCCCGCTGATGCTTAGTTTAGAACCAGCAACATTACCTTAAACAAGACCTGCCTTCTGAGCACAAGTGTTCTTGAGCAATGGAGCAAATAATGGATCCAAGGGGAACATTTTAGGCAAGCAGCTCTCTTCAATTGCAAGGAAAGCCTTACAACAGGCAGGGCCAACTTGTAGTTTGGGAGTAAAAATTGAGTTAAAGATTTCCGCTACACACCCTTGAATGTTTTGAAATGAAGACCAACACTTTGCTATGTCAATCGGGGTTGATGGCGGCAGTAGGCCCGGGAATCCTGGTGGTGATAAGCCTGGGATGTTAAATGAGGGAGATAGAGGCGGCGACGGCAACGGTGACAGTGACGGTGGTTGCTGGGCTAGCCCTAATGTAGCACATGTTGCCATAAGTACAGAGAAAACTATTGCTGGAGCTGCTCTAGACATTGTGACAAAGCTGGAACTCCCCGTATCAAAATGTTTGCTTGGCCGGTGCTTAATTTGTTGTTTGGTGGAGAAAGAAAAGATCTATTTATAGAAGATCCATGAAACTGTCAAGCATAACATGCATATATTTCATTGAAGTTACATACGGTTACTTAGAACTGCTGCAATAAATTATTAAACAAACGTCTTTTAACACTATGAACCCTAAACTGTCGAGACACTACAACTATAAGGAGTGACCAATAATTTGTCCAATTTATAATGCATCATCAATTCTATCAAATCCTATATCACACTGATTTTTTTTTCTTTTATCGAAATAAAAATCTCATTAACTATGTACAGAGAGTCATTAGTAGATAGCGTGTAAATACACAACATATTATAATATATTTTAAATTTATAATTTATATATATATGACTAAGATTATACTATATATGTACTTACACGTCGTGCATAGAAAAATTTCTGAATTACGTATCTATCTAAATTATTATTAAAGAAACATGTTTTGTTAGCCAAAAGATCTGTAAAAATACGTTTTAACCCTTTCACTATATATTATATTAATATAAATTTTAATAAAAAAATGACAAAACAATAATTAGTAAAATAATATAAAAAAAATCTGATAAATTTCCTCTTGAAATCTCTCAATAACTGTACAACTTTCTACTCCTACGTTTTTCTTTAACACCCACATTTTTCTCCAACACCCACATTTTTTTCTAATAAATATTTTTATAATTTTTTATTATTTATGTTTTGTTTCTAGTTGCTTTTAAAGAAACACTCGGTAATTTTCTCAAATAATTTTTTTAGTGTAATTATTTTTTGAAATTACATAACCAGTATGAGTGTTGTTATTGGAACCTCCACATTTGCTCACTTAACCTTCCTCTATTTTCAATTATTGAATTACATTTATATCCTCTTACATAAAGACTATTGAGGACAATAAGTGTATAAAAAGAGTATTATATTTATTGTCTATAGACTTTTTAATTCAATAATAATGGTATTTATTATTTTCCTTATCAAATTTATTTTCCAATTTTAGTAAGTGTTGAAACTAAGCCAATTTACAAAATATAAGATTGTTAATATGACATAAAGTTACTATAATTATACATGTTTAAACGCATATACAAAATATAAGGTCAAGAGTAAGTGTTGAAAACTAAGCGCATATATTTTAATAAGTTTGGCAACATGAAAAAAAAAGGGTTAGGTGTTTTGATATATATATACATTCTAGGAGAAAATGAATAGATGTAAAGAGTAGTCTTTATTGATTGATAATGAGACCTTTATATAGGCATTACATCAAGTATCCTGAATAATCAGAGATTCCCTATCTAATAAGGTAACTACTAATCTAGTCTAATTAGGTCAAGACACATATAGGAAGTTACAGAATTATTCTTCCTTGAACACTCCTCATTGTGTCGCGTACCTAATGTGACACGGTGTATTACATGTTGCCTCGCTAAAACCTTGCCAAGCAAAACAAAACCACTTGGGTAAAAAATAAAAAACTTGGTCGAAGAGAAAAGAGCACAACGCACCAATTACAATTGAAGATTACATGTGAGGTAGACTCCCCCTGATGTCTACAAGACAACTCCCCCTGATTCGTAACCCAATCTCGGAGTTAAGATTAATGGCGTATGCAAACGCTCCTCACAAACTTCAAAAGTAGGCGTGACCAATTATCGAGTCATTGAATATGGCCACATTATCATTGTATTAGACCAGCTATACTTAGTTTTACTTAGTCTCAAGGAAGAAGGTTGCTTAACAACTTCAAACTAGAGTTTGCGTTGAAAATCAGATTCACACACAACATGACATTTGTGTACTTAAACAGTCATAACTCCTTCGATACAATAGGTATGAACAAACCTTAAAAATTTATGGAAACTAGACACCCATATATTTCTAGTGATATAAAGTACACAACGTGGTTCGTCCGGAGCTGATCACAAATCTCCGTCGAACGTGACTGATCTGCAAATTACCGGACAGATTCGTCCTACTTTGCTAAAATAGCCATAACTCACTCAATATGATAGCTATGATCAAAAGGTTGTTGTATATGGAAAGTAGATACATAGACCTTTCCAATGGTACCAATTTTACCATTTTCCAGTAAGTGGGATGTCCTGTAGGTCTCGGGGAAGTCGACGTATAGAACCAGGCAGATTCTGGAATTGCCTATTGATGTGTCTTTCATGATGGGATCGAATGAGCCTAAACCTTTCTCTTGAAAGAAAGTATCACCATATACCATGGCATTGCGCGGGGGTGTCTAGCCATTACTTTGGTTTTATAAGTTTATAGCGAATGAGATGTCGAGTCGAGCATATTATGACAAGTACATGATTGCGCACATGGTACTTAGATGGAGAGTTTCATCTCCCAACACTTCTCGTCATATAGACGAAATGAGTCTTCTCAAGACATTGACTGATCATGGGATGCATATAGGCTTTAGTTTAACGTCTTTTAGATTTCCATAAGCCGATAGATGAATAAGTTCATCACTAACGGTTCTCACATTCGAGACCATGTATTCCCAAGATCTTTTCATTCTTAACATCCGATTAGTGATACTTCAATCACAATTCATCCGTAGTTTGCACGCAAGTAGGCATGATTCTTCATATTTCATTTCCAATCAAGTAATCGCTCAACCGCGTTGCACAATATCCAACCAGAAGATTTGAACCCATATAAAGAACATCCTAATCTGATAGCATACACACTTCGAGGTTTTTGCTCACTTCACTTAGGTGAAAACTGATCCGCTCATGATATTTATGTACATCTCTTTACTTAGTCCCAATAGAGATGATTCATAAGCTGCATGTTCAGTTTTTCAGAACTACCTAACTGACAAGGTAGTGGAGTGTGATACGACTCCATTACGAGAGCATATGTCATCGTAGTCGATTCCAGGGCGTTTGTGAGAGACCTTGCGCCACAAAGTGAGTCTAGGCTCTTTTTCTCACTACGCTTTCCATCAAAGATTATCGATAGGGTTTACACTTGCAGTGTTGGCATGACCTGACCAATGACCTATCTCTTTGTGTAAACTGGATCGCATATCTTTCCGTGTAGGTCAATTCACAACGTTGGTATTTGCTTCAACGAAGTGAGTGTTCGATATCTAACTCATAGACCACGTACTCATGTACACTAGTGTAATTCGCATTTGTAGAGATCTCTATATGGATTGGCTTCTCATTGAGGCGTCCCCCAATGATGACCATAATCCAGAAAATCCATGAGACGAATGAGTTGTCATTGATCAAAGGATCAAGTTGTGCCATACTCGCATTCGGCGAGTGTATATCGAACTAAGTGCCCTCTCTACACGACCTAGTGACACCATCTACCACTATTGTGGAGTCACCATGTCACCATCTATGGGTGACAATGTGTCCATTTATCCGGACATCAATCCTTACAAGCATGTTTGAAACAAGAGTATTATTCTGATCTTTGCCTTGAAAGACCAATAGTTTGCTCTTTGCAACATGTATATCAAATCTCGTCACTTTGGTTTATGGGAATTTGAGAACATGATCAGGCACAGTGGAGACAAATCACGGCAATGCCAAGTCGTTCTATTTGAACAAACTTTTTCTTCTCTCCCCCTAACGACAGGGAGATTGGCTCATCAAAAAGTGACATATACGAGATCGCCTGTTAAGGTTTCTATATAGCGGACTATACGTGGAAGCTTATATCTTATTCAAAGACGTTATTCATAATCAAATAACCCATCATTGAGCGCTTGTGGTAGCACAATATGGCACATAAAGTATGTGGACGGTAAAGGGTATTGATCGTTAACATTTATACGTTAACAAGATGCATTCTGTTACAAAATGTAACATGCATGTATGCTTCCTGGAACGTTTCACTAAGTTCCGGGACACCAAATGCCACCAAATTTTAATAGTAGGTAGGAACATGTGATATGATTCCAACGCCTCTGGCCTCATCGCCGTAACCGGCCGGAAAAATACCGAACCGGTCGGAACAGTCTCCAGAGGTCAGTGAACGTTTGTGTCGAGCGGTTCAGTACCTTCCAGGTGTCCAATAGCTCTGAAATTTTATGAGCAGGTAGCCATGGATGTTAGGAATCGGTGGACCGAATTTCACCTCAAGAACCAGCCTAAAAGTAGGTGAACCGGTCAGTTCAATGACAAGTCCGCAAGCTGGAAAACTTAAATTTCTAGGTTTTCTCCAACTTTTCAATCATTGTCAAGGTGCTTCATAACATCTAAGTGTTATGGCTTGAGTTTAACCATTAGGTATATCACCATAGTATCATTGCGTCTCAAATTGAACTATGAGAAGGCATCAAAGCCATCATCTTATATATCATTACCTTTAGCGTAGGAGGGCGTTACTCCAAAACTTTGCTAAAGATTAGGCTTCCATATATTGAGCATAGCTAACGAAGGATCATAAAAGGTTGGTCATATGCACTTTTAAATGCATAAATAGTGCTTCCGTTGACTTGGAGGAAGGCTTGGGTGACGTTAATGTCATCCTTAATCTCAATAGCTTCTTTGCTCAAAAGAAATGATGTTCATGTAACTTTCATATATGGATCATCAAAACATGGCCAAAATTTCGGACGATGTTCATTAGAGTCTATATGAGTCGCCGATTCAAAGAATCCGAATCATAATATACGTGAAATATATTCACAATATTGATTCATAAGTTGTGCGCATTCATTAGAAGCGATACACAGGAAATCAATTCAACTGTCACAATGAGTTTCAAGGTGATAAACATTGGCACGAATATCTTTAAGTAGTGAGCAAGGTTCGATTGCTTCTTTATGCATAAATAGTATATGTGACTTTGAATCATAATGTCATAAGATATTGAAACTTTTGAGCATGAGAATGCTCTATGATTATATGTGATGAACTAGTCATCATAGTCACAATGGATTTATAAAATCCATGAAGATTAGCTACACACTCAATGTCTCTATGATACATTCGTATATAAGAGTGTAAAGACGAGGTTTTATGCCAAGTCATATAAACCGGAATATATACTCAATTCCAATAGAGTGCGTTACATGGCGTGTAGTATCACAAGATAAAACATAGGCATGCTTAAATGCGTAGTAAATACATCCGTTAACGCTAAAAAATAGAGCCAGAAAACAACCAAATGAGCCAACATCGATACTGTAGACATAAATGTCTAAACCAAGTATCTAAGACCGAGGCCATGAGCTAGCTATCCGAGGCCGAAGCCAAACTAGAGTGGAAGCCAAGCCGAAGCAAGGCAAGGGGGGGCTGAGGTCAAGCATAAGCGCGTGCTAGACTAGCCAAGACCAAAGCCGAGGTAGTGCACGGGCAGGCCCAAGCAAATGTCAAGGCACGCCAAGGCCGAAACCAAGGCGTGTCGAGGCAAAAGCAAAGGCTTATGGGGCCGAAGCTTGATGTTGGAGTCGAGGGCATGCGGGTTGCCGATGGCTAGCCGAGGCCGAAGCTAAGGCGTGTGCATGGGCTTATAGGGCCGAGAGGGCTGCGGGCCGGGCCGTGTGCAGGCCAACGCCGAGGCCGAGACCGGGGAGCGGCTAGGCAGGCCGTGCGCTAGCCAAGGTCAGGAGACCGAGGCTAGGCAAGGCTAGCTTTGGCCAAGCAACGCGCAAGCCAAGCAAAGGGCGAAACCGAGGCTAGGCAAGACTAGCTTTGGCGTGCGCAAGAGTGTCGAAGCCGAGGCCGGGCAGTGCGCATGCATCCACGCATGTACGCAAGCATGTCTATTTGTTTCTTGACAAGCATAAGCTTGTTTATCTTTGTGATTTTCGAGTTAACATCACCAATTAGATTGGTGAACTCAAATCAACAGGCCATGTAAATGTGTAATGCGATTCATTACATTCACATATAGATTTTTAGGAAATTGAACCATGTATGCATCAAAATGCCAACGGTTACATCGAGGTCTGGACCATAAAGAGTGTATCGACTAAGTAGCATTAGTCACACATGTGAGGTCTATGTCTTCACAAAATAAACGGATTTGTAGTCACTTTGACTATGAAATCGAAAAATCCGTAATCATGAGGATATACTCTCATCTTCTTCCATGTATCTCTTGTATACATTGACCATATGATTGCATTATTTGCAATTATTGAACCGATGTAGAACCATATCAATGACATGATTCTTTTTTTTTTTTCAATGGCCCTTTTCTTCCTTTTTTTTTCTTTATGACATGGGGGTTTCGAGGCATAGCCTCCCCCTCTTTTTCTAAGCGCATTTTGCGGTCAATTTTTCTTTTTCTCAAAAGAACAAGAGGGAAGGTATTGAATGGTCAAGACCAAGAGTATGGTAACTCAATTCAATATCTGTTGTGACAATTTCCGTCACATATCGATGTTACAGCGACAATTTCCATCGCACATCATGAGTTTGTCCCATTTGTGACTCCCTTAGGATCGTCACAAGCATCGACAATATTCTGTCGGAATCGTGATAAAATAGTCAGGAAGCGTTGTGGTTCACAGTGACATCACAACCACAAGCACAACTTTGGACGGTAACATCACAGTTACCCCTGAAATAATGTGATACGCTGGGGTGGGTGTGGCCCCTTTGTATCATCCCGAGAAGCAGAAGAATCGGGATGATGTAGCAGGGAGTTTGAGAGTCCCGGAAAAAACAAAAGTCCCAACAATTGAAATTGCAAAAAACAGGAACTTTTATAAAATCTTACTTGTTAGTTCATTAAAATCTTACTTGTTACTTGTTCAGTTCTGATCCTTGTGCAAATTGCAATAGTCGCTTCGATTCTTGAACGAAATGCGGAAAATTGGTTCTCTTCATCGCGTACACATCGTCATAATAGGTTGGCGAATGAAGATGTTTCGCCCGAAAGGGCTGCTGGGTTCGGCAAGAGGCCCAAACCCGACTCAGGTCGGGTCATTTGAACCGGGTCTGCTGGATCTGAAGCAGATCGAATCCGGGTCGAGCCACGTCGTCGGGTCCGGCCCTGCGTTCGTCTACGCTTGCTGTAGAGGGTGGCGTGCGGGGCTGCGTCGAGGAAGATCTGAACGGCGCAGGATTGGCTGCTGGCGTCGGCTTGAGCTGTGCGCTGGCGTGGAAGGCAGCAACATCGGACTCAAGGCCGCGGAGGCGGCGCTAGATTATGTCGAGGAGGGACGCCGACGAGTGGAGTGCAGCCGCTTCAGGGTGGAGAAGAAGCCGGGTGCCCAAAGATTTTTCATCCGTTGCCGACAAGGATGTCGTCGGCAGAGCTTGGTGTCCTGGGAATTTTTCTTTCTTTCGACGAAGGGTTGTCGGTGGAAGAGAATTTTGGGGGGGGGGGGGGGGGAGGGGGGGGTCTTCTTTGCCGACAAGCAGTTGCCGGCAGAAAAGAGCATTTAGGGTTTCTGAATTTTTTATTTTCAAATTGGAAACCTAGGTTTATGAATTTTTCATGGCTATTAGACGAAGACTAGAGCCACGTGCTGATAACGTGTTCTAGGAGAAAAGGAATAGATGCAAATCGTTGTCTTTATTGATTGATAAAGAGGCCTTTATATAGACATTACATCAAGTATCCCGAATAATCAGGGATTCCCTATCTAATAAGGTAACTACTAATCTAGTCTAATTAGGTCAAGACACACATAGGAAGTTACGAAATTATCCTTCCTTATATATATATATATAGGCCCCTTCCACTAAGTGATCCCTCATTATGTCCATTTTAAGGGATCAATCATTTAACCTACTTTTCGATCACATATTAACATCTTCACCGTTCAACTTTCATGTTTATATGAGTAGATCATATCTGTAAGTTTTCATGACATTTGATAATCATTAAAGCATTCAAAGTTGTGATTTACATCTAAAAACTTGAACGGTTCAGATTTGACAGATTTCATACGTTCATTGATTTAATCTAGTTAGAAGCCTTATTGATCACCATTTTTGCTAAAATTTTACATGAATGATCTACACATATAGACCTACTAATTGAAAGGTGGAGATGTAAAAATGTGATTAAAAAGTTGGTCTAATGATCGATCCCTCATATTAACCAAAATAAGAGATCCCTTAATATATATATATATATATATATATATATATATATATATATATACATATACAGTGCTTCTCAGGTACGGACGTCCGCACGCACTGTTCATGGTGCGGATGCGGCGTTTCCGGCGACCGGTGAGGCGGCAACGGCGTATCCGGCCGGTGGGCTTTGCTCGCCCCACGCCGGCGACCCAGTCTGTGCCGGCCCGAGCTCCATCGCCGGCCGGCACAGACGGGGTCGCCGGCGTGGGGGGAGCAAAGCCCACCGGCCGGATACGCCGTCGCCGCCTCGCCGGTGGCCGGAAACGCCGCATCCGCACCGTGCGGACGTCCGCACCTGAAAAAAATTCTATATATATATAATTATACATGTTTAAGCGCATATACAAAATATAAAGTCAAGATCAGTAAGTGTTGAAAACTAAGCGCATATATTTTAATAAGTTTTGCAACATGAAAAAAAAAGGGTCAAGTATTTTGATATACATATATATATATATATGTATATTGAATATTTTATATATTTTATTAGACTTTAAATATATTTGCAACACACTAGTAACTATTGAAATAATACAAGGACATATGTTAGTATGTTTTGAAATATTTGTATATCCTATGTTTTGATTTATCTCATTAGATTTTACATGAAAGAAAAAAAAAAGATCTAATAAGTGAATAGGAGGTTGAATGAGTAAGTCATTGAAATATATTTGAATAACATATTTAAGGTTATTTCGGTAATTTGAATGAAACTCTAGTGAGTAAATGCTTATATTCAAAAGTCTAATGGAGGTGTAGAAAATATTAAGAGTCTAATGAGCGGAGATCGCAATATCAACACTCAATAATAATAGCTTTACATAACAACGATAAGTCTGGACGGGTACACCAAGAAACCCATGCACAGTGTTACGTAGCACTCACTCGCCGACACTTGTCCCAACCTTAAGACGTGTCCACAAAGGAGGACACCTCATTCTCTTTTCTTAGTTTAAAGCGGTTCCGAGCATCATCCTCAATCAATATTCCAGAGTAAAGGTCCTGTTCTCTTTGTAGCAATTAATATGGAACTGAAACACAGAAGAATTGCTTCTATTATTCTGATTCTTCTCTGCCTCGTCGTATTTACTTCGCCCTTTACGGTTCGAGACGGCGAAGAACGAGAGAGAGAAGAAGTACAAATCGCCAAACCATCGTTGTGGGAGATCTTCAAAAATGGCTTGTCTCTCTACACATCTTCCCCCTTGAAATTTTCCAGTTACCGGGAAAAGTTCCAGTCGCTTACAAGCCAACTACATACTTATTTCATCCCTCCTAATTTGGAGTAAGTTCCTCAACTCCATCATCTTAATTACTCTGTTCTTCAAGGTGTACGCACTACTTTGTGTTGAAACTTATATGGTTTAATCGATCCTTCCCATTTCCATAAATTATTCCTAAAATAGCGTTTCAAAATGGGGTTTTTTGTTTGAAAAATGGTCTGTTTCAACTGTATGCTATAAGGAAATGTATGTATATATCTGTGGTTATTTGCGGGTCTATAACCTCTTGATGGAAAATGAGATTATGGATTCTTAGCTAGCGAGTACTGTGTATAGCAACGGTTTTCGTACGTACATTTATAGTGTTATGAGTTTCTTGGCATTAGCATATTGTGAAACATGCGTCGATTTCCTACCTTAGCCCCCATGAATGTGATCATGATTCTGCTGTATGGATGATGAAGTTTTAGGGGAACTGGGAGTGGTGGCGATGAAGCAAGAGTTGATCAACCTAGCAGTCCAGGAGGTGACCATGGTGGTGGTGGAGCTGGAGAGAAAATGAAAGAAGCGGTGAGCAAGAGTTTCGGTAAGAGCAAAGAAACTGTGGAGGACACGGCTAAATCAGCAGCGAAAGCAGTGGGTGAAACTGTGAAGAAGACCAAGGAGAAGGTGAAAAAGAGCTTCTCTGACAGAGGAGGTCATGAACCTGAGCTGTGAATAAATACACAGCGATGAACTTTTGGTTTTTCTTTTTATATATATATATATATATATATATATATATATATGAATGCTATCGTAAGCTGTAATTCAGTTGCATCATTTAGTTTCTTCGATCATCATTGCACTTCTCCTCTGGGTTATATGTAAGTATCTTTTGAAGTTTAGCTCTCTTTTCGTTGTAAAGTGATTCAACTGAGCAACGACTAAAAAGCATGAGTTTCGCGTTTGCGAAAACATAGAATTTATTTTGATATGTTCATTTGCGTGTTTCACAACTTCATTGTTTTGTATCACACAAGTATTCCCTTTACATGTATATGAAGGTTATATGTTATATGTAGCTAGCTAGCTGTGAAAACCCTATTATTGCGACTGATTCCATAGGAAGTTGCACTATTTTTTTTGCCATCGGAGGAAACTAAATTTCGATAAGTAGTTGCAAAACTGTTGGGACTTTTTTATCTTCTTCCAACAATTATCAAATTCTAAATATTATGACTTCTTGTACCAGTATGTCAACTTAAAAGTAGCTACCGGTATCAAAGTTTGAATGTTTTAATCTCGGCAGATGTTGAGCTCATATGATTTAAGAGCTCATATGATTTAATATGTGTAGTATGTTAATGTGAGAGAAGCATTTTGTAGTTTTTAATTCTGTCTACGTTTACATTCATAACCTGTTGTTGTTTTAAAATATAGATTATATTTTACACTTATAATTTAGTATCTGATGTTGGTGTTTCAAATAATATATTAGAAATTTGTTGTAGGAGAAATAAATGATAAACAAAGCGTCGATTGATATAGAAACAAAGCGTCGATTGATATAGAAATTTGTTGTAGGAGAAATAAATGATAAACAAAGCGTCGATTGATAATGAGGCTTCTATATAGACATTACATCAAGTATCCCGAATAATCAAAGATTCTCTATCTACTGAATATATTAGTAATCTAGTCTAATTAGGACAACACACCACGAAAGTTACGGAATTAACCTTCCTTAAACACTCCCCTTGTGTCGCGTGCCTAATGGTGCATAGGCTGTTGCCTCGTTAAAACATTGTCAGTAAAATAAAAACCTCTTGGGCAAAAATAAAAGCATGGTCTAAGAAAAAAGAGTACAACGCACCAACTACAAGTGCGTAAGACATGGTATGTGCGTAAGATATCAGGGGAAGTCTACTTACAAGTGCGTAAGACATGGTATCCGAACTCAAAGACTGATTTATTCATCAGGATGAGTTCTCATGTGCTCAATGCATGCTACATTATCTTCATATATGCAAGTTGGTCCCATCGTAGTAGACTCAAGTCCATTACTCTCGAATGTGAGATATAACTGAGCGAAACCAAACACATTCTTTGACTGCTTCATTTAGTGCAATGATCTCAGCATGGTTCGAGGAGGTAGCAACAAGAGTTTGCTTAGGGGATCTCCAAGATATCTCTGTATTTCCCATAGTAAAAACATAACCGGATTGGGAACGTCCTTTATGTGGATCAGATAAGTATCCAGCATCAGCGAATCCTACCATCACGTCATTCGGTGTATCCTGGTACGAGGGGGTAGTGTCGAAGCCGTACCGAGACCACGCTTTGGCATCCTCGGGATCGGGTACGGTGGCGGGAACGGCGGCAGCATGGCGCGAAGCCGAGCCGGGGTCAGCAGTAGAGGCGGCGGCTGTGCGGTGTGAAACCAAGCCGAGGCCGGACTGCTCGGATGCAAGGGGTCGACTTGAGGCCGAACCTTGATGAGTCCTTCTATTTGTATCAACATATTGATAGTACAAGCCCATGTCACTGGTTCCTTTCAGGTATCAGAAGATGTTCTTGATTCCAACCCAATGACGTTGTGTTGGCTCTTTTTAGCAAACAAGTTCACCAAGAATGCAATGTCTGGTCTAGTGCATTGAGCTAGGTATAACAAAGCTCCAATCGCACTAAGATATGGATATTTAACTCCCAAGACCTCTTCATCATCTTCTTTCAGACAAAACATATATTTGTTGATATCCAGACTTCTAACGACTATGAAAATTCCTATAGGATGCATAACTTTGTCCTGGCGAGATAGAGGACTTCCAGGTGAGGTGGAGTATCGATCGGTCGATAAGGCTCCGGGCGCTCTATCCTGGTGAACTGGCCTACAACCCGGAGGAAGGTTGGGTTGCCGTGTTTGAAGACCAGATGCGTCACGGCCTCTCTCTGCCACTGACTCAGTTTGTTCAGTACGTGTTGAGCATGATAAACCTTTCTCCCACCCAGCTTCCTCGCAATCAATGGAGGTAACTGTTCAGCCTCGAGTGCTTGTACAGTATTTGCAATATGGGGTGGCCCACGGTTAACGAATTCAGGGCGCTGTACAAGATTTTTTACTGCAGAAAAGCTAACTCCAGCTGTTGCGTGACCTTTGGTGCACGGGATTGTAATCCGGCCATCACTCATCTACCGTCCTGGACCGCACACGGGTGGAGGAATCAGGTGGTGATGGTTGGGGGGAGATGGCAGCGTAATTCGAGGTTTTACCGCGTCTCGGGGACTTACCAAGCTATCGGTGATCAGTCGTACAATCTGACCAATGTGGAAATGAGGCGAATAACTCGTATTTTTGGTTGTTGGGATGGAATGAGCCGGAGCTCGTACAACTTCATCCGATGGAACGTCCTGGAGATATGCGGGTTGGGGAAGAAACTCGGTGGGTGTCCTGTCGAACTTTTCTCTTGCTTTGGTTTTTTTATATATATATATATATATATATATATATATATATATTGTTCTAGGGCTACCGGTGGGTCATTTCTGCGTGCTAACCATTTGGATAATTGGCCTTCAGCTGTTCTTCCGCGGGTGGCCCTACCGTTAGATCAGACCCTCGATGTGGACGATGAGCTTGTAGCCTAGAAGCTGATGGAGATTGGGGAAATGGCGTCTAAGACGGTTGTGGATCCCGATACTGGCGAGAAAACCGTGCATGATGAGCCGGTAGGGATGGACATTCCGGACGGAATGTACGGTGGGCGCCCTGGCCCAGAAGGTGGGGCTAGTGGGGCGGGTACGTCGGTTACGGACGTGGAGCTGCTCGCCCCGCTGCGTATTCGAGAGGCCTTACCGGGGGCATCTTTTGCTGAGGGCGCTAGTGTGCGGCGGGTGGGGAAGCGGGACTTTGACAGCTCGGTGGTGACTGATCTTGTTCTCTTCTGCGGCGGTACCGTTAGTGGAGACACCGCCAAGAGGGCACGGGTATCTGGGCATGTGGTACGGTGACGTACATATGGCACTTGTGACAGCCGCCTGATATTTTCCTTGAAGTAGTCGCCATGCCTGGCCAAAAATTGCCCGCCCGGAGTGCTTTATGTGACAAGGATCGGGCACCGGAATGGTTACCGCAGACACCTTCATGAATTTCGCCCATGATGGCCTGACCGGCCTCTTTTGTGACACACCTTAAGTGGGGAAAAACTGTGTCCTCTTCGATACAGCTTGCCGCCCAGTAGGCTGTATCTGGCGCACCTGAGGTGCAGTCTCCTGGCCTCTACTTTGTCCTCCGGGCTGACCTTGTCGGTTAGATATTTGTGGATTGGGTCCATCCAATTAGGAGGTGCCTCCTCTATGGCGAAAATCTCAGAGATGGTTTTGCTGATGCTTGGCTTCTCTAGGGTTTCAATTCTGGCGCTGCGGTACTCTGATGGATAGTTTCCGGTAGCCAGCCTGGCCAGAGCGTCCGCATGCCTATTCTCCTCCCGGGGGATGTGCCGAATGGTTGCTCCCTTGAATGGTTCCATCATGGCCTTGGCCAATGCCTGGTACGAGGCCATCTGCGGCTCGTTCGCCTCAAACACCCCTTTTACTTGGTTGACTACCAAGTTTGAATCACTGTACACTTCCATGGATGGGATCCCCATTTCTTTGGCTAACTGCAAGCCAGCTATTAGCGCTTCATACTCAGCGGCATTGTTGGAGGTGTTGAACATAAACCACAGAGTGTATTCATACGACTGGCCATCCGGGGCAGTTAGTATGATGCCAGCACCGCTCCGCTTACTCGTGACAGAGCCATCGACATAAAGCTTCCACCCGCTGGGCAATTCTGGCTCCTCCTTGACCATGACATCCGGTTGGCTGCTTCCCGCGTGGTCCGGAAGTTCTATCTTCATCATAGGCGTGAGTTCACATATGAAATCTGCATTGGCCTGTCCTTTGATGGCTGTCCGGGGGGTATACGTTATATCGAACTCACCTAACTTCACCACCCAGCGGACAAGTCTGCCGCTAGTTTCGGGTTTTTGCAGTATCTGCCATAAAGAGTGATTGGTATACAAGGTGATGGAGTGGGCCTGGAAGTAGTGCCGGAGCTTCCTGGCAGTAACAATCAGTGCCAGAGCTAGCTTTTCGATGTCCGGGTATCGGCTTTCAGCCCCGGTGAATCCCTTGCCCACATAATACACCGGGAGCTCCAGCGTATCTTCCTTCCTGATGAGATCTGCGCTTACAGTCGTGTTCGACACAGCTATGTAGAGGTACAACATTTCTCCCGGTTCTGGCTTGGATAAGAGCGGAACCGCTGTCAGATATGTCTTGATGGATTAGAATGTCGCCTCGTGCTCTGCGGCCCAATGGATCTTTTTGAACAGTTGGGCTTTGAGCAGTCTGAAGAACGAGGTGCATTTGTCAGTGAGGCGGGAGATGAATCTGGCTAATGCAGCTAGCCGCCCGGTGAGGGTCTGGACCTGGTTACGTTCCTCCGGGGTCTCCATTTCCAGGATCGCCTGCACCTTGAGTGGGTTAGCTTCGATCCCCCGCTGGCTAATGACGTGACCTAGGAACAACCCTTCCGAAATCCCAAATATACACTTCTTTGGGTTTAGGCGCATTTCATACTTCAGCATCTTCCCGATCACCACCGCCAAGTCTCGTATGTGGGTGCCGGTGGTTAGACTTTTGATCAACATATCATCCACGTAGACTTCCACCGTTTTGCCCATTTCTTGTTCTAACATGCGGTTAACCACCCGTTGGTAAGTGGCGCCGGCGTTCTTCAACCCGTAAGGCATCCTCTTATAGCAGTATAGTCCCCGGTCTGTCGTGAATGAAGTGTGCTCTTCATCGGCCGGACTCATTCGTATCTGGTTATATTCGGCGTAAGCATCCATGAAGCTTAGCAGCTTAAACCCGGAGGTTGAGTCTATCAGCTGGTCTATTCGAGGGAGTGGGAAGCTGTCCTTCGGACATGTCCGATTGAGGTTTGTGAAGTCTACGCACATGCGTCACTGGTCGGTTTCCTTCTTTGGGACGATAACTACGTTGGCGAGCCATCGGGGATACTGGACCTCACGAATGAAGTCTATTCCCCTCAATTTTTGCACCTCCTCCCTGATCGCCGGGTACTTTGCCGGGTTGAAAGATCTCTTCTTCTGCCGCATCGGGATACTACCGGGCAGAATGTTTAATTCGTGTGTTGCTATCTCCGGGGATATGCCCGGCATGTCCTCATAAGACCATGCGAACACCGAACTGTTCTTTTGGAGGAAAGTGATGAGATATTTCCTGACATCTTGTGCCAATTTTGTCCCTATTACCACTGTTCGCCTCGGGTGGAGCTCTGAGATGGAAATTTCTTCAGTTCTCTCCTCCGCCGAGGGGAGCTGTGGCTTTTCCTCGTAGGAATCGGTGTCCTCCCGAGGGTCGATGGTGGGATCCGGTGGCGGTGCCTGTTGTGCTGCCACAAAGACCTCGGCTTGCCTTTTACCGTAGGTAACGGCCTCGGCGTAGTATCTTCGGGCGATCTGCTGGTCTCCGCGGATGTTAATGAATCCGGTGGGAGACGACATTTTTAGCATTAACATGTGGCCGGCTATAAATGTCTTCAGCCTCCACAACCCTGGTCTGCCGATTATGCCGTTGTATGAGGACAGATAGTCCACTATAATGAACTCGAGGTGCTCCTTTCTTGTTCTGTCTCCCTGGCCGAAGATCAGCGGTAAATAGTCCGAACCTAACAGCTGGACTACTTCCCCGGATAAGCTTATTAATGGCTCATTATCTTGGGACAACTTGTCTCTCCCTCGGTTCAGTCCCTTGTAAGCGTCCTGGACCATTACATTGACTGCTGCCCCGATGTCGATCAACATCTGGCTGGTCATCCAGTGGTCGATCTGGACGGTGACGAGGAAGGGGTCATTATGCGGTTGAATCAGATCCTCCGGCGCTTCCTCCTCGTAAAACGTGACCGACCTCCAACTAGTCTTAGCTGCTTGGCCGCTCCCACTTCCGAAGGCATATACCTCCTTTCCCCTGATGACCTGAGGCACCTTTTCTTTGAATTCCTGGTGAGCCGGTCAATGTGCGCCCCACCGTGGATTATATTTATACTCCCGTGCACCTTGATCCGCCCAGGGACTCGAGTTTTTATAGTTCCCACACTCCAGGCTTTCTGTTTATACTGCTGCAGCTTCCCAGCCCGGATTTGCCCGTCCACTGCCGCTCTTAGGGCATGGCAGTCATCAGTCCGGTGGGATGTCTCGTCATGGTAGGAGCAATATTTGCCAGACTGCCCCGGGTAAGCTCTCCCTTAGAGTGCCTCCTTGCCGCCGGCGGGGGGATGGCATCCTTGTTTTCATTAAAAATCCTCTCGTAGGAGGTAGTCAGTGCAGTCGACTTTTCGCACAGCTCCGCTGGAAAAATTGCCAAGGGTCGCTCGCACTGCTCCGCTGGCATAATGGCTAGAGGTCGCTCGGGCTGCTCCGCTGGCATAATAGCTAGCGGCCGCTCGCGCCGCTCTGGACGGTAAGGTGCGGTCCTGTCGTCTTCCGACGAGATCCTGATGTTGTCCCTACGGGGTCGTCGACTGCCCCAATTCTTGGATTTTGTAGCGGGTGTACGCCTCGGTCCTCGGCCTCGCTGCCAGGTCTTACTCTCCTGCTGAGTTGGTAACGGGTCATCTTGTCTCCTCTTAGGCAGCCGACTCCCGTAGGTATTGTGCTATGCCTGGGTATGTCTGACTACCATGGTCATCAACTCGTCGTACCCCCACGACCTCTCTATCAGCACGGCGTAGGAGAATTCTCCGGGTCTCAGCCCCTGCTTGAATGCCGTCTCGGCAATTCCTTTATCGAGGTTCCTTACCCCTGCCGTGGAGGTCTGCCACCGGTTAACGAACGCCCGCAGTCCCTCGTCGCCTGCCTGTATGCAGTCAAAGAGGACCGTCGACGTTTGAGCCCGCTTGGCCCCGAGGATGAACCGACTAACAAATTTATCTGCTAGCCGTTCGAATGACTCTATCGAGTTCGCCGGCAACTCGTAGAACCATCCCAATGCCTCCCCCGAGAGCGTCTCTTGGAATATGTTGCAGCAGGTGCCGTCGGAATAGCCCTTGGCGTCTGTCTGCGATCAGAAGTTGTCCAGGTGCTGAAACGGGCACCCTGCCCCAGTATATACTAGTCTCAGCGATCTTCGTGTGTCGGCTTCCCCAGATTCCAATATCTGATGGGAGAACGGTCCAGCCCGTTCGTGGAAGTGCGCACTCATGAGCGGTCTTGCTGCCTTCTTCTCGCTGGCTTCCATCCGGGCCCTCATGTCTGATACCGAGGTGGACAACGTCTGGAGCGCCTCAGCAGTTGAAACGACCTCCCCATCCGATGAAGTTCTGGCTCAGTGTGGGAGCGGGGCGGTTCCGGAGTTCTTCATGATTTCCGGGAAGAGCGCTATCGGTACATGCACGACCTTTCTCCTCTCAGTGGGTTGTCCCACCTCCAGGTGCGGGAACTTGGTGCCTTCCCTCGGTGCTTCCAGCGCTTTCGCCAGTGCGGCGTTCTGCTGCTGCCCTTTTTCCAAGGCTGCCAACAGCACGGTGTTCACCGCTTCCATCTTCTAGTACCGGGCTTCCGCCCTCATTCAGTCTTGATTGCCTCCTTCCCGCAACCGCGTGACTTCCGCTTTCATCCTTTCTATCTCTTCCGCCATGCCGCACGGGTCGGAGTCCGCGGCGTTCCCCGGATCTCTACGATTGACAGCTTCACTTAAGAAGGGGGCCCAAGTCCCGCGTACTCCTCCTGGTCTTCCCCTCTCCAGTTTCCGGTCCTGATCTTCTGGCCATTTTTGCTCGAACGTGACTTTTATGTAAACTCTTCCCACAGACGGCGCCAATTTCTGTCTGAATCCGTAGACTCACAGATACTGGTGGATCTTGGTATGACTCCTACCTGCAAATCCTGCTAACTAAGGGAACACCGGGCGGGGCCGGTCTATTCCGCTCCGATGCCTAAGTCAGTATAGTTGGAATAAACTGATAACTTAAGCGGGAATGAGTAGTTGGAGTATTGATTACCTATTAATGAGTGTAATTAGGACTCATATATAGGTTGCCGGGTGTGAGGACTGGCCTCACCCTTTGATGTGGGACTGACCCCCTTCTGCCCATAGTATTGTACTGTTTCGGCCCCTATTTGGGTAGCTGCCGTCCTCGGTTCCCGGGCCCAGGTCACAGGTAAAATCTGCCCGGGCGCGGGTGCAGGTGTGCATGCTCTGGCCCCGGGTCCTGGGCCGGGTCTAGGAGTGCTAGTTGCGGGTTTGGGGGCCTGGGTAGCCTCTCTATGGCTACTGTCAACAACTTGTATATAGTAATCTTAGCTTTTAATTTCGTGTATTTTAGTTTTTAGGGCAACTTGCTGCCGAACCTCACCTTAATCCCCTATAATTTCGTTCCAATGTTTGTCTATATGTGTGTTTCTAACCTTTTACATGTCAGGTACCCTTAATCCCCAGACTGAATGATCCCTACTTATTATATGCTACTAACGATTATTTTTTAGGGTTTTGGTTGTGCGTAAAGTAACCCCAATTATGGAACTCGTCAAGCAACGACATAGGTGAATGCAGCATTGATGTACATGGAAGTCATTTCCATAAGATTGTGCATGCATAATAAGTTTAGTGAAATTTCCTTGTTCTCCAACATCAATGGTGAGTCTGAGGTTTCCCCCAGAGAATTTAGAGTTGATTCTTGGACATAGGTATAGTCGGAGACAATCTCGTGTGACGGCGTCACAGTATCGATGATGAGCGGATCGCTTTGTGCCGGAACACATGTCCTCTTCCTAGGTACATTGTCCTTGGAACCGAGTGGTCTCCCCCTCTTCCTTGGGGGATCCGAATGGTCTCCCCTCTTCCTAGGTACATGCCCTCTTCCTAGGTACAGGGCGTTGAGAATAACCTTGCTCCACGAGTGGAGCTTTATATAGCTTTGTGCCGACATCAGTTCCTTCATAGTGCTGATTTCTCTTGCGCTTCTGTGATCTGAAAAATGGATGACCGTGGGAGCATTTGAGAATATGAATCATTAGATCATGACCCGGATGGCCGAGTCTATCATGCCAAAGTTTGTAAGCGTCGGTATCACATAGGATAACTACATTGGATTCAATGACTCGAATGCTTGTGAAATACATGTCGTTTCGAACACGATTACACTTCTCCATGATGCGAGTACGCAGATTATTAGTGGAGGTGATCAACAAATATTCATTTTCATCTTCAACATAAGTATTGAGGTGATAGTTGTTGTTACGCACATTCTTGACAGCAACGAAGGTTCGCGGCGCCTTAGGCCCATATAGAGCGTCAGATACTCGAATTTCGATGCCATTTGGCAAGAGGAATTGGGCAGATCCACAACATTTGACAATTGGTCCCGTTCCTGTCATCGTATATAATAACGATCCATGAGGCATAAAATCCGTAAACAATTGCCAATTCCGAAGAATAGTGTGAGTCGTTGCACAATCCAACAAACGCTCGATCTCGCCGTGAAACATCTACAAAAACAATGTAAATTGAATCCGACGTCTATATAAGACATGCCGAAACACTCTTGAATATATCAAAACTCGATCCCTTAAAGGGTGTATTGAGGCAATATATCATCACAAAACTAGGTGTATTAAGGCCAATAATGAATGCATGGCATCTATATATCATTGAAAGTTTACTAAATCAAGTTCGATCACCGAGGAATTTTTATGGACCGAGGCCAAGGAGCTTGGGCAGAGGCCGAACCAAGGCCGAGACCGAGCTTGCGTCGAGTCGGAACAAGGCTGAGGGGAGGGACGATTGTGCGTAGGGCAATCTGATGCTATGGTTGAGCTATGTCCGAAGAATATCAAGTCCGAAAACAAGGCGATACCGTGGCTAAATTTTTTTTTCTTTCGGTGTCGGGTTTGCAGCGGAGGTGTCGGCTGGCTGCACAGGGGTGCGTGCCGACAGCATGACTGCGAGGCTGCCGAGGGTGGTTTCGTGGCTGCCGGGAGGCTGTTAAGGGCTGTCGAGGCATGCACATGACACTACCGAGGCCCTGTTGATAAGCTGTCGAGGCCCTGTTGATAGGCTGCCAGCAGGCTGTCGAGCCATATGCCAAGGCTGCCGGGGGGTCGTTTTGTTTTGTGATTTTGTTTCAATGTGAGTTAACATCATCAATTTCGCGCTGACCTCAAAGTAATTATGCCATAGAAATTTTAAAGCATTGAATCATTAACGCTTTCATAGGGGATGTGTAATTCTCGTTTCATTCATTAAATAAGAGAAATTTTATTGATGACAACTCAAAAGTACATTAAGGAAGTTCTAAATAAACGACTTATTGAACAAAGTCATGAACTATGACTAAAAATAAGCCAAAAATAACAATGTAATCAAACTTGAACATGAGACATAAGCCTAAAAATCTTATTCATAATCCAGGGTATCATACTCCTTTGTCTTAGGTTTCTTGGTACGTTGGAAGTCATCGACGGTGAGGTGAGTATCTTCCTCATCATCTTCTTCTTCCTCGAAGTCTCCACAGTTCGCTTCTTGAGCCATATATTGCTTGTGTTTCTTGTAGGTAGCTTGGACATCTCTACTAGCTTTGCAATCGTGCTGAATATGATTCTTAGAGCCACATTTGAAGCAAGGAGCCAAAGCTTGATTGGATGTGTGACCACCACGCTTGGAGCCGGGTCGGTTCCCTCCACGGGGAGCGGCGGCGCCACCGCCGTCCCTCTTCCAAGAGAGGTTCTGGCTAGGGCCGGCGTCTCTTCTTCCTCCTCGGCCGCTGCGTGTTGGTTTTGGCGCACGTGGTGGCGGTGCTTGACGTTCAAGAGGTTGATTCCTTTACTTTGGAGCTTTACCACAGACTTTGTGAGATTTCACAATGAATTTCGGACCTCTAGGCCTCTTGTTGGTAGTAAGGATCAACTCATGGTACCTCTCTTTTCATTGGAGCACATTCATCAAGTCACTGAATGTCTTGATGGTGCCCTTTTCAAGGAGATCACGATATTGATGCGACAACATGGACCCAGATTCTGGAAACATGGTGAAAGTCTTCTCCATCATATCTTTGTCAGGTTTCTCGACACCACAAAATCTCAGATCATACTGTAAATTTAACATAGTCTGATAGTATTCCTGGACCGTATCAAAGTCCAATAAGCGGATTTGCTCATAATCTGACAATAAGTCAGGAAGTTGTGCGTCATGCACATTGTCGAAGCGATCCTTGAGAATGTCCCATAGCTCTTTGGGATCTGTTTTCCTCAGATATTGCTTCTTGAGCGTTGGATGAATGTGGCGCCTGAGAAACATCAGGGTTTGAGCTTTTTGTTCAAGAGAAGCTTGCAGATTTTCATCATCTGAAGGGAATATGGTGGCTGTGAATCTCTTACCGATGAAGGTATTCTCAACATCAGAGACCCACCTCTTGTATTCCTTGCCTTGGACGTCCAAGATGTCAAATTCTGGACGCTGAGTGTCAGTCATCTACAAAACACAAATAGAGAGACATTAGTATCGATCAAAGCGAATACTAAGCAAGTTTGATTATTTTTAGAACAGTGCCAAGATGTATTGTGGTCACATAAATCGATGCAAATCGTGACTTCAAGTCACTATCGATATCTTCCCTTTAGTTCTCTTTTGAAAAAGAGGCGTTGTGGTTCACAGTAACATCACAGTTACAAGCACAACGGTGGATGGTACCATCACAGTTACCCCTAAACGTGTGGTACCGGGGGAGTCAACTCCCCTTGTACCATCCCGAGAAGCAAAAGAATTGGGATGATGTAGCAGGGACACGAAAGGTCCCGTACGAAAGACACAATTCTCAAGAAATTGAAATTCAGAAAGCGGGAACGTTTTATAAATTTTTACCTCGTTGATTGATTCTTGATCAAAAGAAACTTGAGATTTGGGGAAGCTTGTTTTCTTCGAGACTTCTTGATTTCGTCGAAGCAAAGATGAAGGCCTTGAAGGACGCTTGATCTGCTTGCGAGCAATCTTGGACTTCGGGGGATGTGTGCAAGATGGTGCACACAGACAAGTGAAAGATAGAGCTGCCGAGCCCTAGAGGGGTTACGCGGCAGGAACTAGATAGCTGCCGAGAGAGGCTGCCGAGCAAGGAGGAGCAGCTGTGCTGCAGGAAATTGGCGAGTTGCGGAGAGGGCTGTCGACAGACGCAGGGGCTGCTGCCGTGCGGAAGAAGCTTGTAATATCCCGATTTTTGAAGTTTGTCAAATTCTATTTTTCTTGTGAGAAATAGAAAGTAGAGGTCGCCACGAGTTCATTGTATTTTTCGGTTAATTTTTCAGAGTCTCGAGCTATTTTTAACGATTTTTAGAAGTGTCGTCGAAATTCTTTCAAGTGGTGACGTGGCAGCTTCCTATTGGTCAATAAGTTTTCTTAGTGACCAAGTATATCAACCCTAAGAGTCATAAGACACTTGTCACTTGGAGAGAGTGACTTTGTCCAAGTGTCAAGCACCTTGGTGGATGGTGTGGGAGATGACACATGTGGCTTGGTGATTGGCCTTCTTTTCCTATAAATAGGGATCAGTCCCCCCTTCAATTCAGTCTGTACCTCTCTCTCATCTTCCTCTCTCTACAATATTATTATTTTATTAGATTTGCGATGAAACTTCCGCGGATCATAACTTTTGATCCGTAACTCCGATTCTGAATCCGCGAGTGGCTACAGATTCGTATCGACGCGATCTTTCTATCTATAGTGGTTGGAGTTAGATCTAACGGTAATTTCTAGAAGGCTCGTTCTAGGTTGCTCGATTTACGATCTGGGTGTCGATTCGGTTCGTCGAGGTGAGTGGTTTATGTAATGTATTTCAAATATTCTTATATGCTTTTAAAAGAGTCGAAAAGTATGATTTTGATCTATTTATGAAATATCTCTCTATTTTCAAGTGAAACATGTCTGTTTGTGAAATATGTGGTATTAATATATATTATGAGCTGGACATTGTTTGTTATGAATATTGGTGATATTTAGATTTTTGATTGGTTATTACGTATCTACAATGTTGGAAAGCATATGTTTCTGTTTTGAATTATTTTACCTGATCATGCATTTCATGGTGGGAAATGGTGAGATTGGAAGTTGAAGGGAACATGAGTGTTTGGGAACTATTATTGAAAATATACATAATTACCCAAAACTACATTTTGGTGGTGATATTTACCAATAGCAAGATTAGATTTTTTTTGTACCATTAGCAGGAATTAACAGTAATGGGCTGTTAACCCCTTTACTGTTTAATGACATAAATAACCCTGAAACTTTATAATTGACAATCCATACCATATATATATATATATTCACATATTCTCAAAAAACCCTAACCCTAATTTCTGAGATCTGATTGGAGGCGGCGAGGGGAGGTAGCGAGGGGCGATGGCAGGCGGCTAGCGGCGAGGCTGGGCGGCTAGCGGCGATGGCAAAGCGAGGGTGGAGGCGCGAGGTAGGAGGCGCGAGGCCGGTACGATTGAATCCCAAAACCCTATACCAGAGCGCTCTCTCTCTCTCTCTCTATGTTGGGATTTTTACTTGTGTGTTGGGAATTTTTGCTTGTGTACTGGTTATGGTTGAGCTTGTCAGGGTCAGTAGTATTGAAGCGCAACGGAGGACGGCGGAGTATTGAGGGTCAGTAGTATTGAAGCGCGGCGGAGGATGGCAGAGTATTGAAGGTCAGTAGTATTGAAGAGCGGCGGAGCTTCTGAGACTCAGTAGTATTAGGTTGAGTTCTGAAGATCAGTAGCATTAGGCTCAATGAGGGTAATTTTGTAATTTAAGAGTTAACAGATTCGGTTAGTTTTGGATGGAAACTTGCTATTGGTAATTTGAAAAAAGAATTTTACTACTGGTAAATACTAATACAAAATTGTAGTTTTGGGTAAAAAAACCCTTGAAAATAAAACCTTTCGTGTAGTTGAGTTAACTCATGGGGACATCCAGTAGCTATGATCAGCCCACATGTGCACGAGTTTGGGGAAAGTATGCCCCTTCGACGCTAGAAGTCGATAAAATGATCTATTTCGGATTTCGGGACTGGGGACCATGAGTATAACAAGAAGACTAACAAAAGAAGAAAAATATGTATTTGAGGGCAGTGGAAAGTGTGAGGAGGAACATTACATGCATGCATTGTTATTATGTTATATGTTTTGGATTGCTTGTGTTGTTTATTTATTGTTGTTAATTGTATTGTGGTCGACGTGAAATATATTATATACGTATTTTGTAGCGTGTGTAAAATGACTTGGCTTTGCTGGCATATTACATAGGGCACTTACTGAGCGCGTGGTTTTGCTCACCCACCCATTTAAGTTTTCACTTATAATTAGTGTTTGTTTACTTTGTTACACCTTATTGATTATTCACTTGCTGGTAATTTATAATTTGTATCATCTCAATTCAGCTCAATTGGATCAAGGGTGGTTACCAAATAAGAATTCAGGGATTTATGTAATTTGTGAGCAATATATATTTTTTTTTTATTTTCTTTATTGAAGAATGAATTCATTCATAATAATGGGACCAAAATATATCAAGGAGTATATAGTGGTCTCATGAAACATAGACACTTGACTTTTAACCACTTACAAGTTGGACTCAAAAGTTGCTATACCAGCTAGCCAATCCGTATGCTATGAGCAAATTGCTTAATAGTTTCATATAGGCCTGGCAATCAAACCCGCCAAGACGAAACCCGCACGACAAGGCCGCACGAAACCCCCCCATTTACTAAACGTGCTCACAAAAACACGCACGCTAACAAACCCACATATTAAACGGGAGTGCTGTGCTTTTAACAGGTACCCGGTGAAACCCGTTAACCACTTGACCCAATGAAAAT
The DNA here is from genome assembly GCA_963682095.1 of Potentilla sterilis. Taxonomy (NCBI): domain Eukaryota; kingdom Viridiplantae; phylum Streptophyta; class Magnoliopsida; order Rosales; family Rosaceae; genus Potentilla; species Potentilla sterilis. Next base: position 12,474,521 of record OY821754.1, read on the forward strand.
CTAAAAAATTAAAACATTATCCTTAACAGAACACTGAAAATTTAGAAAGGGTTTAGATAAAAAAAATATAAATTCGCCGGTTTAACGAGTCCCAATGGATAGCACGTAAACCCATCGGGCTTACTCCGTTAAACCCATTAACGTAAATGAGTTCTTAACGTGCTGACCCGTTAAGAGCACGGCCCTCTAAGAACCCGAATCCACACGGTTGTCAGGCCTAGTTTCATATATGGATCTGAATTTGAATAAATAATAATGCTTAATCTGGCTCTTCTAAATTAAACAACAAATAATACATGTTAATTAATTTATTTTATGATAGTGATAGGATCATGTGTTTAGGAGGGATTAATGGTGTTCTAACATGACTGAGACTCATGCCTCTCTTATTGAATCTACCATTCTACCATCACGGCAATGGAAAAAACAATATTTTCATCGCAAAAAGAAAAAGAAAAAGAAAAAGAAGGCCATGACCGACTAAGACTCTGACAATAAAAATAAAAATAAAAATTGTTGTTTTTCCTTATATAACCTCAGACCAGCACAGCCTTTCGCTCCCACCTAAATCCACTCTCATTCATCACACCCTCTTATCCAAACGCCTCTCTTTCTCTCTCAATTCCGATCCATGGCAAGGTCTCTCTCCCAAACCCTCACCCTCTCCCGCCGCCACCTCACCCCCAAAACGACGTCGTATACCTCCTCCTCGCGACTCATCACCCTCCGCGCCCAATCCAGCCTCCCCTTCCACCATGACCAAACCGATCCTTCCGCCGCTGACGTGGATCCCCTCCTCCGCAAGCTCGAGGACGCCATCCACGGCATCATCGTCCGCAAGTCCGCCCCCGATTGGCTCCCCTTCGTCCCCGGAGCCTCCTACTACGTCCCGCCGCCGCGGTCTAGATCCCACGGCCTCGCTCAGCTCGTCGAGAAGCTCGCCAATCCGTTGACCGAGGAGGAGTCCATGTCTATGACCACCGTCCGCGGCTGGCCTTCTTCCGCTTACTTCATTCAAGGTTACATCTCCCTTCTTGCCACAATTTCATCATCGATTATTTCTTATCAGTCTTAATTGCTTACGTCATTTGCTGGCGTCTCGTTATGAAAATTAGTGGTTGATTTGGAAATGGATTTGTGTATAAGTTTAGGGCATTGAAATCTTTATTGAAATTGGTTGATGATTTATTGTAATTGTTAAGTCAAATGTGATTTGAGTAGTGAATTGTGTTGATGTTCTCTTGTAGGTTCGACTCCACTGATGGATGCCTTTGTTCCGAAATCTTGTAATGTGGAGCAGAATGCGGAGCAAAGGTTGGATACTGCGGATAATACGTCGGATACTGGACCCAAGTCTGAGGAGGAAGAGGGATGAACCGTATAAGCGGCATCTGAGGTGAGCTTGTTTAAAGATTAATTTCCTTGTGTGAATGGATTGTTTTGCTCATTGTGGCTAATGTTTCTATCATCATTGAGTAGGTAAGAAGAGTGAGCGAGTTTTTCTTCCTTTGAATAAGGATGAGTTATAATACTAAATTTTGACCATGCTTCTATGTGTTGCACAATGCACTTTGGTCAACGTTGGCCTATATTTTCAATTGTAAAAAATAACTTTGGCCTATATTGGTGTCCTTTGACCTTGTTCCCGTATGTTGTTCTGTTCCATGCTTTTATGTGCGGCTGAATGTTGAATTAACTTGAGAGATGTGTGTAAGTTGCTGGTTTGGATGTCAGATCGTTCAATGAATATGAAGCTTTGTTGAGTTTTTGTAATGTGGTCAACTCCAAAAATATTTTTTGAAAAAATGAGAGTAGCAGGAAATTTTCTTAAAAATTGTTGATGCTTTTGGGGTAATTGTAGGGAAGAGGTCCGTCATGGATATTAGTGTTCAGATTTCCTTTGAAGCAAATAGTAACAATAGTCTAGGCTAAGTCTTCTAGTTGTATAGCAATGCTATTGCTTGAAAGCTAATTATATGTTGTTCACTGGATATGCAGGCTTATCTAGTCTTGTATATTTCATGTAGGATCGAAGATGTATTGATGAAAGGCATTTTGTCGAGGTGAAGAGCTGTGTACAGATGCAACCTGGTTAGTTGAGATGGTGTAGTTTCTATCCCAAAGTTCAGTACCCAGAAAGGAGCCATTGTAATTATTTCCATGCTTATGTAAATAGAACAAATCAATAACTGTATCAAGTGTACGTTATTTGTACTGCCCTGCTTCTGTATTTTCTTTTATTGGGTATATCATCTACATACCAACTTTTGATGATCATGTAAATATCAATGAAAATGACATCAATCTTTTTCTTCACTGAGATTATAATTCATTCAGTAATATCTTGGATTGAGTCATCCTTTCATCCTGACCGAAATGGTTGGCCTTTTGCTTTTAGTTGTTTATAAGAACTAGAATTAGTTATACAGGAAGTGAATATAAAACCAGCTGAGTGTTGAAATTTTTCTTTCAAATGATGCCACATTCCATTCAATAATGGGGGCTGGCCTGTGATTGTGCTAGCTTAGGTTTATTTGTATTTTGTATTGATTGGTATTTGGTGGACTCTTTTTAGGTGTCTGTCTATAGACTAGAGGTATTTCAAAGTAATGTATGTGTATATTTTATAGGGATGGAAAATTGATAATGCCACATGCACAAATAAGCAATGAGGTTAGTGTAGCTAAGAGCGACTTGTAATGACAATGCATATCAAAGATCCGAATCGAATGATGGTCAAATTCACCTGTAAAGCTATTATTATCTTCGGCAATCTTGTCTCGCTGTCTTCCACTGATTTTCAGCTTTTCTAGTCTCCTGGAAGTCGGTATCATCCGCCCTGTTCTGCAAAACTAGTTTCCTACATTCACTTTTTACGGTGAATAAGTTTCTTATGACACCAGCTGTTGTTGGGGTTTACCTATCAATTTTCATGCTTCTGGTGTTTTAATCTCCCATGTCTTGCTTGTAATCGAAAAGAATCTCCCATGTCTTGCTTTCATTTTGATTAAGTCATCAAGTTAACTAATTGATAGTTTAACTGAAGTATGATCATAAGTTGGAGGAAAGCTAATGGAATCGACTGATGCAGGGTCATCTCAATGGATCCTAAACTGATGTGCTCTGGCTTTATATGCCTGTTAGAGTATAATAGCACACACACACAACCGGATATAGAATGGAAATAGTAATTCTGATCTTGAACTCTAAGACTCAACAGGACCATAATGTGAAATGCGTTCGCTAATATCTCAATGTAGGAGTTCTAAGACAGCACATAAATGTGATGAAAATTTATGCGTTTTCTAATATGTAACACCCTCATTTTATAACAGCTTCATGGATCCTTTATAAATGGAGCCTTACTTTCTCCAACAATCAACAAAGCATCAAGCAAACATATATTTTGACCCTTTTTGATATTAGGACTGGGTTCCAGCTTTTGCCACCATGTCTAGAGCAGCTCAAGCAATATTTTCCCTAGTGCTAATGGCAACATGCGCTGCAACCGGGCTAGCGTATCAGCCGCAGCCACTGCCACCTCTGCCCTTCAACATCCCAAGCCAATTGCCGCCAGGGTTCCAAGGCCTACTGCCACCGTTAAACCCAAATGACATAACAAAGTGTTGGTCTTCACTTCAGAATATTTCAGGGTGTGTATCGGAAATCTTTACCTCAATCATAACTCGCAAACCAGAAGTAGGGCCTGCCTGTTGTAAAGCTTTCCTTGCAATTGAAGAGAGTTGCTGGCCAAAAATGTTCCCTCTAACTCCTTCCTTTGCTCCATTGCTCAAGAACACCTGTGCTCGGAAGGCAGCTCTTGTTCAAGGGAATTCTGGTTCTACGGAGGTTGGGCAGAAGCAATAATAGGCAACTATCGCAGGCGATAATAAGTTTGATCATTTGTCTACTAGGCATATAAAAACTCATTCATAGTCTGGCACTGTTCTTCATAGTTGCTTAGGTGTTGGAATTCAGGATTGCGATCATGAATAATGAATCTTTCTCTCTCTCATACACACACGCGCGCGCGCACACACACACAATTCTTTGATGCAAAACAAAGCAATTTTGGTAATTATTGTTTGGGCCTAAATTAACATTCAACCGATACATTGGGCCGAAGCCCGTAGGGTTGTCCATTAACGGATAATCTAATTGTATTTAGTCGATTTCCGGTTAGAGAAAGGATTCGAAGTCCTTCTTCAAGTCTGACTTGGAGTTGATTTAACAAATACAATTCTATTTGATATCAGAATCTATATACCTGTTGCATACGTATTTGGGGTTTTGAGATCACTATATAAAGAACTCTAGGACAACGTAAAAAGGGTTCAACACCATACAACTACAAGCTTTTGCCCTGCAAATCTTGCAAGCCTCTCCGGAGCATTCTCTCTTGCGAACAGCCTTCCACCAACTGCAATCGACACTCTTCCAACCTAGCCGCAAACCTACGCCCACCACATCTGGTCGCCGTAAATCTGCCGTTGTTGTCGAAAGTGACTTGCGTTCGTGTCGAAGCGTCGCTGAGACAAATCGAGTCCAGTCGTCACACCTTGTGACAAATCGAGTCGTTACCCCGGTAACAGTCTTTCCCAATCTGCTAAAAGGTTGGACGAACGCCATCCGCGGTCTTGATATATAGCTCTGCTTTGCATCTCAGGATCGAAGTAAGATATCTCAATCTACCGAAAGGTTGAGGAAAAATCCTAGTAATTGTTTACTTAGGTCTTGTTCGAGCCCTTACGCCGGTTTGTCAACGCCCGCGTACAGTCGCTTGATCGAGAAGTCAGGTAGCAGGGAGCAGACGAACACGCTCGCCAGAGTCATCCGCTCGCCAAGGGTGATTCGCTCGCCAGAGTCATCCGCTCGCCAAGGGTGATTCGCTCGCCAGAGGTCGTCCGCACCAAGGTTGTACCTAACCCAAAGGTACTGGCACGCTCACGCACAACGCACCAGGACTGAAACCTACGTCCGCCACCCCCACGTGTTGATAGTTCGACAGGTGTAAAAACCGACGCGAACATTTTTGGCACGCCCAGTGGGACCAGTGTCAGGATTGCGCAAACCAATATCTATAAACGACCAATGACGTTCTGTAAGAAACCAGAACATCGGTTGTTGAAACAGCATAACTCAGCTGCATGTAGGGGTCTATCTGAATCCCAACTACAAGCCAAGTTTGGAGATGACAGACCTGAAATTGAGGACCTAACTGAGGGCCTCGAAGGAATTAATCAAGGACCCGAAACCTTGGAAGATGTCACTAATCGCCATCGAGAGGCTGACATCTCAAATGCCGCCGTGGCTCCATTGGATACTGAAGCCCATGAAGGGGACGGAGTGTGTCTGCCTCGGACACCCTCTACTGAAGAAATAATGGAGTCTTTCAGCATTCTAATATCTAAGTCTCAGGATACTGATGTCATCTTAGAAAAGATAGAAGCTACGTTGAAGGAGTTGAAGACTGAACAGATTGGTCATATGACTAACATTAATGCTCTGGCGGATCACGCTCATAGGAATACAGATAATATTAGCTCTCTCTCTAAAAATCTTGACAGATTGGTGAGGGGGCATCAGGATAATTTCAGCGAGCAACTCCAGCAACAGCAGGAGGAGTTCAGAAACTATATGATGCAGCAGCAAGAACAATTGGACAAGACCAATGCCACTGTCGAACGATTGGTGCAGATGGGTTTCGAGACTGAGGCAGCTGAGCCGAACGAACAGGTCCCTCTACTAAAATTTGCGAAGGTAACAGAGAGAGGCCCCAACAAAAATACTAAGCCTAATAACAGGGGATTTGAAACTGTCAATCCGAATAGACAGCAGAGGAGAGGTGGTCGAAACGTGAACCCACCACCTGACAATGAAGGCGAAGCTCAAGAAGAGGATGTTGAGGGTGGCATGACTCGCAACGAGATACAACAACTGTTTCAGGAACAGTTGAGGGTCATGCAAGGTTTGCCGGATCCCGGTATGACCTATACCAATCCACTTGCCCTGGCGGTAAATATGACGCCATGGCCCGCAAATTTCAGGCATATAAGGTTTACCCCTTTTTCGGGCGAACATTCTGAAGATGCCGAGACCCACATCACTCGTTTCCATAACGAGTGTGGTCCTTACGCCCAAGATCCCGTTCTTAAGCTGAAGTTGTTCGGAACTTCTCTCACAGGATCAGCTTTGGCTTGGTATAGAGACCTAGCGCCAGGTTCTATTCCAGATTGGCAATCCATGGAGGGTCTCTTTAGGACTATGTTCGGGGTAGTAGAAGCTAAGGTAACCATTAAGTTTCTGGCGGATACTAACCAGGAGTCTGACGAGTCCGCCATCGATTATCTGAGGCGTTTCAAGCTCCTTCGAGCTAAATGCAAGGATAGGCTAACAGAGGAGACCACGGTCGAGCTAGCGATTGCGGGACTCGAACCGGAAATCCAGGCGCACTTCCAGCAAGTATATGTGACGAATATGGCAGACTTAACCAATAGGTTAGCCAGACATCAACACTTCCTCGACCAAACGAGGGCTCAGAACAGTAAGAGGCAGAGCATTCCAGTGTCATATTATCCCGGAACTCTGAAACCTAAGACACCTATCCCTCCTGTTACTAAAACGGTGGCGACTATAGATGCTGATTCAGCACCCATAGTCACTTGGGTTGATGATACCAAGGATGAAGAGGATGTAGCGGTTGTGGAAGTAGTGGGTCGCCAGCCTCTACAACCGAAAAGCGTACGGTTTGCTAAGGATCCTATTAAGATTATGGCCTCCTTGCCTCTGAGGTCTGCTTTTGAGAAGTATACCTATAACGCTCATCAAGCACCGGAGATACTCAACGAGCTGTTTAAACAAGGACGGCTCCAGCACGAAGGTGGTTTCATACCCAAGCCAGACTACATGGCGGGTAAGAAGTACTGCAGTTTTCACAATATGACTAATCACTATACTAAGGATTGTGTGAAGCTCAAAGACCAAATTCAGACATGGATTAACGATAAACTCATGGCGATGGACGTTCCTAAGGAGCCTACATGGACAGAGATTAAACCCTTTCCAGACGTAAATATGGTTTCTCTGATTCCTTATCAAGGTGGGGAACTGGAACCTGGTCAACAGGGTTCTAAATTTCGGACCTATACCTACAACGCGAATAAGGCGTTAGAAATTTGGCAAGAATTGAGTCAAAAGGGGATGGCTGTTCCTGCCTTCCTGTTGGCGCAACATCAGCAGGATAGGTCAGGCGGCTCACGTTGTGCTTTTCACCGTTCAAACGATCATAGTACGTCTACATGCATTGGTTTGAAGGATCATATTCAGGACTTGTTGAATAAGGGTTTCCTCCAGTTTGATAACGGCGCGTTTTTACCCTTCCAGCACTTTTGGGTAAATGCAATCGATCAGGGCAAACCCAATGATACCTCGCGAAAGGACAAGCAAGCTAATCCGCCAGTCACGGAAGAACTGATAACCATACCTAGGGCTCAGCTATGCCTTGATTGTAAGATAAATTGCCGAATACCTCTTACCCATGAAGAGCTGATGAGGGCGCTAGAAGAGGCCACGGCAAAGGCTCTTGCAACGGCCAAGAGGAATCCTCCTTGGCCGGTTCGCTCTCGGTTTGATGACCTCAAACGGACAAAATACCATCACCAAGAGACGACGGCATTCGATAGCCCAGCGAGGTCTTGGCCAGATCCTGGACCTTCAGGGACAAAGCCAATCATAGAGGAACCAGCCCCTCCAACCAGGAATGTTCAAAAGCGGTATGGTAAAGCGAGAAGGACTTTAGAGGCTTTGAACAAAGGAAGGGTGACTCCTAACGAACTCTCCATGCCTGTGGAGCACGTACGTGACACCTACAAGCGTTATAAGTCTAAGACCTATATTGATACTCGTAGGATACGAAAGGAGGAAAAACCGCCAACTCAAAGGAAGAATGTTCACGAAAGAATTATGCATTCTACAGCAGTAGATGGTGCACCTCAGAAAACTCCTCGTAGGAAGCTAGCATTATCTCCAGAAAGGCTGCCTCTGCGTTCAGCCGCCGAGGTTCCACCACCTAAATCTGTCAAAACAACCGCTGATAAGATAGAGAAGACAGATTCTGTTATTCTGAAATGGCAGCCTAAGGGGATGACGGCGGTTTCTACATCAACACCTACCAAGGTCCTTGACATACAATTAGAAACTCAAGGATCTACTCCAGTCCTTCGCAGGTCATCGGCTAAGACGACTCAACTTCTCACGGGTCAGAAGGCTGTCAGTCAACAAGGTGATCAGCCCTTCCCTCAGTTCGTAGCTCAGCAATTGAAGACTGAATTCGCTGTGAAGCAAGCAGAGGCAGCTCTTATAACGTCTCAGACTGAAGCTCCTACGAGTTCATCAGGGGTGGATAGAGACATGCCGGACGCGGATGATGAGATGCTGGACGACGAAGAAGGATTTACAGATGGAGATGAACCGATTCTGGACTGTAATATGGTTTTCATGTTATCCTCTAGATATGCTTTGTCTAAACCAATTCCTACGGCGTATTTTATACAAGAGGAGGCGGCGGACAAGCCGGTTTGTCTCATTCCAGCGCCAGGCGAGGATGATCTTCCTGCCAACGAGCATTTGAACTCTTTACCAACTCTTAGCGACCAGGACCGGGTCGCTGATCTGAATAGTTCGCACATGACTTTCACTAAGCCCACATTTACAATGACCCAACATCTCAAACCTCTCTACGTTACGGCAGAGGTGGAGGGTGTCCAGGTCAACCGAATCCTCATCGATAATGGTGCGGCGGTGAGTGTGATTACGCTCAGCACGGTGGAACGACTTCAGATCCCCGCGGCCAAGATCCAGAACTCCTCTATTAAAGTTAGAGGGTTCGCGGGCGCTGTGGCTCAAACGGCTGGTTTCCTCGTACTCCGAATTAACCTTGGACCTTCCAATGCTTGTCAGGGTCTTTTCGTGACGGAGACTACAGTCCCATATTCCATGATTTTGGGACGCGATTGGATACATAAAACATCCTCAGTCCCATCCTCGCTACATCAAGAGATGCTAATGTGGGATCCAGTTTCTGATAAACCTGTTCTAATCAAGGCGGATGAGCGTCCCTTTTCTATAGCAACTAATACTTTGGAGTCGGATTATTACTACAGCACTATGCGTCCTCTCGTGATTGATGGGGTGGATAGTAAGGGTCGTCCGCTAGGGGTAACTTCCACTGACTTAACACGGTGGGGATTAGCACAGGCTCAGGCGGACGGTTCTCGGCCTGTTTCCATCGATTTTCAACCAATTGTCAGCATGATTGACAGTTTTACAGTGGCGGAGTCAGAGGCTGTACTCTCTTTATTCCAGCGCCTGGCAATGTTTAGGGCAGAGCAACTAGCTTCAGACACGGTCGCTCTTGTTGAGTGTATCGATGAAGACGACGTCATAACTACGGAAGACGTCGAGCCCATTCCACCAGCACCAGCTGCTTTAGACGATACTCCGCCCAAGGTACGAGACCCAGTAGAGAAGGTTAATCTCGGTACACCTGAGGAACCTTTAGAAGTTGGGATTAGTCAGCAGCTGGATCCGGACCTGAGATTGCAATTAATCAATTTGTTGCAAGAATTCAAGGATTGCTTTGCGGAAAAGTATCAAGATATGCCTGGACTGTCCAAAGATCTAGTATGCCATCGATTGCCCATTAGGGATGGCGCCCGCCCTATTCGACAAGAACAAAGGCGAATGAACGCCGAAACCGCTATGGCGGTCAAGAGGGAAGTTCAGAGCATGATAGATGCAGGAATCATTCGTCCGGCCCAATATACACAATGGCTGGCGAATGTGGTTCCTGTTAAGAAAAAGAACGGCAAAATCAGGGTCTGTGTTGATTACAGAGATCTAAATGCTGCTTCACCAAAGGACATATACCCAATGCCTATTGCGGATCTTTTGGTGGATGCAGTTGCAGGGCATGAAATGTTATCTTTCATGGATGGTACAGCCGGTTACCATCAAATACCAATTTATGAGCCGGACATTCATAAGACTGCGTTTCGTTGCCCAGGCTTTGCTGGAGCCTTTGAATATCTTAGCATGCCATTTGGCCTAACCAATGCAGGAGCTACGTATCAACGCGCTATGAACTTAATCTTTCATGACATTCTCGGCGTCATCCTAGAAGTTTACATTGACGACGTAGTGGTTAAATCTAAATCCAAGGTAGACCATATTGGTCATCTGCGCGCTGTCTTTACGCGGATGAGGAAACATCAGCTTAAAATGAATCCAGCAAAGTGCATTTTTGGGGTTCGTGCTGGTGATTTCCTTGGCTTCGTAGTACATGACAGGGGTATTGAGGTAGCGGGAGACAAGGCACAAGCTGTTTTAAACGCCCCGGCGCCTCGGAACAAGAAGGAGCTTCAAAGCTTGTTGGGCAAAATCAATTTTCTACGACGCTTCATATCTAACTCAGCGGGCAAGATCGCTCCTCTCTCGCCCTTGTTGAAACTCAAGAAGGACGAGCAGTTCGTTTGGGGACCTGACCATCAAGCGGCGTTCGATAGAATCAAACAATATTTGGCCAGTCCGCCAGTTTTACGGCCGCCAAAGCCAGGCATCCCACTCAAGTTATACATCTCTGCATCTATTAGTTCTGTTGCTGGACTGTTGGCTCAGGACGAAACTACTACGGAGGGTAAGAAAGTCGAATATGCGGTATCTTATCTCAGTAGAACCCTTTTAGATGCAGAAACAAGGTACTCTCCCATCGAGCGTCTCTGTTTAGCGTTGTACTTTGCAGCGACCAAGCTCCGCCACTACATGCTTTCCTTTACCACCATAGTGGTAGCTCAAACGGACTTGGTCAAATACATGCTTACTCGCCCTATCTTGAGGGGTAGGATTGGTAAGTGGGTCTTGGCTCTTTCTGAATTTTCTTTACAATATACACCGCTCAAGGCAATGACGGGTCAAGCGGTCACCGATTTCCTACTTCATCATCCTTTAGATGAATCGGTTGAGGAGCCTATCCCTTTCGTCAGCATGGTTGGCACGGTACCATGGATCCTGTACTTTGATGGCAGTAGCACACACTCTTTGGCGGGCGCAGGAATTTGCATCCAAAGTCCATCAGGGGTAAGCCATTCTTATTCCTTTCAGTTGGAATGGACCTGTACAAACAACCAGGCTGAATATGAAGCCCTTATTATTGGTCTGGAACTCTTACTGGATATGGACGCCAAAGAAATCGAAGTATATGGTGATTCTCTATTAATCATCAAACAGCTGTTAGGGGATTACAAATGTGTTTCTTTCCACCTAGTACATTATTGGGAGCGAGCATCAGAGTTGTTGGATCAATTTTCTGATGTGGTGCTTGACTACGTACCTCGTGAAAAGAACTTTGCAGCAAACGAGTTAGCACAGCTCGCCACTGGCATTACCCTAGCTAACGGAGTTCAGGAACGCATCTTGAAAGTTGAACGGAGGACGTTACCATCTTTCGCTGCACGAAGAGAGCAGCGAGGCGACTGGTTGGTTGCTAGCCTTGATACTATTGATGTTGATTGGCGACAACCGATCATTACATATTTACAAGATCCGTCTGCCCCATCCGAAAGGCGAACCAGGTATTTAGCTACAAATTACCTACTTAAGGGTGATGAGTTGCTTCGACGAGGTGAGGAAGGCGTCGACCTCCGATGTGTCTTTGGCGTAGAAGCCAAAAGGTTAATGCGCGAAATCCATTTGGGAGTTTGTGGTTCGCACCAAAGCGGATCAAAGATGAGGTGGCTAATCCGCCGTTATGGTTATTTTTGGCCATCTATCCTTAAAGACTGCATCAGCTTTGCCAAAGGCTGTGTTGATTGCCAGATTCATGGACCGGTCCAACGGATTCCTAATATCCCAATGCAGCCTATCATCAAACCTTGGCCAGCCAGGGGTTGGGCACTTGATTTTGTTGGGGAAATCCATCCGAACTCGTCTCTCCAACATAAGTACTTACTGGTTGGCACAGATTTCTTCACCAAATGGGTGGAAGCCATCCCTGTCCGAAATTGTGACGCAGCGACAGTCATTCGCTTTATATTTCAGAACATTATTTGCCGTTATGGCATTCCTGAATGTATTGTGGCGGACAGGGGGGCAGCGTTCATGGCGGAGAGTACGCAGACATTCATTCGAGAGTATGGCATTCAGTTTTTACACTCTTCGCCGTACTACGCTCAGTCGAATGGTCAAGCTGAGGCTAGCAATAAGGTGATTATTTCTATCATCAAAAGGATGCTGGAGGACAATCCTCGGTCTTGGCACACGGAGTTGGACAATACTCTTTGGGCATATCGTACGTCCAAACGCACTCCTACAGGCACTACTCCGTATGCCTTGATGTTTGGCCATGATGCTGTTCTTCCTTTGGAAATCACTGTCCGTTCCCTCCGAGTTCGCGAGCAGCATCAATTAATCGGAGATGACTACGTTCAGGCAATGTTTCAGGAGCATGAGAACCTCGATGAACAGCGCTTAGATGCTTTACAGAACATCGTACTGGAAAAGAAAAAGATCGCCAGAGCTTACGACAAGCGTACCAAGGGTAAATCTTTTGGTGAAGGCGATTTGGTCTGGAAGGCCATGCTTCCCTTTGGCGAACGAGACACTGGACGTGGCAAATGGTCTCCTAAATGGGAGGGCCCCTTTGTCATTGATCGAATTATTGGCAAAGGTGCTTATCAACTCAGAGATTTGGAGGGTGAGGTCCATCGTAGCCCCATTAATGGACGCCACCTTAAGAAGTACTTCCCTAGCGTATGGGAATATGAAGAGCCACTCGCTACGGTCGAGGCCGGGGGGCAACCTTCAACTTAAAAACCTTCTTTGGAGACACTAACACTTTACCTTAGTCCCCTTGGCTTTGGCGGTTTACTTCGCCTCAGCCTAAGGTTACTAGGGGGGGCAATACACGGGATACTGGTCATAGATGATTTGGCGATGAAGTCTGTTAGTGGTTCGCTATCACCAATAATATGAACAGCAATATAGGCTATGAATCTGTTCAAGGTTCATTAGTTTCGTAGTTTGCTTTCTTTAGACTATGAATCTGTTCAAGGTTCATTAGTTTCGTAGTTTGCTTTCTTTAGACTATGAATCTGTTCAAGGTTCATTAGTTTCGTAGTTTGCTTTCTTTTGTTATGAATCTGTTTAGGGTTTGTTTACTTAGTCGAATTGAGAATCAATGCTTATGGTTGTCAACAATTTTCGGCTTCAACAATTTCTTGTTCATTCAACATGGAAAACAGCAAATTTTTTGTGCATTATCAACAAGGTCAATAAGATCTAAATTTATTGATCCTATTTCAAGAATGACTTTGCGGTCAAGAGCTTTACAAGTACAAAATTATGTGAAATCCTATACTTTTAAACTTCTTGAACGAAAGAGAGAAGAGGATCTGTTTCACAGATTCTTTTGGGGGTGGACGTGTATCGTTCCTCCTCCGATCTCCTGCTCCGATCCTCATCGCTTTCACCGTCCCGTAAGTTTCTTCATCCACCAATACCTTTATTTGGAACCTTACCTCAAAGGGAAGGCCTTGGGGATTGAAAGAAGAGCTAAGGGATGAGGATGTGGATGCCAACCGACGGTCACCTCTGATCACTAACAGGAGTCTGAAAGATCGCAGAAGGAGAGTGACAGCCATGATGGCGAATGGGTTCTAAGTCACCAGCAGCTATTATACCCTGGAGAACAATAGAAGAGCTCCTTCTTTTGGAGATTCTATCCATATTCCATGTTCTTTAAGGGGCATAATACCAGACTATGCGACTTAGAACATATTTAATACCAGACTATGCGACTTAAGGTGTTTTGACAAACATCTCCATATGATCTGGAGGAAAAGACTCAGGAAGCCATAGAGGCTTAGTAGAGAAACTAAAGACTAAGATAGACATGTTGAATGGTAAGCAGAAGATGAGTTTTGGTTTTGATGCTAAGGGCTTCATTTTATAGCGAGTAGCAAGTGAAATCTAACGGCTGGGATTAATTAGGGTTTCACATCATCACTCCCGTCGAAATAATGAAGAAGTTTATGATTTTCAACCGCTCGCGAGCACGGGGAATTACAAGCTTTGAATGTCAGTTTGACTGTTGACCGTATCTTGGAAATTGACAGTTGCAGATAAAGACTAATTAAGGCTGTGATAAACGAGCCAGTCAGGTTTGGGCCTCGCATATGGGTTGTGTTTGTTAAACACTTATCCAATATTATCAAAAATGGATACAAAACAAAGCCCAAGTTACTCGGGGGGCATAGAAGAGAATTCAAATATCTTAAGGCCTAGTCTAGCGAGCTTAGCCTTCATGCGTTGGAGGTCAGACTTGGATTTCAGGGTGTTTTTCTGACCTTGCTCTGTTTCGTTCTTAAGCTTGGCGAGCTGAGTCCTTCGTTCGGATGCTGCATCCAGACGACTTTGCTGTCTCTCCTTTACCAGAGCTATCTTCCGGTCAATGTGTTCCCTTTCTTGTCTCAAGCGCTTGAGTTCTACTTCGTCCTCTTGTTCCACGGAATGTATCAGCGAGGAGTAGGAATCTACGGCCTGAGACAGGAGCAAATTTCTTTCCTTGGCAGCAGCTTCCTGTTTGGGAATCTCATTCGCCTTGTCTTGGAAGGTCGCGAGGAGGCCAGGGAAGACGTCCAGAACTTCCCTTATCTTACTTTGAGCCTCGGCAGGCAAGGACTGAAGTTGACTCTCCACGGTCTGCAGCGCAATGTGGATCTTCTCACGAACTCCTGCATTTGTGAGATCTTCTTGGTAGAGCCGGCTGAAAAGGTCCCAGGCTTCTTGCAGTTCAGCTCCATCTTGTTGGAGGATTGGTGGCTGCAGTAGCGGATCATCACTCAGCGGTGGAATGGTCTGGGTACCAGTAGTGTTGGCTTGAGGAGAAAGGGGGGCAGAAGACCCTTTTTCTTGGACATCCGGCTGGGGGCAGAACAGGACCATGCTCTGCTCGCCAATACTCTCAGGCTGGATCGGAGTTTCTGTTGCCTGTAAAAGAATGCAGGTGTAAGAAGAATTAACATAATAACAATCTAAAAATGGATGGATTAAAGGTTGTTAGAAAGGTACCTCTAATTCAGAAGAGGTATCGGCCGTGACCCCAGTTATGGGATTGTTGGCCTCAACAGGTTCGCCTTGAGGTGAGGCTGGGGGCATGTCTTGGTAGCGGCTGGCGTCTATCACTACATCCGGGTTTTCTTCCAGATATTCCTCTACAGGTCCCCCGATATCTTCTGGTCCAGGGAATGGGTTTGGGGGTGTCATCCTTGACATGCTTGCCACAGTTGTTAGTGCAGTTGGGGCGCTGGCGGATGAGGTTCCCTCCATGACTTTCTTTGAGGAGATGACTGAACTGGTCAGTGGAGTATGGGAAGTTGAGAGTGGAGCAGCGGCCAGGGGAGTGCAGATTGTACCTGTTTCAGCAGGAAGCCAGTTTAGCGGAGTTGCATCAATAGGGAGTTTTCGTCTATAGTAATCAAGGCGGATTGTATATTCTCGCCAGGCGGATGAAACTTCGTCCCAAGTCTCTGGAACTCTTATTCCAGGCTCAGGACTACCCGAAGGTGAACTAGTGGAGCTGGAGGACTCACCAGAAGAGATCTCGATCGGTTTCGGCATGGTGGGAGTGGTGCTAGAAGTTGCGCCTCCCCTCCGTCTCAATCTAAGCCCCTGTGGAAGAAAATTCGCCAACTGCGTTAGGGTTATAATCTGATCTAAAATAGAGTTGGCGGATGACAGATATTCAGGCAATTTATTAAAGACTTACTGGCATATTATCATCATCTTCTTCTTCGACCACAGGAGGAGGCGATTTCACTCTTTTCTTGCTCCTGGTTGCTGTTGGAGGAGTCGCAAGGGCTTTCCTTTTCCTGTCATCAGGAAGCACTTTCTTTGAAACAATCTGCAACATAAAAATCAGTTAGTGGTTTTCCTAATACTTATCCAAAATCAGGGTAAGTTGTAACGTAGCGAGTAGTTACCTGAGTTTCTTCAGTCGGCAATTCAGGGTGCAAAGGACCACCATCGAGCGCCACCTTGTCATTGTCAGTAAGACAATCGCGGTGTCTTCTGAATACCTTGCCGAAGTAGTAGACTGATCCTTCCTTTATCTGGAAGTCCTTCCCACAAAGCCGGTGCCACCAATTGTCATATTCAGCAGTGGCTGCTTGGGAGATCACCAGCTCTATGCATTCGTCTGGAGTTGGAAAGGTGGCCGTTCGAAGGCAGGAGGAACATGGAATGTTGGGGGTCGCAGGAGTACTCTTGCTTGGTCGCCAGGCTGAGAAGATGTTACAGCTTTGGATTGGCGGATAGGGGGCATGTTGCGTAAAGCCGAATTGGCGAGCAAACAGATGTGGGGCGTACACCTCTGAGCCTTCACTACCTCTGTTTGAGGTCAGAAGCGGAAGGTCTGCCATTGATATGCATTGGAGGAAGCCGGTCTTCAAAGCATGAGGGTGCTTGCGAGTGAGCAACATCTGAGCTTCGGAATAGAAGCCGGGTGCATCTGTCTGGAAGATGATATCGAAGCACGCAGCGTAGCCTTGCCCATACATTGGTTCTTGACCAACGTATGCTGCGCCTGCGATTCTGTTCTTTCCAATGTCTCTTGGTTCTGCGGCGAGTCCCGGAAAATACATATTCGCCCAGATGTCTAAAATCCAAAGTGGGCCGGGCACAGTGAAGTTGAAGGGATTCATGGTGAGGGTGTGCAGTCCCCGATATAGGTGGGCTAGAACTATCTGCCCAAGGCCTATCTCTTGATGGGCGTAAATAATCTCTGCCATCCTTCTGTAGATTCTTGACATCTTGGCGGCGGTTGAGCAGAAGATGAACTTGTTCAGCCAAAAATCAAGGAAGCAAATTCCTCCGATGTCATCATTCCTATGACTGAATTCAGTCATCCAAGCTTGATAGCTGTAGGAGCCAGTGATGTACATAACGGAGGATGGGAACTGGTCTTGGGGATAATTATCCGCGTCGAAGGGCTTATTACTCAGAGGAAATCCTAGCCCAGCATATAAGTCTAGGAGAGTAATGCTAGCTTGACCAAAGCGAAAGTCAAAAGTGTTGGAGGATGAGTTCCAGAAGCTTACTAGGGGCAAGAAAACGCATCGATTTCCACCTTTCTGATTTAAGCTGAAACAGAGCTCCAGAATTTCTGTGATCCCAGCGCGGTTCCATCTCAGGGCATCTAGGTGTTGCCTGGCTTTGTACCACCTGATCATCTCTGAGGTTGGTAGTGGCCAGCAACCAGTGGTGATGGGGGTTTCGAAGTGGTTCGAACATTTCTGAAGGGTGATGTCCTGTTCGCGGAAGGCTATTGGAGGCGGACGGCAGTAATCCATAATCGAAGAAATGCCTTCGGTAGTGACTTCTCGTTGCTTTGGGCCCAGTCCGGCACGGTTGTAATCGTCTCGAGAAATTAAGGAGGTGCAGCAGGGACTTCCGATTTCGAAGACGGCCCTTTGAATTCTTTCCTTGCCGCGAATCGCTTCGGTGTGTTTGATCTCTAATGCCATGACGATTGGTTTGGGGTTTCGGATGGGTTCTCACGATTCTCAGGTTGGGGCTTTATAGAATCTGAAAAGGGGTCTCTGGATTTCTGAATCGGTACGATTTGAAGCGATTTAGGGTTTATTGAACAGTCGCTTGAGCTCAATTTGGTAAAGTTGCATCAGTTAGAGGGAACGACGTGTTCGTCAGATTTTTAAACAAATCCGCGTGGGCTTTTTCAACCTTCTTCGATTTCAATGGGCTTTTAATCTTGAAGGCTGGGGGGCAATGTTTGGGCCTAAATTAACATTCAACCGATACATTGGGCCGAAGCCCGTAGGGTTGTCCATTAACGGATAATCTAATTGTATTTAGTCGATTTCCGGTTAGAGAAAGGATTCGAAGTCCTTCTTCAAGTCTGACTTGGAGTTGATTTAACAAATACAATTCTATTTGATATCAGAATCTATATACCTGTTGCATACGTATTTGGGGTTTTGAGATCACTATATAAAGAACTCTAGGACAACGTAAAAAGGGTTCAACACCATACAACTACAAGCTTTTGCCCTGCAAATCTTGCAAGCCTCTCCGGAGCATTCTCTCTTGCGAACAGCCTTCCACCAACTGCAATCGACACTCTTCCAACCTAGCCGCAAACCTACGCCCACCACATCTGGTCGCCGTAAATCTGCCGTTGTTGTCGAAAGTGACTTGCGTTCGTGTCGAAGCGTCGCTGAGACAAATCGAGTCCAGTCGTCACACCTTGTGACAAATCGAGTCGTTACCCCGGTAACAGTCTTTCCCAATCTGCTAAAAGGTTGGACGAACGCCATCCGCGGTCTTGATATATAGCTCTGCTTTGCATCTCAGGATCGAAGTAAGATATCTCAATCTACCGAAAGGTTGAGGAAAAATCCTAGTAATTGTTTACTTAGGTCTTGTTCGAGCCCTTACGCCGGTTTGTCAACGCCCGCGTACAGTCGCTTGATCGAGAAGTCAGGTAGCAGGGAGCAGACGAACACGCTCGCCAGAGTCATCCGCTCGCCAAGGGTGATTCGCTCGCCAGAGTCATCCGCTCGCCAAGGGTGATTCGCTCGCCAGAGGTCGTCCGCACCAAGGTTGTACCTAACCCAAAGGTACTGGCACGCTCACGCACAACGCACCAGGACTGAAACCTACGTCCGCCACCCCCACGTGTTGATAGTTCGACAGGTGTAAAAACCGACGCGAACAATTATAACCATCTAATTAATCCTTTAGCTAACATGCATATGCATCCAAGAAATTTTCTTATGCAAATGGTTTCTAACAGTAACTTGACCCAAACACCATAATAGATAATTTAGAGTGGATTCCTCAATGTATATGGTTATATGCCTATTCCTATCCTAATTTCCTTTCCTTGAAGACTGCGGAGTCTTTACCCCACGTCTTGTGCATTGAAATATGTATTTGAATTGGAATTGGGCGGTTTGAAATTGATATATGAAAAGTAATAAAAGAATGATGACATATATGCAACATCAATGATAATAAGAGAAGAAAAAACTTCACGAAAACTAAGGAACCAAATGGTCTCTGGAGATATTTGCTTGAAGCTTCATCATCTAATGATCTAATCACATTTACGAACGTATCTTTCTCTCCCCCAGAAGGAATTTTTTTTTTCTTCTTTTTCTTGCTATTTTTTTATCAACATCAATGATAAAGGCTTGCTATTTGGTTTGGGTAGTTCTATTTGTAACTTCAAGTTTGCTTTATACACCTCAACCTCATTACTTTTCTTTTAAACTGTCAATTCTGCCCCTTTAGTTATTTTGGTTCTCTCTCTCTCTCTCTCTCTCTCTCTCTCTCTCTCTCTCCTTTGAAGACAACAACTATGCAATTTTTTTTTCTCTCCAGAACCCGAAAGTAATTTTATTTGGTCATGTAAAAGTCAATGTGCATTGAACTAAACCCCATTTTCAGAAGCTTGGTTTAGCTTATTTTGGTTTGGGTACACTTTGGTTGATCGAAATGGGGAAGATTCTCTTTATGACCAAAATGTTCTTTAGTTGCAAAATAATATCCGATTAGCAATTCGATGTCGCCCAGATTGAGTTTATCAAGTGTTACTGATAATTTTTACAACCACCTAATGTGTGTTGATTTTGACAAAGTTTTGTTTTTTGATTTCATACTTACAATTTGTTCATGGAGTTTGCAATTTGAATTCCAATAATGATACTGGGTGTTGACAGTAGCCGCAGAGAGGCTACAGCAAGCCCACAGACCCGCGGCAAGGGCACCAGGGCCCGGCCCAGGACCCTGGATCGGATCACCAGCACCAGGCCTCGGGGCCCAGCGCTCTATCCGGCCTCCAGGGATCATGGAGGCCGGGGGCGCCTGCCTGCCAAAGAGGGCACCAGAATGTCCAAACAGAAGGGAACCAGTCCCACATCGAAGGGTAAGACCAGCCCTCGCCCTCAACCACCTATATATGGGCCTCAACTACCACCATAAATAGGTAACTGATCTCACTCACCGCTTACATACGTGCTCGAGTTATATATATTCCAACTATACTAACTTAGGCATCGGAGAGGAGAAGACCGGCCCGCCCGGTATTCCCCTTAGTGAGCAGGTTTGCAGGAGATCACTTGGAGGATTCATCTGTATCTACTAGACCCTCGGGTTTAGGCAGAAACAATTGGCGCCGTCTGTGGGAACTCTGAACAAGAAGCCGTGCAAGCAACACCGCTGGCTGAGATGGTGGAAGTGAGTCAAGAGAGAGGAACCACTGAGGAGGGGCGTACTGCAGCTGTGCAAACGCTTACCTCCACCCCTATCATCACGCGGGAGCCGCGTGGTGATCAGGGCAGCGATTTGGGAAGGAGCCGTGGAGGACCCTCCGGTGATCCGGAGCCCCGCCACGAGAGCTCGCGCGGGAAAGACCCGATAGAAGACGAAGGCAGTCCGGTGCTTCGTGGCCTATCCCTGACGTTCTCAGAAGCTTCGAGTGATCAGTCTGAGAGCCAGGACCGAGACCCCACGTACAGTCCCGACCATGACGGCATGGCGGGAGAGGTACGGGCAATGGCCGCAGAAGTCAGTCGTCTCAGAGAGGAGAACGACCGGGACCGAGCCAAGTCCCAGGCCCGCTACGAAGAGATGGAGGCAGTGAACGCCGCCCTGGTAGCCGCCCTAGAGAGGGGGCATCAGCGCAGTACCGCCATGGCCGAGGCGCAAGCAGCACCCCCGCCAGTCCAACCCCGGCAGCTAGAGGCAGGGCATTCTTCGGGCGCCCGGCCCGGTGGGTCTGTACGAGAGAAGTCGCAAGCCGGCGAAGGCCTGCCGAAGAGCGCGCCCGCCTCCCACCAGCTGCACGCTTCGTCTGTGGATGAAGCTGATACTCCAACCGCCCGGGCGTTGCAACTGCTAGCCAACACCGTGTCGGATCTGAAGGCACAGATGGAGGCAAACGAGAGAAGAGCAGCCCGGCCACTGGAGGGCGCCCGGTTCAACGAGCGCATGGGCCCCTTTTCGCACCGAGTTATAGAGTCAGGGAGATCTGGCAACCAGAAGTCCCTCAAGCTCACCTATTCCGGGTCCGGTTGCCCGTATCAGCATCTTGACAGCTTCCGGTCCCAGACTTGCGCCAAGGGCTACTCCGATGCAGTCTGCTGCAACATCTTCCAGGAGACCCTATCCGGGGAAGCGCTCAGTTGGTTCTACGAGCTCCCTGCGAACTCAATTGAGGCATTCGAGCAGCTGGCTGACCGATTCGTAGGCCGCTTCATCCTCCGAGTCGAGGGAGCGCGGACGTCCACCATCCTCTTCAACTGCATCCAGGCCCCCGGGGAAGAGCTGAGGACCTTTGTCAACCGTTGGCAGACGGCCACGGCCGGGGTCCGAAACCTGGACAAGGGCATTGCCGAAATGGCATTCAAGCAAGGGCTCCGGGCAGGGAAGTTTTCCTACGCCGTCCGGGTAGAACTCCCGCAGGGCTACGACGAGTTGATGGTTATGGCCATCCGGCATGCCCAGGCTGATCATGAGACCTACGGGAACCACCTGCTGAAGAGGAAGCGCGATGAGCAGTCTTCGGACCATCACCGGGAGGACAATCCCCCGCGCGGTCAAGAGAGCAAGACCGGCCAGCGAGCCGACCACGGGAGTCGCCGACCCGGCCGGAGCAACAACAACAACAACAGCGGCAAGAGCTGGCCGCAGCGGCAGCAGAGGCCCTTCTCTGACCGGCCCCAGCCCCGAAACGAGAACAAGCCGGCACCGTACCGCCAAGAGCGTCCCCTGGCTATTATGCCAGCACCCCCAACCAATCAAGAAGTCTTCTCCACTCTCACCGCATCCTATGAGGACATTTTGCTGGAGAACGGCAACATCATCGCCCCACCGCCCCAGAGAAAGTACCCCAAGGGAAAGCTTACCACGGCGCAGACGGGCAAGTACTGCTCGTACCATGATGAGGCGACTCATCGGACGAACCAGTGCTTCGCCCTCAAGACCGCGGTGCAGGGCTTGATTGATAGCGGTCAGCTCCAGAGGTATGTAGGGGAGAGAAGAGAAGACCCCGACCGGGAGAGCGACCCGGCTTGGTAAACCCGCTGAGTCCAAGCGGTTAGTTTGGCATATCGCCGGTTCAACCGATTGAAAAGATCAAATATATGCAAACTACTTTTGAAAACTCTGGCCCCGCAAGCTCAGATATATATTCATAGTCAATTGAAGTATACAAGCAGTAACCGCTCCGGAGATTTTTTACAAGAAAGCGAGCAAGAAAAATATCCTACGGAGCTGCCTCTCCAGCGATAGCCTCGTCGTCGACCTGGGAACTGGCTATGGCTCCGGTAGGCTCGGCACTGTTGGTAGAAGAATCCAAGTGCGAGCGAAGCTCTGCTCCTGGCTGCCCCTCTACCGGCTGCTGATGGATGTCCGACTGCTCATGGATATCTCCTTCAGCAGCAGTCGGCATCAGGGAAGTATTCAACCACCCCTTTGCTGCCCATTCCGTGTACGCATCCGAGATGCCTTCCTCCCGGGCCTTTTCCAGGCAGTCCAGGAACCGATCGCTCTCCTCGTATTGAAGAACGAACCGGTCGAACTGTCCCGGGTCATCTCCTCCGGCAGCGGCAGCAGAGGTGGCACGGGTCTGGAGCTCGTCAATCCTGGCCTCCAGCTCGGCCCTCTCGGCGTCAGCCCGCTCCCGCTCCCTCTCCATGCTCCGATTCTGCTCCTCCAGCTCCCGGGCCCTCTCCTCCATCTTCCGGGCTTTATCCTCCATCTTCTTGGCCCTCTCCTCCGCCCTGGCCTTCTCCCGATCCGAGCGGGACTTCTCCACCTCCAGAAGCTTCTGAGACTTGGATAACGCAGTTACCTGTCTCTTCAACTCCGGGAGCTCCTCGCTCGCATCCGGCTGGTACAGGCTGTAGAGCAGCTGCAGGACAGCAAAGGCAGTTAGTCAAGCGGCAAGGATGAAGGCAGGATATAAGGCATTACAGTGGTATCGTGCGGTACTTACCCGGAAGATGGATTCCTTGCATTTTGGTCGGTTGCCACCTGCTAGCACGCAATCAACCCCGGGCTTGTCCAGGCCGAAGCTGGCCAGGTCCGCCATCATCTGCCGGACGAAGGCATTGTCCAGGTTACCCCTTGACGCCTCCGCAGGTGCAGGATTCCTCTGCTGACCAACGGCAGCTCCCTCCCCAGCATTCGATGGCACGCTGCTGGTTGTCCTGACCCGCTTCGCCAGGGCATCCCGGGACGACCCGCCGGTTAGCGTCACCAGCAGGGGGGACGGACCCTCCGGTCCTTTCCGTTTCTCTCCCCGCCCTTCGGGAGAAGCAGAACGTGCGTTCGCGCGAGGAACAAAAGCAGCGATGGGCAGGGCCGCCGCACGGTTGGGGATCCTGTTTGCTCCCCCAGGAACCCGCACCGGCCCTCCGGTGCTCTTGCCCTTCCCGGGCACCGCCGCTGCCGCGGAGTGATGAGTCTTCACCCGCTCCAACAGGTAGGACGCCTCGTCCAAATCCCGGGCCCTGGGCTCCGCATGCAGCGTAACCCGGTCGTCGTCCTCCAGCGAGGACCGGGCCACAGTCGCGCCCTTCTCCGTAAGCTGCCTGAGGAGGTCTTCCCCGTCCATTGACAGGGTGTTTTCGGGCTTGATCACCGCCCGGGTTGACGCACCTGCAGGACAAGCAAAAAGTTAGAAATTATTGAGCACCAACTAGCACAGGTACCACCGCTAGGGTTTGCTAACACACCGGGATCCCGCCCAAGCCCACAGTGTTCCAGCACTTCTCGCCGGATGAAATTATACGAACTTCGTTCCAGGTGGTCCCAGCAACCGAGAATAATCGAGACCCTCTCCTGCTCCACCTCGGACAGCTGGAACGACTGGTCGCCTATGGGCTGGAAGGCGCCAGGCACCCGGTACTTCCTCCTCTTCACCTGCCACGCCCCGCCGGCCATCACCACCTTCTTTCTCCAGCTGTTGTCTACCCATGAGGGCATGGTGGTGATGACCGCTTGATTGTTGCGGGAGTTGAAGGATAAGCAGCCTTTGGACCCCGCCTTCCTCGAGTAGGACAACCTATACAGCGCCCGGAATTCATCGATCGTAGGTATGCTCATTCCGGACAGATCGTATAGGCAGCCTAAACTTAGCAGCCGCCTCCATTGGAGACTGGGCAGCTGCGCGGGCGACGCTGGCAAGGCACTCAGTATGTACTGCACAAAGTCAGGCAGCGGTAGCGACATCCCGTGCCGGAACTGATCCGGATGCACGGCAGCCCAACCCTCCTCCGGGTTGCAGGCTGACTCTCCAGGGTTCAATGGACGCAGAAAGATATCGTCCGGGATACCCCACGTTTCCCGGAACGCGGCAATCTCCGCATGAGTCATGCTCTCCTCCGGTTCGTCGCACACCACGACATTTCTCCCCCTACCGAGAGTGTAGCTTTGAACGGGAGCACCGGCCATGCGCACCCCGTGCGGTATCTCAGATTCCGAGGAATCCGACCCGGACTCCGAGGACGTCGACGGGGCACCGCTCCCGGGGGTTCAGAATCAAGCCAGTCCTGCATCTTCTCCGCATCATCCACCACAGGACCTCTTGCGGCAGATTCAGAAGCCCCCTCCGAGCTCGAAGTGTACATCTTAACCTAGGGGCAGAAAGTAAAACCCTAGCGCTCGTCAGCAACAGCCTACAACACCACCTACAACGGCCTCTCCCCAAAAGTTTGCCGCTGAGCAACCCAGCCAGCGACACAGATCCCTCCCCCCCCCCGCCACAAAACAACAAATCAAAAAGCCAGAAACACCGGGGCAAAGAACGCAACTTACCGATTAGTATGCTCAGCCGAGGACAATCCGCCCTGCGAAAGCAACGAGCAATGGTAAAAGGAGGCTTGGGAGCGCTTCAAACAAACGGATCTCTTGGGGCAAGGAACTTAGGGTTTTTCGCCGGACCACCTCTTTTTTCTCTCTCAGTCTCTCTTGAGTGCAAGAGGCAAAAGTGGAAAGAAGAGCAGAAGAGCCCTATTTATAGAGGGGACCGGTGCCCTAGGCATTCCAAAATCCCTCCAAAAACGCAATCAGAACAACTCAAACGCCTGCGCATCCAGGCCCTCCATCACAAAACCGTTCCCTGATGGCACGTGTCCCAGCATTGGTAAACCACCCACGCCATCATAACTGACGGGACTGATGGACTTCCTCCTTAAATGCATGTCAGCCACCTGTCCCACGCACTGGCGACAGGAAGGTAGGAGCAGGAACCAAGGAGTCAGACTCCCCTACGCTTCCCCAGATTCCACGGTTGCACGCCATCAACATTGCAACACAACCGCTTCGAGAGCATCTACTCGGGTTTGAGCAGGACCTCGTTTCGATATGGCATGTCGCCCGTGCGAGTCCCGCCCGGTACCATGACAGTTCGCGGTTGCGATCATCCAACCGGCTGCATGGCTTCTTCGCTGCAAAGCTTGAAGACCTCTCACCGGTTATGCTTATCCAACCGCTTCGAGAGCATCTATCCGGGTTTGAGCAGGACCTCGTTTCGATATGGCATGTCGTCCGTGCGAGCCCCGCCCGGTACCATGACAGCTCGCGGTTGCGATCATCCAACCGGCTGCATGGCTTCTTCGCTGCAAAGCTTGAAGACCTCTCACCGGTTATGATTATCCAACCGCTCAGAGAGCATCTCCACCATCGGTTCCATCATGTCCAACCCGCTCGAGAGTACTTTCCGGAAACATAATCACCCGGACCCATGGCTATTTCACAGGGGGACTCGTTTCGATAGGCATGTCGCCCGTCGAGTCCGCCCGCCTCCATGGCAAACACATGGGCTTTACAAACCGGGCGAGTTTACATCTAACACATGTTCTCTTGTCCAGCAGGATAAAAACCCTGCGTCGCATTGAACCGCGATACTGTCCAGCAGGATAAAAACCCTGCATCGCACTGAACTGCGATACCTTCGGGAACATATGGGGGAGACTCGTTATCTCTACACCATCCCACAGGGCAGATTGTATCTCTAACACAGAACAAATCTCCCCGCAGGCTAACAAACCTGCACATTTACCTCATCGCTTATTCAACACAAGCTGAGAAGAACTAGCAAATGTTTGCTCCGCTCCGTTCTGATTTGGCAGAACGCCCGGTTCTGGCCCAGTTTGCTCCGCTCCGTTCTGATTTGGCAGAACGCCCGGTTCTGGCCCAGTTTGCTCCGCTCCGTTCTGATTTGGCAGAACGACCGGTTCTGGCCCAGTTTGCTCCGCTACGTTCTGATTTGCAGAGTGCCCCGTTCGGGATCAGTGAGCTCTGCTTTATTCCGAAGGGCAGCAGGCCCAATCAGAATTCCGTGCATTAATTTCTTGCATGGCGGATTTCAACGCCTCATCATCGTTCCATGCACCATCCCTTGCATGGCGGATTTCAACGCCCCATCATCATTCCATGCACCATCTATCGCATGGCATCATCTCATGCACTCTTCGGGTTTTCACCCCGCTCCATGCTCATAAGCACTCGAGCACAATCCTGTTTTACATTACCAAGCATACTTATAAATTATTTCTTGCCATCGGTAACAGGTACTCACCTCGGTCACGCCCAATCTTTAACGCGGACTTGGGGGACTGGGGACCGGTAGGTTGGTAACCCCGCGGGTCTGCGGGACAAGAGCAAGACAGATAAGTCCCCATTCAAGATTGCACTTGACCGGGAACTTGGGGGACTTGTTGACAGTAGCCGCAGAGAGGCTACAGCAAGCCCACAGACCCGTAGCAAGGGCACCAGGGCCCGGCCCAGGACCCTGGATCGGATCACCAGCACCAGGCCTCGGGGCCCAGCGCTCTATCCGGCCTCCAGGGATCCTGGAGGCCGGGGGCGCCTGCCTGCCAAAGAGGGCACCAGAATGTCCAAACAGAAGGGAACCAGTCCCACATCGAAGGGTAAGACCAGCCCTCGCCCTCAACCACCTATATATGGGCCTCAACTACCACCATAAATAGGTAACTGATCTCACTCACCGCTTACATACGTGCTCGAGTTATATATATTCCAACTATACTAACTTAGGCATCGGAGAGGAGAAGACCGGCCCGCCCGGTATTCTCCTTAGTGAGCAGGTTTGCAGGAGATCACTTGGAGGATTCATCTGTATCTACTAGACCCCCGGGTTTAGGCAGAAACACTGGGCCATCATTCACATTGATGCACTATTGTAGTTTACTCTTGATGATATCATCATAGTCTAAAACTGAATTGCTACTTTGCTTTTCCTTTGAAGAACATCTAGCTCGTCTCATATATGGATAAGGATTCTCTCCTAACCTTTTTTTTCACCTTACATTCCTTATCTTCCATCTAATGGCTCACAAGTGTAGAAGAAAAGAACAAGAGATTGTGAACCATTAGATGGAAGGTAACGAAGGTAAGGTGAAATAAAATGTTAGGAGAGGATCTGAATCCCTCATATATACTCTTTTGCAGTAGCAAGTGGAAGGGATGATATGAATGAATCATTGAAAGATCTCCGTGTATGGAAAGATATCCTTGCCAAGCCTCATGAATGGTGGGATGTCAGGTTGAAAGAGGTAGCAATTTTATGTTTTTTTTTTCTTTAAGAAATTATTAGAGGGACATAAAAGTAATATAAATTTTATAAAAAAATATGGAAGTATATTTAGCAGATTTAGAGGTGCAAATAGAACCCCCCCTATTTGGTTTTAGTTGTGCACAATGAATCTTAAGGAGTTCCTCAGCTGTTAGGATTAAGGAATTTTTCAGTGCTACGGGAGAACCACGTGGCAGTGCCTAGTGGTCCTCTCAACCAATGAAATTTTGACATGTGGGATTTTGTGATAGGTAATTACCCAAAACTACAATATTGTAGTGATATTTACCAGTAGCAAAATTGTTTTTTAAAATTACCACTAGCAAGTTTCCATCCAAAACTAACAGAATCCGTTAACTCATAAATTACAAAATTACCCTCAGAAATCAATACCACTGAGCCTCATAAATCAATACCACTGAGCCTCAGAAACTAAAATATTCTAATGCTACTGTTT
Organism: Potentilla sterilis; assembly: GCA_963682095.1. Taxonomy (NCBI): domain Eukaryota; kingdom Viridiplantae; phylum Streptophyta; class Magnoliopsida; order Rosales; family Rosaceae; genus Potentilla; species Potentilla sterilis. Next base: position 12,502,654 of record OY821754.1, read on the forward strand.
CTGTTCAAACCCGTAGGCCTGGTGGAAACAGATGTGATCTTCTCCTGTAAACCTGCTAACTAAGGGGAATACCGGGCGGGCCGGTCTTCTCCTCTCCGATGCCTAAGTCAGTTCAGTTGGGATGAATAGATAACTTAAGCACTTATGATAAGCAGTTGGAGAGATCAGTTACCTATTAAAGAGGGTAGTTGAGGCCCTTATATAGGTGGTTGAGCATGAGGTCTAGCCTTGCTCTTCGATGTGGGACTGCCTTCCTTCTGTTTGTTCATAGAAGAAGCAGCTCTGACGGTCTGTTCAGCAGGCTGATGCCCCCGGTTCCCGGGCCCCTGGTCATGAGATAGACTGCTGGGCCTTGAGTCCGGGTGCTGGTGATTCTGCTCCGGGCCTTGGTTCGGCCCCGGGCATGCCAGCTGCGGGTCTGTGGGCCTGTGTAGCCTCTCTGTGGCTACTGCCAACAGCTACTGACCCTCAGAAACTTTAGCTCCACCATCCTCCGCCGCGATTCCAATGCTACTGACCCTCAGAAACTTTACCTCCGCCGTAAATTTACCCTCAGAAAATCCAGATCTGATAAGATCTCCACCATGAAAGCCTGCTCGACTCAAAGCCAAAACTCAACAGACCTAATTAATGACCTAGGGTTTCAAATCTAATCAAAATCGAACAAATACAGAGAGTGAGCGACTCAGGGCTGGGCTGATCGGCGGTGGTGGTGCCTCGCTTGTCGGAGACCTCTATGCAACCCAAGTTCAAGCAGCCGAAGTCCATCGTTGGTCGATTTACAGAGAGTGAGCGACTCAGCCAAAACTTTACCTCCTCCGCGCTGGCATGCTCGTCTCCGGCCTCGGCTCCGTCGTCGGTTACGTCTTCCTCATGCTCGGGTTGGTCAGCGTCGTCCAGATCAAGCTCGGATTAGGGTTTCAGAGGGGGATTGAGCGAGGCGGTGAGGTGGGGGAGTCAGGGACGAAGCGACGACCGTCGTGGAGGGTGGAGGCGGTGGTGGACCCGCAGTCGAGGAGGTGGTTGTCGACGAGGGAGAAGGCGGAGAGGGAGAGGGAGAGGGAGAGGGAGAGGGAGAGATCTGGTCGATGCGGCAGAGGAGGAGATTGGAGTCAGAATCGGGCTCGGGGAGGAGGAGATCTGGTCGATGCGGCGGAGTAGGAGATCGCCCTCGCTTGGCTCGCCGTCGAAGCTTTTCCTCCACCATGAGGTCGACCTCGTTCTTCACGGCGGCGCTGGAGTAGTAGTCTTCGTCGATGTACGGTAACGCGTCGATGATCTCGGCGCTGGAGTTGTAGTCCTCGTTCCCGGCGGCGCCGGTGGCTGTGGTTGTGGCGGTGGTGTTCGTCATTGTTGTGAGTTGTGTGGGAGTGTCGGAGAGAGATAGAGAGAGAGAGAGAGAGATCATGTTTTGTAATTTAGGTTTTGTAATTTCAGAAAATTTTAGGGATTTTTATGTCATCAGGTTTTGGATGGGCTAACACACTTAACAGTTTTGTTGGACTGCATGGTATAAAAAATTTAGGGCTTGCTATTGATAAATATCACCACAAAATTGTAGTTTTGGGTAATTATTTCAGTTATTTTGTTAAATACCATTTTAGATTTATTATTGTTTTTCTAAACCTTAAACCCTAAAATCCTAAACTCTAAACCCTAGTCCAAACTCATCAAAGATTGATTAAAGTCATTTTACAAAAAGTAAAATATATAAATTTATAATTTCTGTGATAAAATTCCACCTGTTGAAATTTAATTAGAAGGGAGGACCAAAATTTAATCACGTGGTCCTCCTCCCGTCGTATTTAAAAATTTCTCGTTAGGATTCTTGTTTTATTAGCTAGGATTGTGATGACTGATGAACTAGAATAACTGAATAAGAGCATCTTTAGCAGACTTTCTATTTTGACTTTTTAGCTATTTTAGGGAGTCTATTTAGTTTTTTATCAAGATTAGGAGCTACACCAGACTCCTAAGAGCAACTTTAACAGTCTCGCCAAAACAGATACTACGCCATTTTAGCGAGCGTGAAACCCGGAAACCAGAGAAATCAGCCCTCCAGCAGACTCGCTATATCAATCGCCAAAATGGTTTTCGCTACTACGCTCGCCAAATCTAGGAGAGGAGAGAGAAACTGGAGACGCTCGCTATCTCCTCCAACGGGCAATTGCATTCAAATTCAAACTTCTAGGTAATCGTCTTCCTCTTCTCTTGCCTTCCTCTCTCCTCGGTGTTCTTCGATTTCATATCTATTTGGTTTGGGTAATTTGATTTCATAAAGGTTTTGGCTTTTTCTAATGTTGATGATGATTTAAGATAAAGTTTTGTGAAATTGGGGTAAGAATTGGGGACAATGGTCTTGGATAGTTAAAGGGTTGGGTTAGATCTTGGATGCCTTGTGATTCATCAACTGGGTTTTGGTGATGGTATGTTCTATTGATGTTTCAGGGGCTAATCCAAGTTGGTCGCGTAATCTGAATTGGGTATTTCTTGGAATTGGGTATGCTTCTTATCTCGAGTAAATGCTGTGAAATCTGAATACAACACTCTAATCCATTTTACCTGTTCAAGATGGAGATTGCATTAGCAATTAGTACTATCTACTCTACCTCGAAGCTTAATTTGGACACATTAGCCTAAATGATAATACTTTTACCCTTGCAGGTGCTGCTTCTAACAATATTCTTTTCCCGGGTTATGATGCCAAACTGACCAAGTCCTCCAAGCACACTATGAAACAAGTCATCATTCTGCTTCTCTGAACAGGTTACAATGTCTCCTTTCCAACAAAAGTACTTGAAACTGTTTTTACTTCTTAGCTACCCTAACTCGCGAGAGAAGATCTTGCCTAACTTGTACGTTGATCCCAGGCTCACCTACTCAGTCTACAAGGTGAGCTGCTTTATGAGATCAATTGTCGTCGCAAATAATGACATTTTCATGAGGAATGGCACGTTGGTTTGTTTTATGAAAATCACACTGATCTAGCCAATCTAATGTCAGGGAGGTAGCAGCTTAAACAAACCATATATTCACCCTCAAGAAAACAAAATGATCCTAACTTTCCTGCTTTTTAAAAACCATATGCAAATTAAAAATTAACAATCATGTCTTTATCATCTTTGACTCCATGTCAGTAACTTGTTCCACCTTAAAATTTTGTGCTAGAGTCGGCCATTATGCCTCGGAGATTAATAGCATGCTATAATAAATGATATGCTTTTCTGCTATATGTTGCTGAGATTAATAGTACCTTTAATATGTTGCTGCTATAGGCTAAGTTGTCTGTATATGTATATGCTTTGAACAATAGTTTTTGTTGTATATCATGCCTATTTGGTTATCCTGTAGATGTTCTACATGCGATTTTAACATTTTACAATTCTTAAACTTTGATTTGACATGTATTATGTTGAATGTCAATTGTTATAACTGTAGATGGCTCCTGCTCAAGTCCCTCGCGTGGCGATAGATTTAGGAGATGATATCTTAAATTATGCCAATATCCTCGGAGGAAGCTCAGGGCATATTGATAATATGTACTCAACGTTTGGTTATCCTACATCTGATGATACTATTAGCTATAGTCAGAGCCCTATTCAGAGTCAAGTTGGTGTTCCAAGTGACCCCAAAAACATGAAGAGAGCTAAAAGAGCCAAGAATTTCTCCATTCAAGAAGACAACCTTCTTGTGTCTGCCTGGCTCAATACTACCCTTGATCCAATAATAGGAAATGATCAAAAAGGTGCTGCGTATTGGAAAAGAATTTGGGAGTATTTCTATGCTGAGAAGACCTTTGAATTAGAGTGTGATCGTAATCAGGGTTCTCTAATGCATCGCTGGTCTGGAATTCAACTCGAAGTGAATAAATTCTGTAGCTATTATGCTGAAGTCGAAAGGACAAGAGCAAGTGGTACAACTGAACAAGATAGGGTAATTTTTATTTTTATTTGATATATTCCAAGTTATATATTAAAGAATAACTAACTATGTAGTTTGTTTTTGTGTTTGTTCAGATTGTTGAAGCCAAACAAAAGTTTAGGCAGGAGCGAGGATACAACTTTAGCTATGATCATTGTTGGAATGTGTTGAAGTTCCACCCGAAATGGAACTTGGAACTCTCTAGGAAGAAACCAAAGAAGACTCATGGTACGATTCCTGCAACTTCATCTCCTATTACTCCAGCTGCTTTCCCGGATACTGTAGATTTAGCTGGTGGTGGTGTTGAAAGCAATGAGTCTCCATGTTTGGAGAGACCTATAGGAAAAAAGGCTGCCAAGTCCTTGGTAAGTAAGGCAAAAGCTAAAGAGAAGATGGAGGCAGCTAAATTTGAAATAGAAAACTACTATGCTCTGAAAGTTGAACATGCTCATAAGGAGGATGAGCAGTTTCAACTAATGTATAATGCAGAACAAGAGAATATTAAGCTGAGGAAACAAGAACTGGAAATTCAAGTTCAAAAAGAAGATAATGCAATAATGGCAATTGACACTTCTACAATGGATACAATGCGAGCAGAATATTTTAGAGGACTTCAACAGAAAATCATAGCAAAAAGAGCTGCTGCTGGAAACTAGCTTGAAGTGACCTGGGAAGTGTGAACTAGATGTCAATTTATTTTTAAGAGCAAATCTTTTTATTCTCTCATTTTTAGGGACATCTATCTTTAGAGGATGTTATATATGGTCATAAGACTTGAAAGAGTTTCAGTAATTTCTTTTTTGTAACTATATAGCTTGTATTCAATTTAAACGTTTACTGTTGAACAAGTTCATCCTTTTTATACAAGTATCAACATAAATATTGTGTTTTATTCAATTTTGTATTTGAAACAGAAGCAAATAACTTTGGATTAAAAAAAAAATAATGATAAATAACAAAGCCAAAAACTAAAATGAGTACTGCAAAATGATGATTCAATCTCCTCCATGCAGCTGCCACAAGTGTTCAATAAGATCAGTTTGTAATCTAGAATGAGTCCCCCCATCTTTAATGTGGAGATGGTTGTCCATGAACTCAATCAATGTTTGTGTGCGCTCATGTGATGGTAAAACAGTTGGAGGCTCTCCACCAATTACATCATAATCCTCAATGATTTGATCAATTTCTCTATCACAATCTCGACCAACATTGCTAATATAGTGGTCATCATTTCGCTCGTCTTCCACAATCATATTGTGCATTATTATGCATGCTGTCATGATATCCTTAAGTGTCTCTTGATCCCATAAACGTGCTGGTCCTCGTACAATTGCAAAACGTGCTTGGAGTACTCCAAATGCTCGCTCTACATCTTTTCTTGCTCCCTCTTGTTGTTTAGCAAAGTGCTTCTTCTTATTCCCTTGTGGAGCCGGTATTGTTTTTACAAATGTCGCCCATGTTGGATATATACCATCAGCAAGGTAGTATCCCATGCTATACGGATTGCCATTAACTAAATAGTTGACAGGAGGAGCACGTCCAGTGGCTAGGTCATCAAACAAAGAAGACCGATCTAACACATTGATATCATTATGAGAACCTGGCAACCCAAAAAATGCATGCCAAATCCAAAGATCATATGAAGCTACAACTTCTAGTATAATTGTGGGCTCATGGTAGTGACCAGAATACATACCTTGCCATGCAGATGGACAATTTTTCCATCTCCAGTGCATACAATCAATACTCCCTAACATTCCTGGAAATCCACGTTTTTCACCAATCGAAAGCAATCTCGCTATATCATTATTATTTGGTGATCTCAAGTACTCATCACCAAACAAAACAACTATAGCATTAACAAATTTTCTAAGACTCTTTAGAACAGTGCTTTGACCAATTCGTATGTATTCATCTACATTATCTGCTGGAAGTCCATACGCAAGCATTCGTAGTGCAGCAGTTACCTTTTGATAGGATGACAAGCCGATAGCTCCTGCAGCATTCCTCTTTTGCAAAAAATATGGATCACATGAAAGCACTGCATCATGTATTCTAAGAAAAACATTACGTCTCATACGAAATCTTCTTCGAAAATAAGTATTAGGATATACAGGTGGATCAGCAAAGTAGTCACGGTATAGGTTTTCATGACCATTAGTTATACTACGCGGAATAGTAATCCTACCTTTGATTGAACCGCGGTGTATTGGTCTTTCTCTCTCTTCAGCCACGAGCTTAATGATTTCATCTTCATATTTTTCATCCGCAATGTTGTTTCTTTTGTGGAATTTTTTACGCATCCAACGACTTGCTAAGGATTGACTCGCCATTGAACACAATAGAAATGAGATGTCTAAACTAAAAGAAGTTGAGATACGAGATGAAAGTCTATCTTGTAATGTATCCATTTATAGTACTTCTTCGTCATGTTTATCAAGAGAGAAACTAATATTTCCAAGTAAATGAGAATGATCAACTTCCATTTTGTGTTGCTTTGCCAAATCTTTTTATACATATACATATTTATGTGTATCTACATTACACTTAACATATATCTCTTTAATATCATTTCATTGTGTATAAAAATATTTGATTTGATTTTGATTTGATTTTGATTTGATTTTAATTTAATTCGGAATAGGTTTTATCTGATATGAATATACAAAACTATCTTCCTCTCAATAAGTCCGATCAATATGAAAAATAGCTGTTGAAAAATTAGGGTTATACAATTTCAAATTTGAAATTCAAATTTAAATATACAGAGTTAGCTATAATAGAGAGCATTGGTTTTTGAGGTGTTTTAAAACTGGCTAGCCAAAATAACTTTTTAGCTAATTTGGCTAAAAAATAACTTAAATATAGCTAACATTGGTAAAGTTGCTCTAAGTGGCTAGCCATTTTAACTTTTAGCTATCTCGCTCCTAAATATAGAGAGCGAGAGGAGGCTCTCTATAATTTAATACATGTTCAAGGAAGGTTAACTCCGTAACTTCCGTGGTGTGTCTTGCCCTAATAAGACTAGAAGTCTAGATACTCTATTAGATAGGGAATCCCTGTTCGCCAGGGATACTTGATGTAATGCCTATATAAAGGCCTCCTTATCAATGAATAAACACAGAGAGATTTATCAATCTATTTCTCCTACAACACGTTATCAGCACATTGCTCTAGCCTCCCGTCTAATAAACCCTAGAAACCCTAATTCCGAATTTTTTTTCGAAACCCTAACCTACCGTCGGCCGCCGATTCTTCCCTTCGGCACCGTCGGCCTCTTCTCAGCAGCATCTGCGCTGCTCGCCTGCCGCACTGTACCTTCGAGTACTGCTCCTCCTCTGCCTCTAGGCAGACAACCCGCTCGCCAGCAGCTCTCCCTTGCGTGCTACTTTTTGCACGCATCTGCCAGAAGATCAAAATTGCTCGCAAGCCAAGCAAGCGATCCGCGAACCCTTATTCGTGGTTGAGAAGAAATCAAGAAAAATCGAAGAAAACAAGCTTCCCCAAGAGTCAAGTTTCGTTTGATCAAGCTTCTCTTGAAGAGGTAAATATTTTTATAAACGTTCCCGCTTATGAAAATTTCAATAGTTGGGTTTTGTTTTCTTCCGGGACCTTTCCGTGTCCCTGCTTCTTCATCCCGATTCTATCGCTTCTCGGGACGGCATACGGGGATTTAGTCACCCCGGTGCCAACGTTTATTGGGGTAACTGTGATGTTACCGGCCACCGTTATGCTTGTGACTGTGATGTCACTGTGAACCATAACGTATTATTCTTTTTTGGAAAGAAAACAAAGGGAAGATATCGATTGTGACTTGAAGTCACGTTAAGCATCGATTTATGTGACCATGATATATCTTGGCACTGTTCTAAAAGAACAATCAAACTTGATTAGTATTCAAACATACTAACGTCTCCCTGTTTGTGTTCTGTAGATGGCTGACACTCAGCGTCCAGAATTTGACATCTTGGATGTCCAAGGCAAGGAATACAAGAGGTGGGTCTCAGATGTTGAGAACACTTTCATTGGTAAAAGATTTACTGCCACCATCAACCCTCCTGAGGATGAAAGCTTACACGCTTCTCCTGAACAGAAAGCACAAGCCCTGATGTTTCTCAGGCGCCATATCCATCCAACGCTCAAGAAGCAATACCTGAGGAAAACTGATCCCAAAGAGCTATGGGATATCCTCAAGGACCGCTTCGACAATGTGCATGACGCACAACTCCCAGACCTCATGTCTGATTGGGAGCAAATCCGCTTACTGGATTTTGATTCCGTCCAGGAATATCATCAGACTATGCTAAACTTGCAATCTGATTTGAGCTTTTGTGGGGTCGAAAAGACCGATGATGATATGATGGAGAAGACTTTCACGACGTTCCCAGAATCTGCGTCCATGTTGTCGCATCAGTACCGCGATCTCCGCGAGAAAGGCACTATCAAAACCTTCAGTGATTTGATGAATGTCCTTCAAAGAAAGGAGAGGTACCATGAGTTGATTCTTACCACCAATAAGAGGCCTCGAGGACCGAAATCCATTGCGGAATCTCATCAAGCCCGTGGTAAAGCTCTTAAGCAGAAGCATCAACCTCATGAACGTCAAGCACCGCCACCACGTACGCCAAGAGCAATACGTGGCGGACGAGGAGGGAGAAGAGGCGTCGGCCGTGGCCGACCGCTTTCTTGGACAAGGGATGATGGCAGAGCCGCCGCTCCCAGAGGGAGGAACAGTTTTGGTTCCGGTCCCAGGCGTGGTGGCCATCCGCCGAACAATGCTTCGGCTCCTTGCTTCAAATGTGGTTCTACGAATCATCTCCAACGCGATTGCATAGCAAGCAGAGATATTCAAGCCGCTTACAAGAAACACAAACAATACATAGAACAAGAAGCACACTATGTAGGAGACTTTGAGGAAGAAGTATACGATGAGGAAGATACGAACTTTGCCATCGATGACTTCCAACCTACCAAGAAACGTAGGACTCAGGAGTATGATACTCCAGACTATGAATAAGTATTTGACTTAGGTCATGAGATACGTGTTCAAGTTTGATTTTGATTGTTATTTTGACAGAATAGTCAATAAATCACGACTTTGTTCGATAAGTCGTTCTATTTAGAACAACCTTGATGTATTCTTGAGTTGTCATCAATAAAATCTATCTTATTCTACGAATGATTTGAGATTTTTACATCCCTGAAAGCAAAATTGGTTCAATGCGTCCAATTCTCAATGGCATAATCATTTTGAGTTCACCAAAATTCTGGTGATGTTAACTCATATCCGAAAAATCACAAAGACAAAAGGAGAGATCCGCGATACGCCATCCGCGAGCCACGATACGCGAGCCGCGATACGCGATACGCCATCCGCGATCCGCGATACGCCATCCGCGATCCGCGATACGCCATCCGCGATCCGCGATACGCCATCCGCGATCCGCGATACGCCATCCGCGATGCGAGATATGCCATCCGCGAGCCGCGATACACGATCCGCGATCCGAGATCCGCGATCCGCTATCCGCCAACTTGGTCGCGATCCGCCAGGACTCGCTCGCCATGGCTATTCGCCAACTAATCCTCGATCCGCGATCAGCGATCCGCCAACTTGGCTGCGATCCGCCATGCCTCGCTCGCCAAAGCCCATAAGCGCTTGGCCGCGACTCGCTAGGCTTCACTCGCCATGGCCATTCGCCAGCTTGGCTCAGCACCGAATCCGGTTTTTGAAACCAACAATCGATAGCCTATCGAACAAATGCAACTTTTGCATCAATGGCTCGGCAACGAAGTGTCTTCGGACTCGCCATGCTTCGGATTTAGCTCAACCGTCGCATCGCATTGCCTCAATGCCTGACCGATTCTCACCACTCGCCTTGCTTCGGCTCGGCCTCTGGGTCGCTTTGGCCTTACCACAGCTTCGGCTTTGGCTTGGCCCCGGCCTTTGCCTTGGCCTCGGCCTTGGCTCGGCCACGCCACCTACGACGGTGTCCGGTCTCAATCTCTGACCTAGGCTATGATTATCAATGGTGATACTCGGTGATTAAAATGCGGCTTATATCTTTCTCTCAAGTTTTGTCGTTGCCATGGCTATGTTATTGGCCTTAATGCACTTCATTTTGTGATGATATATTGTCTCAGTACACTTACTTTAAAGTGTTCGCCAAAGTCTAAAGTAGACTATTGATTCAAGTTACATTGTTTTTGTAGATGTATCAAGGCGAGATTGAGTGTTTGTTGGATTGTGCAACAACTCACACGATTCTGAGGAATCGGCAATTGTTTTCGGATTTTACGCCAAGAGAATCGTCGTTATCTACGATGACAGGAACTGGACCCGTAATTAAGGGTCGTGGCACTGCTCAATTCTTACTGCCAAATGGCACTGAGATTCGGGTAGAGGACGCCCTATATGCGCCTAAGGCGCCAAGAACCTTGCTAGCTTTCAAGGATGTGCGTGACAATGACTATCACCTCAGCACTTATGTTGAAGATGGAACTGAATATCTGTTGATCACCTCCACTCAATCTATGCGCACTCGCATTGTGGAGAAGTGTAAGCGAGTTCGCAATGGCATGTATTTCACAACCATTCGAGCCAACGAATCTCATGTTGTTATATTATGTGATTCTGATGCTTATAAGCTTTGGCATGATAGACTCGGTCATCCGGGTCGTGATCTGATGATCCGTATTTTGAAATGCTCCCACGGTCATCCATTTTTCCGATCACAAAAGCACAGAGGGCGCCTCGGCCTCGGTTCGGCCGTGCCGTCGATAGCCGCCTCTCGCTTCCAAGGAGAGGTTCGGCCCCCTCCTGCTTCTCATGCTTCTGTAGCGATGTCTAATGCTCATCGTTCGTTTTGTAAAGCTTGTTCACTAGCAAAACTTCAAGCAAGACCATCTTTTGCTATTGATAATAAACAGAATATTCCGTTTCTACAACGAATACAAGGTGATATTTGTGGACCTATAACACCAGAATGCGGACCATTTCGATATTTCATGGTTCTGGTTGATGCATCAACGCGTTGGTCACACGTAGCGTTGTTGTCCACGAGGAATGCTGCATTCGCTAAACTCCTAGCTCAGATTATTAAGCTTCGGGCTCACCACCCGGACAATCCGATTAAGTCCATCAGACTGGATAATGCTGGAGAGTTTACCTCAAAATGTTTTGATGACTATTGCATGTCAGTTGGGATTGAAGTTGAACATCCCGTACCCCACGTTCATTCTCAGAACGGTCTTGCAGAAGCCGCTATCAAGAGACTACAGCTTGTAGCTAGGTCTCTTGTCATGGCCACAAACTTGCCAGTTTCGGCATGGGGATATGCAATATTACATGCAGCTATGCTTATTCGTCTACGACCCACAGATAGCCAACCATTTAGTGCGTACCAGTTGGTAACTGGTTACGAGCCTGATATTTCGCATCTGCGTACTTTTGGTTGTGCCGTATATGTGCCTATCACGCCTCCACTGCGTACCAAGATGGGTCCACAACGACGATCAGCTATTTATGTTGGATATGAAGCACCAACTATTGTCCGCTATATAGAGCCTATGACAGGTGATCTGTTTACTGCAAGATTTGCAGATTGTCACTTTGATGAGACATCCTTCCCGCCGTTAGGGGGAGATGGGGCCGCATCCGTCCCAAATGAACGTCAGGAATTGACGTGGTTCTCTCCCACTATGTCTCATTATGATCCCCGTACGTCTCAGTGTGAGACTGAAATACAACGCATATTAGAACTACAAAAGGTGGCGGATACGATGCCCGACTCCTTTACTGATATTGCGAAAGTGACAAGATCAACCATACCTGCTGCGAATGTACCTGCAAGGCTTAACATTCCTCGCCATGCGCGAGCACGCGCCGCCGGTCTCGGACCCGCAGCCCTAGGTGCCATCGGCAGCCTAGGCTCGGCACCTCCAAGTGGAGAGCCGGCGTCGACTTCGGATCCTCCTAGAAAGAGGGGGAGACCAATCGGTTCCAAAGACAATGTACCTAGAAAGAGGGCATGTGTCCAGGCACAAAGCGATCCGTTCATCATTGATACTGTGACGCCGTCACACGAGATTGTCTCCGACTATACCTATGTCCAAGAATCAACTCTGAATCATCTGGGGGACGCCTCAGACTCACTGTTGATGTTGGAGAACAAGGAAATCTCACTAAACTACTTATGCATGCACAATCTGATGGAAAGAAATTCCATGTATATCGATGATGCATTCGCCTACGCCGTTGCTCAAGAAGTTATTGACGACGACGATATGGAACCCCGCACTGTTGATGAATGTCAACGTAGGGCGGATTGGCCGAAGTGGGAAGAAGCAATCCAGGCTGAACTAGACTCTCTAAAGAAAAGGCAAGTATTCGGACCGGTTGTGCCTACACCGCCGAACGTGAAGCCTGTTGGACATAAATGGGTCTTTGTCAGAAAGCGCAATGAGAATGGCGAAGTCCAGCGATATAAAGCTCGACTCGTGGCGCAAGGTTTTTCTCAACGCCCTGGAATTGATTATGAGGAGACGTATTCCCCTGTCATGGATACTATTACCTTCCGATACTTAATAAGTTTGGTAGTCTCAGAGAGACTCAATATGCAGCTTATGGATGTTGTAACTGCGTATCTTTATGGGGACCTAGATACGGAGATGTACATGAAAGTGCCAGAAGGACTTTCGTTACCCAAGTCAAGTGAGCAAAAACCACGAAGTTCATTTGCTATCAGGTTGAGACGATCTCTATATGGACTCCGACAATCTGGTAGGATGTGGTACACACGGTTAAGTGATTACTTGATTGGGAAAGGATACAAGAATGATGAGTTGTGCCCTTGTGTGTTCATAAAGAGAACAAGTTCAGGATTTGCCATTATAGCCGTCTATGTCGATGATATGAACATCATTGGAACTCTGAATGAGATCAATGAGACCGCTAGCTATTTGAAATCCGAATTCGAGATGAAAGATCTGGGAAGGACTCGGTTTTGCCTAGGCTTAGAACTAGAGCACCGAAGTGGTGGAATTTTTATACACCAGTCTGCATATGTCCGAAAGATGCTCAGGCGATTTAACATGGACAAAGTTATGCATCCTACAGGCACTCCCATGGTCGTTAGAAGTCTGGATATCAACAAAGATCCCTTTCGTCCGAAAGAAGATGACGAAGAGGTCTTGGGAGCTGAATATCCATATCTTAGTGCGATTGGAGCTTTGTTATACTTAGCTCAGTGTACTAGACCAGACATCGCTTTCTCTGTGAACTTGTTAGCTAGATTTAGCTCTGCGCCAACACAACGTCATTGGGTTGGAATCAAGAACATCTTCCGATACCTTAAAGGAACCCTTGACATGGGCTTGTACTATCGATACACTCATCAGGATTCGACACCTAGTCGATCTCTTGCATCTAACAGCACAAACCATGGCTCGGATTGCCATCCGCCAGCCATATCCGCCAAGACTGGCTTTGGTTCATCCATCCGCCATCTTGCAGCCATATCCGCCAACTTATCCGGACCCGCGGATGCTAAGTCGTGGTCCCGATACGATTTTGGCGATACCCCCTCCTACTCAGATACACCAAATGATGTGATGGTAGGATTTGCTGATGCTGGATATTTGTCAGATCCACACAAAGGACGTTCCCAAACCGGTTATGTTTTTACCATTGGGAATACGGCGATATCTTGGAGATCAACCAAGCAAACCCTTGTTGCTACCTCCTCGAACCATGCTGAGATTATTGCACTACATGAAGCAGTCAAAGAATGTATTTGGCTTCGCTCAGTTATATCTCACATTCGAGAGTCTAGTGGACTTGAGTCTACTACGATGGGACCAACTTGCATATTTGAAGATAATGCAGCATGCATTGAGCAGATGAAGTTGGGATACATTAAGGGTGACAATACTAAACACATTTCGCCTAAGTTCTTCTACAATCAGCAGCAGCAAGAGACTTTGAATATCCAGGTGAAGCAAGTCAGCTCAGAAGAAAATGCAGCGGATCTGTTCACCAAGTCTCTACCTAAATCTACATTTATGAAGCATGTAAAGCGCATTGGAATGTGTCGCTTATCCGAACTCAAAGACTGATTGACTATCAGGGGGAGTTCTCATCTAGACTTCAGGGGGAGCCTAGTTGTGCATGTCTCACATACTTGTAGTTGGTGCGTTGTACTCTTTTTCCTTAGACCATGCTTTTATTTTTGCCCAAGAGGTTTTTGTTTGCTGGCAAAGGTTTTAACGAGGCAACGGTTCATGCACCATTGAGGACGCGACACAAGGGGGAGTGTTCAAGGAAGGTTAACTCCGTAACTTCCGTGGTGTGTCTTGCCCTAATAAGACTAGAAGTCTAGATACTCTATTAGATAGGGAATCCCTGTTCGCCAGGGATACTTGATGTAATGCCTATATAAAGGCCTCCTTATCAATGAATAAACACAGAGAGATTTATCAATCTATTTCTCCTACAACAATACATTCATTTTAGATGATTCTATGTAATATATAACTGCATTAAGGTAATTTTTTTTAAATTTAATTAGTAATATAAGTTCAAAATAGTTAAAATAGAGAGAACTGATACAGACATATTTATAAACTAGCTAGCCAAAATGACATTTTAGCTATTTTGGTTAAAATTTGACAAAAAAATGGCTAATATTGCTAAAGTTGCTCTAAGAGCTTACATGTACACTTTTTCAATAAAACTAACTTAGGCGTCTAGGTTGAGCTACTGATAATTATAATTAGGAATTCTTTTCCACAGTTTGAGAGAAGCAGAAGCCATTCTTCAACCTAGACGCCTCTCCTTCACCCTCCCTGCTTCAACCATGCAGAAACGCAAAACCCTTCACTGCCCCAACACCCGATCAAGAAAGACCTACAGACCATCAAAGCACCAAGAAGATGAGAAACCCTACATTCTCCGATTGCCAGACCACATAATACTGGAGATCTTCTTCAAACTGTCAATAACCTCTCTCTTCCAATGCTGGCGTGTCTGCAAGGCTTGGCGTTTTTTACTATCAGATCCCCACTTCAACAAAACCCTAATTTCACGAACTCCCAGTTGTCTATTGGTCAATTGCTACGGCAGCAACCCTTACTTGAAAGGCAACTTCTTGGTAGATCTCAACGACAAGGCCTCCGTTCAGTACAAAGTCAGCGCGTTGAGGAGGATTACTAAATTCCCTAACAAACATGTAGTCGGTTCATGCAATGGCTTCCTCTGCCTGCTGGACGATGGAAACTTATCTGTTTCTAATCCCATGACCGGTGAGGAACTTCGGGTTGTTCCTACAAAGGCTAGATTTGAAAGTTGGGGATTTGGGTACAGTCCCATCAGTAATGTGTACAAAATAGTTATGTTCGAACTGCTTTCTAAATCGGTTGTGACGATCATGACAGTTGGCTCAGGGATTTGGAGAAGTGTTGCTATGGATTTGGAGATTGAATTCTATATATCAGGAAGAAGCTGGATATATCTGAATGGATTTCTTCATTGTTATTGTACATGCCATTATACTCCTTCAATAATTGCTTTTGATATCGAAAATGAGCGTTTCCAACGATTACCATTACCTGAGTTGTTACAATTCGGAGAATTCGGAGTGTTGGATGGAAGGCTCTTTTTAGCAGATACCTATCATGATAAAATAGTTGTTTGGGTGATGAAGGATTATGGCATTAAGGAGTCTTGGACCAGAAATTTTGAAATTAGAGACAGCTCTCGTCAACTAGATTGTTGTGAATTGGTGAGCTATGCACAAGGGCGAGTTTTGCTGTTACGTAGGCATTTCTTGTATACTTATACACTTGGAACAAATGGTGGTCTTGTGCGGGTTGAGGTTAATGAGGTACCAACAATTAAGAAAGCATGGATCCATATTCCGAGCTTTGTTTCCTTTAAAAATGTCATCAGGAGTCGGAGCTAGCTTTGTTGCTTCGCGCTAGATGTATGTGGAATTTAATACTTCAAGCTAGCTAGGTCATGTTAATCGGTGTTTGTGTTTGCAGAATAATTTTGTTTTCAGTTGAGATGTTTGGAGTGGCTATTGATCATCCTTAATTTCTTTGTGTTATCATCAGATTGATCACCATTATTCCATTTTCGTTATTTAGTGTTGCTTAGTAGATTTTGTCGTATGAGATCGATATCCAGAGGCTAGAGCAATTAGTTGAACTAAATATAAATACCTTCAATGACTTTGTACAGTAACCTCCACAGTGTGTGTTGCACACGAATGTAATGGAATACTATGATAGCCTGCTAAGTAAATGGACAGGAACTCTAAGCAAACCGAGTAGAAAACCAAATTAGCGCTGCTTAATTACGAGTAGCTGGTAATGTACTATGAAAAATTTCAGGTTCTCAGTGCTATTATATGAATAAACCCTTGTATATTTAGCCTCTCCAATAATTAACAAAACCAGCTTACCCTTCTCTGGTTTAGAAGAAAACTAGCAACTCATCATAGCTTGACAGTTGGCTCCGTGAGTTATCTCTCCGGGAACATATCGCCACGTAATGGTTCTGGTTGCCCAACCAGAAGGCATACATCTGCGTTCCTCGCTTTGTTTCTCCTATTAACTTCAGGCTTCAAGGGTCAGAGCTTTGTGTTTTTTATTTTCCTTTTCTTTGATTTTTTTTGAAGAGGGTTTTTGAGTAGTGATGTTAAAGGAGGCTTAATAGGAGTTTGCATATTAGTTTTGTTTTCTTGCTAAGTTTTTTTTTTTAGTTCTGCACATTTGTTGTTGCTAAAACCCTCTCTATTAACTCCATTCAATTTTGTATTACTAGGGGTGATAAGATGCTTGAGCTGAATGAAGTCCTTGTAACTGGAGTAGCCAGTCAGATGTGTAATGGATGCTTTTATGAAATGGAAAGTTTCTTAGTACTCATAGTCATGGTATCTAGCTAGTTCACTTTGAATCAAGTTGGCAATGGGTAGAGCTTCAGGAATGTTTCCATCTAGAGTAACAGCTTATGGAAATCTGCAAAATAGCTCCATCTGTCGCTCGAGTCTCTATATACAAGCAGTCTATGGTATTTAAATAATTGATCCACCTTGGCAAGTAAAAGCAGTAAGAGTAAGGAGGTGGCGAAAAGAAAAGAACGAATTTTATTGATACATCAGTTTCCAGCCAGGAAGCATAAGATCTTCAGACATAATTCAGTGTGCTATAAATCTATACAAAAAAAAAAAAAAAAACGAAGAAGAAGAAGATGCACAGCTCTTGCAGGCAGCATATGAACATGGTATTCTGCTCTGCCGAATGACTACAATGAGTAAGTACTTCAATTGGAAATACTTAATTCATGATTATAATGGCAGATGACAGAAAGAATTCACAATAAATAGTACAGGTATAGAAGTTTCTATAAGGCAAACCACACTGCCATAGCTGTTCAGTTTGAAAACAAGGATATTGCTTGGAGTTTAATACCTTGTACAGATTTACGTGGTGAGGAGAACAGACCGATCTTCCAGTTGATTGCTGCATTAATACACTAAATGCCACATATTAAGTAACACAGCCAAAGCATAGCAGGATCCCGAAGAAAACACCAGGGAAAGTGTTGTGCCTGGCTTTAACAATCCCATGATTGATGCAGATTATGTGTTTTGCGCCACAAGTCATAGGAGTCTGTACATGTGGTGTCCCACTAATCTAAGAAAGCCAACAGGAAACTATAGCTTTCTCACTCTTGCACTCAAAGATATTACAAGCCACAGCAAAGAAAACCCTGAAGAAAATACAAGTGAAAATTGGAAGACTAGAATAAGACATAACAAAGTATCAATATAAGCAAGAAACACACCGAACAATAGTAGTCAAGATTCTCTATCATAACAGCATCCAGGGGAGCAAATATGCAAGTCTAAGTTGCATATGGTAGGGAACTGTGGCTCTGGGGAATTTATTTATAAGAAAAGAAAAAGCTTTCTTCCTTTGCATTCTGTTGTGTCCTTCATATATTCTGTTCTCCTAATTTTTATTTTCTGTTGTAAACTCTACTATCTGATAGTCAAGAACCTGAAAGAAATTATATTGTTCTCCTAATGAGTATAAATTAGTAACCTATGTGGCTCCCTTCTTATTGATAATTTGAACAATCATTCTTATGTCCCTCATAGTCTCATCCACTCTAGAGTATCTAAACCTACCTTATCCGGGGATAATTCATAAGATTCAAAGTAAGGTTCTCTCGGTTACTCTATGCAAAGAGAAGCTCAATATTAGTGTTGTGGGGATCTCGTCAGGACAACCAGGAACTTATGGGGATGCAATGAAGCTTGGTGAGGAGGACCAAATCTATGGGTGGCCTGGGAATAATGACATGTTGATATTAGCAAAGCTCCCCCTTGCTAAAAATGACCAATTGTGAGCTCAAATTCAGACATGAATATCTAAATAGTGAATCTGTTCTAACCAACAACTTGGATAAAAAAGAGAATCTCACTCATACTTGGGAGACGAGATAATATCCACGAAAAAATAGGTAAGAGGCATGATCTGAGGACTGGAAGTGCTCTTCAAGTAAATTTCTGGAGTGATCCTAGGAGTTCACATCATCATATCGCTTAAATACAGAAATTTGCACTAATTTTCTAATGTCAATATTAGTGTACAATCTGCTTAACTATTCTTACGGGAGAGGATTGACCTGACACTCATTGATCTTTTATTTGGACTTTCCACATCCTTTATTGAAGTCTTTTCTCTGAACTATGTTTTAAGTTAAGCTCTTGTCCAATAAGCGATGTGTTAAAAGGAATCTTACATTCTTACTACTGATTTTTTTTTTTTTTTTTTTTTTTTTGGGTATTTGCTCTTTCCCTGTCACTTCCGAATCCCCCATCCCCGAGAGAAAAACAAAAACCAATAGTATCTCAAGTACACGGGAAGTCAAAAGAATTCCAAAAGAGAGAAAGATAAGTTTACACAATACAGGAAGAAAGACGTTGATGATCAAGAAAGCAAAGTCTTAAAAGTAACAAGATCATATGAAAAAGCAGTAAAGGAATATGACATTGCTTACATGATAATCTAGCAGGACAAAGACATCGAACTAATAAAGGCCCAACATTCTCAGCTCTGTCACATGGTTGGGCTCTAGCTCCGGGCTGTTTTTATTATCTTCTCGGTCTTCTACAACATATTCCTGGCATCATAAAATTTCTTGATATATCAGTTAGGTACAAGAGTTAATTTCTCTAAAAGAACTACTGTTACGTGATAACCATTCCTTCCACGGCTTTAACAAACCACTGAGATTAAACTAGTGCTATTGGTGCAATCAATAAGCAATGCACTCCCAAAGAAACCAAACATGGACCAGTGAACAAAACACTCTTTTCAGATACAGAGTTTGGAAACAAGACAATATCATTCACTTGACAACAAACCTTCAGACTACAGTATACTAAAGTACAAGTTAATCTACGTAATGATAATTACACTGATAATTTGTACAAACTGTAGCATTCTGCCTATAAAGCATCATGTCATACAGGGTATTCTCAACTATATCTTGTTAATAGTATACTGCATAAATTAACTTCTCTAAGTTCTAACATAATTGAAAGAGAGAAAGATGAAGAGTTAGAATATCACTATTAGACAGATGCCAGCCGAATCCAGTAGGCATTCCATAGTAAGTTCAAAGGATGAGGTACAATACCTTTGTTAATTCTTGCTTGGCAAGAACATGGTAATGCCGTTCATTGATTCGCTGTCCACATATAATGGCTATGAAGAAACCATAGAGCAAACCAACCAAAACAATAGCTAAGACTGCAAATAAAATAAGTGATGCGATTACTATTTCATCATATGAAGTTATGAACTAGGGAAACTATGCTCACAGTAGCGAATATCAATAATCATTACTTTTGACATTATGTATTCCCCAATAAAAAAATATCCAACTGTTACATGATGATACAAAAAGGAAGTGAAACGAGAGTTTCAGATTAATAAAACTGGTGATTATCTGAATGTATGTGTGCACACGACATGTATTACTTAGGGTTGGTGACACAACATATACGCATATAGTAAAGGTCAGCAGGACGCAGTAGTTACCGTACCAGCCATGGTATAAAACCCATATGGGTGTTCTTCATAACCAAACATTTCCCGTAGTTCCTCTCCATAAAATTTGTATACCATCACTCCCAAGAATGCCACAATCTGATTCCAGAAAAGATTCAAAGAGTTTAATCAAGGTCAATACTGACAAAGAATTCTCATCTTCTAGTCCAATAGCAGCTAGTCATTACTAATTTGATAAATAATGTAATTAACTAGAACCCAATATGAACAATTTTAGGTACTGATATTTGGAAAATCTAGATACAATTACAATTTCTTTCATCAGTAGCATCCTAGAATAATTTTGAAAAGCAGCAACATCAAGAAAGATTCACATCAACGAAGTCTTGCTAATCACATTGGATAGCAAGGTTTCATTTATAATTTATTCTCTTATGTCCCTTGAACAGTTAAGAAGTTAGGAAAGCACCAAACGTTTTAGAGGTGGGAGAATACCTATTTGATTAAATGATATTGAATACAGTAAATTATTTTATAACACACCAGTTTTTTTTTTTTGAGAATGTATAACATACCAGTTGAACAATAATGAAAATGAATGCATGGTCTCTAGCAACAAGAAACTGAAATTTCAATCTCAACCACCAGCGATCTGGAGGTACATTAGCTCGTAATATGAACATTTCCCTGCATTCTGTACAATGAGCAAAAGCAAAGCCCTCCTGAGGAAACAAAAGAAATGGATCGTCAACAGAAACATAATGTTTGGACAAACAGATATTCAGGTCAATGAAAACTTATGTGATTGCATTTTTTTCACTACTTTAATTCATAATAGGATTAAAAAAGATGACCATATTAACATAGAACTGTACAATTGCATTATTCTAAAGGGATGCATTCTGAACATAACATCTGCAGATCACAAAAGAGAGGCAGCTATAAAAAAATACTCACCTTTGTGGACCTCCAGTTATCAAGACATGATCTATGAACATACTTCTGGGTACCTCTGCAATGGCACGGAGCAATTAAGTCTTCTCCTGACAAAATAAATAAATATACACTCTGAGAAACTAGAAAATCACAGCCAAGTAATTGAAAAACATACTGAACTAATGTTCCGTGTGACCTGATAAGATACTTGTTTATCCATACCAACTGAATTTTCTCTCAAAAAAATTACTCGTGACAGTAAATACAAAGATATAAAAAGAAGTCCAAGAAGTAAGGACCTTCATGATCAAGGCATATACGGCACTGTGGCTGCTCTGAATTCACCAACTTAGAACTCTCATTGACATCTAGATTTTGCGACTCTTCATCAGTAACAGCACTGTCACCTAGCACAGCTGTAATTTCACACGAGGACGAAGCTTCGGATAGTCTTTGTGGATTGTCGGACTGACTCAAGATGGGCTCACACTCCAAACTATCTTCCTCACGACTATCATTTGATACTAATTGCATGGCGACGGATGTCGAGTCAGGAACAAAAAGAAATACTCATTGCTGGAGCTATAGCTCCTACAGACCATTTCAGTCCAAACTACAAAACCTATAACAACCGGAGAAAATGTACAGCAATCAGGCAATTATAACCACATTCTAGCACATACTTAACAATAAGCAAAAATCCCAACTATAATTTGGCTCAATTCTCCCTCTTTCTGAATTGGGCAATCATAAAGATACAAAATTCGCATAAAGTTTGAGATAGCATCAATTTTAATCCAGCTTTCAAGTTCTCTAATTACGTCTTTACCTCAAATGGCTTGGAATTCAAAGAAAGATGCTTCCTTTCTATGATATAATTCATAATAACTAATCCACTAAATCGATTAACAAATATATAAGCTAATTGGAAACCCAAAAATGTGATACAGAATCAAAACAATAGAGTAACAAATTTCGAGCTGCAATTGAAAAATCAAAGAAGGGGCTTTTACCTGGAATTCAGCAATTCTGGAAGATCGGGGTGGCGTTGAAACAATGCAGGCATTGATTGGATGAGTTAATTTGTTGAATTGAAATTCTAGGGTTCTTATGGATTGAACTGGAAATGGTGGACTTTTGGGGATTATTTTCTTTCTTTGTTTAGTTCAATTTTGATTTCCTTCGTATTTGTAAGAAACAACTTTGAAACATTAACATGTTTTCTGCAGGACGTTAATCGGTTAAACAAGTTTTTTTTAATTAAGCATCTTAATTGTTGTGAGTGATCCGGCCGACTAATGAAATAAAACCAGGTGGACATGTGGGGGTATTTTCGGTTTTGTGATCTTTAATACCAGGGTGTTTTTAGTATGAAAATATTGGAAGGAAGAGTTCTGATTGGTCGACAGTTTTTTATGAGAAATTTAGAAAAATAGCCATATTTTAGGCTTAAAATTGATTTTTAACCAGATTTTGGAAAAGAGTTAAAAAATAGGGAAAATGACCATTTGCACAAAAAATAGGGGAAAACTTGCTCATTCCAATGTTACCTACCCACTCTAATGAATCTTGGCAAAAATATCAAATTACCCTATATTAAACTCTAATATCCTCATTCTCCTCCTCCTTTCTAACCATCAGACCTGACCTCTCTCTCTCTCTCTCTCTCTATTTGACCGAAACCCTAAACACCATAATCGGCGCATCCTCCCTCCTCCTCCCACGGTTTGTCCTCCTCTATCTATTTGACCGAAACTCTAAACACCATAATCGGCGCATCCTCCCTCCTCCTCCCACGGTTCATCCTCCTCCTCTGACGCCGCGCTGCGATCACCGACGTGATGCGCCCCAGATCGGCCTCCTCCTCTGCCACAGCGCCGCGATCGCCGACCTCTCCCCCGCCAAGCCATCATGTCCTCGAACATGGACTCGTAGTTGATGTACCATGTGAAGCCCAAGACGAAGAAGAGGATGGAGATGAAGAAGCAAAGGTGGAGAGGGATAAAGAAGTAATCCCAGTAAGAATAGTACTCGTTGTCGTACCTGGCCATACTGTTGAATCAAAGCTACTGGAAAATTTGAGTGTTGGGTTATGATGAAGGCCTTGAGATGGTTTATATAAGAATGCAAGCAAAAGGGTTTATGTGACTTTTCCTTTTTCTGGGTTCAGGTAGCTTTCTTTCTTTCTAGGGTTGCAGATCCATCGGGATAATTCCAAAGACGGTGAGAATTATTTCAAGGTTAAGATTCATTGATAATGGCCTCTCTTTCGTCCTCAAGTACCAGCTCCCTGTCTTGGGTTTTCATTGCTGATTTCCTTTTTGTGATTCACATGAGTGAAGATATTGTAGTTGTTTGTAGTGTTGTTCTTGGAGTTGTTTAACCACGCATGTAACAATGTAAAATGTAAAAAAAATCCTGACTGTTAAATAGCGCCCTGGGTCCGGCGTCTTGGTCGGAGCCGTGTAGCAGACTTTTGCAGACTTTTGTATTCTTATTCATCGTCTTATTCTTCTTCACCTTCGTATTACTGACCCCCAGTAACCTGATTACTGACCCCCAGTAACCACTAATAACCTGATTACTGCGGGTCAGTAACCTGATTATTGGGGGTCAGTAACTTGATTACTGAAAATCTGGAATATGTAAATTGCTTACTGGGGGTCAGTAACATGATTACTGATGGTCAATAATTTCTTATTAGTGGTTATTGGGGGTCAGTAACCTGATTACTGACCCCTAATAACCTGATTACTAACCCCAGTAACCACTAATAACCTAATTATTAGGGTCAGTAACCTGATTACTGGGGGTCAGTAACTTGATTACTGAAAATCTGGAATATGTAAATTGCTTACTGGGGGTCAGTAACCTGATTACTGACCCCCAGTAACCACTAATAACCTAATTATTGGGGGTCAGTAACTTGATTACTGAAAATTTGGAATATGTAAATTGCTTACTGGGGGTCAGTAACCTGATTACTGGGGGTCAGTAACATGATTACTGGAAATCTGGAATCTGTATGTGTTTACTGGGGGTCAGTAATCAGATTACTGAGAGTCAGTAACATGCTTAAAGTCAGAGTCAGTAATTTAATATTAAAAAAAAAAAATCCGGCGTAAAAAAAAAAAAATAAATCCGGCGAAAAAAATTTGGTGACCGGAATCCGTCGACTCCGGCGACCGGCCATGGGAGGCCGGCGGAGTCGGGTGACATTTCGGCAAAGTTTCTTTATCTTCCCCTTTCTCAACACATTATAATTCAAAAATCTGTTAGATAAAACAGAAGAACAAAAAATGAAGAAAAAAATTAAAATTGTACTAGGGTTGAAAAAGATTTGTTCAAATGGGCAATAGAGTTGTTACCTTATGTTCAATAGGGGAGAAAAATAAGATGGTCATTGGAATGGGTAATGAGGGGGCCAAATTAGCACTAAATGGTCATTTTCTATAAAAAATAACGATATGCAAGAACAAAAAGTCTTTATTACCCTTAATATAGACTGCTCACTTTTCTATTTCTTTTCCGTCGTTCGGCACCTATGAGACTACGACTACATCTACTTCTTCTTGTCGTCGTTCTCTTACAGTCAAAAGCGAAACTCTACAAGTCTGTTGAAGGTATGTACATCATGATTTCTCTATTTTTCTTTTATGGAATCTTATAATTTAGAGGTCAGATAAAGGTCTAATTCTTGCAAGTTGTATTATGTTTTGAAGATTTTAGGGTTTCATTTAGGGTTCGTCAAGAGTTCTTGCACCATGCATCCATACTTCTCTAGTCTTCTTGTTATGGGTAGATGAAAACTTGCTTGGGTGGCATTTGATTTTGTGAGAATCTGATTACTAGTCAAATAAGATGTGAAACCATCAAATTGTTATTCATGTTCTTCCCTAGTTCAAGGAGTGTCCCTTATATATAGTTTGCTGGTTTAATATCCTAGAAAATCTCTATATGAGAAAGTTGTGTGTGGTTCAGTTTAAGGAGTCCCCATATATATAGTTTGTCAGTTTAATATCTTAGAAAAATTACATATAACTATGCCCTATGGTTTGCTTGTCTAAACTTCATCTAGTCATGCTATTTACCTGTTTGGCAATTTGATTTTGTTTAATATATACCATTACTTCTGTCTATTCGATGAGATACAAATAATGTGTAATTGTATTTTAGCTAAAACGTTGTATTGTCATGGTCACTTTCTTTTTGTTTCTTTCTTCTTCTTCTTCTTCTTTTTTTTTTTTTTGGTAGAGAATGAGTCAGTTCATGATCATTGTGTTTTATGGTGGGAAGTGGGTTAACTCCCAATATACTGGTGACCAAACGAAATCAATGATAATCTCAAACCATATTACCTACTAAGAGCTTGTGAATGAATTATACAATCGAATCGGTAGTAGTTCGGATCAGTATGGAATGAAACTGGATTATCAATATAAAAGCAACTTAGGGGTGTGTAGCGTAATGGAGATAGTTGACAATGAAGTTGTAGCCAGTTGGGTTTGGGACAGCCTTTCAGTGCAACCCAACAAGATTTCATTATACATTACTCTAGAACGCAGCTTATCAAGATCTGTAAGTGGCAGTGTCCAAGGCATGAACTATATACCAGACTCCCCTAATGATGTTGCCTCACCAATTTTCTCTACTGACCTTGAAGACTGGAGTCCAATTGCATTAACTCTCCAGCATGAGCCATACTCTGGGTTAGATAGTGGTGATAATAGATGATGATGAGTTTCCACATTCTAATGGGGACAATGAGAATGAAATGGACGACATAAAAATTGAAACTGAGGCACCTACAAAAACCAACTCTGCTCCATCATCTTCATAGCGTAGTCAGAGAAGGAGCACATAAGACTATGAGAACGTTGCAATTGTAGACACCAGTGAAGATGTTTCCGTAGGTCAATTATACCCAAATAAGAAGTCCTTGAAACAACATTTGGGTATGCTGGCAATAAGAAAAAATTACGAGTTCAAAGTGAAGATGTTTCTGCCTAAACCCGGGGGTCTAGTAGATACAGATGAATCCTCCAAGTGATCTCCTGCAAACCTGCTCACTAAGGGGAATACCGGGCGGGCCGGTCTTCTCCTCTCCGATGCCTAAGTTAGTATAGTTGGAATATATATAACTCGAGCACGTATGTAATCGGTGAGTGAGATCAGTTACCTATTTATGGTGGTAGTTGAGGCCCATATATAGGTGGTTGAGGGCGAGGGCTGGTCTTACCCTTCGATGTGGGACTGGTTCCCTTCTGTTTGGACATTCTGGTGCCCTCTTTGGCAGGCAGGCGCCTCCGGCCTCCAGGATCCCTGGAGGCCGGATAGAGCGCTGGGCCCCGAGGCCTGGTGCTGGTGATCCGATCCAGGGTCCTGGGCCGGGCCCTGGTGCCCTTGCCGCGGGTCTGTGGGCTTGCTGTAGCCTCTCTGCGGCTACTGTCAACAAGTCCCCCAAGTTCCCGGTCAAGTGCAATCTTGAATGGGGACTTATCTGTCTTGCTCTTGTCCCGCAGACCCGCGGGGTTACTAACCTACCGGTCCCCAGTCCCCCAAGTCCGCGTTAAAGATTGGGCGTGACCGAGGTGAGTACCTGTTACCGATGGCAAGAAATAATTTATAAGTATGCTTGGTAATGTAAAACAGGATTGTGCTCGAGTGCTTATGAGCATGGA
The DNA here is from genome assembly GCA_963682095.1 of Potentilla sterilis. NCBI lineage: Eukaryota > Viridiplantae > Streptophyta > Magnoliopsida > Rosales > Rosaceae > Potentilla > Potentilla sterilis. Next base: position 12,529,278 of record OY821754.1, read on the forward strand.
GCGGGGTGAAAACCCGAAGAGTGCATGAGATGATGCCATGCGATAGATGGTGCATGGAATGATGATGGGGCGTTTGGAATCCGCCATGCAAGGGATGGTGCATGGAACGATGATGAGGCGTTGAAATCCGCCATGCAAGAAATTAATGCACGGAATTCTGATTGGGCCTGCTGCCCTTGGGAATAAAGCAGAGCTCACTGATCCCGAACGGGGCATTCTGCAAATCAGAACGGAGCGGAGCAAACTGGGCCAGAACCGGTCGTTCTGCCAAATCAGAACGGAGCGGAGCAAACTGGGCCAGAACCGGGCGTTCTGCCAAATCAGAACGGAGCGGAGCAAACATTTGCTAGTTCTTCTCAGCTTGTGTTGAATAAGCGATGAGGTAAATGTGCAGGTTTGTTAGCCTGCGGGGAGATTTGTTCTGTGTTAGAGATACAATCTGCCCTGTGGGATGGTGTAGAGATAACGAGTCTCCCCCATATGTTCCCAAAGGTATCGCAGTTCAGTGCGATGCAGGGTTTTTATCCTGCTGGACAGTATCGCGGTTCAATGCGACGCAGGGTTTTTATCCTGCAGGACAAGAGAACATGTGTTAGATGTAAACTCGCCCGGTTTGTAAAGCCCATGCGTTTGCCATGGAGGCGGGCGGACTCGACGGGCGACATGCCTATCGAAACGAGTCCCCCTGTGAAATAGCCATGGGTCCGGGTGATTATGTTTCCGGAAAGTACTCTCGAGCGGGTTGGACATGATGGAACCGATGGTGGAGATGCTCTCTGAGCGGTTGGATAATCATAACCGGTGAGAGGTCTTCAAGCTTTGCAGCGAAGAAGCCATGCAGCCGGTTGGATGATCGCAACCGCGAACTGTTATGGTACCGGGCGGGACTCGCACGGGCGACATGCCATATCGAAACGAGGTCCTGCTCAAACCCGGATAGATGCTCTCGAAGCGGTTGGATAGGCATAACCGGTGAGAGGTCTTCAAGCTTTGCAGCGAAGAAGCCATGCAGCCGGTTGGATGATCGCAACCGTGAACTGTTATGGTACCGGGCGGGACTCGCACGGGCGACATGCCATATCGAAACGAGGTCCTGCTCAAACCCGGATAGATGCTCTCGAAGCGGTTGTGTTGCAATGTTGATGGCGTGCAACCGTGGAATCTGGGGAAGCGTAGGGGAGTCTGACTCCTTGGTTCCTGCTCCTACCTTCCTGTCGCCAGTGCGTGGGACAGGTGGCTGACATGCATTTAAGGAGGAAGTCCATCAGTCCCGTCAGTTATGATGGCGTGGGTGGTTTACCAATGCTGGGACACGTGCCATCAGGGAACGGTTTTGTGATGGAGGGCCTGGATGCGCAGGCGTTTGAGTTGTTCTGATTGCGTTTTTGGAGGGATTTTGGAATGCCTAGGGCACCGGTCCCCTCTATAAATAGGGCTCTTCTGCTCTTCTTTCCACTTTTGCCTCTTGCACTCAAGAGAGACTGAGAGAGAAAAAAGAGGTGGTCCGGCGAAAAACCCTAAGTTCCTTGCCCCAATAGATCCGTTTGTTTGAAGCGTTCCCAAGCCTCCTTTTACCATTGCTCGTTGCTTTCGCAGGGCGGATTGTCCTCGGCTGAGCATACTAATCGGTAAGTTGCGTTCTTTGCCCCGGTGTTTCTTGCTTTTTGATTTGTTGTTTTGCGGCGGGGGGGGGGGGGGGGGGGGGGGGGGGGGGGGAGGGATCTGTGTCGCTGGCTGGGTTGCTCAGCGGCAAACTTTTGGGGAGAGGCCGTTGTAGGTGGTGTTGTAGGCTGTTGCTGACGAGCGCTAGGGTTTTACTTTCTGCCCCTAGGTTAAGATGTACACTTCGAGCTCGGAGGGGGCTTCTGAATCTGCCGCAAGAGGTCCTGTGGTGGATGATGCGGAGAGGATGCAGGACTGGCTTGATTCTGAACCCCCGGAGCATGAAGCCGCGGGCTGCCCCGGGAGCGGTGCCCCGTCGACGTCCTCGGAGTCCGGGTCGGATTCCTCGGAATCTGAGATACCGCACGGGGTGCGCATGGCCGGTGCTCCCGTTGAAAGCTACACTCTCGGTAGGGGGAGAAATGCCGTGGTGTGCGACGAACCGGAGGAGAGCATGACTCCTGCGGAGATTGCCGCGTTCCGGGAAACGTGGGGTATCCCGGACGATATCTTTCTGCGTCCATTGAACCCTGGAGAGTCAGCCTGCAACCCGGAGGAGGGTTGGGTTGCCGTGCATCCGGATCAGTTCCGGCACGGGATGTCGCTACCGCTGCCTGACTTTGTGCAGTATATACTGAGTGCCTTGCCAGCGTCGCCCGCGCAGCTGCCCAGTCTCCAATGGAGGCGGCTGCTAAGTTTAGGCTGCCTATACGATCTGTCTGGAATGAGCATACCTACGATCGATGAATTCCGGGCGCTGTATAGGTTGTCCTACTCGAGGAAGGCGGGGTCCAAAGGCTGCTTATCCTTCAACTCCCGCAACAATCAAGCGGTCATCACCACCATGCCCTCATGGGTAGACAACAGCTGGAGAAAGAAGGTGGTGATGGCCGGCGGGGCGTGGCAGGTGAAGAGGAGGAAGTACCGGGTGCCTGGCGCCTTCCAGCCCATAGGCGACCAGTCGTTCCTGCTGTCCGAGGTGGAGCAGGAGAGGGTCTCGATTATTCTCGGTTGCTGGGACCACCTGGAACGAAGTTCGTATAATTTCATCCGGCGAGAAGTGCTGGAACACTGTGGGCTTGGGCGGGATCCCGGTGTGTTAGCAAACCCTAGCGGTGGTACCTGTGCTAGTTGGTGCTCAATAATTTCTAACTTTTTGCTTGTCCTGCAGGTGCGTCAACCCGGGCGGTGATCAAGCCCGAAAACACCCTGTCAATGGACGGGGAAGACCTCCTCAGGCAGCTTACGGAGAAGGGCGCGACTGTGGCCCGGTCCTCGCTGGAGGACGACGACCGGGTTACGCTGCATGCGGAGCCCAGGGCCCGGGATTTGGACGAGGCGTCCTACCTGTTGGAGCGGGTGAAGACTCATCACTCCGCGGCAGCGGCGGTGCCCGGGAAGGGCAAGAGCACCGGAGGGCCGGTGCGGGTTCCTGGGGGAGCAAACAGGATCCCCAACCGTGCGGCGGCCCTGCCCATCGCTGCTTTTGTTCCTCGCGCGAACGCACGTTCTGCTTCTCCCGAAGGGCGGGGAGAGAAACGGAAAGGACCGGAGGGTCCGTCCCCCCTGCTGGTGACGCTAACTGGCGGGTCGTCCCGGGATGCCCTGGCGAAGCGGGTCAGGACAACCAGCAGCGTGCCATCGAATGCTGGGGAGGGAGCTGCCGTTGGTCAGCAGAGGAATCCTGCACCTGCGGAGGCGTCAAGGGGTAACCTGGACAATGCCTTCGTCCGGCAGATGATGGCGGACCTGGCCAGCTTCGGCCTGGACAAGCCCGGGGTTGATTGCGTGCTAGCAGGTGGCAACCGACCAAAATGCAAGGAATCCATCTTCCGGGTAAGTACCGCACGATACCACTGTAATGCCTTATATCCTGCCTTCATCCTTGCCGCTTGACTAACTGCCTTTGCTGTCCTGCAGCTGCTCTACAGCCTGTACCAGCCGGATGCGAGCGAGGAGCTCCCGGAGTTGAAGAGACAGGTAACTGCGTTATCCAAGTCTCAGAAGCTTCTGGAGGTGGAGAAGTCCCGCTCGGATCGGGAGAAGGCCAGGGCGGAGGAGAGGGCCAAGAAGATGGAGGATAAAGCCCGGAAGATGGAGGAGAGGGCCCGGGAGCTGGAGGAGCAGAATCGGAGCATGGAGAGGGAGCGGGAGCGGGCTGACGCCGAGAGGGCCGAGCTGGAGGCCAGGATTGACGAGCTCCAGACCCGTGCCACCTCTGCTGCCGCTGCCGGAGGAGATGACCCGGGACAGTTCGACCGGTTCGTTCTTCAATACGAGGAGAGCGATCGGTTCCTGGACTGCCTGGAAAAGGCCCGGGAGGAAGGCATCTCGGATGCGTACACGGAATGGGCAGCAAAGGGGTGGTTGAATACTTCCCTGATGCCGACTGCTGCTGAAGGAGATATCCATGAGCAGTCGGACATCCATCAGCAGCCGGTAGAGGGGCAGCCAGGAGCAGAGCTTCGCTCGCACTTGGATTCTTCTACCAACAGTGCCGAGCCTACCGGAGCCATAGCCAGTTCCCAGGTCGACGACGAGGCTATCGCTGGAGAGGCAGCTCCGTAGGATATTTTTCTTGCTCGCTTTCTTGTAAAAAATCTCCGGAGCGGTTACTGCTTGTATACTTCAATTGACTATGAATATATATCTGAGCTTGCGGGGCCAGAGTTTTCAAAAGTAGTTTGCATATATTTGATCTTTTCAATCGGTTGAACCGGCGATATGCCAAACTAACCGCTTGGACTCAGCGGGTTTACCAAGCCGGGTCGCTCTCCCGGTCGGGGTCTTCTCTTCTCTCCCCTACATACCTCTGGAGCTGACCGCTATCAATCAAGCCCTGCACCGCGGTCTTGAGGGCGAAGCACTGGTTCGTCCGATGAGTCGCCTCATCATGGTACGAGCAGTACTTGCCCGTCTGCGCCGTGGTAAGCTTTCCCTTGGGGTACTTTCTCTGGGGCGGTGGGGCGATGATGTTGCCGTTCTCCAGCAAAATGTCCTCATAGGATGCGGTGAGAGTGGAGAAGACTTCTTGATTGGTTGGGGGTGCTGGCATAATAGCCAGGGGACGCTCTTGGCGGTACGGTGCCGGCTTGTTCTCGTTTCGGGGCTGGGGCCGGTCAGAGAAGGGCCTCTGCTGCCGCTGCGGCCAGCTCTTGCCGCTGTTGTTGTTGTTGTTGCTCCGGCCGGGTCGGCGACTCCCGTGGTCGGCTCGCTGGCCGGTCTTGCTCTCTTGACCGCGCGGGGGATTGTCCTCCCGGTGATGGTCCGAAGACTGCTCATCGCGCTTCCTCTTCAGCAGGTGGTTCCCGTAGGTCTCATGATCAGCCTGGGCATGCCGGATGGCCATAGCCATCAACTCGTCGTAGCCCTGCGGGAGTTCTACCCGGACGGCGTAGGAAAACTTCCCTGCCCGGAGCCCTTGCTTGAATGCCATTTCGGCAATGCCCTTGTCCTGGTTTCGGACCCCGGCCGTGGCCGTCTGCCAACGGTTGACAAAGGTCCTCAGCTCTTCCCCGGGGGCCTGGATGCAGTTGAAGAGGATGGTGGACGTCCGCGCTCCCTCGACTCGGAGGATGAAGCGGCCTACGAATCGGTCAGCCAGCTGCTCGAATGCCTCAATTGAGTTCGCAGGGAGCTCGTAGAACCAACTGAGCGCTTCCCCGGATAGGGTCTCCTGGAAGATGTTGCAGCAGACTGCATCGGAGTAGCCCTTGGCGCAAGTCTGGGACCGGAAGCTGTCAAGATGCTGATACGGGCAACCGGACCCGGAATAGGTGAGCTTGAGGGACTTCTGGTTGCCAGATCTCCCTGACTCTATAACTCGGTGCGAAAAGGGGCCCATGCGCTCGTTGAACCGGGCGCCCTCCAGTGGCCGGGCTGCTCTTCTCTCGTTTGCCTCCATCTGTGCCTTCAGATCCGACACGGTGTTGGCTAGCAGTTGCAACGCCCGGGCGGTTGGAGTATCAGCTTCATCCACAGACGAAGCGTGCAGCTGGTGGGAGGCGGGCGCGCTCTTCGGCAGGCCTTCGCCGGCTTGCGACTTCTCTCGTACAGACCCACCGGGCCGGGCGCCCGAAGAATGCCCTGCCTCTAGCTGCCGGGGTTGGACTGGCGGGGGTGCTGCTTGCGCCTCGGCCATGGCGGTACTGCGCTGATGCCCCCTCTCTAGGGCGGCTACCAGGGCGGCGTTCACTGCCTCCATCTCTTCGTAGCGGGCCTGAGACTTGGCTCGGTCCCGGTCGTTCTCCTCTCTGAGACGACTGACTTCTGCGGCCATTGCCCGTACCTCTCCCGCCATGCCGTCATGGTCGGGACTGTACGTGGGGTCTCGGTCCTGGCTCTCAGACTGATCACTCGAAGCTTCTGAGAACGTCAGGGATAGGCCACGAAGCACCGGACTGCCTTCGTCTTCTATCGGGTCTTTCCCGCGCGAGCTCTCGTGGCGGGGCTCCGGATCACCGGAGGGTCCTCCACGGCTCCTTCCCAAATCGCTGCCCTGATCACCACGCGGCTCCCGCGTGATGATAGGGGTGGAGGTAAGCGTTTGCACAGCTGCAGTACGCCCCTCCTCAGTGGTTCCTCTCTCTTGACTCACTTCCACCATCTCAGCCAGCGGTGTTGCTTGCACGGCTTCTTGTTCAGAGTTCCCACAGAAGGCGCCAATTGTTTCTGCCTAAACCCGGGGGTCTAGTAGATACAGATGAATCCTCCAAGTGATCTCCTGCAAACCTGCTCACTAAGGGGAATACCGGGCGGGCCGGTCTTCTCCTCTCCGATGCCTAAGTTAGTATAGTTGGAATATATATAACTCGAGCACGTATGTAAGCGGTGAGTGAGATCAGTTACCTATTTATGGTGGTAGTTGAGGCCCATATATAGGTGGTTGAGGGCGAGGGCTGGTCTTACCCTTCGATGTGGGACTGGTTCCCTTCTGTTTGGACATTCTGGTGCCCTCTTTGGCAGGCAGGCGCCTCCGGCCTCCAGGATCCCTGGAGGCCGGATAGAGCGCTGGGCCCCGAGGCCTGGTGCTGGTGATCCGATCCAGGGTCCTGGGCCGGGCCCTGGTGCCCTTGCCGCGGGTCTGTGGGCTTGCTGTAGCCTCTCTGCGGCTACTGTCAACAGAAGAGATCTTCTAGTAATCGGTTTGAAGCTGGGTGTGTGGATCCCAGTTGTAAGTAGCGACTTCGTGCAACAAATCTGCAAGACGACGCCTATTTTGAACTAAAAAAGTTTCATAATGACCACTCTTGTTCATTAGATATTATTCATCGTGATCATCGAGCAAGCAGCTCTTTAATTGGTCAATTTATTAAGTCAAAGTTTGAGGGAGGAACCTCACGTATATACAAGCCTAAAAATATTATTGATGATGCAAGTGTCCAACTTGGAGTTAATATGAGGCTACAATAAAGCTTGGAGGGCAAGAGAAGCAGCACTTGAAATTGCAAGAGGATCACCAGAGGAATCATTTGCCATCCTTCCAGCATATTGTGCTATGTTAGAGCGTCAAAATCAAGGTACAATAACTCGCATAGAAACTGATGAACAAAATTACGTTTTATACTTTTTCATGGCAATTGGAGCTTCAATCAAAGGATTTCGTGATTCTATGAGACTTGTGATCGCCATAGATGGTACATTTTTTTAGAATGATTCATTTTATTCACAAGGGAAAGAAATTACAAATTATTGGAAATTAAACATCGGTAGAAGGCAAAACGCCTCTACTCACTTCCCTATTATTAGAGACAGTTACGGGTCGATCATCATAGATGGTACATTTTTGACAGGAAAGTACTTTGGAACCATGTTTGTGGTTGCATGTCAACATGGAGACAATCAAATATATCATTTGGCATTCAGGGTGGTAGACTCGGAAAATGATGCATCATGGTCATGGTTTTTGACAAAATTGAGAGGGGCCATTGGAGTTATGGATAATTTGGTTTTATATCTTATCGACATGGAAGCATCGCTAAAGTTGTGGATAGTGTTTTTCCTGAAGCACATCTTGGAGCCTGCATCTTTCATATAGCTAACAACCTGTAATCAAAGTTCGGCAAAAAAAATGAAGATCTTTAAGTTATATTATATAGCGGCAAAGAAGTACCAACTGTCCGAATTCAACATGTTGATGGATGACATTCTAAAAATAAAAGATGGAGATGTTTGTAAATATCTTGAAGACATTGGGTATCATAAGTGGGCGCGAGCTCATTTATGGAGTACAGATACAATATGATGACATCCAACATAGCTGAATCTATCAACTCAAAACTTAATGACGCTCGAAAATTACCAATTACTCCTCTTATAGATCATTTAAGAGACGCGCTTCAACAATGGTTTGTTGAACGACGTGATGCAGCAAGCTCCCTTAATACTCATTTAACCAAATGGGCAGAAGAAAAAGTGCGGAAAAACAACAACAATGGCTCACATATGCGAGTATGTTTTAGTGTCATAATATTTATACTTGCTAGTTAACATGCTAGCAAGTATATTATTTGAGTTTTCTTTAGTTAACATGCTAACTTAATATAGTTTCAATATATATTAGGTCTCTCCAATTGATCTCTATGCATCTCAAATACATGATCAAAGTCAGACATTTACAGTGGACCTAAATAATATGACTTATACATGCCGAGAGTTTGATCTTGATCTACTTCCTTGTGCCCATGCAACTGTTGCCTGCTGATTTAAAGAAATATCAGTGTATAGCATGTGCTCCCCATTTTACACAGCTAAAATACTTTTGTTAGCGTATGCAGAACCTATTTGGCCAGTTAGAAATAAAAGTGAGTGGGATGTGCCCGAAGATGTGCATAACAAAATTGTCTTACCACCAATAATACAAATAGCACCTGGAAGACGTAAGACGGTGAGAATTCCATCTGAATTAGGAAAAAGTGTACAAGATGCAAGGGAGGTGGTCATAATCGTTCAACTTGCAAAAATCCTATTCCACTTAATTGATAGAATGTGATCTTCATATTAATCGTATGTTTATTTAATTCTATGTATTGAGTTTCAACAATTCTACTTTTTTTCTATATGTCGAGCTAGTTTGGAGTCTTAAGACAGCTATTATTGGTTTTCATTGTTTCATGTTTAACAATGTATTGGCAGAAAAACATGAAACTTTATCAAATAAGGGATATGATTTATTTATCTACATAGCCTCTATAATTGTGACAGAGAAAGTACAATTTTATTTTTTAGTACTTCCAGAAAGCAAGTACAATAGTCAGAAAAAACAGAGCATTTGTTTTTAATTCGTGATTAACCAACATAATCATTAGTAAAAAAACCAGTCAAATAGTTTTAAAAAATTGGATGAAAAAGATTGTAAACAACGTGAATGGGCTTTTAGCTATTTTAATTGTTTTCAAGGGTATTATAGTCTTATACATTCTAATTTTGGTTAGATTTTAATGAGTTAAAAAAAAGAGGGTTAAAAATCAATTTTAAGTCTAAAATATAGTTACTTTTCAAAATTTCTCAATCAAAATAGAGTTTGCCAACCAAAACATAAATTTTCGGCCTATTCTAGAATACGCGGGCGCTTATAGGCGCCTTAGACGGGGTGTCAACGGAAGGGTATAGGCATGTGAGTTGGTAACATCAATTTTCACTGAGGCTAAGTGAAGGGCAACAATGTAAATCAGTTTTGTAACTTGAATCCCTCATTTGCAATGTCTTTGATGATGTCTATCCTGGGGAAGGCTAACTATGATCGGAGCAACATGAAAGTAAACCAAAAAGGTGGGGAAAGGGTTAAGGAAGACAAAATGGGTGGCGTTGAGTGGGATGATCGACCAAGTTGGAGCTTTAACTACCGGGAAGGCTATTTGGTTGGATCTTTGAGTCAAAACCAGATATTACATATATAGCCAATTGCACAGCTGATTTCGCTTTCGATCAAATTTTCATTACATCAAGTCATGAAGGAATCTTGCCTTTTGCAACGAGAACAAGGAGCTTATAGCTTCGTCGGAAGCTAGGCATAGAATTCGGCATCTCCGGCGCGTCTTGATGTGAATCCATATTGAGTCCCTCCACCGCCTCGTCTCGGCGCCATCTTCGTCTTCGTTGAAGATCCAATCTCCGATCTCCCACCTCGACTCCACCTCGCCGTCATGGTCGGCCTTACGTGTTGAGAGAGGGAGTTGCTAACTTGTGGGTTAGTTGTCGTAGGAGTTGACATAAACACCTTTTAAGTGTAAGTATAACAAATGTGATTTACAAATGTTAAGTGAAACTTTACCTATGTGCCCTTGAAATTCAGATTTTGTGGACATTACAAAGGTACGTGTCGGGGAAATGGGATCCTCTCCTCATCTCTCTCTCCTCATATCTTCTCATAAAGCAATCTGGGCCGTCCAATTTTAATCTGACGACTCACAATCCTCTGTTACTATTCACACAACCCCCCTGTACAGCAATCTGGGCCATCGAATTAAAATTGGACGGCCCAGATCTCATGAGGAGATATGAGGACCTCTTTTATGAGGAGAGAATCCGGGTTCCGTGTCGGGACTCATATTGGCGTATTTTTACGTCGGTGCATTCCAGCCGTTTTCTAATTTTTTTTTTCTAAAATATTCTTTAGGAGTTAAAAAAATATTTGAAATGAAATATTCAAAAATAATAAAATAGTGAATTAACAAATAAAAGAAAAATAAAAAATACACGAAATTCAGCAAATTTCTCCACGTCTTGTGGAATAACTTGATCTCCATAATATTCTGAAACTTGCCACCTTGACATGATATAAAATTACAGATGCTTAAATGATAGTAATGGAAATACAGTAGTATTTTCTACCTTAACATAGCCCAGGAGGATAAGATTGAGATTGCCTTCAAAGGTGAATAAGCAGCAAAGTTTTTTATTTACAATAAATAAATAAATAAAACATGTATAAAATACGAAGCCCATGGAATAGTACTAACTTTGAGAACCAAAACTAAAACAGAAAATTATTTGCGTGCGCGATGTCGGAGCCGGAGAAGGATGCGTTGATGGAGATAGGCGACGACGTGGATCTGAAGGATCCGAATCTGTATCCAAGCAGCGACAATAGCGAGACTCATGGTATGCTTGTTAGATGGTCTAGTATTTCTGAGCAAGTCCAAGACTATCTTTGAATTTTCAGTATTTTGATTAGGGTTTTTGTTAATTAGCTGCATCGTAATTTGGTTTGAAAACAGATTTGTATTTTAATTTAGGGTTCAGATAGGAATTCGTTGCAGCTTTGTATTAGTATTGTAGTATTTGGAGAGGAATTCTTTGTATGTATATTGGTAGAGTAATTTTCTGTTTTATTTTTGTTTCTCAAAGTTAGTTAATGTTTGTGAGTCCCAACTCCCAAATGGAACAAAACATCCAAAATTTAGCAGCAGTATGAATATTTTTCTTCATCATCACATTCTTTTGTTTGTGTATCCATCTAACACCTGTGTCACCTCAAACAGGTAGCAAGGGGGAAGAATCAAAGAGGAAGGCTCTGGATGTGGAGGCTGCTCAACTCCAGAAGAAACGGAAAGTTGAGGAACATCAACTTCAAATATCTCGGGTCACTGAAAAGGAGGTCCATGTTGGTAGGCTATCCTGTTGATTCTGTTTTCATACAAGTTTTTAACCTTACATCAACCGTCTTCTTTCCTTTATTTACTGTCATGCAAATTGAGATCAATACACAACTGGGGTTTTCGAGTGTAGTATACTTCTGTATACTTTTGATAGTTCGATACTGATTACTTTAGTGTCATAGGAAATGATCAAGATATTAATGGAGTTGAAGATGATAATTCTACTGTGGAGCCCCCTTCACGAAAGGAAGCTCTCAAAGCAGCGGTGACACTGAATAATTATTTGAGGCACCATGAGAAAACCTTACCAGAAGAAGTTCTTACCATGTTAAGAAAAGTACAAGATGAGATTCAAGGTAACATCAATTTCAACAAGTAGTAACAATCGAGTCATTCCACTGAATCGTTTTATTTCCTCTAATTACTGTCTTGCGAATTTGAGATCAATAGACAACTTAGGTTTTTAGTTTACTATACTGAATTAGTGATGATAGTTGAAAGCAGATATGCTTTTTATCTTATTTCTTTTCAATTTTGTTATTTATACTTGGAGGTTGCGAGTGTAGTATACTTTTGGGATCACATCACCCCCCAATACCACTACAGAAATAGTAAATGCGACAACCATTGCTACTGATTACCCTTTAAGTGTCGTCTTTACCTTTTGTTACCGGAACAGTTAATCCAGTAACTTAATTTGTTGTGTCTCTGGGTATTGTAATGATGTTTGCTTTTGCTATCTAACTGACCACATGCGTTTTTGGGTATCGTTGGTTATCAACTATTCTTCACCATTAGTTGTTCTTTTATATAACTTGCAGCAGTATGTGTCTTTTTGTTGGCCGGGTTTCTCTTCATCACCGCTTTCTTTGAATTTTTGTATAACACCACTGTAACCTCAAACAGGTAGCAATGGGGATGATTCAAAGGGTTCTGGAGATGCTATCCGCGATGACTTTGGCGAACATGTGTCAGGTTTGTTATTTGTTTATTCATGCAAAGAAAACATTGAAATCGCTTAACTAAGCTTGTCACTATATTTTGAGATTTTTTTTTTCCGTATTTTTGTTTGTTTACTATTAAGGCTCAGTTATCTTACCTCAATGCTTTTTTCGAGTCTTTCTTTTTAAATTGCATGTTGCTCCTGAGGGTATCTGCATTGTCAATGCCCCTCCTGCTTAAGTTAATGACGCTGTAGTCGCTGATATTATAGGTGTTGTTAGGCCTATAACAGTCTATTCATTATTTTATGTTGTTACGTTTCCTAGTTTGATTCTGTTTTCTAGGTGTCCTATCCCCTAGCCTTCTTATGGTTGAGTTATGGTCTCCTTATTTGTTCTCTATAACTCTCAGAGAAGTTTGAACATCTAAAATTTTGTGTAAGTTGGACTATGGGTTTCTCTTCATCATTAATTCTCTTTTGTTTGTATATCCAAATTTTATATACTCTTTGGAACAATCAGGTAGCAAGGGGAAAGAATCAAAGTTTCATGCAGAGACTGACATTGAAGAGTTTTTGGGCAAAACTGTGCCAAGTAAGTTGTGTGATTTTTGTTTAAATAGTATCTGACTTTTTGATCCATTAAAATGTCATTCCTTTATTTTCATATAACTCTATTGTTATTGTGTGTGTTGTGTGCTATAACAAATTTACCTTCCACTCTCTTTCTTTTGGCATTTTGTTGACTCTCTCTTTCAATTTTTTTCAGAGGCTCAGAAATATGTTTAATATGTATAGGATGATCCTTCAGTTGTTGCTTACAAATTGTAATGCCACCTCTTATTGCATAGTGTTGAGAAAGATAATGGGTCCTTGTACAGATTATATGGTTACTAAATGCATACATGCGAGTATATGCCAGATTTGAAAGTGGTGCTGTACTTGCCATCATTATCATACTAATATATTTTCTTTTTAATCAATTTTGTAGAACCAAAAGGATGCAAAATTGGTTGTGTTCTTTGTGGCGAGTGGGGTCACTCTAATATGAGATGCCCCTTCCTAGAATACTTTCCTAAAGGCACTAGGATTCACCCCCGCTATGAGACAATGTGCAAGGGTTGTGACCGTATTGGAAGCGTGTGCTGTGACAAGGGAGGATATGCTGAGATTAAGTTCTGTCCTTATTGTAATGAAAGTGGTCACTGGGTATGGGAGGACATTGATTACTGTTTGAAACCCAAAGATAAGGCCCAACCGATACCTCAATATTTTAGGGATATCCTTGGGGAATCGGAATAGGAAGAGGATGTGCTATTCGTTCTCAGCCCTAAGGCCCTAACCCTTTCGTTTAGTAGATCCTCATGTCGTGTTAATTGCTGAGTATTGATGACGACTATCATGTGCCAAAAGGCAACTCTCTATGTTCAGGTCCTATAATTGTGTATTAACTAGCTAGTGCCTTCCATGACTGTTTTATGCAGCGGGTCTAAGCATGACAATAGTTATTATGTAATATTTTGCGACTCCCAAACTCATTTTATGGCTCACTAATTCCGAGTCTTTTTATGTATTAGTGGTCATCAATTATGCCTTTCGTTCTAAGTAGATAAATACACAAGGGGGCCAATGTAGAAAGCTTAGGTATTTCTTGAGGTGCTATCTTGCTGTTCTCATCTGCAGTTTACAGTATCTTTGTAGTTTATGGCTCTCATCAAGAGGATTCAAGTTTCTATTTATATTGTTCTCATAGAGTCGACCCCAAGAAAGAAAAGGCAAATACGTCCGAGTGCTACGTTCACTTTCCCAGTTACCCACTTACTAGTGGCCAAACAATAGCAGGAACTCCCGTGGTCACCGTACCAGCAACAGCAGCTGACAGGCATACATATTCAAGGCAACAATTACTTGCTGTCAGGGATAGGCAGCCAGCAGTGGTGGTGGGGGCATTCAAAGAAGCTATGCCGAGGGTGATAGTCCCTGATGAAGGAACTGAGTGCTGAATATGCTTAAAAGGCTTGAAAGCTTAATGTCACGAGCTTAAGTTTTGCGACTCGATCGCTCGTGCGGCCTTAGCAACCCCTATGCTCAGTCAGCCTTTCCCTTGGTCGAACAACCCTTTGGCTAGAACAAAAATGGTAGAGGGAACCAAGTCGATGAGGAATATCAACTTGTATCGAGTTTTAAAGAAACTTTACAAAATTGCAAAATTCCTAAAATTGATGTTTCCCTCGTGCCTAGCGAATGTCGCCCCGACAGACTATATATAGGCAGCCAATCTGCTCGAGAAGTTTCTAGACCTAGCTAGATACTCGTGTCTCTAGATCTTTCTATACACACCTAGAGACTCATAAGACTATACAAAACGTATCCTAGAGAGTTCTAGATACGCCGAGGTTCTCTCTAGAACCTTCCCGATTTTGCGACGCTGCCCTGCATCGCCTCGCATGGCCCTGCACCATGTTGTGCCACCCTGCGCACGCTGCGTCGCCCTGCGACGTGCTGCGCTTCCCCCGCGCTGCTCCGCCTTGCACTGCCCTGCCGTGCTGCGTCGCCTTGCACAGCCCTGCTGTGCTGCCTTGCGCTAGGTTGCTGTGCGCTCCATAGCCCTGCGCCTCGCTGTGCCCTGCACAGCCCTGCGACACCCGGTGCCGCCATGCAGTGCCCTGCACTGTCTTGCACTGTGCTGCACAGTGCTCCGGAGTTGCCTAGACACGTCTGGAAGCTTCTAGAGTCTCCCGGAGACTTCTGCGACACTCCAGACTGCCCAAGGACCCTCTGTCCCTCTCCGGAATCTTCCTTGAGCAGAGCATGCCCCTCATGCTGCTCAAGGAGCCTCGCGGGTCGTAACACAGGGCGTCGCGTCCTCGCGATATTGCCGGCCCGTGTCCTCGCACTGCCCTCGCATGCCTTCGGACACCCTGCTTGGCTCGGCATGTCGCTACCCAAGGCCCCTGGCCTCGCGGGGCACGACCCTAGCATGGCCCCTTGCCTTGCGGGTCGTGACACTAAGATATCTTGAAAAATCATCGATGAAAGTAATGAAGTAGCAATTTCCACAAATCGTGTTTAATGGAAAAGGTCCACAAATGTCGGTATGATTTAGTTCCAATAAATTTTCACTTCTCTTGGAACCACTTTTCCTAGAGTTAGTCATCTTGCCTTTTACACAGCCAACACAGGTTTCAAAATCTGCAAAATCCAATGATTGGCAAGATCCCTTGTTTGATCAGAGCATTCATCCTTTCTGTAGAAATATAACCAAGATGAAATGCCATGATCAAACTTTTTATTTTTTTTTATTCTGAAATGAAAACGGTTTTTCAAGAACACAATCAACATGTCAATAACCATCTACTAATTGTGTTTGTCCAAAACACTATGTATAATAATAGAATAACATGACTATTATTATTACTAGAGAATTTAAAATCATCACCCGATACAAACATAGAACCAGAAATCAAATTCCTGCCAACACTTGGAATACAATAGACATTGTTCAATTCTAATACATAGTTATTCCAAAACACAAGCTTGATACTTCCTACTAACACTTGATACTTCCTACAACCTTGATCGCCATCTTTTAGCCATTTGCACTACACACCCTTGTCTCATTCCTGTTTGGGATTGTTGTTCTTGATATCCCTGCAATAAATTGACAATATGAATAGGCAATCCAATGTCAAACCACCATGTATTATGAAAATTAAAATCATTTGATTCTAAATTGAAAATCGGTTTTAATATAAAATTACCTATTTTGGTTAGTCAAGTCTTGGAACCCTCATAGTCTTTCTTAAAATGTCCAGGCCTCTTGCAAACGAAGCATTTCATCATTGTAGCAGGCTTAGAAGACTTACCCTTATAATTGTCATTCCTGACTCCAAGTTTGGAGGTACTGCCTTTATGATAATTGTTCCCAATCTTCTTCTTATGCACACTTTATTGATAAGGTTCACAAAAAATTCTTTGCCTTTCTTCTTAGCTTCATCTTCAACTTCAACACAAAGAGAAATTAACTCATTCACAGTCCAGTTCTCCTTCTGAGTTTTGTAGAGAGATTTCAGGTTATCATATTCTTCAGGGAGCTTGTTAAGCAGCAGATAAACAAAAAAAAAAAAAAATCCTCCACAGACATATTGAGCCCTCTCAATTTTGCTGCAATATCAGAACCCCTCATGATAAACTCCCTAACACTTCCTCTTCCATTATACTCCAACCTCATCATTGACTTAGTCAAATTGTTGGTTTCTGCCTTGTTTGATATCTTAAACTTCTCAGCAATGGAGTTAAAATAGACTTGCATATTCAATCTGGAATACTTCTCACATTTTCAGTGATACTCTTTTTGATCATCAGCATGGCCATTTTGTTGTCCTTGTGCCACTTCTCATAATTCTCCTTTGCCTCCTTGCTTGAAGTCGGTGTGAGTGCTGCAAGTGGGTCATTTTTGAGAACACCATCAAAATCCAGGATTCTTAGGTTGAGTTCAATGTCATCTTTCCACTTTCTATAATTTGATTCATTCAGAAGTTCAACAGGACCAATACTCATAGGAAAATGCATTGCTGTATACCAAAAGGAAATTAAGTAAAACATTCCAATTTTCCAAATAGTAGAATATTTCAAGTCCCATAATTGAATGAAATTTATGCTATATAATCATCCATTCCAAATCACACAACAGAAATATGAAACTCAATCACTTTCAAGATTCTGATTACCTTTGTGGTGTACACATCTCCAATGAAATCTAATTGTTTCAAGTTCTGTTACCACTACACCAAAAAGTGCATCATACGACGGAAAAAAACCATTGTCTGAATCTTGCCGATACCGTTGTGTATACGAGCGCTGTCTGATAAAAATCACACAACCAAGTTTTTCACCGTTGTGTGAGTATCGACAGAATTTTAGAAGCGGCTTGGCAGCTGTCGTGCGGCTTGCAGGTGCTCTGTCGAGAATCACACAACGGTGCAACAATATGTTGTGTGAAATTTTGGTCACATAACGGTGGAAAATTGTTGTGTGATATGTTATTCATACAACATAATTTTTCTCTCTATCCTGTTGTGTGATATATTATTCATACAACGCAATTATTTCAATATCTCATTGTGTGATTGAATAATCACACAACGTTGCATCAGAATTTCAACTTGTTGTATGATCATTGATTGAAACAAGGTTCAATTGTGTATTCAGACAACGTTGGATTGTCATATAACTCGTGTTGTGTAATTATTGTATTCATACAACGTTTGATGAACATAGAAATTTAGTTGTGTGAAAACTTTCTTCACACAACATGTCATTGAGTTTGTTGTCTGAGCTTTACACAAAATGACCAAATGAACAGTAGTGCTATAAAACCAATATTGCTATAAAAGAAACCCAAATCATCCATATCATTGTCATAACCTTAATCTGGACATAAAAGACATGCCCATAATCCAAACAACCATTTCAACATAAACAAAGCATTCTAATACATATCCATCAACTTGGCACATCAAAAGCTGATACATATCTATAATTGTATCAAAAACATGTCATATATAAGCATGACATATTGTACCAGCTGAGAAACACAAAATAGATGCTTTCACTTGAACAAGAGGCTGCAACTACCTCAATCATGGCTGAACCACATAATTCTGGACAAAGTTTGCCCACTCCACTCTCACCTCATCCAAATCTGCTTGGCTATATTCAATGCCATTCTCTCTCCTTTCCCACTAAAGTACATTCAAAATAGAAATGTATAAGTAACAGAAACTGTTCAGAGATTTAGAAATCAAGTAATGCAGCAAACACAAGCTAACCAACTGAAATATGCAGCAAACACAAGCTAACCAAACACAAGCTAACCAACTGAAATATGCAGCAAACACAAACTAACTAACTAAAACTCATTTATTGGTAGATTTTATACTTTGGTAGCAAACAAGGATGTGTCCTTGTCTTCAATAATCTCCTTCATGAATCTCATGATATAGTACCCGCAGTCATTGTCATTTCCTTGGTGAGGCACGCCCTATAAACAAACAATTACTAACCAACAGAATATAATGAACAAAAAGTTGAATATTGAAGATATGCAAGTAAAACTCACATGCAATGGTTTCCAGTTGATTGAAGAACTTCCCTTCCACTTCCTGTCAGCATTAGCCTTAACCAATACACTACAGCAGAATAGAAAAAATGATCTACAAAGTACACAAAATGAAGCAACCTACACATACGAACTCAATGTGGGAAACTAATGAACAAGAAACAGAAACTTACGCTTCTACAATGGACTTCCACTCTCCTACAGGTAAGCGTCTTCTTAGAGGATCCAAATAGTAGACAACACCTTGGTCCGGGTGAATAATGGTCAACGCCCAGTGTTTACTTAAAAAAAATATATATATATATATAATGTTCAGCAAATAAATTTAAACGGCAATGGACTAAGCACAATCTCAAACAATATCCAAAATACAATCATGAACTTACCCCGAGTTATATGGCACCATAAAGATTTGGCCTGCTTTGGTAGTTACAAGCCTATTTGTTATAGCTTTGGACCGAACAGTTCCATTCCCACACCCAGAAAAACCAGTTTGGGAAGGGTGAATAAATGCAACCATGTCCACCATTTTAGAAGCTTTCAACTGGTCGTATAGGTATCTAGAAACAATTGTACGCCAAGTATTTATCTTTTAATAAAGCCAACTTTCTATCAGCAATAAGAGGAATAATTGAAATATAATAAAAATTGAAGATTGCATATTTTGTACCTCTGGTACACAGCAATGCAGTTTCCAGTGAGTTTTTTCATCAAGGCAACTCGCGCAACATCTGAAGCAAAAACAATGACCTTGCTGGTATAACCAAATACTTCTATTTCACTGTTTGGGGAACTTATCGCATCCTTTTCTATGAATGCAGGAGCCATACATAGCTTCTTGAATGGTTCTGGTAGGGCAGGTGCAATTGCTACCAAGTGAAATCCAATCTGGTCAAATTCTTCACCATCTCTTTGTTTTCTCTTAGTCGCGGGTTTAAGTGCGACAGGTTTCTGCAAAATAAAATTATAAATGAGGCAGTGCCTATTAAAAAATCCACAACTTTAGAACAATTTTATTTAAATATGCTCCAAATTCAAGTAAGATCAGTTATACTAATTATTTGCAATAACTTGAGAAGTATTACCTTAGGGGTTTCTATGATGAGGTCTTTCGGCCATGCCACCCAACTGTTTATTGCTTGCTTAACCGTAACAATTTCATCTCCCACAGCAAATGGGACCTTTGCATTTTCATCAACCACATGATAGATGGACACACGCCTATTAGCATCCCCTAAAGGCGCACCATGAACGAGTTGATCCGGAGTGTCACAGTCCATAAAAGTGGCATAAGCAACAATGTTCTTCTTCCTACCTAATGCCAACTTGCAATCGATCTTAGCTTCTGATGGTTTTGAATCCTGCTTCGATTGTGGCTTTGAACCCTTCTTCAATGGTTGCTTTGAACCCTTGTTGGCATTCCAGTTTGTTTCAACTTCAGCCAAAACATTAGCAATAACTTGAGAAGTACGTAGAGGCACTTTAGCCGGTTCTTCTTCCACTTGGGGTGGTGGCAGCTTTGTATTTTCTTCATCGACTTGGGTTTCATGCAGCTGTGCATGTTCTTCCACTTGGGGTGGTGGCAGCTTTGTATTTTCTTCATCGACTTGGGGTTTCACCACTATGGGTTCTTTTTGGAATAAGGCCTTCTGCGGTACACTTGCTTCTGTCTCTTTGTCTTCATGTGTGGCAGCATCCCCCTCAAGTATGCGTGAAGTGCTTCCTTGACATGAGATAGGTGTCAGGATTACTGGATTGGGAGCAGCTTGTCCTCCAAGCAATGTTGCCTTAAGCTTTGCAATCTTCGCCTCCCACCGTGCTTCCTCTTCTTCAAGAAGCTTTTCCCTTGTTTCTTTGATTATCTGCTCCCTTGCTTCCTCTATTATCTTATCTTTCTGCTCTTCCACAAGTTTCTGCACAGTAACTCTCATCCTTGCTTCCAAGTTGTCCTTCTTGCGTTTTCCTCCATGGAAGTAATTGCCCGGAGTAACATAACCTCCCACTCCACGCACTCTACCTCCGTGTTCAGGATTATTCAATGCCTTGGCCAACACGTCATTAGCTCCCTCGATTATAGTATCTCCAGCTTCAACATCTTTCAGGACTTCATACTGACAATAACAGATTATCAATGTTACCCCAAGCATAATCCATCTAAATTGATATACAAATAAGAACCATATTCAAAAACTCACTATCTTATCAGCAACGGCTGCTGTCTCTTCATCCTTGAAACTACCATCTCGGCCCTCCCGCCCTTTAACCCAAAGGGTGTATCGATCAATTTCATCTTCACCAAACTCCTCAGTCTGTAAAGGAGTATTTGTCAATTAACCTACTTTAGTATGTACAAAAACTACACATAAAAAATGAGTCAAAATTAATATTTACTGACCAGCTCTGCCTCCAAGTTAGCATATCCATGACGGGACAGTCTGTGCGGATATTTGTTCTTCGCACGCCTTGCTTGCTGTTTCGCACGCTGTGCCTGCATTATCCACCACTCACATAAAAAATCCATGATATGGCTAATGAAAATCTCACATTTACAACTAAAGTAATGCAATAAGGTTAAATTGTTCATACCAGGAACTGAGGCGTTGTTCGTGACTTCACAAATGGAGTCCACTCATCAGCAGGTATGAAGGGGAAATCATTGGGAGGAAACTTCAAAGCTTCTGGATTATCGAGGTATGGGATGATGTATTTTGAAGTGAGGCGAGACTTGAACTCTCTCCACTTAGCCGCAGCAGATTTTAGGATTGTGTCTTTATGTTCTGAACCAATTGTAAATGGAATCTGACCATAGTAAAGATCCAATGAGTAACATGTACGTTCATCAACAACGACAAAATGGATATAATAGGCAGTTTAATCACTAAAATAAACAAAGTATTTTGTACCTGAATACGTTTCCATATTTTATCTTTCTCTTCTTGTGTTGCTTTTTTCCAAGTTTTATGAGTAATTGGCACTTTCCTTCTCACCAGTACTCCTATATAAGATTGCATTTTACATGCCACCTTCCCATAAGGAGTGCCTCTTTTGTTGAACTGCACAAGCCTCTTGGTAAGACGCTTCCTCTTTTTAACAATGCTCGACATAGTCACTGCATGTCGCCTCAGCAGCTCCAAACCCCCAGTCGGTTCAGGTTTTTTCCTCGAAGACGTCTTCGAAGTGGTTGCATCAGAAGTCTGTGTTGATGTAGTTGACGGAACAGATTTTCTCTTCTTCATCTTCGGTGTTTTTTCCTTAGTCTTTGCCTTACCTGACACAGATCTTGCTTTTGAAGCTGCCATATCTGCACAAACACAAGACACATTAGACGATAAGTACTAATCAAATGAGTACAAGACCAAAAACAGAAAATACCAGTTAGTAAGCATTGAAATAAAATAAAATAAAATAAAACTGCAAACATTTACATATCAACACCAATAAGTGCATAAGTGAAACCCATCATAAAACACTAAATAGGAAACAAACACAGTTCATTGTCATACAAAAGAAATTGGTTACAGTCTAAGAAAGAAACTACAAAATAACCTAAACCAGGTCACATTGGAATCAAATCTAATCTTCAGCAACTATTATACTTTCTTTCCCTTCACGCATGTAATCCGATGATTCCTCAGTCACAATATCTAGTGAATGTAGAGAAGGCATTGCAGTCGAGGAAGGAGGGTGTTCAATGTTGAAGTCATCAACCTCCTCAGAATCTATGTAATATTTTTTTGGGGGTCTCAAGACAACTGACCACCTAATATCTGCAGGGTCATCAATGTAAAACACCTGCTCCACACATTGACCCAAAACAAAAGTGTCATCTAGATGACCTATCCTAGCACATGCAATCCATTGAGAAGAGTTATAATGGAGTAAAATTAATCATAACCTAACTAATTGACCAAAGAAAACCTCATATCAAACAACTAAACTCACCCAATCAAAACAAAACCCCAAATCAGAAGCCCTATCAATCCGGAAGAGGGGGGGTGTTTCTGAACCGAATAGAGAGAGAAATCAATAGAGAGGGAGAGGAGGAGTGATGGATTGACACAGACGTTGGTTTTTGAGAGGGAGTGAGAAGAGTGATTTAGCTGAGAGTGAGTGCGTGGGCTTTCTGAACCGGGTACAGAGAGAAACAACTAATCGATAAAGAGAGAAATCGATTGAGACAAAGAAATTTGGGATTGACACAGGCGCAGGTTTTTGAGTAAGAAGCGAGAGTTAACTGAGAGCAGAGAGTGAGAAGAGAGAGTGAGCTGAGAGTTTAGAGTTTTTGTCTAAGTGTAGAAAGTGGGTTTTTGTGTAAGTGAGATTCTCATGTATAGTTAAATGAACATACTTTTAACAACTAACAAATGAATGAGACAACATATAATGTTCATTTAGTTGTCTCATAGCATCTTTGTACTCTGACTAAAAGAGAGGGAAATAAGCACAATGAGAGGGATTTTTCCCTCTAAAACCAAAGTGTCCAAAACCCCTTCATCCTAAAAAAGAAAAGTAAAAATAAGAGAGGGAATTTTTCCCTCTAGAATAAACTCTAAACTCTAAACACAAATATCAAAAACCCTAAACTCTAAACACAAATACTAAAAACCCTAAACTCTAAACTCTAAACTCTAAATTTACAGTCACACAATGCATGTAAATATTACTGTTGTATGAATATGGTCAACTAAATAGGCATAATTAGAGTTGACCCATGCGATCGAGGCTAAAAAATTATCGAAAATGAGTGAGTTTCGTACCATATCCATATTTCACTATCGTGATCACATCGTATGGCTTGTTTTCTATGGTTTTCATTTCCTTCATATAGTTAGTTTAGAAAGATACACACTTATGTATAACCTAACAAATAAGTTATATGACATTAATAGGCATAACCATGATTCAAACGAGCAACCTGACTAAACTCGATTAAACAAATATTCGACCGTTGGATGTGATCACCGTATTGAAATAAGGTCATGGTACGCAATTCTTGAATTTTTGATAACGTTCGAGTCTTGATCGTATGGATCAATCATAAATAGACGATATTTATCAAAAAGAAAAACGTTTTTAACTACATTCTCGTACTTTATTTTTTCAATCCGTCAACTCTCATACTCTCACAAAGATGTGGTATATGAGATCATGCAAAAAAATTGGGTCATTTATCCCTCAATGAGTTAGCTCTCCATAGGGACGCACAAGCACATACGTTTTTGTTTTATATTCATACAACGGTATTATGAAAAATCTGTTGGGTGATTAAACACAGAGGCTATCTTACACAAAACTTGTTGATTTTTTGGAATGTGAGTGCCAAATGGAGGAAATTTTTTGATCATCCTAAAACATAAGAGTTGTATTTCCACAACAGTGAAATAAAAACTGTTGTTTGTATGTTTTTCTCTTCTAATTTCAGACATCAGTTTTTTCGTAACTATGTTGTTGGATTAAAAACCTATATGTTATCTTCCCCAAAGGTTTATGGTTGCGGAGAATGTGAGCAACAAATCGAGGAAACGATCGGCAGAGCCCTACATGAAAGATTTATAACACAACAGATAATGAAAAAATGTTGTGTGAATCTCTGAAGAGCTTGGTTCACACAACGTATTTTTATTTTCTGTTGTATGATTACAACCCCATATTTCAGTATTCTTATGAGGGGAGGTTGCCGTATTTTTTTGTATGATACGCACAACAAATATGGTCGAAACTGTTGTGCAATATCTTTTGTAAAATCAACTTTCAAATTTTTTATGGGATCACACAATGAACTGCTCTTAAAAACTGTTATGTGATTCATTTTCTCTTGCCACACAACGTTACGCTGTAAAACCGTTGTCTGTGTAGTGTTATCTGATGCACTTATTGGTGTAGTGTACATGCACTAACCAAATACTTGATAAATATTTTTTTGGAAACAAAATATCAATAATTTTAAGTATTATGATGTGATCTTTATAAAACTAGACTGGATTTATAGATAGTTTTTGGTATACTAAACAACTTTGATAGTATTAAGTAAGTGAAACTTGTCTCGTCTAATTTCTTCCTATCTTTATGATCTACTCATTCCTACAAAATCCTCTTTTAATTTCTCACTTTGGTGGTATATGATATAAGAAAACTTCTGTAAAGCAAATATGTTCTTTATTGCATACATTTACACATATGATATAATCTTTTAAACAAACATCATGTACATGCACTGAGACATAAACAAAATTCATAATTGTCATTATCAATGATATTCTGAGATTCAAATCTACGTTATACTTATATGCTTAATCATAGTGAAATAATAAAAAAAAGAGGATCTAAATATGGATTAAATTTTTTTTTTTTTAATCAAAAGGTCAACTCGATTTTATTCAGTAAGCTGAAACAAGATAACACACCCATGAGGGTCGACAATAATAGCTATCTCTTATGACTCTAAAACCAAAACCCAACTAGCTAATAACAAAGCTAGTTACATCAAAGCTTACAAAGCCAAGGATCACCTACCTTTTTCACTGCAGTTTATAGCACATAACATAACAGAAAACGACATGATGTACAAGTTGTAATAAAGGGTTCCAACCACACCACACCGTTACTGCGACCAGATTTAAACTATTGAAGCTCAGCAAAAGTGGCCGGGTTTATTCCACTTCTGCCGAGTTCGATGCAGTACTCGGAGACTCCTGCACATGATTCACCTCTACCAGCATGTCAACCCTAGAGGTAGGAAGAGTATCCACCCCATCAGAGGAGGGTGGATCTGGCTTCTTTGTAGTTGCTCCCTTTTTCACTCGGGCCTTATATTTCTTCTTTTTCACAGGAACAACCTTATCCAGATCAAGTTCTCTTGCTGCCTTGGGGCGATTCTTGCTACCCTTAGGCCTCGTTTGGTTTACAGAAAGAAAAGTAGTTCCTCCTCATTTCCCATAAGAAGGAACTTGAGGGGGAAGTGAGTTTTCATTTCCTGTGTTTAGTAACATAAGGAAATTTAGCAGGAAAGTTGTAATAAAAGGTGTAATTAATGTAATAAAGTTATAGTTGTGAGTAATAAATGCAAGGAATTGAGGAGGGAAGTTGGTTTCTTAGGTTTATGGAATGAACTACTTTCCCTCATTTTCCCTTAATGTAAGAAAGTTGTTCATTTCCTTTGTGCTTACCAAACAAGAGAAATGAATTAACTTTCTTTCCCAATCTCTCAATTCTACCAAACAAACGAGGTCTTAGGTAGGCCAGGTCCCTTCTTCTTCTGTGGGGCCACCGAACCACAATCGCCATATTATCCTCCACAGAAACAGACTTGGATGTAATATAATTTTTTCCCCAGAATTCTACTTAAACAAAACACAGATCATGCAATTCATATGAATATATACATGCTTTGATACCAATTGAAAGTATTAAATGGATCTCAGTAAATTCAATGTGAATACACATTGATATATATCCGTGTCTATTTCTATGAATTCTGCAGTATAACTATCATATTAACATTTAGTAAAATTTTGATTGAATACTTGAGGAACCTGATGAGTCACTCATATTGATCTTCTCCTTAGGGCAACTCTAACAATAGGTCTTATTTAGGGGTGCTATTTTCATTTCAGCACACTACTCGTGAGTGATAGGAGCATAAAATGCGACGTTCTTAATGTTTTTTACCCTCGTTTTTATTTTGCTTTAACCCTTAATGTTGTAGAATAGAGTCATATAGTAGAGTCATGAGTATTTGGTAGAGCTACAAAGAAAATGTGCCAAAACATAGGAAATTTACAGAAAATTGGAACAAGCGGGTTTGAAAAGATAGAAAACCTAGTCAAACTAGGAGTTTTAGAGTTGTTCCGTTTGTTCTGTAAAGCTTAGACTTTGTATTTGATAAATTATTCTTCTCTTATGTGCAGTAGACATGTAAGTGATTGAGAAATGGAAGGAGTTTTAACAATTGGAGCAAAAGACGCTGGCAGGAATTACAAGTGCAAATTGGATGAAAATCCAGTAAGTTTCAGTTTTTTTCTAGGCACATCACCCAACTTTCCAAATTTCTCCAGGATGATTTACAAGACCTGGGAAGGCGAGCCATATATGCATGAAACGCTCTATGAGTCTAGTTTCTACTGCAATTGGAACCGTATCAAAAGTTTCCCTGAGGAGAGAGTTATGCCAGTTACAACACAGAAAGGTCATCTACCGAGAAGATTGACTGGCAGCCTGCCGAAAAGCTTGACTTCCACGGATCCTCCAGGACGACTCACTTAGAATTAGAAGGCAAGCCATATATGCATAGAAAGTTGTGGAAGTCTAGTTTCTACAGAATTTAGAATCACATTAATATTTATTTTTGAGAGGAAGTTATGCCAGTTACAATACAGGAAGGTCACTGTCTGCCGAGAAGAACAACCTACTGCCTACTGAGAGTAATTTCTGTGTTTCTGCACCAAAAAGTCATCTAAATGCATTAAAGGAGAGTTGCTGAGCTAAATGAAGACTAGGGAAGCTTGCAACTGCATTTTGTGAATTGAAGAAAGCTTGTAGCTGCATTTGTGAACTGAAGGAAGCTTGCAGCTGCAATTGTTGACTGAAGGAAGCTTGCAGCTGCATTTGTTGACTAAGGGAAGCTTGCAGCTGCATTTGTGTCTGCCAACTTTTCCCAGCCTCTCCTCTATATAAAGGCACAAATTTCATACAGAAAGTATCACATCTCAAGCACAAATACTAGCCAAAGACTCTAGCCAAAATTCAGAAGTTATAGTCCAGAAAAATACCAAGCCAAAACCACCACCACTTCCAAAACTTCATCTTTTCACCCAAACCTTTTGTCACCAACTGCTGCATCCGAGCTTCACTCTTGAAGGTGTCTTTAAAGTGTGATTCTACCATCATCATGGCTTGTATTTTTCTTCTATATATGATGTTTATGTTATATGTAGCTAGAAACTTCAAATTTCGGTTTTATAAAACTCTTCTATGTATCCGATTGTTTCTGTTTATGTATGATTGGTTTTTACAACTTCTAACACTTTGAATTCGTGCATTAGACAATAGGGCAGTAGTATGTTCATGTATTTTTAGGTTTCCATTCGATTACTTTCATGAATTCGTGCATAAAAATCAAGGTTTACATGAAGCCACGGCCATGGCTCTTGTGTAGGTTGCGATTTCATTCACCATAAGTTATCTAGGATTAAGTTAGGCATTGAGTAAATTTTATTCTAGGTTGCTTAATAATTGGTTACCATAATTCATAGAAACTTGCATGTTAATAAGATGTTGACACCATACTTAGAAGCATGTCTCCGATTTAAGACTTTCGCGCATAATTACTTGTTGTGTTTAATATCTACGCGAAGTGTTTTTGAACCGGCTAGTAAATGTTTAGGATTATACGCGAAGTTAATTCTAAATACATAAGAAGTCTAGAAACAATTAGATAACCGCGAAGACCCTAGTTGAAATCAGAATTGAATGGAGTCTAGAAAATGTGTCATGTGTTGCTGCCGAGTCTTGCATGTGTTCTTGTGTGTTTTTGTGCTATGTTTTTGTGTGAGATGTCGATCACTTGTATATAGTAGTCATAGGTTTAAATTCGGTCAGTAGTAACTTTGGATAAAATCATCTAAAACCTCCCCCCTTATTCTGATGCATGTTAATATGTCTATATGTGTATTTTCGTTAACGCTTTTAATTCGATTGCCCTTCTTGATCCTCGGATAGAACGATCCCTACTAATCATGTACTAACGACGATTTTGCTGGGTATTTAAATTGCTTGTTGTTTAACCCCGGTTACACGACTCGTCAGTGAGTCTTATAAATTTGATCTCCAACCATATAAGGGTGTTATATTCAATATACTTGATTAAATATAGGAATATTTTGGTGTTGTATATTGAAGATAATTGTTGTGGGGCCCAGATTACTATTTGGGTCTTGATATTAGAAAATGGTTAGATATATGACTCGAAATAGAGTCGGGTCTTATAAGACCATCTCCAACCCATAGGGCTATTTGTAGCTCCGGGGCTATATTGTAGCTAGGCCTGGCAACCGTACAGGCTTGTGCGGGTTTTTAGCAGGCCGTGCTCTTAACGGGTCAGCACGTTAAGAACCCGTTTACATTAACGAGTTTCGCGAGCTAAGCCCGATGGGTTTACATGCTACCCTTTGGGACCTGTTAAACTTGAATTTTTTTTTTTTTGTCTAAACCTGTTAAGGTTAATGTTTTAGTCTTTTAGATTTTTATTGGGTCAAGTGGTTATCGGGTTTCACGGGTACCCGTTAAAAAGCACGGCACGCCCGTTTACTATACGGGTTTGTTAACGTGCGTGCTTTTGTGAGCACGTTTAGTAGATGGGCAGGTTTCGTGCGGGCTTTGTCGTGCGAGTTTCGGGTTTGCGGGTTTGATTGCCAGGCCTAATTGTAGCACACTAAATTGGTACTATTCATCGATGTGACATCAACCGTCTCCAAACCTAGTGTGCTACGATATAGCCCTTTAATATATTTTTAATATTTTTTGTGTCTTTTAATTTCTATATTATCATTTAACTACAACTTTACTTATACAATCAAATAAAATGATAAATTTTATCATTTATCACAGGCTTGGTTTACTCGGGTCGGAGGAGGTGCAGGTCCGTACGATTTCAAAATCAGATCGCCATATTGATGTTGAGATCGTGAATGCCCCGAGAATAGCTTTATGGCGTCTCACAGGTTTCCATGGTTATGCAGCAACAGGAGAACGAGAAAAATCCTGGCAACTGCTTCGTGATTTGACAGAGGCAAGTTCCCTCCCATGGCTTGTAATCGGCGACTTCAACGAGATATTGAATGATAGTGAACAAATTGACGGTGCCAGGCGGCCGGAGCTGTAGATGAGGGGCTTTAGGAATGCGCTCGGGTATGGCGAGTTGCTGGACCTGGGCTACCACGGGGTCATGGCGACGTGGGGGAATTCAGAAACTCTCCTGCGTTTAGATCGTGCAGTATGTACAATGTCCTGGTTTGATATTTTTTTCCATGCCAAATTTTTCCATCTTCCTCCTTTGGACAGTGATCATGTTCTGATATTATTGAGAGCAAGTACAGCTCCGATTCAGGCTCATGCAAAGGTCCATAGGTTTCAGTTTGAGGCTTTTTGGCTGGAGCATATAGAGTGTGATAAAGTAGTGAAAGAAACATGGCAGGAAGAGACTCATGGAGTTCCAATGTATCAGGTGGTCACAAAAATTTTGAAAGTTCGTCTTCGCTTGGATAAGTGGCAGAGGGAGGTATTCAGAGGTCGACAAGTTAAAATGATGGCTATCAGAAATCGTTTGAAGGAGCTTATGGGCTACTCAATTACTCCAGAGAGACAGGCTGAGAAGGTTGAGTTGTTTGGGAACCTTCAGAATTTGTTTCTCCAGGAGGAGATTTTCTGGAAGCAACGGTCAAAAGTGAAATGGCTTAAGGAAGGGAATCGAAATACTAGTTATTTCCATCAGCAAGCTAAGGTGACGAAACGTCGAAATTCTTTGAAGGTGCTTTTCGATACTGATGGTGTTTGGCACGAACATATTCCGGGAACGAAAAAGATTATTACAGACTACTTTGGAAAAATGTTTGAAGCCTCGCAAGTGAACACGAAAGCTCTTACTCAAACCCTAGCAACGATTACTCCTTATGTGTCGGAAGAGATGAATCCGCAACTGTGTAGTGTGTATACCAGTGAGGAGATCAAACAAGTTGTCTTTCAGATGTACCCGACTAAAGCTCCAGGGCCTAATAGAACGCCTCCGTTGTTTTTTCAACATTATTGGGAGTTAATTGGTGGGGAAGTAGTGGCTGTAGTACATAATTTTTTTGACTCGGGACAATTCTTAAACAAATTAACTTTACTCACATCTGTTTAATCCCCAAAGTGGCTCATCCGGAGAGTATGGCAGATCTTCGACCTATTGCTCTGTGTAATGTGATATAAAATTTGCTCTAAGGTTTTGGCGAATCGTCTGAAGGTAATTCTCCCAGCTATTATACCTCCTTTTCAAAGTGCTTTTGTGCCTGGACGGTTGATAACGAATAATATTCTTGTTGCTAATGAAATTACACATTTTGTGCATAATAAGAGATCGGGAAAGGGCTTTATGTCCCTGAAAGTTGATTTGAGTAAAGCTTATGATCGTATGGAATAGTCTTTTTTGGAGCGGGTAATGTATCGTTTTGGTTTCAGTTCCCGTTGGATTCAGATTGTGATGCAGTGTGTATCTACAGTGTGTTATTCATTTTTAATTAGGGGGAAAGCTCGAGGCTACTTGAAACAGGCTAGAGGCTTACGCCAAGGAGACCCGTTGTCACCCTACTTATTTCTACTTGGTGCAGAAGGTTTCTCAGCTCTTCTGAGGCAAAGGATGCAGACAGGTGAGCTACCGGGCATAACGATCTGTGAGGGTGCCCTGCCAGTGAACCATCTTTTATTTGCTTATGACAGTATGCTTTACGGTGAGGCTTCACTTGCTACTGGACATGTAATACAGGAGGTGCTTGATGTTTACAGCAAAGCTTCTGGTCAAATGGTGAATTTTGACAAGAGCTCGATGGTTTTGTGATAGTGTGTCTGACGAGATGAGAATACTTCTGTCGACTGTGTTGAATGTTCCATCAGTGGAGGCACATGAGAAATATTTGGGTTTACCAACGCATGTGGGAAGGAAGAAATCAGAGATGTTTCAGTATATTAAAGAATGCTTAGAGTCCAAACTTGAAGCTTGGCAAGGTAAATTACTGAGTGGGGCAGGGAAATATATTTTGATCAGTGTAGTGGCTCAGGCTCTTCCAAGCTATGCAATGAGCGTCTTCAGGCTTACGAAGAACTTCTGTGAGGATGTGGAGCAGTAATGTGCTAGATTCTGGTGGGGGAGTACCTTGGATAAGAAGAAAACTCATTGGAAGAGATAAAATATTCTTTGTAATCCGAAAGAATCTGGGGGCTTGGGATTTCACAGCCTGTCAAATTTTAATTTGGCGTTACTCTCGAAACAAAATTGGCGGGTGATCGCTAAGCCCTCTTCGCTGATTGCCTCTATTTATAACTCAAAATATTATCCAGATTGTTCTTTCTGGGAAGCAAAGGAACACAAGTCTCCTTCCTTTTCTTGGAGAAGTATTTTTGGGGCGAGGGAGGCAATTAAAGAAAATATTTATTGGCAGGTTGGTGATGGTTAGCAGATACAGAATTTTGTGGATAGTTGGATACCAGGTTCAGCAAAGGGCAGCCCAGAGATGGTGATACCTACAACTGAGTCGGTGTCCAGAGTTAGTGATTTTCTACGAGGATATGGTGTCTGGGATATTGCCAAAGTCCAAAGATGTTTTTCGGAGATAGATGCTTCTATGATTTTGAGTATACCTCTCACCTCAGGTCCCAGCAGAGATCGACTTTGTTGGAAGCTAGCATCAGATGGAAAATTCTCAGTGAAGATAGCCTATCGGTATGTTTTTTTTAATTCTTCCAGTTACCATCCTATTCATCCAACAATTAGTCCGACTTTTTGGAAAAAATTGTGGAAGACTAATATTCCAAATAAGGCAAAAGTGCATGGATGGAGAGTGTGCATAGATATTCTTCCATCTCTGGGAAGCTTATTGTCCAAGAGAGTAATGGTAGAAGGTACTCATTGAGTGTTATGTGGCATAATGGGGGAATCAGCTCTACATTTGAGCAGAGATTGTGCATTCATGAAAGAGGTAATTTGATCTCATCCTAATCTTAGTACTGTTCGCTACCGTTGGAGTAGTGTGCATGATTCTGCTATCTATTGGCTGGGCTATTGTGCTAGTGAACTAAGTTTACCTCATTTTAGAGAACTTCTCTTCATGCTATGGTCAGTTTGGAAGGAGATAAATGAGAGAGTATGGGATAACAAGTCGATGACAGCTTTGGATGTTTGCTCTCAACTTGCGGCTCATCTAAGACAGTTCAGAATTCATAACATGGCAGTGCCTAAGCAGGTTTTGGGGAGAGATTATGTGAAATGGAAACCTCCATCTCTGGGACTTTTTAAGATCAATGTGAATGGTGCTTATTCTCCTCTTAGTCGTAAAGGGGGATGAAGTTTTATTATTCGGGATCATTTAAGCAACATGTTGGCAGGAGGTGCCGGACCGGCAGCAGTTTTGGTATCGGCAGAACATGCCGAACTGGTGGCATGTAGCAAGGCAGTGACCTTTGCAGAGAATCAGGGTTTTGCTCCTGCAATTCTGGAAACTGATGCATTGGAAGTGAAGCGTCAACTGAAGATGATAAATGTTCCTAATACCTCAAGATTGGGGAGAATTTATGATGATCTGAAGACACAGATTCACAGTGATGGGAATTGGATGGTGTCTCATACTCATCGCCAGGGTAACAAGGCTGCTCACTGTCTGGCAGCCAATGCTTGTTCCTTAGAAATGGATGAATTTTATTTTTCCACCCCATCTTTTCTTGGCGCTGTTATTATAGCAGAATATTGTAATGTGTAAACTCTTTTATTTTCATTAATAAATTTTTGTCAACTGATTAAAAAAAAATGATAAATTTAAACAAATATATTATGATATAGTAAAACTTAAATTCTTATTCATGATAAATTAAAATTACATGAAAACATAACTAATAATTTAAATTACACAAAATATAATTAAATGGCTATAAAATATTAGTACTCATGATCACTTGATGGATCGGTTGACATCTTCGGGTAATAGTCATTTGATGTTGGCGGGAATAACTCACGTTGCCTAAATTTTTACATAATTTTCTTTTTCTTTCCGTCATAATACTCCTTACTTGTTGGAGTAAATTGGTGGTTTGCATCGCTATGATTGCCTCTTGACCTCTTCTCTAGTATGTTCTATTTGCTCCTCCTTTTTTTTTTTTTTTCTTTCTCTCTAAGCGTCCTTTCCTCTTAGGCCTTCATCATAGATTCTCTTATACCACGTATGTTTTCGGCAATTTCCAACCCGACTTTTGCTTCCGCGTCCTTATTTTTGGTGAGTTGTTTTCTTGCCGCATTTCTTCCAATTGGGGAAAAATAAAATTTGTAGTTGGAATTGTAGTTGGAGTTGCCATTGAAGATGAAGTCGGCAATAGAGTAGTTGGGGTTTCTCATCATCTTCATCCAAAGAAATTGAGGAAGGATCTTGTATCGTTGGTGCGTCAAAAACTTCATTTGGTTTGAATGCCACTCAATGATTATATCGGTAGTGTTATTGTGTATTTATAGAGTTATTATACTAAGACGGTGTATTGTATTTAGATTTGCATAGTATTTTAAAGATTATTATGAATTATAGAAGTTTAGGGGTATTCAATTGGGATTTATAAAAGAAGATTTTAAATCCACTAAAGTTTGAGGGTATTCAATGATGACTTCAATTAACTTTTAAAAAATCTATAGAACTTTAAAGGTATTCAAAAACTTTACGAATTTTAAAAGATTCATTAAATGATGGATTTACATAGATTGTTTAGTGTAAATTGTAAAGAAAACAAGACTCCATCAATCCAACTTCTAGACTCAAAATTTCCGTGGATTTTTTCTTTTTTCTTTTCATTACTCTCTCTCTCTCTCTCTCTCTCTCTCTCTCTCTCTCTCTCTCTCTCTCTCTCTCTCTCTCTCCAAACGGCTCCATTACTCCAAACGGGTCTCCCTCCCTCCCTCCCTCCATTACTCCAAACG
Source organism: Potentilla sterilis (assembly GCA_963682095.1). Lineage (NCBI taxonomy): Eukaryota > Viridiplantae > Streptophyta > Magnoliopsida > Rosales > Rosaceae > Potentilla > Potentilla sterilis. The sequence goes on from OY821754.1 coordinate 12,563,303, forward strand.
GCTCAATTACTCCAAACGGGTAGCAATTTTCTCATACATATTTTATAATAAGAGTAGCTATACAAGTTGATGGTAATAGAAGAGTACAACGAGCACATGACGATGACCCCAACTATGTTCCTCACGGCCGCATATATAGGAAAACCCACACCTTTCATAACTTTTCGGCACCAACTCGATGTAATATCAATTTTTATCCACCAACCTCGATCTCTTTTTCTCCCTCCCTCATCTCGTCATTTCTGTGGATTTATAATTTTTTTCTTTTCATCATTTTTATCCTTACACTTCTTCCTTCCCCATAATATACATGTCTAGTTTGATACACATATAAAACTAGTTAACTTGGAAAGATTCCATGTTAATTTTTTGTTTATCTACTTATGTATACATGTTTATGTTGATGAAGTGATTAATGATAAAAAGTTTGTCAAAATCTATGAGAATCCATAAAAGTTGTATTTTTTGTTTTCACAAATCCTTAAAAGTTTCTCTTATAAATCTACGGAAATCTATAAAATTTTATAAGTTTGTATAAATCTAAGAACTTTTTATGAATCCATCACTTTAAAAAAGTCTGCATAAATCTGAATACAATACACCCCCCTAAAAAGAAAAATACAAGTTTAGTCCAAAATTATTATTGTTGCATATTATTTCACAATAAAAAAAACTCAATTTTTTTTCAAATAACAAAAAATACAAGAATTTTGTATTTCCCTAAAATAAAAATAAAATTTTAATCCAAAAGTTTGCCACATGGCAAACATAGATTTAATTTCAACTGGGAACGTACCCACGTGTGCTAGTGTCTATTGTGCTACTTCTTACACTATTGTAGCACACTAGCACAATAACTCATGGGTTGGAGACTAAGCACATGTTTGGTACAAGAGATTAGCTGGTATTACACTAAAATGTACAAAGTAGTGTGAGATATGTTTGTGTGAGGGAGTATTAAAATAAATGGTACTAATTAAGACCTGTTTTCAGTGGCGGAACTAGACCATGAATAATGAAGGGGCCAAAAAGAAGCACAATTTTTTTTTTTGGGGTTTGGAACCCAGCTACGCCGGGAGGCTCATCCCCACGCCTATTTCATTAGTTGCATATGTAAAGTACAATTGGAAAGAGAGGGGGGCGATTTGAAGCCCAAACTCCGTCTACAAAATCAAAAATACATCTAATAGTAAACATAAAAATTACTTGAATTGAACTCTACGCTCTTTCAAATAGATAAAGTCTTCAAGTATACAATCAGAATCAAAGCTCTTAGAAATCTCCCTCTCAATGTAGACAGTCATATTATCTGCCAAAAAGTCATCCTCCATTCGACTTCGAAGCCTTGTTTTAATGATCTTCATTGCCGAAAATGCTCTTTCACCAGTAGCCGTAGACACAGGGAGAGTTAATATAAGTCGAATCAATCTATCAATAAGGTAATACCTACTTGCCCTCTCAGTCTCCACTAGCCTCCGACATAGTTTTGGAATTGATGACAATGATTGCAATTCAGGATGGCTGTGCACATCAACCTCAAATGACCTCAATTGGTATCTCAAATTAACTTTCTCTTGACAAGTAAAATCAACAGGATAGTACTTCTCAACTAGCATACAGATGGAATCAATATTGAATGATTTGTATGTATTTTTGGGATCCAAAGCACTACTGAGAGTTAAGAGTTCCATAGTAGACTAACCAAACCTACAATTCAGCTCCTGCAATTGAACATCAATAGCAGCAAGAAATATATCAGCATGAAAATGATGCTCAATTGTCACATCTCTTTTGCGCCGACGACTTCGACCTTCAAAATAAGGAGCACTCAAGTCAGGTACATCCATTTCAAATTTATTACAAAATGAAATGACTTTCTCAAGAAAACTTTCCCAGCCATCTTCTCTAAACTTTTGGATCAATGCCTTTGTATCCGAGACCAAATGCATAGCATTCAAAATGTCTTGGTTTTTCTTTTGCAAAGCTTGACAAAGATCATTTGTGATGCCCATGATCTCCTTCATCAAATGTAGAATGAAAATAAACTCAAATGAATTAACCATTTTGCAAGCAGCATTAGCATCACCCCACTGGGAATAATTGGAACTTTCTTTCTCAATTTTTTCAAGCACTGCAATTGTTGGGCCATATAACCTCACTAGGCTGCATAGAGATTGGAAGTGTGAACTCCATCGAGTATCTCCAGGCCTTTTCAAAGTGCCTAACTGGTTTGCTCCTTTTCCACTTTCAAGTTCATCAATAGATAACAAGTATTCAATTTCTTCCATTTGAGCATCTTGCAACTGATCATGACGTTTACTAGAAGAACCAACCACATTAATAACAAAACTCAAATGAGTGAAAAATTGATGGACTGGAATTACCTCCCTTGAAGCAGCAACTAAAGCCAATTGCAACCTATGTGCAAAGCAATGCACATAGTATGCATATGGACAATCATTAATAAATAATGCTTGCAGCCCTTTCCACTCGCCACACATATTGCTGGCTCCATCATACCCTTGTCCGCGAATATTCTGAACATCAAGTGAATGCTGGGAGAGAATGGCACATATTTCATCCTTTAGAGTTCTAGCTGCAGTGTCTGGAACATGAGAAACACCAAAGAAACGCTCTTGTATAAAACCTTCTTTATCGACAAATCTCAATACAAGAGCCATTTGTTCTCTTTTAGATTCGTCTCGTGCCTCATCGACAATAATACAGAATTTAGAATCACCTACTTCCTCTCTGATCTTGCTCCGTACTTTGCTTGCAATGACTTGTAGAAGCTCCTTTTGGATAAGCGGTGATGTATACTTAGCAGATTTAGGAGCATTATCCAAAACAGTTTGAGCAACTTTTTCATTATATGAAGCCAAAAGCTTAATTAGCTCAATAAAATTACCTTGATTATGTGACTCATGAGTTTCATCATGACCCCTGACAGCACATCCCTGAGTTGAAAGAAAATGAATTGCATCAACAGAAGTCTTCACTCGCAATCAGTTATTTAGAATCTGCTCACGACTTTGTGCATTGATCACTTTGTCTATGTGCTTTGATTGATTCAACAAGTCCTCACAAGCTTGCACTGCTTTGTTATGAGGTGAGGAAGAATCATCTCCAATATGATTCAAAAAACTACAGCGATTTCCATCATTCACTTTCTTCCAATTTCTGAATCGTTTAACACTAAATACATCCCAACCAGGTCGGCCAACAGCTTTCATAGTAAATAGATAACATAGTAAACAGTATGCAGCATCTACAGAAGGAGAATACTCAAGCCAAGAAGAAAATTTTGTGTACCAGGACTCTTGAAAGCGACGGGGATGCTTCTTTCCAGACTTGGGATATTCGGTAAGGCGAATCTGATATGGGCCTAGTTTCAAATAAGCTCGTCTAATCTCATCACGCTTGTTGGGTGGATAGTCCCAAATCTTTGGACGTTTCCCTGGATCCCGTTCAATATTAGAAATATCAACTTCATTGACATCAGTCACATCACATACAACAATTTCAGTGTTTGGAGGATTCGTAAGAGGCTCGGCGGAAGTATTGACACCAGAAGTTAAGTTGGTACCATTTGCAGTATCATCAGACTCATCAGATTCTTTTCTTTTGAAGAATGAATGAATTGTTTTCAGCTTACGCTGCTTACTCATGAGCCTACAGGTTTCAAAGCAAACAAAGTAAAATAAGAATTGTCGGGTAGCCGCCAGCAAATACAGTAGATCATAGTCTCATAGATGATTAGATGAACAATAGATCATAGATGAGTAGATGTATAATGTATTGAAAAACAAACCCCAAAATTTCCGGTGACCCAAGAAGCGAAGACCTTGATTCGGAATTACTGCTATCGACAAAACCCAGAACTGTAGAACACAATTTGATCAATTGATAGCAGAGGAAGAACCATATAAGTGCAGAGCAAGTGAGCAACATAATCCAATTCATTCTGTATTTAAAATTAGAGAGGATGAATTAGATTATGCTGCTCACTTACTATTTGGAGCTATCGAGGTTGTTGGAGAAGACGAAGAGGTCTTCTCACTGCTCTTAGAAAGTGTGAGAAGATAAACAGAAAAGAGAGAATAAAGATGGAGGCGTGGGTGTAAACATAGATTATAGTTATGGCTATAATAAAATATATATTATTAAGACTGAATATTTATTGAGGGGGCCAAAGTAAAGGATTAGAGATTAATTATAGTATAATTATATGTCTTTTTACCTAAAATTTAAAATGTTGCGGGGGCCACAGCCCTTTCTGGCCCCTGAAGTGTTCCGCCCCTGCCTGTTTTTTCTTTCAACCTCCTTAGGTAGTGTTATTGTGGGTACTCATTTTTGAGACCCCAAGTTAACACCACATCTCTCCTCCTTTCTCTCTCTATCTCTCCTCCTTTCTCCTTACTCCTTAGGTAGTTTTATGTAGTACTGTCTCACTAAACATGGTACAAATTAGTATTGGGTAAGCCTACTCAAGTGAGGGTATGCCAAATATTGATAATAGAGTGACTCACAATAATTTTAAGTACCAAACGTGCACTAAGTGTGCTACATTTTAGCAATTGTAGCACACTAACCCATGAATTGGAGATGAACTAATTATACGACCAGCTCCTATATTGTGCCGTTGGAGATAAATGAATTTTTAGTCCAGTCGTGGATTTTAAGTCCATTATTGAGGAGCCTAATTAACCCTCTTCTTGATGTTTTTCTTTTTAGTCTCCCTCTTATTTTAAAAATACACGTATCACGTAATGATCCGCTTCAAAGTCCAAGGAAAGAAGGGACTCTTCTGCTGGAAGCTAAAAGGACAAAACAAAAGGTTTTATTAAACAAAACAAAAACTCAATCTTTGGTTTCCGGTTGAGAACTTCAAGAAGAAGTTGCTCCTTTCGTTTCCGGTTCCAAACTACGAGACGACGCCGTTTGGAGCTTCGAAGTCCTGCCGTGCTCTTCAAACACCGTTTTTTCAATCCTTAACAAGGTCTGGTGATGATTGGTGTTTATTGTTATTCCAAAAAGTTTGATTTTTGTTGTTGTTCATCTTCCAATGATTCAAATGCTTTAGGATCTTCCGAAAAGTTTGTTGTTTTTTAGTAGATTTTGTGTCCTGTAAACTAGGGTTTAGGGCTTTACAAAGGATGAACTTGTTCGGTTTGTTCAAACGTAGTAGTCTTTAGTGAAAAGATGCTTCTTTATGGACAACGACTGCCCTCTGAATTCTCTGTTCTGTGTTACTTTTGTTGCATGAGTTTTTCTATGGCAGTGTTTATCATGGGAAATCTTTACTGGATCGGTTTAAGAGTATAATTCTGAAGATTTGAATACTTGTTGATGTGATATATTTATGTATCTGCTCAGTTATGCGTGCTGTTGCTGGTTTCATGATGCACAACTGGGTTAGAAAACAAATGTAAATGACTAAATGCTTTGAGCACAATCAGGGGATTGGATTTTAGATTTAGTCCCTTCCGATAAATTAGTCGAGTTTTTGAAGCATAGTAAGTTTTACTTCTGCAAAAAGAAGAATAATAGGACTAGATACCACCATTTCCTCCTCTGGCCTTTAGATAATGCTTAAATATTCCTAGTTACTCGGATAATGCTTTGATACAAAAGAACATAAGATGATATTGTGCAAGTTCCAACTTATCGAAACTAACAAGGACAAATGATTGCAGTTAAACTACCTAATTGATACTTCGGTTGATGCCCTGTCACAACAGTTAATTTATACGCTGCAATACCCAGATCATGTCTGATAAAGGAAAAGTGCACCCAGATTGCTGAAATGCATCCAACCATGAATGCAGCGAATATTGCTTCAATCAGGTTATTCTTTAAAAATTTCTTGATCCTCTTTTGACAGTTTATCAATTGAAAGAACCTTGTATCATTCTTTGATAGGATATCATAGACAAGTATTTCTTGTACTTCACGTTTAATTGTGAATAATATCATGATTTACAAAAACTGCTTTGATTACAAATTGAATGAAACTTCAGAGGTTATAGATTTGATTGATTATTGCAACTTGAGTTGTTAATCTTGTAATTAGGGGGCATGACGATGAAATATTTCTTTCTTTATTTATGTTATATGTTTACTTTTTCTCCTTTTATATGAGATCTTTATCTTTTTTCCTCAACTCTTCCTGTTGTATTAAGAGTATATTGTGCCTCTATAATCTGCTCCTAGTTACTTGGATAATGTTTTGTCTATTATAAAAAAAACAGAAGATGATATCTTGCAAGTTTGAACTGAAACTAACAAGAACAAATGCTTGCATTTGAACTACCTCATTGATACTCTATACTTTGGTTGGTTTCTTGCCACTACGGTTAATTTTTACACTGCCAGTGAATACAAGCTAAAAGTTTTATGGATAGCTATGCTGTAATCATATAAGTAGGGTTTAGTTGATCCTTTCCATATGTTGAACACCGGTTGGTGGCATTTCTTTGTCTCTTTTCTTGGATTGTTATTTCTGCATTAACAGGGCTACAAGGGCAGCCCCTAACTAAATGTATTTAGCTACTCGTAGTTTGAGAAAACAGCATGAATGTCATGTGCATAATTAATTACAAAAGACTAAGAACTGAGAAGGAATGGAAGATGGCAATGATGAACGGCAGCAGCTCCTTGACATCACCAGGAGAAGTTGACGGCAGAAAGATGGATGATGAATATCTCAGCAGAAAGCTTTGTGAAGAGTTGGTGTTTTCCTAGGCTTTTGGCAACTAAAATAGTAGGATTCTGGATGGATTACAAACTAAGTCTCAATGGCTTCTCTAAGACAGCCTTACAAGAGTTTCCTAGGCATCAAACTACTGATTTCTAGCCATTAGTATTGAGGAAATATAATGCAGAAAGATCTAGCAAAACCTCCTAAAAAATCTGTCACACTTGGCCGAAATTCTTCTTTCCGTTTCTCTTCTGGATTGAGTTCTCCACATCATCTTTGACCAACTTCATGAATTTCTTTCGACGTGAATTTCCTCTGAGATATTCTTCATATATTGAGATTCAAAATCGTGCAAAGACCTTCTAAAAAGAATACTGACACGTTGCCCAAAATCAGTCACGAAGTTGCCTTTTGAAAAACATTGTCAGAATTTCCAGCATTTCCTTATTTTCTGCCTAAATTAGGAGCTTCATAACTGGATCATTCCACCACCGAATTGGATGATTCTTGTTTCTAAATTGATGTACACGTTCCCAACTTCATATCTGGGCAGCCATCATGATGAATTCATCCTTTTAAGACAACGGAATTAGCCCTTGAAAACCGGAGAAAAATGGACAGAAAACTGATACTTCTCGAGATGCCTGCTTTGCAATTACTTTCTGACTTCATCCTTGATTCTTTGGGGAAGGTCTTTGGCTGGATTTGTAGTGTGACGTACAGTCTTTAATAGCATATAGGAAGAAGCTGCATCGCTCAACTGTCAAAAGAGTCTCCAAAAGTACAAGAAAGTAAGGATTCCAAACAGTTTTGTGAATGTCTTCTCGGAACTGTTTTTCGAAGGATCAAATTCTTCGACTTCTGCTTTATTAAATGCTCATGCTTTGTCTTCTGCATCTACATTTCATGGTTGATGGCTAAGTTGTCCCATTTAAGCTCTTCTTCTTTCTTGGCGACTTAACAAATTACCTAAGACAATAAGAAAGTTAGTTTGTTCTTTTAAGGAGAATATCTAAGTAAAAGTGTATGGATTTAGACTATTATTATGTCGCATATTATGCTCCTATCAATTTCCAAACTTCTCACTTATACCGCTGACTCTTGTGCTAAGTAGGTAGCCGTGAACTTAGAGGTTTGAAATACTTATGCAGCCTTCATTTACTTTCCATTCTTTGCGCTCTTTTACATTAGGTGTGGTGTTTCATATTCTCTTCTTTCAAATACATTAATTGTATCAGTAAAATATCTTTTTATCATTTATTTGTATGTTCGTGCAAGTGTAACAATATTACAGGAACAGAGATGAGTCCAGGGGTTAAAGCTTGTGTAAAATGCACTGAGAAGTGTTTTCTGGTTCATGGTATCAAGAGAGATGCTTCTTATGATGAAAGAGATTGTCACTTGTAAGTTGTAACCATGCCATCTCAATGCAGGAATTGCCTTGTAAGTGTTGCTCATGCTGTGTCTTTGGCTGATCAATTTACTTCCATTTAAGGTTCACAGGGGCTGCGATGGAACGTTGCAATCTCGAACATGTATGGGTCATTTGGTTTACATCATGGATGAACTGCTTTTTCATCAGATAACAACCTACTACTATGATATATTCTAGTCTTCACTTACATTAGAGGTTCACATTTTGCTGGTAAAATCCTTGATAACTGTGGGTGTGAAGCAAATTCTTTTCAGACTGAGCAGAAGAAAAGAAAAAGGTGTATGCAACAAAGTGAAGATACCATCACTACTATTGCTAAAGCAACAAAAACATTCCGAACTGGTTGATTGATGAAGCAAGTTGCATGCAACACTTTGTTATCATGTTGTTTATTGAGGGTACAGTGTTTGGGTGAGCATTATATCGCTTAGGCTCTGTATCTTTATTTGTTTGTTATGTCTTCTACAGTCATGGAAATTGGACATGAGGTGAAGAGATTCAAGAGATCAAAGTGTCACGTCCCGCTTCTTGCGGGAGTGTCACTCGTGGGCGTGCTGGTGGGGAAGCTCCAGGCGGGTGCGTGTGGGGAGTCCCTTCGGAGTCAAGGCAGGCTGACCCGGTTAAGTTTGGGGAGCTTGTCGCTAGTCTGGGACTTGACGTTGATGGAGGGATTGGGCATCCCTACACACACTGGTCGGGGTCTGGAGCCGATCCCCTGATGAGCCCGAGACAGGACGAAACTAGTACGTCGCACGGTCGATATGGCTGGATTCCAGAGGCTGGGAGCGCCGCATAGGCCAAGTGTGGCAGCCAAAAGGCTAGGCCCGTGACAGAAGGCTACCATCCCGCTTGTGTTGTCATGATGCAAGACCCCTGTTTTGTTAAGCTTCTTTTACATGTTTGTTTACTCATTTTCTTTTTAAACAAAAGAGAAGATGGACATTTGGCTTTGATTCTTTATAAACTATTTCTGATGTTTGCAGAAATTAATATAAAATTTTGCCCAATAATATATCTTTGAAGATGGGAGCCGTCGTGTTAACCTCCAGAGTCCAAATGGGAGTACTTGGCCTGTTGCTCCATCACCAACAAAGAAGATGAAATAATCCGCTACCGAAGAGGAGTTCCAAGAAAACACGATCACAGTTGGTTTATCAAGTCTGTCCTCCTCTGTGATGAGGATACTGCAGAGAAGAAGTTGCAAGAATCTGCTACCAGGGTTGGAAAAAATGACAATGGCCGGGCTGCAAGCCTGCAAGTAGGAGGGGATACTTTTGATACGATAAAGCAGCAGCCTGAAGTAACGTTCTTAGTTCACATAATCCAAGCTATTTAAGCTCCATTTGGACAACTTTTTACCCAGAACATGAAATAACAAAGATTTCTGTAGGTTCAACATTTCTATTTGGAAGATCTAGTATTTGCATTATTGGTGTTTTGGAACCTGAAACACGTTGAATGAAACCTATTCGTATATCTCCCTTTGCGGGTTAAATTTGCTGGAAACAGAAATAGTCCCTGAATTACACGTTGATAATTAATTGCAGCTCCTGCAACCACCTTGGCATAAAAATAAGCAATTTTCCAAGAGGAAATAAAAATATTCAAAAAACAATTCCGAAAGATAGACCAAAAAGAAATATTAGACACTGGAAAATCGTGAATATAGCAAAGGGTGAACCACAGGGGTAGAATAGGTTTTTCGCTACTGACTTGCCTGAAAACTCTGAGCTTTGTACGAACAACGTTAACTACTCTACATAGCAAAGCAAGAAAAAAGCTTTGGAAAGTTTTCTTCCTCATTGCCGTTTCTGTACCTTATCCTCTCTACCATTAAACCCTAAGCCTCTATTTTTCCTCGGCCTCTTCCTCCCTAAGTGTTTTCTTGGAAATTGCAGGTAAAACCCGATTTTGCTACTACTTGAGAAAAACCCATCTCAGAGCTTGTATGTTCTAAATGTACCTATCTTTTGATATTTCATTTTGTCATAAATGTACCTATCTTCTTCCTAGTTTGTGTTTTTCTTGGTGAGTAAATATCAACAGGGCATGCTCTGTTACATTAATTTTCCTTTGGATTTAGATAGCAAATTATGTGTCTATTCATTGTCCTTCTTTTGATGTACCAGATTCACCATTTATTGATTTTCTTTGTTTCCATATAGAAAAAAAATTGGGGAATGAAATCTTCTTTTATCCTGCCTCCCTTGCTTGTGTATAAAATATATTGCTTTTGAATTTGACTGTCATGCTATCAGTTGGATGGTTTTATGGTACTTAGGTTTTCGTTTATGTTTTTGTGTACCGTTAAGAGAACAATTTCAGGTCCGGCTCCTATGGAAGAAGAAAGTAGCCACAATGACCCCTTGCAATTGCTGTCCTCTAATTCTGGTGGAAGTCGTACCCTTGATGTGTTTCTCGCTGCAGAAAATGATAGCAACCAAGGGAGGAGTGTGAACCAAACTGATGCACTTGCATTACCTTGTATACTTCAACCATCAAAGCCTGCTCAAAGCTGTGTCGACTTTCTAGCAGGAAGCTCAATTTGTCTGCCAAAGTCTGAGGTTTGGCTTAAGTTCTTGTTTTTCTTTCATGACCTTTTTTTTTTTTTTTTTTCACTGAAAGAACTGCTTCCTCAATCTGTAGAGGTAATAATTCGCATGCATGAAGTTGCTCATTGGAAAGGGTTTTCTTAATGTCTTGTAAATGTTTTGTTTTCATTTTGTAATTCTTACTGATGCCTTCAATCTGAATATTTTGAATTAATTAACAAATAAGTTACTGACTTAGAGGTTAGAGGTCGAGTCGGCACATGAAACAGAATTAGAGTTTGATGCGCAATACGTTCACTGTCATATATATCAAGCCTATTGATAGGTAAAATGTGGGCTATATTTACAGAATCACAAGAGTATGTACTAGAAAAAATTGGAATACTAGAACCAAAGTCATCATATAGATGAATTATGCCGCCGCAGATCTCATGCAGTTTTTCAATATGATGTGGAGGTTCAGTGTTGAAATTAGGCTCAATTTATGTCTGCATTTTCATGACTGGTAATGTTTGAAATTGTAGGGGGTTCAAGAATCTATTCTGGATGATGTCATTGACCATGATTTATGTGTGCGCCATCTGCTAGCTACTAACTGAAGTCTAATTTTGTCTCTGGACATCCTTGGTTTATCTTTTCAGGATTCAAGTGAAAGCATATTGGATGGTGAAACAATTTCTCGACCTTTGATGTTCAGCAAGGTATAATTTCACTATGCTGGATCAAATTATAAGTGAGGCAAAGTGTTCACACTGTAATGTTTCCCAATCTTAATTCGGTCTCTTATCTTTGACACTTGACAGGGATTTGGTCAGGACTATTTACACCAGCAGCTGAGTGAAACTCTTCCAAAGAGAAGCTTGACTACTAAAGGCACAACCATTGTTGTTGCTCATAAAGGCGATCACTTTCTATTTGCAGTTGACTCCAGAGAGTCTTTTGAACATCAAACCATCCTCTTTCTATTAAATGAAGAACTTCATAAGCAAATATGGCTTGCTGGTCGTAAAGTATTTGTGATTTATGCTGGCGATTGCAGTATTGGCAAAGCGTGTTTTGATTATCTGCAAGATAAGGATGAGGAGGAGGATACTCTCGAGGAAGTTGTAAAGACAGCAGGAAGATTTAGTTATAATGATCCCCACGATATTGATGCAAAAACTGATGTACTTATTGGTGGTTGGCTCGAAGACGGGGTGAGTTATTTATACACAAAGATCATTTCAATATGTATTTACTTTTTTAAGTTTAAACTGCATATACATGGAGTGTTTTGAGATACTAATTTCATCTGTTTTGTTGCAGCGTGGAGAGATGTTTAAACTCTCTGTAAAATTTAGTGACACAAAGCTCGAATATGCCACAACTTTGAAATCCCTTAAGTTAGCTGAAAGAGATGCCAATGCTGATTGGTATCATACTGCCATCGGCTCCGGTGCGAAGTTTATTAGAAATCGTTTAAGGGATGATATGGAACCTCATCATAGCTTGGATGAGAGAAAGACCATTGTGTGTCATTTAATGACACTTAGTGCGACTAGAGACCCTAATACAGGTGGGTATGTTAAGGTGGGCCACCTTCAGAGAGGAATACCAGCTTTGGATTGTCAGCAGCAATCAACCAGGGAATGCCTCATTGAGCATTTCGAGATTGTAAAAGGGAGAAGCTTACACTCGATATTCTTAGTGTATGAAAAGAACAGCTTTAACGTATCAGACTTAGATGATTGGCTTGGGTAAGTCTTTTTATTTAAAGTTTCATTTCTTTTAATTTAAATCGGTGTCCCTAATATGTAAATTCTCTTGCATAGATCAATTGGTGATCTAACTAGAGTATTTTACCAGCTGGACTCTATAATATTGAAGATTAAGGATTCAGAATATTTTTTGCGCTCTATTGAAGTGTCAGTGGAACTTAGGAATAATTTACAAGTGGCGGGCAAGGAGATAGAAAGAACATCTGAACTGAGGACATTGCTGCGAGACAATGACTTCCTGGAGTACAATCATGCTGGAAAATCCTTATACGTTGGTAATTGGTCACGACAGTTTCTTCAAAGCGTAGAGCAGGAAAGCAACCTGGATGAAACAACATTGCTTCCTGAGGAGTGTTATGGGACCCGGTAAAAGGTTATAACCTTTTGATGATTATGTTGGTGTTACGACTTATGAGTATGTTTAGCGGTAGCAGGTTATGACATTTTAGTGATTATGACGGTTTTGTAGCGACTTTTTTGTCGACAAACTTTCAAAATTGAGCCGATTGCTTTTACTTAATTTTGTTGCACTGACAACTAGAGTGCTAACTCTAGAGTGCAAGTGAAGTGGTTCTGCTAACTAATGGAAAAGTGGTACTTCGGAATACAAATTTCTACCTGAGCAAGTTGTAGTTCACAGAGAAATTTTGAAATAGATTGTAGACAATAATGTGAATGGACAAAGAATATATGGTTACAACTTACAACATCACTGATTCACTTCTCTACTCAAAATTGACACAGAAAGGACTTGAAAAATCATGTGAGAGGCAAAGAGGTCTAGTTAATTATGAGGTTAGCACATCCTGTAAATTAGTAGTGATCACTTGCAGGAGTTGCAGCTTTGAATCTCTACCAAAATCTTTCAAGGGAATATATATCAATCAGACTTTGAGTGCTGCTCCTGATGAGGACCTGTTTTCTAGTTGATAGGGAGATATGGTACAGCAGTTGCAGCATCTTTCTATAAACCACTCTAACCTGTTTTCAAAGTAATAGAAACAGCTAGCAGTCAAACTCTCGTAAAACCATAAGTTAACTTTGCTGAGAAATTTACCTTAGATAAAAGGGAAGGTGGGGCAGTTGACTTTCTCTTCTGGTGTTTGGAAGGGTCAATGCATGCAATCCCTATTAGCTACCAGTCAATAAGCTGTTACAGTACTATGAGCGTCTACTATTCTGTTAAGGTTGTTACTGGGTGTAGGATTTGCTCAACCTTGACTGGTTGGTGTAAGAATTGATCTTAGAAAAGGTCCCATGAAGGACAGCCTAGAAAAAACCTACTAGTCATAAACACCTATCAAGGTCTTCTACAAAGATCAGTTGCCTCAGTTTGCACTTTGCAGCATTGCATAGCAGCATATGAAAATGTAGTACTGTTCTAGATTTCCAGAATCTGGGTTCTTTCTAAACTCTATTAAAAAAATCCTCTAATAGAAGCTACACATAATAATTTTATTTCATATATATATCGTTGAATTCTTTCCTACAAAATGCATATATTGAAAGGTCACCATCCTCATAAATTGGATAATGACAACTGAGATTAGAAATGTGTTGGCCCTTATTTGTTTCATAAATCCTAAATGGCATGCTAAGGAAAGTTTCATCACATTCATGATGATCGATCACCAATGCTATCCAAAAAATTTTGTAATGAGAAAGAGGGACTTACAAGTCTGTAAGGCAGGAGCTCCTGGAATCCAAATGATCCGATGCCGGTCTACTATAGTCCAAGGAGAATGTTGATGGTGGCACTTTAGGCTGCAGCTTCTCAGGGAGGAGAAGAGCGAGCAGATTCTCGGCTGAAGTGTGGCTTGAGGGAGGGGAGAAAGGCGGCGACGGAGATGGAGACGGCGAGAATAAGTACTTTTGGTTGCCGGGTCCAACACTGATGGGAAGTGGTGAGGGAGGTGTTGGAGGTGATGATGCTGGAGAAGCATAGAGTGCTTTTTTCTCATCATCAGCCTCCATTGAAATGAAGCTCACAATGGAAAATGGTTTCTTCTAGCTGTTTTTCTTTATTGGCCTTGGAGATCAGCATGTAATTAGTGTCCTCCCTTGTTCTCCTTTCCCGGGAGTTTTTTTTGTTTGTTTGAATCTCAGGTATAAACCTAACGGTCATGGGGATGCTCTTGTTCAGCTGCTCACTCTTTCTTGCATTCCAGTTAGGTAAGTTAATATTCGATCTTCATCGGCGTATAGTTGCACTTGGTAGTTGCTATAGTACTTAATTGACTATTTTGTTTGGTATTGCTACATTATTATCTTAGGGTAAACTTTCTTGTTTAGGTGTGTGGTGTAATCTACTCTCAGTTTTACAGTTTACCAAACTTTGCAATAGGCTAATTAAACATCCAAGCACAACCATTTAGTAGTCAGTTTATTCATCATATATACTTGGAATTGGTTAGTTCTTTGCCAAATTTCCATGCTCTTACAGTTCACTTTCCTTCTGATTTCATTAGCAAAGAATGAGGGTGCAGAGCAAACAAAGGCATAAGCAAATGAACAGTACACGTACTGGTCAAATGCACAGCCCCGGCCATAGCTAAACCAAATGTGCAAATTAAAGATGCAGCTAGATACAACAAGTTATTTCCATTAATTAGCTCATAAAAACTGCGGTCGAATTTTATGTTTCGGTTTCAAAGGTTTAAGCGACAAAGACCTTATGAAAAGCTAGCTGCTCCTAGTCTCCAACTGCATATATCTGCATGCTACTCATAATTCCCTGCCAGTATCTGCCTCCTTGTCGACCTTACTCCTTACCATCGCTCAAGTGCAACTTGTGCTCCCGATAGAACCCGGCCACAACGACCATGCAATGTGAAGTTGCGAACTAGAGCAAACAATGGGATTAAACGATTGATTCCTAAGAAGCAGCAAGCTTAATTTTGCCACTAGAGTTTCTTCTGAAGCTATTTATAAGGAGTTGTAAATCAGCTGCCCTAGTTTGTTCCAGAATGGGAACAGGCCATGGTTGAGGAGAATCAAGCTCTCAGATCTGTATTAAATAACTAATCCCTAGACCAAGTAATAGGAACATAATTCTCTGCAATTGGATTTACAAAGTGAAAGAAATCTAGATTGCTCCTAGCAAGAAACAAAGCTATATATGTTAATCGCTCATGGAGCGCTTTGGTACAGAGGAACACATACATAATGTTTAGTTAAAGAAACATACTGTTCGTACCCACACTTCAAATTGGTACATAGTGTACCACACTCTGTAGTATCAACACTTCAAATTGGTAGTGCATGTCCAACACTCAAGTTAGGCACTCATTTGACACATATGGATTGGGATTGTGTTGGATAACTTTTGAATTTTTGTGCTTTTCTACCAAAGCCTTATAATTTTTTCTTCTTCTGATTGAGAGTTTAAGAACGTGTTTAATGCGACTTCACTAAGTGAACGATCTAACAAATAAACTCGGTTGAGTTACATTTCACTTATTATATGTCCATCACCTTAATGTCTTATAGTTACTAGTCCCTCTACATGATGCCGCGGACTTCGTGGTGTTTTGTCCCGTGGTTGGGGCTGCATCGGCTCACCCTCCATTAAGGTTGGTACTTAGTAGCTAGGCTCTTTGATGGTCAAGCTCGTGCGGCCGCGCTTGTGTTCGTGGTTCTATTCTCGTATATAGCATTCAACTCACAATCTACGTATCTCTCTTATCAGTTTTCTGCGGGCACGGAATCAGGATTAAAAATTGAGGGGGGGGTAAATTTTCCTTAGACTCGATAAGAAAATTAATATTACAAATTTATCACAGAAATTTCATATCATTTTGAGAAGTATTCTCCCTCAAATCTAAGCAAAGTCCTTCTCTTTTTCCAACCATTAAAATAAAAATTACCTTGAATAAGGTTGGGAGAATGAGAGTAGGTGATCTTGAGGACCTGAGAGAAGAGAAGTGAAGTAGAGAATACTGAATATGGTACACGACCACACTTCACTAATTGTTACCGTTTATTATCAATTGATAATAAATCAATGCTTCTTCTTGTCGTTTTTGTTTAATTAAAAGGTGAAGTTGACCTAATTTTTTTTTTCAAAGGTGCTACTGAACTACTGATATGTATATACATAAACCTGCTAATTTTTTCTCCAAAAATTGAGAGGGGCTGCAGCACACCTCAGCCCATCCCTGGGTCCGTGTCTGATTTTCTGTATGATTGGGGTAACCCTTTTGTATTTTAATTGACTTTATACAGTAGATACATGTAATATAATGGGAAATAATGGGAATTGGTATAGGTCCAAAGGATGTTTTGCTACTATTTCACTCAACATTCTACGACATTAATTTTTCAATGATTATATTTTGTCACGGTTAGTTATCTCACTTGTCTAACCTATTTATTATAAACGCTTATAATGACTTGTCAAACTCTCAAAATGAATGACAAATAATACCTACAAGGGTTCAGCTCAGTTGGTAAACAGACTAAGTTACTTAAGCAAGGTCGAAGGTTCGATCCTTGTGTATGTAAAAGGTCTTGCGGTGAGGTCCAACCCTCTACGGAGTGCTCAATTGGCCGAAGGGGGGGGGGGTGTCGCTGCGTCTTTGGCGCGACACTGCTGAGACTTCGGCACAAAAAGATCAGATTATTAAACACCTGAGAGCCTGTTTATGGTCTCTTCTCAGTACCCTCCTTTTTTTTAAAAAAAATATGAATGACAAATAATAAGAGATGGAAGTCACTCGTTGTTGGAGGTATATATGGTGCACCACCAAGCGTATTCGACGACCTCGTGCACCGCGCAACCGGCGTGATATGCCCCACTTCCGGCATGCCTCGGATAGACCGCCACCCCGACTACATCTCCATTGTTCCACATCACCGGAACGGCACTCGGAAGCCGTGCCACCGGGCTCCTGAAATAGCCTCCAGAGTAGGAAAATATGTAGTAGTGGGTTTGCATCCCACATTGGAAACATTGTAAAGGAGGGAGCCTTCCTTCCATATAAATAGAAGGCTTCCCCCTTAGAGTTAGAGATCTTGGATACTTGCTACTCTTGGCATGTAACCACCACCAATGGCTTATTAGTCGGCTATAGTATATTCCAAGTGGACGTAGCCGTGCCCTCCGATGGCACGGTGAACCACTATATATCTTTGTGTTCATGTTCTACCTTTATTATTGTGCTTCTGCCAGGCCTACGGGTTTGTGACAGAAACACTCGTGTTAATCTCTAACTAATTACGATAAACAAGTGATCAAAATTTAAAATTTTTAAAAGTAATTATCTCTTAAATCTATAATTTTTTTCTCCTTCTAACAAGAACGGAACGAGAATTAAGCTTAGAATCCTCACCGACATTTCGGTACAGAAATATTGGTAGTACTGTAGTAGGCATATCTCTATAAATTTTTGAGACACCTTCACCAGTCACCCCTCTGCTCCGTCCTAGTGCATCACCATAGATACACTGAACGAAAGATTCTCCTTCTGACGGACCTGACTGCCGCAACTGGCTCTCAACAGTAAATTACATAAGTTAAAAGCACTTTTAATAGAAGCACAGGTCACGTGGCCTCACGTGCGTCTGGTGATTGGTCTCTAATAATTTCTAACCCCACGAAGGTGTCATTGGAAATTTGGAACCAATAACAAAACAAAGACTTGAAATGGTACCACAAAAGCCAAGTCTTCTCTGAAGTGTCGACACCCATCTTAGATTCATTCACACTCACAAAGCTTAATTCAGCAGTCCACAGTCTCAAACCCAATTCTGAAACAATGGTGGAGAGCAAGACTGTGCACTCGCCACTTGTGACTTACGCTTCCATGCTCTCACTGCTTACTCTCTGCCCTCCATTTGTGATTCTACTGTAAGCTCCTCTGTCTCTCTATCTATCTCTATGTATCAATCGTGGGTTTGCTTTTGATCTTGTAAAGATTCGATTTTTGGTGATTGATCATGTGAAGATGGGTTTGCTGGGATTGAATGATCGTGGGGAATAATGGGTTCTGGAAAGAAATCCAAATCTCACATGCTTAAAGATTGATTTTTTATTTTATTTTAGTTTTTAGAGAAAGGGTAGTGAAAGATTGTTGCTTTTATGATTATTGAAAGCCTTGAAGTTGTGTATGAAGCTTATATACATGCAGATCCATTGAGAAGTTGATAGCCTTTTGTTTTATTCTTTGTTGTTCTGGAATACTTTGTTTGGTTGACGTGAAAATGCACTTTGAGTAGTTGACTCTGGAAAGAGGCTTTTATATGCTGATCGGAATTTTTTTCGATACTTAATGCAGATGGTATACAATGGTACATGCTGATGGCTCTCTTTTACAAACTTGGGAGTACTTGAGACAAAACGGGCTGCAGGGGTTTATTGACATATGGCCAAGACCTACTGCCATTGCCTGGAAAATCATCGCATGTTATGGTGCTTTTGAGGCTGCACTTCAGCTGCTTTTACCAGGAAAAAGGGTCGAGGGACCAATATCCCCCGCTGGGAATCGGCCTGTCTACAAGGTGCTGGACACTTTGATTCCTTTGTCAAAATTGCTTTGCCAAAGTGATAACAAAATATAAGGGCATATGAAGCTTTGCTTCTACACATTTGGCTTTTTAGATTTTCATAAATTTAAACTCAGTCTTGTTGTCATTTTTCTTATGGAATTATTAAGATAAGTATGAATTATAAACTTTCAGTTTTCTAATTCTCTGAAATAGAAGCAAACTTCTGCTGTTTGTTGAGTACATTAGTTACATATGTATATTCTAAGTTTCCTGTTCTAATGTAATCTGTGTATTTTGTAGGCAAATGGTATGGCAGCATACTTTGTGACATTGACTACATACCTTGGCCTTTGGTGGTACATACTTTCTCCACCAATTCAGTGTTTGATTTTTGTAAATTACGGTGTAACCTCGAATCTGAATTCTTAGGAGGGGTGTGTTAGTCTTTATTCGGGTGCTTCTGTGGTTGGATTGATTTAGTTACTCACTTGTTGGGCATTATTTGGCTATGGCATATACTTCATTATTTTTCTATTTCAAGTCCTCGCTGATTAGTTTATCTGTTGCTGTTTGGAATGTACTTATGATAAACTGAAAAATTTTCATTCCCCGAAAGTCCTAGGTGAACTTAACGTTTCAGAGTTTACAACTTTTTGAAGCATAGCTTTTGTCTAGTGCCTGGTGACTTGCACAAGTCCATTATTTCAAGTTTCAGTATTTCTATTGGGTTGTTTTTTGGTTGCTGCTATGTTTTTTGTTGCATGACTTTTCAATTACTTTTCCGAAAGTTCTGTTACCTTTAATCTTCACATTATTTCCACAGTGCATTTGATTCTTTTCCTATGTTATTTCAGGTTTGGGATATTCAACCCAACAATTGTATATGGCCATTTGGGAGAAATTTTTTCGGCCCTCATTTTTGGAAGTCTGGTGTTTTGTGTTCTCCTGTACATAAAAGTGAGAGTTTGCGGTTTTGTTGAAATATAAGTTCTATTTACATGCAACTTAAGACTCTATTTTTCTGATTCAAATGTTTCTTGTATACAAGGGTCACTTGGCGCCATCATCTGCAGATTCTGGCTCTTCTGGGAATGTTATAATTGATTTTTACTGGGTGAGTATCATTTCTAAGTTTTTACCTTCTTATCTAATTGTTTAGTTTCATATGAAATGCTGAGCATGTGGAAATTGAAAATGAATTTAAAGCAAGAAAGGAATAAGTCTAATATGTTTTCATGTTGATCAGTAACAGAAAAATAGTTTGTAAACAAGGTTCTACGCTAAATTCACTCTATACAATGGCCTTGGCTAAAAATGTAATATTTCCTTTACATATTTTTAGGGCATGGAACTGTATCCTCGAATTGGTAAACACTTTGATATCAAAGTTTTCACGAACTGTAGATTTGGAATGATGTCCTGGGCCGTTCTTGCTGTGACCTATTGCATAAAGCAGGTAAATCTTCTTTGATATTAATTTTCTTTTCACCCTTGTGATTAAGTTCTGATTTCACTGTAGTGCTCATAGCTGTAAGGTCAGTAGAATTACAAGTTACCCTTGATCACCAAGGCAGAATAACCTATGTAGACAAATGTGTAAGGGGCATGATGAACAGTAAATTTGCTTATATTTTTATCATTTTTGTAAAAAAATGTGATAGAATTGTAAAATAGGATTAGATTGATAGTTAGTACATGCATATCAGTAGAAGACTAATGTTGAATCAAGCATAAATGACGTAGAGTTATTTTTTTCATATGTAATGGCCTAGATGACTTAGCAGTTAGCACATCTAGTCTTTATTGGACAGTTACAAACTCTCAAGGCTTTACTCTTATTTTTATGGGCGGCTAGTGAAATGTGGCTATGGAGAACTGAGAATTGGCAGTTAAAGCTTGATAAGTTGGATACTTAATCAGTAAATTCAGAAAGAAAAGAAAGTTTTAGTCTCCCTCTTCATATTTGTGAAGATTACCGTGATAAATGTCGCAAAATGTGGTTTTTATTGAACATTTCAAGACCATAACTGTCCAGGGAGAAGTAGTTTGTTATGTGTCACCAAACTAGTTTCTTTTAATATTCTATATCATGGGCAGACGTAAAGTTGTTATGTGTATACAAGGGCTCACCATATAATTTGAGTCTTTGAGTTCATCCACTTAAGTTCAATAAAGCTCCCGATTAACCCTTATTTTCTTGACAACTTCTCCGTTCCGTACATAAAAACTCCCAAGTATCATGTCCTAGTGTAGTTTGCTGTCACTATGGAACAGACATAGGTCCAATCCTCTTGAATTGAAAGCCAATCGAAAGAAGAATAACTTCCAATTTTCTAAGATGTTTGAGGTATGGGTTAGTATATACTTTCTTACTTCTTTCTAATTATTGATATTTGTTTTTTTTTATTTTTTTTTATTTTACCAGTATGAGTTGAATGGGAGGGTAGCTGATTCAATGCTTGTGAATACTATCCTGATGCTGGTGTATGTCACAAAGTTCTTCTGGTGGGAGGCTGGATACTGGAATACAATGGATATTGCACATGATCGAGGTTCACATATGCTTTACTTGTCAATTTTGTTCCATTGTTTGGTTCAAACAGCCATTGGATGTTAGCATATCCTGCTTCAAGTATAAATCTAGACACAAATCTAAACACAAATGAGGAGATTTCAAGGGAATACATGTATACGTTTCTGAATACATATAAGAATATACTCATGCCTTTTTTGTTTCAATATGTTAACAAAGCGATATCTTACTTACCAGAGAAGTCCATTCAAACTTCACTAGCACATATTGTGATTAATTGCATCTAAGATAAATGACTATGGTAATGGATTTTACTGAATAGTGGTTTCCTCATTCTTGAATTGGTTCAATTTATGCTTCATCTCACTATGAGTCATTTCTTTGGCAGCGGGATTTTATATTTGCTGGGGTTGTTTGGTCTGGGTTCCATCTATTTATACCTCTCCTGGCATGTACTTGGTCAACCATCCTATAAATCTCGGCACTCAGGTATGACAGCGTCATGAGTAATATATTATTACATGACCTTCTGATTCCATGTTTATAATACGGGTCATGTACATTTGCTCGGCATTCTCATAATTTTTAAGTTAACAAGACTCTTTGAGCATGGAAACAAAAGGATACACCAGAACTTTGGTCACTACGTTGGTTGTTTGGATAAACATTTTGATTTGTGACATTGAAAATTTTAGATTCTTGCATATGGATTCATTACATCATGGAGCTTGTCTTTATGTGGGATAAGTAGTGAAATTTATGCTACAGCTTTGGTAATTTGATAGATTGCAAGTTAAGACCCATGTGAAGTGGGACATTTTCCATGCTGAATGAATACTTCAGCGTTGATTCACATATTCCTCTATTCTTCCTTATCTCTTCCAGCGCCCACCAACAAACCCCACCCCCCGCCTCTCTCTATTTTTTTTTTTTTTTTTTTACATTTCTAACAATCTAAACCTCATGGTTCAGCTGGCAGTTCTTATTTTGGTTGCGGGGATTCTTTGCGTATACATCAACTATGATTGCGACAGACAAAGGCAAGAATTTCGCAGAACAAATGGGAAATGTTTAGTCTGGGGGAGAGCTCCATCAAAGGTATTGGTCTGCTGGAACCTTGTAATTGTCTTCATATACATTCTGAGATATATTGGCTGACAAAACAGACGTGACTTGTCCCTATCAGATAGTCGCTTCATACACTACACAATCTGGGGAAACAAAGACAAGCCTTCTCTTGACCTCAGGATGGTGAGTATTTGTTTGCTCATGTGAATATGAAATAGTACATGTGCTTAGAACTGGTTATTGTGTCACTGCTTAATGTTGCACGGGAGGAGTTAGTTGAAGCATGTTTTTGTTATATTGCATCTCTTCTCGGCACGTTTGCATGTTTGATTTCATCCTATGCAAGTACTTTAAAATGAAAAGAGAAGCTGGTGTTTTTAGCTAAAGTCAGTGCTGAGGTTTGTTGTTGTCCTTGCAGGTGGGGTTTATCTCGCCATTTCCATTACGTGCCAGAAATTTCAGCTGCCTTTTTCTGGACTGTTCCGGCTCTTTTCAATCATGTACTGATTTGTATTTGGTGTTTGTGTTTTGTTTTTCTTTGGAAACTTGAACGTGAGAGATCAAGTTACTGAACTATTTTCTTCTTCCTTGCTTGCAGTTTCTACCCTACTTCTATGTGGTGTTTCTTACAATCCTTCTATTAGACCGAGCAAAAAGGGATGATGATCGATGTCGATCCAAGTAAGCAGATACCAGTTCCAGTTTTTATATATATTTTATATATATTTTTGGCCATGGATTTAAAGAAATTAAACCAGTCCATGAAGTTTTAACACCCTGCAGCGTTTTGGATTTTTCTTTATAATCAAATGTTTAACTGTATCTGGAAAACTACAGACATCATCAAGACAATATGGAAAGTAAAATTTGCAATATAAATGAAATTTTCTTGAGCATTTTACGTAACACTGAACGAATTTGAAATTGTCTCCCTTGCAGGTACGGAAAATACTGGAAATTATATTGTCAGAAGGTTTCCTACAGAGTCATTCCTGGAATTTACTGAAGAGTCTTCTAGTACGCATCAAATGGTGCTCTGCCTTGAACTTGCCGTTGTTATTCATAGCTCATTTGGTAACTGAGAATGCTATGTATATCACTCCCTTTCAACTTATTGCTCTTGCTAAGCCTCTCTTGGCAATGTAAAAGTTCTGATGCGTTATGATTCAATCTGACCAAAAAATCTTGGTTTTCCGATTCTGATGTGCTTTTGGTTGGCGTCTAAAATATTCCCATCAAAGCATAGGGGCAAGTTTTGGTGTATCATGCCATACTAGTCTATGTTTTCCAATCAATTTCTTAGTTTCAGATTCAAAATTGAAAAATAGGAATAAAACAAATCCGAACGCATGCAGAGGGATTTGTTCCCCAGTAGAGCGTTGGGTTGTATAAGAGGTAAGGAAGCACTTGAAATGTATAAGAGGTTTTGGAGTCTAAAGATGGGCGCCGAGTGGCACCTATACAACTTGTTATGAGTTCTTGCATTAGCTAAACCTCTATTAGAGGAGTGGAGATTAGATTGGGTGAAGTAGCGGATCAGTAAGCATATGAGGAACAAACATGCACTGTGCAAGTAAATTGTGGCATGCATGCTGATTGATGCAAGAAGGAAATGACTGAGGAACTTGGCAGAATATTATTCATGGGACAAAATATGTATTAACTTTGTAGATTAGAAAAACAAGATATATAACACAACTATATTACTGATAGACCAAAGATTAGAGTTTTTTTTCCAAGGCCTAGCCTCCCCCATCTTGGAGTTCTCAAATGGCGGCCGATCCAGGCCTCCTCTCTAAGGAGAGTCAATCTCTCCAAGTTACATGGCCTCTCGGCCTTTCAATGCCATCTCTTTTCGGTGGCCTCCCAACCTCGCGGATCTCTCCGGCAAATTGGATCTGTCATCCAGGATCCTCAAATTTCTCACGCAAAACTTAAGCTTCGGTGTTTGAGCGATATGGCTTTCCGGCAACTGATTGCTCATGGGAAGGAGATTTTGGGTCGGGCACGACCACCACGAAGGATTCTCGCCGGAATTTTCGGTGTTACTGAAAACTCGCTACGAGAAGTGTCATGGTATATGTGCTGATTGTGGTTTCTTTGGCCACAGAGGGGGTGTCTGTGATAAGGGGCTGGTTGAGGCGCAGGCGGGAGTCGACTCTGAATCAGCTTTGGAGGTCGCGTTTGCTGCGATTGAGGCAACATCACACCAGGTCCTTCGGATGGTTGACGCTGGTTCGGTGACGGCGGTGACTGCTGTGATGCCGGGAAGGGAAGCGATACTGAGCTCTAGATCGATAACGGCGGTGGCTGCGAGGCCGGGTGTCAAAGCTGAATCGAACCAAATTCTTGGTTCGCTGGTTGAAGCTAGGTCGGGTACGGCGGTGGTGACTGTTGTGAAGCCGGAAAAGACAATAGCGGCGATGGGAGACTTTGGATCGATGTCGGCGGCGGCGTCTGAAAAGAAACCGAGCGAGCCGAATTTTTCGGCGGGAAAAATTACTTTGACTGGATAGTCCAGTCAACTATGGACTAGGCTGGTCAATGAGCCATCTGGGCTGGTCAACAGACCTGTGTTTGGGCCTGTTCGGGCTGATAAGCTTGGACTGGTTGAGTCTGGGCCTGAAGCTATGTATCATGCTCCTCAATTTGAAGTCCCAGTAAACTTTTATTCAGGAGCCTCGAAAGAAGGATGAACTGAATTCGAAGTCTATTGAGACTAATGAATTGAATGTACTGGTGAGTAAGAAGGTAGTTGAGAAGAAGAAATTGGGTCGACCGTTGGGATCCAATAATCCCACAAAGAAGCAAGGTGCTACTACTGCTGTTGTCAAGATTTCTGGTGCTGAGGTAAAGTCATACCTCTTTTCTGGTCATCCTCCAAGCCCTTCTGGTAAGGACAAGGAGCAAATTTAATTTTCTTTATTTATGCCTATTACAATGTTTTGTCATACATTGGTAGTAGGCTTCCTTTAATAAGTGAGCGCGATTTTATTTAATGATTAGACCTAATCTATGTATCGATGTGGTTTGTCCCACAAAATTTTTATCTACCCCTGGTCAGTAGAGTGAGGATATGTAATGGTCTTTTCTGACCTGTTATTTTTACCTGTATTATTACTCAAATGTAAGGAACTCCTGTGTACTATTGTGATTGTAGTCTTCAACTGAATAAAACTGCATGATAGATGAAACTTATTATTTATCAAAGTCAGTAACGTTAAAAGTAGAATTTGGTACACAAATGTCTTGAATTCAAGGAGAACTAAGGCGTAGTGTTTCGTGTGCATTCAATTATTAAAATGCATAGGCTACAACTGGAGCAAAACACTGTTATGTGTTTATACTTTATAGAAAAGCAAAAAAAAAAAAGTATTTGCTTCATATGAAAAAGAACTTAATCCTCCAGTAAATCCTCAGAATCCACCAGTAAAAGTCGTCCAAGTCACCAAAAGTAGAAATAATGATCTCAAGAAGAAACGGGAATTGCATCCATAGGAATGAAGCAATTGGAACACCAGCGAGTACAATGGACGGAATAACAAGTGATGGTTTTTCCGGGAGCATAATGAAAATGGCAGACGAAAAGGCAACCATCATGGCCCCAATAGATAGAAAAAGGGTGAAAAAACCAACTATCAATTTTGTGGGTAAGGATGTGAGAAAATCTTCTTCAGCAAAACGTGATGTAAGGATCCCCAGAAATACCATTACTGAAGTTGTGGAAGAGCATAGTGATATAACATCTGCAACTATAAAAATCGTAAATGCCTTGGTGTGCAAGTATACGGGAATACCTGTGTCCCCATTAATTCCACCAGGAACTGTCACTGCTGCAGCAAACATTATAGTAATGATAAGAGCAGCTACAAGTGCCGAAGAAGAAGTTGCAGTTTCTTTCATTGACAATTCTCCTTCCTTCACCAGATCTCTGTGGCTTATAGTAAAGACCTCACGGGGTATGAGGCCATCAGAATTTATACAGTTGAGGTCCTCGGGACTTGCCATGCACTCCACCTTCTGCATTTTATCCAACAAAACCCTAGCCTAATTAATTAAGCTTAGAGACATGATGATGATGATGAGGTGAAGTAATTCACTAAGTTAGGGTCTTAGCCTTGTACAGTTAATATTTGCGGAACCACAAGGAAACAAATAAAGAAGATAACTGATACCTTGAACCATTGTAATTCATACTGCATTTGCAAAGCTGCACCTCGAATATGAGCAATCTCTGTTAACGGGGACAACTTTCCAACCACATGCATCATGTTATTCCCAAACTTATCTCTTCTGCCTATAATCTCTTTTCTTTCTTTTTTCTGAAGCAAATATATCAGGTCAAATATTCTTGATTGGCGATGCTCAACAGCAAATTGAAATACGGTCTTGTCCTGTGCATTAGTGATTGCAAGCAACCAGCTTGGATTATCCTTGTTTTCCTTCAGTTGCATTATTTCTCTGATGAATGGAGCATGTCCTCGTTCTACTGCTTGGAAGAGTGCTTTTTCAAAAGACTTGCGTTGCATATAGTCGAGTTTATCTTCCTTCAAACCTGTACACATGCGCCACAGAATCTCCTTGGTCCGTTCATGGTGCAATTTCATTTGATAAATGCCATCAATTCCTAGATTTGAAAGAGTAACAAATTAGCAACCTTTCAAAAACAAATGGCAAACTATTTAATAATGTTGATTCAACTAGGTAAGCTAGCATACCCAAAAGGTGACGGAGAATGGCAACAAGTCGTCCAAAGAAACAGGTAACTGCATTTCAATTAATAAAAATATGTTGGCATAACAAGAAGTAGTTAGCTTCCTTTTATCTTTTTCTTTGGTCATGCAGTATATGTGGTAATCTCATGTACTTGTATAAACACGCGTATAACAGACCTTTGCGAATGAAATGCTTCCAATTGCCTTGATCACTCCCTTCGTCTGGAAAATTTATAGAAACTTGACCAGTACATATATCATATATATGTATAGGTCGAAGCTCTGGTATGTGTATACCTATCATGATAATAACCCAAGTCCAATACGTTTATCAATTGTGATGAAATTTTTCAGAGATGAACTACTCATAGGAAACTAGAAACTAAACAGTGAATATGTCGATATATGACCAAAAATTGGTCTAAAGGTTATTGAGCTTCGTGTTATGAAGCTCACTAGTTAGCTTCAGAACGTTTCTCTATATATTCATTCTCCACAAAAAAAAAGAAAAAAAAAGGGAAATATATCATAACCAAATATACGCGAGCTATTATAAATTTGTGAAAAGTATAATACACTTAAACAACTCAGTTTCATGTTACCATTTGCATTGACCATATTGTCCATATAAATATATATATATATATATATATATATATATATATATTATACACATGGCTTTCGATACTAAAAAGTGAAAATCAATCGACTAATGAGAGAGAGAGAGAGAGAGAGAGAGAGAGAGAGAGAGAGAGAGAAGCATTACTAACATGAATAAATCAATCGATAAATCAATCGTTTCAATAATCCAAGCTCGCTAGCGATTGAGAATAATCCAACACGTGTATTAGCCAATTCATTTAAAGGGGATTCACCGAAATGGTCTTTAGCAATGGCCAAGTTTGGAAAAAGCCGTAGCAAATCCAACGCTATATCTATAGTAGAATGAAAGAGGGAATCAATATAGCATGTGTATATGCCAAGAAGAAAAAATGAAAATGCATTATACATAACTGATCGATATGTCACATATATGCAACTCAGAAGTGCGTACCTAAATGTTTGAACCGCAAACTCGTTGAAACAAGCTCGGCGGCATCCGTAGTCTTCAACTTTTCTAATGGAGTAGCAAAATAGAGATACTCATAAGTTTTTTTTGGTCTGTCGAACCTCAGTGCCATCAGGAGTGGAATAATCTTGTCGGAAGGACTGACATTACGAAGGAGTAATTTCTTATTCTTCTCAACTATGCACTTGACAATTTCGTTCCTCTCATCTGCACCGTAATTCATCCGTATAGCCAGAGAAAGAGCAGTTTCTCCATTGCCGTCTACTATTTCCAAATCTTTATTTTTCATCAACGGTAGCAATGCTTTTACTCCATCCACTTGCTTAAAAATGATTGCAATGTGAAGAGCTGTCCCGCTTACCCGTTTTACTCTTACTGCCCCTGGATGTTGTTTAATAAATTCTGTTACATCCTCCCATTTATGGGCCCGCACGGCTTGGAAGAAAGATCCATGGGTCTCATAGTCATATGCTGAAAGTCGTGACATGTACGTATCAGGGAGTGACTATCTCAAGAAATCAGAGTGAAGAGAGAGCATAATACCTTCATCTGCATCACCTTCAATTGAGTCTGTGTCGTTATTCGAGTCAACTTCAGACTTCTCTTCTGAAAACATAATTGTTCATTCGTTCAAACAAAATGAAAATATTACGATTCAAGTCGGGAAAGAAATAATATATTTAGTAGATTTTTATCAATAAAAAAAATTATATATATATATATATATATCAAATTAATTATGCAAACATAGGAAAAAATTGGGCAAAACATAGGGGGTAAGTCTATAAAGTGCTAATATATCTCATGCATTAACCTTTTTAATTGTACGTATGTCATGCAAGCATTAACATAATGTAGAATTTTCTAAAAAAAAAAAGGGAGTTTTTTATCGGCAGTTATATATCATTGTACAACTTGTTGAATTTCATATTTGATGACCCTTACTTGAATATAACCTCTAAAATGGTAAGTACAATATATTGAAATACATTGCAGTTAACTGAGTATTATATGCTACAATTTCATTATATTTACTGATCAACCATAATAGATCCGCATTCGTACGTACCTGGAATTTCTAAAATTTCTGAAATTTCAGGAGGCTTGAACTTATCTGCCAAAGTTTTCCAGGCAACTCTCGCCGTCTCGATGTAAACAATAGAAGACACAGCATCCCTTCCGCAAAGATTGGCAATAGCTTGCAAGGCCCTGGCATTATTTTTCCGCCAAGCCTTGAATTCAACTTCTCCGTCTTCAAGTTTTGGAGGTTCAATTGCGCCTTCCACAAGATCCCACAAATCTTCAGCCACCAAGTATGTTTTCACCCAAAAGCTCCAGTACTTGTAGTTGTCTTGGGTAAGAGCTTCAAGATTAACCATTGCACTGCAGACTACTGTGGCTGCCATGCTCTCAACCTGTCGTTTCATACATACAACAAGGTGATTTTCCTTTTCGTGAAAATAAGCACGAAGAAAATGAGATCAAGTAATAAGCATGTACTCACTCGATCACAGATTGATGGGGCTGAGAAATCTTCAAAAAGCTGCAGCTTCCGAGTTGACTCAAATACAAACAGCTTCGATCAAACTTTTGGTTATAGATCTTATTTGATAGAAGTATATATTCTGATTTATAGACAAAAGACATCATCAGCAATTATTGATATTAAAAAAGACTTGGCGAAAGTCTAACACACTGATTAATGTGAACATACTTATTAATTTTACATTTAGAAGGATTAGTCTACATATGTAAGTTTAACAATTACAGCTAGCTGTGATCGATGGATGTGAACATACTTATTAATATTACATTTGATCGTAGCTGTTTGTATTTGACTTATAAATCAGATGTATAGTCCGCATCTGTAAGTTTAACAATTTGCAACTCGAATCGCGATGAAAGAAGAGACTTTAGTATATACATGTACAGTATATATACTATTGCCAATTTGTCTTTTTAATTAATTCACTTTGTTAATAATTCATAACATTGCATGCTCCCTGTCACAGTCCGTGTAACGACCTTAAAATACCCTCTAAAAGTTTTACTTTATTTTGCCGTTTCGGAAATTTATTTTTTTACGATTCAAAGGGTTCAAAAGTTGACTTTTTATAAATTGACCCGATCGAGAATTTTATTTCTCGACTAGATAGTGGACGGTAAAACGAGTTCATAGACACATAACGAGTTTAAGTTGGAATTCGTATGAAAAAGTTATGACGTAAAATCGGAGGGGAGAAAATTTCTAGAAACGAGCGGAAATTTCTAGAAGGGGAATATTCTTAAAATAGAGGGGAATATTCTTTTCCCTTTTTTTTTTCTTTTATTTTTTTTTTCTCTCTCTCTCTCTCTCCTCTCTCTCTCTCTCCCCGATCGGCCCCAACCCGAGCCTCCTCCCCTCCGCCCATCTCCGCCGTCCGACCGAACTGGACCGCCACACCGGTCACGTTCAGATCGGCTCGGCCTCCTCTTCTCTTCTGTGGCGGCGGTATGGCTCCAATCACCGTCGTTCGGCCGGGTTTTAGGGGAGAGGGATCGACTGTGTCGAGCCGGAACTCCCTCCTCTGGCCAGCGATCGGCCCGATTCCAAGGGGGAAAGGAAGACCTCGACCTGCACGTCAATTCCATGGAAGGAATTGAACCGTTTCAGTCCAGGTAAGGAGAAATTAGAATTTGGAATTTTAGGATTTTTGTGATTTTCGGTGGAGGTTGTGATTTTGTTGTTTTTGGTATAATTGGAGGTTAGAATTGAGTTCAGGACGATGCTTAGAGTCGATTAGATGTATTTTGATGTTCAAATTGTTGAATTTGGTGAGAATTGGATGTGGAGGAGTTCGGCCGCCGAGGGTGGTGGTGGCGCGATCCTTAGACGGCGGAGTGGATGGTTGAGAGGTCCTGAGGCTGAGGGAAAGTTGATTCGACGATTTTGGAGGTCTGTGGCAGCGTTTTGAGCTATAGGGCGGAGCTGCTGCGGCGGCGGCGGAGGGGTAAAAAGGAACTGTAAAAAGGTTAAATAGTAAATGGTAAAAAGTAAAAAGTAAAACGGTAAAAGATAAATAGTAAACAGTAAAACAGTAAGTCAGTAAATAGTAAATAGCAATAGTAAAAGGTAAATAGTAAAAGTGAATAGTGACCAGTATGTTTGACTTTGACCGTTGACCTTATAATTTTAATGTTGACTTTCCGAAAAAAGTAAAAACTGGTTAAAAAGAGAGTTTTACGTCAAATTAAGCAATAAGAGAATTAAACGATTCTTGTTCTCAGTGGGTGGGTGGTTGCGGTATGGGAGCAAAGAGATTTTTAGTAGGTTTTGGGTTATTTTTCGGACTCGTTTCGGATTTTCCGAGGGAATTTCTGGGACGGGTCGTTACAGTCCGAATTTCGGATAATAAAAATCTGAATTCTACAATGTGAAAATTCACAAATTAAACTCAAATACTTAAAAGTTATCATACAAATAACCAAGTACTACAACATAGCTCAGATGCGTAGCTCAATATACTCAAAATATTACATCAATCAAATGTCTACGACAATACTTACATGTAACGTAGAATCTCAAGCTAACCACTCACTAACCCAAAAATAAATACAAGATAGACCATGCTTCACACCTACTAGTCGTGCGACTCAGATGCCGCCTCCTAGCTGCTGGTGCTCACCTGCAGGTTTAACCCCTACACCATCAATTGGTGCACCGAGTTGTAAACAACGAACCCGGTAATTAGCTTTCAAAGCTCGTGTGAGTAAACCAGGCAAATTCAGGATAATACAATTTAACAACAAGTAGAAATCATATTTCCAAAACAACCACAACTCGAGAATTATAAATTCACAACATACAATCAACCAAAGACTAAAACCCGGGGCACGATGACCACTCTCATTCCCAGCCAAAACTCACAAAAGGCAGACAGACTAGAGCTCTAACTGATCGTAACCAATCACCCGGCCAAAGGCTTGGTTCCCGATATAATTGTCATAAGGATCCCTTTCTCCACATAGACGAGATCCCTAACCGCCACACATGTAAGATCCCTTTCTCCACACAGGAGGATCTTACATTCGCCGTTAGTTTCCAAAACCAACCCATTCACACGTCACAGAACTCACATATACTCAATTATGACAATTTCATAACAAAGTAATTCACCCAATGCACAAACTCAACATATATATTTAACGTAAATATATATATATATATATATATATATATATTATAGTTATTGGTAAAACCCTTTAAAAATTATTTTTATATTAAAATTATTTTACTTACCAATGAACAGTAGTCGATCAAGTTCATTCAATTTAAAACAAATATTATATCCATAAAATAATTTCGCATATAACGATCCATTTACTATTAATTAACTCATATTATATACGAACACTGTGAGATTTACTCACCTTTATTACTCCCGCACCGTCTTCGACCTCACAAAAGTGAGATACTTACGCACGGTCAAGCACCTAAGCCACATTATCGAAACTTAGCATCCAATTTAAATAAAATATAATATAATTCGCTCCGATCACATAACCCTTAACCCCGAGACTTGCCAACACGTGACAAACCTCATTCGGAGCCTCTCAAAGCTCTTAGACAGCCTAGTCGACCATAGGATCGAACATCAAGCCCAAATTCTAGGCCGATATACATGTAAATTAATAATCGCATAATTAATAGATTCAAAAATGCATAACTTGGTCATACGGTAACC
Organism: Potentilla sterilis; assembly: GCA_963682095.1. Classification (NCBI taxonomy): domain Eukaryota; kingdom Viridiplantae; phylum Streptophyta; class Magnoliopsida; order Rosales; family Rosaceae; genus Potentilla; species Potentilla sterilis. The sequence continues at coordinate 12,596,342 of OY821754.1, forward strand.
GAATCACGCAAATAATATATCTCTACACTCGTATCAACGAGCAAGATACAGCAGAACACCCTACTGCCCCAAAAACCCACAGACGCGCCGCCACCTAAACCTCACCCAAGCATGCAACCAAGACCATCAACATGTAGATCAAGGTTCAAGGATTCGAAAGCTACCTAAAACACCCGAGGATACGCCCGGGAAGTGGCCGGATAAGGTTGAAAGAAGGCTGGATACGCCGCCGCCACATGGATCGGACAACCCGAGCTCAGCCGCTACTCCCTTTCGAAGTGGACCTCGAGACCGACACAGATGTGCTCAGAGGAAGGAGAGGAGCCCGAAAATGGGTGCCTCGAGCCCCGGTTCCGCCTAGAGTGGTTGCTGCTCCGCCGCCTACGGTGGCAGTAGCTTGCAAGCTCCACTGCATCGCGCACAGGCGCTCCCCCGGTGCGAACCTTGGCTGGAAAGGAAGAGGAGGTCGAGACGAAGAGATTGGTGGGTGGCGCGCGAGCTGAGGTGGCCGGACAGCGGAGGAGAAGGCCGGCGTCGAAGAGAGAGAAAATGAACAATGTTTTATGGAATTTTCTGGAATTTCAAATATTTTTTAGGAAATTTTGACTTTTTCCAGATATTTTTACTATTTATAGAAATTTCTGATTTTGGAAATAACTTCAACATGTCGTAACTTCTTCATACGACGTTCGTTTCACGCGTGCCGCTTGTCTGCAAACTCATATCGTCGAGCTCTACGACTTTCGTGAAGGAAACTTTTCAGCATTCACAACGGATCAAAAAGTCAACTTTTGACCCATCAAAACTTAAACGGTTTTCGAATTTAACTCTCGGAATCACTTCTGACGTCGCGCAACGACTAATTAAAAGCGTACGAAAAACAAATCTTCATAAATCACACTCCCAATAATTACGATAAATTATAATAAATTAAATAATAAAAATCGAATTATTACACTCCCATACTATATGGATTGATCTTGAGAAATGAACTGCAGGAGGGATGGATGGGTGACAATTACCTTTGGGTCCATGGCCCATGGGTGACAAGCAGTGTTGTTCATATTTAATTATGGATTAATTATTTTGCAAGTTTTTAATTTGTTCAGATATCATAGTATATACCGGTATTAACTGCTGAAACGTGTATGATTGACTTGAATGAATGATTGGATACAGGGGAACAAAACTTCAGCTGTGAAGCCTTAGCTTTTCACTTTTTATTTTTACATAAGCAAAACATCTGTACATGTCATTTTCTACGATTCGATTTCAAGGATCAAATTTATCCTAGAACTTAATCAAAAAAGGTGTCAGCTCATTTTTTTCTGGATTACTGGATATGAGTAAGACTGTAAGAACCTGTAGTTTTGATTTTGTTTCATTTATTTTTAATTAAACTCTTTCTTTAATCTTCTTCAATTGTGATAGATGTTCTTGGTCTTCAAATTTGCCTTTGATGCCAGTATCGTTTTGTGAATTGTTGGAAGCAGTACGTGATATTTGGGAGAAATCATTGATAGGTCTGTCGAGCTTGATCAGAAGAGAACAACGCCATCGTCTTTTGCATATATATGCGAGTAGAATGGAAATACTATGACAAATAAGGTAAGTTGCTTTTAAAGTATCAAATGTGCCACATTGATCATTCACTAATCACTATAGTTGGTAACTTGGTATTGATTTACAGTTTGTTTGGCAGATGGACGAACTAGCATGCTTTGCTCCAGGAATGCTGGCTTTAGGATCACCCGGTTATGGTCATGATCGAGTGTAATGATAGGATCTCATGAATTATTGAAATGGAAATCAGTGGCGGATCTAGACTCGGAAAGTTAGAAGAGCGGAATTTTTATATTATTGCGCAAGAGTAGTGTTGACGATAGCAACAAACGGGCTACCGGGGCCCCACGGACCCGTACCAAGGGCCTGGGCGGAAGTCCATACACCTGGACCCAAGGCCCGGACATCGGAAGACTGGTAAGAACAGGTCAACCGACAGAAGGGGCTCGCAAAGATCAGCCCAGAGGGGTCCTTTATTAAGCAGAAGGTGCTTTGTCCCACATCGAAGGTCAGGTCCAGTTCTAGGCTCGGGAAACCTACATAAAGACCCAGCTACCTTTCTTTTAAGGTAACTGACAAATCACAAGCTTAGACTCTTTCCATTAACTATTACCTCTACTTGTTTTACTGACTTAAGCATCGGAGTGGAATTAACCGGTCCAATCCGGTCTTTCCTAGTAAGCAGGATATTTGCAAGAGAAAGTCTACCAAGGTCCCACCGGTTTCTAAGGGTACAGATTCAAACAGAAACAAGTAGTTAAAACAAAAATTTTGATAAGTCAAAAATTCATCAAGAATAGGGAATATACAACTCTTGATAATAAACCAACAATAAATTTGAACTAACTTTAGGGCATAAAATCTCCAATTCATGGAAAGATTAACACAATCTCGATCAAATCCCAAGCATCGAACACCCAAATTTAGGCAGAATCAACCCAATATCCAAAATTAAAACAAACAACAAAGAAAAATTTGCATAGATAAAGTCTTAAAACCCTAATTAAATTTGAAAATGAAAGACCAATTAGTAGCAATGATATACCTTTATATCAAACTAGAAAGCTTGCCCGCGCCCTTGCTGCGGGTTTTTATAATGGACATATAGTGGAGAAGTAAATCACAATTTAAGAAATATTAACCAAATGATAGTCAATGTGTGTTATTGATTTAGAGATTATAAATGCTGTTATTATGACCAGATTTGAATATTACATATTTAAGAATGGATGTCTTGAGCAGCAGAGCAGGAGTTGGTATTTTAGCCAAGGAGCCGTTTTTTGAATCTTCTATGAACCGTTATTATGACCAAAGTATCCTACATTTCGAGTTCTTCAAATGTATTGTTTGTTGGTTCTTATGCTGTCCGGCACCTTCCACGTTCCCATAATCAGCTGCATTAGGATTACATGTCCCCTACAACAATAAATCAAATGTAGTAAATCATTCATTCATCACTGATCCCCCTAAACTCATTTAAATGTCTGAATTATAAATATTTAGTTTAGATACAACAGTACTTACTCGATACAGGGAAGTCCTAAACTGAAGTGTGTTAAAAAAAATAATAAAAAGGAGAAAAATATATCAAGAATTACACTACGTACTGCATTTGCTTCAGTAATTTCAAACAGCTACATCATTGTATTCGGATGATAAATGTCAGAGAAAGGTAAAATACAATGTTTGAAGAATTCAAGCACACTAACGAAGAATTCTTCAATAAAATAATAAAAAAAGGCATGCAGATATACAATTGTCTATTTTCAGGAAGAAAAATGCATTGTTGCAACCAAAGTACTTACATGAACAGTTACCCATAGCAACATAAAATGGACTTACTTACTGGGCACAGGTGAAGACTTATTTTATCAAGTGTCTTTTTGGGTTTTAGATGTGTCCCGAAGAGAAAATGTAAACTCTCAGAACAACTCTACAATTAATATTTGACAATTGTTAATGAAATTAGAAAGCAATGAGTATAACATAAGATGTAAAAGATACCAGGAATGAATGAAGAACATTGGCTATCAAACCATAGATTTAGCATGGTTTGATTACTACAGCTTTGATATGATAATCCTAGTTTTTAAGGATTGGATTGTCAGGGAACTTTCTTGTTTGATTACTAAGCTGTAGTAGAGTAATCTACGGGATTGGTTCTATAAAGCTGTATTTATGTAAGATAAAACATATAGTATAGTTCACATGTAATATTACTCCAGGGGTTGGGAAGAGGGTTTGCATTAGAAGTAGCAGAACCTGCAGTAGTTTCTGAACCAGTGATTTAAGGGTTGTTAGTCCCCCTGGCCTGTGCCGCACCCTGATTCCCTGAAAGAGCAGCAAGATTTGGATTCTACGTACTGATCTAAGAGGTTTCAATCACACTATTATTGAACCATCATCAAGCAAAAATTTGGATTCTACTGCATTCCTATGTCAACTCATTCACACCATATCATGAAGCACATTTCCATAGCATGGAAAGCTTTTCAAAAAGAGCAAATCTTTTAATCCCAGCACTACCAATAAGCTGAAAACCCAAACTCTAACACACCAAAATCAGTTCTCTATTATCTTCCTTTTCATTTATAACCATGTGAGAAACATTAAAATTCCTCAACAATATCAGATAAATAGTGACGAATTACAAATTGAAAAAACAGAACAACTTCATTAATGGACTCCAAGATATGAAAGCTGAAAATCCATAATGTGCCTAGTTCAAACAAAGATGGAGTTAACTTAATAAGTTTAAAGAAAAGAAGATTAAAAATTTACCTTTGCTTCCCAGAAGTATACATCACAGGGCAGTCAAGAGGATCTTCATACGGAATTCATGTTTTTCAAGTAATGTTGAAAAGATCACTTCAATAACACCCCGGGGACTGCATCCAGTATTCTCAATCTGAAACCAAATCAATTGGAAGAGCCACACAATCAAACTAATTCCTCAATCATCATGAAAGGAATTAACAAAATCTCAAAATTCATCCAAATGGGAAATTTCAGGACTCAATTTTGAAGAACAAACACAATCAATCAGCAAGAACTTGATTTACTTTACCTTCGTGTTGCGGGTATCGTCGTTGCTGATCTCTCTCTCTCACAGCCATGTTCCTTTTTCAAAAATTGACTGCACGCGCACATGGGCATCTCTCCAGAACCGTCGAGCTCAACCGAGAACGAAGAGAAAGGAAAAAAATTTAGCTCGTTCACTGTAGAAGATTTTATAGCTAGGTTTGTGGTACAATCGTAATTAAACAATACAATAGTGGACTGAGCGGTAATTTTGGCGAAAGATGAACAGTGTCACTGACCTAACTCACAAATAGTATATAGTAAATTGGAGAGCAGAACAATCAAGAGAAAACTAGAGACAATTAATTTCAAGTGTAAACATTAAGAGAAAAATAAATTGAAATGATAAATGAAACAAGAGTGTAAATGATTGTAATAAAGTGAATGAATTGACCCACAAGGGTCCAGCTTAGTTGGTATGCAGACTGAGTTACTTAAGCAAGGTCGAATGTTCAATCCTTGTGTATGTAAAAGGCCTTGTGGGGAAGTCCAACCCTCTACGGAGTGCTCAATTGGCCGAAGGGGGGTGTCGCTGCGTCTTTGGCGCGGCACTGCTGAGACTTCGGCACAAAAGGATCAGGTTAAACACCTGAGAGCCTACTTGTGGTCTCTTCCCAGTACCCTCTTTTTAAATAGAAAGTGAATGAATTGAAACCAGCCTTGCATGATTGGTCTTGGGTTTTTACCCAGCGGAAAACAAAATTAACATGGTCCCATATTTTTTCTGCCTAGCAGATGCTGAGTTTGCTCTCTTACGTCCGCTTCTGATGGAAATATAGAAAATGTGAAAACACACAAGAAATGTTTGGAGACTACATTGTTGCTATTCTCATTGATTAGTCTCACAATATCTAACGTGTTTCTGCCTAAACCCGGGGGTCTAGTAGATAATTGATGAATCCAACTGTCTCCTGCAATCCTGCTCACTAAGGAGAATACCGGGCGGGCCGGCCTTCACCTCTCCGATGCCTAAGTTAGTATAGTTGGAATGTATATAACTAAGGCACGTATGTAAGCGGGGAGAGAGACGAGTTACCTCATAAAGAAGGTAGTTGGGGCCCATATATAGGTGGTTGGGGGTAATGACTGGCCTTACTCTTCGATGTGGGACTGATTCCCTTCTGCTTATACTTTCTGAAGCCCTCTTAGGCAGGCTGGCGCCCCCGGTCCCTGGGTTCCTGGAGGCAGGATAGAGTGCCAGGCCCCGAGGCCGGGTGCTGATGATCCGGTCCCGACCCTTGGGCCGGCCTTTGGTGCGCTTGCCGCGGGTCTGTGGGCCTGCTGTAGCCTCTCTGCGGCTACTGTCAACAAGTCCCCCAAGTTCCCGGTCAAGTGCAATCTTGAATGGGGACTTAAATCTGTCTTGCTCTTGTCCCGCAGACCCGCGGGGTTACCAATCTACCGGTGCCCAGTCCCCCAAGTCCGCGTTGAAGATTGGGCGTGACCGAGGTGAGTACCTGTTACATATGGGAAGCAATAGTTTATAAGCACTCTTGCAATATAAGCAGCAATATGACTAAGTGTGGTGTTATGGGCATGGAGCCAAGATGATAATGATGATGTCATGATGCCATGATGCCATGCAACAGACGTGTGCATGGAATGATAATGAGGCGTTGAAATCCGCCATGCAAGAGATTTATGCATGGGATGATAGTGAGGCGTTGAAATCCGCCATGCAAGAGATTTATGCACGGGATGATAATGAGGCATTGAAATCCGCCATGCAAGGACTGTGCATGGAATTTCGGCCGGGCACTCTGCCCTATCGGTACGAAGCGGAGCTTCACTAGGCTTCAACTGGCCGATCTGCCGAAACGGGATTCACTGAGCCTCTACCGGGCTATCTGCCGAAACGGGATTCACTGAGCCTCTACCGGGCTATCGTTTCCCATTGCTAGGCTGCAGGGAGATTACCCTGGTGTTGCGGCCTGTTTGAAGCACCGGTGAACACTTGCTAGTTCTTCTCAGCTTATATTGAATAAGCGTTGAGGTAAAGGGGTGGCATTGAGGTGACAAAGCTCGCCATGTAGCCCCATGTTTGATCGCCTTTCAATGCGATGCAGGGTTTTTATCCTGCTGGACAAGCGTGCATGGGTTAGATGCAGACTCGCCCGGGTGTATAAAGCCCGCCGGTCGAATATTTTCGACCGGTGTCAGCCATGGTATTGGGCGGAACTCGACCGTTGGCGGACATCATGCCATCTCCGGACGAGTCCCCCAGTGAAGTGCCATGGGCCAGGTGCATTATGTTCCTGGTAGGGGGGCGGCGTTGAGGTGACAAAGCTCGCCCTGCGTCCCCCTGTTGCCGCAGCTAGTGCGATGCAGGGTTTTTATCCTGCTGGACAAGCGTACATGGGTTAGATGTAAACTCACCCGGGTGTATAAAGCCCAAGCCGGTCGAATGTTCTCATGACCGGGGTCAGCCATGGTACTGGGCGGAACTCGACGGTTGGCGGACATCATGCCATCTCCGGACGAGTCCCCCAGTGAAGTGCCATGGTGCCGGGTGGAGCCTATTCCCGGAATGTGTTCTGGAGCCGGTTGAATGTGTCGAAACCGGTGAGCGGAACTCGACCGGGCGTCCTGCCATATCGAGACGAGTTCCCCCAAAAGAGATGCGACTGGACAGACCTCGACCGTTGTCCGGACGCCATTGCATATCCGGACGAGGTCTCCAGTAATATACGATGAAGAAGCCATGCAGCCGGTTGAATGATCATAACCGCGAACTGCCATGGTGCCGGGCGGAGCTCGACCGGGCGGCCAGCCGTATTGAGCCGAGGCTTCATACCCGGATGGGTGCTCTCCAAGCGGTTGGATGATCATAACCACAAGAGAGGTCTTTCGAGAAATGCAGCGAAGAAGCCATGCAGCCGGTTGAATGATCATAACCGCGAACTGCCATGGTGCCGGGCGGAGCTCGACCGGGCGGCCAGCCGTATTGAGCCGAGGCTTCATACCCGGATGGGTGCTCTCCAAGCGGTTGGATGATCATAACCGCAAGAGAGGTCTTCGAGAAATGCAGCGAAGATTGTGGCGCAAGCGTGGAATCTGGGGAAGTGGGAGAGCCTGACTCCTTGATTCCCGTTCCTACCTTCCTGCCGTCAGGGTGTGGGACAAATGGCTGACATGCATTTAAGGAGGAAGTCCATCAATCCCGTCAGCTTATGATGGCGTGGGGAGGTTACCAACGCTGGGACACGTGCCACTGCGGGGCGGTCTTGAGATGGAGGGCCTGGATTCGCAGGCTTTTGAGTTGCTCTGATTACTTGTTTTGGAGGGATTTCGATTGCCTAGGGTATTGGTCCCCTCTATAAAAAGGCCTGTTCTTCTCTTCTTTCTACTGTTGCTTCTTACTTTAGAGAGACTGAGATAAAAGGAGAAATCCGGCGACCACTCTGAGCCTTTCTTGCCTCACGAGATCTGTTTTCTTTGAACGCTCCCTAACATTGCGCGCTGCTTTCCGCGGGCCGATTGTCCTCGGTTGAGCATACTAATCGGTAAGTTTGATTTCTTTGCCCCATCGTTATTCTTGTTTCTGGGTTTGTTGTTTTGCCTTGGGGGGGGGGAGGGATCTCTGCCGTTGACGGAACTGCTTTGCGGCGAACTTGGGGAAAGGCCGCAGAAGGCGTTGTTGTACCTGTTGCTGACAAGCGCTAGGGTTTTGTGTTCTTCCCCTAGGTTAAGATGACGTCTTCAGGTTCTGACCGGGTTTCCGAAACGGCTGTCAGAGGTCCCCTCATGGATGATGCGCAGAGGCTGGACGACTGGCTGAGTTCGGAATCTCCGGAGACCGAAGTTGCTGACTGCTCCGGGAGCAGGGTTTCTACTCCGTCCTCGGCTTCGTCTTCCGGGGCTGAATCTTCTGAGACCGAAATACCGCGCGGGGTGCGATTTGCAGATGCTCCGGTTGTGAGCTACACCATGGGGAAAGGGAAGCATGCTGTAGTGTGCGATGAACCGGAGGAGAGCATGACCCCGGAAGAGATTGAGGAATTGCGGGAAGCGTGGGATATCCCGGATACTATTCTGCTGCGGCCCTTGAACCCTGGAGAGTCAGCCTGCAACCCGGAAAAAGGTTGGGTTGCTGCACATCCGGACCAGTTCCGGCATGGACTGTCGTTCCCGCTGCCAGACTACGTGCAGTACATGCTCAGTGCGCTGCGAGTGTCACCCGCTCAGCTTCCTGGGCTCTAGTGGAGACGACTACTGAGCCTCGGCTGCTTGTACGAGTTCTCTGGGATGAACATTCCCACGGTGAACGAGTTCCGGGCCCTGTACAGGCTGTCGTACTCTCGGAAGCAGGGGTCCCGTGGTTGCCTGTCCTTCAACAGCCGGAAGCCTCCACCGATCGTCACCAATATGCCTTCATGGGTGGATAACAGCTGGAGGAAGAAAGTGGTGATGGTGGGCGGGAAGTTGCAGGCGAGGAATAGAATGTACTGTGTTCCTGGCGCCTTCCAACCCATTGGTGACCAGTCGTATGAACTATCGGACCTGGAGCGCGAGAGGATTTCGACCATAGCCGGGTGCTGGGACGATCTGGAACGGAGTTCGTACAACTTCATCCGGCGAGAAGTGCTGGAACACTGCCAGTTTGGGCGGGGTCCCGGTGCGTAGGAAGCGGTTGAGTGGTGATACTTTGTGTTAACTTCTGCAATATACTAACCGTTTGCTTTCCTTGCAGGTGCATCTTCTCGGGCGACTATCAAGCCCGAAACCACTCTCTCTATGGATGGGGAAGATCTCCTCAACCAGTTGATGGAGAAGGCCGAGATCGTCTCGCGGACGTCAGTGGAGGACGGGTCCGGTCGGCTTGTGACCCATGCGGAGCGGAGGGCCATGGATGTTGATGAGGACGCCTATGTCCTGAAGCGAGTGAAGACCCAACACTCGACAGGCCTGCTGGCGCCTGGAAAGGGCAAGAGCACCGGGGGGGGCCTTAAAGATTCCTGGTGGAGCAAACAGGATCCCCAACCGCCCGGTGGCTGCGGCGCACGTGGCTCGCGCTGTTGGCGCAATCGCACGATCTTCTTCTCCGGAGGGCCGGGGAGAAAAACGGAAGGTTGGGGACGTTTCTTCCTCCGCGCTGGTGACACTGACTGGCGAGTCGGTACGGAAGAATTTGGCGAAAAGGTTCAGGAATACCAGCGGCGCGCAGACCATCGCTGCCGGGGAGAATGCCGCTGCTGCTGCTCGGCAGAGTAGTCCCGCGCCTGCGGATGCATCAAGGGGAAGCCCGAGTGGTGCAATCGCGCAGCAGGTGGCGGCGGACCTGGCCGGGCTTGGTCTGGATAGGCCCGGGGTTGCTGGAGTCCTGGCGGGCGGGAAACGTCCAAAATGCAAGGAATCCGTCCTCCGGGTAAGTACTGCATGGTACCACTATAGTGCTTGACTAACCTTGCCTTGCTGTTTGACCAACTCTTCGGTGTTGCACAGTTGCTGTACAGTCTGTACGAACCGGACGCGAGCGAGGGGCTGTCGGAGCTGCAGAGACAGATAACTGCTCTATCCGAATCCCGGCAGCGCCTGGAGGTGGAGAAGTCTCGCTTGGCCCGGGAGAAGGCCAGAACGGAGGAGAAGGCCAAGAGGCTGGAGGAGCAGAATCGGATCTTGGATAAGGAGAGGGCCGAGCTCAAAGAGCAGAACCTGATCCTGGAGGGGGAGAGGGCCGCACTGGAGTCCAAGGTGGACAAGCTCCAAGTGGGAGCTGCTGCTCTGCACGCAGGCTCTGCTGCTCCGGCCGGGGAAGATGACCCGGAACTCTTCGAGCGGGTCGCTCTCAAATACCGGGAGAGCGATCAGTTCCTGGAGTTTCTGGTGAAGGCCAGGGAGGAAGGCATCTCGGATGCGTACACGGAATGGGCGGGGAAGGGATGGTTAGATACTTCCCTGATGTCGACTGCTGCCGAAGGAGATATTCATGAGCAGTCGGACATCCATCAGGAGGCGGTGGAGGAGCGGCCGGGTGAAGTGATTCGCTCGGACTTGGACTCTTTTACCACTGGTGCCGAGTCTGCCCGGGCTGAAGACCATACTGGAACTGATGTCGACGACGAGGGTATCGCAGGAGAGGCTGGCGGATTGCCTGCCGAAGGCGCAGTCGTAGGTCCTTAGGATTTTCTTGCCCTTTTCCTTGTAATGCTTCCGGATCGGTTACTGCTTGTATACTTGTCTGAATATGAATATAATGGAACTGGCCGAGCCGGTGAAATTTTCTCAAAAGTAGTTTGCATATATACTTGTTTTTACAACGGTTAGACCGTGAACTATGCCAAACTAACCGCTCAGACTAGCGGGTTTTACCAAGACTGGTCATTCTCTCGGCCGGGGTCTGTTCCTCTTCTCCCCACGTACCGCTGGAGCTGGCCGTTATCGATCAAAACCTGCACCGCTTGCCTGAGGGCGTGGCACTTGCTCGTTCGATGAGTAGCCTCATCATGGTAGGAGCAGTACTTGCCCGTCTGCGCCGTTGTAAGTTTCCCCTTTGGGAACCTTCTCGGGGGCGGTGGAGGAATGACACTCCCGTTCTCAAGTAGGATATCCTCGTAGGATGTGGTGAGAGCGGTGAAGACTTCTTGGTTGATCGGGGGTGCTGGCATGATTGCCAGGGGGCGCTCTTGGCGGAACGGCGCTGGCTTGTGCTCATTCTGAGGCTTATCAGAATAGGACCTCTGCTGCCGCTGTGGCCAGTTTCTGTTATTGGCGTTCCGGCTGGGCCGAGCGGTGCGGTTATCGGTTCGCTGATTGGGCTTGGCTTCCTGGGCGGGTGGGGGGTTCTCTTCCCGGGGATGGTCCTCCTGCTCCTCATCTCGGTTCCTCTTCAGGAGGTGGTGCCCATAGGTCTCATGATCGGCCTGAGCATGCCGGATGGCCATAGCCATCAACTCGTCGTACCCCTGCGGGAGTTCTACCCGGACGGCGTAGGAAAATTTGCCCGCTCGGAGCCCTTGCTTAAATGCCATCTCGGCGATGCCCTTGTCCAAGTTCCGAACTCCGGCCGTAGCCTTCTGCCAGCGGTTGACAAAGGTTCTCAGCTCCTCTCCGGGGGCTTGCCTGCAATTGAAGAGGATGGTCGACGTCCGGGCTCCCTCGACTCGGAGGATGAAGCGGCTCACAAACCGGTCGGCCAACTGCTCGAACGCTTCAATCGAGTTTGCCGGAAACTCGTAAAACCAGCTGAGTGCTTCTCCGGACAGGGTCTCCTGGAAGATGTTGCAGCAAACTGCATCGGAGTATCCCTTGGCGCAGGTTTGGGACCGGAAGCTGTCCAGATGCTGGTATGGGCAGCCGGATCCTGAGTAGGTGAGCTTGAGGGACTTCTGGTTGCCAGACCTTCCCGACTCTATGACCCGGTGTGAAAAGGGGCCCATACGTTCATTAAACCGAGCGCCCTCCATTGGCCGCGCAGCCCTTCTCTCGTTAGCCTCCATCTGGGCTTTCAAGCTTGACACGGTGTCGGCCAGCACCTGTAGCGCTCGCGCGGTTGGCGTCTCAGCTCCATCTACTGACGAGGCGTCGGGCTGGCGGGAGGTCGTCGCGCTCTTTGGCGGGATGGCGCCTGATGGCGACTTCTGCTGTACAGGGCCACCGGACCGACCGCCCGAAGATTGCCCTCCATCGGTGTGCTGAGGTGGAACTGGCGGGATTGCCGCCTGTGCCTCGGCCATGGCGCCACTGCGCTGCTGCCCCCTCTCCAGGGCGGCCACCAGTGCAGTATTCACTGCCTCCATCTCTTCGTACCGAGCGTTGGACCTAGCTCTGTCCCTATCGCTCTCCTCTTTCAGACGACTGACCTCTGTGGCCATCGCCCGTAGCTCTCCCGCCATACCGCTATGGCCGGGGCTGTACGTGGGGTCCCGGCCCGGGCTCTCCGGGCTCTCGGATCTATCGCCTGAATCATCCGAGAACGTCAAGGCGAAGCCCCGCCGCTCTGGACTGTCTTCCTCCTCTGCCAGGCCTTTACCTCGCGGGCTGTCGCGATAGGGATCCGGCACGCCGGATGCTCCCCCGTAACTTCCTACCTCCTGACCGTCGCTTCGGTCGAGGCGCGGCTCCCTCACAATGGCTGGGGTGGAGGTGAGCGCCTACACTACTGCAGGGTTTCCCTCCTCGGTGGTTCCTTTCTCTTGATTCATCTCCGATCTCTTTCTCAACGGTGTTGCTTACACGACTTCTCGTTCAAGATTCCCACAGACGGCGCCAATTGTTTCTGCCTAAACCCGGGGGTCTAGTAGATACTTGATGAATCCAACTGTCTCCTGCAATCCTGCTCACTAAGGAGAATACCGGGCGGGCCGGCCTTCACCTCTCCGATACCTAAGTTAGTATAGTTGGAATGTATATAACTAAGGCACGTATGTAAGCGGGGAGAGAGACGAGTTACCTCATAAAGAAGGTAGTTGGGGCCCATATATAGGTGGTTGGGGGTAAGGACTGGCCTTACTCTTCGATGTGGGACTGATTCCCTTCTGCTTATACTTTCTGAAGCCCTCTTAGGCAGGCTGGCGCCCCCGGTCCCTGGGTTCCTGGAGGCAGGATAGAGTGCCAGGCCCCGAGGCCGGGTGCTGATGATCCGGTCCCGACCCTTGGGCCGGCCTCTGGTGCGCTTGCCGCGGGTCTGTGGGCCTGCTGTAGCCTCTCTGCGGCTACTGTCAACATAACGAATGCGCCGGTTTGATCCTAGATGTTCTTCATGTACTTCATGGCGGTTTGAGCGGCTAAGGGACTAACGTTTTAGAAAAAGTATGAGGAGTTTAGAGTTTAGGGTTGGATTTACATAGGGGTTCAGGGCGGATGACTTAGGGAATTAGGCTAAAGTTGGGTTATATTCATGACCCCTAAGTTTTGAGCTCTGGGGAGAAATAACGTTTTGGTTTGGAAAAAGAAGTGAATCATAAGGATGAAATTACCCTTTGAAAAGATGATAAATGCAAATAATTAACGAACCTAATAATGACATTAATGAATTTCGGGTCGTGTTCCAAACATCATGTACAATGTGCTAAAGTTTTGGAGTCGCTCAAAATTCATGTACTGTTTATTATTATTTTTTGAATGAAGGGCTAGTGCGGCTGCCCTCAAACCTTTATTAACGAAACTATCGAATACAAGGTTGAGATAATTCATGTACTGTTCTCAAAATATTTACTTTTATATAATTATACGAAATATAAAATCTCAAAAAATATAACATTGAAACATAACAATATAACATATGTGTAACCTGACTTCAACACGACAAACACATGTAAAAATATAACTCCAACATGAAAAGCACATTTTTAGAAGAAAAGGCTGAAGATTTTTATGAATTAGAATAAAACAACTCCAATTATTGGAAAAGGGGAACACTTTTGAACTTAATTCTAGAGACTTTTGATAAAAAAAATCTAGAATTCACAAGGGTATTAGAATAGAACAAATACCAAGTCCATCTCTAAACGACACCGCCTTGTCCCCACCACACAAAACACTAAAACAGATCGCATATTTCACAACTTCTCTCTGTTTATGGCAAGGTGGACTGAAGTCACTGAAACCACCCCCCCCCCCCCCCCCAACAAACACACACCAATCCAAATGCAGTAGCTTTCTCTTTACAATGACTTCAGTAGCTTTCTCTTTACAATGACTTCATAGAGTGCTATGCAGAAGCAAATAAATTCAAAGGTATCATCTTTCTTTTGGTGAGAGATGAAAACGTCGTCGTTTTCTCTCCTCTCTCGCCTCCGCCACGCAGATATATAGTCTATATATCAAGAATAATGTACATTTTCATCAACCATAATGTTCAATCCATATCCCTAATTTCCCAAATATAACCTGCGACAATCCGAGGACCTCCACTCATGCTATTCGTCTGTTCTTCCAAGTCGTCGACGGGCATGGTTAACCTGCAAAGTGGACAGGAAGCACGCCTTTGAAGCCGGTTCTCAATACAGTGGGAGTGAAACCTGTGCAAGGCATCTCCTTGGCTTCAGCACATACTTTGTAGCTTTCTAAGCATATACTGCACACAGTTCCTTCGTCAGTGAATAGAACCCTCGGTATGGCTTCTATGGATGCCCTTGATTCCCCCACCGTCGTGGCTGGATGACTATCCCTGAAAGCAAGTAATTGTTGCCTTGTATATGTCCGCCTATCGGCAGCTGTTGCCAGCAGGGCCGGTCCTGTGTCATAGGCGGCCTCGTGCCAAATTTTTTTGGCGGCCTTGGTACATATATACAGTAAAACCTCGATACTTTAATATTCAATAAATTAATATTTTTATTAACCTTGATAAATTAATAACCTCAATTAAATAATAATTTTTATCGGTCTCGAAATTATTAATTTATAGAGATTTAACTATATTATGTGTAGAAAAAATTTTGTAAATTCAATCAAATTTTTTTGGCGGCCTTGGTATATATATATTATGTGTAAAAAATATTTGTAAAACACCTATATTGGGGTTCAAACCCCTACACTACTCCAAACAACTTGTTTTTTAATTACAAACCTAACCAACTGTGATAGTGTAGCACTTGTGTTCTATGTTTCTGTGTTTTTATTTAACTTAACTTCTAATTAATATTATATAAAAAAATTTGCCGGCTATGCCTCCGCACGACCGGCACAGGCCAAAGGCTGGCCCTGCTTGCGGGTAGGGCGACCACGGGAGTTTCCGCTATTGTTTGATCACTGCTACTGTTAAGTGGGTAATTGGTAAAGTCGTTATCAGACATATTTGCCTCTTTTATTTTCTTGGTGTCTACCATATGAGAACTATATACTGTATTAGGGATGCGATTTTAAGACCGAAATCCGAAAACCCGGACCAGTTTGGCCCGAAACCGATCCGATCGGGCCGGGTTTTAACTCTGAAATGTTCGGGTCGGGCTAAAACCGGACCGATTTTAATACTTCCGGATCGGTCCAGGTTCTATACATGAAAGACCGAACCGGCCCGAAAACCCGGAAACATGATTTTTCCTCAATCTCATCGGTTAAAGCCTCAGCCAATCCGTAGCTGTAATTGTTGTCCTTGACCTGATCATCATCTCTGCTGCTATTGACCTTGCTCGCTTTACTCACCCCACCCTAAATATCTCTCTCCACACCATCACCATCTTCGTGATCATCACAAGGCACAACCAACTTGACCTTGTCGCAACCGGAACACTTACTCACCCGACACGAAAACAACAGCTCAGCAACCCGATCCCGCCGCATACGGAACTCCTTGGGGCAATCTGCGGCGGCGACCATGATGGTGTGGTCAATGATGCCTAAAATATCCGAGCTCGCCGCGTGGAAATAGTTCCTCTAGTAATTTAGTGATGATGAAGACCCAGACGACTTGGCCGTGGTCGCCATAACCAAGCTCCGGATCGAATCCACAAATTGAACCCGAAAACTTAGAAAACCCGACCAGGCCCGAATTGAACCCGGAATCACCGGGTTTAGCAATTTAAAAACCCGACCCGACAATTTCGGGTTCTGGTCCGGTTTTAATTTTTTTCGGCCCGGACAGACCCGAACGCAGCCCTATACTGTATATAGAAACTTGAATCCTCTTTTTTTTTTTGGTCAATATAGAAACTTGAATCCTCTCTAGTCCTAATTCTTGAAGGAAAAGGAATTCTCGCTCTCCATGACCAATAAGGAGCAACTGAGCAAGGATACAAAGACCAACTCAAAATCCAATCAACAAACGTATTTAACTTGTTATACCCAAGAAAGTAAAAAGAAAGAGCGAAAAAAAAAGGAGGGGGCTAAAATAGTAACTTGCAGTCTTGCGGGTCGAATTGAACCCGAATTTGGATCCGACTGACTTCATTGGGCGGTTCGATCATAGAATGTTCAATTTTAAAGGACGAGTCTGTTTTGGTTATATTTCAAAGCAACAGGTACGTTTCTAGGGTTCCTTACTCTGACAATTTCTGGGCCAATTTTCCTGCTTTGCTAGTTGAAGATGCTGTTTTCTTTTTGGGTTTTGTTACGTGTATCTAGGATCTGAATGAATTTGAAGATTTACTATGAAATTTTGGCATGGTGGTAATGATTGAAAGATTGTGTTTATTATTTGCTTAAGCTTTGATTCAGTTGGATGCCTCAGATAAATGGTAAAAATTGAATCTTGCTGCAAACCCAGTTACCAGTAATTAGGGGTTTTGAGTTCAATGTTGATAAATTAGGGTCCAGCAATAAACTGTTTCAGATGGATTTGCTAGCTAGCTGCATAATCATTATCAATTTATCCTCTTTTGTCATAACTAGGTTTCGCATTTTCGAGGATGTGGTTATTTGATTGAGTCTTGTTTGATAGGGAAAATGTCGGGATACGAGAATGTTGTTGGTGGGAAGCTCAAGCTTAAGGGGAAGGCTCTGGATGTGAAGGCTGCTGGAATTAAGAAGAAGAAGAAGCATAAGAAACAGCTGGAGCAACTATCTCTTGTCACCGAGAAGGACCTCGCAGCTGGTAGGTTATCCTGTTGATTCTGTTTGATGCAAGTTCTTTGAAGCTTAACTAAACTGTCTGCTTTCCTCTATTTATTGTCGTGCAAATTGAGAACAATAGGGAACTTAGATTTCTGGTTTAGTATATTCCAGCTCTAATGTTTCTGAGAGATTTTCTTTAGTACAGTGATAGTTAAGATTTAAGACTTGCAGAGCTGCTTTTCCTTTTATTTTATTTTCGATTTTGGTACAGTTTACTTGGAGGTTGTGTGTGTAATGTAACTCTGTGATCATCAATACCTTCTATTGCTAGACATAGTTAATACTCCAATCATCTATACCTATATGGTTTGGTCATTAATCAAAAGCGAGGTAGTGTTTCTCATTTTGGAAGAGCTAATCCAGTGACAAAATTTGATGTGCGTTTTGGAAAACAATATGTGATGTTCACTTCTGCAATGAGAAACCAACTACATGCTCGAAATTCAACTTATTTCGCATGTAGTACTACTCGGAAACAAGAGAACATGTTTTTAATGTTCTGATTTACTACATATTTTATTAACTGTGTGTGCTTGACGGGTAGACTTTTCCTCTGAAATTTTTTGTTTTTGTTTTTGAGAATTGAAGATTACTATTATTTGTTTTCAGTTTTGATTTCACTTGGAGGTGTGAGTGCAATATACTGCTGCAATCACCAGTAGCCTCCATTACTTCTGCAATACTTAGAACAACAGTTTCTATTATTTGGTCATAGTTATGTGCAAGCAGTGACTTGCATCATGTGAGAACTGATCCAGTATAGAAATTCATTGCTATTTTTGTTATGTTTTGTCTTGCCATATTCATTTCAGATAGCATTCCCTTTGTCTTGAGTTTTTCATTCGATATTGTGTCTGGTGTAGGTGAAAGTACAGAAGAGTTGACCAATCCTGACGAGGAAGATATGAATGATGACAACAAATCAAGAGAGGATGGAAAGGGTGCTAGTTATGATGAGTATCTCACACCTGCAGAGAGACGATATATAGAACAGAGAGAGCAAATTGATAATCACAGGTTGGCCAAGACGGCTAATAAGTCACACCGTGACAGAATTCAAGACTTCAACCAGTATTTGGCAAACATGAGTGAGCATTATGACATTCCTAAAGTTGGCCCTGGCTAATTTGACTCAATTTATGATTATGCACACCAGAAGACCACCCTGTCGCATTTGTTATTTCAAAGTTTGTTCATGTGGACATCAGATCATGTTTTATATTGTATTTGGTAGTTTTCACTTGATTATATTGCTACTGATATGTATTTGCAGCCTTGTTGTAGTACTTGTTTATATATCAGTTCTAGACCCCTTCTGAAGTTTTGACGCCTCTTTCATTTCTCTATATTAATGTTGATGAAAGTGGTAAACTGGTTTCCTAGTACGTATTCTGTTCCAGGGTTCAATTACCATGGTCAGTTACCATCTGTCAAGATCCGAATCTTGTAAATGGGTTCAAAGTAAATCATGAATCCACAGATGTAGTTCTTCTGGCATCTAAATCTCACATTTCTAGTGATTCGAGTAATGAGGTTCTGAGGTAGATGGTCTTTTTTTTTATGACTGCAACCATCCTGTACTCAAGTACATAAGTGACATTCTTCTAGAAGAAGAAGACTTGGAGGGTGAGCCCTGCATACTGCAGGATTGTTTTAGCCCTCCAAGCTGCTGCTGCTGCTGAGAAGTCTTTCTTGATGTCCTTATTCAGAATGATCCTCCTTTACACCAACCAAGCCTCTAGTTCTGTGAACCAAAGCTGTGAGAGTTTTGATGGTGATTGCCCTTGGAGTTTACAAAGCACTAACTACTCTTTTGTCTTACGACAGACTGGGTTTGGGATCCAGCACTCTCTCCTGTATAACGTTCTCTTTTCGAGTCTTTCTCGAGTACCCTTTCGGTTTCTGTTTCATTTTCAGATATGCCAAGTAGGGGTGGATTCGGTTCCATTCGGTTCGGTTTTTGACCAAAACCGAGAACCGAACCGAACTAAAATTTCAGTTCGGTTCGGTTCGGTTTTATTTTTTGGAGGGCGTGAACCGAAAACCGAACCAAACCGAACGGTTCGGTTCGGTTTGGTTTTTTTTCGGTTTTTTTTTTTTTTTGTATAATACTGTAATTGAAAAAAAAAATTCAAAAAATTTATGATTCAATACTTCAATACTTCGAATAGTAACAATAAAGTCCAAAATATGAAGTCCAATGACTCCAATCTCAAAGTCCAAAAATAAAAAATATAGTCCATAGTTTTTAAAGTCCATAAACTCCAACTTTGTAAAGTCTAAAGTTCAAAGTTTACAACATCACTAATAGAGAACAAAAAAGAAAAATGTGAGCAACATCATCTCAATTCTCAAACTCGTATAGTCATGACTCATGATCATGACATTACTCTTGTAGTTGCACCCCTACCGACATTTTTCTTGCATGCCATGCTCAACAATTCATCTATATACAATTAGAAAAAGAATAAAACTTAGAATAGAACAATATTTAATCATAATGAAAATATCAAAATATCAAATAACAAAACAAAAAGTCAAAAACATTACATTTTTCCTCATCTTCTTCGCATAACTCGATCTCTTCACCCGATGGAGCATGGTTCAAAGCAATATATTCACCCTTAAGCCAACTTTGGGTACATATTAAGGCTTCCACCATCTTAGGACTTAAGCCAACTTCCTTTGAATCTCGGTAAGACCCTTTTCCATAATGGGGATCACATCATTAGCCTCTTGGGAACCACTAACACTTTCCCTCAAATTTCCCTCTTCCTCATACACCCTATAAAGGTCATACAATAACTCTTTCACACCAAATGTAAGGTTTTCCACCCTATCATCCACTTCCCCAAATACAACTTCAAAATAATCAACAAGTTTCTCAAACTTATGGCGGGGATCAAGAACAATAGCAACAAACACATATTGATTCAACTTACCAAAATCACCCCAATACTTATCAGCCGATTCCCCTTCTAGTGTTGGAGCTGAACTTGCTTGTGATCCACCAACACTCGGAATCGATGTCGGTGTTGTCGATTCACCAACACCAACACTATCTCCGTGCATCTGCATAAAGTCATAAACAAATTGCGAACATAATTAAATAAATTAATCATTAGATATAATCTGTAAGTGTAAATTCACTCTATTCTTATTAAGTTTAAATTCACTACCTGAGTAAATGAGGATGAACCCCGAATAGTCGGAGTAGATAAAGAACCCCGCTTCACTATCTGCCCTCCCCTTGTCCTCTTCATCTCCAAGAGTTGCCTAGGTTCTGCCTTCTGCAGTTCTGCACCAAGTTTCCTTATTAAAGAATACAGAGTAAGGTTATTAAAGACGATGCCAGGCAGAAAATGCAAGCATCTAAAAGATTCAGACATTCAGTAATGCACAAAGATCAAGCTAGTGAAAGCAGCTTAAAACAAATTTGCCAATTTGGACCCTGTCCCTCCCTCTCTCCTTCATCCACATTAATAAACATGACAACCTATATAGATTGTTGTGACAATCTAACTTCAATAATTGCATGTGTTTCAATGCCATGTGAAAAACTCAAAAACATAAACCAACTTGGTTTATTTAGAGCAATCTAACAAGCATCAGTAATATGACATTGGATCATAAGATGTCATAAAACTAACTACCAATTTACTTGTGACTAAAAAGTACTACATGACATTAACCAACTTGGTTTAATTAATCCAATGTAACAAGCATCAGCAATATAACAAGTTAACAACGGAAGGCCTTGCTCTTGCTGACGCCATGCCAGAAGGGGAATCGCCATATTACCCATATATATAATCATACTACATAACAAGTTAACAACGGAAGTCCTTGCTCATGCCGACTACATAAAAAGTACTGCATTACATATATATAACATATAATCATATACCTACATATATATAACATATAATCATACTCCTCATCAATCATCATTACACCATTCGATTACTATGCTTTAGTTTTATTAATTTGTTTCCCCTCTTCTAGGATTATGCATGTAGGGGGTCCATACTGAAAGAAAACATTAACACTGTAAGCCCTTTTTTGTTCTTCCTTCCACACTCCCCATCCCTCTCCAAAGCAAAGTAAATTAGGAAAGAAGAAACAAGACTAGCATGCAAGTCTTGATCAACTAAATCATTTGTGCATACACTTGCAAGATAATTATTTTCTCAACAATTCAGAAAAAAAAAAAATGATATTCTCTAGTCTCTTCACATGTAAACATAACGTAGACACATCTGCCTTGTAAAGACAGAAGGTAGAATTCAGATTCAGAAAATTGTCCTATTCTTTAATTCTGATCTGCTAGGCAGAGTAACATGTATGGATGAAAGCTCATAGGAAGGGCTAAGGAACTCATTATATGATTCCTGGATACCCAATACATGATAACTGTAAATATAATTGAAGATGACAACTCTTGTACCTGTAGCCGGCAGTGGCTAGGCGGAGGCGCGGCAGTGGCTAGGCGGAGGGCGCGGCAGTGGCTAGGCGGAGGGCGCGGCAGTAGCTAGGCAGAGGGGGCGGAGGGCGCGGCGCCGGGGGCGGAGGGGGCGGAGGGTTCGGCAAGAAAAGTTTTTGAAGATGAAGATTGAAGAGTGAAGAGGTGAAGAGGTGAAGAGAGACGATGGAATGTAGGAAACTGGAGAAAGAGGCGGATTGAGTTTAGTTTAGGGTTTTTAGTTTTTAGTTTTTAGATTTTCTGTTTTTTTTTTTTTAAAAAAAAAATTTAATAAAACGTCAAAACGACGTCGTTTTAATAGGGTTGACCGTTGACTTCGGTTCTTCGATTCGGTTCGGTTTTCAGCGAACTGAAACTGAAAACCGAACCGAACAGAATCGGTCCGGTTCGGTTTTCTCACTTCGGTTCGGTTTTTTTTTGGTTCAGTTTTTTTCGGCTTCGGTTCGGATTTCGGCTCGGTTTTTTTCGGTTTTCGGCTTGAAACGTCCACCCCTAATGCCAAGTCTTGGGAGTTTTGGACGGATGGGGGAAGCAAGCTTGTTTCTTTCAAATGTGAAACTTGAAATGATCGACTTGGAGAGGTTTCAATTGATTCCTCAAGGTACAGTTTCATACGAGTCAGGCGGATGGCTACAACTTGACAAATGGATTCAAAGGGAAGGAAGACTCATCAAAGGGAGGATAGTCTTTGAGCCACGAGAAATGTTTGATGGTGTGTTTGTTTTGTCCTAGTGAAGATCATGAGTCCGAGCTCAGTGCTGATGATGAGTTTTTGAGAACACGAGGAAATGGGAAGTTGCAGCGTGACAAGCAGTCAAAAGGATTGAAGGCAAAGCGACAGAGTCACAGAGTAACATTTTTGAAGTGGTAGATTTGTGCACAATACTTGCTCAATGTGCACAAGCTGTTGCGAACTTTGCCCAACGAACTGCAAGTGAACTACTCCAGCAAAAAAGGCAGCACTCAACCCCCCAATGTGATGCAACCCAGAGGTTTACTCATTTACTTTGCTGATGGCCTCCAGGCACGGTTGGCTGGTGCTGATACCCAATCGTATAAGTCTCTTCTAAGTGTGCAAACATCAACTGCTGAAATCATAAACCAGGTACCCATTAGTCCATTACAGGTTGCCCTTTCAAGATGTCGCACTTCTTACAAGTATGAAGGTAGCAGAGAAAATGCAACGAGGCTTAACATCATCAATTTTGGTATTTCTTCTGGTTTTCAACGGCCTTGCCTGATTCAACGTGTCCCAGATATCTGGAGGACCTCCAAAACTTCGTATCCCAGCTATTGAGCTTCATGTATGAGGCTACATTTGGCATACGCAAACTGTCACAGTTATCACCATGGACAACAGCCAAGTATGGTGAATTTGATGTAACCAAATGAAGTAAGCTACAAAATGAAGATACGAGTTATAGTTATTTTTTGGGTTTCAACTCTGATGATTTTCTCATCAAAGATGAAGATATAGATTATAGAGGCTAGGCAGAACCATGAGAAATGAAAATTTTCGAATGCCTTATTGCTTAAATACACAAGGAATGGAATCTAGTCTCTTATTCTGGGTCCGAAGGAAATGACAGGAACACAATAATGAAGGTTATAGCTACACATCCAAACTAGAGCAACCGCCACATAAGCAAAGCAAAAATGGCGTCACAAAAACCTATCACTGCCCCCTCTTTTTCATGCACAACAAAAATCACAGTAACTCCAATTCTCATCACCATGCAATTTATAATAGCTCGAACCATCTAAAAAGAGACTGAGATGTCCAATCATCGAGTTTCATCCTCGAGAGCACGGAAGCCATTTGTCAAATCTTCATGTAACTTCTTAAATTTTGCCACGAGAGCTTCTTCACCTTCAGCAGGATCCTCGAATTTTTGAGACCTGCATATTACCAATAAGGGATTTAAGACATGCTTACCGTAATTCCATAAAATATCAATATACTCGGCATTATGATGTTACTTACACAAGGCGGTAAAAGAGATCTCCCATACGGTGCTTGATTAGACTGTAATTGATCTTTTGACCATCCATACCAGCTGCTCTCTCTACTGCCTGTAGTCATTGAGCCAGACCAAATCAATACCTAATCTGAATATCTAATACAGTTGCGCCTGCCTGTGATTGGTTCAGGGAAATATAATACCAACTATTTTCCTTGCTACCAAATAGACGAGTTCTTCATGCATAATCGGAGGTCATCTATAAAAGAATTTGGATAAAATAGTTTACCTGATTTGCCAAATTAAAGAAATGGATGATATTGCGCATCATCCAAACAGACTTGTAGAAGGGGCAGAATTTATCATATCTGTTCACCCATTCAACAGGTAAACGATCATTAATGACTTCCCATTCCAAGCAAAATGAAAGGTATACATGGATCAAGGAAAAGATTAGATTAGGAACTTACGGAGTAAATGCATTCTGTGCAAGATAATCCTCCCTCAACAGCTTTGCAGTTTCTAAGGTGATCTTGTCTCCTTCAGCTAAAGCATCCTTTCCTACAAGCTGCAACAGTACAAAAATGCAGAGGTTTTAGTAGATAAACAAAACCATAATTCATTTTTGACTTCTCCACTTTATAAATCGCACAAAGAAAAGATCTGTGAAGCCTAAATGCCACTTATCACCAAGGCAGTTAAGGGCAGCAAACTAAGAAATTTAATGGCTAAAATTGGAAATAAATAACTACAATAAGAGAACAACATACTTGGACAATTTCATTCAAATCATCTTCTCTTTGCAACACCTCACGCGCCTTTGTCCTGATGTTGATGAAGTCGGAATCAAATTTATCATAGAAAGACTCTAAAGCCTACAAAGAGCACACAGAAACAAGTCAAACAGTCAGACCAAAAGGCATATATGACTCACTGAGGCCAACAAGGGTGATTCATAAGCAGTAACATACACACCGTTGAGTACTTGGAGTACGAAATAAGCCAGTTCACAGATGGGAAATGCTTCCTCTGAGCAAGTTTCTTGTCCAAACCCCAGAAAACCTGAATTGATGGATACAAAGTCTTTAATAAGGACAACATTGAGTTGACACAAATAAAATAATAAAGTGATGTTTCATCAGAGAAGTAGACTCCGCAGGCCAATCAAATCAAAAGTTTATTGTTGTTCATTTCAAGTCATCATTGTGCTGGCAGACACTTGCCAAGAATATTAACTGTACAATTCATGCATGAGTATAAGAATGCAAAATATACCTGGACAATACTGAGGGTTGCAGATGTCACAGGATCTGAGAAATCTCCTCCAGGGGGTGAAACAGCACCAACAATAGTCACACTACCAGTACGCTCTGGTCCACCGAGACATTTTACTTTGCCGGCACGTTCATAAAATGATGCTAAACGTGCTGCCAGATAAGCAGGATATCCACTATCTGCAGGCATTTCTGCCTGTATATAATAACAAGACACATGCCATTTAAGAAAGCAGGGATGGACTAATGCTAAAGGATGTCAAGGACAAGAACAGTGCTTAAAAAATAAAAGAGATTTACCAGTCGCCCAGAAATCTCACGCAATGCTTCTGCCCATCGAGATGTTGAATCTGCCATCATACTAACATTGTATCCCATATCTCTGAAGTATTCAGCAATAGTGATTCCTGCAAATTTCGGACCCATGTTGAAAATAATGCCCAAATAATAAAAGAGCCAAACTCATTGCAGAAGACCAGTAACATTGACAATAAGAACTTAATCTCTTAACAGGATTCAAATGCTAGTATAACGAGCATATATCTAGAGATGAGCTCAACTCTTCTATCACATAAGCATTTCTGTCCAAAGAGGACGCCATCCTCTAAACTTGTTATTAGATTAATGGAACTTTAGTGAAGACAGCTTAAAGATTTACCAGTGTAGATTGAAGCTTCACGAGCAGCCACAGGCATGTTAGAAGTGTTGGCAACCAGTGTTGTTCGCTTCATGACAGATTCTTCTCGACCATCAGGTAGAGTCATTGTCAATTGAGGAAAATCCATGAGAACCTGAATCATAGAATATTTGACTTTATTAAACCAGGACATCTAGACCAACACAATCAGATGAGGTTATATCTGATATGATATCGAATCCCTACCTCAGCCATTTCATTTCCTCGTTCTCCACAACCAACATAAACCACAGTGTCGGAGTTGGAATACTGCAAACAGGTAAAACATAACCCATTAAGCAAATAAGCAAACATCTTCAAGCATATAAATGACCTCAGCAAGTCCATAATAAGTTAATATATGTACCTTGGAAAGAGCTTGACTGATAACTGTTTTTCCACAACCAAATGCTCCAGGAATGGCACAAGTTCCACCAAGAACAGAGGGGAAAAGAGCATCGAGAACACGCTGACGTAAGATAAAAGTGGTCAGAAACAACTTATCCAAAAGATATTAGATTAAATAGAATAACCATTTAAATCTACCTGCCCAGTAAGTAGAGGGGTATCGGCAGCAAGCTTCGATGCGACAGGCCTTGGTGTACGTACAGGCCAACTCTGCAAACATGCAAACAATAATGTAACATTGCAATAATGAACCAACAGAGCAAGGAAAGATACTGAAAGCACAAGCCAGAATTCAAAAAAGAGTTTAAAACCTGAAGCATAGTGAATTGCTTTTTGACACCTTGAAACTCAAGCTCCAACACAGTATCCTGCAAATGCATATAAGAAAAGTTAAAATACAATAATAAAATTATAAATCAACATAATAGAGTCCAAACTCTTATACTGAAAACTTTAGCTATTGCAGAAATATGAACAAGAAACAAAACCCAAGTGAAGGAAGCCAAAGGTAATATGCTGCTAACTGACAAAATATAGTGTACATTTACTTATCTGAGTGAGGATAATTGTATGACAAGCGTTATTGTAAGTCAAATTTTCTTTATATTCCATATTTTAATGCAAAAGCGACTTTCATTGTCTATAGCTGTTGGACCATAATTTAAATGCACCCAGTGAAGACAAGATAGACATGAAACCATGTATGATTTATGCATACGCATACATGCAAATGTGTAAACATACTCGAGAAATAACAATACAGGTTGATGATGATGGTCCTAGAGAGGGAAATCAAAGAGGAAATATAGAAGTCATAGTGAAACCTTCAATGAATATTGACCAGCTGGTGCAACGTAAGTAACTTTTCCCATAGCATCAGGAGGAAGCGCCATATGGTGCTGCATCAGAGTATTTTCAAATACAGTCTGCAAAGAAAGAAAAACCCATTAATGCAACTTGAAAATGAAAAAAAGACATACTTTAGTTACAGAAAGTAATTCGTAAAACAAATAATTCATGTTACAAAACTTACAGCATACAAGTCTCCACCAGTTATATGATCACCTTCACCTGCCAGCAGCGGTTAAAGTAAATATTAAAAACATAGGAACCAATTAAACAATAATTGATTACTCATCTCAAAGAAGTTACAGATATTTGTATAAGTTACCAATTTTTTTAGGTTCAAACTCCCAAAGGATATCCTTGTCAAGAGCTGGGACAGACACACCACGCGGGATGTAGACATCACCAGATCTTTTTGCGATAGTTTTCAAAGGCCTCTGGCATAAGCGAAAAAAAAAAAAAAGAATAATAGAGCAGAGGTAAGCATAAGAAATTTCCCAACAGAATAAAGTTTTGCCAAAATTGTTAGAAAAATAATTAAAATAGCAGAGTTTTTCAAAAGCAAAAAAAATATGGGAAAAAGTAGCTGCAAAGTACTGATAGAGCAAACCTGAATTCCGTCAAAAATATTTCCCAATATTCCAGGCCCTAGCTCGACAGATAAAGGCTGAAGATCAAGAGGAAAATTGTTAGCTGATGTTGACAACATCACATTAAAAGTATAAGCGACCAAGATATCAGGCACACCTTGCGAGTACGTAGAACAGGATCATTGACCATCAACCCGGCCGTCTCCTCATAAACTGAAATAAGAAAAGAAAATACAAAATGATTGAAGTTATTTAACCAAAGACACAAATAGCAGTGATTCTTAAGGAACTAACTTTTAGAGACATGGGATGAGTAAAACAAAAATAGATATAGAACTAGAAAGCAAAATTTCTGGAGAAGCAATTAACCTTGGATTGTGGCAGAATCTCCTTCTAATCGAATAATTTCACCAATCAAATTATCATTTCCAACACGAACCAGCTCGTACATAGCAGCCCCACCCATGCCATCGGCAACGACGACTGGTCCTGAGACCTGTCAACACATTTGATACCAATTAGCAATAGTAATTCACACAACACCAAAAAGAAAACTTCTCCACACCTAAAACAAATATCAAACACAATAAACAAAACCAATCAACCAGATTATTCACGCATTAACAACATTATCCGATCATTTCACATTTACCACCAAAACAACATCATCCGATCATTTCACACTTACCACCAAAAATCACCGAAAATCAGATCAACAAATCCAGAAACAAAGAATCACAGAGGGATCAAAACAAGTAGTCAACTTTTTATGCTCAAACAAACAAAAACCACTCAATGAATCAAGTAATATCAGATTTACTAGTCCAATAATTCAAACCGCTCAATTCAAAAAGCAAATTAGCACACTGATCACAACACAACACAACATCAGCACTCGAATCGATTCTCATCCAACCGAAATCAAAACAGCTTCTCAATCGCCATTAACAAATCACTGATCCAATCACTCCAAAATTCACCATAAAAAAAATAAAAAATAAAAAATAACTCAGAGCGTCGCAGATCATATAGAAAATCGAATTCAAAAAACACTAAATGAAACCAAAACCGAATCCGATTGGAGTGATGGAGGTGATGACGTACCTTGCGGACGTATCCGAACTCGCTCTCCTTCTCGGAGTCCTCGAATGTGGTCAATCGGGAACCGTACACCGCCGGCATTTTGGGCGCGGATCGGAGCGAAGATTCGAGATCTGAGAATCAAAGCTCGGCCTAAACCCTAGGGGTTCTTAACCGAATTACACAGAAGAAACAGAGAGTGAGAAATTCACAGAGCCAGAGAGAGATAGAAAGCTCTGATAAAACACGGACTGGTTGTGATTATTAGTACGGAGGAGGTGATGGTATATTGGTATCAGAGAGTAGTACAATGATCCGGTGTGGGCGAGTGTACGTGTTTAAAATGATTGAGGTGCAGTCAGAGCCCGCCACGTAATCAGGGTATTTTTTAAGAGTTGGATTAACGGTGACGTAGTGAGATCGGGATTGGTTGAAGGACCGGTGTTTTTTCGCCACGTGTACCAAGTAGGATGCTTCCGCGAAAGGAGGTTTTTCTGTAGTGTACTGGGACTCTCCCCCTGTAAATGGACAACACTTGAAAGTGTTCGTACTTTTGTATTTGTTGCCCTTATTCGAAAATGAATTTTAACCTTTGTAATTTTTATTTTACCCCCAGTCTCTTTCTACTCATCACAGTATACACCCATCAAAGTTTGGAAAAACTGATTTTATGTTTGTTGTTTTATGAAAAATGAAATTATTCGGTCAATTTACGCTCTCTGTTTTTTCTATTTTTATAACACCGTGTGTGTAAAATCTTTTGTGTGAAAAATATTTGACGATGATTTGAGTCCGCGTTACATCTAATCACATGTAAATCTTATAAAAGTATGAAAATAGTCGTTAATTTTATGAAAATAAGAAGGTGAAAATGAGAATTATAACCGATCGAAAATCAATCAATAATATGAAACAGAAGTAGAGAAATCTGGTGAAATTTCATATTGGAGATAGAGATATTTGAGTGTTATAATAAGGTGTGTGATGATTGATGAAGGTGCATAATAGTGGACAAAGTCAGGCAAAGGTTATGTGGTAATGGCACATGCTAGGTGTTGTGTCTTTTGTCCTCACTGTCTTTATCACCATTTATTTTTCTTCGCATCATATATACAGCTAAAAATCAATGCCAGGGAGGATAATATACTTTAATTGGTCCATTCACTGGAATATCAACACAAGGTAACTAGCACATCAGTAACTTTGTCTTTAACTACAAACAGCAACTTTTCAAGTAACTGATCAATTTGAGACACTGACAGAAGGAATTTACCCTTTTCAGGCCCAAAAATGGAATATGCTACCTCAGGTCCATAATTAGGGCTTTTGGGGTAGTTGGGCTGAACATCACAGTCTTCTTCATGCCCATGCTCCTGGTATAATTCAGACCAAAAAAAAAAAGCCTCCTGGTCTAAAAGATAAATCTCTCAGATCTTAATGGGATATTTTACCTTTTTCACCACAGTTAAAAATGTGGAACCCCAGTTCTCTAACAACCACTAGTAGTACCTAGTGTTCTGGACTTCTGGGCAACTACCACTTCAAAGTGTAATAGCTTCTACAAAAAGTTTCAGTCTTGGCAGAGAAACTGGAACAGAAAGTCAAAGAAGTCTTTTACCAGGTATTCTGCTTCAAAGGGTTTTATGAAGTATATGGATTTTGCTATTGTGCAATTCATTCTCAAATCCTGGTAGTTACCCCTATTTGCATATCATTTATTTTGAGCTTCTGTGATTTTTCTGGGCTCTTTAGTGTTTATTAACAATTTTGAATTCGTCTGTTATTGGGTAAAGTTCTTCAATTTCTGCTGCTAAGTAAGTCATATACTGGGCTGTTAAACTAATGCTATCATTTGATGATATAGATATCTGTTTCGCTTTGCAAGCTTAATAATGCTTTTGTGCTCAGAGGGTTTGAATTTAACTGAAATCTCTGCAAGCTTGCTGTTTTATAGAACTCAGCTATAGAAATGGGCAATTAGCCAAATTAATAATGCAGTTCCTTTTGAGGATGATAGTTTAGGCCCTTTTTTGATAAGCTTTATACTGATATTGAAGCAAAGCAATTTACATTGAGGTTTTTAGGGAAACTCATTGCTCTCTTCTCTATGCAATGGACTTTACTTGTAGGTCATAATCTGAATTTGTATATTGAATATATCTCTCTTATGGACGTGGCTTTGGCGTCTTCGTTGTTCCCTTCAAATGTTACAAGAGGTGTCGATAAGATTAAGCCTTCTAGATCAATGTCTGCCAACCGAAAGGTGCCTGCTCGAAAATTGTTTACTTGTCAGGCAGCTGTTGCTACCAAAACGGCCCAGGTTATCATTTTTGGTTCTCCTCTTTCTTGTCAATGTGTTTCGTCTTGACTTTCCTACAATGAAATGACGGTGTTTGTTTTCCAGACTGTGGAGTTTGATATGGAGAGCAAAAAACATGAGCTGTTGAGAGCTGTCCAAGACACAAAAAGGGGCCTTGTTACAACTGATGATCAACGCTCTTCTATAGAGGAGGCTCTGGTATAATCTCTTTTCTGTTGGAATAACCTTGTTCATGAAATTGCCTTAATGTACATTAGGATTGTTAATTTGATAGAAAAATGTGGTGCTACTTCATACAGAATGAGATTGTTTTATAATAACTTGTGTAAAGGCTGGCAGGTGACTGTGGAGGGATATAACAAGGGTGCACCTTTAGACTTGGTGAAATTAGATGGGACATGGCGCCTGCAATATACTTCAGCTCCTGATGTTCTCATTCTTCTGGAAGCAGCTGAAAGGGTATCATTCTTTCAGGTATAAACATTGGATGCCATATTTTGGACATCCATTTCTGAAAGAAAAAAAGGCTATTTTTTTTTTCTGCTCAAACCACTGAACCTCTCGGAGTATTCTTTTCTTTTCTCTGCTTGGGCGTGGTGCTTCTTGTTGTCCTCCAAGTCTATTTACTATATTCGCATGACTGTCAAAATAGGTTGGGCAGATATTTCAAAAATTTGAATGCAGAGACCAGTCCAACGGGGGTGTAATCCGTAATGTTGTCAGATGGAGTGTTCCACCATTGTTAGAGGTAAATTTTCTGCTGCTACACTTGAGTTAATGTTATATTAGGTAATAGCTGTAGATGAAGATGTCAATGCAAATCTTATCTGGGTTGTTTGTGATTGAAAACATGAGTGCCAAGTAAATCAGTTAAAGTAACTGAATGTAAGATCAGACTTTGATTTGAATGTGCTTAAAATAAGACAGTTCACATTGACTATCTGTTTTCTTAGTTTCTGTAAATGTGTGTTGATGTCATGAGGTCTATGTACCCTGCAGGAAGAAGATGGTGCTACTCTGCTAGTTTCTGCCAAGTTTTCTGTTGTTTCTGTGCGTAACATCTATCTTCAGTTTGAAGAGGTCAGTTTTCCTTCATTTCTTAAAACATATAGAAGTTAAAGCATGGGAGCGTGCTGTCATTGATCTTCTTATATTGGTTGCACTGCCAAAGAAACATTTAAGGAATTCAACAACAAAATATTTATCTACCATTTTTATACTAAAGTTGTGAAGTCTTCCACTCTTCCGTACAGCCCATGCCTAGAAAAGATAGTAGCTTAATTAGAACCCACTTTCGTGCTGTCATTTACATAAAGCTGTTTAGTTAGAGACTTAGAGGCCTACAAGTTAAGGCTATTAGCCACACCACTGGACCTATAAAGAAATTAGTCATTAATCATTATCAGTTGAGACCGGGAGTGGGAGTGGGGTTGGATATTAGCTATATCATTGAACTTGAAAAGTAGTTGTTCATTTGCTGAATGGTAAATTTCTTGATGCCTTCTTATAATTCATCTGAAGCCTGCACATTTATCTGGCAGATCAGTGTTCAAAATATAAAAATTGGTGAACAGCTGCAGGCTCTTATAGCTCCAGCATTACTGCCGCGGTCGTTTTTAAGTTTGCAGGTAAAGTACTTTTTCACTTTTGTGTTACTCTGTCTATTGTGCACAAAGATAACTATAACAATGTATCTGTATGAATGCTTGTGTGCAGATCTTACAGTTCCTCCGTACTTTCAAAGCTCAGATTCCTGTTAGTGATCCAGGAACAGGAAGGTATATCATGCTGTACAATATTTATCGTAACATATTTCATAGGCGTCCCAGATCTACATGTTGTGATCAAACCTGGTTTATATGTAGGCAATCAGTTGGAGGGCTCTATTACCTTTCTTACTTGGATGGAAACATGCTTTTGGGGCGTGCCGTTGGTGGCGGAGGAGTTTTTGTTTTCACTAAAGCTCAACCCCTGGAGTAAGCACACTACCCTTTACTAAAGCTGGGAAAGGCATCTCATGGAACCCTTCAGGTGAAGTAAAACTTAGTTGCCACGGTGCTCACAGCTTCTGTGTGTATCTTTCTCATCACATGCCTAGGTCAGATGCCCTGATTGATACTATAACACATATCATGCCATTTGACTCGAAACTTAATTGATATACTGTATATTATGTCTCATCATATCATTCATATGGTTCGGGATACTAAGTCGATTATCTTTCATGTATAGAGTATAGAGTTATAGACCGACTGTATTCAAACATAGTGATTGCAATGACAGTATTGGATAATTCAAACTGGAGGCAACTATTGCTTAGTAGCTTCAATATGTTATTCGTTCTAAAAAGAAAATGTAGTTGGATTCTATTTTCTGGCTTGAAGTACGTCTCCTCAAATTCCTCTAGGGGGAGGTAGAGCAATGAGATCATAAAAGATCTAGATATATCGAGTCTCTTTTTTCTTTCTCGGAATAAGTTTCGAAATCACCTCACAACCATCATACGGGGTTGTCTATGGTATGGTGATGTATACTATACAATAATTTTACAACTAATTAAATAAAATTACCACTTTGAAGACAATTTTATTGAATTAAATTACGACTTTAACGACAATTTTATTAAATTAAATTACGAGTTTGACAACAAAATTATCACATTAATTTTACACATTTACATATAATTGAACAAAATTACCATATTGACGATAATTTGTTTAGAAACTTGTAAAAATGTTGTAAGTGAAGTAATTATCTATAGTTGAACTACATTTACCTAAATAATTATCTATTTTACTAGAATGACGCCAAATTTGTTGTCATATTTGTAAGTACGTATATGTATCACATACAGGTTGATACCTAAAATAATTCCCCATCATACATTGTTTGTTAAACTAGGTTGAAAGCCCGCGCGCGAGGCGCGGTGATTTCGTTAGCGATTTCGCAAATTTAATCGATTTCGTCAACTCTAGACATTGATCATAAGAATTAAGAATAATATACATTCAACTTAACAAAGAAAATGTCTCCAAATTAAAGCATCAAAGTTTACAAACATAAGTTGAATATTACAATACATAACTA
Source organism: Potentilla sterilis (assembly GCA_963682095.1). Lineage (NCBI taxonomy): Eukaryota > Viridiplantae > Streptophyta > Magnoliopsida > Rosales > Rosaceae > Potentilla > Potentilla sterilis. The sequence goes on from OY821754.1 coordinate 12,630,200, forward strand.
AAGCTGATTCATTGAATAAAAACTGCTATATGAGATGTCTGATTTGGAGTTCACAGACACAAAAAACATATTAGTGCCACACAAAACTCCACCACAGACTCCATGAGCTGTCAATGGACCACAAAAGGACAATTCAAATCATAGCAGTTGGATCTACATGTGCTTGTAAACAAAAAACTACCGAAAACACATGTCTTGTGATTGAAGTTGAATCAATCTTTCTTCTTCTTCTTCTTCTGGTCCTGCTTGACTGGTGATGCTGATGATGATTCTCCAATTCCTGGTTTCTTGTACACCTTTTCCTCCTCCTGCTTGGCTGTTGGTGGTGCTGCTGAAGATGATATTTCATCATCAAGTTTCTTGTAGACCTTCTCCAACTCCTGCATTGCTGGTGATGCTGCAGATGATGATTCTTCATCATTTGGTTGCCTGTAGATAGATAAATTATAGATTAGTAATCCATAAACTTTTTATTCAACTCAAACATATAAATTTAAAGACTAAACTTGAACAACATATCCATACTTCAAATTGTATACCATTTACCTCTTGCTTTTCTTCTCAGACTCTAAAAGGAACAATGACCTTGCACAACTTTCATTTGGTCGCTTCTTTTCATGAGGAAGGTGGGCTGGTGTCAGAACATTTGGATGGTCAAATGGGGTCGGATTTCCAAGGATGTTGCGAATTACCAAGTCACTTTTGAAGTTAACCTTGATCTCAAACAGATAAGCCTCTCCAAGTTTCTCTTCTATCTCAGGTGCCAAAGTCTGCTCAGTTGGATAAGACCTCCTACCAAGCAGATCTTCACAGGTGGCACCAAAAAACTCCTCTACTTGCTTTCCCATGAGGGTCACCTTGGCTTGATCATCCTTATCTTCAATGATCATACAAACTCTATAACTGCATAAAAGTGAAAATTTCAATGGATGCAAAAAATAATAGAAGAAATAAGATTGGTATTCATGAGATGAGTTGTAACCAAATTAATGAGACACGAACCAGAACAAAAACAAATACATCAAAACAAAGAGGACTCATAATTGGGTTTATAAGCCAACCAGTGTGTTTCAAGGAGAATGAAAATGTAATTTCGAAAGACAACAAAAAGAAACAGAATTAAATAGAAGAAAACTGAAACATAGGAAACAAATCTTTAATTTCACTTTACAGACTCTAGGTTACAATTGACACATCCCGAATCTGTAAAAAATAAAACCAGCAATTCTGGTGACTAATATTTAAGGCATATATTCAATAACCTAAACACTTTGAAGATTTATTATAGACTCATTAATTCACATACTATGATAATTGCTATACTATTTACTACTTCACATTCATCTTTACTTGAACTAACATCAATTACATGGAAAATTAAACTTTTGTATTCTATAGGCAGTAAGTACGTACATTTGAGGAATCAGTTGGCAAAAACAATAAGTTCCTGTAAATATAAGAAGCTAAAATGACAATAGCTTTTTTTTACTCGCACATACATTGCCAATACACTAATTATTCACAAAAACAACTAAAACCCATCTCAGTCTTCCTCACATATATTGATTGGAAATCTCAAACTTAAAAAGTGTTGCAGGTTGCCTAAATATGTTTATTGTTGTTGGTTTCATATATTTACTGACCTTGGGCGAGGCTTTTGGAGACCATGGAGTGTACATGAATAGTAACCCTTTGCCTCTTCTTGCTTTAGAAGCTGCTTGTAGCAGTTTTGCACCGGGCAGCTCCGGTACCACCACCCATTGTTTTGGGGGAACCTCACAACTCCAGCAAAGCAGAATACAGTCTTACTCTGCAACCCATGGACATTCTGTCAGTAAATAGTTATCGTGCAGTTTTTACACTAACAAACAAAAACCATTTTCATACAGTTGGGGTACTTACATTATATTCTTGAGGGTCAAGAGTATTTAACTCACTAACAGATTTCTTGTCTCCACTGACATCTCCATTTGTTTGGTTGTAGGAGGCAGTGCCATATAGCTTCACTTTGTCTCCTAATTTCGAGAACCTACAAAGAGAGATCAATATGAGCAATAAAAGATCAATAATCGCATTCATTCAAAACAGAAGTAAGACATTAAGAAATCCCTATAATATGGTAGAGTGTGTTTACAAATTCATAGAATTAAATAAGACACATATTTTGTGCTCTAAATGCACAAAAAATAAACACCACCAATCCTGTTAGCATCTGACCAAATAAAATCTACTAATAAACAAAAGTATGTCCTGCTATATGAGTATGAATACTCCTCCAATCGTTTCCTACTATTAGAGATTATGAATACTCCTCCAATCGTTTCGTGCATCTTAACTAATTCAGTTTAACATTTGTATTATCATAGCCTAAATTCACACAACATTACATGAAATGAAATCAATGAAAATCTAAACTTTATATGATTTCTAAAAACCCAAACAGACAAAAGACTGATAAATCAGTAAAAAAGTACTCACTCGGCTTCATAATCCTTTGTTTGTGGAGTTATTGCATTGAAAACGACACAGGTATGGCTGGAGTTATAGGCGCTGATACGATCTGTACAGTGTGGGAACGAACACTTGGTCACAGGGAAAAAAAAGCTGAACTGACCAATAAAAAGTAAAAAATAGATATATACCCTGATACTTATTGAGTCTTAAGCCAGTGAACAGAGCAAGTGCCGGCGGAGGTAGACTGAGCATGCTAGCTACATTGAAATTTCTTACCATGTCGCCCCAAAGTGTTATTTTAAGGACTTCCCTCCTGCACATTGAAATAGGCAATCTATAAAGTCTAGAACTGCTCATGACTATTCTTCTATTTTACTACATAAGGGACTTTCATTTTAATTTGTCAATCATTTGCAGTCTATTATAGAGAAGATATACCCATCATATAAAGCTTTAAGAATTGATCCAAACTTAAGTATATATCATTAAGGTTCAGCTTTATTGTCTCTCACTCTTAATCTGGTGCATAAGTTATATAGTCTATAACTATCATATATAGATTTAAATCATTCACTTTTATCACATATACAGTATCAAGATGGTTAACACATTAAATGTGTGTACAGAAAACAGTACCTTAGATTTTCGATAGTTATTTCCAATTTAGTTTCTGTACTCTTCTTGTTCTTCACAGGAGTCTCATGAGCAGGTTTAATTGACTTCACACAGCCATAGACATCTTCAATGGAGGAAAAGAGTGTTAGTATGGTAAAAAAAGTAGAACATGGGTTTAAAGGTCTTAACAGTAAACTAATCTAAGATAAGACAATATAAATACACATGCCATGTGTTAAAAAGATTTATAAAAGTACAAATAGTAAACGTTGCTTGCCTGTCAGGATTGTTTGTTGCTCATATTCTCCTGCCAAGGCATGAAATTCCATAAGTCGAAAGGAGTATTTTGGAAACAATGGAATCTCCATCTCCACTTTGATGAACTCAGTCTTCTCTGTGAAATACAAAGCTGCTTCAGGACCAGCAACTTTGTACTTTGCATAGTCCTTCCTTGCAGAAAACTTAAAAATATCATAGATCTCCCCTTCCTCCATTATATGTGGCATGTGAGGAAAGTGGTTCTCATCTATGATACCATGAATTGCATCTCCCTGCATTTATTTGTTCCAGACCATCAATCAGTTTGATTACTGTTCAAATTAACTAATCTCATATGAACTATCACGGTGTTGTGAGAACTTACATTTTGGTCCACTAAACGATAGTGCAGACCATCAAACAGGTCACTGTTGAATTTCTTCGGCCTCCACATTAAAGATGCACAAACTCTTACATTGAAGCTATGCTTAAATGCTTGTATGTCCTTGATCATTGTGATAGCCATGTGTGTTGGATCTGAAAATGAGAGGGAAGATAGCATCAGAATATTCAAGTAGCACAACTGTAACAAAACCTCGTCCTTTAAGTAGCTTAAATTCCCTTTCTTTATGTTTGTATTTTTCCAGTTGAGAATTGAAAGCAATCAAAATGAATATAAACTATCCTTACCCGATTGATTACAGCTAGTGAAAGAGGGAGTGCGTAATTGGAACGACAACCAAAAACCCACAACGAAAAGCAACTGATGCAACGGAAAGAGAACAATGAATAACCTAGGAACAAAGATGTCGGAGAGCGAGGAGGGAGTAACCAAACAGAGATGAGAGCTGTGAGTTTATATAGAGGACTCACTCACCTACGTATGGTCATCTTGATGACATCATCGAGATGGGTCACCGGGAAAGCTGTAGCTGCTTCACTGACTGACTTAGCCATGGCCAGTGTCGATAAGGCGAGGAATCGTGCTTTACTGATTGACTTAGCCAGAGGCATGGTGTCGATAAGGTGAGCAATCGTGCTTTAGGGCAAGACCTTTACTGAGTCACTTAGCTGGCAGCATGCTTATAGCCCGTAGCCACTGTCACCTCGATTGATTCAATCACCATTACAGGGCCAGCTTTAGGTTAGGCATGGCGATGATGGATTTGGGCACGATTTCATTTCAATGCGTGATCTAATCTCTGATTTGACAGATCGGTTTGAAGAAGATTTGAGGGCGAAACAGAAGGTGAGGGAGAGGTGATTTCTCTTGTGGAAATTGTATCAAATCAAATCAGAGGTGAGGGAGAGGTGATTTAGGGTAGGATGATGGGACTGGTTTCAATCGATTCGATAATGGGTCTTAAAAAATAGCCATTTCAATAATAAAGTTCTAAAACACATGGGTTGGGACGCTGGGTACAATGAAATTCTGAAAATATGTCCATTTTTAATAAGATTTTTCCACACTTTTTTTTTTTTTTTGCAAAGAGCTATAAGCATTTAATCATTTTTCGGAAATTTTCTTTAAGCCATAATTTTATTGACTTCTAGTATAGTATAGTATTTATTTAAAATAAGTTCTATTCTAGTATATTATATTATCAGTACTATATCACATATTTTGAATATTACCAATGCTATATTACATATTTTGTAAAACATCTCTATACACTATATTTTTCGTATAATTATTTGGTACATCATCGCTGTTAGTTATCTGTATTTTAAGACCTTTTTTTGACGTAACTCTAGATAGCGCCACATATAATTGTCCATGGGTGAAAACAGGTTGTGACAAATATATTCCAACTTGGTTTAATGATTGACCTTGACTCTTGTTGATTGTCATCGCATAACATGCTTTAATAGGAAATTGACGTCTTTTGAATGTGAATGGCCATTTTGTTTCATTCGCAGTTAGCACGATTCTTGGAATAAATACTTTTTCGCCAACGTTATTACCAGTCAATATTTTTGCTTCGATGAGTTTTTCAAATAAGTTTGTGATGATTAATCTTGTTCCATTACATAAACCACAAATTTGATTTAAATTTCTTAATAGCATTATCGGCATACCAACTCTTAATATTAGTTCATGTGTAGGCAATCCACTAAATTCGAGTTTATTTAAAAATTCTGTAGGATATAAAATGTTAATATCGTCACTGTTTCCAGAATTAAAAAAAATTGTGTCTGAACTAAAGTATGTGGTTTTATCACCTGGTAATAAGCTAATAATATATTTGTTGATGTCATGAACAGTTAAGTTTCGGGGTGTGACAATAGCACGCTCTTTTAAATATTCAGCATTATTGTAATTAATGTTAAAGTTAGGATAAGTAGCCAAAAAAATGGATTCTATAGGGTCTGTTGTTGAATTAGTAAGTAAATCTTCAGGAATACTAATCCAGGACGTATCCTCGTCATTTGTGATATAAGTTGATTGCAATCGACCTTCTCCAATCTACAACATCCAATTTGCGAAACTCACAATTTCACTTTTCTCTTCATTTGATAAACCGGGTCTTGATAATCTCATGTTTTCGGTTAAACGGAATATTCTCAGCGAATGCCATAAATACGAATTATTTAATGAAGCTTGAATAACCTGTTCTTTTGTTCCTCCTTGTATGACGGGTAGAATTTGTCTAAAATCTCCACCCAATAAAATGGGTTTGCCCCCAAATGGTTTGTCATTTTTTTCATCAGGAGAGGTCGATAAAATATCACGGAGTGATTTGTCCAACGCTTCAAAACAATACTTATTACACATGGGAGCTTCATCCCATATAATTAATTCTGTTTTTTTAAGTAAATTTCCAAGATGAGTGTTTTTAGTCATTGAACATATTGAAGTTTCCTTTAGTTCAATCGGTATTTTAAAACGCGAGTGTGCTGTTCTCCCATTTGGAAGTAGTAATGAAGCAATGCCTGATGAGGCAATGGCCAAAATAATTTTTCCTTCGGATCTCAATTTTGCAATTATCGTATGCCACAAAAAAGTTTTTCCAGTCCCTCCGCTACCATAGACGAAAAATGATGTTGATTTTTTTTGTTCAACGGCTTCAATTACGTTGTCATATACAACTCTTTGACAACTATTTAATTTAGTGATAAGCTCAGAATGCTCCTGTTTTAATGCTTCACAATCGTAATCGAGTTCTTCTCTCATTAGTTTATTGTTAAGTTCTGCTATCTTTTGTGCATCCGGCATCGGCAAATGATGATCTTTCAGTGAAGATGATGACATGTTAAATATCTTTTCAAGTTCATATAGAACACAATTTTGTAATTCTTTGTCAGGTATGGTGAGATTAGGCATACTAAATTCTAATTGTATTTTGTGTACAATGTCATCAGACATACTCCGCCAATGTGCATCAAGTAAAGAATGTGGGTTTGAGACATAACAAAAAAGAATAATTGTAACAAATAATTGGCGGATTTGGTGAGATGTTGCGGTAAACGAAGATTCAGTCAAAGCACTATCCCATTCTTTATCGTCATCTAACAATCCTAATGCTAGACATGCCTCTCGATAAGTAGAGTGTGTAATGCCATGTACAGTTTTTATTGCATTGAAATTAAGACATCCTTTTTGAATATTTAATAAAATTCTCATGTAATATAATTCGCTTACCACAGGTGGTACATGTGCGATTCTACCAATAGTTTGATAGCGTTTTCTTGGAGTCCATATTTTGCTTGTATTATCCCACACAAACTTAGTAGGAAATTCTGCATAAGTTAATTCAGTTGCTTTTTTATAAGTAGCGTTTGCATCAAACCAAGCAGTTAGCATAGTAGAGTCTATAAATGGATTCTCCAAAACTTCTTCGAGTGATTTAGCTTCATCGAAAACAACATTCTGTTCTGATGGCAAATGAATTTTTAAATATTGCACTGCAGGGTATCTGGAATGAATTGAAAATTCAAATAGTCTCCACACCGATTCATGAGGAGTTAAATATCGACAATTAAGATAATTTTGAATTTCATCGTTTATATTGTCACGAACCAAAATCCGAGCTCTATCTGTACCTTTATTTATATATTTGAATAAATATTTAATAAGCATAGATTGAGAACATGATTCGACATTTATGTGAGCATTATATCTCAATAATAAATTGGAATTGTATGGAACAACGAAATTGTTGCCAACATGAACTCCAGCTTTTGTTACAAATTTTGAATCATCATCGCGTCTTTGATATATAGGAGCTTTCATGGTTTCAAAAATGGTATTTTCATTGTATGGTTTTGGAAAATATTTGGTACATTTTCCTGCTCGCATGCAAGGAGATTTTGGATTAATTTGTCCGCAAGGACCATGAATCATACACTGAGTCACAATTTGAAATAGTTCTGGATTAATTTGTTCATCAGGGAGTTCTGCTGAGATAATAGAATCAACATCAGTTGATGTATAACATTTGTAGGTTTTATGAAGCCAAAACAAAATATGAGCATGAGGTAATCCTCGTTTTTGAAATTCCACCGTACAAACATGCGCATCAACTTCACCAAACGGCTCTCCAGATTTAATATAAGCAATCATATCATCTAATTTGATCTTGAAAATTCGACAAATTATATCTGGTCGGTCTTCTGGTTTGTATCCAGGTTTCTTTTCAAAATATCTGACTATCTCTGGCCATTTTACATTGCAAGTGAAAGTTATGAATAAATCTGGATTTCCATAATGTCTACAAATTGCCATTGCATCTTGGTAATTATTGATCATATCTCTAGGACTTCCAGTATGAGAGCTCGGAAGAAATATCCTTTGTCCTACATTGCAGGACTCGGTAGTTCCAGCTGAAACAGAAGCAAAAAGTTCGTTTCGTTTTTCAACTCTTAATTTGGATTGGTTATTCCGAATATAGTCTAATCGATTTTCTTCAACAGTTGCATAAGAATCGACTAAGTATTGTTGAAAAAGTCTTCCACCTTTTAACAAACTACTTGGATTATGTTTTCTGTCATGGAGTTGGTAGCAAATATATTTAATCATTGTAAGTTTGATTTGTTTTTTCTCATGTTTTTTTGTCGTTCGTTGTAATAACAAATCAACTCGAAATCCATCTTCACCATATGGAAAAAGTAACGGGTACTATAGTGACATTAACTTTGGATGAATTTTAGAGATACGCTTTAATTATCCTTCGTTTGATTCCACAATAATATCGCTATTAGAATTAAATTCACCAATATCACCAACAATTAGACCGCCAATTTTAGAAGTAGTTGGTAGTTCATATTGTTTGCTATCGGTTGATTGTCGATCAAGCACAGTCATGTTAAATGTAGGCAATGCATTATTTTCGAAATTGTCTCTAACAGTTCGATATTTTGCTGTCAACTCATTAACTTTATCAAACATTTGTACTAATCCTTCTACAATGTTGGGTTTTATTTTTTGATTGGCATGATTTGGGTCAATCGCATTAATACGGTTGGATATTTCATTCATAGTGTCATAGACATATAATTGAGCATATTTAGGACATTCACCTTGAGGAGGCAATACAGAACCCATTAAATGATGCACTTGTCCACAAATTTTAAAAATATAAGGAGCAGAGCCATTATTAATACTCTTGTCAACTTTTGCACCCATCGAAGTAAAAGCAAACATTGAATTGTACACTCGAATATTTTCACGAAAGACAATGCTTTCTCGACCATTGTTTGGATCTAAAAGATGAGCAAGAAATGTTGGTGGTGGATTAGATGGTGGAAGTTTAACTTCTCCTTCATGGCAACACTTTGTGTAAATTGATCCTTTTTTTACTTGTTTCTTAAGGGCTTCACCCAGCCAAAAAGAAGCACCACAGTCTTGGCATTCATATGAAGCGTCACCAGAGTCTTCATACTTAACAATTGTATCTGTGATTAGAATTGTTAAAATTTGAGTTACTTTGATGTATGTTTGAACGATTGGCAATGAAAATAATTATAGTACTGACCTTGGCATCTTTTTTGATAAGATGCTTGACCAAATTGAGTTGAAGAAATAACTGGACCTAATATCAAAAAATAAACTTCATATTCAAAGTTCAATTAACTATTTCAATGAATTGAAAGCTTTATGACAGTAAAAAAAAAGTTTGTTCAATGTACACTACAATGATTATGCTTACCTGCGACTCTTTCATCAACACCATACATGCCAACAGAATAAAGATTTTTTCGATTGGCTCTTCTCTTTTTCTTAGCTGGATTTGAGCTACTTCGGCCCTCATTTTGAACACAATTTGATGGTGATGCTTCCTCATGGCCTGGCAACCCTTCGACAAAGTTGTCCGAGTTGGCAAAAAAAGCTTTCCTTTTCATCAAAGACCCTATCAATAAAAAAAATATATGTTAATATCAACTATTATGATAAATTAAAAAATTTATGACGGTAAAATTTTTTGTTCAATGTACACTACATGACTGTGCTTACCTGAAACTCTTTCATCAACACCATACATGCCAATAGAATGAAGACTTTTTCGCTTGGTCTTTTTCTTTACTTTAGCTAGATCTGATATACTTGTAACCTCATTTTGAATACTGTTTAATAGTGATACTTCCTCATGGGCTGGCAACCCTCGAACAAAGTTGTCCGAGTTGGCAAAAAAAGCTTTCCTTTTTGTTGAAGGCCCTATCATTGAAAAAGAAAATTAATTCCTCATAAACATTAACTATTTTATGACCGTAAAAAAAGGTTTGTTCAATGTATGCTACATGACTGCTTACTTGAGACTCTTTCATCAACACCATTTGGACAGACTGTTTTCCTTTTCTTAGTTTGATTTGATCTACTTGTACTCTCATTTTGAATATAGTTTGATGGTGATGCTTCCTCATGGATCGACAACTCTTGGAGAAAATTGTCCGAGTTCTCAAAAAAAGCTTTCCTTTTTGTTGAAGACCCTATCAATGAAAACAAATATTATTCGCGTTAAACATTTCATTAATTATTACAACGAACTACATATTTGGTTATTGTAATTTTATTTTTCATTATACACCATCAGAACTGATCTCCTGCTTGATGTTCTATGAGGAATGAAATGGGATGCATAGGTGTACGGCTGAGATTACACCTTCTCTTTCTACTTAACAAGGCAATGTTTATTAAGGTGTAATCTCAGCCGTACACCTATGCATCCCATTTCATTCCTCATAGAACATCAAGCAGGAGATCATTTCTGTATACCTACCTGATCTTTCTTCATTGGCCGGGTTTTGAATTCCCTCATCCGACGTTGACTTTGCGCTGTTGGAAAAAATGGATGTTGACCTCATAGCTGGAAAAAAAAAATTAATTAAAAAGCTAGACACACTGTTCGACAAATCAGAAGAGCAGTTAAGTAATCAGTTTGGAATAAATGTATTACCCAATAGATGTGGAAAGAATGCATTACCTAGACTGAATTACGTGGAAGAAATGGTAGAGATAGACACTATATAGTCCAATTATAGGGAAGGGACAAACAACCAACAAACATCTAAATCAAAACAGGGATATGACAACATGGACTTTCAAAGTTTGGACCAATAATAGTAGTCTGCTCAACATGTCATACACCCATGAAATCAAAACAGTTAAAACAGACCTTGATGTCCAAATAATCCTATCCTTTCAAGCGTGATTTAAGCAGCATAGCATTCCTAAAGATTCCTGCTCATTTATTGTACCTACAGGTTAATCAAAACCTTGCTCATCAGATTCACCCAAGTACATTCTCATTCATTCCAGCAACATTCATGAATTACAAAGCCACCCCAAACAGCAGCAGCAAAATGACAAACTCAAAATCAGAAAAAAAAGAATTCACGTATCAATACCGAACCACAGCTTTACATTTGCAGGAGCAAGGAGCACAAATCGAATCCCCTATTCTCAAAACAATGTTTTATCTAATAGTGACCTCAACAGAGGCCATTCAATGTCAATACCATAATACAGCAGCAAATACTCGATGACAAAAAAAATAGCATAAACATGGAAGAAGAAAAAACACATAGACATCAATGGGTTTTCTATGTATGATCGAGCACCCGAGGATCAACTTTGTTATATTTTTGATCCAATCAGTGTAAGAAGTAAGAACCCCTATTTCCAAAAAAAAAAACTGACAGAGCCATCCGACCAATCAACCAAATATTACATACAAATACAAATGATTAAAGGAGATCAACCTAATCCAATCAACACTACCCAAATCCATAAACTTATAAACGAAGCCACACACAGCTACATATCACATTGATAAAAAAAAAAATCAATCTCGGTAATGACCTGACTAAACTTGGTCTCGAGGTTGTTGTTAAACTATTGATACCAGTCCTCTAGAATCCCATTCTCTCTCGACCAAAGGAGAAAAACAATGAACAACAAAAAACAGTTTATTTGCGTGAATCTAAATCGTTCAAATCTAGTACAAAATCAAACTGAATAAACTAAATCCCATGTTTGAATATCAATCATGAACTCATACATATCAAACTGAATTAACCGGAAAACTTACCATGGTATTGGTTCGAGATTGTGGCGGCAAGCTTACTGTTTGTATCACTTTGAAGAAAAAAATGCTTTAGGGAAAATCCTTACTGCAAACTATTGATACTGTTTGTATCACGTAGGTAGGGAAAATCTAAAATTTATTGATGGGAATAAAATGCTTCTTGCTGATGTACTTCAAGATTTAGTGCCTGAACACTTCTATAATACTTTAATACTTCTTGAACCAAAAGCTAGCAGCGAGATTGCTTAGCCAAACTATAATCATATCTAATAACTTGTACACTGATTAAAGAAGTAGAAAAGATCATGAAAACTTAACTAACCACAAAATCGGAAGCTTTCAAACGGAACTTATGCGAAACACACCATTTCACAACACATACATTCAGCAGCACAACAGTATTTAACTACAACTATGAGTATGCAGAATCAAACTGAATAAACTAAATCCCATGTTTGAATATCAATCATGAACTCATACATATCAAACTGAATTAACCGGAAAACTTACCATGGTATTGGTTCGAGATTGTGGCGGCAAGCTTACTGTTTGTATGGTCGTTTCAACCTACACAAACAAAATTGATGAAAAGAAAGAAATTGATCCAATGAAAACGAAAGAGACCATGGAAACCCAACTAACAGCCATATATATAGCTCTGAAACTGGACTGATGTGAAATCCTAAATGGACCCAACCCCGTCAACCTAGAACCCAGACAAACCTAACAAACCCAGACTGATTGAGAACAAAATCTATTGATTGAAAATGAAAATAGAGAGAAACCCAACTTACCGCAGAATTGGAAGCTTATGAAATTGAACCGATGCAAAATCCACGAAAATCAATCTCGATTGTCAGAGAGCAAGAGGCTGAGGCTATCTGATCTGAAATCAAGCAAAATACGGTTTTGATTGTGAGAGAGCAAAAGGCTGAGACCATCTTATCCAAAACAGTGGTGATTGATTGCAAGAGAGGCAGAGTAAGAAAAGGCTGAGAGTAAAGTTCCATTTTTAGCACAGCAGTGACCATTTTCTCATATATATATAGTGGCTACAACACTTTTCAAATGAGCTATACTATGTAAGCTACTGTAAGCTAAGTTGCTTAACTTTATAATCAAACCAATAAGTAGACATAGGACGGGATACAAATATCTCAACTCTATAATTCATATATGAAGCAAGTTCCAAAAAAAAAAAAAAACCAACAATAAAACAGCAACTGAGCAAGCAAACTCGGATCGAAACCTAACGAACCCAGCAAAATTCTCAACACTCGATTGTAATAGAAACCCAATAGTATATAATCAAAACAACAAATAGAGATATACCTGGTTGTAGCTCCGCAAATTGAATTGATAACGTCGGCTCAGCGTTCCTAATCGACCAGGATCCGTCGATATCGGCAAGGATCGGTCGTCTGGAGAGATCCCAGCCCAGAAAAAACACGATGTCGGTGGTGATCTTCCAAATCGGACAATGGACCCAACCCCGTCAACCTAGAACACTCATGTGTTAGTCTCTCATATCTCGTTATTGTTCTTCATCTTAACACCAATCGATGCCGATAGAGAGGGCTTCCTCATTGCTCATCGATTACTCAATCTCTCATGTCTCTTCTTTGTACTCAGTTTGGGTTTGCTATGAGATCGAGTCTGAGGGGATTCAGGGGAAGTCGTGAGGTCTGGTCTCTTTCTGGGTTTGCAAAAGGAGGCGAGGGAAGAAGAGATCATAACAAAATTTCGCACACTTCGCACGCTTTTAAATAGTAAAATGAACAGTATAATGCGATGAACAGTAAAATGCAATGAACAGTGTTAAAGGATCAACTTTGTTATATTTGAAATCTCTATAATAGATAAATTAATTTATTTCGCTTCAATTAACTTTTATGATTAATTTCTCTACCTAATACTGATTACATTGGTAAGTATACATGTATTCATTTCTTGCTAATACAGTTGGACTAGGTTTGGGATCGGTATGGATGTCATAGGTTGAGTTCTAATGTATTTGGAGTTTTGCTCTGATAATACAGTGCTAATTCTTCTATATATATAAATAACCTAGAAGAACGATGGATACCAATACAATCATACGAGAATTAGCGCTTTCTCTGAAAAATCTCTCGCTTCTTTTATCAAAAGCTTTGCAAATAAACGATTAACCAATGTCGTCGTCATCGTCGTCGACCTCTCAACCTGCTCAACGAGTTTTAAAATTTGTGCCAGTCCAACTCACGGAATGTAAAGATTACTTGCTGTGGAAATCCTTCATCATCCCAATCCTCAAGTCCCTATATATACTGGACCTCGCCGAAGGAAGAGAGCTGTGACCACCACAGTTTCTGAGTAGCACTGAAGAGCTTAAAGAGGTCGAAAACGCTGCATATACCCTTTCGACTAAGAAGGACCAGACACTCCTGAGTTTGATCAATGCAAGCGTATCTTAAAAACTACTACTCTGGTACGCAGTGGGATGCACAAGTGGAAGAGCTCTATGGTTGATCTTTGAAGACCTATTTGCTCAAACGGCAAAAACTCATGTGAAACAGAGAAAGGCAGATTCCCCAACATCCGTATCTAGCTCATACATGAGGACATACATCAGAGAAGCGCAACAAATTGTCGATGGCCTCCATGCAGCTGGGCATCCAGTCGAAGACCGTGAAGTTGTTTCTTGTGTCCGCAAAGGACTTCCTTTGGAATATGGGGAGTTAGCGGCTTCAATCAGGAAGCGACATCAGTCTGTAATGCGGGAAGAATTGTATAGCTTACTGCTAGAACATAGATTCCCTAGTTCTATTTGTGACAAAATCTGGCGTGAGATGAAGATCTTCATGGTGTGTCCACATGGTTAGTATTGCTAGTATATTTGTTGAATAGGTGTACGTAAACATTGGTAAACTAGCTAGGTGTTACCTTATTAGCTAGCTTGGAAACTCTGTTGATCTCCATTTGATGAGGGAGGTTTAGGGCTCAAATAAGTTGTTGTTCTGAACCATTCCGTTCTTGAAAAGACATGGGAAGAAACCTCCTCCTCAAAAGGGTGTTGCTTTTGATTTCGGTTATCAGTTTATCTATTTAATTTTTTCTGTTTTTGTTTTTTAAATGATCAGTTTATTCTTTTTTTTATAATCAGTTGACAAAAATTTATTAATGGAACCCAAGATTAAACATTACAGTATTCCGCTGCCACAACAGCGTCAAGAAAAAAAGGCATTGAAAAATAAAATTCATCTCTGTCCAAAGAACAGTCATACGCTGCCAGACAATGCGCAACACTATTACCCTGACGACGAGTGTGAGACACCATCCAAGTACCATGGTCTGATCCCTCAGATCGTCATATATCCGACCTAACCTCGAGGTATTAGGACCAGCTGTCACCTCCAGTTGACGCTTCACTTCTGAGGCATTTGTTTCCAATACGGCTGGAGTAAAGGCATGGCTTGCAGCAAAAGCAACGGCTCTACAACAAGCAACCAATTCAGCATGTTCTGCCGACACCAAACCTTAGGCAGGACCCGCACCTCCAGCCAACATCCTTTCCGAATGGTCTCGAATAATAAAACTCCAACCACCCTTACGACTAAGTTGAGAAAAAGCTTCGTCAACATTAATCTTACAAAGTCCCAAAGATGGAGCTTTCCATTTGACAGAACCCCTCTCCAGAACTTGTTTAGGTATCCTCAAATTATGAATTCTGAAATCCTGTAAATTAGCAGCAAGCTGAACACTAACATCCAAAGCTACCATCGACTTCTGATTTCAGACTCTCTCATTCCTTTCCTTCCAAACTGACCAAAGAATGAATAGAAGATCCCCAAAATGAAGCAGACTGAGCTTACTAGCACACTGACCAAGCCATTCCACAGAGGTGGTGTACATACTACCCCACCGATAACAGACATCTCTAAGAATCGGATAAGACTGAATAATACCTTTAATAAACGCACAATCTCGACTCAAATGTAAAGTCTATTCTCCTAAATAACCACATAACACACAATGAGTCCCCTCCACCATGACTCTCTTCGACATCAGACTCCCCAAAGATGGAAGAATATATAGGCAAACCCTCCAGCCATGTACTTTTGCTTTATTTGGAATATTCGTTCCCCACAATTTTTTTTCAGAAAGTTCGACCAATAGTTGGGAGGATAGGGTGATAACTAGAAGAGTTAATAAAAATATACCTATAAGTTGTCTTCACCGAGAACTGGTCATCAGATGCTAGCTTCCAACATAGCCAATCCCGACTTGGTCTTGTACTAAGAGGAATGCTCAAGATCATATCAGCCTCTGTTGCCGAAAAACATCTCTTCACTTTAGCCAAATCCCACTCTCCAATCTCACTTAACAAATCACTCACTCTGGAAACCGATTTTGTGGTAGGTATCACATACGCTGATCTCCCCATTACTGATCCTGGAATCCAGTTATCCACAAAAGTTTGTATTTGCATGCCATCTCCAACTTGCCAATAAATATTCTCTCTGAGGACATCTCTGGCGCCAAAAATACTTCTCCAAAGAGAAAGAAGGAGAAATAGAGAACTCTTATTCATTTGGTTTTTTTAACGGGTATCTGATCGATATGAATGTAGATATATATCAATTTAGTACCCACGTCTGTGTTTTTGTTTTCACTAAAGCTCAACCCCTGGAGTAAGCAAACTACTAGTCTCTACTACTGTTTACTTCCTTAGTTCCATGTTGAAGAAAGCTAGGAATAGAAAGACATGGCATAGGAGTCTTCAGGTGAAGTAAAATTAGTTGCCACGAGTACTCACAGCTTTGATCAAGCTAGGTCACTTGATAAGAGAGAGGGTCTCAAACTAACTGAAAAATAGATGAACAAATATGAATTCTTACCGGCTAAAGTTCTGAACCCTTCTGCCGGCCTCTCTGTTACACATCGATCCCCTACCTGATTGATATATTATAGCTAAGTACTGTTGGATTAGGTTTATTCTTACCTGATTTTCGTTCTTTTTGTTACAGACTGTACATATATATATATATATATATATATATATATTGATGCAACTGAAGGATTGAATACAGATATATACAAATCACAGATTTCACGGTATTAAGTAGAATGAAATCAGTTTATACAAATCACTCTAGCTATTGATAAGGATTTAGGATGAATCAGTTTAGAAGAGAATCAGTCTTGATTGGAGAAGAACAGATATGTTCAATCAAGCCTGATTTTCTTGACAATATATATGGATTTTGTTAGTATAATTCTCTATAAATACCTTGAAATTTGAAGGATAGTTGGATACCAGTAAATCCATACGAGAATTAGCTAGAGAGCTTTCTCTGAATAAAACTCTCGCTTGCTTTGCAAGAAAACGATTAACCAATGTCAGCGTCGACCTCTCAACCTCCTCAACATATTTCAATCTCCATGCCAGTCCAACTCACTTTCTGTGGAAATCCTTCATCATCCCAATCCTCAAGTCCCATGATATACTGGATCTCGCTGAAGGAACAGAGTTGTGTCCACCACAGTTTCTGAGTACCACTGAAGATAACAAAGAAGTCGAAAACCCTGCTTATACCCTTTGGACTAAGAAGGACCAGACACTCCTGGCTGTAATCAATGCAAGTTTATCTCCGGACCTACTTACTCCGACATGCAGTGGGATTCACAAGTGGAAGAGCTTTATGGTTGATGTTTGAAAACCTATATGCTCAAAAGGCAACAACTCACCTGAAACAGCTCAAGGATCGTCTCGAAAACCTGATGATGGAAAAGGCAGATTGTTCATCATCTAACCCGCTCATGTGTAAATTCGTCAGTGAAGCGAAATGGATTGTCAATGGCATCCATGCAGCTGGGTTTCCAGTTGAGGACCGTGAAGTTGTTTCTCGTGTGCTCGATGGACTTCGATTCCTTCGGATTATGAGGAGTTAACTGCTTCAATCAGAGATCGACCTGAGTCTGTAAGTCGGAAAGAACTCTATGCCTTACTGCTAAGTCATAGATTCCCTGAATCTACGAGTCACAAAATCTGGCGTGGAATCGGTGACGCTGTGTGCATTCTTTTCGGTACTACTGTACTATGCCTACTAATATGGTTCCTATATGGTTCTTTATAACAAGTGCAATACGTGCTGGAAAAAGCCATCAATGAGTCGTAAGATTTATATGGTCTCAATTCGAGATGTCGATGCTTATATCACCTCCCCAAACCACCTATTTGCCGAATCATGCTATATAATTTTTATTCATTTTTAAAGCATATTTTTACTCCAATTTATAAGCTCGGTCTGATTTTTATTGCTGATAATTTAAATGTGGTGTTAGATAGTTTACTTATAATGATGCAATTACATTTCCAATAAGAAATTATCCTCTTTTAATTATATACTAGCATTCATGTCCTATCTTTTTATTCAGTTTTATTTGTAAGAGTTTGTAGTAGAAGTAGTTTCCAATATTATATTTTTATTCTTTTATTCTCTATCCAAATAAATGTTTGTAATTAAGCAATTTAATAAACTAAAGACAATACTGACATTAGGAAGTTAGCAGTTTCATAAGGAGAATTTGTTTAATTAATAGAGATATGGGGCAAACGATAACACAAATATATGACTAATTTTAAAGAGCATTGTCCTAATAACGCTTTACTTTTTCTTATGATTCAAATGACACGGCAAACTTCCTCACTCGACAAATGCAGCCAATGTATCAACATTAATGTACCTCTAAACAACAAGAACATTTTTCAGCTTCCTCTCTATTCCAATCATATCCATAACCCCTCGACTAATGACCACCAGACACGTGTATACGCTTCACCATCTCAACATGATGTTTAGGAAGTTCCTTAGTAGTTGAAGGAATTTTGAGGAAGAATGTATCATGCAAATCACTAGCAGCTAGAGTGTTGTTGTTGCTGTACGAAAAGAGCATCAACGTTCCATCTGCTATCGACCAAGATATTAGTGGCCATCTCTTCAAAGTTCAAACCCCATTCGTTTGAGAATATCTTGCACTTGCTTCCGAACGAATGAGGTTTGAATAATTCACCCATACTTACAGGAAAACTAAACATATACACAATATCCTATAGCCACAAGGCAAGTTAGATTCAGTAAGTGGTCGAAATCAATCAAATTAAGCAAAGTTGTATATTTCAATTAGGATTAGGAATCACTTGTTGACACTGAACAACAGAGCAAGTAGACTACCCATTTACTTACCAAATTTATCATCTTATAACTTGTGAATCAAGAAAACTCGGGTATAGTGATTCAGAACAGGAAAAAATAATCCTACTCTTTAGAGGTCATTAGCTCCTATATATACCCCAGACCCCTGCTGACATCTATGAAACAAATTCAAAACTCAAGAACTAGCTAGTTGTTATTTGAAAAGTACACACGAAACAGATGGGTTTTCTAAGCATTATCTGCTGCAGCTGTTCCAATGGAGGCAAACGCAGCAACAAATCTCAGAAGAGTGGTTTCAAGGAACAACCAAAGGATAACCAGCAGCATCAAAATCCAGATGCAAATAGCCAAACTGGAGAAGATGTCAAAGGCAGCCCTCAAGACAAAGAATACAAAGAAGGCGCTACAATAGAAAATATGCACCAGATAGTCGAGTATAACCAGAACCAGACGGACAAAATAGATCAGCATCCAATTGAGAACATGTTCAGTGAGGAAAACCCACATGCTTGTGTTATCTTGTAAAAGGTTTTTTTTTTTTTTTTTAAGTATTGTCTTTTGATTGGTACTAGATCATTCAGGTTATCAGGTAGAAGAGTAGAACATTGATGACAGCTTCTTTTTATTGAATTTGGAATCCATCGATGTTTTTTTTTTGTTATTTCCCTATTACTTTGTTGAAGTAGCAATGAGACTTCCTGAGATCTTCCAGTAAACTTTTGTTTGGACAAATAATGATAAAAATCACAAGATACTCCAATCCAATGTGTCAATTCTGTTCTAATCTCATTCTGGATACGATAAACAAATCAGGAATAGTTATACTCTTCACATTATCAACTTATTAGTTAGACTTACAGTTTTAACAAAATAATTCTTCCATAATTCTTACTACCATCTAATACGGGGAGTAGTTTTGAACTTGGATCAAATTAATTCGATAGATAAAATGCATATTAATTTGATACTTAGCAATGCTTATGTCAGGTGGGAACATTGATCACGAACCATTACCAATTTACCATGCATATACAACATCGACCAGTTTCTCATTACGCCTCAATTATCTATTTGCAGCTGGTCTGTACTAGTGTATGTGCCTTTGATTCATTGATAAATTGAGGAAAAATTGGCCGGCTTCATGGACTGTTTTTCTGTTTTAGTTGGTTACAGCAAATTTTTTACTCTGAATCTATAAGCTCTGATAATTTAAATTTTATTGCTGATAATTTAAATTTTATTGCTGATAAGTTAATTAAATGTGGTGTTAGGTAGTGTACTTATAATGATGCAACTAATTGACTAAATTGGAATTGCGTTTCCAAAAAGGAATTATCGCTTTTAAATATATATATATATATATATATATATATATATATATATATATATATGGCAAACTATAACACAAATATATAACGATTTTAAACAAAAACGTCCTAACAATGTATTACTTTTTCTTATGATTCAAAAAACACGTCAAACTTCTTCACTCGACAAATGCAACTAATGTATCAACATGGTTACCTTTTTTAAGATCCAAATGACAAACCTAGTTCAAGTAGTTCACTTGATTTTCATTTTGGTTTTTACGGTAAATTGGACTCTACACCCATTAAGTAGCTACTCTTCCATCATCTCATTAAACGGCTTAATCACAAATTGTTATAATGGATCAACAAAGTTTTTGTTTAAGCCTTTCTTGTTTGAACAAAGAGTATATATAAATATACAAGATGACTAAAAATAATGTGATGGGGTCATGAAAAGGAGAAATTTTTCAGTGTGACGGGAGAATCACGTGACAATATCTAGTGGTCCTCTCTCCCAATGAAATTTCAACACGTGGAATTTTATCACAGAAATTATAAATTTATGTATTTTACTTTTTGTAAAATGACTTTAATCAATCTTTTAGAGTTTAGGGTTTAGGGTTTTAGAGGTTTAGGGTTTAGGGTTTAAGGTGTAGGGTTTAGGATTTAGAAAAATAATAATAAATCTAAAATAGTATTTTACAAAATAACTGAAATAATTTTCTGTCACAAAATCTCACGTGTCAAAATTTCATTGGTAGGGAGGACCACTAGGCAATGTCACATAATTCTCCCGTCGTACTGAAAAATTCCTCCATGAAAAGAATACCTGTAAAAAATCACTCACGCTAATTGATGACATTAGGATATGTTTCATCTATTTTGTTCAAAACTACGGATGAGTTGCAGTACGTAGTAAAAGAGAAACTGAGCTCCATTCTACAGTTTAGATAACTGGATTTGGTAAGGTGTTATCCTCAAATATTTCCACTCATTATTCTCTTAATTTTGTCGTCCTCTCCTTCACTCATTACAGATTTACAGTAGTAAAAGAATGGAAGTGTTTGTTGTTTCTCAGTGTAATAACTAATCAAGAGTCGGTCGGTTATACACTTGACCAGATGTAGTTACATATATGGTTTACAAATTTCATTGACGTATTTAGACAGGCCAGCTGAATATAATTTTGATATCAAATGAATTGTTTCTTCACCTAACTAAAAATCTAATATGATCAACCGTCCTCAGTCGCATGCGCAGCTCACAGTCTCAGCTTTGGTAACATTCTATGCAGCACGGATACGAGTTCGAGTGTCTAATACGGACACGATTCGATACGTGGACACGTCAAAATCAATTTTTAGTCAGACACCGGACACGCGGTGAACACGTTAATTAAATAATATTTTATATATTTTATATATATATCAGAAATTGTAGCCCAAACCCAGTTACCAAAACCCAAACTTTTCCCAACCCCAGGCCCGAGGGCCCAAACCCAAGTCATTTCAATCATATATATATATATAAAATATTTGATCTGGGCACCTAAAAATTTGATCGGGCACCCATCTCCTTCTCCAATCTCTTCCGGCACCCATCTCCAATCTACTTCTCCAATCTCTTCAGTCGATCCCAGTTTAGCGCAGCCAAAGCTTTGAGCCTCTAGCCCCGTGCCACTCCAAATCCGGCGGCCCTCCTCGCCTTTCCGACGACGACTGCGCAGATCGACATCGAGAGCGTAATCGGCGTCGCCCCAGCTCATCTCCGAGTTGAATAGCGCCACTGTCCATCGCCGACGAGCTTGACGACGACCAAAAGGCGAAGGTGCCGCCACTTTCCATCGCCGACGATGCCTAGCGCCACCCCGCTCGACGGCCTCTGCAGCGAATGTGTCCAATCTCAGCAGGTCTGTGCAGGACACAGACGTGTCGTGTCCGAGCTGATTTTGCCGTGTCTATGCGTGTCTGTATCAGCGTCCGACACGCGACACGCTACCCAGTAGGCGTGTCCGTGCTACTTAGGTAACATTACATAAAGTTGTAGTGAATTCGACGTCAGTGTCACTGACTCACTGCGACCAAATCGGCTTAAAACCTCATCAATTAGTTAATCCGACCTCCTCGCAATTTTGGAGGTTGTGTTTGTTCCTCCCACGAGGTCTCAAGCCCCTTAGACATGGCTATTGATGCAAAGCTGCAAACTTCCAATCGGTTTGTACTAAATGAGGAAACAAGTTAAGGTGGTTTGTTTTGGGTTTTGGGGAACAAAATAAAGATCCACAACCAATGGTGATTGAGAACAAAGACCATTTTATTTTTCCGAGCTAAATATCTTTCGGGATCCGGCTTCTCTAAAGTGAGACTCTTGTAAAGTTAGTAAATTTCGTCTAATCTTCATCTTCTATTTAATCTAAAGATTAGGAAAATAACCACATCACTGGATGTAATTTGAATATTATTTTGTTCCTAAATTATCCTTCACGTGGTGATTTTGCTGAAAAAAAAAGGAAAAGGAAAAAAAAAACAAATATCATGATAAAATAGGGTTTTTTTTTTTTTTTTTTCCCAAATCAATCTTCTTCTTTACATTCTCTATTAATCTTCATATATCATGATAAAATAGGGTTTTTTCAGAAGCAAATAGATCTCAAACTCCTCTTTGGTTTCAATTTCGGATCTTAATCCTTTGATTTATTCTCCATCAGAGACTTCAATTTGTCATAACCCCTTTCAATTTCTTTTGGGTTCATCAGTAACTATCCTTATTATCCTTTCCACCACCCATTCTTCTTCTCCTCGATTTTCCATCAGCTTTTTTATTTTGGAGGTCCTTTATAACTCTTGATGATTCTTGGTTTGGTTTAATTGTTGGTGTAGTTTGTATATCTATTAGGAATAATTGAGTAGCTAACCACGATCCACAATTCTATTATGCCTGAACTCAGCCATTCCAACTATGTGGAGTATGATCTTAGGATTTAATAGGATTGATTTGGCCATTTTCAATTTTTCAGACTTGAACGTCATAGAAACATGCCCCAAATCCTAGTCTTCTTTTTTTTGTTCAATCTTTAATTTCTAAAATAAAATAATGACAATTTGAGAACACAATAATATTTAAATTGTATCCAGTGATGTGGTTCTTTCTTAACCATTAGATTAAATAGAATATGAAGATTAGATAAAATTTACTAATTAACTTTACAAGAATCTCACTTTAGAGGAACCAGATCCTATTTTTCGCTTTTCAAATAATGAAAACTCTATTCACAGACTCACAATAGCTAACTAAGCTCACCTCCAGATCTATGTAATGGGTTTCTCTGTTCCATCTCTACTATTGTGGCTAAGAAGATGGAGAATGGTTCACTAGTCACAACACAGGGATGATCGAATTGTTGGTGAAGTTTAATGTATCTCATACGTGTGTCAGTGGAATAAAGACTCTGAATTTGGCATATTGTTGGGTGATCTTCTCGTGAGAAACCATTTGAAAGTGTAAGTTGTTTAATCGTTAATGCCTGCCATGATAAGTTAGATGAGGAGGGACCAAATGTTGCTGGGTTTGATCAATGCAAGCTTATCCCAGAGCTTACTACGTACTCCAGTACGCAGCAGTATGAACTAGTACGCGGAAGAACTCGATCTGTGGGAGACCCTTGAAACCATATTCCCAGGAAAAGGCAAGAACTCATGTAAAAGAGCACGAGAATCGCCTCAGAACCATGGAACTAGCATATCCATGCCAGGGGATTATACCTTGCAGTAGGAGTTCCTCCAAACTAGGCCTTCCACTTCGATGAAAATTTGCGATCAGGAATGATCAAAGGGCGCGCAATAGAAACGATATTGAATTGAGGCTGGTTAGCGACAACCTAAAAAAATGAATAAGCCCCATTTGATCTTAACAAACGAAAAAAACAAGAAAAGAAAGTGACAAACATGGCAATGACAGACAGTAGCAACCATCAAATTGTCAGGACATTGGTAAAATTGAAACTTAAGCGAGTCTTTAATCTAAACGTCTTGTTCAATAGACCAACAAAACAAATAGTCAAGAACCAAGCACAAACTCTAATCATGTGCGCACGCTCTCTTAATTTTTAGACATCTAAACACTCACATTTGAATCAAAACAAGTTGTTTTAGATCTTCATTTTCATAATACTAGTCTCGTACTCGATGCACGTGTTATTGATGAATAGAAGGAAAACGTACAACTTGTTGTAGGAGAAATAGATTGATAAATCTCTCTCTCTTTATTCATTGATAAGGAGGCCTTTATATAGGCATTACATCAAGTATCCCTGGCGAACAGGGATTCCCTATCTAATAGAGTATCTAGACTACAAGTCTTATTAGGACAAGACACACCACGGAAGTTACGGAGTTAACCTTCCTTGAACACTCCCCCTTGTGTCGCGTCCTCAATGGTGCATGAACCGTTGCCTCGTTAAAACCTTTGCCAGCAAACAAAAACCTCTTGGGCAAAAATAAAAGCATGGTCTAAGGAAAAAGAGTACAACGCACCAACTACAAGTATGTGAGACATGCATAACTAGGCTCCTCCTGAAGTCTAGATGGGAACTCCCCCTGATAGTCAATCAGTCTTTGAGTTCGGATAAGCGACACATTCCAATGCGCTTTACATGCTTCATAAATGTAGATTTGGGTAGAGACTTGGTGAACAGATCCGCTGCATTTTCTTCTGAGCTGACTTGCTTCACCTGGATATTCAAAGTCTCTTGCTGCTGCTGATTGTAGAAGAACTTAGGCGAAATGTGTTTAGTATTGTCACCCTTAATGTATCCCAACTTCATCTGCTCAATGCATGCTGCATTATCTTCAAATATGCAAGTTGGTCCCATCGTAGTAGACTCAAGTCCACTAGATTCTCGAATGTGAGATATAACTGAGCGAAGCCAAATACATTCTTTGACTGCTTCATGTAGTGCAATAATCTCAGCATGGTTCGAGGAGGTAGCAACAAGGGTTTGCTTGGTTGATCTCCAAGATATCGCCGTATTCCCAATGGTAAAAACATAACCTGTTTGGGAACGTCCTTTGTGTGGATCTGACAAATATCCAGCATCAGCAAATCCTACCATCACATCATTTGGTGTATCTGAGTAGGAGGGGGTATCGCCAAAGCCGTATCGGGACCACGACTTAGCATCCGCGGGTCCGGATAAGTTGGCGGATATGGCTGCAGGATGGCGGATGGATGAACCAAAGCCAGTCCTGGCGGATATGGCTGGCGGATGGCAATCCGAGCCAAGGTTTGTGCTGTTAGATGCAAGAGATCGACTATGTGTCGAATCCTGATGAGTGTATCGATAGTACAAGCCCATGTCAAGGGTTCCTTTAAGGTATCGGAAGATGTTCTTGATTCCAACCCAATGACGTTGTGTTGGCGCAGAGCTAAATCTAGCTAACAAGTTCACAGAGAAAGCGATGTCTGGTCTAGTACACTGAGCTAAGTATAACAAAGCTCCAATCGCACTAAGATATGGATATTCAGCTCCCAAGACCTCTTCGTCATCTTCTTTCGGACGAAAGGGATCTTTGTTGATATCCAGACTTCTAACGACCATGGGAGTGCCTGTAGGATGCATAACTTTGTCCATGTTAAATCGCCTGAGCATCTTTCGGACATATGCAGACTGGTGTATAAAAATTCCACCACTTCGGTGCTCTAGTTCTAAGCCTAGGCAAAACCGAGTCCTTCCCAGATCTTTCATCTCGAATTCGGATTTCAAATAGCTAGCGGTCTCATTGATCTCATTCAGAGTTCCAATGATGTTCATATCATCGACATAGACGGCTATAATGGCAAATCCTGAACTTGTTCTCTTTATGAACACACAAGGGCACAACTCATCATTCTTGTATCCTTTCCCAATCAAGTAATCACTTAACCGTGTGTACCACATCCTACCAGATTGTCGGAGTCCATATAGAGATCGTCTCAACCTGATAGCAAATGAACTTCGTGGTTTTTGCTCACTTGACTTGGGTAACGAAAGTCCTTCTGGCACTTTCATGTACATCTCCGTATCTAGGTCCCCATAAAGATACGCAGTTACAACATCCATAAGCTGCATATTGAGTCTCTCTGAGACTACCAAACTTATTAAGTATCGGAAGGTAATAGTATCCATGACAGGAGAATACGTCTCCTCATAATCAATTCCAGGGCGTTGAGAAAAACCTTGCGCCACGAGTCGAGCTTTATATCGCTGGACTTCGCCATTCTCATTGCGCTTTCTGACAAAGACCCATTTATGTCCAACAGGCTTCACGTTCGGCGGTATAGGCACAACCGGTCCGAAAACTTGCCTTTTCTTTAGAGAGTCTAGTTCAGCCTGGATTGCTTCTTCCCACTTCGGCCAATCCGCCCTACGTTGACATTCATCAACAGTGCGGGGTTCCATATCGTCGTCGTCAATAACTTCTTGAGCAACGGCGTAGGCGAATGCATCATCGATATACATGGAATTTCTTTCCATCAGATTGTGCATGCATAAGTAGTTTAGTGAGATTTCCTTGTTCTCCAACATCAACAGTGAGTCTGAGGCGTCCCCCAGATGATTCAGAGTTGATTCTTGGACATAGGTATAGTCGGAGACAATCTCGTGTGACGGCGTCACAGTATCGATGATGAACGGATCGCTTTGTGCCTGGACACATGCCCTCTTTCTAGGTACATTGTCTTTGGAACCGATTGGTCTCCCCCTCTTTCTAGGAGGATCCGAAGTCGACGCCGGCTCTCCACTTGGAGGTGCCGAGCCTAGGCTGCCGATGGCACCTAGGGCTGCGGGTCCGAGACCGGCGGCGCGTGCTCGCGCATGGCGAGGAATGTTAAGCCTTGCAGGTACATTCGCAGCAGGTATGGTTGATCTTGTCACTTTCGCAATATCAGTAAAGGAGTCGGGCATCGTATCCGCCACCTTTTGTAGTTCTAATATGCGTTGTATTTCAGTCTCACACTGAGACGTACGGGGATCATAATGAGACATAGTGGGAGAGAACCACGTCAATTCCTGACGTTCATTTGGGACGGATGCGGCCCCATCTCCCCCTAACGGCGGGAAGGATGTCTCATCAAAGTGACAATCTGCAAATCTTGCAGTAAACAGATCACCTGTCATAGGCTCTATATAGCGGACAATAGTTGGTGCTTCATATCCAACATAAATAGCTGATCGTCGTTGTGGACCCATCTTGGTACGCAGTGGAGGCGTGATAGGCACATATACGGCACAACCAAAAGTACGCAGATGCGAAATATCAGGCTCGTAACCAGTTACCAACTGGTACGCACTAAATGGTTGGCTATCTGTGGGTCGTAGACGAATAAGCATAGCTGCATGTAATATTGCATATCCCCATGCCGAAACTGGCAAGTTTGTGGCCATGACAAGAGACCTAGCTACAAGCTGTAGTCTCTTGATAGCGGCTTCTGCAAGACCGTTCTGAGAATGAACGTGGGGTACGGGATGTTCAACTTCAATCCCAACTGACATGCAATAGTCATCAAAACACTTTGAGGTAAACTCTCCAGCATTATCCAGTCTGATGGACTTAATCGGATTGTCCGGGTGGTGAGCCCGAAGCTTAATAATCTGAGCTAGGAGTTTAGCGAATGCAGCATTCCTCGTGGACAACAACGCTACGTGTGACCAACGCGTTGATGCATCAACCAGAACCATGAAATATCGAAATGGTCCGCATTCTGGTGTTATAGGTCCACAAATATCACCTTGTATTCGTTGTAGAAACGGAATATTCTGTTTATTATCAATAGCAAAAGATGGTCTTGCTTGAAGTTTTGCTAGTGAACAAGCTTTACAAAACGAACGATGAGCATTAGACATCGCTACAGAAGCATGAGAAGCAGGAGGGGGCCGAACCTCTCCTTGGAACCGAGAGGCGGCTATCGACGGCACGGCCGAACCGAGGCCGAGGCGCCCTCTGTGCTTTTGTGATCGGAAAAATGGATGACCGTGGGAGCATTTCAAAATACAGATCATCAGATCACGACCCGGATGACCGAGTCTATCATGCCAAAGCTTAT
Source organism: Potentilla sterilis (assembly GCA_963682095.1). Taxonomy (NCBI): domain Eukaryota; kingdom Viridiplantae; phylum Streptophyta; class Magnoliopsida; order Rosales; family Rosaceae; genus Potentilla; species Potentilla sterilis. The sequence continues at coordinate 12,658,637 of OY821754.1, forward strand.
AAGCATCAGAATCACATAATATAACAACATGAGATTCGTTGGCTCGAATGGTTGTGAAATACATGCCATTGCGAACTCGCTTACACTTCTCCACAATGCGAGTGCGCATAGATTGAGTGGAGGTGATCAACAGATATTCAGTTCCATCTTCAACATAAGTGCTGAGGTGATAGTCATTGTCACGCACATCCTTGAAAGCTAGCAAGGTTCTTGGCGCCTTAGGCGCATATAGGGCGTCCTCTACCCGAATCTCAGTGCCATTTGGCAGTAAGAATTGAGCAGTGCCACGACCCTTAATTACGGGTCCAGTTCCTGTCATCGTAGATAACGACGATTCGCTTGGCGTAAAATCCGAAAACAATTGCCGATTTCTCAGAATCGTGTGAGTTGTTGCACAATCCAACAAACACTCAATCTCGCCTTGATACATATAGCCATGGCAACGACAAAACTTGAGAGAAAGATATAAGCCGCATTTTAATCACCGAGTATCACCATTGATAATCATAGCCTAGTTCAGAGATTGAGACCGGACACCGTCGTAGGTGGCGTGGCCGAGCCAAGACCGAGGCCAAGGCAAAGGCCGGGGCCAAGCCAAAGCCGAAGCTGTGGTAAGGCCAAAGCGACCCAGAGGCCGAGCCGAAGCAAGGCGAGTGGTGAGAGTCGGTCAGGCATTGAGGCAATGCGATGCGACGGTTGAGCTAAATCCGAAGCATGGCGAGTCCGAAGACACTTCGTTGCCGAGCCATTGATGCAAAAGTTGCATTTGTTTGATAGGCTATCGATTGTTGGTTTCAAAAACCGGATTCGGTGCTGAGCCAAGCTGGCGATTGGCCATGGCGAGTGAGGCCTAGCGAGTCGCGGCCAAGCGCTTAGGCTTTGGCGAGCGAGGTTTGGCGGATCGCAGCCAAGTTGGCGGATCGCTGATCGCGGATCGCGGATTAGTTGGCGAATAGACATGGCGAGCGAGGCCTGGCGGATCGCGGCCAAGTTGGCGGATAGCGGATCGCGGATCACGGATCGCGGATCTCGGATCGCGGATCGTGCATCGCGGCTCGCGGATGGCGTATCGCGGATCGCGGATGGCGTATCGCGTATCGCGGATCTCTCCTTTTGTCTTTTGTGATTTTTCGGATATGAGTTAACATCACCAGAATTTTGGTGAACTCAAAATGATTATGCCATTGAGAATTGGACGCATTGAACCAATTTTGCTTTCAGGGATGTAAAAATCTCAAATCATTCGTAGAATAAGATAGATTTTATTGATGACAACTCAAGAATACATCAAGGTTGTTCTAAATAGAACGACTTATCGAACAAAGTCGTGATTTATTGACTATTCTGTCAAAATAACAATCAAAATCAAACTTGAACACGTATCTCATGACCTAAGTCAAATACTTATTCATAGTCTGGAGTATCATACTCCTGAGTCCTACGTTTCTTGGTAGGTTGGAAGTCATCGATGGCGAAGTTCGTATTTTCCTCATCGTATACTTCTTCCTCAAAGTCTCCTACATAGTGTGCTTCTTGTTCTATGTATTGTTTGTGTTTCTTGTAAGCGGCTTGAATATCTCTGCTTGCTATGCAATCGCGTTGGAGATGATTCATAGAACCACATTTGAAGCAAGGAGCCGAAGCATTGTTCGGCGGATGGCCACCACGCCTGGGACCGGAACCAAAACTGTTCCTTCCTCTGGGAGCGGCGGCTCTGCCATCATCCCTTGTCCAAGAAAGCGGTCGGCCACGGCCGACGCCTCTTCTCCCTCCTCGTCCGCCACGTATTGCTCTTGGCGTACGTGGTGGCGGTGCTTGACGTTCATGAGGTTGATGCTTCTGCTTAAAAGCTTTACCACGGGCTTGATGAGATTCCGCAATGAATTTCGGTCCTCGAGGCCTCTTATTGGTGGTAAGAATCAACTCATGGTACCTCTCCTTTCTTTGAAGCACATTCATCAAATCGCTGAAGGTTTTGATAGTGCCTTTCTCGCGGAGATCGCGGTACTGATGCGACAACATGGACGCAGATTCTGGGAACGTCGTGAAAGTTTTCTCCATCATATCATCATCGGTCTTTTCGACCCCACAAAAGCTCAAATCAGATTGCAAGTTTAGCATAGTCTGATGATATTCCTGGACGGAATCAAAATCCAGTAAGCGGATTTGCTCCCAATCAGACATGAGGTCTGGGAGTTGTGCGTCATGCACATTGTCGAAGCGGTCCTTGAGGATATCCCATAGCTCTTTGGGATCAGTTTTCCTCAGGTATTGCTTCTTGAGCGTTGGATGGATATGGCGCCTGAGAAACATCAGGGCTTGTGCTTTCTGTTCAGGAGAAGCGTGTAAGCTTTCATCCTCAGGAGGGTTGATGGTGGCAGTAAATCTTTTACCAATGAAAGTGTTCTCAACATCTGAGACCCACCTCTTGTATTCCTTGCCTTGGACATCCAAGATGTCAAATTCTGGACGCTGAGTGTCAGCCATCTACAGAACACAAACAGGGAGACGTTAGTATGTTTGAATACTAATCAAGTTTGATTGTTCTTTTAGAACAGTGCCAAGATATATCATGGTCACATAAATCGATGCTTAACGTGACTTCAAGTCACAATCGATATCTTCCCTTTGTTTTCTTTCCAAAAAAGAATAATACGTTATGGTTCACAGTGACATCACAGTCACAAGCATAACGGTGGCCGGTAACATCACAGTTACCCCAATAAACGTTGGCACCGGGGTGACTAAATCCCCGTATGCCGTCCCGAGAAGCGATAGAATCGGGATGAAGAAGCAGGGACACGGAAAGGTCCCGGAAGAGAAAACAAAACCCAACTATTGAAATTTTCATAAGCGGGAACGTTTATAAAAATATTTACCTCTTCAAGAGAAGCTTGATCAAACGAAACTTGACTCTTGGGGAAGCTTGTTTTCTTCGATTTTTCTTGATTTCTTCTTAACCACGAATAAGGGTTCGCGGATCGCTTGCTTGGCTTGCGAGCAATTTTGATCGTCTGGCGGATGCGTGCAAAAAGTAGCACGCAAGGGAGAGCTGCTGGCGAGCGGGTTGTCTGCCTAGAGGCAGAGGAGGAGCAGTACTCGAGGGTACAGTGCGGCAAGCGAACAGCGCAGATGCTGCTAAGAAGAGGCCGACGGTGCCGAAGAGAAGAATCGGCGGCCGACGGTAGGTTAGGGTTTCGAAAAAAAATTCGGAATTAGGGTTTCTAGGGTTTATTAGACGGGAGGCTAGAGCAATGTGCTGATAACGTGTTGTAGGAGAAATAGATTGATAAATCTCTCTCTCTTTATTCATTGATAAGGAGGCCTTTATATAGGCATTACATCAAGTATCCCTGGCGAACAGGGATTCCCTATCTAATAGAGTATCTAGACTACAAGTCTTATTAGGACAAGACACACCACGGAAGTTACGGAGTTAACCTTCCTTGAACACAACTTTATTTGTCGCTATTTTTTCTCATTTGTGATTTCTTATAGGATAATTCTTTTATGTAATTTTATTTAATAAAAAGAGTAAAATGAAAATAACACATTTTTGTGAAACTTTTGAGCGTATGACTTTTTTAGTAATAAATGCTTTACCAAAACAAATTTAGACCAACAAGGAGTTAAGGGAGAAACGAGTAGAGTATCATTAACCATCTTATGAGATTGGGCCACCATCTTAAAACGGCCCATCATTTTTAGAAGCCCTAACCCAAAACCTCACCCTTTCCTTATAAATGCGTCCTTATAAAACCCTAATCCTTAGCCTCACCCTCGCTCATTTGCCCTCTCCAAAACACAGAGGCATCCGCCGCCGCGCAAAACCCTAGCTCAGCGAAGATGAAGAGGAACCCCCGCGTCTCGAGCTCACGCCGCAAGAGCCGCAAGGCCCACTTCACCGCGCCGTCGTCTGTCCGCCGCGTCCTGATGAGCGCACCGCTCTCCACCGACCTCCGCACCAAGTACAGCGTCCGCTCCATGCCGGTGCGCAAAGACGATGAGGTCCAGGTGGTGCGTGGGACCTACAAGGGCCGCGAGGGCAAAGTTGTCCAGGTGTACCGCCGCAAGTGGGTGATCCACATCGAGCGCATCACAAGGGAGAAGGTGAACGGGTCAACGGTCAACGTCGGAATCAACCCCTCGAAGGTGGTGATCACCAAGCTGAGGCTGGACAAGGACCGCAAGTCATTGCTGGACAGGAAGGCCAAGGGGAGAGCCGCCGCCGATAAGGATAAGGGCACTAAGTTCACGGCTGAGGATATCATGCAGAACGTCGACTGATTTGGCTCCGATGGTTCGTCCTTGTCGTCGTTTTAATACTTGTACTAGTAGCTGTTGTTATTTCTTTCGGTGTCGTCTTTTCGATTTGAGACTTCAATTTTGCGTTGTTATTGACTTTTCAATGATATTATATTCTGCTATTTATCTCTATGTTGGATTGCAATGTTGGATTTTAGCAAGTTTATGATGTAAGTGTTAGATAGTGATTCCTTTGCTGGACTGTTTTTTGAAATGATGAATTAGTATTATGAACAGAGCCGGAACCGATGTCCACCGCTTGGTGTATTGCTTGTTTAGCCGAGTCTAGATTATGAACTGATAATGTCGCATTGGTACTGTGTCTGGGTAGAGATGAAAATAGAGTAGCAGTTGTTTTCCACGGAAATGCTCCAAGTGATAAGGTAGGTTTTTTGGGGTTGTGGTTGTTGTAACACTTTAGCCAGGGTTATAGAATGTCTAACTGTTCAGTGTGAAATTTGCGTACCAGCATCTCTGCAAAGATGAAGAGTGACCTGATTCTTCTTTATCCTTATAGAAGCCAATATTCCAAAAAAATTAACTTCTTCCCCTGACCTTGAGAGTATACGCCATTTGCTACTGCCTACTGCTTCTTTTCTTAAGCTGTAGACAATTAGAGACGATTGCCATCCTGAGATGAAACCCTTCTCCACTGGTATTCTCTCTAACCTTGAGAGTCACTGGCGCTCGATCCCCTCGTCCATTTTGGACGTTTTACCCGGAGCTCGTCTCTGATTTCAGGTTCTTTGCCTTTGTTTCCTTTTCCTCTTCCAGATCTGGTCTCAAGCCTTCTCCATGGTTAACCCAAACCCAAAGATTGCAACCCTCATCACAACTACTCCTCTCCATCTCCGATTTACAATCTTATCTCACGCCCATCGTTCTGGGACTTTACGTCTCCGGTGCTTGCACTGCCGCTCCTGTCCTCTTTCGTTTCCTTAGTTGTAATTGACGTTTATGGCAGCGTCTCCTCTGCTGGCTTTGTGGCGGTGAGTAATTTTGTAGATTGGTGCATGTTGTTTGAGTTCAGATGTGATTTTGGTTGGTTTATTTGGTTCTCGGCTTTTCTGGATTGGCTTATTCGGATTTGGATCGGTTTTTCGACCATCGGAACCATTTTCCATGACGGCGGCACGGCTTGTGCGGCGGTGACGGTGGCTGTCGGCTACTCTCTCTTTTGCTCTGCGTTTTGTCTGTTAGAGGCTGCTTCTGATTTTGGGTCTTTGTTTGGTCCCGTTGTTTGGACTGGTTCTTGGTTTATTTTCTGTTTTTTGGAGCTTTAGTTTGTAATTCCTTGGGTATTTAATACAATCTCATCTTGCACACACCCAAAAAACATCGACAATCTATACTTGTCAAGTTATGTTTTTGCAAGGAGCTATGCATGTTGAAGCTTAATGTTGTCGTGTTAATGGTTCTCGATTCTCCAAAACTGGAAATTTTTGTACAAGGCCAGGTTACTTTGCTGCTAACAATTGTCAGGTCAAAACTTGATGCTAAATTTTTTATTATTTTTTATTTATTTATTTCTTCAAATTTGACAATCAATTTGTTCCTAACTTCGGCTCGATCAGGCACAACTTAATCAAATTTTCTTTATTACAAAAGTGTTATCTATTTATTTTGTGATGCCTTTTATTCACTTGAGAGGTGAGTTAAGCGTCTTTGTGTCTTTGATAGACATTAAACTAGCAGCAGACAAGATCCAAGATTACTACTTAACTCTATTTATTGCATTTGTTGCTGACGCTTCTCGCCATGAATCTGTAATGAAGATTTGGTTTTAGCGATAGTCACTTTGCGCAACTTGCAGTTTCTTTTTCTGATCTCTGACACATAAGAAGGTTTAATTTCAAGAGGGCGGGTTCCTCTTCCATCCCCATAGAATTCATGTCAATCTTATCTTAGAGCATCTGCACCGGCGAGCAAGATGCCGAGCAAGAGCACGAGCAGCTGGTGGGGCCGGCCAAGGTGCTCGAGCAAGGTGCTCAAACAGCACGCACCGGGGTTGAAAACGGCGAGCAAGATGCCGAGCAGTCAACGAGTCAAACTGCTCGAGCGAAGGCTCGAGCAAAGTTTGCTCCGATGCTTGCTCGAGCAGCTGGTGGGGCCGGGCTCCGTTTTCTTTGGCTTTTCGGACGTTGGAGAGGCACAAAAGCTCGTGGCCGGCACGTTCGAGCACTAGCACGAACCGGAGGTGAAGCCGAGCGCCGCACTCGACGGTGGCCGTGGCTCCCGAGATTTGCCGCACCTCCCACATCCCGAAAATGCGCCTGAGACCGGTCCCAAATGAAAGAGCACTTTGAGCCCATCATTTTGGTGGGTGGCACGTCGGCTGGAGTGGCCGGACGGCGGCGAACGGAGGCCGGGAAGTTTCGGGTGGAAAACGGCGGGAAAAATGGGGAAGACGATGAACAGTTCCGTTTTTTAAACGAGCCAATGTCAGGCTGCCACGTGGCAGTCTGACCGGTCAAAAATTAAAAAACGGGCAAATCAATCTGGGCCTTCCATTTCAATCTGAAATTTTGATCCAACGGTCAGAATTCAAAGGCAACGGCTACAATTTGATCATAACGGAAATATTTCCAAAAAATAGTAAAAAAATCCCAAAAATTTCAAAACTCTCCCAAAAATTTGCTTATAAATACTACCTCAATTTTTAATCAACTCACACCAATTTGTTCGAGAAATAAAAAATTTATTTATTAAGATGAAATAGAAATACATATTAAAATTAACACACATACTTAAATTGAACACAAGCTTAATAATTAAACTCAAACGGATTCAAAAGCACATAACGAGATCCCCGCCTCTGTCAGCGCCACCAAAGGTTTATAGTATTTCACCGGTTTCCACCCTCCAAAGGTGTTTCACCAAGTCTCTCTGGAGCTCTTTATGGATGTAAACGGATTCGAGATCGGCAACACGGTCGTGAAACCGTTGCATATTGGCTCCATCTCTACCGATTGGTTCAAAAGGGATTCGATTCCCTTCTACATCCACCGGCCCATCATAAACCCGGAAAGCCCTAGCTGGATTTTGCAAGTCTTCTTCTTCATCATCCTCTTCTTCCTCATCCTCCACGTACTCTTCCTCAACAATCATGTTATGCAGTATAATGCAAGCTAACATGATGGTCGTCATGTCCGATTTGTGGTGCATTGTACAACTATGACGTATAATTGCCCATCGAGATTGCAAGATGCCAAAGGCCCTTTCCACATCTTTCCGGTATGCCTCTTGTTTCTTTGCGAAGAGTTTATCTTGCAGCGTCTGAGGATTGGGAATTGTTTTGACAAATGTAGAGTACCTTGGATATATTCCGTCAGCAAGATAGTAAGGGGTCGAGTACCTCTGTCCGTGGAGATCGTAAACGGCAGTTGGACCTCTTCCGGCAAGGATCTCTGAGAACACGTTTGATAGGTGGAGCACGTTAATGTCATTTTTAGCTCCAGGACACCCAAAGAAACTGTGCCATATCCACGTATCATACGAGGCAACCGCCTCCAAAATAATGAGTATAGAATGACCGATTTTAGACCTTTTATAGCCAATTGGTCGAAAATCTTATCAATTATCAGCATCAATTATTTTGCCGACAATGACACGTGGCAGTGACACGTGTCAATTATGCAACGGTCGAAAATCTGATCGAATATCAGCATCAATTATTTTGCCGACAATGACACGTGGCAGTGACACGTGTCAATTATGCAACGGTCGAAAATCTGATCGAATATCAGCATCAATTATTTTGCCGACAATGACACGTGGCAGTGACACATGTCAATTATGCAACGGTCGGAAATCTGATCGAATATCGTGGATAAAATCGAGTCGATAATGATACGTGGCACATAATTATTGGTGGTAAATCTATCTGGTAAAAAAAATTTACGAATTTCACAACAAGACAAAACTGAGTTGCTCAAGCAAATTGTTAATGGGTGTGTGAAAAAATCGATTTGGGTGGAGCAAAATTTGATTTCCATTTGCTTGAGCAAAATTTGCTCCTGGGCCCACCAGGTGCTTGAGCAAGACCATTTCATGGGTGCGGATGCTCTTATGGTCGGAGTCCTAAATTCATTGAACTGGGGTATGGTCGAAAATTTCACATTCAAAATTAACTGCTGCGTTTATAGAAGCAAAGGAAAAATAAATATATACACACATATATATATATATATATATATATATATATATATATATATATATGTATAACTTGCTCTATATGGATACATAACTCAATCAAAAGGCCCCGAGCGATACTTCAATTTTATAGCCCAATACTGAAGCCTCCACTTAATTTGGATGATTTTCCGGTGAATCTTCTGGTAAATCTTCAAAGCGCTCCATCCATAAGTAGAAGTAATGATGTTAAGAAGAAACGGAGCTTGCATCAATAGGAATGAAGCAATTGGAACACCAGCGAGCGCAATGGATGGAATAACAACTGATGGTTTTTCCGGGAGCATAATGAAAATGGCAGACGAAAAGGCAACCATCATGGCCCCCCCAATAGATAGAAAAAGGGTGAAAAAACCAACTATCAATTTTGTGGGCAAGGATGTGAGAAAATCTTCTTCAGCAAAACGTGATGTAAGGATCCCCAGAAATACCATTACTGAAGTTGTGGAAGAGCATAGTGATATAACATCTGCAACTATAAAAATCGTAAATGCCTTGGTGTGCAAGTATACGGGAATACCTGTGTCCCCATTAATTCCACCAGGAACTGTCACTGCTGCAGCAAACATTAGAGTAATGATAAGAGCAGCTACAAGTGCCGAAGAAGAAGTTGCAGTTTCTTTCATTGACAATTCTCCTTCCTTCAGTAGATCTCTATGGCTTATAGTAAAGACATCACGGGGTGCAAGGCCATCAGAATTTAAACAGTTAAGATCCTTGGGACTTGCCATGCACTACACCTTCTGCATTTTATCCAACAAAAACTAGCCTGATTAAGCTTTGAGATTTGATGGTGATGATGAGGTGAAGTAATTCACTAAGTTAGGGTCATAGCCTTGAACATTTAATATTAGCAGTACCACAAGGAAACAAATAAAGAAGAGAATTAATACCTTGAACCATTGTAATTCATACTACATTTGCAAAGCTGCACCTCGAACATGAGCAATCTTTGTTAACGGGGACAACTTTCCAACCACATGCAGCATGTTATTCCCAAACTTATCTTTTCTGCCTATAATCTCTTTTCTTTCTTTTTCGTCAAACCCATATATCAGGTCAAATATTCTTTCTTGGCGATGCTCAGCAGCAAACTGAAATACGGTCTTGTCCTGTGTATTAGTGATCGCAAGCAACCAGCTTAGATTATCCTTGTTGTCTTTCATAATTCTTTTGATGAATGGAGCATGTCCTCGTTCTACTGCTTGGAAGAGTGCTTTTCCAAAAGACTTACGTTGCATAGAGTTGAGTTTATCTTCCTTCAAAACTGTACACATGCGCTTCAGAATCTCCTTGGTCCGTTCATGGAGCAATTTCATTTGATATATGCCATCAATTCCTAGATTTGAAAGAGTAACAAATTAGCAACCTTTCAAAAACAAATGGCAAACTATTCATAATGTTAATTCAACTAGCTAAGCTAGCATACCAGAAATGTGACGGAGATTGGCAACAAGTCGTCTAAAGAAACAGGTAACTGCATTTCAATTAATAAAAATATGTTGGCATAACAAGAAGTAGTTAGTTCCTTTTTTTTTTCTTTTTCTTTATTTGGTCAGTATATTTGGTAATCTCATGTATAACAAAGCTTTGCGAATGAAATGCTTCCAATTGCCTTGGTCACTCCCTTCTTTTGGACAATTTATAGAAACTTGGCCAGTACTTGTATGTATAGGTCGAAACTCTGGTGTGTGTATACCTATCATGATAATAACCCAAGCCCAATAAATACGTTTATCAATTTTGATGAAATTTTTCAAAGATGAACTACTCATAGGAAACTAAAAACTAAACGGTGAATATGTCGATATATGACCTAAAAAGACTATTGAGCTTCGTATTATGAAGCTCACTAGCTAGCTTTAGAGAGCTCCTCTATATGTGCCCATTCTCTTAAAAAAGGGGGAAATATATCATAACCATACACGAGCTATTATAAATTTGTGAAAAGTAGAATACACTTAAACAACTCAATTTCATGTTACCATTTGCATTGACCATATTGTTATATATATACACATTACTTTCGATACTAAAAAGTGAAAATCAATCGACTAATGTGTGTGTGAGAGAGAGAAGCATTACTAACATGAATAAATCAATCGTTTCAATAATCCAACCTCGGTAGCGATTGAGAATAATTCATCACGTGTACCAGCCAATTCATTTAAAGGGAATTCAACAGAATGGTCTTCAGCAATGGCCCAGTTTGTATTACACCGTAGCAAATCCAACGCTATATCTATAGTAGAAGAATGAAAGAGGGAATCAATATAGCATGTGTATATGCCCAGAAAAAATGAAAACGCATTATACATAGCTGATCGATATGTCACATATATGCAACTCCGAAGTGCGTACCTAAATGTTTCAACCGCAAACTCGTGGAGACAAGCTCGGCAGCGTCTCTAGTCTTCAACTTTTCGAGTGGAGTAGCAGAATAGAGATACTCACAAGTTATTTTTGGTCTGTCCAACCTCAGTGCCATCAGGAGTGGAATAATCTTGTTGGAAGGGCTGAAATTACGAAGGAGTAATTTATTATTCTTCTCAACTATGCACTTGACAATTTCGTTCGTCCTATCTGCATCCTCATTGAACGCTATAGCCAGATATGTTTACTATTTCCAAATCTTTCTTTTTCATCAACGGTAGCAATGCTTTTACTCCATCCACTTGCTCACTAGGATTGCAATGTGAAGAGCTGTCCAGCCTCCTCGGCCACCCACTACTCTTACTGCCCCTGGATGTTGTTTAATAAATTCCGTTACATCCTCCCATTTATGGGCAAACACGTTTTCGAAGAAAGATTCATGGGTCTCAAAGTCAAGTGCTGAAAGTCGTGCCATGTACGTGTCAATAATGATAATCAGGGAGTGACTATTTCAAGAAATCAGAGTGGAGAGAGCATAATACCTTCATCTGCATCACCTTCAATTGAGTCTGTGTCGTCATTCGAGTCAACTTCAGAATTCTCTTCTGAAAACATAATAGTTCATTCGTTCAAACATTAATTCGAGACAAAAAGAAAAACAAAACATTACAATTCAAGTTGGGAAAGAAGTATTATATATCTACCAAGGCAATTTTATCAATAAAACAAAATCATATATATATATATATATATATATATCTCAAATTAATTATGCAACCATAGGAAAAAATTGGGCAAAACATAGGGGGCAAGACTATAATGTACTAATATATCTCATGCATTAACCTTTTTAATTGTACGCTTGCATAGCATTAACATAATGTAGAAGAGTGTTGCTATTGGGACCTCCACATTTGCTCATTAGACCTCTAATACTTTCTACACCTCCATTATACTTTTGAATATAAGCATTTACTCACTAGACCTCAATTCAAATTACCGAAATAACCTTAAATATGTTATTTACATATATTTCAATAACTTACTCATTCAACCTCCTATTCAATCACTAGATCTCTATTTCTTAATTTTTTTTTTATTTCATGTGTAAGACCTAATGAGATAAATAAAAACATAGGATATACAAATATTTCACACACTAGCTATGCCCTTGTACTATTTCAATAGTTACTAGTGTGTTGCAAATATATTTAAGGTCTAATAAGATATATAAAAATATTCAATATATATATATATATATATATATATATATTGAACATCAAAACAATTGACTTTTTTTTTTCTTCATGTTGCAAACTTATTAAAATATATGCGCTTAATTTTCAACACTTACTCTTGACCTTATACTCTGTATATGCGCTTAAACATGTATAATTATAGTAACTTTATGTCACATTAACAATCTTATAATTTATATATTTGCTTAGTTTTAACACTTACTGAAATTAGAAAATAAATTTGATAAGGAAAATAATAAATAACATTATCATTGAATTAGAAAGTCTATAGATAATAAATATAATACTCTTTTTATACACTTATTGTCCTCAATAGTCTTTATGCAAGAGGATACAAATGTAATTCAATAATTGAAAATAAAGAGAGGTCAAGTGAGCAAATGTGGAGGTTCCAATAGCAACACTCAATGTAGAATTTTCTAAACAAAAAAAGAGTTTTTTACCGGGCAGTTATATATCATTGTACAACTTGCTGAATTTCATATTTGATGACCCTTACTTGAATATAAGCTCTAAAATGGTAAGTACAATGTATTGAATTACATTGCAGTTAACTGAGTATTGTATGCTACAATAAATGGTTTCATTATATTTACTGATCAACTATAATAGATCCGCATTCGTACGTACCTGGAATTTCTAAAATTTCAGGAGGCTTGAACTCCTCTGCCAAAGTTTTCCAGTAAATGGATGGAGCTTGTTTGAGAAGATCAGCAGTTAAGCAACATGCATACCATTAGACTTTTAAAGAACAAGCTTTTGAATACAAATTGCTTAAAAAAATACAAAGAAAACGTACGTATATATATGGAACCAGGGACGTAGCCACGTTGTAGGCTGGTTGGGCTACAGCCCAACCGAGATTTGGGCCAAAAAAGGTAACAGTTTCATACCAATAACAACCATAGTCCATGAGAATCCTAAATTTCTTTTCCTTTGGATTATATAATGCCAATGAGCACTCACTAGCCGACAGCATCAACACTTCACCATTCTCAGAAATGCATGTCATGTAATGATAGTCATCATCTATAACCTCTGAAGGGATGTTCATGACTTCAGTCCATGATTCCTTGATGCCATAGTTCTTCAGCACCCACATCTTAAGAGTGCTCCCAGGTTCGCTATACATGGTCTGAAAGCACATAGTCAGGCAACTATTAAGAATTCCAACTTCAGCAATCAATCCGAGCCTATCTACCGGATTGGGAGGAAAGGGAAATGGAATCTCAAGAACTTTTTCCTTGCTAAATCAAATGACACCATTTTTGAACCAATTAACCCACCGTCTTGCCGTTCATCCAGTACCCAATGCAGAGCTTCATTAACTAAACACCCTACTACCGATTCCAACTTATAATACATGTTGAGTCCTTCAAGAATCCTCCACGAACCCGATTTTAACGAAAAGATAACAACAAATTCATGACCAGATTTATAGCTACCATGTACTACTTTGTAATCATCAGTAGTTAATCATAACCGAACCCAAAAAATCTTGTCGGGACTGAAGGGGAGATGGTGGTAAAAACCTGTACTCTCAAGTACAAGGATTCCATATCATAAAAGTAAAGGACAGTTGACACTACGAGGAAAAATACCTTAGGCGACGAAGTATAAATAGTTTCGTCGCCTAAGAGTTCTTAGGAGACGAAAAAAATTTCAAGATTTGCCAAGATTTGCCAAAACAGCTTCTCTTTCTGTTTTGTGTCGCCGGTTAGTTGAATCAAGAAAGCCGGCATTCTTTCCTATGATTTATAGGTTGATTTGTCTTGTGTTGACTCTGCCAGTTTCTACAGCCACAACAGAGAGAGCTTTTTGTTCTATGAACATTATAAAGAACAACCTTCGAAATAAGATGGAAGATGATTTTCTTGATGATTTGATGGTTCTCTACATTGAGAAAGAGTTTGTCAATAGTATTGATAATGATTCTGTGATTGATGAGTTTGAAAAACTTGGGCCTCGAAGGGTTCGATTCAGTTATAATTTCTTGTTGTTTTCTAATATATTTTGCTTGTAAGCTTTAGTTTATGAGGTTTTTGGTTTTATGTCCCCCTCATATGCTTTTAATGAAGGCGTGAGGATGAGCCTCCTACTGGGTTCAAAACCTCAAACAAATATTCACAAGTGCGCAAATTTTTTATATAGCTAAAATTAGCCCAACCCAGTTTTTGATCCTGGTTACGTCCCTGTATGGAACTATAGCTTATGAGGGACATACATCACCATTCTCCCTGCATGTTATCAAATGCTACTGGATGAGTTATCAAAACGTAAACCGAAGATTGAAACTCATAGTCCAGATGCCTGTTTGCAGTTATATAATATCTTAACTGCGTACCAGCATCTCTGCAAAGATGAAGAGTGACCTGATCGAGCTTCTTTATTATCCTTATAGAAGCCAAATATTCCTCGAAAATTAACTTCTTCCTCTGGCTTGCTTCTCAAGGTAATTATATCATTTTTACGATCGAGGGGTGTCTAGATCAGTAGATCGAGGATATAGCCAAAAGAAATTGGAAAATTCTTTTAGCACACCCACGTAGCCGCCTACTGGTGCCATAACTCCATTTGCTATCATAAATATTCCAAACTGGTAAAGCTGCTAGCTTCTTATACTAAAGATGCATCTCATGCTAAAGCTGCTTCTCTACAACTTGCACACAAAAAATCGACAATCTATACTTGTCAAGTTATGCATGTTTGAAAATATTAGATGGAACAATATATTAAAAATGCAGCGGAAATAAATTGATAAACGGTGTAACTTTTATTGAATAGAAATTATAATCAATACAACGGATGATTAATAATTTAATTCGATACGGAGTTACAAAACAACGGTCGTCCACACAGGTCGAATCTTCTTGAGATGTCACACAGGTCGTCTCCGGCAAGTCCACACAGGTCTTGAATACTGAGGCCACGAAGGTCTTACACAGTGTTTAGAAGTTCACACAGATCTTCAACAGTCACTAAGTCTCTCATACTAGAGTCACACAGTCTCTGAATTTTCTCTTATATTTTTTCTCTCTGTATTCGACTTCTTCTTTATTCTAAGAGAGCCGGCCACATATATATACTAGTACATATGTACTAGTTACTTGAAAATCAAGGCATAATAACTTGAAAACCAAGTCTCACTAATCTACAATGTCAAGTAATTAACTACTTGATCACCAAGTTAATTAACTTGAACACCAAGTCACAATACCACGCAGCAAAAAGAACTCCATCTCCATTTGAACTCTAGGCTTCCGCATTATCCCTTAGTCCAAATATCCATCCGATCCAATCACCAAGAATTGATCTCTACACCCAAATATTTCCTAGTTGAAATAGGAAATCCACAACTGCACCAAATCAACTCCAAACTCGGGTCAACCATTTTATGCTTTCTCTTTGGACTTCATGATTAACCATGGGAGGACAATCATGTACCTTCAATCTCCCCCTTTGTCCTTCCATGGACTTCCTTTTCATCAAGCTTCTACAAAAGAAAAATCGAATGTATTAGAATCTTTAAAATTGAAGAAACACTCATATAACATGTAAACTCCACAAAAACACAACAGTGCCTAAACAAAAACTACTTGAACAAAAACTAGAAACCGAAATAGAAACTAGGAAATCTCCAAGCTTGATTTCTCCCCCTAAGTCCATGAAGGACAAAGAGAAAGAAACACATTATCATGAACAATAACGCATAGCCACTGAAAGGGCCACAAGGATGAGGAGTGATCGGACGGAGGGGGTTGTCAGGAACAATCCACCAATTTTCTTCACCAGCATCCCGTGCAACTGCCTCCATGCGATGAATCTCCAAGATGTCATAGGAAAATTTTCAACTGGTTTGTCATCAAGACCAACCTCTCGGCATGACATCAATATTACACTTCCAAAATAATATTGCATGCAATGAGTGTAAGGAAGAAAAAGCAATCTATCATACTTTGCATGTAAAGAGTATTTTGCTTCCCTAGAATGAATAGACAATTAATCATGACATTCTCATTCTACTTAGGCAAGTAGCCGATCAAAACCTAGAAGAATCATAGGCAATTATACACATGCAACAATATTAAAGAAATAGAATGACTTCAATCCAAATCAAAAGATTTGTGTATGGAATCAAAGAATATAATATGATCATGAAAATCTCAAATTTTCACACAATTAGATAGAAATATATTATAACATATTATAATCACATCAAATATAATTCTAGAGTTGCATCCGTGTGTGTGAGGTGATTCTCCTAATCCAACTTGCACTTGTAAACCGTATGAACCAAATAGAACAATGACAAAAAATAAGCAATGAAACTCACAATAAGAAAAAAAATTTAGTGCCCACACGACAAAGTAAAACGTTCATAGTTCGAGCAGAATATGTATCCGAGAGATTTGAAAAAAAACGTTTCTTAGATCATTCAATTTTCAAGCTTGATGAAGTTGGACCAAACACCTAGAATGACGAGCAATGTGCAAAGACATTAGCCAAAATGATAGAGTGTGGTGCATAAGTGTACTTCGATATGGGAATAGATTTAGAGGAGTAATTAAGTTTGCAAGCAATTTATTTCGACACTCCCTCTTATAACAACCATGAGAAATTTTTCTTTTTCTAATAACCACATGGCTAATCATTGAGCCCATAATTTACTTGGTCAGAAAAGAGACAACAACTCCCAAGTCAGACGACTTTAGGGTACTAGACATAACAAGGATGTCCCTCGGTCTACTTAACTGCCAAAGAGAATAAAATCAACCACCGAGGTGACCAAACCAGTCCATGCCAACAAGCATCGAGTAGTTAATCAACACCTAGAGAGTAGAACTAGCCTGGCCAAAGGACTGCAAAGACTCAAATTTTATTTTCTGTTTACTTTTTATACAGTCAGTAACGAAGTACAATATTCGACTACACCTGCTCCTGACTAGGTGACTCAACTCAAAATAATTTTCCCACAAAGAAGTATGTGTAATTGGTGAGCTAAACACAATGGCTAACATAAATGAAGTGCTACTAACAAGTCATAAGTGCTGGTCCAAAATCATCAAATTCAATAGTGAACTACCAAGAGAAATTATTTCCACAATCAAGGCAAGATTCAGATCAAGAACTATATGCAATTACCTTGAAGGAGTGCCCAACAAACTACTTTTCAATACTGTGAGCAAATGCCCAATGCATTACGCAAGGTCATAAATCGTTCCGTGTCAAGCGGTTTAGTGAACAAGTCAGCCCATTGATAATCGGTAGAAACAAATTATAATGCAAGTATGTCTTTTTCAACAAGTTCACGTATAAAATGATACCTGATGTCTATATGTTTGGTTCTAGTATGCTGAACAGGATTCTTAGAAATATTAATTGCACTAGTGTTATCACAAAATATAACTAGATTTCCTTGAGAAATACGATAATCACTTAACATATTTTTCATCCAAAGCATTTGAGTGCAACAACTACCTGCGGCAACGTATTCTGCTTCAGCAGTGGATAAAGAAGTACAGTTCTGTTTCTTGCAGTGCCAAGCAACTAAATTCTTACCAATAAAGAAACAACCACCACTAGTACTTTTTCTATCTTGTAAATTACCTCCCCAATCAGCATCTGAATATCCTGCAATTTCAGCATTAGTGGTATTTGTATAAAATATCCCACAATTTATACTTCCAGATATGTATCTAAAAATTCTTTTAACTGCTTCGAGGTGTGACTCCTTTGGATTTGCCTGAAACCTGGCACACACACCAACACTATAAGAAATATCTGGTCTACTTGCAGTTAGATAAAGTAAGCTACCAATCATACTTCGATATTTAGTTTGATCAACAGACTTACCAGTTAAGTCATAGCATAATTTTGTAGTAGTACTCATAGGCGTTTTAACAGACTTCAAGGTGATTATATCAAATTTCTTTAACATATTTTCAGCATATTTAGTTTGGGACAGAAAAATACCATTTTCTTCTTGTTTTACTTGCAAACCTAGAAAATATGTTAATTCACCACACATACTCATTTCAAATTTATTAGTCATAATATTGGTAAATTCTTTCACCAAAAATTTAGAAGTAGACCCAAAAACAATATCATCAACATACACCTGAGCTACAATAAAATGCTTACCAATATGTTTAACAAATAACGTTTTGTCTACATTACCTTGGGAATAACCCTGAGAAATAAGGTATGTAGAGAGTTTTTCATACCAGGCACGAGGAGCTTGTTTAAGTCCATAAACGGCTTTCTTCAATTTGCACACATAGTCTGGGTGATGTATATCTTTAAAACCAGGAGGTTGTTCTACATAAACTTCTTCACGTACATCACCATTTAAAAAAGCTGTCTTTAATTTACATCCATCTTACTTTATTTCTAGTAATATTACCATGCTCATCTACCTTATTACGAAAAATCCATCTGGTACCAATGATATTGACGTTCTCAGGTCTAGGAACAAGTGTCCAAACATCATTTTTCTCAAATTGATTAAGCTCTTCTTTCATAGCATTAATCCAATCGTCATCCGAAAGAGCTTCCTGCACATTCTTTGGTTCAATTAAAGAAACAAAACCAAAACACGTTAGTTCATTTGTTTCTTTAACTTTTTCTTTAATGAAGCAATGTAAGGCTTTATTTAATTCAATAAATTCAGAATCTTGATTTTCTTCTACTACTTTGTTGTCTTGATTATGATATTGAACCATTCGACCTCTAGTTACCATTCTGTCGCTAATGTCACCTATCACATCAGTAGTTGAATGATCCTTGCAAACCTGCTTAAAACCAGTTTTATATCTTATTGCAGGTTGTAGGTTTTTATTAGGCTCCTCTTCTTTATCATAATCTATTATATTATTTTCAATAGAAATATTCCTATTTTTTGATTTAGTAAAATCTGAAGTAATTAAAATAGACGAATCAAAATTATCATCAACAATCACATTAATAGATTCCATAACAGATCTAGTGGCTTTATTATACACCATGTAAGTTCGACTATTTATAGAATAACCAATAAAGATACCTTCATCAGCTCTAGGCTCAAATTTTGCAAGTCTTTTACGGTCTTTTAACACATAGCAAGGATTACCGAAGATATGAAAATAACTTACATTGGGTTTCTTGCCTTTCCATAATTCATATGGTGTATTTTTCGTACCTGAACGAAGTAGAGCACGATTACCTACATAACATGCAGTATTTACTGCTTCTGCCCAGAAATTTTCACTGAGTCCAGAGGAATGAATCATAGCTCTAGCCATGTCAACTAAGGATCTGTTTTTGCGTTCTACAATTCCGTTCTGTTGTGGAGTAATAGGAGCTGAAAATTCATGAAAAACACCATAATCTTCACAATATTTAGTAAATTTTGAATTCTTGAATTCAGTTCCATTATCATATCTAATTTTTTTTAGGAAAAAATTCACACACAGTACCTGAACTTAGGTGGTCAGGTCAGTTTGATACCTCAACTTTTTTTCGTACGATAAACATACTCCAACTTATTTATCCGTACCAAATGTGTACCCACGTCACTGTTTTGATGACGTGGCACCTCTGTTTTTGTATCAAACTGACCTGACCACCTAAGTTTAGGTATCAAACTGACCTGACCACCTAAGTTCAGGTATCAAACTGACCTGACCACCTAAGGCCACGTCATCAAAACAGTGACGTGGGTACACATTCGGTACGGATAAATAAGTTGGAGTATGTTTATCGTACGAAAAAAAGTTGAGGTATCAAACTGACCTGACCACCTAAGTTCAGGTACTGTGTGTGAAATTTTTCCTTTTTTTTATTTTCAAGTTTTCATGATTTTTTTTCGTTTAGAAGACGTTTACTAAGGGTAGAAAAAGAATCAAATGTCTCACCTTTGTCATTTAAAAAATCAACCCAAGCAAACCTGGAATAATCATCTACCACAACAAAAATATACTCCTTACCTGCCAAGCTGGATGTAGCTAAGGGTCCCATTAGATCCATATGCAGAAACTCAAGAGGTTTAGAAGAAGGAGAAAAATTAACTACCTTGTGACTTGCTCTTGTCTGTTTACCTGTTTTACAACCTCCACATATAATATCAGTACGTCCATTTAATGTAGGTAAACCTCTTATTAATTTCTGAGTAGATAATTTTAATAAATCCTGGAAGTTTATATGTCCCAGTCTTTTGTGCCATAGTTCCATGGTTTCATCAGCTGAACTAACTCTAAGACAAGAAAGAAAATCGTTAGGGGTATCCATGGAAACATGATAACAGTTATCTTCTGATCTAGATCCTCCTAGAATTAATTTACCATTTAGATCAAACACAATACACCTTCGTCGATTAAACCATATATCCTCAAATTCATCAGCTAATTGACTTACACTAATTAAATTAGTAGAGAGTCCCTCAATAAATAAAACATTGGTTAAGCAAGTGAGGTTGTGAATAGTAATCATTCATTTTCCTTTAACTCTAGCTTTTCTTCCATCACCAAAAGTGACAGATCCTGAAATACCTGTATCTTGAAAATTTGTAAAGAATGATTTGTTCCCACACATGTGTCTGGAACACCCACTATCAATATACCACGTATCTTCTCTTCTAACTAATAAGGCTGTAATAGCGACATTGCAAGTGGCTTCAATATGATTAGTTTCATAGTCTATCTTAGTTGAGAGAGATTACATAAAAGGTTTGAGAAACTAAAATCTTGTTCAGAATTTACTTCAGGTTCCATCTTCCACAGGATCTACCGAATTTTTCAGTACCTGCTCTGATGCCAATTGAAAATATTAGATGGAACAATATATTAAAAATGCAGCGGAAATAAATTGATAAACGGTGTAACTTTTATTGAATAAAAATTATAATCAATACAACGGATGATTAATAATTTAATTCGATACGGAGTTACAAAACAACAGTCGTCCACACAGGTCGAATCTTCTTGAGATGCCACACAGGTCGTCTCCGGCAAGTCCACACAGGTTTTGAATACTGAGGCCACGAAGGTCTTACACAGTGTTTAGAAGTTCACACAGATCTTCAACAGTCACTAAGTCTCTCATACTAGAGTCACACAGTCTCTGAATTTTCTCTTATATTTTTTCTCTCTGTATTCGACTTCTTCTTTATTCTAAGAGAGCCGGCCACATATATATACTAGTACATATGTACTAGTTACTTGAAAATCAAGGCATAATAACTTGAAAACCAAGTCTCACTAATCTACAATGTCAAGTAATTAACTACTTGATCACCAAGTTAATTAACTTGAACACCAAGTCACAATACCACGCAGCAAAAAGAACTCCATCTCCATTTGAACTCTAGGCTTCCGCATTATCCCTTAGTCCAAATATCCATCCGATCCAATCACCAAGAATTGATCTCTACACCCAAATATTTCCTAGTTGAAATAGGAAATCCACAACTGCACCAAATCAACTCCAAACTCGGGTCAACCATTTTATGCTTTCTCTTTGGACTTCATGATTAACCATGGGAGGACAATCATGTACCTTCAATGTTGAAGTTTAATGTTGTCGTGTTAATGGTTCTCCCAAACTGGAAAATTTTGTACAAGGCCAAGTTACTTTGCTGCTAACAATTGTAAGGTCAAAACTTCATATATTACAACCATTTATGTGTTAGTTTTTTTTTTTTTCTTTCAATTTTTCATTGACAACAAGACGACTACAACAAACATATACTTTCGTATAACTAATTGATATCTCATATTGCTCTCCCTCTTTTTTCTTCTATTAGCCGATCCATATATCTCTGTTTCTACCTTCCACCTAGCTAGTTTATGTAAGTTCACGTCATGTTACATGTGTGCACCTAATTAATCATGCATCGCATATGCCTCATTTTCTCTGCATTTGGTTTTTACTGGTTTGTACTCACAGGGATCGGAGCTCTCTTCATCTATGCAGGTTCTATTGGTGTATGTTTACGTAAACGACCTCGGGTCCTTGCCTCATTCTGGACAGAGGCATATTCTATTTGTCATCCAAAATTGTGAAACATTCATGAAGGGTAATCAAATGGCTAAATGGTTTGTGTTTTATCTGAAAGTTTGCAGGAATTATATATTAAGAGTAATTAGATAGGTGGTTTTGCCAATGCTGGCAGCCTATTGTTGAGCTTAATGTTGATGGGATGATGGATCTCCCTTTCCCAGAATTTGGTGCAGGTGTTAACATTGGTCAGTGTCTAAACCTTGATGCTGAACATCTGATTTTCAGTTTGATCCTCCATTATTGACAAACTGAAGGGTAGGGGCAGTTCTCCGACATTGCCACTGCACCCGAGACTTAATAGTTCGGGTTAGCTTCTTTCTGTTTTTCTTAAAAGAAAAAGAATTGTATTGAAGGAAAGAATCATTCCTAGTTAATAGGTTTCCTAACTCTACAGGGTTAGTCTTGTAACTACATACAAACCAATTAGGGTTTGTATACCTAGTTGCCTCTATATAAGGCACCTCTTGTAAATCGTTTCTCATTAAGCAATACATAAGCTTACATACACAGCATTCTTTCATGGTATCAAGAGCAATCACCTTCTTGAGGACCTAAACAACCACCACCACAAAACAAAGCCCTAATCTAATGACAGGAGGCGTCGAAACCAACGACATCAAGGACACCAAGTCCTCAAACCAAGCACCAGCATGGGAGAACTCAAACCATGTGCTCTACCTTCACCACTCCGATCAACCAGGCGCGATCCTTGTGCCGTAAGCTTTGGAGGAAGACAACTATGTTGAATGGAAACAATCCATGACATCTGCCTTAACAATCAAGAACAAGATATGGTTTATCAATGGAATCCTACCTTGCCCTCAAATCATCGAGGAAGAGAAGACGCAGTGGACTCGCTGCAACGCCCTGGTGAAAAGCTGGCTGGAGAACTCAATGAGCAAATATATCCGCAAATCAGTTGTGCACTGCAAGGATGCGAGAAGTGTTTGGCTTGAGTTGCACGAAAGGTTTTCACAAACCAATACTGTGAATCTTTTCAATATTGAGACTGCCATCCATGAGTCTGTTCAAGAAGGACTCTTGGTGACTTCATTCTTCACCAACCTAAAGGCTCTTTGGGATGAGAAGGACGCCTTGTGCTCATCTACGCCGTGCACATGTGCGGCTGCAGCCGAGGCCGCTACTGCCCTTGAGACTCAGAGAACAATGAAATTCCTAATGGGTCTCAATGAGGATTATGCTGCGGTGAGAAGCACAATCATTGGAATCGATCCATTACCTACTCTTAACAAGGCCTATGCCATGGTGCTGAGACAAGAAAAGCAAGCAGCGGTGTTGGCGAATAAATGAGCATCCTCTACTGAAGCAGCGGCCTTCTACTCCAGCAAAGAAAACTAGGACACAGGGAAGAAACACTGGAACAAGGCCGATGGTTCGAAATGTGCAAAGTGTGGTAGAACAAATCACACGACCAAGAATTACAAGGCTCACCTCACGTGTACCTTTTGTGACTTCAAAGGTCACACTTATGATGAATGCAGGAAGAGAAATGCCGCCCTTCGAGCAGTTGGAGAGGGTATCAGCCTCTTGAAGAATGCCACCACTGTCTCGGCCAACCAAGTTGGTAAAGTAAATTATGAGGAGCTCTCGGGTAAGATTATTTCACAACTTGGCTTATATACATGGATCATTGATAGTGGTGCTACAGACCACATTGTATACAATGGAACACTCTTCACTTACTCTAAGCTGGCAGTGAACTACACCGTTCGATTGTCGTCTGGTCACAAAGCCACAGTTACACATGTTGGAACAGTACAATTTACACCGGACTTCACACTTCATAATGTCCTATGTGTTCCATCATTTTATCTCAACTTGATATCTGTGAGCAAGTTGGCATATGATTCGTTCTTCGTCACCATCTTTCTGAGACATGTTTGTGTTATACAGGACCTACGATCGGGGAAGACGATTGTGATGGGTCATGAGAAGGATGGACTTTACTGCCTCAAGCCGGATCAGAAAGGAACGTGTAGCATGGCCAACACCATCACCTTAGAAACCGATCCTATCTTGTGGCATAATCGACTTGGTCATCCATCTTCGAAAGTATTGTCTAATTTTTCTTTTCTTTCAAACACAAGTCATGTTCACAACGATTGTTTGGTTTGTCCTTTAGCTAAACAGACTCGTCAAGTTTTCCCCTTGAGTACTAATAAAAGTAATGCATGTTTTGATTTAATTCACATTGATATATGGGGTGGTTATCATGTTCCCTCACTTTCGGGTGCCAAATATTTCCTCACCATTGTTGATAACTATTCAAGGGGTACATGGGTTTTTCTCATGAAACACAAATCCGAGGCACAGTCCCTCCTCATTGATTTTCTTCAATTAGTTGAAACGCAATTTGAAATACGAGTCAAAGTCGTTCGTAGTGACAATGGTCCTGAATTTATCATGCCTACCTTTTATGCTTCTAAAGGGATTGAACATCAAACATCTTGTGTCAACACTCCTCAACAGAATGGGGTCGCTGAACGAAAATGTCGTCATCTTTTAAACATGTCTCGAGCTCTTCTTTTCCAGGAAAATTTGTCAAAGAAGTTTTGGGGTGATGCGATTCTTACAGCTTCATATCTGATTAATCGTACACCTTCTCCACTTCTTCAAGGACAAACACCTTTTGACCGACTTCATGGAAAACCTCCTAATTACTCTCATTAGCGGGTTTTTAGATGTCGCTGTTTTATTTCCACTCATCCATCCAAGCCCTCAAAGTTTGACCCACGCTCTACCGAGTGCATCTTTCTTGGTTACCCTCACGGCAAGAAAGGTTACAAGGTTTATGAATTAAAGAGCAAGAAAATTCATGTTTCAAAAGATATTATCTTCTTCGAGACGCACTTTCCATACCAATCTTCAGCGTCTGTCTCCAACAGTGACACTTTACTTTCCTAGCCACAAAACACTATCATGTATGACACTCCCACACCAACACCGTCTCCTCCAAATCCTAGCACTAGTCCACCTCTTGTGTCTGCCACAAACAACTCCAACTCTACTCCTCATGTCGATACATTCCCTTTTACTTCTGCTGCATCACCTCCGGACGTCAACAATCCTAACCCTACTCATGTCCTCGACGACACCACCCCTCACGTTCCACAACTTTCCTCTGATTCCACTTCCTCACCCTCTCAACCTAGTCAACCCACCGAAGCTCCCACCACAATCTCCCTTCCCCGGCGATCAACACGACCAACCAAAACCACTTCCGTACTACAAGACTTTCATATTGAGGCAACCATCCCCTCTCGCACTGTCCCATCACCTTCCCCGGACATGGTCACCATACAAGGTACTGCCCATTGTCTCTCTACGGTTCTCTCTTATGATCGCCTTTCGCCTGCACATAAGGCTTTTACTGCTACACTAACCTTTCAACGAGAACCAGCTTCCTTCTCACAGGCTGTCCTTGATCCGAAATGGCATGACGCCATGCAGACTGAAATCAAGGCCCTTTAGGCCAATCATACCTGGAGCCTTGTCCCGAAACCTGCTCACAAGCGTCCGATTGGGAATGGGTGTACAAGATCAAGCACAATCATGATGGCAGTGTTGAACGATATAAGGCACGCCTTGTTGCAAATGGTTACAGCCAGATTGAGGGCATTGATTACCGAGAGACCTTTGCTCCTGTGGCCAAACTCACCACAGTCCGTGTTCTCCTCAGCCTTGCATCCATCCGCGGTTGGCATCTCCATCAGCTAGATGTCAATAATGCCTTTCTCAATGGTGATCTCTATGAGGATGTCTACATGCAACTTCCTCCAGGCTTTGGACGAAAGGGGGAGAATAGAGTCTGCAAATTACACAAGTCTTTATACGGTTTGAAGCAGGCATCTCGGCAATGGTTTATTAAACTCTCCAACGCACTAAAGGCTGTCGGTTTTACTTAGTCATGGTCTGATTATTCTCTATTTGTGCGGCAACGACAAGGTAACTTTACAGCCTTGTTAGTCTACGTTGATGATGTGATACTCGCAGGAAATAATCTTGACGACATCAATGTTGTAAAGACTTTTCTGTCAAATCGTTTCAAGCTCAAGGACATGGGACTTCTGAAATACTTTCTTGGCATTGAGGTAGCTTGATCGAAACAAGGCCTTGTCCTATGTCAACGAAAATATGCATTGGAAATACTAGATGAAATTGGATTTCTTGGAGCTAAGCCTACAAAATGTCCTATCGAGTACAACACTTCGCTCAGCAAAGAAGATGGAACCTTGCTAATTGAACTGGGTCTTTACAGAAGGTTAGTTGGTAGACTCATATACCTCACTATTACGCGTCCTGATCTCGTATATGTCGTACATGTCCTCAGTCAATTTATGGACAAACCGAGAAACCTTCATCTTGAAGCAGCCTACAATGTGCTTCGATATCTCAAAGCTACTCCAGGCCAAGGGGAAACTGCTGATGTCTACTGGTTCACCTAATTTGAGAGCTTTTTGCGATGCTGATTGGGCACGATGTAGAGATACTAGACGATCAGTAATAGGCTATTGTATATTCCTTGGTAATGCACCTGTTTCATGGAAGACAAAGAAGCAGGGAATGGTTTCGAGGTCTAGTGCGGAGGCGGAATACCGCTATATGGCTTCTACGTGCTGTGAGGTAACTTGGTTACAAAATGTCCTCAAAGATTTGAATGTCTCATGCGCTAGTCCAACTCGGCTTTACTGTGACAATCAAGCAGCATTGTACATAGCGTCAAACCCAGTCTTCCATGAACTCACCAAACAGATAGAAATTGATTGTCATGTTGTTCGTGAGTAGATACAAATAGGACTTATCCAGACTGCACATGTGATGACCCGGCCTTAGGGTGGATTGTGTGGACCCAGACCTAACCTGGCTAGGAAGTTAGCAGGTAGGTAGGTCACAAATCCCACATTGTCCGAGGGAGTGTGGATGCGATACTTATATGTGCAGGGTTAGCACAATATGAATAGACGCGTTTTGAGAGCTCAGTGGCTTCAGAGGGGATAGAAACTCTGAAGTTAAGCTTGCTCATCTCGTAGCAATCCCAGGATGGGTGACCTACGGGGAAGTTGCTTGTGAGCTCCCAGAAATAAAACCGTGAGGGGTGATTCCCAAAGCGGACAATATCTCAAAGTGTGAATGTCCTCAACATACATTGCAACTTGAGGGGGAGTATTGAAGGAAAGAATCATTCCTAGTTAATAAGTTTCCTAACTCTACAGGGTTAGTCTTGTAACTACATACAAACCAATTAGGGTTTGTATACCTAGCTGCCTCTATATAAGGCTCCTCTTGTAAATCGTTTCTCATTAAGCAATGCAGAAGCTTACATACACAGCATTCTTTCAAATTGATTAAGAATATGAACTTACCATCGAACGTAACATGAGAATATCCATATCCATGCAACTGAATTAAAGAAATTTGGGCATTGTTCATCACTTTAGGTGTTCGAAGTCATACTTATTGACAAACTAGTGTTGATTGAATAATGGACATTTTTTTCTGCAAATTTGTTGGTGATAGTGGCTAGTAGTCACCACTTTTTTGCACTGAATAGTTTTCAATATAAAAAATTGGACTAAATTCTGCTTACTACCCTGTACTTTTGGGGTTTCATCAATTCAGTCCTTGAATTTCTAATTTAATCAAAAAAGTCCTCGTACTTTCCAATCTCATCAAATCGATTCATTTTGTTATCAATCCGTCAAGTTGATCTGTCATTAAAAACACAATTAATGAGGTATTTTGGGAAGTTTCTCTGTGAGAATGTCTCATAAGTTGATCTGTCAGATCTGCACTTGCCAGGTTAGCAAGTTGACGGAGACACTTGACGGATTGGTAATAGATTAGATCGATTTGATGAGATTGGAAAGTACGAGAACTTTATTGATTAAATTGGAAGTTTAAGGACTGAATTGATGAAACCCCAAAAATACAGGGTAATAAACAGAATTTAGTCCTAAAAAATTTATAGCAAAACATGTTACAATATAAATAATCTTGTGTATTTCATATGGTGCCTTAGATAGAAACTTGTTCTTGCACCTACTGCACATTCTTTAGAATTTCATCAAGTACTTTCTCTGATGATTTTCAAAGACTGCGGCGCCTTTGATAGAAACTTGTTCTTGCACCTACTACACATTCTTGAGAATTTCATCAGGTACTTTCTCTAATGATTTTCTAAGACTGCAGCAGATTCATCAGTGAAATGAGATCATGCACATCTTACTTTCAATGCTCAATAAAAATCAAAATTAACAAATATTTTTTCCGTTAATTTCCTTCAATATTTGACTATATACATACCAATAAATACATATCTCCACATATCTCCTCTCCCTTAGTAATGGCCGAACTCTTACCATGACTTTTCATGCTATGCATATGCCTCATGTAAGTCGTTTTCTCAGAAAAGTGACTATCAAGTATGCATGAGCTTCTTAATATGTATGCAAAACAACTAATCATGCAACGCATACGCCTCATGTTCTCAGAAAAGTGACTAACTGACTATCAAGTATGCATGAGCTTCTTTACCGTCTTTCTGGTTTGCTTACTTTCAATTAAGGTGGGAAATACTTGTGAACAGATATGGTAGATGTGGCACTAAATAAGACCATAGGAGATTAAGAAAATCCCAACTGGGCACCCTCTTTTGCTTTCTTGACATCATCTGTAGATTTTTTTAATGATCAGTTCTTCTAGTATGGTCGGAAATTCTTTTCTTGGGCTGAAGGAAGCTAAGAAAGAATGAAAAACCCAACTTTGATTTTAGGAGAGAGGTAGGGGCATTTCTCAGACATTGCAACTGACTATACTCCATACTGCTGAACAAAAATTGGAAGAAATGACCTGCGGAAAAGATTTATACATCCTTTTGCTCTAATGTAACTATATATATGCAATTGCATGATGACCTATTTACTAATAAATTTCTCCCTATTTCATGAGAACCATTTGTCCTGACTTGTATGGCTACAGAGCTAGCAATAATCAATCTTGATCAAGTAAACTATTCCACCGTTGCTTAAGAGAATCATGTGCACTGGAACAGGAAATAGCCTGTAGGGTTATCCTTCCATCAATACTTGTTTCTGCAGCAAGCCCCAGTCTTAATAATGTAGTCATTGCCTTGTCAACTGGCATTTCAACCTGCATGAGGTAAATCCATCAGTCACAAAAAGCTTTGTATCCAGAGGTATAGCCATGGCTCTAATTTCTACATAGTGAAAATTGCTAGTTAGAAGGACTTCCGTTCTTACCTTCACTTTAAACACATCGTACATAAATCTTTCACATGTGTCTCCAACACTCTCACGGCTTGTAAGCTGCAGTCATAAACCATATTGGTGATTATGCAGCTGACAAAATGATAACACGAATGGAACAGACTACATTTTTCATGGCCTGTTTCACAGTGCAAAAAGAGATGTTAACCCAGATACCAGATAACAGGACTCTATATCCTCAGATATGAGGTGACCAATCGGCTCCATGCATCTTAGAAGCAAGTTTTAGCCTTCTAAAGAATGATCTAAATCTCCTAAGCATAAATGCTCATCGAAATCTCTTGTTCGGGACTTTTAGTTCACAATTATGATCAAGCTCAGCGGTTATATTGTGCTTATTTACATTACTGGACAAGTACAAAGAAAAAAGAAATCCAGTTAGCATCATGTTCTTCTACAATGAATATGACAACCAGATATATATTAGTTCTTAAAATTAAACCTGGGCTCACTGTTTACTATGTCTTTTGGATGAAAAAAAAAAAAAAAAACATATCATTAAAAGGGCAAAGCCAAGAAAACCTCAAACAGCAAAGGCGCAGAACAAAGATACAAATAGAAGGTTTTCTCTCCATATATAGAAAACGGAGAAAACAACCAAAACATAAATAAAACACTGAAAGATCAGCTATCTGGAGAGTACCATGAAGAAACTGTTTATTATGTTTGTTGGTTACTCAACAGAAGTAAAAGAAACTATATACTTCAACAAAATACTAAAATTACACAAGTAATAAGCAGCAGGCATAGAAACTCCATATAATAAATGAAGATCATGATTCAAAGCTATTTCTACTACTAAGCAAGCATGTGCAGCATTTTAACCTCTGATGAGAAACTAGAAAAGTTCAAAGTTACCAGGAGATTGTACCTTTCCCTTCTTAGCTTTGAGAAGGATTGCATACGACAATATGGCTTCCTTGTACTGCATATTGGGAACAAAACCAGAAGAAATAGTATTAAAATTTTAGAACCACAATTTTTTTTTTTTAGGCAACAAAAAGTTTTCATGTAGGTGACATAAATCAATTGAAAATTCGACAGACTAACTAAACTGATGCATCTCCTTTAGAGATGACTGATATTATAATCAAGGATTATAAAAGAGGAAAGAGAGATATGATTTTGCCACTGACGAACTTATGAGTCACAATTGGGTCATTGGGGATGTCAGGGAGAGAAGCTGACACCAAAATGATCTAACAAAACATGTAATCAAACATACTAGGGAAACAAACCAAATGAGGCAACTAGCTAAAACTTATTTCTTTTAATATAGTTTAGAGAATAGAACAAATTGCTTTTAACATTGTTATCTCTTTTCATTTTATAACTGGGAAGGTTCCTCAACAGTGTTAAACCTAGTGAACTACACGAATGAAAGAGTTACAAATCTTTTCTCCCTTTTCACCCTTTTAATACATCTCACAAATTAAGTTGAGTAAACAGTGTCTCACTTGTTGCTGTTCAGAAGCATCCAGCAAAAAATGAACTGAACCAAATCCACTTGCTAAGGTTTTTTCATAAAGCGTCTTGTTCACCAAAAGCTGTAATGAAAGGCTGCACTATGAGTTCAAATAAACACCTCCAATTTAACAAGCATACAATCATAAACTCTGGAGAGAAAAATGAAGTTGACTCACTTGATACCTATCCCAGGTCTGTTTGTATCCCAGAACCACACGGGAGATATATATTACAAGAGCACTGATAGCGACGACGTCAAGATATATTGCTGACCTGGTATAATGTTAACGATATAAACTTTGTAAAAAATTTCTAAAGAAACAAACCTCGAAATTGAGAATACTGAAAGACTCACTCTTAGGAAAAAAATGTGTTAAACAAAAGGAAAATATTGGTGAAACAATAGGCCTAAAAAGCAAGCAGAAAGTAACCAAAACATAATTTCATGATCTGGAAACCCTGATGGCTGGACCCAGAAATAAGGGAGAGAGTAGATTATATTGTTCCATTGTTCATGTTCAACATTATAATAATATGAGAGAGAGAGAGAGAGAGAGAGAGCATACGGCGAAGATAAGACATCAACAAATTTGTAGTTAATGAAGTATGCCGAAAGCGCCAATGTTGACGCAATGTCCAAGCGTACCTGCAATCAATAGCATATGGTCACGCAGATAAAGATTTTAAATGACAGCAATATCCTATTTATTTTCCTGTAAATTGTCTACAGGAAATCTACAAGAAAAAAGTCAGCATTAGGCAGCAAAGGTGGACGAGGTACTAGAACACTCTTTAATACGATTCATATGCTAATATAGATAGATAGTTTAATATATTATAAGCATTTTACAATAAAAAAAATGCCGAGTACATGCATCTGTATTCTGATATATATGTAGAAGTAAAAAGTAACTTAAGAAGTCAACGTTGATTAACTTGATAATAATTAGAAACAGAAGGCCGACATAAGGAAGTTGATGGTTATATTTTGGCTATCCTTAACTCTTACAGTAAATAGTTAGGACATTACTGACTACTGCTAGAGTTTCACAGGTTGAACAGGCACTTGTAACTAGACTCCCTACTCTCTTGGCATAGTCAGAATAGTTCCTAGTTAAATCAGAGACATCTAGAGTTAAAAAAATCTGTAATAGAAACTGATATACCTCTGGGCCATACTTCCCACGCAAACTGGAGTTGGAAACATATGTTGGATTATTTATTCAGATATAGTTCTTAACTGATCCTTGTGTCGTTTGGGGGAATTAGAGAAGAGCCTACTTCTGTAAATACTAATATCATATACAAGTAATACAACAGAGAAGAATCAGAGTGCATGTTATAACCTAAAGATTTCTCAGTATGTAGGGAGTTCAGGGGCATACACTAAAGGAAAAAAGGAAATACAGTGTAAGGAGTTCAACATACCGTGTCTATAATACGGAAAGAGAGCTTTTTGTTGGGAAAGATGACCTACAAAAAAAAAAAATTAAAGACAAAATTCAGGGGCCTACACTAAAGGAAAGAGGAAATACAGGGTAACTTTGAAAGTCATACACTAAAGCAATGACAATTACATTGGATGAGGGTTAAAATTGAGACAGAATTATTTACTGGTAGATCCGGAATAGGGATTTTCTCATAAATCTTTAACTGCAATGATGGGACCGTAGCACTAACTTCACTGTTCCTGTCTTCTCCTTCTTTGGTATAAAGCAAAATCAATTCTTGATATGCTGCCTCCTACTTTGCAAAAAGAAGAAATACTATATAAGGTCAATTCTTTTAGCCTTGTTACATTTATATCTATAATAGAAAAATAAGGTCAGTTATCCTAGAAGGCTAATCATACACAAAGAGGTAAGTAAGGAAGTACATGTAACTTGAGGAATACCTGGAGGATTGATTTTGAGAAAAGAATGGATACAGAAGTCTTCAACATTTTCCAAATATTCTTTTCACAGTATTTCCATGAAGCAGGTCTCCATATGTCACTGAGTGATATCCTGGATAAGAAGATGGGCCTGGGAATATAAAAAAATTACTAGCATTAAATCACAATCATAAAGTTCCTCTTTAAAAATATCCATGACTAGAATAGCAGGAAAAAACCAATGGAGCAAACAATAAGTATAACTCACTAATTAGCACGATTATTACATTCAAAGGACATTATATGTCAGTTACTCAGTTAGGTTATGTGTTTTGATCACTCGACCTTTAACTTCATTTTCAACTTTCCAAATCCATCCTGTTTTCTAATTGTTTGTTTAAGCATTGAAATAAGAGATATACAAAGATCAAGTGTGCAATATCGTCAAGGGAATGAACCATTAATTGCTTTAACAGAATATCAGTGGTTGTACAATCACTTTATGCTCTTAAAGTTGCAAGAGGATCTCTAGGGTCTTTTATCACAGATGGCATAATTAACATAAAAAATAAATTTTAAGATTTATAGGAACATAGATACTGAGCATGAACTCATATTGGATGAAGAAGATTGATAAATAATACTGAATTCATGTTCAATAATGTTTCCATAATAGAGAAAACTCAGTAAGCAAGTGGAAAAAGAACTCCCAGATAAAATGATATGTGAAAGACAAAAGTGTACCTTGCATAAGGATCAGAAGCATTCGCATCCCCATCAAGCTCAAATGGTGTTTCTGGTGTAAGGGAAATAAGTCCAATCCATGAAAGCAACTTCCTTAAGAGCCTTCCACGGGGTCCAACTGGTGATAAAATTCCTTCGTAACGAGATACAGCTCTCTGTGCTGCCAACCATATTGGAAGTTCCCTATCTTGTAGTTGATCTACCCCCAGCAGATCATCAGAAGTTTGTTCGTTAGTACGAAATGCTTGCTGAAAAAGAGAGAGTTCCTTTAGCCAAAGTTTCATTTTTTCAGTCCAATCTTGTACTTCTGGTGTCTGTGAAGCAACTTTCAATGACTGTCCTAAAGCAAGGGGGAAAAAAGCATGTCAGTTGATGTGTGAAAAGACTGGATGCCGCCTCATCAGAAGACAGTCATGGTTTTGTAGAAGACAATGACCTCAGTTACCCAGCTGCCAATTTCCCCCAATGGTTTTGATACAATGAAGAAGATTCCTCGTAGAAGTTTGGACTGTATGTACTCTAGTTTTTCAACAAGCAGTAGACCGTTCTGCCTTTCAGTTGCATATCCCCGCCTGTCAGATTGATATGTGGAATCAATATTTTGCAAGTTCAGTATCTTCCAAAAGGAAAGTGTAGCATACAATGGATAAACCAATCAACTGCTCATTGGTACTACCCAGAAATATGCATCTTCTTTAATTATAAATTGGCTATCATTCATCACAGTAACCAAAGCATTGAACTTACAGAACTAGTATCACCTGTATATGATTGCATTGGACTCAGAAGCCTTCTTCCAGTCAACATATATTGGCAAAGTAAGGAGATAATCTGAGTTCAATGCAGATGTCAACATTAAATCCCTTGCCGATAGTTCTTCAAACTGAGCGTTATAAAGAAGCTGCATGAAAGACCGCTGGAAACGAGTGGCAACAGCAACTCTACATAGGTTTCAAATATTTCTGTATTATGAGGATGAAAAATTATGACTAACTGTAGCACACATTCAATTTTTTTTCGGAAACTGAAATAGTACCCTTATTCTCCACATTTCTCTAACCAGTTAGTTTATGCATGAAATAGATAAAACTTCTATACTGATAAAAAATCTGAAATCAAATCTACTATTTCCGTGACCACCATTCTTTCTAAAAGCAACTACCTTACAACATGAAGTGAATGTTCTACACTAAGAAACATTTATACAATCTACCTGTGAAGCAAATTATACACCTAAAGCAGTAAAATAAGCGTAATTCCTAGTTCCTACCACAGAAGTCAGAAGGTTATCGAAAACTCCTAATTTTCCTTGATGAGCTTCACCTTAGCTTGCAAAACTCTGCATTAAAACAATAATATAAACACATGGCGCCAAAACAAATTGGTGATACCTTTTGACGTCCTTAACTGAAGACCTCAACAGTTTCCTCAATCCCTCAACATAATCGAATCGAACCGAGCTTTCACCTTCACTTTCATCACTCCCATTCTCATCTACACTCTTAAATCCATTGATCCCTTCAGCCATCGCTTCTTCACTAACCTCCTCCATTGCTTGCTTGTACTCCACCGACTTCGAATCCGAATAATCGGCTCGCATTTCCTCCAATATGCTCTTATGCTCAGCATGAAGGATCGAATCCAAGCACCTGCAAATCAATCAAACACTTGGATTTCAATTTCGATTCAGAGATCAACTATCAAACTAAAGCAATTGAAATTTCATGACTCACGACGAGAGAAGACGAAACTGCTCCAAATCGCCGTCGTCGTCGGAGAAGAGCTTCGAAACGACGCCGTCTAGCAGCTCGGCCTTGGAGACCGGGATGTACTTCTGCCGGGGAACCGGAATCTTGGAAATCGCCTGGTCTTCTTCTTCATCTTCGTCTTCGTCGCCGTCTCGATTGTTCTGCGGAACGGCGTCGTTTTGGTTCTTCTTTAGTGATTCGGTGAAGCTTATGGCGTCGGGCTGGGGTTGAGGTTGCTTAGGCTCGGCGGAGATTTCTCGGAGGCCGGTGAGGGAAGAGCGGGTGAGGGAAGAGCGGGTGAGTGTGAGGGAGTGAGGCGTGGAGGAGGGAATTAGACGACGGCGTTTTGAGGTGGAGAGAGCGGTGAGGCTGGTGAGACTGTGCCAAGTAGAAGCTGACATGTCATCAGAGGTCCGGTGGTGGTGGTGGTGGTGGTGGTGGTGGATAAGAAGAGCTCTGTTTCAGCGCCATATATAAATTTTAGCTTTCTTTTTATTTTTAATTATAGACAACTTGACAAGGAAAAACCAAACCGCTAACCGAACTTCTCCCACCACCTTTAACATTTTTTTTTCTTATATTTGGATAATTAAAATCCTTTCTAGGCTCAAGGCTTATTTTTTATATTTGGATAATTAAAACTAGCCTTTCTGCACGCGCGATGCGCGTGCGAAAAGGCCGCGCTCGCGCTCGCGCGTGCGTTTAAACATTTTTCGATAAATACGTTGAACATATACACAATTTTCCCTCTGTCGTTGTGGTTCAAATATTCTTTAAATAAAAAAAATTTATAAAAAAATCTTGTAAATTAACTAACTCTCACGCATGCAATAGACATAAACTACTATGCCAAAAACATGCATTAATATGAAAATATATAAAATTTTGATGGCTGGAACCCAATGGGAGTCTAGACCATCACGCCTTTAAATAATTTTATTATAGTAACAAATTTCCACAAAAATAAAAATAAATCAAAAGAAAGTCTATAAATTCAATGTGCTCCATTCAACTCCATCTCAGCCATCCATTTGTCAACTGTCGTTGTTGAAACTACAAATTAAGAGTAACACAAAAATAAAGATAACATAAGATAGTGTATCAATATATTTTCACTTTATATATGAAAAGATCTTTGATTTGCGATCTTTACCATGAACGCAGATAATTCAGTTATTGCACTACTCCTACTCCAATTATCTGAAGAGCTCTGAAGTTAACAAAAAGTGTTAAAGTCATTCAACTAAGTATGCCAATTAAATCAATCCATTTAAATAAATTACCTCAATATTTTGCTTCAACTTTTCAACACACTTGATGTTCTACTGTATGTGGAAATAAAAATTATTGTCAGGAGAGTTCAGAATGGTGAAGTATCGTGCACAAAAATGAAATGTAACTACCTTAATTAAAAAGTTGTTTTGTTCATGATGCTTTTGCCTTCTGTAAATGTCAATTACAAATTGTAAAATAAAAAGCAAAGAAATGTGTACAAAATATTAAAGGGAAATATATATTAATGATCATCTTCGATACCTAATACGTAAAACATTCCTCATAGTTTGCTTAATGTGATTTATATCATGTGTCATCAACTCCCTGCGTGCGTTTTTGTACCGCTAACTGCAAGAATTTCAATTAGTGACAATAATGTTATTAGTAATACTTAAAGAAGAAAGTAACAAAAAAAAAGGTATGTTTAAGAGTACATACTGTGCTTGCTTCTTTTTCTTCCATTCTTTCAAAATTAATTGGTTGAGATCAACTGTATTAATCTGGACTGATTTTCCCATGCGCCAATCAGATGAGAATAAGGAAACACGCCGCCTGAAGCCCTCGTTTTCTCGTAACTTTTTCATTTGAGGGCATTTATCTTGTAACATCTCTACAATTATGAAAGTAATATACGAAGTTACAGTTTATTTACACAAAATAATTATATATATAAAAAAATACCATAATTAATTTCATTAAACCATTGAAGTACCTATGAACATGACATATCATTTGTATTCGAATGAAGTAAAACTTCCTTAAACACAACATTCTTGGTGAATACTCCATCTCTACCCATTATGGAACCTTTTTTAACCAAAACCTTTGTAGTTGACTCCGACACGCCTCTCGACAATGCCACATACAGTTGTCTGTGACTAAAAACATTATCTAGAAGGTAAACACCTACGTGTGGGATAGTTTGGCCTTGAGATTTATTTATGGTCAAAGAGAAGCTCAGCTTGACTGGAAATTGCTTTCTTGTCAGTTTAAATGGTAAGCCCACATTTTCTGAACTGTTTAAACGGATTCTTGGCAGAAAAGCTCTTGTCCCAGCAAACTGTCCTGTTAGAATCTCTGCATCTATGAGATTTCGGTGCGAAGCACGACATAACAATCTAGTACCATTGCACAATCCTAATTTTGGGTCAATATTTCTCAGAAGCATGATTGGAGCACCTATTTTCAATGTTAACTTGTGAGGCGGTAGCCCACCCGTTGTTAGTGAGTTTAGGAACTCCGGTTGGTACAAATTTCGGAAGTCATCTTCAACGGAGTCAAATGAATAAAATGAAATTTCTTCACCGGGAAACATACTGATGATCTTTTCATTCAACATATCTGCATCATCGTTTAAAGGAGTAACCAATGCCCTGTCCACCATGTATTTTGCATCGTTTACATGATCATGCAGATTCGGGAAAACTTTATTAATAAGTTGATTGATAGACTCTTCGCTTCGCCAGGGAACTACCATGCTTTCTGGTAGTCTTATCATTTCGTCATTGATGACTTGTTCACTCCCATCGCCAACACGTAACAGAAATTCTGCAAATTGATGGTCATTTATAGATCTCATATTCTGTTTCAACCTCAATATCTTTGTTTGTCTCCAAAATGATGATTTGACAATGGAGGCTTGAATTAGTTGAGTCCTCGTTCCTTTAGGAATAACAGGAAGGACTTGACGAAAATCTCCCCCAAATATCATAATTTTTCCACCAAACGGAAGCTTGACATCCATTACGTCCTGAAAAGTTTGATCAACTGCTTCAAAGATATCTCGATTTGTCATAGGCGCCTCATCCCAGATAATTGCAGTGGAAGCTTGTATCAGTTGTGCTAGATCAGATTGTTTACTTATGAAAGACATGGATGTTGCATCTATATTGAGTGGAATCTTCAATCTAGAGTGAGCTGTCCTCCCTCCAGGCAATATATTTGCTGCTATTCCAGATGATGCAGTTGCTAAAACTATATGATTCATGCTTCTTAACTTGGCTAGCAACGCACGATATAAATACGTCTTTCCAGTTCCTCCTGGACCATCGACAAAGAATAATGCATTTTCTCTTAGCTCGATTGCAGCCACTATGGTGTTGAATGTGGCCCTTTGGTCATTGTTAAGGCGGTCAATTGCATCAACATCTTCTTGAGGGACAATAACTGAAAGTTCATCCTCAATAGATCTCGGCATTTGTAGACCATTTTCTGGCTCCCTTGTCATCTCAGGGAGGTCAAAATCTCTAATGCTCTTGTTAAATTGTTGAAGTATCCCGTTTAAATCCCGCAATAGCCTGTTTCGACTCGCAATATCACCAGATAAAGGGTAATCTTCCACCATAAAAGGAAAAAAATTCATCCTATAATGTTCGAACACCGGTTGGCACATTGTACACTAATATTGTAACGAATAATCTCCTCAAAGCTGATGGCATCCGTATTGAGGAGGCCTCCGTCAAACATATTCGAATGCTGTTGTCATTCTCAAGCAAACCTTGGTTCTCTGCTGCTTGTTTGAATGTTGGTTGTGGAACTCCATTAACAGTAAGCAATTCAGCAAATGATTGAGGACCTCTTACATGATTCAAAAGAACACGCATAAAAAATTTCTCACCTTCAGAGGGTGAGACGCTGTATATTCGCCCAATAACCTTCCAATTTCTTATTCTTGCAACCCATTCTTTGTTATCATTATCCCACCTGTAATGTTCAGGAATTTCTCAATACAAATATACCCTTGCATTCTCATCATTTCTATTTAAAGTGAAAAACTCAGTAAGCATTGACATTTGTGGGCGCTCATCAGCTAGAATATCCTCTATAGGTCTTTCAGCATTGAATGTTACTTGTTGCATGTTGGGTAGATGTATTTGTAATCGCTCAACTGTTGGATATACTTTGTTCAATGAAAATTTAAATATTTTCCATAAAGCTTCTGGTGCACACACTCACCTTGCATCAACAAATTGGCTGATTTCATCAAACTCTGGGTTCGATTGCAGCTGAAATGATACTCTGTCAGGACCTTTGTAAATGTATTTATATAAGTACTTGACACTCTTTATGCTCCCACATATTTCAACATTGATGTGACAATTATAGCGCAATAGCAACCATGGGTTGTAGGGAACCACCCAACTGTTATCCACTTTGATATTTCCTCGTCTGCGCAAAGATATCGGTAAAAGACTTCTTCATCTCTGATACACAGGATACGTGTCGTCCCCTTGCACTGTAAAATTTGCAAACGGTTTTGGGTATCCTTTATTGCAAGTCCCATTTTTCATACATGATTGTTTTGGATCAAGAGGTCCACATGGACCATGGATCATATGTGTACAAACTGCATCATAAAGTCGAGGCTCCTCATTGCAATCTGGTATTTCTGCTCTAACAATGCAGTCATATTCATCGGGGTTGTTAAGCTTGTCATTTTCTTCTAACATAACCAACATGTGAACATGTGGTAAACCTCGTTTTTGAAATTCAATAACGAAAGCATGTGCGGCTACTTTTCCAAGCACCCCTTTTTTTATTATGTCTTCTTTGAATTGCTCTAATTTTGCGTGAAATAACCTGGTGACCAAATCAGGACGATCTTGTGGCTCTTGTCCTGGAAGTAGTTGACTTTTAACTTCTTCCCAATTGGGGTTACATGTCATGGTGATAAAAAGATCTGGCCTCCCATATTTCTGGACCAAGGCCATGACATCTTGATATCGTTGGTACATGTCACGTGGGCTTCCTATAAACGATGATGGTAAAATTGTTCTACGTCCAACGTTACTTGGTAATATATTATGTTACATTTAGTCTCTCTTCAAAAACCCTTATTTCATTGAAATTATAAAAAAAAATTATAAAAAAAAATAAATAAATCAAACCTGCATTGTTTTCTCCTGCATGTAGAGAGTCTTCAAGTCCCTGACGAACATCTCTCCGAAATTTCTCTTGATTAGTACGAAGCCATCTTATCCTTTGGGATTCAATTTTTACATAATTATCTACAACATATTGTTGTAAGAGACGTCCTCCTCGATGTAGAGGATTTTCATGACCTTGGCGCATCTACAAAATGAAGATTTTTAAGTAAAGAACATTTTTGTGTTATACACCTTCTAAAACTTGAAGTAGATAGATAACCAACCTGTAACATATATGCGTAGTAGTCGCAACATGTCATTTTCTTGCCATTATTTCCATACGTGTTAATATCCCATCCATATGTCCCGTAAGGCAATAGTAACGGATACTGCATAGGGTCATAATAACCAACTGAGTCTTTGATGTTGGATAATCGTCCGCCTTTTGCTTGTACAATAAAATCTCTTCCATACGGATTGATGTCATCAGCTCCTACTATGATAGCAGCAACTTGTGATGCAGTTGGTAAACTGTACTGGCGACGATCAGAAGGTTGCTCTCTTATAATGAGTCTACAGTTAGGCAAATCTTGACATTGTCCCAAACTTCTAAATGATTTAACAAATGGATTGTAGTGGTTAAGGATTTGTTGAATTTTTTCAACTGTCCCTCTGTCCAAAACTTCACTTTCAGACATTCTATTCTCAAGTTCATGCTCGGTATCATATATATAAGCCTGCAAATACCGCGATCTTCTCCCATCTTCTGGTAACAGACCACCAATTTTATGATATATAGAACCCTGAGCGCGAAAGGTATAAGGTCCACGACCAAGAGTATTAATTCTGTCATCTAGATGTACACCCATTGAAGTGAAAGAGAACACATTGTTGTAGGCTCTAATGTTTTGTCTGAATTTTTTGCTCTCATTTGTTTGGTCTGAAAATAGTCGAACCATTTCAGGTGGTGATGGTATTAGACTCAAAACAATATTTCCCTTCATGCAACACAAACTAAAGGTCTCTCGAGGGAATAACCATGCATTGCAATATGGGCATGTTTTGGGTGGGGGCAATTGATAATCTTGGGCACCCATTTGTTCATGGAAATCTCTAGCTGAATTATGTCTAATGCGCTCCCGTCTCATTCGCGGTACATGGTGAATGTTGTTTTGAGCCTCATGACCCCTTGCACGTGCATTGACATTATCTTGTTCTTCACCAGTAATCACGACTTGAATGTAGTTGGTAGCTCGGTCATCATTATGCATGACCGCATTCTCACTATGTTCTTCATCTCTATTTAAGGTAGAATTAGGTAACTCTGGATATCAATGAAAGTATTTAGTTTTATTGAAAGTTGTTTCTACAAATAACACACAATTTAACGACCATTGAATTCAATAAATTATGCTCACCAGAGCTAGCAACATTTTGAACATTTTCATCATTTGCACGTGCCTCATTTGAATGGGCTAGCTGTCTTATGTGAGTTAATCGAACTCGTGAATGTACATGTTCTTGGTTGTTGGAATTTGATGAAATTCTCCAACTTAAGACTTGATTGTCAGTTACTCCTATCAAACAAATAAATTAATTGTAGGTATCAGTAGAAAACTCTAGACACAGGTATAAATATTGTGTTTTTTATTTATTTATTCACGTTTAGCTAACCATAGCGAGCAGAATCCTCGACTACTCCATCAGTTGCATGTGATAGAGTCGAACGGGGTATTTGTCTTATGTGAGACAATCGAAATCGGGAATTGTCTCGCTCTTGGTTGTCAGAAATTGATGAAATTCTTGAGCTTGTGCCCACATTGTCATATCCTGTTTTTGACACAATTAATTACAATTGGTATTTTTTGCTAGTTATTATGACATAATTTGGTAATTATACTCTAGCAAGGAAATTTCTATCAGTGGAAAACGGATAATATATAGAGATTGTAGCACTTCATTAAAAGATTTTAGTATAATAAAAGAAAGTATATATGGAAAACAATTAATACCTGGATTTTGTTCAATCATATTAGTTGGCTCATTTTCCACTGTCGGTTGTTTTCCTTGAACTATTGCTAGACGTCGTGCGAAATATGCGTCATGTTCTGAAGAACTCATTTTTTCTCTCCTTAGTGCTTACCTTATTAAACAGTGCCTTAACTGTAAATTCAGAAATTAAAATTAAACAAATAAATGGTAGAACAAATTGCCCAAACTATTTCATTGCAATTAATAGGGTGGAAAATGTAATACTAAACAGAAGCCCATATACATAAAAGATGCTAAAAAATCAAAAGTAAGTGAAAGGTTGTACCATACTCTCGTATTTTTTTTTCATTAACGAATTACCAATATTTGCTGAATAAAGGACTAAAGGAGGGCAACGACCCTGGGTGGGATGCAGATCAAAACTTGTTACTATGAGAAATGCTTTACGTATTAGGTTAATCACAAACAGTTTGGCTTACAATTAGGATCGATGGTGAATACACTATATATCAGTTTAGATCACAAACAGTTTGGCTTATAATTAGGTTTTTTTAATCACCATTTAATCACAACCTTATGCAATAACTTCCTTCACAGGAAAGAGATTGATGGGAAGCAATTATGAAGCTGTGGTGTATTCTGCAGGGCCTTTGGCTTTTCGCCCTGAGCATTTCCCTCCAAAAACTCACTACTAATTTGTCACCCCAGTCAGCTTTTGTCTCGGAGTAACTTGATTCACTTAAGCAATGGTTTTTTTTTTTAATAATCCAGTTTGTAATCTACAATGACTCAATGAGAAAGGATTTTTTTTTTAATTTGTCCATATCTTAATATTATAATACTAATTTCACAGTATGCTCTTTATAGTTTACACTGCAGAAAAACAATA
Organism: Potentilla sterilis; assembly: GCA_963682095.1. NCBI lineage: Eukaryota > Viridiplantae > Streptophyta > Magnoliopsida > Rosales > Rosaceae > Potentilla > Potentilla sterilis. Next base: position 12,701,961 of record OY821754.1, read on the forward strand.
ATATAGCACCAGTACAGAGACAGAGAAACAAAATGCATTGATTTTTTTATCACTGAGATGTCCAAATTTCAAGATCTTAACGGGAAGAAAAGCTCAGTACATAATTCTACAACAACGAAATAGCAGAATCACACATGTAGGAGGTGAAATGTACATATTAGTCCAGTGAGGCTTTTTTGCCTCAGACTTTCCAAGAATGGCAATGTGTACAAACTTCCTCACTGCTGCATCGTCACACTGCAAAAACATCCATCGGACACGAAAGAGAAGGACATTGTCCACAAACCACATAATTTCTTAGGAATGAAACCAAGTTCTTAGGAATGAAATAAAGGAGCAAGAGCAAGGAGGAGAGACAAACCTATTGCCAAATCCGTTAATCTCAAGTTGTTCAGGTCTCTTGGTTTAATCACATGAACTTCCTATTAATTCACAATGAAAGAAATCAATTACAATACTGAAACAATGAAAAACAATGGCTGAAACCTTGCGAGGTTGCAAACATGCATACATTGTTTTGAAATGTTGGAAAAAGATAGAAGCAGAATTAGGTCTCTATTCATGTTAAATCTTCAAAAGAATCAGTATATAAGATCATTAGTTATGTACATGCACACTCCTGTAGAATGAGTATAAAATCAGTATTCCTGCTAGTTTATCAGTATAGAATCAGTGTAGAATCAGATTTTTCTTAACATGAATAGAGATAGTAGTATAGAATCAGTATTCCTGCTAGTTATGAATCAGTATAGAATTAGTAATACTGCTAGTTTTGCTGCATTCTCTCTCCTATTATTGATCCATTTTAACTTCCACTTCAAAGACAATATATATACATGCATAACTTCTATGAACCATATATATATATAATCAACGTGTAGCTAAGACTGTCTCTACCATATTACCTCTGTAGGCCTTACCAAAATTGACATACAATATTATTACCTCTGAACTTAAACCATTCATTATGTATCAATAACTATAATTAAGCAATGGGTTGTGTTCCCTCTCCTCGATGGGGGTCTGAAGAAACAATCAGACCTCTATGGCTGGATCATCAGATAGCATTGATGAAACTGATCGATATGATACTTATCTATATCTGCTATTGATTTCTGGAAATAGGACGAAGGAGCAGCTTGGGTATGTTGTTCAATGTGACTGGAACATAACACCCAGTGCTATTAAAATGGATTTTTTTTTTTGTGAGAATGATTTCATGTAGCTTTTATTGTCACAGGAAAATTCATATGAATGGCAAGTTCATCACCAAAAGTTTCATATGAATGGCAAGTTCACAGTTCCACTGTTTGCAATTGGTCAGAGTTTCATCCCCATCTCAGCTTTTCATATCTACTTCATCTTATCATGGTAGTATGAATTTCAAAAGAAAGAGCAAGAAAGTTGTTTATGCTTCCACCAACAACTTCATCAGAGACCATCATCTTAAATCAAAGGTGACTATCTACGCAGTAATCTTTTATTTAACAATTGCCATTTTCATCAGGTGAATGAACCTAGAAACTAAGAAAGCTTTGACACACAGTGAGCTTTGTGACTCACTTGTTCACTACTCTAGTACTACAGGAACAAACTATAATTTATGTCGAACACTAATATATATATGCATTAAATCAGAAAATAAGAGTTAGATGGAGGAAGATCGATCAAATCAGAAAATGAATTCAACAGAGCAATTCGAGAGTTGAAAATATAATCAATATATTGATCACATGAGATGCGTGCACATAGCAGAACACAATCCTAATGATGCAGATTTGGTGAGGTACTTGTTAATCAATGTTAGGTTTGAAACAAAGACATAATACAACAATCCAGTAGTTGTCTCTACCATAGAAGATTAATATTAAGAGGGACATTGTTTGGCATCAGTTGCTTAACTACTGAACACGTAGTGTTTTCTATATTGTTATAAAATCTCTGGTTGATAGTTTATATCTGTACAAAATGAAATCTTTAACAGGATTATCCTATATCTGAACAAAGGAAAATAGATTTACAGTTGAACATTAATAGAATACATATACGTTATCTTAACCCAAACAACTACCTATTGTGATATGGGGACAGCCAGGACAGAGCTCGCTCGGATTCTATGAGGACCCGAAAGACAATAGCGAATCATAATTCAAATTAAATAAAGATCATATGCAACCCAGAACCTAAAAGACTGAAATTTGAGAGCACTAATACTTGGAAAACAGTGAAAGGATATCCCCATAATCAAAAGTGCACACCGCAGAGGCAATGCAATTGAACCAATTTCCTTACACCCTAGCTGAGGGAGAGACTTTACCTTTACTTAGAGAGGGGCAGCAATACTACTATGCTCTTCGGTGCTCGTAGGTTGACTTCCCTTATGCACCCGCACCCAGCGGCTTCACTAATGTGAATAGGTTATACAGAAGGTCATACAAAAAGCCAAATTAAAGGAACCATCAACTAAGAATCCCAAAAAACTTTACTTTAGGAAATTCAAACACGAAAGAAAAAAAATTTCTAGCTATTGAATGGAAATCAATAAAAACGAAATTTGAAATTGCTAAATAACAAATATCAATTCATACAATCATACCTCAGCCCAAACGATAGCAATCTTTCTCCTGTTGTGATTTTTCGGTGCTTTGCTCTGCGTTTCTCTGTGTAAATTGAAAAGGGAAGCTCGAACCTCTTATATGGAAATCAAAATTGAAATATGATAGATCATTCCTTAATCCATCGACCTTTAGAGGCACTCTCAGAATAACTGTAACCAGAAAACGTGTTTCCCCATCTTCTTTATTTCAGTTGTTTATGGGTGAGTTTACAGGAGAGAAGACCACTCCTCCGAAGAGGTTTATATTGCTCTTTTACTTCTTTATCCTTTATCTAAATGATTTCTCTATTTATATAGTTTAATATATCAAGGGTAATTTGAGAAAATAGGAGATGGCAGTTCCATAAGCCAAATTGGCTTAATATATAGAGATAGAAAATGCCAATTTAGTACTAATTTGGCCCCCTCATTACCCATTCTAATGACCATCTTATTTTTCTCCCCTAATGAATATAAGGTAACAACTTTATTGCCCATTTGAATGAATCTTTTTCAACTCTAGTACAATTTTAATTTTTTTTCTTCCTTTTTTGTCCTTCTGTCTTATCTAACAAATTTTTGAATTATAATGTGCTGAGAAAGTGGAAGATAAAGAAACTTTGCCGAAATGTCACCCAACTCTGCCGGCCTCCCATGGCCGGTCGCCGGAGTCGCCGGATTCCGGTCACAAAATTTTTTTCGCCGGAATTTTTTATTTTACTCCTTTTTTTTTTTTTTTAATAATCAGGTTCCGGTCAATATTACTTTAGTCGCCGGATTCCAATCACTTAACTCAAGTTACTGAGGGTCAGTAATGTGATTACTGGGGGTTAGTAATAGATTAGTGAGTGTCTTTAATGTGATTACTGGGAGTCAGTAATTGATTACTGAGGGTCAGTAATCACAATACTGTGATTACTGAGGGTCAATAATTTTTTGAATATGAATGATAATCCTTTTGTTTTTGTTCCTTTACAGATTAGACAAGTGAAAACAGCAAAGAGCAAACAGAAGCAATTAAAAGAGCAAAAACCTAATCAAGGCACCCAGAAATTTACTCGCTTAGATTTTCTTTTAGCCAAGAGAAAAAAAAAAACAACGAAACAGAAAAAAAAAAAAAAAAACCCTAATTTTTTTTCCTTTCCGCCGCCGCCGCCGGCAGCCTCACAACCACCCAGCCTAGCATCGCTAGGCTTGCACCAACCGGATTCTCACCCCAGCCTTGGCCCAATGGCCCAATTCCTTTATTCCTATTCAGTCCTCTCGACCTGGATTGCCGATCGAAGGAGGGGAGGACGACTGGGTCGAGGCAGCGTCGTCCGAGGGATCGGAGGTCGGAGGTCGAGGCTCCGGGCTGCTGGGTCGAGGCAGCGGTGGTGAGCAAAGGTGGTCCGATCGGGGGGTGGGTCGTCGTGCTTGAGCGGCGGGGAGAGCAGGCCGATCTGTGTCAAGCAGCGGTGGCGTCGATTTTGGGTTGAGCAGTGGTGGCGCCGATCGATGGAGGGGAGGGGACGACTGGCTCCGGGCTGCTGGGTCAAGGTAGCGGTGGTGAGGCAGAGGTGGTCCGGTCGTCGTTCGCAGGGTCTGAAACCCTTGTCGTCGTTCGGGTTGGGAGAGGGAGGGAGCGGAGGAGAAGGTCGAGGGCGGCGGGGAGAGAGAGAGAGAAGAGAGAGAGAGAGAGCAGATCTCGTGAGAGAGACTGAGAAAGTATGTAGGTTTAATTGATAAATCAGGGGTATATTTGTATTTTAGCTAGAATTCATTGGAACGGGCTAGTACAATTGATCCGGGCAATTTTTCAGCTCTTTCTGTGCAAACGGTCATTATCCCTAATTAAAATCGTTTCTAGACTCAAGACTTACGCCTAGAACTAGAACTGGACATTTGGTCCCGAAATTGTAATCCTGTCTCTAAATTTTTCGGAATGAGACGAGATTTATTTTAAAAAAATACATATCTCGTCCCGTTCCGATTCTGTTTTAAAACAACGGAAAGTGATCGGGAGCCTCGTTGCCTGCCGTCCCGTATTAAATATAAAATTAAAATAATTTAATTATATATACATTTTGACTTGATCTCAACCATTGATATTAAAAAAATCAATCATTAGATTCACCCCTTATTAATATGTGATTTGTTATGTTATGAATATTTGCTTTTGAATGACAAGAGTTTATTTTTTTTATAAACAGATGAACTTATTTAAATTGATGAACGTCCGAGTCCTACTATATGATAACAGAAGAGCCAGTGAGTTGACAGCATGCGACGCGACACATAGATTGAAACCACCTTGGCTGCAAGTAGTCCTGTGCACCACTTTTAAACAGCATCATCAGTTTCGGGCAATCCTCATAGTCGCATGCCTGATTTCAGATGTGCACATTCACCTACAAGAAAGACACTAACAACCGGGTCAACTAGGCAAACTAAATATGCACAAACTAAATATGCCAGTAAATTAAGGTCAATTAGCACCACAAAACCAAGATTTAGTCAGTAGAATCATATGAATTATAAAATATTCCGCCTGGTAGAAGCAACTGTTATATCATAGATGGCTGGGTTAAAAGAGCGCGGATGTCTTACTGCATAGACAAAATAACAAAGCAACAGAAGTTAAAATAAGCTAGATCACATACCCCTACTCATGGAGAAACACGACTTTGAGACCATTCCGGTTACCTCACTCCGACGATCACTTAAACATCTTTATTTTAAAAAGTCGGATAAAATTGTCCAATGACACGGTGACAAAACCACCAAAAATCATTTCTATGAAGTTGATAGCTAGAAACGTGCAATTTTCATACCAAATTACCAACTGACTACAAGCAACGAGTTCACCAACAATTCATAAAAGTGTCTAGAAAAAGAAAATAGTCATGATATCTAGCCATCTGGGTACTGCAAATGAAAAGATCCTCATATTTCTTCAGGTTTAGCATGACATGTAGATTGTTGTCAAACTCCAGAAGAGTAAAGAAAACACAGCCACTCCAATAGTTTCATAAGATGGGAAAACTTAAAGATAAGTGTTGCATTTGTCAGCAACATACATAGAATTTACTCAATATTACCTTGAAATTTATTTCATCATTGTCGGGGCAAACTCTTTCAGAAAACAAAATTGACCACCCTATCACCTGCATCCACAAGGCATAGAGTTTACTCACAACTTCACAAGAAGTAAGGAACACCCGGATACAAAGCTTATGGTTAATACAGGGGCCACACATGGCCCATCCCATACTGAATTAGCCCGTTGAACAGTGCAAAATTTAGTTCCTAACGAATTTAAGAGGTAGAAATTAAACCATAAGCCCAAACCACCAAAGAACACAGGTATTACCAATCCAAGAAAGTAGATATAGATCAGCAGAACCTAGAAGTTGGTCACGGTACATACCGGAATGTATTTGCGGATTTCTGCATTACAGCTATAAACTGCCAAGGCAACTTGACAGATGCCAAGGAACTATCTGCTTTTCTAAAGCAGTATATTAGGAGACATAAATGTACTTTAGAAAGAGAACTAGGAAACATTGTTAGGGACAGAAAGCATCTTTGCATCTATATGCTCTCCCTGTGTAATATGCGTTCCTTTTATGAACAGTTAACCAGGCTAAGGGAAGTCCTTAAATTTTCAAGATCTAACAGCTTATATTACCACAGCATTTACACATAATCACCAAATTGAGTTGAGATCTTCTATGTTACTGGTGCACTGGTTTCATACACAAACAAGTAGAATAAAGAAATTTTTCATGAAGGGACTGAAAATAGCTTTGGAGACACGACACTATTGTCACATCCATTCCTTGGATGAGAGATCGTTAAACATGAATTTTCTGGGGAAATGACAGAAGCACTTGTTTTTCCTGAACAAGCTAGATAAAATTGGCCAATGAGCCTCTGCTGGGGAAACTTCATCAAAATCAGTTCTATAAATTTGACAACCATAAAATGCTATGTCATACCACCTGACTATATTAGCAACAAGTTCCTTCAACAATTCACAAAATTGCTCCATGTGTTTTTTCTATTTTAGTGTACCAATAAACTCCTTCACTGCACACAAAATTAAGCTTTCTTAAAATAAAAAAAAAATCATGATATCTCGGAGCTGCAAAGGATCAGAGCCTCATACTTCTTCAGGACGTCTAGATTGTGTATCAATGGTTTCACCACACAGAAAATTTTTAAAGAAAAATGTTGCAATTTTGTAGATATTTTGACACAATATATTCATCGGTACCTTGAAATTTCTTTCATCTTAGGTCCGACTTCCTTTATACTCATAAGACTACATTGACCACTCTACGACCTACATATATGAGCCATAATATTTACTGACAAGGAGTAAGGAACACTCAAATAAAAACCATATGATCGTTAAAGTCTTATAAAAAATATTTAAAAAATCAATAAACTGTGTCATTTGTCTTGCTCTCCCTATTAAAATTTTTCTATTTAAATTTTGTTTCTCATATTAGTAGGGGTTGTTACTTACTTAAGGGGGGTGAAGTCGGGACATAAAGCTGAGGCCAGACAAACATAAGAGGTAGAAATTAAACCATTAACCCAAAGCACTAAAGAACAAAAGAACCATGCGATTTCAAGTGGCAAGCATTCCTGTTTAAAAAGTGAATTATATCATATTATGTAGTAGATATAAATGAGTTGAACCTTAAAGGTGGTGATAGAAAAGCTTCAGATCCAGATGCTGATGAGATATCTTGAGTCCGAACATACCAGTATGTATTTCGCTGATTCTTCACTACAGCTATTAATCTTCCAAGGAAACCTGACCGGCATATGTAAATTAAATTAAAAACCTGCAACATAGTAGAAAAGTAGCAACAAGGTAGTGAAAATTAAGGAAGTCCCAGACTAATGCCATTGGCCCAGCTCTAAAGGTAAGGCCTCTTCGATCCAAAGAGCAGTCTCCAAGGTGCTAAAAGACAGTGAATGAAAACAAAAATTAATCGAGAGAAAATCTAATTAAAATGTCTGTGAGCTGGTCTCATTAATAGCCTGATCAAAATGTCAATCGCTTAATGAGTCTTCAGATGATTTTGTGACTTACGGAAAAGCAATAAGGCCCTGTCTTATAAGGCAAAGCAGATTGGATGAAATTGATTGTTGTTGAGGGCTATCACCTCTCACGTCATAGTCTTTCTGTTGTCCTCCCTTTATTTTTGTACTATGTCCCTAGGTTCTCTGAAACTACATCAGCTATCAAATATTATCTTCCATTTCTTAAAATTCATATTTTTTTATGCCACCATAACAATACTCACACTAGAAAGACTTGAAGGTCCCCTAGAGATCGAGTCTCATCTGAAACTACAGCAAGTCTGATGAATTGGAGGTTAAGTCTTAAACTGAGAAACGATACCTCGGTGACCAAACAAAAGACTGGCATGTATGTAGCTTACCTTTTAAGAACCTAATTATTCTTTTTCAAAAATCGAAACTCATTTCTTTCTGCTTTGGGTCTAAAAACGATTTGGTGTATGACATCACATATTTTCGAACTAGGTTTCAATGAGTATGATGCAAGTGAAGGTTAGCAGGTGCATGGCACAACTATGAAGTGTTAGTCCTCGCTTCATGTTTCGTAACCCATATGCATCCAGGTTTATTGAAACCAAACAGCAAAACAGTCAAAATTAGAAAGCTATACATAAATCACTCGAAGCATAACCAGACTGCAGTATTTTAACTACCAAACAAAATTCTATGCCAAATGCATTTTCATCTGTGCATCACACAAGAGGATGTAGTTCCTAACTTACTATATGATAAACGAAGAGCCAGTGGGACATCAGCATGCAACATATGGATTGGAACCACCTTGGCTGCTAGTCCTGTGCACCACATTACAACAGCATTATCAATTTCATGCAATCCCCTTAGTCGCGTGCCACTTGATGTGCACATTCACATATAAGATCGACAGTAACAACGTAACCGAGTCAACTAGGCAAGTTCATAAATGTATAGAAAGAGCACCTAAATGCGTAAACTAAATATGTTAGTTCAGCATGGTTAGTTAGCACCAAGATATAGTCAGTAAATTATTCCGCCAAGTATGTTAGACTTACCACAGAAGGTTCCCCTTTAAAATGAGGTTGAAATTTTAGGAATAGCCACTGTTCTATTGTAGATGGCTGGAACAAAGGAGCGTGTATGTTTTACTGAACGGACAATCCTGAAAGCAGCAGAAGCTGAGATGAGCTAGAGCACATGTAACATGCAGCAATTGGTACTGTTGTAAAGCAGGACTCTGGAATGTTATATATTTTTAGTTTTTTTTACTGTGATAGGAATTGAAATAACCAACTAGATAATCAAAAAAGACATTCCTGGAGTTGTACCCTTTTGTGAGGACTCAAAACATCATCTGCCTGCATATGTTGGCACAACATTCAAATATTAGTCTCGAAAATGAGTTTAAGTTGACTTGGATGGATCTACAAATAGGGCTCCCATCAACTAACTTTTCTACATTCATCTAATAACGGTTTCTTCTCAAAAAAAAGAAAGAAAAAAAAAGAGGTATGACGGTTTCCATTACAAAAAATTTTGGAGTAGAATTATTGCACGAAGAGAACTGGAAACAGCTATGAAGGTGGGGAAGAATAGACACTGTTATCACTAGTATGATTATTTTCACATCCATTGCTTAGGTGGGAAAAACATAGATATACAAGTTCGAAGTAACTAATGGGGAAACACGACTACAAGACCATTCCGGTTACCTCTCTTGGAAGATCACCATATTTTTCTCTTTTAAAGTAAGAACAACTTGGCCAATGACACTTTGGTGAATAAAATGCCATCAAAATCATTTCTATGAAGTTGATGGCTAGAAACGTGCTATTTTCGTACCAACTGACTCCAAGCAACAAGTTCACCACCAATTCACAAGTGTCTAGAAAGTGAAAATATTCATGATATCTAGGTACTGTCAATGAAAAAAATCTGCGTAGCTCTTCAGGTTTAGCATGGCATGTAGATTGCTATCAAATTGAAGAAGAGTAAAGTAAATAGAGCCTCTTTAATAGTTTCATTAGATGGGAAAACTTAAAGATGAGACAGCTAAAGAGTTGCTAAAGAGGAGAAAAGGGGGTCACAGATGGCCCATCTAATACTGGGATCTAGCCCTTCGGACAGTACGTAGCTAGAAGTCGGTTAACTTAAAACCCTCATCTCCACATGCTGACAAGACATCTCAGTTAGCACATACCAGAATGTATTTGTGGATTTCTTCATTACAGCTATAAACTTCACAGGCAACTTGAAAGCTACCAAAAAACACTGCATTTTTAAAGCAGCATATAAGAAGGCATAATTGCACTTTAGAAAGAGGACTAGAAAACATTAAAAGGGCTGAGGGAAGTGTTTTAGCCATTGAAAATCAGAGAGAAAAACCAAAGCAAAAGAGAGCCAAAAGCATCTTTTTCCCTAACTTGCATGTTGCAACTTACTTTCTTCCATTCCTATCCCATCCTCCGCTTCTTCCACATTATACATACCACATCAATTCCTTAGATGAGAAGATCAAAGAATACGAATTTTAAGGGAACCAGAAGATATTTTCAGCGGGCTCATTTGGAATATCACAGAAACATTTATTTATAATTTTTATTTATTTTTACTGAAGAAGCTGCTTAAAAATGGCCAATGATCTGTTGCTGTGAAAAATTCATCAAAATGATTTATGTAAAGTAGAAAAATTGCCACATCCCACCCTGATACATTTAGTGCAAAATTTGGTCAGCCTAGGACTGTATCTTATTTCAATCCACCCTACCATCCATCTTCCCTCTCTTGTATTCTTTATTTAAACTAACATATCAACTGTATATATAAACCTCACCACTGGAAGAAAATGCCTTAATTTAATTTCTTGGTCAGTGTCTTTAACTCCGTCTCGGTCACCAAATCAGATAAGCAAAATTGTTGAGAGAAACTAATAAGCTTTTGAAAACAGAGTTGAGATTAACCTTGTATGGGGGATGTGATTCTCCAGGAATAGAAAATAATAAAAAGCAGAAGCAAAAACATAAAAGTGAAAAGGGCAAAAGGATAGAATTTCAGGGTAAGGTAAGATATAAAACCTCACTTTGTTCAATATAATATGATCAGCTTATGTGACTTGTTCTACTGTCCCATACACCACAATTCTTGGTTTAACCATCATTCAGATGTTGCATTACATGCTTGCAATGTAACGTCTGCACCCAGTTTCACATGTCATGAAACTAGCTCATCCATACAAAATGTTTCTATATCAGGAGATGGCTTTGCAAGGCCTGCACCAAAGATCTCAACATATCACGCTCCGCGAACTGTCATCCCAATTTTTTTAAACAGAAACTAGCACCCTATAATGAAAGAAACAATCTGGCCTCCCAACCTACAAGAGATTTAGTTCAAGTGGTTTAAAGGGGTGGGTAAAGGTTCAATACGAGGTCTGAGTTTCAGTCTAATAAAAGAAACCCCAATAGGGCCCTTCCTCTCTGGTTTTCATACTTCCCTTGCAACTAAAATTGAGAAATTGCACTTTTAGGACCTGTAAGCTAGCTATTTTCGAATATAACAGTTCCAAGAACATTGGCTAGCAAAGAGTAAAAATTGCACACCAGTGCCGAGCATTTTCAAATATTCAATTCTGGTGCAATCTTCTCATTCTTCTTCAATTATTGATGGTTTTAAACAAAATACTTCAGGAAAAAAAAAAATCAACTACAATAACCAAGGAAGCCCTTCAGAATTAGTATCTCAAAAGCAATATAAATCAACTTATTATGCCTCTCTTTAATCGTAATACAGAACCTACAATAATTAGGAAATCCCTGCAATTTTGCTCATTCTCATAGAGTGAGGATTCAATCCTGCTCAGGGTGTAATACAACCTATAGAAGTTATTAAAATAAAATATCCAAGAACTGAGATTCCATAAAGAACTAGACAAGAGGAAGGTCAAACCCAGTTGTGACAACTTTGGAACGTCAGTTAGTGGCCAGGGTCTCATCCTACCATAACCTCCCAAATGGTCTAATCAAACCCCAATATCAGATGAATACCAAAGAGTAAGTCTAAGACCAGAACATGAGGATTCACCTTTTAGACTTCCCTTGTTCAAAGTAAAGGCATAGTCTGGTACCTAAGAGAAATAATATAGGTCATTATGAGCCAATCTTCATTATACTGAAAACTAGAAATTTAAGGAAAAGTCATAAATTAGATTACCATCTTCTATATAATAGTACACTTTATACTTATGCAAACATAATTTGAACCCAAATAGCTGACAAAGTAAACTACGGCCATACATTATGTACGTATGTATACACAGTATCTCCACATATAATCTTTCAAGATACTCTATATGCCACACACAGTTATTCCAAATCTCAGCATTAGTGAGTAAGCCATAAAATAAGACATCAAACTACCTGATTGTATTAGCAACAAGTTCCACCAACAATTCAAATTTTCAAAAAATTGTTCCACGGAAGTTCTGTTTAAGTGTACCAATAAACTCTTTAACTTCACACAAAATTTAACTTTCTAGAAAGTGGAAGTATCCATGATATCTAGGTACTGCGAAGGATTATGTCCTTATATTTCTTCAGGTCTACCTTGGTGTCTAGATTTCTTATCAATTGTTTCACTAGACAGAAAATCTTTAAAAATAAATGTTGCAATTTTGTAGATATTTTGAGACTGTACCTTGAATTTTCTTTCATCTTAGGTCCAACTTCCTTTATATTCATAAGACTAAATTGCCACCATATCACTTGCATAAATGAGGCACATATGTACTGACAAGGAATAAGGAACACTCAAATGAATACAATATGATCAATTAGCCGATGAGTTTCTAAAGAGCAGTCCCCTGTGTCCTTTGTCTTGCTCTCCCTATCAAAAAAGTTCAATTTAAATTTTGTTTCCCATATCAATAGAAATTATTACTTTTAACCCAAGACGTAGAAATTTTAACAATAAGCCCAAAGCACCAAAGAGCACAAAACCATGCCATTTCAAGTGGCAAAAATTCCTGTTTAAGAAGTGGATTACATTATATTATGTAGCAGATATAAATGAGCTGAACCTTAAAGCTGGTGATGGAAAAGCTTCAGAACCAGATGCTGGTGATGGAAAAGCTTCAGAACCAGATGCTGATGAGATATCTCAGTCTGAACATGCCGGTATGTATTTTGCTGATTTCTTCACAACAGCTAATAAATGGTCCAGGCAACCTGACCACTGCATATGTAAATTAAATTTAACCAGTAGCATTCACAGAATTTAAAGACGCATGATGCAAAACCTACAACATTATAGAGAAGTAGCAACAAGGTAGACAGGTAGTGAAAAGTAAGGAAGCCCCAGACTAATCCCATTGACCCAGCTCTAGAGGTAAGGCCTCTTAGGTCCATAGAGAAGTCTCTTGGTATTGAGTGTTGTTGAGGGCTTGATCCCTTGGTATCACCTCTCACGTCTTAATATTTCTGTTGTCCTCTCCTCCCTTTAGTCTGTACTATTTCCCTAGAATCTCTGAAACTACACCAGCTCTCAAATATTATCATCCATTTCTTAAAGTTTCGATATCTCTACGCCACCGTAGCAATACTGACACCAGCCTTGCTTTTCTGTGCTATTATGTTGTACAATAATGTAAATAATCATGCTCTAATTAATAAATAACATAGTACGGGAATGCTTTATAGCAATCAATTACGCATTCTCTGGTTGCACACAAGCCTATGATACATACAGCAACTGAGAACTATCTGAGCAAGAACAAATTCATACGAGTAATATATAAAGGGTTCCCTATATAAATCTATGCCTACAAAGATGAACAGTGTGCTTGAATTCATATAATACTAGATTACTAATGCCAAAGCAATAACAGGGAATAGAACTGAGTACCCGAGCCGGAAGTCCAAAACCATCTAAACAAATTCATCAGCATCACTTGTACACACTTTTCACACCTGAATCAGTGAGGAACCAAATCCAATCCAATCCAATCCAAACAAAGCAAGGAGCCTGATTCGAGGCATTTAGATATTTTAAAACTGGAATTCACATAGGTAAAGTAAAACGAGGGACCTGACAATGGCATGGGTTCGTTCTGATAGATTGAAACTCGCTCTATTTATAGAGGCGATTATCCTGTGTCAGTGAGAACCACACGTTTATTCTGTGTGAGTGTTCGGAAAAGACATTTCTACCCATTGGTATAGAGCCCCCACACCCACCGCACCAGATAGACACGCGCCATGATACACCGTCCAGTTGGCCATCTGGCACACGCGGCAACCTCCAGCAGCGAGTACATCTTCCGGGAGAGTCGAGTCCATTTCCCAAACCTAGCTCTCTTTCCCGCCCAAATGTACACACGGTTAAAAAACTTTAACGGCATTAACGGAGGTCTGCCTTATAAGAAGTCGGGGAGTCGGAAACACCCTCATTTTCTTGAGAGCTTCCGGAAAATCCAAAATGGCCATGAGTGGTCTCAGCTCTGCGACCTCCGCGAAGATGAGACGAGGACTTCCTACTGCTCAGTAAGTGAACTCATCGTCTCTTTAGCTTTAGATCCTTCAATTTCTGTGTTTGGGGTTTTTGCTTAAAATCTGTGTATGATTTTCACTTCTGCACCGATTAGCTTCTTCAATCGAAATTCCGCTACTGATTTTGAGCTCGGAGTTAACTTTTGATTCGATTGAACCAATTTCTATACTAATTTTTAGGGCGGAGTCTAATTTTGAGCTTCGATGATGTTAAGTCTGCTGAGTTTCTAATTTACCGATCGGCTTTACAAAAAATAGAAAATAATAATAATAAATATTTTGATCGATGCCTTTTTGTGTATGTGAAGGTCTTCGCTGGAATGCAAGGATATATGTCAGAGATCCACAGTGGAGGGCAACTATGCTCCGAGGCTTCCTGTTGGAGCTTTCTTTAGTTTCTTGTGAGCTTGCATTTCTTTTACTTTAAAATCTGCTTATGCTCTTATGATTTTGGCTCGGGGTTCATGACCAGCATGATTATTTGATTGCCTCTGCTAAAATATGATCATCAATTGTTGGGAGCCTTGTTCATTATTCTACTGTTAGTCTTTTTATTCTAATAGACACAATATTTTTGTCTGGAGCCGTGCTCATTTTTCTACTGATTCTATTTTTGTTGTTCGTTTCCTATATGGATTCTTTTCTTTCTGTATGTGATTGATGGTTCGCAGGGGCAAGTTTGGAAAGAGTTTATGGATTTCCTTGGTACTTCTTCTGCTTGTGCCTCTATCTGGAGCTGTAGAGACCACCGGCATAGGTGCTGAGCCTAGTTGTTTGTCTGTTGTGTGGTCTATCATGATTCTCATGATTTTAGCTTTTGGATTATTCATCTTTGGTGGACTGCTGATTTACTGCCTAGATTTGCTGAGTGAGGTGCTTATTTTCTGGACTGGTTTATACGACCTGCTATATGGACTGGTCTGTGAGGGAGTAGGCTTGGATGAGGCTTTTGTCAGACAAGCAGTGTATTCGACATGGGGTCTGCTAATCAAGCTTCTTGGACTACCTTTTGCACATGTGTTTCAGAGTTTGTTGGGTTTTCGGCTTGCAGAGTATTGGATTATTCTATGGCATTTTCAGTGTCAGTTTTACACGGGGATGTGTAAGAGATCCATTTCACATGAGCATGACAGTTACTTATTCATACTGATCAAGATTGTTGAGTTTCTTCTTAATGTACTCGGTGGTCGACGCTTCGGTCGTTATTGGCCATGGATGACAGTGCTTGGGTCTCTATTACAGACTCTTCTGATTGGATTATTTCTTTGGTTTCTGAGGCTAGGTCTATATCGTTCTTGACTCTTTCCTTTGTCGTAGAAAACTCGTGATTAGCGCTCTTTACTTATCAATCTGGTTTAGCTTTTGTTTATAAATAGGGAAGAACAAAAAAATCTAGTTTAGCTCTTTATCCTAAGCCCTCAACTGTTCATGTCTTAGTCTATGTTTCCTTTGCTACTGTGAGTGGCTGTTCTTTCTTTTAACATCGTTTGTTAAGATTTTCCTTGTTGGTTCCTACCTTGTTAGATCTAGTTATTGGTGTGATTCGATAGATTTTCTCTATTCATGACTTTGATGTCGGTAGAAGACAGAAAGAAGAAGGAGAAGGCAGAGAGAAAGTATGGTGATTGGTGGGTTTTATTTCCAGAAGAGGGACCGTTAGAGGAAATCTATTCTCAGTGTGAGTGACTTTCTGATTTCATGTTTCTCTCTTTCAATTTATATTTCTTATAGTCTATATTTGATCAGTAGTTTGTTGTCCCAACTGTGACGCTATCTTTCAATTATTTGGTGGTTTTCTACAATATGGGATTGGGTTAGCTCAATATGTTTCCCTTGCTACTGTGAGTGGTTGTTGTTTCTTAAACCATCGTTTGTTACGATTTTTCTTGTTGGTTCCTACCTTGTTAAATCGAGTTATTGGTTTGATTCGATTTATATTCTCAATTCATTAGATTTTGTTCTCATTGTGTCAAATTTCCTATTTCTGTTTACTTTGGAATTTCGTGACTTTGATGTCAGTAATTTGCTGATGATATGTGATTTGTTATAAATCAAATTACTGCCTCAGACGATTTCGTTTGGGTGTTTGGCTCTATGTTGCCTATTAAAGATGATATTATTTGGGGATTTGGTTTTCTTAATATGATCGTTAAATGTGTTCTTGATTTAGTATTAGCTTTTGATAAATAGTTGGTGCGATAGTTCCTGAGCTGGTACGTAGTTATGATTTTCTCATTCATTACAACGTTCTGAATTTTGTAAAAGTTCATTGTAGAGATTTTAGTTGTGAGGTCAGGAGACTTTGATGTCTTATTTTGTTTCTTTATCAAATTGGGGCTGGTGGAATAGTTGGATTTCAATTGACTATTATTCCTAATATAAACTGATGGTTATTAGTTATTCTCACTTTGATTTAATGGCTTTCGTGTTCTTGTGAAACTTGTGTGCATGTGCATGTCTACTGCAGTGTATGTGAACTGAACTATATTTGATGTTCTGGGATGTGATTATGCTCTTTGAATGTCTGTATGTGTGTGTTTATTTTGTGAACTAGAAGGATTGATAATTTTGTGGCTCTTTGATGTTCTATGAAGTAAGTCATAGGAGCATCAAAACCATGATATATATAGCATTACTTTAGCCAACAAGAGCGGAGTTGTTGGCAATATGCACATTACTTATTACTTATGACGTGATTATATAAAGTGTTGCGATCATTGAGTTTAGGTAGCTCGAACTAAGTAAAGCCAAGAGATAGCCAGCAGGTTTGCAGGGCATTCCTATTATTATGTTAGTGAACGGATTTGTAGTGGCATCACCATATGATATTTAAATTGTGGCATGAAGTGACATCTTAAAACCATTTATGAGCTGACAATGGCAGCTTGACCTTTTTAGTGATTTCTTTGATCTTTGTGTTGCTTATGCTTCATGTATGTGATTTGGTTATTGAGTTCTTGGTGCTATGTTGTGACATGGTTGTTGGATACAGTGTGTACTTGTGGAGTGTCCATTGTTACGATTTTTGAATCTTCTTGGTGCGATCATTGAGCCTACTTTGCTCATTCCTCATTTACTTCTATTTGCAGATTTTTTCAATATTCAAAGTCAGAAGAATATAGTTGCGGAACATCGAAAGTAGGATTTACATATTTTGGTCGATTTCTGTAAAACAAATGCACTTTTGTTTGTAAGTGCTACATGGTATTCTTTTGAGAAGAATTGTAGATGGCTCTGCTGTGAACTTGTTACTTTCTTATTTACAGTGAACCTCTTCCTATTTGTTTAGTCTTAAAGTTTTAAATACTAGCTAGTAAAATGGTCTTGGTTCAGTTTTGGGACCGGGCTAGCAATTGAAACTATCTCAAATTACCACTGAATTATGACCCATTCGATTAACTCACTGCCTTTTCAAAAATATTACTCAACTCACTCATATGTAATGATAGTGAATTAAGCGTAAGATAATTGTAAATGTGCATGAAAAATCAGGGAGTTACTATTCAATATGTCATAACCCGATTATGCCATGCTAGTGACTCCTTTTACGGCTGTTGAGGAGGACCTATCAAATATGGGCCGAGTTGTGAAAGATTGGAAGAGGTACTCGAGTTCCTTTTTCTCTTTCTAATTTCGGCACATATATCGTGAAACAAATGGTGGGGCCAGTCACACTTGATTAGTTGGAGTGGGGCGCTTTTCTTCTACTAATAATAATACAAATCATAGCACTGAGGTACCCGGCTAACACCAACTTTTCATGGTTTTATCGAAGGTTGTAAAACTAGCGTTAAGCGGGCGGACGACTACCTTAGAGCGCCTAAGCGACCTTATAAGCGGATATACATAATTTATTTTTTTATCTATATCCAACTATATATTTATATATATATATATATATTCAACTATTTATATAATTATAAATTATAATACTCAACATATAGAATACTTAAACATCAAATTTCAAAATAATTCAAAGTTCAACTAAATCAAAATAGACCAAAATCTAAAATTCATATGATAATAGTTAAAACAAATGCAAGCCTAAATCTCTTATTTAATTTTTTATTTTTTTTATTCAAACATCATCTTGGAGGCGGAGTGGTGCTGCCTAACGCCTAGGTACCTACCTTTTAGAACAATGCTTTTATCAAAAAAGAAAAAATTTCCGTTTCGTCAATATCTCGGACTACTAGGCCAATTTCTCCTGCTGCTAAGCTCAATCTCTGATTGGCCTTTTCCCGATCAATTTCTTCCTCTTTTTTCTTCTGTTTCCTCCACTTGTTCTGGTGGCTTCCTCTCCGTTCATTTTCTCCGCCCTTCCTTTAGGAAGTGGCGGAGATCCTGATTCCATGTCTACTAAAAAAAAACGCTCATAAAGTGGGGGAGATATTTTCTCTGATCTTCAAGCTTTAGGATGGAAGATCTTGATTCTTCCGTCCTCCCCTCTCCGATTTTAAACCAGAAAATGAACTATGCTGATACTCTAAAAAACTCTTCCAATCGATTCTCGCAGATGATGTCTGAGGACTTCGATTTCTCTGATGCTAATTGTACTTTCTCTCGGGGAAAACATGGCCAAAACGTTACGTTCTCTGAAAAAGTGCATACCAAGCTAGATTTTGAATGGAGATGTGCAGCCATTGTCAAGCTTATGGGCAAACCTAATTCTACTAACTCTTTCGATTTTATGTTGAAGGGGCTTAGAAGAAAGTGGCAGGTTAAAGGTGGATGGCAGCTAATCGATCTACCTAATGATTTCTTCATTGTGAAGTTTAATTTGGAGGAAGATTTGAATCATGCGTTATGTGGAGGTCCTTGGATAATTGCTGGCCAAACCCTGGTTGTTAAGAAGTGGCACCCAGATTTTGATCCTGTGAATGAAGTCATTGTAGCATGGCTCTATGGGTTAGGATCTTCGATCTTCCTGTTAAGTATTTCAAGGAATTTACAGTTGTTAAAATTGGAAAAATTCTTGGAAACTTGGTGAGAGTTGATCCATTAAGTATTGGCAATCTAGGGGTAAGTTTGCGAGGATGTACATTGAACTTGATCTGACTAAGCCTCTACGGCCTTTTGTGGAGTTTGAAGGTGTTGCCTATCATGTTGTTTATGAAGAGTTTTCTATGATTTGTTTTGATTGTGGCTGTTTTGAACACTCTAAAGATAAATGTTCTAGTTCTAAGCATCTTGATATTGGTGAAACTCCTTCTGACAGTAGGACTAATGATGATAATGTTTATGTGACTGTTAATACTACTACTCAAGTTTCTGAACCACATGAGATGGATTCTAATTAATGGACTTAATGATATTGTCAAGGATGATATGGGGCCATGGATGCTAATGAGCTGTAGAAACAAGAAAGAAAAATGTGAACTCTAATTATGCTAAAAAGAATGTTTCAAATGGTTCTCGATTTGCTGTGCTAAATAATGAAGATACCATTATTGCTGCTGTTGAAAATTATGTTATGAATGATAGTCCTGTTACAAATGCCCCTCCTATTGTCAAGCTTTGGCATAGTTTCCAGAATAAGAAGTCAAAAGCTCAAGGTCCTAATAAGCTTAAGAACTTTACTAGTTCTGCTACCAATGAAAGAATTGCTTTCATACCCTTGAGGACTGCTGCTATGACTGGTACTTCTCCTGCTGAAAATCTTGATTCTCTTTCCAAGAAGCCTGGTTTTATGAAATTTGATGATAGTTCTAGAATTCCGATGAAGGACTTTTCAAACTTAGAGAGTTCTAGTGGTTCTAAACCTATTCTGCAGTACCAGAAAAAATCCAAAGATGTTAGCAACTCTATTCCTAAGCATAATAATCAGGTTTTCAAAAAACCCTCTTTTGAAAATGTGAGGAATAATGCTTCTGGAGATGGGGTTTCTGCCATGTTTGGTCACTGTCCTCTTGAGAACAATCTAAGTGTGTCTATGGAATGCTCTAAAAATGTTGATGATTCCACAGTTTTTGTGGAGAAAGTTTTCAATGACAATTGCATGATTACTGGTGATATTAACCCACATTTTCCTATTGGAGAGGGTATGGTAGATAATTAATTTTGGGCTTTTACCCTCCCCTTCCCTTTTTTTTTTTATTTTTTTTAATTTTTTTTTTTATCAATGTTTAAAGTTCTTTTTTGGAATGCAAGAGGTGCAGGAAGTAAGAATTTCAGGTCTGCTATTGATGATCTAGTTAAGATGAATTCTATTGATATGTTAGCTATATGTGAGCCTCGGGTTCAATTTTGTAAAGCTAGTGATACTCTGCATAGGCTTGGTTTCTCCATTATTAAGATTGTTGAAGCTAATGGCTTTTCTGGTGGTTTATGGCTCCTATGGAACAAGTCTAAAGGTCAGGTTGATTATGTTGAACATAACTTTCAATCCATTTATGTTAAAGTTTCAATTGCTGGAAAGCCTTCTTGGCTGATGTTTGTGGTTTATGCTAGTCCTACTCATTTTATTAGAGCTGGATTATGGTCCTATTTTGACAATCTTTTTGCTAGGATGAATTTACCTTGGATTCTTCTTGGTGATTTTAATGAATTGGTTGCTTATGCTGACAAAAGTTGTGGTCCTTATACTAGGAGATTTGGTGATCTAAAAGACTGGATTAATAGGAATGCAATGATTGACATGAGATTCATTGGCTCAAGCTTTACCTGGACTAATAACAAAGTTAACGAGAGGTTGGATAGAGGGTTTTGTACTGTTTCTTGGAGAGAGATATTTGTTGATGCTTTTATCCATCATCTGCCTAAAACTAGATCTGATCATTGTCCTATTCTTTTGCAGCTTTGTTCTAATAATCTTGTTAACATGGCTGCTACTCCTTTCAAATTTCAAGCAATGTGGTTGTCTCATGTTCATTATCAGGAGTTTATTGATACTACCTGGAAGTTTCTTAGTGGTGATTTCAACCATAAAATGCAACAAATGGCTATTGCTCTTGCTAGGTGGAATAAAGATGTTTTTGGTCACTTGTTCCATAAGAAAAGAAAACTGCTGGCTAATTGGTGGCATCCAAAAAGCAAGGGATAGATCTGAGAATCCTTTCTTGATTAATCTGGAGGCTGAGTTAATTCAAGAATTTGAAGCCGTTAGAGATCAAGAGAGCATGTTGTGGAGACAAAAATCAAGAGATAACTGGATTCAAAATGGTGACAGGAATACCAAATTTTTCCATTTAACTACTTTGATAAGGAGAAGACGTAATAAAATTGAGGGCCTCTTTGATTCTAATGGTGCTTGGTTTTTTTTATGTTGTTTCTATGAAGAAGATTGCTATGGATTTTTTCACTAATCTGTTTTCCCAACCAGTGCTTGAAGACATAAGAATCACTATTCCTTGGCTTTTTCCTAATATTGACCAAGTTAGTTGGAGTAATATTTGCAAACCTATTTCTATGTTGGAAGTTAAAGATTCTCTTTTTGTTATTGGTGGTCTCAAGGCCCCTGGTTATGATGGTTTTCCTGCCATTTTCTTTCAAAATCATTGGAATACCTATGCTTCTGAGATTTTCTGCACTGTTCACAATGCATTTGCTTCTTGTTCTATTCCTAATGACTTAAATCATACTATTATTATGTTAATCCCTAAAGTCTGGTCCTCAACATATGGTTAATTTTAGGCCTATTAGTCTGTGTACCACCTCTTACAAAGTGATTTCTAAAATCATTGTTGCTAGAATTAGACCTCTTATGCAGAACCTTATAAGTCCCAACCAGATAAGCTATGTTCCAGGCAGAAATATCTCTGATAATGTTATGATTGCTCAAAAGATGCTCTTTAAATTCAAAAAATCCATTGGTAAGATGGGCTTTTTTGCTTGGAAAGTTGACCTCTCTAAGGCTTATGATAGACTAAGATGGAATTTTATTGAAAGTGTCCTTTATGAAGCTCATTTCCCTCAACCTCTTGTTAAGTTGATCATGCATGGCATTACTTCTACAAGTTTCCAAATCAGTTTCAATGGTCAGTTAACCACTACTTTTTATGTTAAAAGAGGTATCTGGCAAGGGGATCCTCTTTCCCCCTATATATTTGTGCTTTGCATGGAAAAACTCTCTCACCTCATTCAATCTGCTGTTGATTATGGTAATTAGAAACCTGTTAAAGCCTCTCAGTCTGGCCCTAAAATATCTCATCTTTTCTTTGCTGATGATCTGATGTTATTTACTGAAGCTTCTTCTCACTATGCTTTCATTTTGAAAAAGTGTCTTGATACTTTTTGTGCTCTTTCTGGTCAAGCTGTCAGCTATGAGAAGTCTTTGATCTACTGTTCTCCTAATACCAGTAAAAAAATGGCTTCCAGTATCAGTACCATTTGTGGCTCTCCTCTCACTACTGATCTTGGAAAATATTTAGGTATGCCTCTTATCCATTCCAGAGTTAATAAGCATACTTATGCTTCTATCTTTGATAAAGTCCAAGGCAGACTCTCTTGTTGGAAAAGCAAAGTTCTTAGCATGGGTGGTAGACTAACTTGTCACATCCTGGAACCAGCTCCGCCGTAACACGATATTGTCCGCTTTGGGCACTCTCCTCTCTGGCCCTCACGGTTTTGTTTCTGGGAGCTAATGAGAAACTTCCAAGTAGGTCACACACCCTGAGATTTTCTCTGGGCTCAGCAAGCTTAACTTCGGAGATCTCATCCCCTCCGAAGTCATTGAGCCCCCAAAAGACCTCGTGTTAGATGGAGGTGGGCATGTACATATAAGGCACATTACCCCCTCTCCGTTGGCCGATGTGGGATATTACAAACTCTTGTACAATCTCTTACTGCCTCTATCTCATTCTATGCAATGCAAACTGCCAAATTATAGTGAGTCTTTGTGATAGGCTGGATAAATTTAATAGGGACTTCATTTGGGGTGATGTGGATCAAAAGAAAAAAGTGCATTTGGTTAATTGGGACACTGTGTGCCAACCTAAACAGCTTGGTGGTTTAGGGATTAAAAAGACAAGAGATATGAATCAGGCCTTGCTTGCTAAAGTTGGATGGAGGTTATTTCAAAGTGATCAAGGTCTTTGGGCTAAGATGTTTTATGCTAAATACCTGCAAAATGACAATTTGTTTGATTTTAATTATAAGCCTCCCCCTGATTGTTCTCACATTTGGAGAAGCATCATGTTTGGTGCAGATTTGGTCAACAAAAACCTGAAATAGAGAATTGGAAATGGTAGTTCTGTTAATTTCTGGTATGACAACTGGTGCACTTCTCAGCCTTTAGTCAACTTTGCCTTGCCTTCTGCTGATATCGATGCTAATACCATTGTAAGTGGTTTTTGGCAAGGTTCTAAAAGTCGCTAGTCGTTAGTCGGGCGGAAGGTCGGTGATTAGCGACTAGCCGACTAGTCGGGTGACTAGTCGGTTTTTAATTTTTGTATTTATTTTTATTTTTATAAGAATTAAATTAAAATAAAACAATTCTAAAACTCAATATTATGACTAAAAATAATCAAAATACTCAAAATAACCATTACAATGTTCAACAACAATGAGATAATAATGTCTAAGAGTAGTGAACAAACTCAAAATAACCATTACAATTTCAAATTTGATCTTATGCGGCTATGCCTCAAGTTCTTCTTCTCCATATCCCTCTAGTACCCCTTCTGTATCGGACTCAAACTCAAAGTCTATCTCATCAGAGAGTTGAAGCCGAGAGGAGAGAGAGGATGTGAGATTTGAGAGAGTACGGCTTACTGCGACCTAATCCAGCTCATCTGCGTTTTTATATTAAGTTTTTTTTTTTTTTTTTTGGCCCGAACCGCCTAGGACTGACTAGTCGCCGCCTAGGACCGACTAGTGGCTGATTTTTTCCTGACCGACTAGGAGCACTGATTTCCCTAAAATCGCGGCGGTAAGGTACCGACTAGCGACTAATCGCCGACTAGTCGGTCCTAGGCGGCGATTTTTAGAACACTGGTTTTTGGGATGAGAATGGATGGAATATTGATCTTTTGCTGACTGTTGTTCCTGATCATATTGTGAATTTGATCATAAATGTCCCTACTAGTTTCAATGATGGTGGTATGAATGTTAGAATTTGGGGTGCCACTTCTGATGGAAGTTTCTCAGTTAAATCTGCTTACTCTTCTTAGTTTAACCTCTCTGTGTCAATAAACCCTCAATGGAAAACTGTCTGGAATTTTGATGTTCCCCCTAAACTCAAGACTTTCTTATGGACCTTGCTGCATAAGAAACTATTAACTAATGTCCAACGAGTCTCAAGAGGTTTCACCTTTGATGCCTCATGTCCCATTTGTCACTCTCAAGATGAAACTCTTCTGCATCTCTTCAGAGATTGTCCTAGAGCTATGAGCATTTGGAGAGCCTTCCTCAAGCCTGGTACTATCCTTAACTCTTTTTCCCTTGACTGGAATGGTTGGATTAATGCTCAGTTGCATTGTCACTATGCTTTTGAAGATAATATAAAATGGTGCAATCTGTTCATCTTTATTTGTTGGTTTATCTGGAAATGGAGAAGCAAACAAATTTTTAATATCAATTTCATCATGCCTGTGTGTTTTGATTTGGGACTATGTTGTTGAGTGGAAAAATGCTAAAGCTAAAGCTAGGAGTCCTAATAGTTTCAATGATATTATGTTCTCATGGAAAAGACCTCATGAGAATTTTATGAAACTAAATATTGATGGAACAAGAGCTACCTCTTCTGGTAGAATTGGCGCTGGAGGAGTTATAAGAAATCATGGTGGTATTTGGATCACTGGTTTTCAAATCAATTTGGGAGTTGGTGAAATTCTTTATGCTGAAGCCTGGAGTTTGTATTATGGTCTCAAGCTTGTGACAAATATGAAGATCATGCAGCTGAAAATTGAGTCTGATTCTGCCATTTTAGTGCAGCTTATGCAGAGTCCTAATGTAGCTCTTCATTCTCTTGGTTCTCTCCCAGATGGTTGCAAGAGTTTGATGGCTAAGTTGACTGATGTGAAACTCTCACATATCCTCAGAGAAAGAAATATGACAGCAGACTCCTTGGCGAAAAATAGCATCATGCATGACCTGGGTCTTGTTAGCTTTGACAACCCATCTTTGTTCTGTGATCAGAGCTAGGAGAGTTAGCTCCTGCTCTAATTTATAGTTTTCTCTTTTTGCTTGGCCTTTTAGGTCCCGTTTGTAACAAAAAAAAAAAAAACCTCAGCCTGCTACATTGATGATTTGTCTTCTTGTTTTACCCACCTTTCAACACATTTTCACAAACCATAAGCAATTATTTCAACCAAAATTGAACCCACTTTTCCAGATGAAATTTAATTTTTGTTCCTTACAACTCAGTTTTGAATATGTATCTAACTTAACATTAGGCATGAACTATCAAGTTCGTGCTTTTGCCGTTTTGCGTTTAATACCGTAAAATGCTGATCATCCATTTCTTCCAGTTAGTGGGGCACAACTAGGTTACATCAAAAGTCTGAGAAACTAAATCCTCAAAAATTCATTTAGCTGAATCATAATTTTTTTTTTTTTTTTGTCAATGATACTTCAGACCCATTATATACAGAGCTTTTTGGATCGTCCGTCACCAATCTGTACCACAAGGGAGTGCCGAGAGCCATTCTCCAATATTATAAATCAACCAACCACAGATGGGCTTGAGGTAGTCTGACCAAGTTACGTTTGCTATAGCGGCTCCCATGAAACACTGCAACATCGAAAGCACTCCACAGCCAAACAGAGCAAGCACCCGGCCAGTAAAGAGCGCAGCACTCAACACAAGCAGTGTAGTACAACAGACAAAGTTGAACTTTACAGCCCACGACAAAAGTAGAGATATAACAACCTACACCAAGCGCCAGTTAATCAGCAGGACATCAAGATACCTCTTACAACACCCATATTGGGCAATTGTGCTTATAAAAGAGAATTGAGTGGCAAGTTTGTTAATTAATCAGCACAAGTCTCCTACCAAGAAACACTTCGGTGGCTGACCAATAGCTTGCAATCCTTTATCATCGAATGTGTGCTCTGCTATATGTTTGTTCAACAATGCGACCTGGTATACCATAAGCATGCACCCAAACAATCAAAATGAGGAAACTAGTACACAAAGCTTTGGAAGGATAACAGGACTAGTAGTCTGGTTAGGCCAGTAACAAGATTCTGTATGTGTGTGTATTAAAAATAGATGTACTTCCTATATGACAGTAAAAGGCCAGTAAAACAACCCCATAAAACACAGTATTATAATCACCTTAGCTGCAAGTATTTCTGTGCACCACCATTCATCAGCATCATCAGTTTCAGGCCATTTATTTGTCGCATACCGCTTGATGTAGACATGAACCTGCAAGACAGTAACAAAAGGGCAACTATGTAGGTTTCTCAATATATAGGATAAGCACAAACTAAATTGGCACCGCAGTATGATTAATTATCGTTGATATGTATCAAAGAGTATGCAAAGTGTCGAGTATGTTTGGCTTACCACTGAAGGTGCCCCTTTTATTACACTTTCAAGCGTGAATGCAGGTGATTTTTTAGGAATAGCCACTGTTATAACATAAATGTCTGGAACTGCAGGGTATGCACGTCTTACTGCATAGACCAAATCCTGCAAGCAACAGAGTTTGAGACAAGCTAGATCATAACAGTCAGTGCTAGTACTGAAGCAGGAATCTACAACACTATATGCTCTAATTGTGATGGAGGGCATAAAAGGATAAGACAGTACAAGGAAATAACCATTATTATTTGGTTAAAACAGTATATAATAGACACAGTTGTACCTTAGCATCAGAACTCACAACCTTGCTGCAGACAGGAAGCCTGTGTGCAGCTAGAAGATCTCCCCGAGTAAAACCAGTTCTTTCAAGGACAACAGAGAACCAAAAGGGCATAAGGAAGTCCTGTGAATCTGACTGCAAATGTCACAACATCATTCAAAAATTAGTCTCAAGCTGAATTGATTTGACTTGATAAATGAATGAAAATTGTGCTCTCTACATAAACACAAAATAGTCAGTGATACATCGAGTATCCTTGCATCATGGACACAACTTCTTGAAGAAACATATTCAGAAATCCACACCGACCTTCCTATTACCTGCATCTATAAGGCATAACATTCACTGACAAAGAATACTTAAAAGCACATAATCAATAAACCACAGATTTACTAAGAGTAAAACTCTTTCTAAGAAAGTGAAGATCTCAAGATTGATGTTTAATATCATTAGAAAACAGAATTCGTCCATTTCTGTTCTAAGTAAACAGGGCCGGCCCTAAGTAAAGAAATTTTCAATCACTAATTAATTGAAATGCAAGACCCAAACATTCGTAATGGAAGAAATTAATCATTTTTATGCTAACAAGTTAATTAGAGAGTCAAATATCAAATTGAATTCACAAAAATGGAAAGAAATTACCTAAACTGTAATTTGAGCTCATAAAATCTTATAATTGAAGTACGCTAAATTAGTTTAACAAATAACCGACAAATATATTAAGAAATAATTAAAATTAATTTTAACAAAAGTGTATATGAAGTTTGTAAAATTTGGAGGCCCCTAATTTGTGGGAGGCTCTAGTCACAGGCCTACTTTATCTTGCCTCAAGGATGGCACTGTAAGTAAACCCTTTACAAAGGCAAGTATATGTAAAAGTAGATTTAGACATGTCCAAAGGTCATAAAGCTGGGGTGTCCCAAAGTCAAGAGGCAAAATTAAAACATAATCCTAAATTACCCAAGAACATAAACAAAATGCAATCAAAAAGACGACTACGTTATATGTAACGAGCTAAAGCGAAGAGCAGTTGACTTAAAAAGCTTCATCTCCACATGCTGACGCGACATCTCGGTTGGAACATACCGAAGTGTATCTTGCTGTCGTCTTTATTACGGCTAATAAGCTGCCAAGGCAACCTGACCACTGCATATGTAGGTTTAGTTCTAAATCAGCAGTAAATAAGTAGTGCAAAGAAATTACAAGTGCATGCATAAAAGACCTAGATTGTAATGAATGCAGTAGCAACAGTGTTCAGAAAATATGAAAACACCAGAAAAGGCCCGACCAACTATTTAAGGCCCTTTTGGTCTAGAAAGAAGTCCCTGTAGTAGTAAGAGTCTGTGGACCGAAACAAATTTCCATCTAAAGGGATTATAAATCTTAGACCACTGCATATGTCCTTGAGCTAATATCACTAATGGTCTACATAAATCTTAGAGTAAGTAAAACGTCATACAGGGTCTATTATTATTCAATGAGTTTTTAAAAGAATTTTAACAGACTATGTATCTGAGGCCTATATCAAGTTCACTTATAAGAATGTTAAGATTGGATTGTAGTTGAGCATTGTTACATTCTCCTATCGTAGTCTCTTGATGTCCTCACAACAGCTATAAACCTCATCTTCCATTTCTTGAAATTTATATCTTTCTAAGCCACCAGAACCATTCTCCCACCACCCTTGCTCTATCCTACATATGTAGCTTTCCAAGATTAATATAATAACGTAAACTGTTAACAGATTATGTGCCCAGTCATCTAAATAAAACATAAATGTATGGGCATGCCTTTGTAGTACTGTTTTCTCTGAATGACCACAAGCCATTATTCATATGGTGAGTAGCTGCGCAAAGACTGATTCAACTGGGCATGCAGCATACGTATGTGTGCAAACAGACAAACTAACAATGTTTGTATTCACAAATCTGACACAGTACCATAATCCATATGCCTATCAAATTAAGGACACAATATGTAAACTGAGTACCTGAGCGAGAACCAGCTCCATAAGAGGATCAGCATCACTTCTGCTATTGGATAAGATGCGTTCATGTTCTTCCCCTACATATAAGTAGCACAAGCAGATAAATAACATGTTCTGCCCACCTTTCACAATAAGAATATATACGTAGTATTATATGGCAAACACATAAAAAAAAAAATAAAAAAAAAGAGTTACTCACACTTTAACTGACTGGTTTCCAGCTCTATGAACTCGAGGATCTGCAACAAGTAGAGTGAAGTAAATCAGAAGCTAGGATTTCATTTCTAGCAACATAAATAAGGAGTTAAGAACTTCGAAACCCAGTAACAAGTAACTAATTTCACTTAATAACTAGTACTTTAAGTAACTAATTTACAAAATCAAGAGTAAATAGAAGAATCGCGAAGGACATGAACAAAGAGAGGTACTTCACTGAACAAAAAGAAAAACTTCATGTTTCAAAATTTCTTTGGGGGCGTTACTCTTTGCAACCAAAAGTACGACAGCAAATGTAATAAATTGACCTTTCCATGTTGCCAAACTAAACATTTTATATCCATTCTTTGAACCATCACAACTCAAAGACGAGTCTTATTAGTGTGATAACCCACTACCCCCCAACTCATATTGGAGCTTTTACCAAACTTCGCCTGATCACTTGTTATATCCCACATCAAAGCAGGATACAGTTCATAATGCCACCAACAAGCTTGCAAAATCAACACACAAAGAAAACTGTAAATCAATGATGCAGTGTACCAAAATGTCCCCAACTCAAATCCAAACATACAATGCCAGCCAGATCAATCAGATCAGGATCTTCTCTAATTGCTAAAGCCCAGATGGCTGTATTTGGGGTCAGCTCCAAAAAAATTGTCCTTACTAAGGACACAATCCAATGCCATAGGGTAAGCTGGGTTGCGCTGTAGTCCACCCTAGTTTCTTAAAAAGGAATATATATATATATATAATAGATATAATAAAATTCCTCAAATCAAGCCTATCAACTCAACTGGTAGACAAACAAGGAAAAACTAACAAAAATTAGAGAATACTTTTGTTTGATCTCATTGTTAACAATACAGAACAAGAATAATAAAAAATTAAAATTAAATGATTAGCAACTAAAGACGTTCAAAAAGTAACAATCACAAAAATCAGCTAAGGTATATACCCTAACGCCAGCCCACCAATCAACGAGCCCAAGCAGAAAACGCCAATCCATCTCTTTAACGACGCCGTTTATCCTTGTGTATGCTTTCGCCGAAATCGGCCAGATACAAACAAAGCAAATCGCCTGAAAACAATTCAACAACATTTAGACTAAATCAAATTCCAAGAATAACAAGAATTGGAATTCTAAGAAGAAGAAGAGGTAGTACCTGAACCAGATTGGTAAAGAGGCCGGCGACGAAGAGCAGCACCGCCGGGATGAGATGACCGATTAGTGGATAAAGGACCACCACCACCACTGAAAACAGGACTCCCAGTGCAATCTCCATGGGACAAACAACAACAGAACCGAATCAATTCCGGAAAGAAAAGTGTGGTAGACTCAACCCTAGAACGGGAGAGATGATGAAGAAGAAGAAGAAGAAGACGAAAACCTATATATAGATGCCGGATGGTATTGGAAATGGCAACTGCACCCTCCTAACGGAAGAAATATCACTCTTGGACCATACTTTATTTTTAAATGCTTCTAAATAAACAAGGGACAGGAACGTAAGAATAAGATTAACTACAAAACAACGGCACCCTTCTCATTTTCTTTTGTTGATTAATTTTTAATAGCATATACAGGGAGAGGACAGACTCTTCGTTATTAATAATTTTAAAAAATATATATATTTGATTGCCTTAGTTTCAGTATAACTCCTAAACTTATTAAATTTCGTACAATTTTACTCCTTCTTATACTCTGATGGATTTCATTGGGTCGGTCACACAAGTAACATTCTCTTTTATAGTATTGCTTTTCCTTTCTTTTTTACATTTTAGCTCGGATTAAAATTATTTAATCAGCTGCTGATTTGAATGTGAGGAGATTGACCGGATCGTCCCAGACATAAGAATTATCACAATTAAAAGTTTTGCTCACACTCCTTTCTCAGAAACCCACATTGGTGGTCACCTGCATAGACAAGGCATAGTGTTCGCTCAACTGCTGGGGGTTTCGCATCATTAAACCAGAGCCATCCCTAATTGTCAAGTTTTCCTTGTTTGGGACAAATGTCATTTTTTAAAAAACACTCACAACTGAACAGTTGGAAAACTAATCCCCATAACTTCATATTAAGCGAGAGTCCTAATATTTCTTGCTAAAATGATATTTCAGCCAATCATTATATACACAAGTCTAAGAGAAGACTTTGAATTGGTTCTCACCAAAAGTCTCTATCACAAGGGAGCGTCATAAAGCATTCTCCAACAAAATCAAGCAACAAGTCACATATTGCCATACATATTGGCTTGAGGTGATCTGACCAAGTAATGTTTGCTACAGCGTCTCCCATGAAACACTGCAACATCGAAAGCACTCCACAGCCAAACGGAGCAAGCACCCGGCCAGTAAAGAGGGCAGCACTCAATACAAGCAGTGTAGAGCAGCAGACAAAGTCCAACTTTATAGCCAACAACACAATTGGAAGTATAACAACCTGCACCAAGCAGCTGTTAATTAGCAGGACCTTCAAGACACCCCTATATAGGCAACGACTGAACAATCATGTCCTAATAGAGGAGAAATTGAGTCGCAAGTTGGCTAATCAATCAGCACAAGTCTCTTACCAAGAAACACTTTAGTGGCCGACCAACAGCTTCCAGTCCTTTGCCCAAAGTATGCTCTGCTATATGTTCGTCCAATAATGCATCCTGGTATACCAGAAGCAAACAATCAAAATCAAGAAACTAGTACACAAATCATTGGAAGCATAACAAGACTAGTAGTCTGTTTGGGTCAGTAACAAGATTCTACACAAAACCAACGCCATGAAAAATCGTGGCTGCAACTCCTGCAAGTATTAATATCACCTTAGCTGCAAGTATTTCTGAGTACCACTTTTCATCTACATCATCAGTTTCAGGCCATCTTTTAGTCACATGCCGCTTGATGTACACATGCATCTATTGGATATGGCGAGTTTATGTTCTTCACCTATAAATAAGAAACACAAGTTGATAAATAACATGTTCTGCCACCTTCTTGGTCTTATAAACAAACACATATGAAGCAAACAAAAAAAAAAGTTCCTTACGCTTTAACTGACTGGTTTCCTGCTCTATGCACTCTAGAATCTGCAACAAGTAGAGTTACGTAAATCAGAAGCTAAGTTTTCCTTTCCAGAAACTAATTTCACATAACAACTAGTACTTTAAGTAACTAATTTACAAAATCAATAGTAAAGAACAGAAAAGAAAGCGAACAGATAAATACTTAACTGAACTAAAGAATCAAAATCATGTTTCAATTCTAAGAAGACACATGAAGAAAAATAATATAATAGATATGATTAAATTCCTCAACTCAGCCACTAACTTCAACAAAGGGGGATAGACAATCTAGCAGCAACTAACTTCTCCAAATCAAGTACCTGATAAGGCTCTAATTGTGGATCACGCTTATTATTTAACCATCAACTAATGTATTTCTTGTAGTCTCCCTCATTGAAGTTTTGAATCTTTTGATTACTCAGACTTAGATTACCTTCTAATTTAGGATTTCTAGGCATAGTTAGATTTTCATGGTAAATGATACACAAGAATCCCACATGCTTGTTAACAGATCAATTAAGCAAATTCTTCTAAAAGACTCATTAAGCCAGCAAAGTCTTAGAAACTAGCATACCAAATTCAGTAACACCGGCATTCAAAGACGTTCAACAAGTAAAGAACAAAATATTGGTCACTCCTCTAACTTTCACTGACTCGACAGTTTAGTCCTTAAGGTTTCAATTTCAACAGATCACTCCTCCAACTTTCACTAACTCGACAGTTTAGTCCTTAAGGTTTCAATTTCAACAGATCACTCCTCCTACAACTTCAATTTCAACAAATCACTCCTCCAACTACATATTTTGAAATTGAAACCTTAAGGACTAAACTGTCGAGTCAGTGAAAGTTGGAGGAGTGATCTGTTAAAATTGAAACCTTAAAGACTAAACTGTCGAGTCAGTGAAAATTGGAGAGTGACCAGTAGTTTGTCGGCGCAAAACTCAGTTGAGGTGTGTACCGTAACACCAGCGCAGCAATCAATGATGCCTAGTAGAACCCGCCAATCCAACTCTTTAACGACGCCGTTTATCCTTGTGTATGCATTCTCCAAAAATCGGCCAGATACAAACAAAGCAAATCGCCTGAAAACAATTCAACAACAATCACACTAAATTCAATTCCAAGAATAACATGAAATTCAAATTCCAAGAAGAAGAATAAGTTGAAGTAGAACCTGAACCAGAATGACAAAGAGACCGAGACGCAGAGCAGCACCGCCGTAATGAGATGACGGATTACCGGATAAAGGACCACCACCTCTGAAAA
The DNA here is from genome assembly GCA_963682095.1 of Potentilla sterilis. Classification (NCBI taxonomy): domain Eukaryota; kingdom Viridiplantae; phylum Streptophyta; class Magnoliopsida; order Rosales; family Rosaceae; genus Potentilla; species Potentilla sterilis. The sequence goes on from OY821754.1 coordinate 12,735,432, forward strand.
CAGGATTCCAAGAGCAATCTCCATGGGAGAAACAACAAGCGAACCGAAACGATTTCACAAAACACCGAACGATTCGAATGGCGAATAAAGGCCCTAGGGTTTCAGAGCAGAGCGGGAAAAGTGCTGAAGACGAGAGGAGAACTATATATAATGCGACTTATAATAGAGTCAAGTGGTGCGAATGACAACTGCATACTCTCAAGAGCATAGCTTAATAAACAAGGGACAAGAGCGTAATAAGCAAATTAACATTTTCATCAAAATTTCAATACTGTATAGAGCATCTCTACATGGTGGATTGGTGGCTTAGGACATCTCCAACCATGAAGTCTTATAACGGGGTCTTATACTTATTATAATACCTCATTTGGATACTATTCATATAAGACTTTTACCATCTCCAATGATAAGATCTTATAATGGGGTCTCATATTTATATATTTGATTTTTCTTTATTTTGTGTTATAATTAATAATAATTTATATTTGTTAACTATTATTGTACATGATAAATAAATATAATATATTCATTTCAAGAAAAAAAAAATTGAATTTTGGACCCGTATGTATTATTCACAATCGGACACGTGTACGATCGACATGTGTCAGTGGATATGATTTGAAATTAAATTATATATAGATATTATAGCTCATCACAAATCGGACGAGATTTTGGTAGACACGTGTCGTTGTTTAATTCGTTGTTGAGATTTCGTTATTTGCCACGTGTCAATTTCCATCTTCCGAGATCATGTTCATCTTCTATAAAACGGAGTCGTTCACTCCATCATATCTCACCAATTCACAAACACTCCTCCTCCCACAAACAAATTGTGGATTCTAAGTTATTGTTTCATACTTTGAGTTTTGGTTTCCGTCATGAATAAGTTGTGGAAATTACTGAAGAATGAGGAATGAATGAAATTTTGGGTTTGTATTTATAGAAGAAATGTAGATGTACTGTTCCAAAGGGCAGAAAATTTTAATTATTTTTTTCGTCACTTTTATTACCCTTTTATATAAAATTAAAGTTAGTTTAAATTAGAACCGTCGATTAATTTAAAATCTATATCTTGAACCGTCAGATCAAAAATTTTATTTAGGAAAATAAATAACAAATTAATTCTGAGATTGAATTGAGGTCGTTGGATTGGAAGCAGATTGAATTATGGCCATTGGATTTCATGACCGTTGGGGTTGCAAAGAGCCATTACCCTCTTTGCCGAGCCAAGTGCTGCGGGCCACGCTGCAGCAGATGTCGGCTCACTCTCCCTTTCCGTCGAGTGTGAAGCAGCAGCCCAGGATTTTGTCCTTTAGCGCGTCTCGGCTGCACTCTCTCTTCCTCCCGCGTAGCTCAGCTGTAATCTCTCTCTCCTCTGGCTGTTGGGCCCCAGTGAACAGTTATAGGACGCGTCTTAAAATCAGTCTCAAAATGAGACCTGATATGAGACCCGTCTTAAATTTTTAGGGTATAGGACCCCAACTTTTACCATTGGAGGGCTGTTTTTTTTAGGACCCCTATAAAATAGGGTTTAGGACTCCCACGTTGGAGATGCCCTTAGGATAATGTAACTGGCCTACATAAAAGGGTGATGCTCTAATAATAAAAAAGTAGAGTTAGATGAGAAAAACAATGATTGAGCGTTTCGTCTTTGAAACAGTGTGTGCAATAAAATTTTGTTAACAAAAAACATACTTGAAAGTAATAAAACTGAGCTCCTGAATCAATTGTTTTATATCTTGCAAAAGCTTGACCATAGAGACAGTCAATAAACCATGTAGACGCTAAAGTTTCGGTAGTGAGCATCCGGATTTCGGAACGGATTTCAAACGATCCATATCCAATCCGAATTATTCAGTTTGAGATTTTCTACATCCAAATTCGAATTTTAAAATAGCAATCTGGATTTTTAACCAATCCGGATTTTCAGATCGGTTAAGATAGGATTCGGTTTTCATCCGAATTCGGAAACTGTTCAAGAAAGGTTAATTTCGTAACTTCTGTGGTGTGTCTTGTCCTAATAAGGCTAGTAGTCTAGATTCTTTATTAGATAGGGAATCCCTGATTACCACATATACTTGATGTAATGCCTATATAAAGGCCTCCTTATCAATCAATAAAGACACAGTTTTCCTATCATTCTTTTATCCTAAAACACGTTATCAAGCACGTTACTCTAGCCTCCCGTCTAATAGCCCTAAATAAACCCTGATTCCGAAAGAAGAAAAAAATTCGAAACCCTAATCCCTACTGCCGGCCGCCGTCCTTACCTCCGGCACCGTCGGTCCATTCTCGACAGTACCTGCACTGCCGACCTGCCCCCCCTGCCGCGCCGCTCCTCCTCTGCCTCTCGGTAGACCGGCTCGGCTACAGCCCTACCAGCTCGCCAGCAGCTCTCCCTTGCGTGCTATTCTTTGCAAGCATCCCTCGAAGGCTAAGATTGCTCGCAAACCAAGCAAGCGGCCCTCGAAGCCTTCTTCGTTGCTAAGAAGAAATCAAGAAAAGTCGCAGAAAACAAGCTTCCCTAAAAGTCAAGTTTCTTTCGATCAAGCTTCAATTGCAGAGGTAAATATTTTATAAACGTTCCCGCTTATGAATTTCAATAGTTGGGTTGTGTTTTCTTCCGGGACCTTTTCGTGTCCCTGCTACCTCATCCCGATTCTATCGCTTCTCGGGAAGGCATATGGGGATTTAGTCACCCTGGTGCCAACGTTTTTTGGGCTAACTGTGATGTTACCGGCCATCGTTATGCTTATGACTGTGATGTCACTGGGAACCATAATGTCTCTTTTTCAAAAGAAAAGAAATGGAAGATATCGATTGTGACTTGATGTCACATTATGCATCGATTTATGTGACCATAATATATCTTGGCACTGTTCTAAAAGAAAAAAAAAATCAAACTTGATTAGTATTCAAAATACTAACGTCTCCCTATTGTGTTTTGTAGATGGCTGACACTCAGCGTCCAGAATTCGACATCTTGGATGTCCAAGGCAAGGAATTCAAGAGGTGGGTCTCAGATATAGAGAACACATTCATTGGCAAAAGATTTACAGCCACCGTAGTTCCTCCTGAGGATGAAAACTTGCACGCTTCTCCTGAACAGAAAGCTCAAGCCCTGATGTTTCTCAGGCGTCATATCCATCCAACGCTCAAGAAGCAATACCTGAGGAAGACCGATCTCAAAGAGCTATGGGACATCCTCAAAGACCGCTTCAACAATGTGCATGACGCACAACTCTCTGACCTTTTGTCAGATTGGGCGCAAATTCGCTTATTGGATTTTGATTCGGTCCAGGAATACCATCAGACTATGCTTAATTTACAGTCTGATCTGAGCTTTTGTGGGGTCGACAAGACTGACAATGATATGATGGAGAAGACTTTCACGACGTTTCCAGAATCTGCGTCCATGTTATCGCATTAGTACCGTGATCTCCGTGAGAAAGGCACCATCAAAATCTTTAGTGACTTGATGAATGTGCTTCAAAGAAATGAGAGGTACCATGAGTTGATTCTTACAACCAACAAAAGGCCTAGATGTTCAAAATTCTTAGCTGAATCTCACCAAACCCGTGGTAGGGCTCCTAAGCCAAGGAGTCATCCTCGCGAACGTCAAGCACGATCACCACCATGTGAGCCAAGAGCAACACATGGAAACAGGACGGCGGCCGCGCCGCCGCTCCTAGAGGGGGGAACCGGTTCGGTTCCGGCCCCATGCGTGGTGGCTACGCCTCGAGCTCAGCTTCGGCTCCTTGCTTCAAATGCGGCTCCAAGAATCACTTCCAACGTGATTGCAAAGCAAGTAGAGATGTCCAAGCTGCTTACAAGAAACACAAGCAATACATGGAACAAGAAACGAACTACGTAGGAGACTTTGAGGAAGAAGAGTACGATGAAGAAAATACAAACTTCACCGTCGATGACTTCCAACCTACGAAGAAGCGTAGGACTCAGGGGTATGATACTCCGGATTATGAATAAGAATTTGACTTAGGTCATGAGATACATGTTCAAGTTTGATTTTGATTGTTATTTTTGGCTTTATTTAGTCATAGTTCACGACTTTGTTCGATAAGTCGTTTGATTTAGAACATCCTTGATGTACTTTTGAGTTGTCATCAATAAAATTTCTCTTATGCAATGAATGATTCGAGATTTTTACATCCCTATGAAAGCAAAATTGGTTCAATGCGTCCAATTCTCAATGGCATAATTATTTTGAGTTCACCAGGATTTTGGTGATGTTAACTCAATATCCGAAATAAAATCACAAAGACAAAACGAAAGAATCGCGAGACATCGCGTTGCACATTCGGCCAAGCCCTTGGCAGCATCGGTATCACCCAGGCAGCTCAGTAGCCTATCGGCAGTCTCGGCAGCAGGCCTCGCCAGCCCCTCGGCCGCTCGGCCACGCCTCTCGGCAGCATGCCTCGGCAACCCGACAGTGAGCCTCGCCAGCTCAGCAGCCTTGCGTCATGCAGTCTCAACACCGAACCCGGTTTTTACTTTTTTGCCTCCGACACGTCTCGACTTTCATCCCGACACGTCCTCGGCCAAAAACCCAATTTTGAAACCAACAACGATAGCCTATCGAAAAATGCAATGTTTGCAATATCGGCTCGGTAACGATTTGTCTTCGGACACAACATGCTTCAGATTTTAGCTCAGTCGTCGCATCGATTGCCTACAAGCAGGACCGGCCCTACCCACCCCCCCCCCCCCCTGCCTTGCTTCTGCTCGGCATCATTGTGGCTCCAGCCTTGGCCTCAGCTTTGGCTTGCCTCGGCCTCGGCCTTGGCTCGGCTATGCCACTGATTGTGGCTTCCGGTCTTACAATCTCTCTACTCTAGGCTATGCTCTCTCTCAATGTTGGTATTCAGTGATTAAAATGAGGCTTGTCTCTTTCTATAAAGTTATACAGATGTCATGGCTATGTTATTGACCTTAATGCACTTCGTTTTTGTGATGATATATTGCTTCCATACACTTATTTTAAAGTGTTCGCCAAAGTCTAAAATAGACTATTGATTCAATTTACATTGTTTTTGTAGATGTATCAAGGCGAGATAGAGTGTCTGTTGGATTGTGCAACAACTCACACGATTCTGAGGAATCGGCAATTGTTTTCGGATTTTTCGCCAAGAGAATCGTCGTTATCTATGATGACAGGAACCGGACCCGTCATTAAGGGTCGTGGTACTGCTCAATTCTTATTGTCAAATGGCACTGAAATTCTGGTAAAGGACGCTCTATATGTGCCTAATGCGCCAAGAACCTTGCTAGCTTTCAAGGATGTGTGTGATAACGACTATCACCTCAGCACTTATGTTGAAGATGGAACTGAATATCTGTTCATCACCTCCACTGAGAATCTGCGTAATCGCATTGTGGAGAAGTGTAAACGCGTTTGAAATGGCATGTATTTCATAACCATTCGAGCCAATGAATCTCATGTTGTTATCTTATGTAATTCTGATGCTTACAAGCTTTGGTATGACAGACTCGGTCATCCGGGTCGTGATCTAATGATTCGTATTTTGAGATGCTCCTACGGTCATCTGTTTTTCAGATCACAGAAGCAAATAGGAAACCAGAAAACTGGACACAACCGAGCTGACGCCGTGCAAGGGCGCTTCGGCCTCGGTTCGGCCGACATGCCACCGCTGGCAGCCTCTCGGCTCCAAGGAGAGGTTCGGCCTAATCATGCTGCTCATGCCTCTGTAGTGATGTCTAATGCTCATCGTTCGTTTTGCAAAGCTTGTTCACTAGCAAAACTTCAAGCAAGACCATCTTTTGCTATTGATAATAAATAGAATATTCCGTTCCTACAACGAATACAAGGTGATATTTGTGGACCTATAACATCAGAATGCGGATCATTTAGATATTTTATGGTTCTGGTTGATGCGTCGACGCGTTGGTCACAAGTCGCGTTGTTGTCCACAAGGAATGCTGCATTTGCTAAACTCCTAACTCAGATCATTAAGCTCCGGGCTCACCACCCCGACAATCCGATTAAGTCTACCAGACTGGATAATGCTTGAGAGTTTACATCAAAATGTTTTGATGACTATTGCATGTCAGTTGGGATTGAAGTTAAACATCATGTGCCCCACGTTTATTCTCAGAACGGTCTTGCAGAAGCCGCTATCAAGAGACTACAGCTTGTTGCTAGATCCCTTGTCATGGCCACTAACTTGCCGGTATCGGTATAGGGATATGCGATACTACATGCAGCTATGCTTATTCGTCTACGACCCACAGATAGCCAACCATTTAGTGCGTACCAGTTGGTAACTGGTTACAAGCCTGATATTTCGCATATGCGTACTTTTGGTTGTGCCGTATATGTGCCTATTACGCATCCACTGCGTACCAAGATGGGTCCACAACGACGATTAACTATTTATGTTGGATATGAAGCACCAACAATTGTCCACTTCATAGAGCCTACGACAGGTGATCTATTTACTGCAAGATTTGCAGATTGTCACTTTAATGAGACATCCTTCCTGCCGTTAGGGGGAGATGGGGCCGCATCCGTCCCTAGTGAACATTAGGAATTGACGTGGTTCTCTCCCACTATGTCTCATTATGATCTCCGAACGTCTCAGTGTGAGACATAAATACAACGCATATTGGAACTACAAAAGGTTGCGGATTCGATGCCCTACTCCTTTACTGATATTGCGAAAGTGACAAGATCAACCATACCTACTGCGAATGTACTTGCAAAGCTCAACATTCATCGCCATGCGCGAGCACGCGCCGCTGGTCTCGGACCCGCAGCCCTAGGTGCCGTCGGTAGCCTAGGCTCGGCACCTCCAAGTGGAGGGCCGACATCGACTTCGAATCCTCCTAGAAAGAGGGGGAGACCAATCGGTTCCAAGGACAGTGTACCTAGAAAGAGGGGATGTGTCCAGGCACAAAGCGATCCGTTCATCATCGATTCTGTGACGCCGTCACACGAGATTGTCTCCAACTATACCTATGTCCAAGAATCAACTCTGAATCATCTGGGGGACGCCTCAAACACACCGTTGATGTTAGAGAACAAGGAAATCTCACTAAACTACTTATGCATGCACAATCTTATGGAAAAGAATTCCATGTATATCGATGATGCATTCGCCTACGCCGTTGCTCAAGAAATCATTGACGACGACGATATGGAACCCGCACTATTGATGAGTGTCAACGTAGGGCGGATTGGCCGAAGTGGGAAGAAGCAATCCAGGCTGAACTAGACTCAGTAAAGAAAAGGGAAGTATTCAGACCGGTTGTGCCTACACCGCCGAATGTAAAGCCTGTTGGACATAAATGGGTCTTTGTCAGAAAGCGCAATGAGAATGGTGAAGTCCAGCGATATAAAGCTAGACTCGTAGCGCAAGGTTTTTCTCAACGCCCTGGAATTGATTATAAGGAGACGTATTCTCCAGTCATGGATATTATTACCTTCTGATATTTAATCAGTTTGATAGTCTCAGAGAGACTCAATATGCAGCTTATGGATGTTGTAACAGCGTATCTTTATGGGGATCTAGATACGGAGATGTACATGAAAGTGCCAGAAGGACTTTCGTTACCCAAGTCAAGTGAGCAAAAACCACGAAGTTCATTTGCTATCAGGTTGAGATGATCTCTATATGGACTCCGACAATCTGGTAGGATGTGGTACACACGGTTAAGTGATTACTTGATTGGGAAAGGATACAAGAATGATGAGTTGTGCCCTTGTGTGTTCATAAAGAGAACAAGTTCAGGATTTGCCATTATAGCCGTCTATGTTGATGATATGAATATCATTGGAACTCTGAATGAGATCAATGAGACCGCAAGCTACTTGAAATCCGAATTTGAGATGAAAGATCTGGGAAGGACTCGGTTTTGCCTAGACTTAGAACTAGAGCACCGAAGTGGTGGAATCTTTGTACACCAATCTGCATATGTCCGAAAGATGCTCAGGAGATTTAACATGGACAAAGTTTTGCATCCTACAGGCACTCCCATGGTCGTTAGAAGTTTGGATATCAATAAAGATCCATTTCGTCCGAAAGAAGCTGACGAAGAGGTCTTGGGAGATGAATATCCATATCTTAGTGCAATTGGAGCTTTGTTATGCCTAGCTCAGTGTACTAGACCAGACGTTGCTTTCTCGGTGAACTTGTTAGCCAGATTTAGCTCAGCCCCAACACAACGTCATTGGGTTGGAATTAAGAACATCTTCTGATACCTTAAAGGAACCCTTGACATGTGCTTGCATTATGGATACACTCATCATAGATTGGATTCAAGCCGACCACTTGCATCCCACGACGGAATCCGTGGCTCGGATCACCACGGGACAGCCGTCCATTCCGGCCCCGGTTCGGCTGCCCGCCGTACCGCCGCTGCCTCCGCTGCAGGCTCGATTTCCTGCCGTAAAGCCGCTGCCGCCGCTGCCGTTCCAGATCACGAGGATGCCAAAGCGTGGTCACGATATGACTTCGGCACTACCCCCTCCTACTCAGATACACTAAATGATGTGATGGTAGGATTTGTTGATGCTAGATATTTGTCAGATACACACAAAGGACGTTCCCAGACTGGTTATGTTTTCACCATTGGGAATACGACGATATCTTGGAAATCAACCAAGCAAACCCTTGTTGCTACCTCCTCGAACCATGCTGAGATTATTGCACTACATGAAGCAGTCAAAGAGTGTGTTTGGCTTCGCTCAGTTATATCTCACATTCGAGAGTCTAGTGGACTTGAGTCTACTACGATGGGACCAACTTGCATATTTGAAGATAATGCAGCATGCATTGAGCAGATGAAGTTGTGATACATCAAGGGTGATAACACTAAACACATTTCGCCTAAGTTCTTCTACAATCAGCAGCAGCAAGAGACTTTGAATATCCAAGTGAAGCAAGTCAGCTCAGAAGATAATGCAGCTGATCTGTTCACCAAGTCTTTACCCAAATCTACATTTGTGAAGCATGTAAAGCGCATTGGTATGTGTCGCTTATCTGAACTCAAAGACTGATTGACCATCAGGGGGAGTTCTCGTCTAGACTTCAGGGGGAGTCTAGTTATGCATGTCTCACATACTTGCAGTTGGTGCGTTATACTCTTTTCCCTTAGACCATGCTTTTATTTTTGCCCAAGAGGTTTTTTGTTTGCTGGCAAAGGTTTTAACGAGGCAACAGTTCATGCACCATTGAGGACGAGACACAAGGGGGAGTGTTCAAGGAAGGTTAATTCCGTAACTTCCGTGGTGTGTCTTGTCCTAATAAGGCTAGTAGTCTAGATTCTTTATTAGATAGGGAATCTCTGATTACCAGGGATACTTGATGTAATGCCTATATAAAGGTCTCCTTATCAATCAATAAAGACACAGTTTTCCTATCATTCTTTTATCCTATAACAGAAACTTGTTTTTTTTATCAATTAAATTTTCAAAGTACATCAAGCAATCCATAACCATAATTCCATAAATTAAGTAAAATCTATTACCACAATCATAATATCATAAAATCTATCACCATAACTATTACTTCATACTTAATACATGACCAAATACACCATAACCATAACATCATACTTAGTGCATAACCAAATAAAGGTTGAAATGAGAGAATGAAGTGGAGTATTAGATTTTTTTATTTTATTTTAAATGAATAAATTATTAGATTAAGTGTGGCGTGTGGGAGAGTACATCGTAAAAAAATAGTACAAATGAATAATAATGCGACACGTATATAAAAAAATTATTTAAATATAAATTTAAAAAGTTCTGATCATACTGTTTTTCTTTTCGGATGATTTATGTGCCTGATTTGTATCTAACAATTGGATCGGTTCATAATTTTTCTCACTCAAATATCTCAAATAAGTTATCTGATCTGAAAAAATCTGATGAATAGGATCATATTCGGGTAAAATTCGGATTTATGCCCGGCCATAAATTTTGATTATTTAGGGTGTGGTTTTGTTAGAGCTTGTGAATAATTTTGTTTTGACCCCGTCACTTTCTGTTGTTCTTTAATCAAAATGTGAACTTAAGTTGGAGGAGCCAACCCTCTTTCAAAGTTCACACACCAAAACGTTATCTTGTACAATGACTACCCACAGCACTCTCTTCCACTTCCACTCCCACTCGTCACCTTCAAACCCCCTCTCCTCCTCCACCACCACCACCACTCCACACCTCCACCTCTCCTACTCCTTCAAACTCAAACCCCCAAAATCCTCCTCCTCCTCCTTGTCATCTTCCTCCTTCTCTTTCACCCCCACACCAATACCCGCACGAGACAGAGTCATAGACTTCGGCAAACACAAGGGCAAAATGCTCGGCACACTCCCCTCCACCTACCTCAAATGGGTCTCCACCAACCTCCGCGCCCGCGACTTCGAGCACTGGGCCAACCTCGCCGACCAGGTCCTAAACGACGCCGTTTACCGCGACCGTATCGAGTGGGAGTCCGCCGAGAACGCCCTCACCGGTAACAGAACCAACGCTGGCGGAGTCTCGGAGCTGCTTGGCATCAGCGACAGGTTCGGGTGGGACAACGACGACAAAGTTGGATGGAGCAAAGTGAACTTCGAGCTTCTGGGGACTTCGAAAGGTGGGAGGATTCCTAGGAGGAAGAGTGAGAGTGAAGTTGGCGAAGGGAGTGGTGTGGAGGAGAGAGAGAGGAAGAAGAAGGGAGCTGAGGGTTTAGGGGCGAAGAGGAGGGAGAGGAGAGAGAGGAGGGTGAGATATGAAGGTAGAGTAGGGAAAGAGGAGAAGCTGGGGATTGTGGAGAAGGTTAGTTTTGGAGATGGGGTTGGATTAGGGAGGAGTAGCAAGCATAATGTTGACGAGGATAACTGGGTGGTGGATAATTCGAAAAAGTTCCCAGGACGTGAGTCTTTGTTGAGGAAAGCTTATAGCAGAAGATTTTTGTGATTTTTATCATGATTATTTTGAGAAAACTTATTCCCATGTAATTTAGATGGTTGAGTAGTAATATGGAGATGTATTAATGAATATGTCATTATATGTTTCTACAAAACTAGTACCACTTTTCAATGTTACAACCTTCTTTTTTTTTTTTGGCAACATCGATCTTGAACCTTTAAATCTGTTTGTCCAATCCTTTTAAAATCGACAATAAATCTACGTATTTAGAAGGTGTAGTGATATTTGTGCATTCGATTATGTAACCAACTGTTTTTGGAAGAAGGTCTTTAGAAATGCATGTTGTGATATTGGTGCATTCGATTATGTAACCGACCTGTTTTCCCTAACGCTAGACTTTTGCAAGGACAATTTGCTGAAGTTGATCTCATACCACGAAAGAGAGTTCATTGTTGGCAAATCTAGTAAGTTTCACGTAGCATAAGGAGCATCTGTCATTCTGACCTCTAGTTGTTAGAAAATCAACTCACAGACGTGCGTCCTACTAGCTAGGCATATATGCCAAAGCTATGCAATTGCCAACCACACAGGGTTAATCTTCATTGTCTCTTTCTATAGAGCTATCTTTATTCAGCAAACTCCATCAGCAACCACTAAAGTACCAATTAAAGACCTCACATAATAACCGAGAGAAATAAACCAATAAATCTTTATACACCTAATAATTGTCCTAAATGAAAAGAAGATTTCACGTCACTCACCTGAAGCAGCCACCTAAGCTGTTCTTCTTGCAAAATATAACGGTGAAAATTAAACCCAAAGAGAAGAGCTTTGAACTGGCAAAGCTCACCCTCTTCTTTTCTCTCTCAGGTATTGTGTTCTTCATCACTGTTCTCAAGTTTTGATTTATGTAATATTTGCTTTCACCCTGTGATCTTCTTCCATAGTTGTTTTATATCATTCAATTCATCCACCTTGGAATCTCCACTGAGCTTGAAGTCAATTTCAGGATTCTTAAACTGTTTTACAATTTGCAAGTTAAGGTAGATATCCAAAGCAGTAATCTTTTACAGGTGCTTAGATCAAGTAGCTTTCTTGAATTTGGTAGTGTTCCCTTTTCCTTGTGCTTCTAGCTGGGTATGTATTGGGTTTGAAGTTTTAAACTGAAATCAAATTGAACAAGTTAGATCATTCAAGAAACATGTGTTAGGTAGGATAATATGTGTTTGGTTGGTTAATCATGTGATAGTTCCATCTAATTTTCTCTCACCTTGTTTTGCCTAAGATTCTTGGATTCATTTTCCTTAAAGAAATATTGGTTTCTTTGTTATGATGTTTGTTTGAAGTTCTGAGGGAGTTTATGCTGGAGTGATTTTTCCAATAAGTGTGTTGGGTTCGTATTACTATGATTACCTTGATTAACAACTGTCTTCTCCTTAATAGCTGTCAGTTTTATTGTTCCTTTTGGAATTTATAGTGCTTTCAAAAGTTTGTTCCTTTCACCAAAAATTGTGACTTTTGTTTTGAATGACAGTTGTTATGATTGCTGATTTTCATCTTGAAGGAACTTTTAAGTTTTTTGGTTCTTGCATTGCAGAACTCTAATGACAAACAATAAACAAAATGAAACCTTAACATCAGGTGATAGTTCATTTGGAAAGCTTCCTGATCATCTCCTAATAGAAATCTTCATCCGGGTTCCCGTCTCAGAATGGGTGCGGTTATGCTGTGTAAGAAAACAGTGGGCAACCCTGTTTCGTGGAGAATGCTTGTGGCAAGCTGCTCTTTCTACAACATTTCCTTTGGCTAGCAAAGCTAAAAGTTGGCCTGGACCTGTACCTCGAGGTTCGTGCAAGAGGTAATCTTCTTCTTTTTCCTGTTTTGACTCACTGTTCAAGTTCTGTTGTGCCTCTCTTAGTCATTCCTCCATTCTGATGTATATATTTTATCTCTGCTTCTGTGAAAGGACACTTAAATCATTGATGGTGTATAATATTGGTAGACGCATTGTTATTGTTTGAGCTTACAGTTTAAGATCATAACAAACACATTCGCTAGCTTATGTGGGGATTAATTGTTGGCATCACTCCTGTCTGGTTGTCTTGGACTTCTACTGGAATATCTCCTTTGGCATTCTAAACTGTTAGCTATGACTTGATAGACTTGGTACATAATGTGCAGTGGAATCAACTTATGTGGGGATTAATCTCTTGTGTTGATTACTATGTTGCCATTAGATTTCTTCCTTGATACTATCCCCACTTCCCACCACATTTGTAGTATGCAGAGCTGGATTCACATCATGTATCTGTATAGATATAGATGCAGATTGATACAGCATGCGATCATTATCCTTGCTAACTGTCATATATACTAAAAATCAGTATAGTAGATTTTTACTTTTCCATCAATTGTATCTCAGGAGATTTGCTGCATTATATGTCAGTCAGCACATCTTTGCTCTAGATGCTGAGATGGATGAGATAGTTGGGCATACTTATTTGTTTCTAAAGGAGCAGCTTGAGCTTTCGTCTATGCCACCGCCATCTGGTATTCTGCATGGAACCATAATAGGTATGCACGGAGTGTTTGATAGCTTCATTACAGTTTATATAGATTATAAATCTTGCATTTGCTCCTGGCTTGTGGAATTGTTCCAAAAAATTTCAATTACATGACATGGAATGAATCACCAAATATACTATGTCATCTTTTCTACCTCAGAACATATATACACACTACTATGCTATTAATGTTCCTGAATTACAACATCTGTGTATTGATGTTTAGACTTCAGAGTACATGATATTGGAGTCTTGTTGTCACCCTCAAACTCATGCCTAGTTGATTACTCGGTGTCTTATCAGATCAATTTATTGCTTGTGGTAAATCGAGAGATATGGCTCATGAGCTTGCTTCCCAGATATGGTTGGCTGTTCTCGACAATTTAGAGGAAACCGAGCACACTTTCCAAATAATTAAACGTCTTGCACAAGAGGGGGATGTAAGCTCTCTTTTCTATTTATATTACCCTTGCAACAGATCATTATTATTATTATAATTATTTTAGTTTTCCAGTGCTTACATGCTACTATATCATTTTGGGCAGGTCTTTCTTCCATATCCGTACTCAAGATCAATCAAAGTCCAGTGGAAGGTGTTTGAAAAGCTCTTCACAGATTTTCGTGACTGCCTCAACCATGTGGATTACTATGATGTCTTGGCTTGTGCAAAGAACAAGTTTCAGCCAATACCATCCACTTGGTTAGGTCACTAGTTGAAATCATCTGCATATTCAGGACTCAAGAAAATTTGTACATATATGAAGGTAAATCTCTTTCAGGGGAGCCGGGAGAAGAAAAAATCTCTATCAGGGGCCTTCTGTCTATCTCGTGCTCCTGAAGATATTCTCCATCTAATGATCTGATCGCCATAGAGGTAAAATGAAACTGTAATTATATCTGTATTGTTAATATTTGCATCATTTGTGTTTATATATCCAACTGGGGGAAAGGAATGGCCTTGAATTTGTTGTACACTAACCAAATAAATAGAAAGTGTTGGTTGTACAATAACAATTAAGCTACAGATTGTATCATCAATTGTTAGCACATAGTATGCAAGACTCAACTTTCTGTACAGGAAACTAGTTGTTACCAAGCTCTGTTTGGCACCTAGACTCGGCAAACAGATACACACCAGTTATGAACTGCACTGCCATTACATAAATTCACTGTTACAAGTTGGTACTGTGGACTCCTTCAACACCTATTCCGTTAACGGTAAACCCATTTAAGTGTCTTGCACCCATGACATCCAGATTCAAACTTTACAAGAGTCAGGTGCTCAAAGCTTTTAAGTGGCAGTTTGGTTATGTCACAAGGTTGAGGACTTAAGGGGGTCGGACAATGAAAGCTGAACTATAATCACTCTCAGTCCTCATTTGGGATCTAACTTTAGGCCGAGTGCACCAATATTCTTATTGTTTTGCAAAGTTTGCAGCATTCTTGTCAATCTTGTGTGCCTATATTCTTTCCTCACTTTTGCTATCACCAATTTCAACATATAGGGTTAGAAAAACGTGTTATAAATTGAGCTAATTTGCTTGTTAGAAAGTAAATGCTAAAGAGTATGAAGAGAGAAGAATAGATATGGGGGAAGAGAGGTGTGTCTTCTCATTCTCGTTAGTTCCCTTTAAATAGGGATAGAGTTACTTGATGATCACACTAAACTTGGTGATCACTCATGGAACCTTGGTAGTCACTCAAAGATAACTTGGTGATCGCTCTTAAGTTGCTTAGTGATCAATCACAAGTTACTTGGTGATCAAACTCATGGTTTTACAATTTACATGATGAACTCTAGCTAGTGAGTAATACATGTTAACCCCAAAATAATGATATAGACAGCCACAAGATTTGTTACATTTATAACAGATCAGGCAAAAAGATCTGAAAATGTAATGACAGTTTTGTTACATATCCTTCATGTGGATGAGTGGATCAGACCTTTACCAGCCTCCTCTCTTGCTTTTATCTCCACCACATTTCTTAGATGTCAACTCCAAAATTGAAAACTTGATATGCAAATGCATCAGAGCTCCAAAGACTGAAGTAGACATGAATAGATCTTCCAAAATATAATTTCTAAAAACACAATAACAACACTTATTGCAATTATTATGGGGTTTATATATAATATAGTAGTAGTACAAGGAAACAGGCAAAAAAACACAGCAGTTGTTCACATCAAAAACGAAAAATGCCGCCAATAGCATTAACTACATCAACAGCAGCGCCACCAACGGCATTACCAACATCAACAGCAGCGCCACCGACGGCATTACCTACATCAGCAGCAGCGCCACCAACAGCATTAGTTGCGTCAACAGCAACGCCGCCAACAGCATTACCTACATCAACAGCAACACCGCCGACGGCATTACCTACATCGACAGCAGCGCCACCAACGGCATTAGTTGCATCAACAGCAGCACCGCCAACTGCATTAGCTGCATGAACAACAGCTCCACCGACTGCATTGCCCGCATCCACAATTATTTCTCCAACAAAATCTAATGGCCCCCTCGCCTGAAAATACAAAGCAAACATGCAGCATATATTTCACATCAACCGTAGCGGATTAGGATGAGTTGTTTATGTGACTAGGGAAAAGAAAAACACTTAAAACTTGGACAAAATTTTGCTGATCGAGTCAATATATGTTGGAATTTATTTAGTTTAGAGCATTATATATGTATACAACAGGACGTCAGGAACTAAATACGTATATGCATTCTGCATTCAGCTCCATCTTTGAGCAATATGAGAGTATAAGTATATTGAACAAGTTAACAAGTAGAACTATCCACGACTTTTTAATATATGAGATTAATTACCAGCTGTTTGTCAAGTCTCTTCTTATTATCTTCATACTGTTTCATGATCTCTTCCATCTTCTTCTTAGCCTCCTTCTGAACATACAAATCGAAAAGATTGATATATAAACTTGGAAATTAGTATCAATTCGCTGCCAATGTTTGTCTTTGTAGGAACAGGAAATGCATCTGTTGAGCTTGAAAATGAGTTAGGAGCTTAAAAAACCATTTAGAGAAAGGAAATTAAACAAACTGTCATCAAAAAAATTATTGAAATATTTACTTGATATAAAAATACAACTAACACAACTTGCTCAACGTAATATGTGAGTTAAGAATTACCTCATTTTGGAGATTTACTCTTTTTAGTTTTTCGGCAGTGGTTTCATAATGTGCATGTGCCTGTATATCGGACAGAAGTTTATTCCGAGTGATTGCAACATCCCAATCAACAGCTTGTTTTATGGCAGCATCTAAAAGGAGAACATATATCAATGAAAAAAAAGAACTGAGTACTTGTGTGATAAAATATAAGTTATTTTAACATGAAGAACTGTTCATAGAGATAACACAATCATAAACATAACCAAATTTCGGAAATTAATAATTACCTGCACATCCTTGGTTGAACTCAGTAATGGAAGATTGAGTAAGAGTACAAACAGATGCATCTATGTCTTCGACATTGTTGTCTAGTGCCCGTTTCAGTTTCACTTTGAACTCTTCCAATGCTGTAGTGCGTATGTTTTTGATCAGGGTGGTGTACGCTGGGTGCACATACTGAAGTTGATCAAGAGATCAGAGAGATTTAATCAAACAACGATAAGCTGTTAATTGCAGGGACATTTGCTGGGTATAAACAGTTGAACCCTACTTGAATGTCCTCTTTAACACGTACTTCATTGCGGGAAATTATGGGTTGTATAATATTCATTGGAATTGACTATAGATCAGAGAAGCAGAGAAAGTAACCAACCTCAAACGCACTTTTCTCTAGTACGTCGTGTCGCTTTGTGTTCTTTACAGTTTGGTCAAAGAACTTGGCCTCCATCTCATATCTGTGACCAGCAATTCAGCATTATCCCTCACATACATGATATTTTTTTGTTTTGGAAATGAGTCTGATTAGTTAGATATGTTTTATGATCATGGAAAGTTAAGCTCAGATGCATACTTCGCTTCAATTTCATTTTTGAGTATATATACAACTACAAAAATGAACTTATCCTCCTTTCCCCTTAATTAATTTCAGCCGTAACTAGATCGAGTAGTAAAACTTACTGATCAAAACAGGACTCTAGAATTGAGCTGACCGTTTTACCAAAACCTTTTACAGTACCAGTGCTGACAGCTTTTTCCAGTTCCAACCAATCCTAAATTGTGTTCATATATACATTCAGCATCATATATACAAGTTCTTAACATGTCAATATATCATTATATCCAACGCATACATGCAGAGATCATTAAACTGATCGATATGTACCTGATTTGTTGTTAACTGATTGAGAATCTCTTTCGCTATCTCATCACACCGAACGTTGGCAACCATAACCTAATTAACCATAATTTCAATGTATCAAATCATTTATCTGAGCTAAAATTTCTTTTATGATGTTATAATTAATAATAAGAGTATAGAGGAGGAGTATATTCAAATATGGGAAAAGAGGACCAACATTGAGAGAAGGAAGATCCAGGTCTTTATTCTCTTTGATTTGTTTCCAAATATGCTGCGCACTAACAGAAAATCCTGAGGCAGGGACAACGACATCTCTGTCACCACCAGCAAGTCCTCCAGGAGAAATAGAATTGAAAAATCTCTGCCTCAGTTCAGCAACCTCCTCCTCAAACTCCTTCCTTTGGAAGACATAATGGGACAAAGCAACTACTTCCACCTGATTGATCACATCAGAGACTGTTATAGACACAGGCAGTAAGCTTTGAAGAATCAGTTATATATACGCAATAAACGTACACAGGTGTGAGTGTGTGACAACTAAAGAATTAATTATAGACGACTGAGCCTGTTGCAAAGATTTAACCCGATTATGCTTGGAGAAAATCAGACTAAAAAATTACCATGCATAAAAGATTGGTTTTGGGTTCCAAACCCCTTTCAAAAAAAAAAAGGTTTTGTTATGTAAATTAAGCTCCTCAACCAAGCAAGCTACTCAACGCACTCTTGTAAAGATCTTGGTTTTACATATCATGCATGTGTTAATTTGGTTGATATATGCATATGCATGATACATGCTTTACTAATTAACTGGAGGCCTCGCATATGTCTAACCTGGAAACACTGACTGAGATGTGTGCTTTCATGTTCTTGGGGTTTCGGGACTTCGTCCCATATCTGCAGAGCATAGGGTATAAGTATTTACATTTAACTAAGGAAAAAAGAAATTACGCATGCTAGCAACTGCTGTTGAAGATATAGTCAATACCTTATGAATATCTTCCAATAAAGTAGCCTTCAACTTTTCCAACGGGGTCTAAACGAGCAACCAGAGACATCATTCAATTACGTACACATTGATCATAACAAAATTCATAACCCATGAAGATGTACAAATTAATTTAACCTACTTCTGGAATTTTATCACGTATAACAAAAAGTAACGTCTTCTTTCGGCCGGGACCAAATAAGCTCATCATAACCTGTAAAATTATGTGCATATTCAGAAGAAAAGTTCAAAAAATTGCTTCATTACTTAACCGATACTGATCGAGGATCATATAGTACTGTTCAATTAGAAATTAAAGATGAGTGACTGAGTTTTATTGCAACTGATCATATGATTATATTAATACCTGAAAAACTGTTCGTAGTAAAGGTTTGTTTGCAGCTTGCTCCCGTCCAACTTCTGTGCACCACCTGTGTTTAACATCAAATTAAGCTTATAAATCTTTAATCTTATAATCACCAGGCCATCGGAATTGGCTTCTCTACTTGAATTTTTTGTGCTTGGATTTGCTTGGATTCCTTACATCCATTGGATTGAGTAAAGATGATGCAACCAACTTATCACCTATGTCATCCTTACTCAATCTAATGGTTGTATGCATCCAAGCAAATCCAAGCACAAAAAATCCAAGCAGAGAAGCTGGATCCCATATATACATCCACGTTTTAAGGGAAGGCCAGGACACCATTGTACGTGTCGGCTTGTAAGTTATAAAGCTAATGATCAGATCATCAGAACTACTCATCTTTTAGTTAATGCACTTTTAAGGATCATTTATTCTAACAAAACAATAATTAAATTAGAGATCGTTAGTCATTTAATTAATATATGATCATCGATTTTAATTTTGATCTAATAGATGATGTTTCTGTATAAGCTTGATCTAGAAATTAATCTCTTGTTATATTCATATATATATATAGGAACAAAGCAATAAAATCTAGGGAACTCACATATTTATCAACAAAATGTCCGAAATTGCCAGCGCAAATAGAGCGGTTTGTTTCTCGAATGCAGTATCATGCTGAAATTTTCTCGAATTAGATCAATATATTTGCTTCAGCGATTACTTAGAAGTTTAAGTAACATGCATCTCAGAAACATTAATTAGTCGAATACATACGTACCGAGCCTCTCTCTCTGCCGTCACTACCCTCCAAATCGACGGCGATAGTGAAAGGCTCAATGCCAACGCACTTGGCTATCCAAATGCCCAATGTTGTTTGGCTCCTGAAATGGATACAAACGTATATAACTAGTTAGAATGATTATATTTATACAGTAATGAGTAATCAATTAGTATAGTTGGTGTGCATTGAGAGACTAATTAACCTTCCGTCTTTGCCATTCATCTCCTTAAAATTGGTGTGGAAAAGATGGTTCATCAAAGTGCTCTTCCCTGTCAAAGACCTTATAATTATGTCATTCAAATGGAAGGGTCGGACGACTCGAAGGATCATCAAATTGAAAATACTTATAATACTGCATGCAGCACGTAAAAGGCAAGTTACCACTGCTCTGAGGACCCATAACGGCAACAATGGCATAGGAGTCTCCACACGCAGCAAAGTTGGCATCCTTTGTGTAGATGTCGATCCCAGAAACATTGAATTTACCATCGCCGTCAATGAGTTGAGTGACACAGTAATCTTTCTCCATTTTTACTTGAGGGCAAAACTTCTTTAGTGAAGAGCAAAACTTTAATTCGATCAAACCTGTCTGTGTTTATTATTTCACAAGTTAGAATGAATGAGAAACTCGATGGACGATGGATCCAACTGGGTGTAAATGAAATACGCAGATACTTATATACCAGTTGGCGATCACTCGAGCTAGGTTTGACCTTGGAGGTTTGGACCATTTCTTATGAGCTTCCTTCACCGGCCTCATGACGTCAATTGACTCGATTTCATTGCATCACTAGCTCCTGCGTCATAGCTTCAGAGACAAATCATAAAATTAATTTATCGAAAGCTCCCGGCCAGTTCCTAAATCGTGCGAAGAGCTGCCACCGGAAATTAAAATAAAATAGATTAATGAGGAAACGAGTTGTCAGTTACAGAGTTGACATTTGATTCTTCCCAACACGGTATCTCACAGAGTTGAACAAAACTCTATCTAGCTCTCTGCCCCAACCATCCAATGTGTGGATGATGTGAACATGGCATGTAAATTCATGACTACACAAGCTCAAAAATATTTCATGACACTATTCGACCAAAATACAGAGCTTATTTCTGAGTAATAACACATACGCTTACCGGAGATAAGGATTTTCGCACTCAAAAAATCGGAGAAACTCTTCTCTAGCTAGACTAACGTACAGTACGTACGTAGAAATGTAGAAGACAAATACAATCACAAACCTAAGCCTGCTAGAATGTCAGGCTCGATCATGGCAAGTATGTATAAAGTGCCTGTGATAGTGAAATGGTTTTTTCTTGTTTGAGTGACTGGCGGTTCAATTTTAGTTCGAATGCTTCAGAAGTAAGTTAGATTGAGTAATCCAAAGTCCTAACTAAACTTGCAATGAATGAATGAAAGTTAGGGTTTAAGTTGTCCACCACCATTAACCCTCCCTTTTCATGCTTCAGAGTTCAAAGCTATGGATGATGCTACTTTCATTAATTAAGCACGAAGATCTTTCACCAAGAATCCCAGCACCGATAATGCTTCATCTCGAGAGTTCACATTCGGTCACCAACTCCTGACAATCTGATTCGATAGAAACACGGAAGGAGTCGTGCATATCATGTTGACGTGCAATGAATTACTCCTTTAATTTAAACACACACACACACACATATATGAGAAACTGCCAAGTTTTAATTTGTTCTGTCTTTTGTTTGCTCTATGATCTTTTTTCTATATGAAATTAATTTATAAATTCGGGTGCTCATTATTGACTATGGATTTTATTTGATTTAAAATTTTAAATATATTATAGGTTTAATTTATCAGATAAATTATTAAGAACATTTTGTAAATAAGAATGAAAGTACCAACCCAACCACCTAAATTTGACCATGGGTTTCTCTACAGGTTTTTTTTTTTAAAAATTTTTTTTTTAATGTTTTTGGCTAGGTTGTGACCCTAAATTCTCGAAGTGAAATATGTACATGGATTTGACAAGTCTCCGGAGGATTTGGTTTTTCCAAGTGATTTTACTTCTTTTTCTTTGGTGATGTCGTGCCTGAAAGGTTTAATTTTGTCCCATCATCATATGAATGAGCCACTATCACAGCGCAGAAAGGATTTTAGTTTCAATTCCTTAGTTAAAAAAAAATAATAATAAAAAATATATATATCTTGTAGCTGTTCGTTAATATAGGGTGAGAGAAAAGATATATATTCGATCGTTATATCTCTGCATGGATCTAGAGACGAAACCCCAAAACTATATATATGCTAAATGCTAAATTGCTAAATGTAATATGATCACACTAGCTATAGTGACGCTAAATGTTTCTAACAGCAACTTGATGAACAATTGGTTAAGTTTCCATTTTCTGGTTTCAGAGGAAAGTTCCAGTCTAGCTAGCTAGATCGGTCAAGAAAAAATAATTCTTGGTACAACGATACATTCAAGAAACACTATGATAGAGCTCATGACGGGAATCTTACATGCATATATTAATTATCTATTCATCACCTAAAAACTCAAAGGAAGTTTACAAGTAGACAGCTCTCGGCAGGCTTGTAGCATTTTAATTTTGTTTATTTTGGGTCAAGTTCTTCGCACAATTTAGATATGAACTGATGGCAAGAGCATTCAAATTCAAATTAATTAATCATTGCATTTTCCCTGAATCTGCCAATCACGTAGTAGATGGTGATGTAAAAAATTGACGTCATGATTGATAAGCGTTAGACGAGGTCCAAGGACAATCCCAGATATCTGGTATAAATATGTGTTGGTGCCTATAGTCATCTGCCCCCAGATCCATCCACTGATCGTCATTCTCACTTAAGAGTTACGGCACAAACACTGAAAGGTTTAATTTGAGGTCTTGCTTTTTCACTGAGATCTTAAAGAAAATGGAGAAAGATTACTGTGTTACGCAACTCATCAATGGCGATGGTGAATTTAATACTTCTGGGATCGAAAACTTCACAAGGGATGTCAAGTTTGCTGCGTCTGGAACTTCATATGCCATCGTTGCCGTTATGGGTCCTCAGAGCAGTGGTAATTAGCCTTAGGATTTACGTACTCAGTACTCCATTATATATTTACGGTCTTTAATTTGTTGATAATTTTCCTATCAATTGTGACAGGGAAGAGCACTTTGATGAACCATCTTTTCCACACCGATTTCAAGGAGATGAATGGCAAAGCCGGAAGGCAAGTTTGTTCTAGATCCCTTAATTAAGTTTCACAATTAATTATAGATACATATTGAAGTAGTTAATTTAGTACATATTAATTTTCAACGTATATATGCATGTATTTCTGGTATGTAATATATCTGTTCATTTCGATCAGGAACCAAACAACATTGGGTATTTGGATAGCCAGGTGCGTCGGAATTACGCCTTACACGATCGCCATGGATTTGGAAGGCAGTGACGGCAGGGAGAGAGGCTCGGTACGTAACTAACCATCTAAGAATTCAGTTCTGTCATCACAGTTAAGCTTATTACTGATTAAATTTTAACATTACAGCATGATACTGCATTCGAGAAACAAAGTGCTCTATTTGCACTTGCAATTTCAGACATTGTCCTGATAAATATGTGAGTTCCCCAGTAATTATTTGTGGCTTTATTAAGACCTAGCTTAAGAATGTTAATATATTGGGAATGGTACCGGTCCTTAATTAGCTGATGTGACATTCTATGTCAAACACGTAGGTGGTGCACTGAAATTGGTCGAGAGCAAGCTGCAAACAAACCTCTACTAAGAACAGTGTTCCAGGTTCTTGCTCGTTCTCTATTAGATACGGCCATGCCAATTGAAATGACGTTAAATTATTGTTTTCGGGTTATTATAGTAAATAATGTCCATTTTTGCAGGTTATGATGAGCTTATTTGGCCCCGGCCGTAAGAAGACATTACTTTTTGTTATACGTGATAAAATCCCAGAAGTAAGTCTCATATCATCGCATCGTTGTTGAATGATATGTATCTTGTATTAGTTTCGTTAATCTGTTAATTCTCTTATAATTTGTCCAGACCCCGTTAGACAAGCTAAAGGCAACTTTATTGGTAGATATTCATAAGGTAAATATTTTGTCTTCAATGACAGAAGTGATCGACATATATTTTACGTGTAAATGTTGTATTATTTTGTTTGT
Source organism: Potentilla sterilis (assembly GCA_963682095.1). NCBI lineage: Eukaryota > Viridiplantae > Streptophyta > Magnoliopsida > Rosales > Rosaceae > Potentilla > Potentilla sterilis. The sequence continues at coordinate 12,759,466 of OY821754.1, forward strand.
TTCTACTCATTTCATACCACTTGATCTGCAGATCTGGGATGAAGTTCCAAAGCCCCTTGAACATGAAAGTACCCATCTCAGTGAATGTTTCCGGGTTAGATATATACCTCTCCTTCCTTCTGTGTCTTTGTTTCTCTTACCATTGAAAAAGAAAAAGAAAAACGTTACAAGCAAAAGGGTTGATAGCGAGAGATGCTTTTATTTCGATGATAAACAATGGTCAATTTTCCAAATCTCAAAGCTTATTAATGTCTCTAAGTATAACAATTTCTGACATATATATATGATCGATCAATCTATCAGGTGGAAGTAGTAGCTTTGTCCCATTATGTCTACGAGAGGAAGAAGTTTGAGGAGGAGGTAATCACGTACTTCTCTCTAATATCCTTTTCTTATAATTCTAAGTGTTCTGTCATATATGACAGTACTTATCCCTGACAATATGTTCATGTTGAGTTCCCTTTACCCTGCGATTAACAAAGAAAACAAAACAGTGAATTCCACTCACTAATATACTGTACCTCTTAGTTAATTAATTGATTTATTGATTAAGGGTTGTGGCCTCTACGTACTAAGCAGGTTGCTGAACTGAGGCAGCGTTTTTCCAACTCTATTTCTCGGGGAGGGCTTGCTGGTGGTGATAGACGAGGTGTTGTCCCTGCCTCAGGATTTTCTCTCAGCGCGCAGCAAATTTGGAAACAAATCAAAGAGAATAAGGACCTGGATCTTCCTTCTCTCAATGTTAGTCCCCGCTAATCAGTCCCTTTTTTTTTTCTTTTTTCTTTTTTCCTCCATACATCATTTAGAAAATAAACTAGCTACTCTACACGTCCTAAAAGCCAATTTACAAATACTTATGTTCTTTTATTATGTTTTCTTGATTGAAAGAAAATCTTATATATATAAACTATATATATGCTTACTGATAAATTTTAGGGTGTGTCGACAATTGTGTTCTCATGAATATTCAGTAACAACAAACTTAATGATTTATTAGGTTATGGTTTCAAACTTTCGGTGTGATGATATTGCGAAACAGAAATTCGATGAGTTGACCAAAAATCAGGTATATATCTGTTTATCTTCAGTAATATATTTTAGACGCTTCTATATATATATGTACTTCACGTATTATTGTATGCATCATCATGTGAAATATGAACCTTGTCCAGGACTGGTTGAAATTGGAAGAAGCTGTCAAAAGTGGTCCTGTGAAAGGTTTCGGTACAACGCTCAGCTCAATTCTGGATGCATGTTTTAACGAGTACGTAATTTCTGCATGCATTTTCCTTCGAGCTAGTTATTTCATTTTTGAGGAAGAGATTAATAATTAATTGATTAATTATTAAATCATGAAAAGTATCATATGTTCAAATGAAATGGATGAAACGGGGTGATTAATTTGACGAGAAGTAATCACACTAATCAATTAAGCACACTTCGATCAGAGGCATTGCATAAATACTGTGTAGTTTATTATGTCAGTGAAAGAACAAGTTAATAACAGTACATACATATATAGTTTTGACTTATGTTCATAAATCATGGCCTGATCGGTTAAATAGCTTAATTGATAATATTGAAATTATGAGTTTAAACTTGACTGATAGGAGGAGGTGTGTGAGTTATTTAATTTATTTTTTAAAGAAAAAACTATAAATTTTGAATTTTTTCGTATCCATGCATGTTTCATCATAGATATGAAAAAGAGGCCAAATTGTTCGAAGAGGGTGTAAAGAACACGAAACGACGTGACGTATTGGAGAAAAGAGCATACGAGGTTGGCTACTTGCTCTCTCTCTCTCTCTCTCTCTCTCTCTCTACGTGCCTCTTTAATCTCAGCTTAATTAGTTATAATTAACTAAACACATACGAATAATTTGTATTAACTTTCAGTTTGTGCAACCTGCCTACACTACCATGCTCGAACACATACGTTCTAACGCATACAAAGAGTTTGAAGCGAAATTGACTGAGGCATTAGCCAAAGGAGAAGCATTTGTTTCAGCTGTTGAGACCCTTACTCGGGCTTCTATTACTGAGTTTGACAAAGGACGTGCAGGTGCGTAATCGATCTTCATCTTTTGAATTCTGAACAGTACGTAGTTAATTGTTCTGTTGATGTAAATGCATCGATCTGTCCTTGTTACCGATTCCAATATATACCCCCTGCATTTTGGTAGATGCTGCTGTAAAACAAGATGTTAAGTGGGATTCTCCACGCATTCGGGATGGACTTCGATCTGATATAGAAGCACATGTGCATCAAGTTTATAATGAGAACATCATTGCAGACTTGAAAAGAATGAATCTGGAAAATAAGGTAATTTTCTACTAATTGTACGTTATATGTAGAAAATATATCATGTTTTAATCATATATGTGGTTGAATATGCATACTTAATAGGAATTTTCTTCAATACCCTCGTGTATATGATACTCTCATTTATAAATTTGACAATAAATTTTGTTGTCGTTATGGTAAGTACGTGATTGTTTAGATAATGGTAGTTCTATTAGTTGTAATTACTTTGATATATTTACAAGTTTATGAATAAATGGTTAATTATTAATGTGGTAAATTAGTTTAATTATATATAAATATATAAAACAAATGTTGTAAGTTTGTTGTCAATGTTGTAAATTTAGTATAGAAAAATGGTAAATTTTGTTCAATTAGTTGTAAATTAAAGATATAGTATACATCAAAATACAATATATAATTAACCCATTCTTAATTAATATGCTGAAATAAAAATATATGGCTGTTTGGTATCATTAATCATACGTCTGATTTCCTTGTGTATCTTCAGGAGGAGGCTCAGAAGCAAATAAACAAATTGATGGAAGATAATGCCAAAATAAAGGTAATTAATCCGATCCCATGTGTTAATGAAGTTCAGATTAATGCCTATATGCATGAGGTCATGAGGTTTTTATATAATGCATCCATGGCCGAAAATTTTCAGGATCAATTGCAGGAAGCAAACAGTAAGGGGTTACTTTATTTTATTCGTCAGTTGTTCGACGACCCGAACGTAAAAATTCTTGCCACCTTAGTGAATCCTGGAGCGGGTGCAGCAGTGGAGATTGTCAGTAAAGTTCTTAAAGTGACTGATGAGATCAAGCTATAGAAGAGCCCATGACGGCCGTCGAGTCTACCTTTCCTGTTTTGGTAGAAAGTTTGATAAGAGATGTTTGTTTTCGTTATTGTTCATCAATCTGCTAGTTCCCCAGGATTCACTGCTACGTACTATGTAAAACCTGGCCATAATAATTGCAGAAGTGTTATACTTTTGTTTCAATTCTCTATTAATAAAGTCGTGAGAGTTCTCTTTCTATTTTTACAATCAGGACTGGCGTCAATGGAAATCGCCCGCCTCTATCTCAGACCCTTGTTCTCTTTCATTAACGTCATAGGATATCAAACTTGATTAAGGACTGGCATTAGAGAGAAAATGGCCGACTCCAGCAACGGCAAGCATTAAAAAGGAACTAAAAACAAGTTGTAAGCTGAAAACAGTGTAATCAACTAAAAACAATCCTAAGCTGAAAAAGGAAAAAGTATGCTACAGATAGCATTTTTTTAAGCTCAAGACATCTCCAAACATATCAGAGCATATTCATCAGATTCTCTTTTATAACTTTTTAGCTATTTTAAAGAGCATATTTAGTTTTTTTGCGAAAAAATAGCAGCTATACCAGACTCTCAATTATAAGTCTATGTTAACTTTTAGCTATCTCACTAGCCAAATTTGGAGAGCGTGAGGACATCCTCAGCAATGCTAGCTAGGCCTCATCAACGGGCCGGGCCTTGGAGATTCTTTAAAAATTCTAGGATCCAAGTCCAACCATATAAGGGGGGGCTTGACGGGCTTTGGAGGGCCGGGCTTTAATTAAAATAAATAAATATTAGAGATTATTTTTTTAAAAAGGGGTTTGGAAACTCTAAACGCCAAACTCCAAACTCTAAACTCTAACTCTAAACCCTAAACTCTAAATTCAAATTGATTTTCAATTATAAATATACTCTATAAATATGTGGCTTATGGAATTTTTCATTTTATAAATTTAGTCATTATAATGACAATATGCATACTAATGTGGTATAACTTGATTAGAAGATTATAATCAAGTGTACAACTTTTCGAAACAACTATATAAAAGAAGTCAAATTTTGAAAAATGCTATGAAATAGAATTTGATCGTTATGATGAAATACGGTGATGGTAAAAAAATCACTTAAATCCGACAAAATTAGAACCCCGATCGGTGCGGTCAACCTTATTTAAATTTATCTCTCTCTATGGGGTGCCATAGTATCGGGAGGTAAACGTTCCCAAATTTTTACATGGCTGATTACGTCTCATTTATTTGAGAGTTTAATGTTTGGAAGAGTCGACGAAACAAGATCATCTAAAGGTACCTAATAGCGTTTTCGTGTGATAAGTTTTATGAAAATATGGTTGACCGTTTCGATCGAGCATCGAACGTTCACGAAACGAGTTGATTTTTCTCCTCTACCCATATTTAACTATAACGATCACATCAGACGGTAACAATTTTCATTTTGTGAATTTAGCCATTATAATGACAACATGCTTACTAATGCGGTATAACTTGATTAGTAGATTATACTCAAGCGTACAACTTTTCGAAACAACTATATAAAAGAAGTCAAATTTTGAAAAATGCTATGAAATATAATTTGATCGTTATGATGAAATACGGTGATGGTATAAAAATCACTTAAATCCGACAAAGTTAGAACCCCGATCGGTGCGGTCAACCTTATTTAAACTTATATCTCTCTATGGGGAGCCATAGTATCGGGAGGTAAACGTTCCCAAATTTTTACATTGCTGATTACGTCTCATTTATTTGAGAGTTTAATGTTTGGAAGAGTCGACGAAACAAGATCATCTAAAGGTACCTAATAGCGTTTTCGTGTGATAAGTTTTATGAAAATATGGTTGACCGTTTCGATCGAGCATCGAACGTTCACGAAACGAGTTGATTTTTCTTCTCTACCCATATTTAACTATAACGATCACATCAGACGGTAATAATTTTCATTTTGTGAATTTAGCCATTATAATGACAACATGCTTACTAATGCGGTATAACTTGATTAATAGGTTATACTTAAGTGTACAACTTTTCGAAACAAATATATAGAAGAAGTCAAGTTTTGAAAAATACTATGAGATATCATTTGATCGTTATGATGAAATACAGTGATGGTAAAAAAATCACTTAAATCCGACAAAATTAAAGCCTCGATCGATGATATGTTTACTTCGTGATTTTTAGACTATAATTTAAAATTCTTAAAGATATTAATATAATAATTATTTTTAACGAACATAAATGATAAAATAGATGAGTTTAAGAGAAAAGAGAATCCATATTGTGCTAGTGAAGTGTGAATATCCATTAAAGTGTGTGAAAATGAAGATCTAATTAATACATGAATGTGTCAAAAATATAAAATAACTCTATACGGGGGTAACTTATTCTTTAATTATTGAGGTATGGATTTTAACGGGCTTTACGGGCCGGGCTTTTACGGGCTTTGATGGAGCGGGCTTGACGGGCTCTTAACGGGCCGGGCCTATGGGTCGGGCCGAGTTTCTAACCCCTAAACTAAGCCCGGCCCTCTACCCACCGGGCCCGGGCTTAAGCGGGCTTTTAGACGGGCCGAGCCGGGCTTGAAGTCCATCGGGCTTGCGGACCTCCATCGGCCCACTTGATCCGCGGGCTTAATGATGAGGCCTAATGCTAGCCATATTTTAGTTAAATTTTAGCTAAAAATAGCTAAAAAGGCATTTTAGCTAGCCACTTTAGAAATACGTCTGTATCAGCTCTGTTTAATTTATCTTGATTTGAATTTAAAATACTTATTAAATGAATAAAAAGTTATTTAAATGTATATATAAATTACATATGAGGAATGTATTAAATTTAAATGTTTTAACTTTTATCTATCACGTTCTCTAAATTTGGCTAGCGAAATAGCTAAAAGTTAACATAGAGTTATAATAGAGAGTCTGATATAGCTGCTATTTTTCACAAAAAAACTAAGTAGGCTCTACAAAGGTATGGTATTCTAATTTGAATCGGAAGACATAAATCATGGACTTCTCATTCAAGTGTAAAACTTGGAAAGAAAGGAAACTAAAATGATTCAAGTTTTCCACCTCAGTCAGAAATGGTATTGACGGGAGAAGAGTCTCATGTGTTCTGTGAAGATTATATAAAATAAATTGCAGATATCAATCATCAAATCCGTTGTAGTCTAGTTGGTTAGGATATTCGGCTCTCACCCGAAAGACCCGGGTTCAAGTCCCGGCAACGGAATATTTCCTTTTTTTGCACCAATGAATTTCAAACATTTTGATGATAGTGGACTTTGGGAACAACTAGGAGGGGTGGTCTCTTTGCTTTTCACATAAAGGGAAAGGCTACCTGTGACTCTGTGGTACACAAATGCAATTCCTCACCTTTTTGGTTAATGCAAGCCTGCAAGGCATCAACTCCATGATTTCAACACTCCTCCTCCTTTGTTTTTCTCACTGTTTCTCATTGGAATCCAACTTTCCCACAGAGTTACTACTTACTAATTACTAGTACAAATGTACAATCACATCCACTTATAGTAGACCACTTGACCAAACGACCCCTCTATTATTTCATCCTCACCCTTTGACTGAAGTAAACTCTTTGCTTATAACAACCTTCACTATCTATAAGCCCGAGCATGAAAACCTCTACCCTTGTGAATAATGTGTACAACCTAGTGACGTACAGCACAGCAAGTTCACATTTAGCTTGCCATCTCCTTAATCATTACGATAGTTACTATTTCAAATTTTCGACTCTTTTATCAATCAGTCTAGATATGATAATTTTTGTAAAATTTCATTGTTAATTCAACTCTAAACATATCATCTGTCACAATTTCATGTCCGGACCAATGTGAAAAACACAATTTTTACAAGTTAATTTCACACTCAAATGTATGATCGAACAACCGACTTTCATCCGTCTGTTAATCGTCAAATATTAATTGTCAATTATTTCAAAGAACCAATAAAGATAAACAAATTTCTGGTAGAAGATGATGGAAGAATTAAAGGAGGACAGTTAAGTCATTTAACCAATTGGAAGGACAAATCAAACCCACTTTTGCGCGGCTTTTTTAATTTTAGGGGGGTACTGAGTATGACAATATTCTCTGTACGAGGACTGACAAGAGTGTCTTCAATGCCACCACTGTTCTGTGTTTCTCTAGAGTTTCGTGCTTCTTCCCACTTCCGAGAAAACTCCAACACCCAGCACATCTCTCTCTCTCTCTCATTTTTCTATTATTCAAATCTCTGGTTTCATTACATTTAATTAACCCAACCACAATCTGGTTTTATTGCTAAGACGGTGATCACAATATTTATTGCTCACCCAGATGTAAACCATTTACATTTTTACTTTGTTCCCCAAAAACAGTTCCCGTCTCTCTCTCTCTCGGCCTATTTAGTTGTAGGGTTTTTGATTGCAACCCAAAATTTCTCTACTTGGTGATTTGAGATTTTGGGGGTTTCAGGTTGCTCATTTAGATAATCTGGGTCTTAAAAGTTTCACATTTTCCAGTGTTGGGTTTCTTCTAGGACTTGTGGGGCTTCTGTTTACAGTGAGGTGGGTCTGAAGTGTGGAATAGAGAAGAAACTTATTGTGAAGCTGTTTTGGGGTTTTGATCAGTGTGATGTGCTGCCTTGGAGCTCTCAGGAGGTTCTGGGTTTTCAAAGATTTGGTGGGTTTTTGGTAGCTTCTAGTTTAATGCACTGAAATGCTGGAGGAATTTGCTGAACTTTGAGAGTTTTGTGAGTTCTGATCTCTCTGGAAGTTTTACGAAAGGTGATTTCTTGATCTGCTTTGTGTTCTTTAAAAATCTTAGCTTCAGTACCTTGAGACCATTTTACTTTCATTATCAGCTATAGTGCTCTTAGGTAAGGTTTTTGAGTAGCAAAGTTTCTATCTTTACTGTGTTGAGTTTCTGGGTTGTGTTCATTTCACTGTTTGTAAACTAGGTTCTTTGCTTAGATCTTGACTATGCTTACCTGATTGTAGGTCATAATGGATCTGAGAAACATGAAGGGGTAAATAATTTTCTGGTGTTATTGTTCACAAGTCAGTGCATATTAACTGATCGACTTACAGATCATTCATATTGACCTTTGATAAAAAAGGAGGTATTTCTGGGGTGAGTGTATGTTCTAGGTCGACCAAGTTACTAACTGTTCTGGTGTCAATTTGGGGTTTAAGGTGTTGATTACTTTAGAAGCGTGGGGGTATATAAGACCAGCCTAATTGTTAAGGAAGTAGTTGATTATGGATTTCTTCAAAGTTAGGAAGTTTAGAAAAGCTCACAAACCAGACCCAGAAAATGAGTTAGAGGACAATCCTGTGCCTCTGCCAGAGGAACCGAAGGAGAATGGTGGCGATGAGAAAGGAAAGGCAGTTAATGTCGATCCTATAGCTGAAGCTGACGATGACGACGATGACTTCATAACAGAGGAAGTCAAGAGGAGATTAAAAGAATTGCGAAGGAATAGCTTTATGGTATTGATTCCGGAAGAAGAGTCATGCGCTGAAGAGGAGGAAGAAGAAGAGCAGGGAGAGACGAGCTCCAATGAGTGGCGGGATGTAGAAGCAGAAGGTCGGCAATGGTGGTGTGGGTTTGGTGCTGTATACGACAAGTACTGTGAGAGGATGTTGTTCTTTGAACGGATGAGCACACAGCAGCTTAAGGAAACAGGTAAGTTCTATACCATTCAGCTTAAAGATAACTATAGGACTTTACTTATCTTTGACTGCATTTGTTTGGAAAAGCATATCTGTATACATACCTGTATCGGAATGAAGTACATTATGAAGTTCTTAAGTAATACAAAATAAAAGAAGAGGGTGTGTGTGTGCTCATTAAGCTATCTAGGGAGCTAGGAACAAGTAATGATAGAAGGATGTATAGACTCTCCCTGTCAGAGGTAAATTGATTTGAGCTTAGTTCTCTATTTTAAATGGTTGGCAGAAAAATGAACTATTCCTCCAAATGTAGATTTCTGAAAAATACTAGAAATTTGATTTAGTGAGCTTTTGTGTACATGAAATATGATCTAGATTATTGTGTTCTTTTAAATTAAGTTTCTTACCAACCCTAATAAATCAACTGTACAGTCTAATTGAAAAATTATTTGTCCGTATTTATAATTTTATTGATTCCTGACACCAAGTTAGGCAAGTAAGCTGTCATCATGGATACTGATACATACCAAAGATCACTAGATGGCATTTGGTTTAATGCTCCATACGTATCTGGTTAATTATTTTTCAATATTCTTGCAGTTTTTGTATATATTTGCATCCAGTGCGAAGTTCAAACTTGATTATCTTTATAAACTGTAAGGATCTAAGATCTATAAAGGGCGGTAATAAGAATTGGATATTTCAAATTTACTTTTATGATGAGGCCTGGAATAGCTGCAGCTCTTAGATACTTATAGCTAGTAAATATTATTGTTGCAGCAAGGTCTTTATTATGCTTTCCAATGTAGAAAGGCTTTCTGTGATTAGTCAGAACCAATTAGTTCAAATAATCATTTCAAAAATGGTATAGGATGACAGCTGAACATGTCATTTGCAGAGAAAGGTTCCTTTATTCTTAACTTTGTCCTCCTACCAATTGAACAAGTAGTTTGCTAAAAGTTCTAGATCCTTAAGTTTCTTTGATATCCATTACTTTGGGGTATAACCCCATATTACAGCTCGATGCAGCTCAAAGAAGTCACTGAACTCATATTTCTGAAGGTTTTTGTTTATGTGCTTAGTTACGGGTGGTTAATTTTAAACTGGTCTGCTAATAGATTATTCAAGTTGGAATGACAAATAAAGCTTGTCTGACAGGCGTCCAAACCCCTACAACTCCATCACCAAGATCTGCATCTAAGAAGCTTTCCTCCCCTTTTGGCTGTCTTTCTTTGAAAAAGATTGAAGAACCGAATGACGAGACTGAGCATCTTCAACAGCCAGAAATCGACCCTTATCATGATATTGAAACATCATATGTAGCTCAAGTTTGCTTGTCTTGGGAGGCATTGCACTGTCAATACACTCAACTGAATCAGCTAATCTCATGCCAACCTGAAAATCCCACCTCCTACAACTACAGTGCTCAAGAGTTTCAACAATTCCAAGTTTTATTACAAAGGTTTATTGAAAATGAACCTTTTGAAGAGGGTCTCAGGCCAGAAATTTATGCTCGCACGCAGAGAGTTCTGCCTAAACTACTCCGGGTCCCTAATATACAAGGTAAAATTCTTTTGACAAATCAATACTAGAAGAAAAAACGATTTTTAGGTTGATAAGAAACTTGTTTGGTTTTATTAGGATATTGAGGTAAATTAGAGTGCTAAAATTAGGTGTATTCCATGTGCTAGCAGTTACCAGATATATTATCTGTTCTGTTTGACTGTTCAGGTCCAATTCATAAAGGGAAAGAAGAAGAAGAGTCAGGTTCCATGATTCTTGCCCCTGATCTGATCAAGATAATTAAAACCTCAATTCTCACATTTCTACTTTTCTTGAAGATGGATAAGAAAAAATCAAGTGGTGGTCTTAGCTTATTTGGAAATCAAAACCATGCTACCCCACTTCAGCAGATTCAAACTTCACTGGATAAGGTGAGGTTCATGGATGTATCGTGTCTTTTATCTTTCTAGAAAAAAGTTGGACCAGGAAACTCCTAGCCTGCTCATCAGGGGAAATCAACTATTTGCGTTCATTTTCAAATTCATTTACTATTTTGTCGTTCTTCTCTCTCAAACCTCTAGTAGGTGTTCACACAACTATGAAATACCTTCTGCCTTTTTTTTATTTGGACAAAATCTGGCTTTTCGTTAAATCCAAATGATCTTTCTCTAATTTTGAAATTTGTCTCTCTGTGCTACAGAAATCGATGAAATTAAAGGAACTTCGTAAAAAGAGGAAAAGTTGGAAGAAGTCATGGCCGCAATCACAAGAAGATGTTCAGCTGTTGTTTAGCCTCACTGATGCAAAGATTTTGTCAAGGGTTCTCCGCATGGGAAGAATTAGTAAAGAGCAGCTGTTTTGGTGCGAGGAAAAGATGAAAAAGCTGGATTTGGTGGACGGCAAGTTGTGGAGAGACCCCTCTCCCACCCTTTTCCCTTGTTAATATCTGCTAGGAATGGGAATTCAGCAGCATTGATCTCTTTGAGGGTAAACTGCAGATTTTAGCTCTTTCTCATGTCTGTGTTTTCGTTTATGCGCTGCAAGGAATTTTATCCTCTGGTGTGACAAAATTTGCCGACTCTTTACTCATTGTGTATGAATACCAAGAGGAATTTGCCTTTTGCCTAGAAGAGTCCAGTTTCTCATCTCACAAATAGCTCTTTAAGTTCATTTTCTGCAATGTTGGCCTACAGAATGCTATTATTGTGTCACTACTTCAGTCACAGATAAATTTTCTAGACTTCCTCCGTTTACGTGAGTCACTGATACAAGCTTTATACGCACTTCCTCAGATTAAGCTGTTGTTCATGGAGCACTTACAATAGAGGATCAAATCTGATAGTAGTGATCAAACACGTTGAACTTCTCGAGCTTTCAAAATATGGTATTCCTGTAGCATGTTGCTGACTGGCGCATTTGGTATTCCCAGTTTCAATGGAAGGAAAGGAATAAACGCCAGATGTATACATTCCTCGACTCTAAAGTACTATCTAGTACTATCTAGTAAAGAAAACAAGAAGTCCAACACATTTTTTTTAGTGTTTGAATAAAACAAGAACTCCGACACATCTTATGCTTCTTAGAAATAATTAAATGAATAAAAGTAATGACTAAAATTACTTCTTCTACGTTTCCTAAAACAAATGACATGTATACCATGAAACAAATGATGTTGCTAGCAAGTGTTGGGTGTCAAATTGAACTTAGGTTACTACTCGACTAACTCGAGAGGTTATTTAAGATTCTTGTACGTTTTTAACTCATGGGGAATCGGCCACATGTCTTCCCCATAGTATTCAACTATTCATCTATAATTTTGGATTATATGCACACGAGTAAAGATGAACCTCCTAGCTAGGTTGGATTCCAAGCCATGCCTTTTTGTTAACAGAGATATCGAATTGGGATTGAATATAACTAGGTCTCACATCAAAATATATTTTGTGTCTCAAGTGTTTAGGGAAACTTGGGCTATCTCGTAATTATAATTATAAAACTATTACTAGTATTTGACACTAGTGCACCCAGATTTTATTAGGGTTTGTGAGAACTCTAAATCATGTCCCCCTGGAGGATTAGGAGGATGACAAACAATTTCTCTGGAGAAGTCCCGGATGATACTATGCTACTGATTCTACAACGACTCTACTTATCTGATTATTTTCGGTGTCGCGCAGTATGCCGATCTTGGTTAGCAACCATTGATAGGGCAATTGCCAGCAAGAGTTGTCTTCCTTCTCCTCAACTTCCATGCCTTATGTTTCGTTCTAGTGCCGGGGAAGAAGATCATTGTTTTCTAAGTCTAAGTGAGAACCAGAAAGTTTACAGATATCCGAATTCCACTTATGGTATGAAGAACCAGCTGGATTGTGTTGGATCAATCGAGGGGTGGTTGATCATGGTTGACCATGCTGGTAGTTCTGTTGAAAACTTTTTCTTGAATCCAATATCAGGTGCCAGAGTCATGCTTCCACCACAAACCACCACTCCATGCACTGGTAAGCACAACAAACAAGCTTCCTTCTTAAGAAGAGTAATAGCCTCTTCAGCTCCGACAAACCCTAACTCATGCCTTGTGGCTGCAATTTACTCACGAGGTTGTGGTTTGGCTTTCTGTAGACCCACAGACAAATCATGGACCCGCATTGAGACTGAAGAGAAGCATCGTTGCTTGTATTTTCAGGTTCATGATATTGAAATAATTGATGGGAATTTATATGCTATAACTACAAGTCGGCGAGTGCGTTTGTATGTGTTTAACATTCACTTAGATTACACCATTGATGAAGATCGCCCGTATCATACTTACGAAGCTGATGAAAGAAGAACCATGACCAATTTCCCAGCTTATAGATCTTGTATGCAAGGTATGGAGAAGGAAATAGATGGAGTCTTTGAGGTAACTAAAAGCGTCCTCAGGTATTACCTGTTCAAAGATTATGCATCAAAGGAGTTGTTTATGATTTTTGTTCATGTGAGTTATCATTCTGCATCAGATTGGTATGTGTCTTTTGATGTAGATGAAGCCAATTCCGTTATTCCACCTGAAGCAATATTTCAAGTGCACAAGCTGGAGTATAATAGCAGTGATAATCCTCGATGGGTAGAAGTTTTCGACATTGGTAATAGGTGAAGGTCCTAGAGGAGGGGGGGGGGGGGGGGGGGGGGGTGAATAGGACGTTTTGCAACCTTTTCGTTGATTGTTGTAACTCAAGGCTAGCAATGAATTGTGCTATCCCGATTCACAGTTTGTAACGATTATGCGAGTAATGAAAAAGATTGCTGAAAGTAAAACCAACGCAGAGATGTTTTTCTTTAACGCAGAAACCCTGAATTCAGGAAAGAAAACTGCGTGCCCTTATCCTAAGGACAAACTTTTCCACTATGTGATTCGTAGACTTATACAAGAATAGAGCCTGGGATACCAGACCTTGTTGTTATCCTGTTCTATGACTCTACCTAGTCTATCTAGAACGCTCTCTCATCTTGTCCCCTAAGTCCTCACACACGAAAGGGATACAAGAGCTTCACTCAGACCTTAACTACGCCTTAGCTAACTCTGCTTGTGAACTCTTGGGGTCGTTGCACCTCCAATCACAACCTCATGTATTGGAATGCAAATGCAATATGTTTTTTTTTTGAAAAGCGGTTTTGGTTTCTCAAGCTCTAAGATTTATAATCACTAGGAAGACTTAGAGCAGTAGAGAATGAGAAAACAAGCAAGCTGATTTCTCAACAACAAAACAAAGATAAACCAATGCTCTAAGATTTATAATCACTAGGAAGACTTAGAGCAAGAGGCCTTTATGAACTGAAAATCATGCTAAGAATATTTTCACAAATACAAAAACAAACACACACAACAACCACCAAACAAAGGGAACTTTGCTTGGTATTTATAGGCAAGTGTGAATTGCTAAGAGAGCAACACGCATGCCAAAGGATTCAAAAAGTTTGGACTGATGTGTTTGGCTTAGATGCTGTTGAAAACCTTTGAAGGACAAAGCCAAGCACTAATGGACAAAACCAACTTTCCGAAAATGGCTAACTTTTCATAAGAGGGAAAAAAGTTTTGTAAAAGCATTCAAAAGGAATGCCAACATGTATGAATAGGCAAAACAGCTTCCTCCTAGGATCAGACAACCTACTATCAACTGCATAGGTAAGTGTATCACAAACCAAGCAGAAACAAATGGACCTTGAAAACATCAAGGTCACGGGTTGAAAAATTCCTTCACCTTTTGATAGTTTGAGCGCCAAGAACATCACATGCTTAGCTAGCTGTTTGAATTTCGAAAAGCAAATCGACTGGAAAGATCTAGAAATGCATTGAGAAGATAAATCACAGCTTTCAAGACGATTTGAACATAGCCATATAAAATACCCAGAAAACTCGGAATACAAAGCAGTACTTCTATCCTTAGTAGAAGACATAGGATACAAAGTGGTGCTGCTATCCTCAGTAAAAACATGATATGAATATGCATGAGAATACCTTAGTTTTCTGAGGTTGTGTTGGGCCTTGAACTAGTTGGGCTTCAGTACTTCACTTGTATTTGTGCTGGGACTCATCATACTACATCTTGAGCTGTGTTTTGGTCCATAATGAGGATTGCCAACATCTTTATACTTACAATAGGAATTTATTTTTGAGCAAGACGACCATATTATTCATCCCGATTACTAATAATCCGGATGGTCTTCCCCACTACAAGGCCTTGGTTGGAGGAAACTGCACCTATTTTGCTTTCGGAAACTGGAAGAAGGATGATGTTGGAGTGTTTTCTTTGACAGACAACAGCATCAAGAACTACACGATTTCAGGGGATCGTTCTTCCAGCCGACGCACTCCTCCGGCTTGGTTCACTCCAAATATTTGATTCAAGCTTACCGAGATTAATCTGTTTTTCCAGTGGACTTATATTTTCGATCACATATCTTGGTTCCTACTCTGGTTAGTCTGGTATGGTTTGTTGATACTGAATGCCTAAATTAATCAATTTGAAAGTTGAAATGGCAAGATTGATAATCAATAAGGTTGTATTAGCTATGAATTCTTCATTTTCTTGTTAATTATTTCGTGTTTGCGTTATTTCAAAGCATGCGAAAAGAACCAAAACGACATTGTTCTTCTTCTGAAGAAGAACACGAAGAGGTGTGTACGTAGAACAACTCCTTTCAGATCATGATCATAGTTCTGCTGAAGATTCAAGCCTTTTTTTTTAATAATTTTTGGTGTAAATTAGAAATATAGTTCTCACCAAATGTCTGTTTCCCAATTGAGATATGAGACCATTAATGTTGTTTGGTTACCAATTTTCTGTCCAGGTAATTTCTCCTTTATCATGGTCATTAATTTACTCAGTTCATAGCCAAGTGGGTTGTCCTCTGAACAGCCAAGTAGGCCAATTTTGTCACCAGCTGAATTACAAACTCAATGACGTGTTTGGAGTTTGTGAATTAAGTAAAGTATATGTTAGTCAATAACTCTACGAATGTCGTCTTTCTTTGTTTGTTGTTGGAAAAAAGAATGTCAATGCTCAAGCATGCTAAAATGTGACGCTATTGAAGAGGATGCGGAATCTAAGCGGCCGGGCACCACTCGCATGAATTATGGATTTACACAAATAACAAAATAAATGGTAATTATACTAGAAAGAATCAGACTTTGGTTTCACGTCATGCTACATTAATATGTAATTTTAATATGTAACAAAAAAAACTATTATATTGTACATATTGTGTAAAAGAAGAAATAGATGTTAGAGGCTTCAAAATTTCTAGACTTGAGGTAAACACTTCAATACACAGCTTGAAAGATTGTATTTTTTTTTCCTATATACTGTATGTATATTTTCAATTTTTGAAATAAATTTGAAAAATAATCACAGTCTTATTCATCGTACTATTTGCAATGGAAGATTGATGGGTACTACTACTAATTGTATAGTTTCAATGCTGCTCAGTTCTTGTGGATAGTCAATTTTGAAGAAACACAAGAGTAAAGGGGATGGAACTTCTCGAGAGAATTCAATCCAATTTCTAGTAAATAACTCCATAAAATTTGGGCACATCCAAGTACATCCAAACACACCCTTAAAAGAGTTAAGACCAAACTAATGTCAACAATTGCTAGGAAGCCACGTGTTTGAGACCTTTCTTTAGGCAAACCTTGAAAGAGCACATGTCCCCACCAATAGACAATATTACCCCTTAACATCCCCTCCAAAATGAATAAACTTTCGTCAATGGTGGTGGCAATCATGACATTTGCGTCCATATAACAAAAATAAAACTCTTTATAATAATATATGATTTGTTGAAGAACAAAACTTTATAATATATATATATATAATGCTCAAAACCCTGAGCACTGAGACTGTTTTGCAAGCAACATTCTTGTACTTTTCATGGAAAGAAGCTCTGTTTCTCCTCCCAAGTCTCAAGCACTTTCTTTGTAAGACTTTATTTTGTCTTCTTAAAACCCTCTACCTGGTACTTCACAGCTCTTCCTGACCTTCCAAAAGACTTGGGCTCTGTGTTCTGTTCTTTCCAAGTTCCAGCCTTTCAAGGATTGCTGTCATTTCCTGCTCAGCCCTTTCTATCATTTTGTTGCTTGAATTCCTGGTATTAGTTTCTATGTTTCTAGTAGTGTTTATAGCTTTGTTTTTGCTTGATCATTAGCAAGTTTATGCCTACTTCTGGATTAACTTCTGCGCATTTAGTTACCTTTTGTAGTGTTTTGTATTGTGATTGTTTGTGTTTATAATTTGTGATTGTTCTTCGAATTCTGTGTATAGAGGGAATCTATGATCATATGAATAATGGGTTATGGAATGTTCTTGGTTAAATTTAATTCGAGGTGAATTGGGGGACCATTTACAAGTTCTGTGTAAAATGAATGTGACTGTAAGGTTATGGAAAGTAATTTTATTGTGGTATATGGGATGGTGATTCCTTGCTATATTGAAAAGAAATGCGTTTAAGAGTGCCAGATTCATGGGAAAACAGGGTAAGCTGTATGAACAGCTAGTTTCGTCATAAATGATCAAATGCAATTTGGTGTAAATTATGGTTGATATAGGCAGTTGAAGCTATTCAAACCGAATTTGTAAATATTAGGTAGTACAATTGATAGAACATTTAAGTGGGAGCCAGGATAACATATTTGAATCTTATCTGTAAGCAGTGGCTTGTGCTGTAAAATTTTGTCTTTCTAACATAAGGAATGTTTATCAGACCAGGATGTTTACAGGACAGGGTAGATCTTTGGTCGGCTTCTTCTAATTGCTACTTATCCCCTTACACCGTTGCTGATTTTCAAAGTTGGTACTACATGCAGAATGAAGCTTGTTATGCATGGCATTACCATTCATTAGCTAATAGTTCTATTTCCTACGGTGAAGGATATCTTAGCAGTGTCAAAAACTTTGTTACTTCTGGTTTTGTGTGTTTTACCTTCTTGGATTAAGCTATGGCTGAGAGTTTTGGATTGTTGAATGGAGCATAGGATTAACATGGCTTGGATGTATTGGCTAAAAGTTTATGAAGGTACCAAAAATAAATTTTAACCTTTTTTAGGTTGGATGGCAACAGAGAGTCTCATGAGAATGGTGGAAAGCCGGAAAGGTGAAAAGTGGCATTCATCGAGGGATACTGCAAGATCTCCATTGAAAAGTATGGCGGGAGAGGAATTGGGTTTCCTCTCCAATAGTCATAGAATTCAGAGAGATAAAGCTGAAGCCATACCTAATCGAAGTGATAGTGCTCCCCCAAGTATGGAGGGTTCCTTTTATGCTATTGGGAACCTTTTAAGTCAACAGAACTCCAGTATGCAAACAAGCTCTACTAATTTGAGGTACACAGCTGAAAATGTTCAGTCTCGTGAAATTTATTCTGACCCAGCTTATTTGGGATACTGCTTTGCTAATATGAAATTGAATGTAAGGCCTCCTCCACGCAATGTTGTTGGTTCCAGCACCAATTGGAGATTGACTTCTTTAGACGACAGTGGCAATGGGTCCTTCCATCTTTCTCAAGGTTCTCTTTCCACTCACAAGGAGGAGCTTGGTGATGCTAGTTCATCCAGGCAAGCTTCAGATAATTTGGTAGTAAATAGTGGTTCAGCAATGGAGGTGAAGGGCACTCCTTCTTTAGCAAGCCATAATAAGAGTTTGCTGGATCGCATACAGGTATGAAATTAAATATAGTTGATTTGTATTTAAATCATTTGTATGCTTAACACTGTTCTAGACTTTGTTGATTTCAATAATTTTGTTGGTGTAATCAGCTGGCAACATATCATTAAAAGTTCTAGAAATATAACTTATTTATTACTAAGGAGTGATTAAAGCCTGGAAATCTGAAATCCCCTTACTAAGCAGTGATTAGAAGCCTGGAATTCCCTCCTACTGTTTGTTAAGTATAAGTTCTGCACCAAATTCATTATCAGTTAGGGTGTGGGTGATAAACTGATAATCAGGATTGATTTATGTAAGATACTATGCAGTTCAGAATTGATAGTTCATAGGTTGTTAGTTTGTTACATGTTATTGTTCATTTAATGTCTAATCTAACTAGTAAGTGGTTTATGACGTTGTATTATGACAGTTTATGCCACCATAATTTCATGTTTTTCACTTTGTTGGTGAATATTTAGGAAGACTTCCCCCGAACTCCATCTCCTGTGTATAATCAATCTGCCTCATCAAGTATTGCAACAGATGAACAGGTTGATAGTGATGTACATTCATTTTCACCAAATGCTTCTTCTCCTAATATTCCACAATTACAAGAGTCAAATTTAGGCTCTACCAGCATATATCTGGAGACAAGTTCCTTGACTACCACTTCTCCTAGGGCAGTACATTCCAACGAGACAGGGAACTTACGTGAAGATGAATCAAGTATTGAGGTTAACAGGGTGGGGAGTAATGGCTCAATGTTAGATCTTTCCCCAACCAGTTCTAGAATGAGAGCATCTGATATTGATATAAAAAGTAATTACAAACAACATGAGAACCATTCTTATGGGACAGGTGTGCTACAACACCAATTGTCTTCACAACAAGGCATGCCATATCAACTTCAGGCAGTTCAGGACCAAGTAGTTTCACAAGGTATGAATCATTGGCAAAGGAGAATGGATCCCCATGGCTATCCAAAGTTCTCTTCCATTGAGGTACAGCCATCATTACAGTCACATGGATTCACACCTCCCTTGTATGCTACAACAGCAGGGTATATGACTTCAGGAAATGCTTTCTACCCCAATTTCCAGTCATCCAGTATATATACCGCACAATATGGTGTCAGTGGATATGCTCTGGGTTCTACATTTCTTCCCCCATATGCTGCATACCCCTCTCATGGTTCCTTTCCTCCGCCTTTTGATGCTACTTTGGGTCAAAGCTTAGACGGTCAAACAGCAGGTGTTGCAACAGGGGAGAGACTTCCCCATGATGGTGATTTAAATCACCTAAGCAAGTTTTATCCGCAGCATGGTCCAATGCTCCAGCCATCTTTTCTTGATCCCTTAAGTATGCAATACTATCCACGTCCCTTGAATGATTCATACAGTGCTTCATTTCAGTATGGTCATTTAAGTCCGAGGGGTATTACTGGAGGCCAGCTTTACCAACGAGAAATAAATGTTATTGCATATGCAGGTGACCAGAATTTTCAGTCTCCAACTAATGGGCCTCTAGGCTTTCTAAGTCCAAGAAATATGGGAGTCAATGGCAGTGGTTATTATGGCAGTCCTTCAAGCATGGGTGGCATGACATTCCCAGCCTCACCTCTTGGTAGTCCTATACCACCATCATCTCCAGTAGGCAGAACACATCACCATGGTCGGCAAAATGAATCAAGGTATCCTCAGGGATCGATTAGGAATGGTGGACTATGTACTGGGTGGCAAGGACAGAGAAGCTTTAACAACTTTGAGGACTCTAAGAGGCACTCCTTTCTTGAAGAACTGAAATCCAGTAATGCCCGTAAATTTGAACTCTCTGATATAGTAGGCCGAATTGCTGAATTCAGGTATTGCTCTATACTGCGTTTGTTTTTTCTTGCATGGATACAATGTGAGTGAGCAAATACCATTTCAATAATACATCTTATCCCTATATATATCCCAGTGTGGATCAACATGGGAGTCGGTTTATCCAGCAAAAGCTCGAATACTGCAGTGGGGAAGACAAAGCATCTGTTTTCAAAGAGGTTCTGCCACATGCTTCAAGATTAATGACTGATGTTTTTGGGAATTATGTTGTTCAAAAGGTATGCAACTTGTAATCTTCGTTTCCTTAATTGCTTGTTTATTTCACCTGCGGACTTTCCCCTCATATCTTCTTTCTGGACTTGTGTGCTCAGTGAATGGCCTATAAAATACTCTTTTTGTTTCTGTGTTGCAGTTTCTTGAGTATGGGACTCCTGAGCAGAAAAAGGAGCTTGCAGGTCAACTCAGTGGACAGATGTTGCCCTTAAGTTTGCAGATGTATGGTTGTCGTGTGATCCAGAAGGTATGTTAATACATGATATTGTGCTATAGTAATTTTTTACTTCCAAGTTCAATAAACACATATTTTCTGGTAATCAATATGTATAAACTTGATTCCACACTGATTGTTTGTAGGCTCTTGAAGTGATTGAGGTTGATCAGAAAACAGAACTTGTGCATGAGCTTGATGGACATGTTATGAAATGTGTACGTGATCAGAATGGAAATCATGTGATACAGAAGTGTATAGAATGCATTCCTACAGAGAAAATTGAATTCATCATATCTTCTTTCCAAGGCCAAGTTGCCACACTTTCTACTCATCCATATGGTTGCCGTGTCATACAGGTAAGACCTCACCACTCTTTTTGTGAAGCCTCCGTTAGATATGTCTGATGTCTTTAGTCAGTTAATCTTTGCTTGTGCCAGAGAGTTTTGGAGCATTGTTCAGATGAGCTTCAAGGTCAATGTGTTGTGGATGAGATCTTGGAATCTGCTTATGTTCTTGCTCAAAACCAGTATGGCAACTATGTCACCCAGGTTGGTTTTCTTACTTCTGCTCTCTGTTGCTTCCTTTGTCTAAGCCACATTACTATTATTTTGTGTTTCCTCTGGTAATATAGTATTGTCTTTTAAAATATTGTATCTTGATGTTGAGTTCTTGGTAAATGATGTAGACAATATATATTAGTTCAATATCTTGGGAGTAGGATTTCCCATTGCACATGTATTTGTGCGTAAACTAACCTTTAGCCGCTACACATGTTATACTTCAAAACTTGAACTTACAACTTTGTAGCTAAAGGGGCTCTACTTATGTCAGTAGTCATACTTACAATGGAGTCAGATTTGCATCAAATAAAGTCTGGTGCATATGTAATGTATTTCCATTGAATACGTAGAATAAACTGATGGGTGCCATGGTGTCATAAGCATTTTTATGGCAAAGGATTCAGGAAATGCTGGTTGTCGCAATGAGTTACCCTTTGACCCTATAGTTAACATTGTCCATAATTTGGCTTAGTTGAGTGTCTTTAGTTCTCATTTTTTTATTCTTTTTGCTTCTTCTGTCCTTAGTGGGTACTTTCACTACTTATATTGAATGCAATGTAAAGATGGATCACAATCTATGCAGCATGTTCTGGAAAGGGGAAAACCCCATGAAAGAAGCCAAATTATCAGCAAACTGGTCGGCAAAATTGTGCAATTGAGTCAGCATAAATATGCATCAAATGTTATTGAAAAGTGCTTAGAACATGGTGATGTTGGTGAGCGGGAGCTTATGATTGACGAAATCATTGGACAGTTGGAGGAAAATGATAATCTATTGGTAAGTCAAGCTCAAGTGTTTTAAGTCAGGTTTGAATCAATTTGGATAAGTCAAGTAAAGCAAGTATAGTTTGTTTTTATTATTATGTTTGCAAGTACTTCGAAATATGGTCAGCATTCGTCGCATGTTATTAGCTTTTTAATAGCTGAATGTTTTACTCTTGACGTCCTAATATGCTGATCGATGATGCATTCATGCAGTTATACTTGATTTCTCAAAAATTGATGTATTACTGCTTGCTTTTCCATATGCTTTTGCAGAGGAAATATATTGTGCTTCAGCTTTTGACCTCTTTAAAGAAAAAGAAAAAAAGAAGAAGAAGCTTTTGACCTCTTTAAAGATGCTAATTCTCAATTCTTGATAATTTGATGCACATTGGAATGAAGGTTATTCCATAGAGTGGTTTGATATATCGATATGACCTTTGCATGTCTATCTATGAAAGGTGGCCAAATTAATTCTCAGTTCAATCTGAAATGCAAGAACATATCCAATACTGTTGCAAAGTATTTCTTTGGAATCAGAACGTGTGGTTCTGGAATGCTGCATGATGTTAGTTAACTATTGTTACCTGCTAACCAAGTCTTGTTGTTTGACTTATATTTCTAGCCAATGATGAAGGATCAATTTGCAAATTATGTGATCCAGAAGGTTCTTGAAACAAGC
The DNA here is from genome assembly GCA_963682095.1 of Potentilla sterilis. NCBI lineage: Eukaryota > Viridiplantae > Streptophyta > Magnoliopsida > Rosales > Rosaceae > Potentilla > Potentilla sterilis. Next base: position 12,782,265 of record OY821754.1, read on the forward strand.
AACGACAAGCAGCGGAAGATACTTCTGAGTCTAATAAGAGTTCATCTTGATGCTCTGAAAAAATATACCTATGGAAAACACATAGTTGTTCGATTTGAACAACTATCTGGTGAAGGTGCAGTATATTTCCATTTCCAATCTATGTGCATTTTACATGCATCAGTTATTATTTGTTTCTTTATTTGGTCTAACTAAATAAAGCCATCTGCTTATGGCGACATTATGACCGCAACAAGATCATATTGCTTAATAGTCATACCTATATAGTGGATGCATGCTAACCGTCTATTTACCTTCTGACATGCAGATAGCCAAAACTCGGTAGCTGATGAGGCATAGGATGGACAGGCAAGACTAATCTATTTGGCTTCAAGGGTTGCTTGCGGATTACTGTGTTAGCAGAAAGTACTGCAATAAAAAGTTTCCGCAAGTAAACTTGAGAAGAAATTTATATGGCATTTATCGGGATGCTGGTAGATGCTATATGCTTGTTAAGTATATATAATGGGTTAGATATGCACAAAGTTTATAGTATATGTATTGGCTAGTGTAGGTATAGGTGGAGCTTCTCTAGTAGTATATTTATGCTTCTGGGCGGACAACAAAACTACATTTGATAATATGATGTATATATATAGTTGTGCATTATGTAGTTTCTTAAAATTACGAAATGAGCAATCGGTGTCGATGTTGAGAATAAATTTTGCAGATACCAAGTAGAAGAACAGTTAGTCAAGACGGTATCCAGAAGTCCAGGTTTTGAAGCTCAATTAGACAGACAAAAGTTGATGGAAAGGCTGCTTTTCTGTAAATTGGATCATGGATTTAAGGTGGGAGTAGGAAATGACTTTGATCACCATATTAACTAGTGTATTCAGATCCTTGGTTGTGGTATTGAACTTATTTTCAAGAGGGGCTTGTCCAGTAGTGGCCTGAGAAATACCATCCACTTCTCCTAGTTTGCTTACCTTGCAAATCAATAACCAAACTGCACCTCCTAGTCCCCTACCCGTTGTCAGCCATCTACGAGCTCTCAGGCAACCACTGATAAAGAGGGGTAGAGACTAGTAGCCCATCAGTTCCACATTTTATCAAGAAAAATCACACAACAGTCTTGAAACCAACATGTTCAAAATAATTGTCATCTTTATTTAATAAACCAAAAGAGCAAGAGGTTTCTTACGACAAGTTTGATCTTTTGAAGCTTTAATCGCCTATGGTAACCCAATTGTAGATGAATAGTGGGCAGTCGCACCATTGGAATAATTTGATTCCTACTTTGGACTTTTCACACAAACGGTTGTACAATACTAGAAAGAGAGTTGGCGGGGATGATCAGCCAAGTCAGAGAGAGAAGAAAACAAGTTGGAAATGGTCAGAGCTTGAATGAAAGACAATGTCGGAGATCGGAAAGCCGGTGGTAGTTCTGATATGTGGGACCTTAGTATACTACCACTGCGCCCATCGGAACTCGAGCTTCGTCTCTCTCCTCTCCGATGTCCTCATCGTCCTCCTCTGCTCTCTCGCCATTCTCGGCCTTCTCTTCCGCCAAATGAACATCTCGTCAGTTTTTTATTCTCACTTTGCCCTCAAATTTGATTGCTTTTCTCTCTGATTCTTGGTTTTACTGACTTGGGTTTTTGGGAAATTAGGGCTGTGGTGTTGGGTGCTTGGATGAATTGGGGTTTTGGGTTGGTTGTTTATGATTCTGGTTTGAAATGCTGTTGACAATTTTGGGTTTTGGGTTTTAGTAACAGGGTAGATGAAATGAGTGTAAAGTTTGGGTTTTTATTTATTTTAGTGTGTGATGAATTTTGGAAGTGGGTGTGGTTTTAGGAAATTTGGGTGTTAATTTTACTGCTAATGATGGATGAAATGAGAAGTTGTGATTGTTTGGAATATGTGAATGGCTATGTTTTGAGAAAGAGTTTCTTCTTTAGGGGAATGGTGATGTTTCTGTTTGGTTTAACTAATTGTGGTGTTGAATAATAGGGTACCTGTGGATCCCCTAGAGTGGCAGATTTCGCAGGACACTGCGAATAGCATTGTTGCAGGGATAGCTAATACTGTAGGAGCGGCGGAGTCTGTGTTGAGGGTTGCAGCCACAGGGCATGACAAGAGGTTGTTTTTCAAGGTAATGCCCGATGAGTTCAGTAGATATTTGGTTTGATGTTGAGGCTTTGTGCTGTGTCTATCCCTCAGTATGTCAGACAAACTTAATTTTCGAACTCATAGATATAGTCGTATAGACCGGTGCCAAATATCAAGAAGAGTCAATACATGTCTTAAGGATTATAAAACTTGCATCTGGAACATATTTTTGAATCAGAATATTGTCGAACTTGAATTTCTTCTCATTTATAGCTATATTGGTGTTGCTATGGGAGTAGATCTATAACTGCGCTTTGTTTGGTTTTCTGTCTGGTACTTCTCCTGTACGGGAAAGCAATAATAGCATTTTTCAACCTCAATATCGGAATAGTCAGAAATTTTAAAGTCCATTTTGTTTTCCTGTTTATGTCAGAAATTTAATGCCTAGATCACTTAGGTGTGACTTTCCTTGGGAATCCTGATCCGGTGTTTCCTTCTTTTTTTTCCATTTATTTAAAACACCAATGTGATAGGATACGTATATGAGAACTGCATTGGAAGAACAAATTAGTAAAATGGTTCAAGGGAATAGAAAGCCAATGCTAGGATCACTAGGTAGGATGTGAGTTTCCATTGGGTATTGGCATCCTAACTGGTGTTTTCTTATTTTCATTAGAACCACCAAGGTGAGTGGGATATGTCCATCAGAAGTTCAGAACTACACTAGAAAGCTAATGTCAGGATCACTAGGTCATGAGTTTCCATCTGATATTTCTTTAATCTTTTCATTAATCAAAACACAAGTGAATAGGATACAAGCATGAGAAGTACACTAGAATAAGAAACTGTAAGTTTAGTGAGAGAATAGAAGGACACATTGGTGCTGATTTATGGTTTGAGTGCAGCATATGGATATTTGTATATGCACAGACCTCACTATTCCTTGATATGATTTGTTAGATATTATCTTTTTTGTTGGATGCTCACTGATGTTCCTCCCTTATTGTGATAGCCCGCTTTCTGAGTATATTTATTACTGTAAAATGTAGTTTTTTCTGGCAGCTAACCACATAATTTATCATGCAAATCTTCTCCAGGTAGTGGTTAGTCTTTACGTGCTATCAGCTTTGGGACGGTTGGTTTCAGGTCTTACAGTTGCCTACGCTGGTACGTTAGGGACTTGAAGCTATTACCTTATCACTAGCTGAGTTTAAGCTATTACCTTATCGCCAGCTGAGTTTGGTCATTTAAGCTAAACCCAGGGTGACAAGTGAAGTTTTGTCAAATTCAACAGCTAGAATCCATTTCTTCTCTTGTTTTTATTGTGTGTGCAAGTCACGTACTCTTTGGAGACGTGGCTTGTTACTTGGATCTTTCTGAAGTGAAGCTTTTTTCTTTACGTGCGCTGTTTATCTTTGCTATAAACATCACATATCTCTTACTTAAAATCATTTCTCTCCTGAAACAGGATTATGCTTATTTTGCCTTTATATGTTTGCGGAGAGCAGTCCGGCAAGCAGTTCATGGTTGTCTCGTTTTCTGGGGAAAAACAATGGCCTAATAGCGGAAGATCCTGAAGAGCAGGAAGATACTATGTAGGGATTGTTTTTTTAGAATCATCTTGTATTATATTTTTTTGAGGCTCTAGTTTTAGCTACTGTAGTTACCTTTTGAAATAGACATTGTTTTTTTATCAAATGGACAATTTTGCAGTAGGAATTGTTATAAATGGCTCTATTGTTCAATACTATTTGGTGTTTTAAATGAATGACAGTCTGTATTGGAATTAAAAATTTGATTGCAAACAGTACCGACTGAAAATGAGAAATGAAGTTTTTCCCAAAGTTCTGAAAACTAGAACTCAGAATTGATATGAATTCTTTTCACTGTTTTTCGAAGTCAAAACACTGAAATTTATGAAGAAAAGCTTCATTTAAGATCATTATCTGTTGAATGAGCTAATTGACCATCATTAGTGAGGTAACAAACACAAGTTCAAGAACAACACCAACCTTAAAACATACAAGAGAAAGATAAAAGAGATCAAAACATGGCACTGGGTAGTGGGTACACCTCTGTATTCAAGACATTCATACAACCAATCAAAGAATTACTGTACATTGAACTAGCTAATCTTTAGAATTACAAAACAAAATTACAACAGGAACAGAGCACAGTGACTTTATACTGCACCCACTAGAGAAATTGCCACAGGTTCTTGGCACATTCGGCTTCTTGGAACCAAATCTCGAGAGGTGACTGTCCATATTGGCAAACTGTTGCACACAAAAGGGTGCTTCAAAAGCATCTCAGCCGTGTACCTCTCCAAAGGGTCCAGTATGAAGCACTTCCCCAAGAAATCCTTAGCCTCATTGCTTAGCCTTTCTGGAATGATCGGTATCTCCATCGAAACCCCACAGTCAGCTTCTAAGTCAGTGTTCACATCCCAGAACTCCATCCCAGTCAACATCTGCAGAACAGTGCAACCTAATGCCCAAATGTCGGCCGGCGGCTCCTGAATGTTGTGAAGTGTTACTTCTGGGGACATATACAATTCAGTGCCGTTTATATAATCAGAGCGCTTCATCACGTTGTACTTGTCAGCCCTCTTTGCCAGCCCTAGATCTCCGATTTTCGCAATGTAAGAGCCAAACCCGGTATCGTCAGGACCTTCACGCACAAGCAATACATTAGCAGGCTTAATGTCACAGTGCACAAAACCCTTTCCATGAATGTAATTAAGCCCCTTCAATAGTGACTGTGTAAACCTCCTTACGTGCACCTCATGCAACCCGAAATTCTTGAGTTTTTGAATCCAATCCTCGATGGATCCTCTTTGCGCAAACTCCAAGAAAACGTTGAACAACTCCTCACCTTGAACATCTTTAGTCACGTCGCTGCCGTAAGTGTCGATGATGAAAGGGCAGTTCTTGAACTTCTTGAGAAGTCGACTTTCTTTAACCAAGTCGGCAGATTCCGAGAGCCTTGCCGACTTCACGGCCATAACTGGGGGCATCTTGGAACCTGGTTTCACCGGACAAGCCAAGAAAACTCTCCCAAACTGACCTGCGCCGAGGAATCTTTGTCGAACCCATCGTTTGGTCCGACTGGCGTTTCCGGAATCCGGCTTTTCTTCATGGACTCTTTTTCTCTTCTTCTCCAGTATATCCATCTCTATCTTCTCCTGGTTCAGTTGAGTGAGTCGACTGATTGAAAATTAGGGTTCTTAAAGCAAGCGAATCTTTCTCCTATTTGTGTACGGATTTCAGTCCAATTACAGTCAGGAAATTAACCATATGGTTTCTATATTAAATATGGAAAGATTCGAAACCACGCGGTTTCCTAATTGTAAAAATTGTAATTGGATTTCCTAATTGTAGTTGGACTTAACCACACCTGTCACAGAAAGGTTTTACTTCCTCATTTGTAGTTTTACTTTTTGTTACTATTTTTCTTTTGTGAAATGTATACGTATAATTAATTATTATTGGACTCCATTATTATTTTATTGAATAACAACGAATTCGTATAATTGTGGTTTCAAGAATTCGTAATTTGTCTCCAATATGCAGGAGAATGAACAGAATGAAGCCGTTTTGGCATATGCAATGCTTGTCAAAGCTAAGGAGGAAAATTGTTTGTTGTCCTGCTAACTCTCATCATAGGAGGTTCTAGTGGTGCACACTATCTTTAGAAATAGAAATAGCTCGATGAATACTTGATTCATCGTATGGAATTTCTATGCCTTCTGCTTGTAACACTTGTGTAGTATTACTAGTATTTTGTTGAAGTAGATAGTAGCTTCTTTTACTGACGAGTTCGATGAGCATTTATGCTAAGGACTTTTAGAGGATTTAAAGAAAAAATAAAATTGCTTCTTAGATGCAAGGAGCTGAGTCGTTATTTCATGGAGGTAAAACGTACAGGGCTTCAATGCAATATAGTAAACTTCTGATAATTAACAACTTCAAGCTGAGCGCCTGGGTGCCTCTCACAACAAATTCTTTTCACTTCCTTATGGGGATGAATATTGTATGCAATCTCGGCACAATAGGTCATATTGTGCATCATCAGAACATCCAGTTAATTGGGAAGACAATGGCGAGTCTTCTTGCCAGAACCAGAACCGATACCAATGTTGGGCATGAGAGTAACCTTATACATACTCTCTTCGTTCACTAGAGTAAATAATAACCTTAGGCCTTCTCCAGTTCGCCTTGAAGCAGATCTTGACCTTGCGGTCGCCTTCTTCAACAATGGAACCACCGTTTTCACTTACTCCTCCTCTACTCATTGAAAGAGAGACTTAAAACAAAGCATTTTCGCTATAAACATCACATATGTATCTTAAATAAGGTCTTCTTTCTCCTGAAATTTTGCCTTTAAATCTTTTTTTGGGCGGATCGGAGAGCATGTTTGCCTCATTTTTTAAAGAGATACAGTGGCCTTACGTACAGCAGAAGAAAATATTCTGTTGGCACTGTTTTCATAATCACCGTGTATAATCTTAATTTGTATATTTTTGTGCGGCTGCAAATCTAGCCATCATTATTCATTAGTGAGATAATCGAGTATTATACTGATTGAGCTAAATCTAGTACGTACCACCACCAGTTGAAAGAACAACTTACTGTAATCTTAAAACAAACAAGAGAAAGAAGATATAAAAGAGATCAAAACATGGCACTGGGTACAGCTCTGTATTCAAGAGGACATTCATACAACGAATCAAAGAATTACTATACATTGAGTTAGCCTTTACAGTTACAAAACACAATTTGAACATAGTGCATTTAAACTGCACCCACTAAAGGAATTGAAGCTGGTTCTTGGCACCTTCGGCTTCTTGGAACCAAATCTCGAGAGGTGACTGTCCATATTGGCAAACTGTTGCACACAAAGGGGTGCTTCAAAAGCATCTCAGCCGTGTAACTCTCCAAAGGGTTTAATATGAAGCACTTACCCAAGAAATCCTTCGCCTCATTGCTTAGCCTTTCGGGGATGATCGGTATCTCCATCGAAACCGCACAGTCATCTTCCAAGCTAGTCAGTGTTCACATCCCAGTCAACATCTGCAGAACGGTGCAGCCTAATGCCCAAATGTCGGCCGGCGGTTCCTGAATGTTGTGAAGTGTTACTTCTGGGGACATATACAATTCAGTGCCGTTTATATAATCAGAACGCTTCATCACGTTGTACTTGTCAGCCCTCTTTGCCAGCCCTAGATCTCCGATTTTCGCAACGTAAGAGCCAAACCCCGTATCGTCAGGACCTTCACGCACAAGCAATACATTAGCAGGCTTAATGTCACAGTGCACAAAACCCTTACCATGAATGTAGTTGAGCCCCTTCAATAGTGACTGTGTATACCTCCTTACGTGCAGCTCATGCAACCCGAAATTCTTGAGTCTCTGAATCCAGTCCTCTATGGTTCCTCTTTGCGCGTACTCTAAGAAAACGTTGAACAACTCCTCACCTTGAACATCTTTAGTCACATCACTGCCGTAAGTTTCGATGACAAAAGGGCAGTTCTTGAACTTCTTGAGAAGTCGACTTTCTTTAACCAAGTCGGAGGACTCTGAGAGCATTGCCGACTTCACCGCCATGACCGGTGGCATCTTGGAACCTGGTTTCACCGGACTAGCCAAGAAAACTCTCCCGAATTGTCCTGCGCCGAGGAACCTCTGTCGAACCCACCGTTTGGTCCGATTGACGCTTCCGGAATCAGGCTCCTCTATATGGATTCTTTTTCTCTTTTTCTCCAGTAACTGCATAGCTTTTGAATAGTCATGCTCTTCTGATTGAGTCATGATTGATGTAACCGAGTGAAAATGAGAGAATACTGCCTTAAAAACCCATTTTTCCGTGTTATAATCGGATTCCAATATTGGCTTGGATTGCAAGTACGGGATTACAATGAAGGCTAGCTATGTATTTTCACTCGTGCAGCCTTTTCGTCAAGTCAAAGTTTTCTAATCATCTTCTTGCTCAATGGACCTCTAAAATTAGATTACAATGAAGGGAGTTTCTATTCATACCTCTAAAATTGGCACTTGGACTTCTTTGCTCAATGGACCTCTAATTTACTTTTATAAAATGGTAAAATGCTATTTAGACCTCCCTAATTTTCTCAAAATGCCCATAGTTCAATAGAACCAATAAAACTTTTTTTTTTTGGTAGAAATTCTATTCACACCTCCAAAATCGATATTTAGACATCTTTCAATTTTTAAACATTTGGCAAAGATATTTTTCATCCAATTGGTTCAAATCTATTATTAGCTTTGTCTAGACTTTGAAGCTTGTTTGTTCATAATCACAGTCCAATTAGCAAATTTATCTCCAAGTTCTTTAAGCTCATTGTTGATTATTAATGATTTCAAACAGGAACAAACTAAAAATAATCTGACAGAAAAAGAAAAGCTAAAAACCACAAAAATAAATGTCTACAAAGTGCATTATCTTTAGAATTACATCAGAGTCAACGTCTACAAATTGTCAAATCTATATAAATTAAATAAAATATAACTCAATCATCTATTGTGAATGATTCTGGATTTTTTTGTACCACTAGCCCTTTGACGCTCTTTCTTTTTGCCAGATCCTTCAGTAGGTTCCTTACAATCTGCATTTGACTTTTTAGTATCGGTGCTTGATTTCACAACACGCTTATAGTCACCACCTCTTTCACAACAAAATCTCAATTTAGGTATTTTTTTCTTATTCCCAACAACACCTGTATCAGACTTTCGAATGATAATCACCATATTATTCTTCCTACCAACGGAACAAATCCACTGAATTATTTCACTTTTACTCTTGAAAATCTGCACAAACCACATGTATACTATTTTCTTTGGATTTCTCCGTACAACTCTTAATCCGGCGATTATATATATGTAATTCAAATTGTTGCACATACAACTAATAGTAATATTCAACACGTACCTGAGTAGTTGTGAATTGGTTGGTATAGTCTTCTCCAGACTCCGATCTAACTCCACTTTGACTAGGTTCATTATTGTTTTCTTTTTGTTGTTCCTGTAACTAAAAAAACTAAAACTCAATGATGTCTATAATGTAACATTATATCAGTGCTAAAACATGAAGGTAAATAAATATAAAAATCACAAAGAGTGAACCTTTACTACTTGTTTTGAGAATAGTTAACTAAAATTTCTATATATAACAACCATAAATAATTTCCCAGCTCTTCATAAACTCTTCTTATTTCTATGAGAAGAGGAAACTAAATCTATAGAAGTACTATAGCAGCATGAGATGCATGGTAATGTTTCAAAGGTACAATTCTGGCCGAGATGCATCCTTGGAAAGATATATCAACTCTCCACCAAGATGGGAATATATGACAGCATCCCCAGTCCATTCCTCATGTGCAACCTTGGGAAAATAATTGACATCTTTAGCCATAATAACCCCTGTAACTGTACCTGGCTCTATGTCATGGATGAGGTTCGTCTTTCCAACCTTACACCACCCAGCTCCCTGGCAGTTAAAGACTCCCACAACTCCAGTAAAATCATTGAGATTCCATATCTTTAGAAGACTTTTCCCATCTCGAGCAGGGTCAGAAAATAAGCAATCCCTTGTTGGTCTTCCTGGTAGTTTACCCCTCAAGATAGAGCCATCAGTGAGTACAAGCTTCCTTAGAACAGCTGACCTCTTCGCACTGTATAAACCATCTTCTTCTTTTTTTAATCAGAAAACTTACACTAGTTCCTCACACACATAGATTACGAAGTTTATACACAGAAAACAGACACAAGCAGCCATGACCATCATTCACCCTTCACAAATCCTAGCCTAGTAGGATCTGCACAAAGATGACCAGCCACAACTACTTTATTATGAAACACAATCCTAAAAAGACACCTTCAGAATTGGGGATACAGAGCCAGACACACATAATAGAACTATTATAGGAGCCATTATTCTCAAGCTTTTCTTCTTCAAGCACCGGACTCCATGAAAGCTTCAACACATCGCTCACTTGCAAGTGCAAGGGTCGCAGGTGCAGTTGGCACACTTGCATCCAGTGCAGCCTTCCTCAGTGGCGACACCAGACTCAGCCTGTCCATAGTTCAGTTTCTGCGCTCCCACGACACCCATGACAAGAGTCTCAGAGGCAGAGCTCTGCTCTGAGATGTCAGCATAGTAGCCGCAGCCATTGCAGCCACTACCGCACTTGCAGCCAGATCCGCAGCCACACTTTCCTCCGCAGCAAGACATGGTTTTTCAGATAAGAGAGATTGAAACGATCAAAGAAAGCTTAAGCTGGATTCTTCTCCCCATATTTGATCGAAATTAAGAGATTATAACTACATATAGCTAATTAGATCGTTTTCGAGTACTCATCTTCTATCTGCTGTAAGAGGGACTACAAACCCTAGAAACATAGTATTGTATACGTATAAAGAACAAGAAGTTAAAAGAACAAGAAATTTATACCTTGTACATAGACTCTAAATGGGTGCTTTGCTCAATTCCGGTATCTCCATTTTCCTCCATAGTATTGCATGTATGTAGAGTTTACGTTGGAGGAGAAGAAAACTTTTCCTGGTTGAAGACTTATGTCATGTAGGTAAAGACCGGAGGTAAATTGAGATTTTTATTTTTCCCTTCTACTGTTATATGTCTTTTTGGTAATTTCACATATATTGACTTTGTCAACGATAACATGAAAAAAGGAGGAGGTCCAAGTGCCAATTTTGGAGGTATGAATAGAAGCTCCCTTACAAGTATCCTTCATATTTTCACTCGTGCAGCCTTTTCTTCAAGTAAAAGTTTTCAAGATGATTGCATTTTTTTTCTTTTCTTTTTTTAAACAAGTTTCTAATCATCATTTTCACTCGTACAGCAGCCTTGTCTTCAAGTCAAATTTCATATTTTCATATTACTAGAAAATAGGTGATGCAATTGCAAACTTCAAACATTGCATTGCAACAAATAATTTGATAATATCTATATAAAAAAAACATTACAATAACTTAAAAAAAAATAGAGATAAAGAATGGTTCGTATGTAGATAAAAAAAACATTACAATAACTTAAAAAAATAGAGATAAAGAATGGTTCGTATGTAGATGCATGATTTAGTCGGCCATACTCTCCTAGTGACAACATGAAATTGAGATCAAAGGAAACATAATGTGATAGATGAAATGAAGAGGAGACGGAAAGGTTTAAAATGAGGGTTGAGGCCTTGAGGGTGTGAGAACTGAGAAGCAGTGCAGAAATAATTTGAATTTTGTAATTCCTTTTTCTGCTTTTTAAAACATATATTTATGACGAGGTTGGGGAGAATGAGAATGCAATGACGAGATTGGAGAAAATGAGAAGTAAACTTTGGCGCCAAGTAGAACATACATATTGTTTGTGGATTGTCGAGTGAGAACCATCAGAAACACGGGATCGAACTTAATAAATAATACTCAGGAGATTCCATCAAAGAATAATGCATTAGAATCACAGAGGCCAAAAATTTACCAAAACTTTTGGATGATGATTTGAAAGTAATCTGTATTCATCAGTACATTTCGTTTGCGTTATATAATTGAAGCTCAATTGAGGTCAAAACTAAGGCGCGTGTCTTGAAAAGCAAAGGGAAACCAGCTCACAACAGATACTGTTTTCTTCTAAGCTCTCAGTCTCAAACGGGGGCAAGACTTTAATCTTAGGCCTGCATAAAATGGCCTCGACTTCCTCCCCGTCTGGATTACACTAAAAAAGATGTGAGATGAGCATAAATTTGAATATATGAATGCGAATCCTGCTTGAGCTGGTTGTAACTTATAAGGGATGATGTCTCTGAACGAGCAATATGTCTTTCCAAGCTTCATAAAACATCCAGGTGATGCCAGATGAAGGCATGACCTTTAAACAACTTGCACCCCACCCTCTGTAGAGTCCCAATAAGCCTTCCTCCCGTATCACTTCTGACAGAGCAGCCACCAGATGAGGAGGGCACTTACCGTGCATAGCTCCAACCATCAGCCGTTTCCTCGCCACCTCCAATGGAAAGCTGATTGTGCTAGCTGTAAAACCTGGACAAATGGAGGGAATAGTGAAACTATCAGATGAATTGTCCGAAAAGAAAAGGACTATAACAAAAAAGCAATTAGTCCTAGTTATCTGAAGATTCTGAACGAACAGATAACTTTTATTCTAGTCGCTGAACCTTTTCCAAGTCACAAGAGGGAGCAGATTGAAATATTATTTAAGAGCAAAATCTTACTTTAGAAGCATGGGGCAAACATATGCTAATGAAAAACCACAACCTTGAACCAACCAAATATTAAAAGGATAGAATTGTAACAACAAAAAACAATTTCAATGGCTGTATCAATTATCATTTTAACGAAGAATTAAATTAAAGTTTGTGACATTACCACCATTGTCAAATATAGTTAAACCCATCCAGCAAAATAAGTCTTCTAGTCTCCTATAATACTAAGGACTAAGCACACTGCTAAGAATTACGCATGATTGTATCTGACCATTATTTGAACAATCTTCTCTCCAAAATACATGATTTATAAATCTGATAAACAGAAGTAATTTCTTATCCAGTTCTCCTAGATAAGAATAAACAAAGACTGAAAGAAAATGCTTCAATTTCCTTTATAACTTGAACAAGTTTAGAATCTTTAACGAAAATTCTGATATTAGAGTTATGACGCATAATTTGCCCGAAAACTAACAAACCCCAAGGAAAATTTGAACGAAAGAAGACGAAACAGTTTAAATTCTTTAAGCAAAATAGTTTACACGACCGAGGCGAAGTTTCTCACCTGCCAGAGCTCCAACCAGTAACATTTCTGGACGACTTAGAGAATCTTTTTTCTTTGTTAGGCAGTAGGATTTCTTGATTTTCTCGTACATGAAATAATAGCATGTACTGTAGGGAAGCATCCCGATCAGTGTAGGTGAAAGACCCGAGTAGCATGAACTAATACCACCTTCCTTATAAATCTTACAGATTGCAACACCTATACTAGGATATGCTTCAGGAGAGACAGTCAACCGATCCTGTTATAAGAAAATAGAAGAAAGAATATAGATGATGATTGAGTTTACAATTCATCACTGAGATCATAGTAAAAATAAAATGAAAAAGAATTAATTAAACACAGAATATCCCATGAGAACACACAGAAAGCACAAAAAAGTGAAACAAAGAAGAAGACACTGCACAGGACATAATCATTAGATATGCATTTAAAGTAGCAGAAAGGAGAAAAGGGTATTTCATAAGATTGGGAGGAAATATGTTTCCTATTATCCACCCACACACGAGAATAAATTTTCTAAGTACCACAATTTCTATCCTCTAAAAGTGTTACCACTGTAACCATCATGAAAGTACCTTCAAAACTTCAAGGGGATGACACACAAGTGTGCTAGCAATTCCAGCAGCAGCACCAGCCACAGCAACAGGAGAAATCCAGGAGATAGAGAAGTCCAAGCTTACAGGACCAATTTGCACCTTTGGACCTTCAGTCTGCTTCCACTTCTCTTGGGCCGACGTCATTGCTCGTTTAACAAACTCAAACGTTCCAAACTCAATTGCCTGGGTGGGGACTATACGGATCATATTGACTGCATTTCCAGCCCACAGCCCTTGCCAACCCTGCTTCTCAATGACCTCTAAGAAACTGCCTGAAATGTTTCTGGATCCAACACCAACTATCATTCGAGTCCTGCACATATCAAATATACAGAACAGGAGTCACACATAGCAAAGGTTATCTGTAATGCAGTACCTATTACAGAACTGTATGAATGTGTTCAACCTACTCGAATTTCAACCCTAAGAGCAAAATGATACCTTAGAGCACTTTACAGTTTACACTGATGATTCGCTTGTAGTGTAGGCAGTTGTAAATTGTTTATTAAAAATGACAAGGATATTTTTTAAGTTTGTAGTGCATGTTTGTTTGGCTGGCCTATGTGGGCATGTGCTAGCCTATGTGGGCATGTGCTAGATAAGGGGTCTTAATGAGTTTGGGCTGTTTTTGGTATCAAATTATCAAATGAGTACAAAAATTCTCTCTCTCTGGGTTGTTGTTCATGTTATGGATTTTGCTTCTTAGTCCTATAGTCCAATCTCACTACACACAATTCAATCTAGTACTTCTTAAGCCCACTGATGGGAAGCCCAGACAAGTCTTAGATGTAAGGAGTTCCACAATTAACTGAGTACCAAACAAACCTATAAGCCACTATTGTTATACTAAAACAACAAATAATCCATCACTAAGGAACACCATCTCCCTCCTGAGAGTTTCCTAGAGGTTAAGTTACTGTAGGCGTGAGAACGACATCATTTACAGCCCATTGGAGATTCTGTTACAATTTATAAAACCAATTATAGGACCTTAAAATATCCTCAAGTTCAAACTTCTTATTCTAGATTGTCTTGGCCAGAATGAACGCATTAACTGAATCATGAGCTTAGTAAGTTGGTTAATCAAACGATTCGGACTGACTTCGAACTTCCAAACAAGAAGCTTACAATCGCATATGTCACAAAGAAAGACGTGACAAATTGACAATTGCTTTTATTTATCATATGATAACAGATATAACTCTGACAGATATATGATTTCATTCATCCTCTCATAAACATACGAAATTTAATCGCAATTAGCAGATTACAGTGAGTCTCCATATGATGGATTTTTTTTTTTTGTGGAAATCTCTAAAAATGTATGTGGTTGCGGAAAGATGTTCTCCTGCAATTCGTATTCAATTTTTTTCCAGAATGGAACAAATAAATGAAAGAAAAAAAAATTGAAAGATTATCTACGGTCAAGAAGTTGTTAGCAGTTGGTACAGGGTACATCTGCAATCCTAACATTAACTTAAGGACTGCGATAGTGTGACTCATGCATAGAAACAAAATCAGCACAATGCAATCAATAGACTTAAAACAAGTAAATCACATTCTCAAAACCTTGCTGACAACAATATAGAGATAGATTTGGAATGACTTGTGTAACCATGACAAGTAAACTAGACTGAATGACTGATCGACGATAAGATGGGACGAGCCAAAATGCGGAATCAATTACCAACATCTTTTGGGCTTAAGTTGCTAACTACAACAAACTCTAAAATCCAATAGTTACTGCAGTCCATAAACTGTTTCAACTGTTGAATGAGCTTGCATTTTCCATTTTCTTATAGGTACTTATGCAGTTATGCACCTCTTCACTTACTTAAGTTACTGTGAAAACCTAACATATGTTATAATTAGTAGTGTCTCAAATACAGTAAACTAATGCAATAACCTTACCTGATGGTCTCAAGAGGAGCGAGAACAGCTTTGGTCATCGCCCCTGCTAAAGCCCCACTAAGGAACTCACCAACTTCCCTCGTCCTCAAGAATCCCTAAAGCACATAAAGGCGCAAGCTATATGATACCCAGAAATCCAAACAGCAATTGAATATAAAAGAACACAACTTTATGCCATTCCTCATTTCAGGAACCCAGAGGGAATCAAAAGCAGAGGCTCTATACATAATAGGAGCCTCTAAAACCCAATTCACAGAAACCAACAGCAATTAAACACAAGAACAAATAAAGATTGGGGCTTTTGGAATATGCATACTTTGATGGGTTGGGTGAGGTCAGGGAATTGGAAGTTGAGCTGAAATGGAGATGATGGGTGGGGATCCTTATCAAGCTGCTCAAGTTCTTTGGGAATAATGGCCACAGTGGAGTACATGTCCCCAAATACCCCACTGTACTTGTTCTCCTTCTTCATGGACTGTGATTCAAATGCCATGCTTTTCCTGGTTAGTATCATATGACAAACAGACAACACCCCTCAAAAGAACAGATATTTAATAATCAAAATTCAAGAGGAATATGCAGCACATTTTATCCTTATATTCTCAGAGCACATATATATAAAAAGCTGGGTATTTTAGATATCAAATAGAGAGAGAGAGAGAGAGAGAGAGAGAGAGAGAAGGGTTTGGAATAGACATGCCTGAGAGAGGGAGAGGGAGTGGGGTTTTGGGGACATTGATTTTGAGAGAGAGATATTTAAGGGTTTTTGGTGTTTTCCTGCCTTGAGTTTTGACCCTTGTTCTTCTTCTTCTTCACCCTCGTTGAGTTTTGGAACGTTTTTGTTGTGTGTGCTCTTCCTCCTTCTTCTTCTCCTAGGGTTGGGTTGAGTTGAGTTGAGTCTTTGGGTTTGGTTGGGTGACCACCTCTCCACTTGGCCTTCGGTTCAGTCCTCGAGAGACCCACCACCTGGATTAGAGGGAAAGAAAATGGTGAATTGGAAAAAAATTAAAAAAATAAGAAGAAGAAGTTTTTCGACTTTTGGCCGAAAACGACGTCGTCGGTGATGAAAATATGGTAATTTTTCTTTTCACGATATACCAAAGTTTTTTTTTAAAGAATACGTATGCTTGTTACTTTTCATTTTGATTGTTGTTCTACCACTCGGCATTAGCAACGTTTGACATGATCACCCTTCTACTCTCGCTGGTGTTCCTTTTTCTTTCTTTCTTTGGCTATCCCCTACATTGGGGCACTCATGTTGTGGCAGCACGTTTTAATTTCCTAAAGATGAGGTGTTAGCGACGCTTTAGATCTGTATGTAATGTCGATTCAAACATTTTATAATAAAAAAAAATAAAAAAAACAACGATACTAATAATCAATATGGAGTAAAGCGGAAGCAACACTTTGAGATATTGATTATGAACGATTCAACTCAATTCCTCAAATTAAGAGTCTGAGGTTGAGGACGAGCCTTCTGGGCTTAGAATATTACTAGACTACTAGACCAAAATTCGACAAAAATCAGGACTTTTTAAGGTCACATTCGGCTGCCCCAAACCAATGCTTTAGAGCCTTTTCTTCCTCTTCTTCTATAAGATACTTCAGTACATGTTCGGGACCATGCAAAAGACGCCTAGACAAAATTGAAAGAGAACCTACGACAAAAAGAAAAAGAAAAATGAAAGAGAACCTTCAATTCATGAACCTATTTGCTATCATCCAAAAGCTCACTTCCCACTTGCTTGTATAAATAATGTGACCATCTCAATCTCTATATTTCTTTCTTCTGAATATTCGTAAGAGCTCATTCAAAGCAAGAATATTGTAAAACCCGAATATAAAGAAGCAAGAAGAGTATTAGTATTAGAAAAACCAACGATTCGAATTCAGTCGCCAATGACGTTCAAGTCGTCTTGCTACTTGCTACAAACCCTAATCAAATAGCCCGTGGTAATTAGGTCATGGAGATAAATGATAAACTCTTTAACTGTATGGAAGAGATTAGTGTTTGAGGCCGTCATGAATCTGTAAGCCGGTTATAGTGAAGAAGGTTATGAAGTAGGCAGTTGGCATAGAGTACGTAGAAGAAGATATTTTATTTTCTATGAAAACCTAGCTAGCTAGTCCAGACAGAGACTACGGTCCTGTTAATTTTTCATGGTCTTGGTGCTTCCTCTTCGGCTGCGACTATAGTGACAACTAAAAGATATATATATAGGGCCCTTCCACTAAGGGATTCTTCATTTTGTTCATTTTAATGAATCGATTATTAGGCCAATTTTTTTTATCAAATTTTTACTTCTCCACCGTTCAATTACTAGGTTTATATGTGTAGATCATTCTTGTAAATTTTTAGCCAAAATGATGATCGTTAAGACATTTAACGAGATGAAATCAATGAACGTATGAAACATGTCAAACCTGAACCGTTTATATTTTTATTTGTAAATTACAATTTTGAATGTTCTAACGATTATCAAATGAGAAGAAATTTTTTAGATATGATCTACTTATATAAACATGAAAGTTGAACGGTGGAGATGTTAATATATGGTCAAAAAGTAGGTTAATTGATCGATCTCTCAAAATGACCAAACTAAGGGATGGGAAGCCAGCCAAGTCCGGATACTCGCAAGGCTCCGTACGCTGTTGAATGAGCCTTTTGGGACAAAAGGGGACCTCCGCCGCTCTCTCACTAGTTTAGGGTTGCGGAACAAAAGAGCTTATAAAGTGAAATGAAAGGTTTTGAATTTACTTGAAAGTAATTAATTTGTTTTAAAACTAATAAAATTAATGGCGTTTTGAAAATGTTGTGGATAATATTTTGTTGATTTTTTCCCATGACAGTTGAAAAATGCGGTAGAAGAATCTTAATATAACGTCTAGAACACGTCATTGAAATATTTATACCGGCACTTTAAAATCCTGACTAAAATATTTTTGTAGAATCATCATTGTAAATGTTTGGTTAAGAAGGAACTAGGAGAGATGACATTTGTTTTTATAGGTGAGCTTTACAAAATTATTTCAGTTCATAAAGATAGATTTGGAAAAGCAACAAAGATCCTCACATACCAATAGTAGATTTCAAAAGTCGAATGAAAAGAAAAATAAAGAAAAGCATCAGTCTCTCATATGTAAGTGAAAAATCATGAATTGACTTGTTGTAGTTGTTTTAAAAACAAGTCATAATCTTTCTACATGTAGTGTTCAATTAGTACTGCGTCTCCTTAATATCATAACTGCATTTGCTTTATCTCATAAGTTTAATCATAGATACCTTAGAGACTTAGTAATTAGTTTGGTGCCTAGTTGATTCCAAGTTTATAATAGAGACGTCTGATATTTTTTCAGATTTTTGTAAACATGAGTTTAGACTTAATGTTCTAATTTTTGTATTCGAGAGTTTCATCAATTATGAGTGTAGTTGCACTAGGTCTCCATTTTTTAAATAAAAAAGTAATTAGTTTTGGTTAAGTGTAATTTTTATCAAAAAGAAGAAGAAGAAGAAGAAGAAAAAATAGTACGAATGAGTCGTTTCGTTCATAAAACTAAACAGCACTAGTTCCATTTGCTTAGCTCCAAAACGAGGTGGACTTGTCAACAACCTCGTTGCTTTGCTTTGGAGTTTGGAGTCAAATGTTCCCCAAAAAAACTCAAAATTGGTCTCTAAGGTCCAGTTTGGGATTGCTGTACTGTGAGCAGAATTAATTTTGAATCTGCTGTGAGTAGAATCAGCTGAGGTGTTTGGTAAACTGTTTTTAAAAATACTGTGAGAACTAAAAAGCAATTTCATGTGTTTGGTGAGTTATAAGTAAAAATTATTTTAGATGGTATAATGATAAAAATAGGCATTGTTATAAATTGATATTTGTTGTAGGAGAAATAGATTGATAAATCTCTCTGTCTTTATTCATTGATAAGGAGGCCTTTATATAGGCATTACATCAAGTATCCCTGGCGAACAGGGATTCCCTATCTAATAGAGTATCTAGACTTCTAGTCTTATTAGGACAAGACACACCACGGAAGTTACGGAGTTAACCTTCCTTGAACACTCCCCCTTGTGTCGCGTCCTCAATGGTGCATGAACCGTTGCCTCGTTAAAACCTTTGCCAGCAAACAAAAACCTCTTGGGCAAAAATAAAAGCATGGTCTAAGGAAAAAGAGTACAACGCACCAACTACAAGTATGTGAGACATGCATAACTAGGCTCCCCCTGAAGTCTAGATGAGAACTCCCCCTGATAGTCATTCAGTCTTTGAGTTCGGATAAGCGACACATTCCAATGCGCTTTACATGCTTCATAAATGTAGATTTAGGTAGAGACTTGGTGAACAGATCCGCTGCATTTTCTTCTGAGCTGACTTGCTTCACTTGAATATTCAAAGTCTCTTGCTGCTGCTGATTGTAGAAGAACTTAGGCGAAATGTGTTTAGTATTGTCACCCTTAATGTATCCCAACTTCATCTGCTCAATGCATGCTGCATTATCTTCAAATATGCAAGTTGGTCCCATCGTAGTAGACTCAAGTCCACTAGACTCTCGAATGTGAGATATAACTGAGCGAAGCCAAATACATTCTTTGACTGCTTCATGTAGTGCAATAATCTCAGCATGGTTCGAGGAGGTAGCAACAAGGGTTTGCTTGGTTGATCTCCAAGATATCGCCGTATTCCCGATGGTAAAAACATAACCTGTTTGGGAACGTCCTTTGTGTGGATCTGATAAATATCCAGCATCAGCAAATCCTACCATTACATCATTTGGTGTATCTGA
Organism: Potentilla sterilis; assembly: GCA_963682095.1. Classification (NCBI taxonomy): domain Eukaryota; kingdom Viridiplantae; phylum Streptophyta; class Magnoliopsida; order Rosales; family Rosaceae; genus Potentilla; species Potentilla sterilis. The sequence goes on from OY821754.1 coordinate 12,802,456, forward strand.
GTAGGAGGGGGTATCGCCAAAGCCGTATCGGGACCACGACTTAGCATCCGCGGGTCCGGATAAGTTGGCGGATATGTCTGCAAGATGGCGGATGGATGAACCAAAGCCAGTCTTGGCGGATATGGCTGGCGGATGGCGATCCGAGCCATGGTTTGTGCTGTTAGATGCAAGAGATCGACTAGGTGTCGAATCCTGATGAGTGTATCGATAGTACAAGCCCATGTCAAGGGTTCCTTTAAGGTATCGGAAGATGTTCTTGATTCCAACCCAATGACGTTGTGTTGGCGCAGAGCTAAATCTAGCTAACAAGTTCACAGAGAAAGCGATGTCTGGTCTAGTACACTGAGCTAAGTATAACAAAGCTCCAATCGCACTAAGATATGGATATTCAGCTCCCAAGACCTCTTCGTCATCTTCTTTCGGACGAAAGGGATCTTTGTTGATATCCAGACTTCTAACGACCATGGGAGTGCCTGTAGGATGCATAACTTTGTCCATGTTAAATCGCCTGAGCATCTTTCGGACATATGCAGACTGGTGTATAAAAATTCCACCACTTCGGTGCTCTAGTTCTAAGCCTAGGCAAAACCGAGTCCTTCCCAGATCTTTCATCTCGAATTCGGATTTCAAATAGCTAGCGGTCTCATTGATCTCATTCAGAGTTCCAATGATGTTCATATCATCGACATAGACGGCTATAATGGCAAATCCTGAACTTGTTCTCTTTATGAACACACAAGGGCACAACTCATCATTCTTGTATCCTTTCCCAATCAAGTAATCACTTAACCGTGTGTACCACATCCTACCAGATTGTCGGAGTCCATATAGAGATCGTCTCAACCTGATAGCAAATGAACTTCGTGGTTTTTGCTCACTTGACTTGGGTAACGAAAGTCCTTCTGGCACTTTCATGTACATCTCCGTATCTAGGTCCCCATAAAGATACGCAGTTACAACATCCATAAGCTGCATATTGAGTCTCTCTGAGACTACCAAACTTATTAAGTATCGGAAGGTAATAGTATCCATGACAGGAGAATACGTCTCCTCATAATCAATTCCAGGGCGTTGAGAAAAACCTTGCGCCACGAGTCGAGCTTTATATCGCTGGACTTCGCCATTCTCATTGCGCTTTCTGACAAAGACCCATTTATGTCCAACAGGCTTCACGTTCGGCGGTATAGGCACAACCGGTCCGAAAACTTGCCTTTTCTTTAGAGAGTCTAGTTCAGCCTGGATTGCTTCTTCCCACTTCGGCCAATCCGCCCTACGTTGACATTCATCAACAGTGCGGGGTTCCATATCGTCGTCGTCAATAACTTCTTGAGCAACGGCGTAAGCGAATGCATCATCGATATACATGGAATTTCTTTCCATCAGATTGTGCATGCATAAGTAGTTTAGTGAGATTTCCTTGTTCTCCAACATCAACAGTGAGTCTGAGGCGTCCCCCAGATGATTCAGAGTTGATTCTTGGACATAGGTATAGTCGGAGACAATCTCGTGTGACGGCGTCACAGTATCGATGATGAACGGATCGCTTTGTGCCTGGACACATGCCCTCTTTCTAGGTACATTGTCCTTGGAACCGATTGGTCTCCCCCTCTTTCTAGGAGGATCCGAAGTCGACGCCGGCTCTCCACTTGGAGGTGCCGAGCCTAGGCTGCCGATGGCACCTAGGGCTGCGGGTCCGAGACCGGCGGCGCGTGCTCGCGCATGGCGAGGAATGTTAAGCCTTGCAGGTACATTCGCAGCAGGTATGGTTGATCTTGTCACTTTCGCAATATCAGTAAAGGAGTCGGGCATCGTATCCGCCACCTTTTGTAGTTCTAATATGCGTTGTATTTCAGTCTCACACTGAGACGTACGGGGATCATAATGAGACATAGTGGGAGAGAACCACGTCAATTCCTGACGTTCACTTGGGACGGATGCGGCCCCATCTCCCCCTAACGGCGGGAAGGATGTCTCATCAAAGTGACAATCTGCAAATCTTGCAGTAAACAGATCACCTGTCATAGGCTCTATATAGCGGACAATAGTTGGTGCTTCATATCCAACATAAATAGCTGATCGTCGTTGTGGACCCATCTTGGTACGCAGTGGAGGCGTGATAGGCACATATACGGCACAACCAAAAGTACGCAGATGCGAAATATCAGGCTCGTAACCAGTTACCAACTGGTACGCACTAAATGGTTGGCTATCTGTGGGTCGTAGACGAATAAGCATAGCTGCATGTAATATTGCATATCCCCATGCCGAAACTGGCAAGTTTGTGGCCATGACAAGAGACCTAGCTACAAGCTGTAGTCTCTTGATAGCGGCTTCTGCAAGACCGTTCTGAGAATGAACGTGGGGTACGGGATGTTCAACTTCAATCCCAACTGACATGCAATAGTCATCAAAACACTTTGAGGTAAACTCTCCAGCATTATCCAGTCTGATGGACTTAATCGGATTGTCCGGGTGGTGAGCCCGAAGCTTAATAATCTGAGCTAGGAGTCTAGCGAATGCAGCATTCCTCGTGGACAACAACGCTACGTGTGACCAACGCGTTGATGCATCAACCAGAACCATGAAATATCGAAATGGTCCGCATTCTGGTGTTATAGGTCCACAAATATCACCTTGTATTCGTTGTAGAAACGGAATATTCTGTTTATTATCAATAGCAAAAGATGGTCTTGCTTGAAGTTTTGCTAGTGAACAAGCTTTGCAAAACGAACGATGAGCATTAGACATCGCTACAGAAGCATGAGAAGCAGGAGGGGGCCGAACCTCTCCTTGGAGCTGAGAGGCGGCTATCGACGGCACGGCCGAACCGAGGCCGAGGCGCCCTCTGTGCTTTTGTGATCGGAAAAATGGATGACCGTGGGAGCATTTCAAAATACGGATCATCAGATCACGACCCGGATGACCGAGTCTATCATGCCAAAGCTTATAAGCATCAGAATCACATAATATAACAACATGAGATTCGTTGGCTCGAATGGTTGTGAAATACATGCCATTGCGAACTCGCTTACACTTCTCCACAATGCGAGTGCGCATAGATTGGGTGGAGGTGATCAACAGATATTCAGTTCCATCTTCAACATAAGTGCTGAGGTGATAGTCATTGTCACGCACATCCTTGAAAGCTAGCAAGGTTCTTGGCGCCTTAGGCGCATATAGGGCGTCCTCTACCCGAATCTCAGTGCCATTTGGCAGTAAGAATTGAGCAGTGCCATGACCCTTAATTACGGGTCCAGTTCCTGTCATCGTAGATAACGACGATTCGCTTGGCGTAAAATCCGAAAACAATTGCCGATTCCTCAGAATCGTGTGAGTTGTTGCACAATCCAACAAACACTCAATCTCGCCTTGATACATCTACAAAAACAATGTAAATTGAATCAATAGTCTACTTTAGACTTTGGCGAACACTTTAAAGTAAGTGTACTGAGACAATATATCATCACAAAATGAAGTGCATTAAGGCCAATAACATAGCCATGGCAACGACAAAACTTGAGAGAAAGATATAAGCCTTATTTTAATCACCGAGTATCACCATTGATAATCATAGCCTAGTTCAGAGATTGAGACCGGACACCGTCGTAGGTGGCGTGGCCGAGCCAAGGCCGAGGCCAAGGCAAAGGCCGGGGCCAAGCCAAAGCCGAAGCTGTGGTAAGGCCAAAGCGACCCAGAGGCCGAGCCGAAGCAAGGCGGGTGGTGAGAATCGGTCAGGCATTGAGGCAATGCGATGCGACGGTTGAGCTAAATCCGAAGCATGGCGAGTCCGAAGACACTTTGTTGCCGAGCCATTGATGCAAAAGTTGCATTTGTTCGATAGGCTATCGATTGTTGGTTTCAAAAACCGGATTCGGTGCTGAGCCAAGCTGGCGAATGGCCATGGCGAGTGAGGCCTAGCGAGTCGCGGCCAAGCGCTTAGGCTTTGGCGAGCGAGGTTTGGCGGATCGCAGCCAAGTTGGCGGATCGCTGATCGCGGATCGCGGATTAGTTGGCGAATAGACATGGCGAGCGAGGCCTGGCGGATCGCGGCCAAGTTGGCGGATAGCGGATCGCGGATCACGGATCGCGGATCGTGCATCGCGGCTCGTGGATGGCGTATCGCGTATCGCGGCTCGCGTATCGTGGCTCGCGGATGGCGTATCGCGGCTCACGGATCTCTCCTTTTGTCTTTGTGATTGTTTTCGGATATGAGTTAACATCACCAGATTTTTGGTGAACTCAAAATAATTATGCCATTGAGAATTGGACGCATTGAACCAATTTTGCTTTCAGGGATGTAAAAATCTCAAATCATTCGTAGAATAAGATAGATTTTATTGATGACAACTCAAGAATACATCAAGGTTGTTCTAAATAGAACGACTTATCGAACAAAGTCGTGATTTATTGACTATTCTGTCAAAATATCAATCAAAATCAAACTTGAACACGTATCTCATGACCTAAGTCAAATACTTATTCATAGTCTGGAGTATCATACTCCTGAGTCCTACGTTTCTTGGTAGGTTGGAAGTCATCGATGGCGAAGTTCGTATTTTCCTCATCGTATACTTCTTCCTCAAAGTCTCCTACATAGTGTGCTTCTTGTTCTATGTATTGTTTGTGTTTCTTGTAAGCGGCTTGAATATCTCTGCTTGCTATGCAATCGCGTTGGAGATGATTCTTAGAACCACATTTGAAGCAAGGAGCCGAAGCATTGTTCGGCGTATGGCCACCACGCCTGGGACCGGAACCAAAACTGTTCCTCCCTCTGGGAGCGGCGGCTCTGCCATCATCCCTTGTCCAAGAAAGCGGTCGGCCACGGCCGACGCCTCTTCTCCCTCCTCGTCCGCCACGTATTGCTCTTGGCGTACGTGGTGGCGGTGCTTGACGTTCATGAGGTTGATGCTTCTGCTTAAAAGCTTTACCACGGGCCTGATGAGATTCCGCAATGGATTTCGGTCCTCGAGGCCTCTTATTGGTGGTAAGAATCAACTCATGGTACCTCTCCTTTCTTTGAAGGACATTCATCAAATCACTGAAGGTTTTGATAGTGCCTTTCTCGCGGAGATCGCGGTACTGATGCGACAACATGGACGCAGATTCTGGGAACGTCGTGAAAGTCTTCTCCATCATATCATCATCGGTCTTTTCGACCCCACAAAAGCTCAAATCAGATTGCAAGTTTAGCATAGTCTGATGATATTCCTGGACGGAATCAAAATCCAGTAAGCGGATTTGCTCCCAATCAGACATGAGGTCTGGGAGTTGTGCGTCATGCACATTGTCGAAGCGGTCCTTGAGGATATCCCATAGCTCTTTGGGATCAGTTTTCCTCAGGTATTGCTTCTTGAGCGTTGGATGGATATGGCGCCTGAGAAACATCAGGGCTTGTGCTTTCTGTTCAGGAGAAGCGTGTAAGCTTTCATCCTCAGGAGGGTTGATGGTGGCAGTAAATCTTTTACCAATGAAAGTGTTCTCAACATCTGAGACCCACCTCTTATATTCCTTGCCTTGGACATCCAAGATGTCAAATTCTGGACGCTGAGTGTCAGCCATCTACAGAACACAAACAGGGAGACGTTAGTATGTTTGAATACTAATCAAGTTTGATTGTTCTTTTAGAACAGTGCCAAGATATATCATGGTCACATAAATCGATGCTTAACGTGACTTCAAGTCACAATCGATATCTTCCCTTTGTTTTCTTTCCAAAAAAGAATAATACGTTATGGTTCACAGTGACATCACAGTCACAAGCATAACGGTGGCCGGTAACATCACAGTTACCCCAATAAACGTTGGCACCGGGGTGACTAAATCCCCGTATGCCGTCCCGAGAAGTGATAGAATCGGGATGGAGAAGCAGGGACACGGAAAGGTCCCGGAAGAGAAAACAAAACCCAACTATTGAAATTTTCATAAGCGGGAACGTTTATAAAAATATTTACCTCTTCAAGAGAAGCTTGATCAAACGAAACTTGACTCTTGGGGAAGCTTGTTTTCTTCGATTTTTCTTGATTTCTTCTTAACCACGAATAAGGGTTCGCGGATCGCTTGCTTGGCTTGCGAGCAATTTTGATCTTCTGGCAGATGCGTGCAAAAAGTAGCACGCAAGGGAGAGCTGCTGGCGAGCGGGTGGTCTGCCTAGAGGCAGAGGAGGAGCAGTACTCGAAGGTACAGTGCGGCAGGCGAGCAGCGCAGATGCTGCTGAGAAGAGGCCGACGGTGCCGAAGAGAAGAATCGGCGGCCGACGGTAGGTTAGGGTTTCGGAAAAAATTCGGAATTAGGGTTTCTAGGGCTATCAGACGGGAGGCTAGAGCAACGTGCTGATAACGTGTTGTAGGAGAAATAGATTGATAAATCTCTCTGTCTTTATTCATTGATAAGGAGGCCTTTATATAGGCATTACATCAAGTATCCCTGGCGAACAGGGATTCCCTATCTAATAGAGTATCTAGACTTCTAGTCTTATTAGGACAAGACACACCACGGAAGTTACGGAGTTAACCTTCCTTGAACAATATTAAAATAAATAATTGTTTCTTTTGTATGTAATTATAAAGTTAATCCACAATATTATATAAGATTTTTTAACACCATAGTAAATGATTGATTATAATTTAATTAGATTAGTATATCACAATCTAAGAAAAAACAAATATTACCATTTGTTATAAATATAACTGATTCATGTAAAAACATCTGTTACCCTGTTTCTCTAAAATACACTTTTAAGAGAATCAATTATTCTAAAATCAGTTTTATGATTGTTACCAAACACTTAAAATTATGTCAGAATTACTTTTGACTCTAAAATCGGGTAAGCAATCCAAATTTGGCCCAAGTCTCTCACAAGTCTCACCCACACCACGATCATGAAGAACAAGAACAGCACCCACACCCCAATCCTCAATTCCACCTTCTACTCCTTCTCACACTCTCACTCTCTTCTTCTTCTTCATCATCCTCATTCCCCAAAAAGCCACCCCCTCTTCCAATTCTACCCCTCCCCTCAGCTCCCCAGCTCCAATGGCAGCTCGGCAACATGGCAATGTTCCTCCACTTCGGACCCAACACCTTCACCGACTCCGAATGGGGCTCCGGCCACGTTGATCCTTCGGTCTTCAACCCAACAAGCCTCAACGCCACCTAATGGGTCCAAGTCGCCAAAGACTCCGGCTTTTCGCGCGTGATCCTCACCGCCAAACACCACGATGGCTTTTGCTTGTGGCCCACCGAGTACACCAACTACTCCGTCAGCTCCAGCCCCTGGAAAAACGGTGGTGGTGACGTGGTGGGTGAGCTTGCTAAGGCTGCTAGGGACGCGGGTATTGGATTGGGGCTCTACCTTTCGCCGTGGGATCGGCACGAGCCGTGTTATGGGAACACGTTGGAGTACAATGAGTTCTATATGGGTCAAATGCCAGAGCTGCTCACTAGGTAATCTTTGGTTTTGTTTTGTAGCTTCAAATTTTAGTGAATTGAGTTTGGGTTTAGTTCTGTTGCTCACAAGCCTGTACATTACTTAAAAGTGACTAGTGAGTTGTAGCTCTTTTATCATTATGCCGATTCAGAATAGTACTTGGCATTTTCTGTTACTTGGGATTCAAACGGTGTTTGGATTTCATGTTCTGTATGGCTGCAATTCCGTTAATTTGTGTGCTTTCATGGATTGTCTATATGTTATTGTTATGTTTCTGCTAGTTGTACATCTGAGGATTTGATATTCGTATGTCTTGGTTCAACTTGGTGATCACTGATTGTATATGATAATACAAAATTTATATTGTGATCTGATCAGGTGTCCTGCCTTTTGAGAGCAAGTGATGTATTTTGTTGGCCATCAAAGCGCCTGAGTGGAGAAGGATTTTTTAATGTTTCTTCTTAATTTTGGTTTGAAATGTATGTTAAGTTTTGAATTTCGCTTTGGACCGCCAATCAGCTCAAACCAAACAGATTTACACATTTCCTGCTATTCAGGGTGTACTGCGGGGAGAAAGACTCGTTTCACTAAGATTAACAACATATGAGATGAGCATTATACATGAATATTCACAGTTTGCAGTTGCGCCCCAAGTTCTTTACTCATTTCAATTGGTTTGGTTTGCTGAGTGTGTGTGGATTTATAGTTGGGTTTTGTCTTGTTTTTTTTGTTTCTTTGTTTTTTTTTCTTTCTTAAGTGATTGTTTTCTGACCCTGGTTAGTTTTCTTTAGTTCTGACTCATTTTGAATGGGTGACTATTTTCTGCAATCAGTAATTGAAGTCTCCCCAGTTCAGTTCTTTTGGTGGTTGATTCTATTTTACCATGTTACAGCTCCTTATAATGTTATTTGATTTCTAGTTAGCCTCTTTCTTCTTGAGAATCAATCTTTTGGATGTCAAAGTGTGTTCTGCTTTTCTTAGTCAGCTGCACCTTGGCAGTCCATCAAATGAGCTTTGTATTGAATACCATGTTCTTTGTTGCTATCACTCATTTGCTCTTGTGAATCGACTTATCTGTAGTTTTCTCACATTATTGGCCACACGTGTTATATCTATTTCAATTAATTTTTCACTGATGCTTTATTTTTATTTTCTTTCAACTTCGTTGTATCTGCGTTATAGAGATTTGATATGAGATTTTGCTAAATATTCAATGAATTTCATGGAGAGAGATACACAGCTGTTGATTTGTTTTCTTCTCTTTTCTTTTTCTGAATTGGACCAGGTATGTAGATATCAAGGAAGTTTGGTTGGATGGTGCAAAAGGGGAAGGGGAAAAGGATATGGATTATTTTTTTGATTCTTGGTTCAGTCTGATTCATCAGCACCAGCCAGGGGCTGTCATTTTCTCTGATGCTGGTCCCGACACCAGGTGGGTTGGCGACGGAGCTTGTGTTGCTGGGTTTACTTGTTGGTCTCTTTTCAATAGGAGTTCTGCCAAGATTGGTGACACTGATTTCCAGTGAGTTTGGTTTTCAAATTGCCATTAGCTTTCCTGTTTTCTCAAGGCACTCATATATGTCTGCATACTGTTTGTACACATACATTCATGCTATCGGTATCCTATATGCTTAAAGGGTGTAAACGAGTCACTGAAGTGCACTAACTAAAAAACAGGAGGACATGAAGGAACCTTTGAGCATAGATTATACCCCATACAATATATTTTCCTTCCAATCTTAAAGAATGCTATAAGCCAATCTGATCTGCATATCTAACAGATATTCAAGAGGAGGTTACCCATTTGGTCATGATTGGGTACCGGCAGATTGTGACGTCTCAATCCGTCCTGGTTGGTTTTGGCATTCATCACAAGATCCAAAATCTGCAAGGACTCTGCTTGAACTGTACTACAAATCAGTTGGTAGGAACTGTCTGTTGTTACTAAATGTACCCCCGAACTCTTCTGGTCTCATATCAGCAGAAGATATTCAATATTAGCCACTCACTAGTTTTCAGTTTGCTCTCTGATGTTGGTCCTAAATATAACTATTGATCTTATATTCCACTTTCTTAAACTTGATTAAGAATGTATCACATACAAATTTTTGTGGACAAATAAGAAGTGTTCAACGATAGATAAATTTTTGTGGACAAAAGGAAGACTAAACAGCAATCATTTTTTTAAATTTATATGATTTGTGGTAGATGGTATATATCATTTGGCGTCATCATCTATAGTTACTTCCTCTGCTCAAATTTAAATTCGCTTGCCCTTCTTTCCTTTATTTCCATGAGAAATCTGACAATGATTTGAATTGTGGCAGGAAGAGATAGAGAACAAGATACATGATTTCCTTAAGAACTATATAACCATGATGGGAAGGTTGCGGATCCGCTGGCTGCTTTCCATGAGAACTTGAAGCTAATGTATTCACGCAATCACATAGTCTTTACTAGACTAGATGCACAAAGGATTCCAAAAAGAATTTGTGAAAGAATTCTACATGATTTGTAAAAAATTATGTATCGAAACTTAAATGACATCTACATATTTCTTGTACATTGTTAGAATGTATTGATAGTGAAATGCGATCGTGGTCAAGTTATGGTGAATGTTTGTAGAGTTAAATGAAGCAAGAGCCCGGCAAATGGGGTGTAAACTATGTATATATTGAAAATGTTATAACATCACATTCAGCAAAATAACGCGCATGATATCATTTCTACAACGTGCAATATGCGCTGTAAAATCTCTTAATGACTTTGACATCTACAACATGCTCCGAATGCCACTAATCACTTTTGACAACATGCGGTGCAATAGGCGTTGAAATATCTCTTAGACATTTTAATGACTTTAACATCTACAACATGCGCTAAATGTAGTTAATTATTTTTGACTACATACATGTTCTTAATGCATGTTGTTAATCGCTTCACCATATCGGAGCTAGTGAAGCGATAACAGTCATTACCAGAAGAAAGTATTCATGGGAACGTAACTTAATGCTATCAAGTTCATGCGGATAATGATACCAACTTGCCAAAATTATATAAGCCACGATATGATATCAACTTCCTTTTCTCTCTCTCTCTCGCTCACTTCCATAGTGCCATACTTTAGAGTTCAGACAGCAGTAACTTCGAACTTTAGATTTAAGCTAGCTACCGTAAAAGCTACCAAAAATTTGGGATGAACCAAAACATGTCGACTGTAGAATTGGGTACGAGAATGATCCTTGGGGAAAGTGAATCATCTGAAGCTCTTGCTTGTTAAAGAAAAAACTCCAACGTCCAGCCCCATTGATGGTGATGCGAAAAAAGGGTTATCGAAAGCAAAATAGATGCATTCGCTTCAGAGGCTTCGTCAATGGGACCATTATAGTCCAAGATATTGCTTGTAGATATGAATGTTTTGCCTGCCCTACTCACAAATAATATCTGATCCATTATAGTCCAAGATATTGCTTGTAGATATGAATGTTTTGCCTGCCCTACTCACAAATAATATCTGATCACCAAGGTTGAAAACACTCAAAAGCAAAATTATGTCTGCGATATATCATAAACAACTCCTTTGATGTAGAATCTTTTGCCAAGGAAATCATGAGTTCTCGGTTAGTCTCAACTCTGATTCCATCGATTGTTGTCGTAACATTCAGATACCTGTTAGGGGCCGGATTGGGATGAAGCATAACCAGCCTTTCAGTCGTGTAGGTACGAGTGCCATTAGCATATTGGATGTCAAATACCATTAAGATGTTGGATAATAAAAGGAAGAGTCTGCCATGCATATCCATCTTTATGTACCTTGAGCTCCATTTAGTGGCAGTTGGATTTATTATTTTTAGTACTACAAGTTGATAACCTAAGCCAGTTATTCTACACATGAGTTTCAACATGGCAGGCCACACAATTGGAGGTAGGCGATGCTTTGTATTGGCCACTGCTCTGGTAATACTGCCAACTACGTACATGGTTGAAGAGCTTGGGATTGCTGGCTTATGTTTCTGCTGACAGAGTTTTTACTGGTGTTCTTTTTGGTTGCTGGTGTTCTTTTGGTTGGTGCTACTGATAGTGTGGGATTTCATGAAAGAGGTGATCTCCTGATTTGGAACGGATTGCCTGGTCCTATAAGCTTGTATTTGTGAGGTTATTGTGGTCATGCTGCTCATGCAGTTTTTCCTACTTTATGCAATTCCCTACGGTAAAATCTCAGATTTACTAAGATTGTTGAAATTATTTATACTTAAAATGTTGAAGTGATTGATTTCGTTCAAAGGAAACCCATTAACATTTGGTTGCTAGACGTTGCAGGTATTGCTAGCTAGTGTGCTTCATAACAAGCAACATCACCTATGGATCCATGGCCTTTTGGGGTATCGGATGTTTGGAGACAGTCTAAAGTCCCAAGTGACGCTAAATCTTCCAGTACAAAAAACTAGTGCAAAAGTAGCTATTTGAATCACAAAAGAATGCAATCCTAATCACAACAATTACTTCTGCAATAGAGGACACACGCTATTTTTGCAACATGCTTTTATAGGAGTAGGGGGACAAGAAATCAGATGGGTTTGAAAAACTAGTTTAACTCTTCTAAGTAGATATGCAGGCAATCAAAATACCATAACAGATATGTGAGTAGTAATGGATAGCAAATTAGCAATATAAAACAAAATACTTCTATTGAAAACATCAGTACAATTCTTATATATTATATATGTAACTAGTTTTGCAAAAGCAAAAGGAAATAGTATTTGCAAATCTCTAGTCCGTACCATGCTTTGTATGAGAGCAAGAACTGTTAAGAGCTTCTTACTCCATACAATTCCCTTAAGGTCACAATTGCCGGCTGAAAACCAGTCCTCAATGGTATAACTTGATTTGCTCGCAGATTTTGTGCATTACCATTATTTGGTTTGGATATTGTCATCTTAAACATCTCTCACTCCAAAATTCTACTAGCATTAGTAGCTGCATCAAACACCCCAAAAACCAAATAACTAGTGTAAATAATACAGCAAACCAACAACCCAAGTCCACTAGTATGTCATAGTATACAAAATGTAAGCAGGTTTCACAGAAGAACCAATTATGATTCAAACTTATTTAAAGTAGTGATGATCAATATGTCAAATTGAAAAGCTTTGATTCAGCATCCTCTAAATCTCTAAACAGAATAGCTCATTGCATTTGATCAGAAAAGCATGCATAACAGGCAAGTTACACATTATAGTTACACGTTCACAATAGCTGCAAATATCTAATGTAATTTAATAATGAGTACCGAAATTAGAGATTTTACCAGCAAAAGGGTGAAATTTCGCATACTCGAAAAACTCATCAGCAGAGCAACCAAAGAGAACCTTGGCCACCTTATCAAAGCATCTGACAGTGAACACCTTGGAATCCAAAGCAACTGACATCTGCCCAAAACAAAAAGCTATCACAAATCTAGGAAAAACCCAAAAGAAGAGAACAAATATAAAGTGAAAGAGTGTAAGAGAAACATACGAGAATGCGAAAGAAGCGTGTGGTGCGAGGGAAGCGGGGATTGAAGGAAGAGGGCTTGCAGTATCTGCAAAGGGAAGAAGGGTTGTCCGGGAGAGCCCTCTCGTAGAGGGAGCATGCTCTGTAAGACACGTCGGTGTGGTCTATTGCCAGCAGTGTGGTGATCAGCGTCGTTGGCTCTTTGGCTTCCATCACTCACTCTGCTTTCTTCAGTTGGAGACTGAGAGGGGACTCGATTACATTTGTTATATACTAGTTAGTAGGGCCGCGCTTTGCTGCAGCTCTGTGGACCAAGATATATGTTATAACAAATGTAAGAAAAACACAGAATTACGTGGTTCACCAATGAGATCTCCGTCTCTGTCAGCGCCACCAGATGACTAGTTCAAGACATATACTAACAATATAGCGAGAATAGAAGTGGTGAAAGTAGTAGTCGGAAGGAAACTTCAGATACAGAGAAAATAACATAATGAAGTCAGGAATTCAACTCTAAACGGATATTAACTCATCTCTGATCTAACATTTTAGCTGAGGAGAAGTATTTATCAAAGTCATTCACACACACCAAAACAAAAGTAGATAAAGGAACAAAGCAAGTCTAGTGCAACCCAAGTAAACATATGACATATTACCCTGCAGTAACGTTATTAGTTCACATTACCCGAGCTGTTTAAGCTACCAAGTCATTTCAACAGCTTATTTCCCAGAACGTGGTAACGAAGAATTCTGTAGTGCTGTAATTCCGGCATTTCTATTCTGTAGTATTTGCATTATTGGTGCGTTTGAGTGAAAGGATATGTTAGTATACTGAAATTGTATTGTTAAATTTGCTTGAATCGACTTACTATTGAAGATGCATTAGCAGTACTATTGCTTCTTCATACATGACTAATCTTTAAGTATTCTGCAGAAGCATCTTCAAGATACAACCATTGCCTCATTTGCCTGTGCCGTTGTGCGCCACCTTATGAGCTTGACATGCGAGGAAACCAACCTTGTAGTTTATGAAATAAATGCTCTAGTTTTATCTACACTGTAGATCACCTGTCCCATGTTGGCATTTCTACCCGTTGGGTTACCTGTCTCCTCTTTTCCGAGGAGTCATCTCTATTCATTGCCACCAACTATTGCATTCTTTTTGGTCCACTTGACTTGCCACTCCATAAGTTTCTGTTGAACTCAAAAACATACTCACTAGACTAATTACTAATACAAACTCAATCAAGGAGTACAAGCTTAGATAGACACTAGGGGCCATAGAATTAATTAACTTTCAACAAGTAACCTACTATACGAGATCAAGTACATAGATACAGTACCGTAGTATACGCTGTATTTTTCGTAATTTTCTGATTTTCCGAGATACTAGGTCGCAATCCCCGTCTTTCAACGCAAGGACAAAATGACCCAAAAGCCCTCACCGAAGCTCCTATATCCTTTCTTTCCCCAAGTTTCCCTCTATAATAAAACCTCGACACTATAGCGCGCGCTCTCTCTGATTCTCAACGATCTCGTCTCCGCCAAAAACCCTAAAAATCTGTGACGCAAAATCAGATACGGAGGCTGAGGAGATTAGAATCGACGGCGATGAAGCTGAGCACGAGAAGAGAGCTATTGGACCGGTGGAGGTGCATTGAGGAAGAAGCAGACGAGGACGACGATCGCATTGAGCCTTCTAAGCGTCACCGTCTTCACAAGAACAAAGAGCAATGGTACTGTCTCTCACTCCTGCATTTCAATTCGGATTATTAGAGACGCTTTTCTTGATTCTTTGAATTTCAATTGCATATCAAATTGGAAAGAGTAGTTGTGAAATGCTAATCAACTCTAGTGAACTATGCGTTTTGCTTAGTGGATTAAGTTGTTAGTAGTGATCGGCTTGTTTTATAAGTATAAGAGAAGTGGATTTTAATTGCAGCAATGCCGAATTTGATTGGGAGTTTAGGTGAATTGAATTTAGTGACGGTGATTGCGGTTTTGATTGGGAGTTTTGGAAATTGAATCATGTGATTAGTTGTAAGTAGATGAAAGAAAGTAAAGAAAAGGGAGAAGTTGTGTGAGTTATGTTACAATAGGCCTTTGTGTAGGCGGAGATTTGTTGTTTACAATCTGCTGTATGCTGTTGCTTATATGCCTATGGAAGAAGATAGAAGTTTTCTGGTTTGATGAATCAGTGGGATTGTAGTGGAGAGTAAGAAATAGGAGGCAGGTGGTCATTGTTTTTTGTCATTAGTTGTCTTTAGTCCCTGTGTATCGTAACATATAGTGTTCATTGTTTTATTGTACCAGGTTTGCAGATACATTTAATTTCTTGATCTGTTTGCCGGAAGAAAATCATATTTGGTGTGGGTCATGGGATTTAATGGGACCTCTTCTGGAGACGTTTTACAACTATTTTAATGATGAGCATAGTGATTCTCCTCTTAGGCAACTATGGAGGAGAATCTCCAAGGAAATGCGGCAATGTATCCAATGCATTTCCCAGCATTATCAGGCCCAAGAAATGTATAGCAGTGAATATGAATTGAGTTCTATTGGTCCCCTTCTGGATGTTTTGAGAAGGCTTGATGAGGAGAGGGTGACCCAGCACTTAATAGAGATGAATACTACATTAGCTCGAAAGGAATATGATCCTGTTCGTGATAATGCTGAAGTTGTTAGCGTCATGTATGAGGTAGATGCTCTTTTTGATTTTCTTATGTACTTTTTATTTTTATTTTTATTTTTTATCTTGAATACAATTAGCCTCGTCTTGATGATTGAATGATATTCATACTGGTAAAACATAATTTAATTACATAGTTCAAGGCTTCTTAGAAATTGTTATGAAATTATTGAATAGTCACTGCAAATGTGTTATTGCATGTCACAAGAGTCATACTCATGCCAGGGAGGATCTTTTCTGGTTATGTAGAAAATGGTATTGAAGGTATATGTCATATCATGGACTCTGTAGGCTCTTCAACTTTCAAATTGACACGTACTTCAGTTCGGTTATATTGGTACTTCCGATACAAACCTTTGGTGGAGTCACTTTACATGGTCTCGGAAAACACTTTCTATTCGCTTCTCTTTTTTGACATGTGATGGTAGATTCAAAATATATGCAAGAATGGTTTTAGTTTGACCCTTAAATCTAAAGGATGAATGGAGCATCTAAGGATCTGCGGGTGCCTGGCTGTTGGATTTTTTTTCTTCCCTGTCTCCCTAGGCAGATATTTGTCACTCTAGTTTCCTGGCTGCTGACTGCTCCATTAGGATGTTAAAGTTCAGATAAGCCTAACCATCTTTAGTTTTAAGGTTTCTTATGTGTCTTGTATTCTTGTTTGTTTGGGCATATATAATATATTTGTTTTATTGTTTCTTGTGGAAGCCAGCTTGATTGCAAACCTTAGGTAGCCGCACTTCCCAGACACAATAGGGCTTAATACGTTACTTTTGAAGTATACTTGTCTAATTGATTGATTTTGTGTTATTGGATATATCTATGGTCCCATTTCAGTAAGTCATTGAATGAATAATAGTTTTGAACTATTAATGGTCCTTAAGTTTCAATAATTTTTTATTTGATCCATTCTTGTTTATTGGTTCACAGGTTTTAATGTTCCCTGTACTGTTGGATGATGGATCGCTATTCGTTGAATTTGAAAAATTTATCGAAGCAGTTGATAATATGCATGAACTGGCCTTGGCCGGACAGCAGCAGTTTCCGGTATTTACTTGGTAGTTGTATTTCCATGTGTTCATTAACATCATTTATCTTAAATAAGACTGTTTCTTTTTAACTTATAAAGTGAAGCCATTTTCTGTCAGGGTGTTTATGCATTATTTTTCTTCAAAAGGAGAGTGCGCTCTGTTGGTCATCGTTTAGCTACTTCTATGGGAAAATTGAGGTACTGTTCATTGGTGTTGTTGGTTGGTTTTTTTAGTTTTGTTATTATATTTGTAGTTAATAGCAGGCTCAAGTTTTCAGATTGTAGTGTTTGAAATGATTTTTTTATTTTTTTTTGGTTGGAAATGTAGTGTTTGAACTGATTAATGATAGCTGCCTTCCCAATCACCCCAGCACACCTAGTGTGTTGATACTTGATACTGTTTATGCTAATTATACTAATATCACTTTCACATTTAATATTACTTAAACAAGAGTAGGGCTTTGTTCCTGAGATGTTGCAAATGTGTTTTGGAGATGCTTTCTACTTCATCTCTAACAAAAGAAAGTATTGATCTTTTTGATTTATTATTTTTTATGCCTTCTCTTTTCCATAACCTACCACTCTTTATATCTTGATTTGCAGCTCTGGTGATGCCTATATATATATTTATTTATTTAATTCTTTTGTGCACAGGAGAGCAGTAGACTTGGAACCCTTGCAGCCTTTGCTTAAGAAATTCATTGGCTTCTTGGAAACAGAATTATTACCGTCAACTACGAAAACTACGAGGCCCAGGGTTCAGCTGGACCGCACATCCATATGGATAGGATTCAAAACTTTGTACGAACTTTCGGCCGAATTCATTTATCATCATATATATTCTCTTTTAAGTTTTCTTGCCAATGACTGTTTTTTATTTACTTATTTTCTGTTTCTTTTTTCTTTTTATGAAGGCTTGGGTTCTTAGAACCTCCAGCTTTTGAAGAAGGGATATTAGAGCTTTATCCCATTTTCCTTGATATTGTCCTCAACCATATTAGTGGTGATTCATCAGAGTTCTCTCATGCTGTTGCTTGCTTGAAAAAAATCTTTGAAATGCTCGGTTAGTATTTCTTTTAAAATGTCCAATCATATGCTGAAATTCTGTTCAATCCCCTGCTCAGACCTTTTGTGTTTCTCCTTGTGGCTTGGTTTAAGGGTGTAAGCTCTGGTTGAGGTCTACGTTGGATCCTGGTGTGATGCGTGATACTCTACTGGGTCAGTGTTTCCATACTCAAAACGAGAAAAGCCATAAGGACATATTTGATCTTTTCCAGCCTTTTCTGCAGGCATGTCTGTAATTTATTCTGCAATTCGAATTTATTTATCCATATATGTTTTTGGCACGCAACTAGTAGTTGTTTAGACTTTACTGATATACAGCAGTGTAATTTATGCAGTCTCTTGAAGCTTTGCAAGATGGCGAACATGAAAAGCAGCGCAGGCATATTCTGTATTTTCTCCTCCATCAGGTGACTGTGAGCAGTAACTTCAGTGTCTTAACAAGACAAAGGGCTTGCCAGGTTCTTATTTCTTCCTCTAAATTGTCACAAATGTGGTATCTTGTGCATATCTATATCACATACTTTCTCTAATTGCAAGAAGACAATTCTATTCTCTGGAGTATCTTGCTTTAATGATTTTATACTGTATTCTCAGATATCCCTTCTTATTGTACATCGAGGTTACACAATGAACCCACCCTGTCCTCCTTTTGAATGTGCACATATGTGGTACGTCGTTTATCTATGATTTACCTTTTTTTTGTTCTGAGATTAGATGTGATTGATGTGTTATTGGTTTGGAGGCCATAATTGAGACTAAACAGATGCACAAAGGTGATTGTCTTTGCAGTTTGAAATATATTTTTTTACAAAATATTGTTTGCAATTACAGCACTGGAGTATTTTTGCAAAATATTAGTTGGCATCCTGGGCTTAAGTGTCTTTCTACTGTATACACAGCTATAAGTTACTTGCTTTTTAATTGACAAAAAAAAAATTATGATAGAATTCAAAGAGGTTTTTTTTTTTCTCATAAAGAAATGTTCTCCTGAGGTTGAGTGTTTCAAGGAGATATAGTTAATGATCATATTGGCTATAAGTTGTTGTCACAAGTTTTCTGTACTAAGTTATTATTTTTCTTTTAAAAACAGAAGGGAGTACATAATCCCGTGAAAATGTTCTTCATCAATTGTTTTTATATGATTACTAGCATAAATTTTCCTTTTCAAGGGAATGAAGAGAATGTATTAGCATGTTTAGCATTATATGCATACGCTGCGGCAAGGGTTGATTTAATAGGTCCTGGGTTGCCTGATTAAATCTATTTGTATTTGACAGGGGCCCTTCTCTCGTGTCATCTCTGAAAGATTCTTTGCTTCACAGCTCTCTAAGACAACCTGCCTTTGATCTCATACAAACCATCATAGTGTCTGATGCTGCTGCATTAATAAGTTCAGTGCTTCATACACATACACCCTTGGGTTCTGAGAAAAACTTGTCTTTTCAGTTGATTGATGAAGATGAAGACGGGCTACCATTCTCACTGGATACTGAAGAGAAGGATACTAGTTCTTGGAGTGAATTTAGCTTACAGAGCAAAATTACATCTCGGGAGTATAGAGAGTGGATGTGCATTCCCATGCTATGGATTGATGTTCTTGTTGACTCCAATCTCTCAGTGTTTCCAATATCATTTTCCAAGGCTGTTTTCTGGGCGCGTTCTCGTTTTTCTATGGTAGAACCAGAAACTAGTGCAGAAATGGCTCTTCCAGTCAGAACCTGGCTTTCATCCTCTGTTACAGAAATATCCCCAACCTTTGGGTGGAAGGTTCCTACTGGTTCTGATGATGGCGGAGAAGGGAAGGAGTCAAAAAACTCGATCAAAATTTCAACTATGCATCTTCCTTTAGTTCGAACCTTTAATAGGTTTGTCTTTGCGTTGAATATTTAAACCCTTATGTCTTTTTGATATATACTTGCAGTTGCATTTCGTAGTTGACTTTGCACCATGCCTTCTTTTGTTTGCATAATTCTGGCTTCAGTCAGCCTTTTTATAACACAGATGGTCTTTCACAGGTTAACAGGACATTTTGTGGCTCAAGTGGGCCAGGGGGAAGTTAGTAAGCAGTGGACATGGGAACCGAGGATGGGTGAAAGCTTGTTCCTTGCACTTATAGATCCTGATGATGTAATTATTTGATTCCAGACAATATGCTTTACCTTCAGGCCTAGCAAATAATAATAGTTCTACTTGCATGCAACTTTGTTTTATCTCATAACAACTGTACTCTTATAAGTGGTTTGCATCTTCTACTGTATTTTTTTTTCTCTTTCTAATAACATAAATTTTACTGGATGCAGAATGTGAGGCAATTCGGCAAGTGTATCTTGGAACAGGTTTCCAATACAAAGGGTCTTTCTTGTGGTTTGAATTTCCTTTGTTGTGATCGATCTTCACTGTCCTCTGTTTTCTTTGGCGTAAGACATGCTGTGAAACTGGTAATACTTTGATTTCCTCGAATTTCTTGAGTTGAAGCTACTGACATAAGATCAAACAACATTTAGTTCACCTATCTTGTTTTGCACATCTGTACATTTGTTTAAATTTTATAACTAGGCAGCTGAGTTTGTAATACTGAACATTTTATAGTAAATTCAGTAAATTGTAATTGAGCTTTCAAAAACTGGTCAAAATGTCTCTTCATTTAATTATTATTGTATTGCTCCTACTATAAACTGGATTATAAGTTCTGATAGCTGTTAGTGATGTCTTAGCAGTGTAAGTTTCATAAACTCTATTGAATGATTATCCTGGCTGCCTTCATTCTTTTGCTAATACTTTTTTTTTTTTTTTTTTTCAGGTCCAACTTGAATCTGTTGTATTCAAATTTCAGACTCTGCATCATTTTTTCTTTGTTGTTCGCAAATTGCTTAATGAAGGGGATTTACCTACTTCGGCTGTTCCAGAACCCGACCACTTAAGCATGGCAAGGTTCTCTTCTCAAGGTGGATTTCTAAGGCAGCCAGTCTTTGATCCTCCGGCTGTGAGTGTCTCTGGCCAATCATGTAATGTTGACTCAAAGTTACTCGGAAGTTTGTGCTACTTGTTATCAGAAACTGCATGGCCTTCCATCTGTGGGTGCTTATTAAAAGGAAAAGCTTTTATTAATAACAGTGTTTGTCAGGTACTATGTTTTCAGTTGCTAACTTACTTTTCACCTGAGAAACTGCATGGTCTTCCATTTGAGAACTTTTCCTGCAAGCAGTTTTAGATTTTAGTGCTATAGGGGCTAAATAATTCACAAAAGAAAAAGTAAAAAGAAAGTTAGAACTCAGGTTTTGTGATTTATTATAACTTGGTTCTGTAAGCTGGGATTCACTCCTTTTAGTTATATTTTGTTGCAGATGACTTGTGTCCGCATACTTGAGATCATCCCTTGTGTGTTTGAACGACTATACTTTTCTGGTTACAAACCGTCTGGGGGTTCTGGAATGTTGGCAAATGCTTGTGACTTCTCCTGGCTTCATGATATTATGGATTGGGGAAAGTCATCACTTAAAGTTGTTGTCATATACTGGCAACGAGCAATCACCTCCTTGCTCAAATTTCTGAAAGGGATATGTAACAGTACTATGGCATCAACAATCAGCGTTATTGAAAAAATCGTTTCATGTGGTGAGCTTTTTTTATTGAAACACTCTGAAGCAGAAAAGGTTATATCACTATCTTGCAGTGACCTAAGCAATGATAATATTTCAATATGAATGGTAACCTATTTTCATGTTTTATGCCTTGTAGACTGTGTTTCCATGGATGAATTGAGGGAACAAGTGTCACTCCTCTCTGTCTCTTTGTCTAAGGAAGCTTCCTCTAGTATTGGAATGACCAACATCCAGTCCCCTGAAGGCTTGTCTTCTGAGAAGAAATATTCAGTTCCAGATGTGAAATACTTGTCCAATGAGGATCCAGCTGTTCAAATGTCGCACTCCATGGAGGATGATAGAAAGCGTGGTAATAATATGATCGTCCTTTCTGATGATGATACTGAAGTAGTTTTACCGAGTGAGGCAGTTATATCTGATACTAAGATGAGTCGGTGCTTGATGGATGACAAGACAATGAATTCTACTGTTCATAAAAGCATTTCATATAATGATTCTGTGAAGATGAAGATTTCTGGTGCCGACTCCACAGATTCTTTGAATGCTTACCAGAAAATAGATGCTACAGATGATACTGGCCTTGCTTCTCAGAAACAGGATTCTGATAGATCAACAAAACAACCGCAACCTGTTTCTTTGCTGAAATCAAAGGACGTAGATAATAGTAGGAAAGAAATAATCCCTGATTGCAATATAAATGGTTCGGGTAAATTCAAGGGTACAGCCAAGTCATCTGAAAATGCTGTCAGTTCCAAAAACTTTAGTCAAGCTAGCAAAAATATGGCCCTAAAAGTAGGTGGTGCTTTATTGAAGGAGATGGTATGTGATGACGAAGAAGATCCGTTAGACTCTGCTCTCAACTCAATCCGACGCCCGCAGGCAGTTGTGCCAAAGCCAATCATTTCTGCTCCTAAACGACAACTCATTCAGCTTCAATCTCCTTCTCAAAATAGAGCTGGTCATTTACATAGGTTCGAAGGTAGAAAAAGGTTTCAGCCGCCAAGGCTTGATGAATGGTTTAGACCTATATTAGAATTAGATTACTTTGCACTGGTCGGAGTAGCATCTGCAAGTGAAAATGATAAACATAAAGTTGCAAAGTTAAAGGAGGTTCCTGTGAATTTTCAATCACCCGAACAGTATGTTGGAATTTTTTGCCCATTAGTCTTGGAGGAGTTTAAAGCACAATTACAGAGTTCGTTTCTAGAAATGTCTTCTTTGGAAGAAGTGTATTTTGGTAGCATGTCGGTCCTTTCAGTTGAAAGAATTGATGATTTTCATCTTGTTCGCTTTGCTCATGATGACAATGATTCTATAGCATCAAGCAGCTTTTCAGAAAATGACCTTGTATTGCTAACGAAAGAGCCCCCACAAAAATCTTCACATGAAGTTCATATGCTTGGAAAGGTATTCCTTCATTTTTGTCATGCAACTCAATTTGCAATTTTTGTTATGCACTTGGCTTTATCTTCAATATGTACTTGATTTCAGTGGTTCATAGGTTTCAGATCATATCGGCTAGTATCATATATAGCAGAGCTAGATTTACGGCTATATATTATTTTCTGACATTGTGAGTGTAGAAGAGAAAGTTCTTTAATATATATGATACTACTTTTTTGAGTGTCAGAAAATAAGAGCCAATAGTAGTATCATATATAGCAGAGCTAGATACTACAGATTATATATAAATTATTTGTATTATAATTAATCTTTTTGTTTAATTTCTGTCTGTTATATATATATATATACAGTCCTTTTCCTGTGCGGACGTCCGCACGCACTGTTCACGGTGCGGATGCGGCGTTTCCGGCCACCGGCGAGGCGGCGACGCCGTATCCGGCCACCGGGCCTTGCTCGCCCCGGCCTGGCGCCCCCTTCTGTGCTGGCCCGAGGTGCATCGCCGGCCGGCAGCCGGCTGGAATCTGCAAATTTGCAGAAAAATGAACAGTACATGTCATTTTTCTGCAATTTTGCAGATTCCGGCCGGCTGCCGGCCGGCGATGGACCTCGGGCCGGCACAGATGGGGTCGCCGGCCACCGGGGAGCAAAGCCCAGTGGCCGGATACGGCGTCGCCGCCTCGCCGGTGGCCGGAAACGCCGCATCCGCACCGTACGGACGTCCGCACCTGAAAAAAACTGTATATATATATATATATATATACAGTCCGTCTCTGCTACGGACGTCCGCACGGTGCGGATTCGCCGTTTGTGGCCACCGGCGGCAAGCCCACGACCGCACGGGTGGTGCCGGCCCGCTCCCCCCCCTCCCCGCGCTCCTTCCCTCCCAGCTGAAGCTCCAGCGCCGTCCCACGGCGGCCAGAATTCCAGAATTTGCAAGTTTCTGGGCAGCAAGTCCCCGCAAACGGCGAATCCGCACCTGAGAATTCCTCTATATATATATATATTTTTTTTTTTTTATATAAGAGCATCCATAAGTCATGATGCTATCTTACTAACTCCTATGCTTATCAGGTGGAGAGGCGTGAGAGAGACAATAAAAGGAGATTAAATATCTTACTCATCAGGTTCTATCTTCTGAGTGGTACTTCACGTTTACATCAAGCCAGAAGGAATCTCCTTGAACGTAGTAAATGGCATGCAAGTCGTGTTATGAACATAACATCTCAACTTCGAGAATTTCAGGCATTATCATTGATAAAGGATATCCCCTTGCTTCCAATTATTTTGAAGCCTGTCAATGATCCTCTTGATTCTAGTGTAAGCAAGGAAGTAGATCTGAGTAAATTGTCCCAACCCTTGGAGCGAATGCTGAAGGCTTCCTTCAATGATAGTCAACTTCAGGCAATTAGTATTGCTACTGGAACACCAAAGCGGAAGAAAGATTTTGAATTATCTCTTATTCAGGGGCCTCCAGGTTTGTGATTTACCTGGTCATATGTATATCAGATCTAAAATATTATGTAGCAACCATTAATTGGGTTTAATTAAATATATCATATGCAGGTACTGGTAAGACGAGAACTATTCTAGCCATCGTCAGTGCTTTGCTTGCTTCTCCTCCACAGAAGATAGATTCTGAAAAAAGAATTATTGATAGCAGTTTGAGACGAATACCAGTTTCTAAGATTAACCAGGCTGCTGCTATCGCAAGGGCATGGCAGGATGCAGCCGTTGCTAGACAACTGGATGAGGATGTACAGAGGCATACAAAGTCTATTGATAGTTCCATGAAAGGTAGGGTACTCATTTGTGCTCAGTCTAACGCTGCTGTGGATGAGTTAGTGTCAAGGATTTCTAGCCATGGCCTATATGGTAGTGATGGGAAGATATATAAGCCATATCTTGTAAGGGTTGGAAATGTGAAAACAGTGCATCCAAATTCGCTTCCATTTTTTCTAGATACAATTGTTGATCAACGTTTGGTAGATGAGAGGATGAGATTGAATGGTACAAAGAACGAATTGAGTTTGGAGTCTTCAATAGCACTGCGTGCGAATCTAGAAAAGGTAGTCGACAATATTAGATTCTATGAAGCCAAGCGTGCTAACTTAGGTGATGAAAATACTGGCCTTAAGCCCGCGGAAGATAATACGTGTAAGGAGGATGTTGGGAAGAAAATGTCTGATGCAGAAATAGCAGTTAAGTTGAGAAAATTGTATGAGCAAAAGAAGCAAATCTATAAGGATCTGAGTTCAATTCAGCAGCAAGAGAAGAAGTTTAATGAAGAAATCAGAGGACTTAGATATAAACTGCGGAAGTCCATACTAAGAGAAGCTGAAATAGTGGTAACTACACTAAGTGGTTGTGGGGGGGACCTTTATGGAGTGTGTTCTGAATCTATGTCAAGTCATAAGTTTAGCAGTCCATCTGAGCATACCCTTTTTGATGCTGTTGTTATTGATGAAGCTGCTCAAGTAAGCTTTCTTTATATAGCATTTAATCTTATTAGCAATGCTCTAGATTATTCTTTTTAAGCATTGCTTCTTGTTATAATAGGCTCTGGAACCTGCTACTCTGATACCTCTCCAGCTTCTAAAGTCAAATGGAACCAAATGTATCATGGTAATGACTAACGAGTGAAAACTTTGATTGCATATGAGCTTTCTTTTATTGTAATAGGTAGTGCTGACCTTTGAAATTTTAATTTTGAAGGTTGGTGATCCAAAGCAGCTTCCTGCAACAGTTCTCTCAAACGTTGCTAGTAAATTTCTTTTTGAGTGCAGCATGTTTGAACGTTTACAAAGGGCTGGGCACCCAGTTATTATGCTGACCAAACAGGTACTGTAATTTTCCCTTGCACTTCTTGATTTTAGCTTCATTGTTGTAACCTTATCAGAACGCTTCATGTTTTTTGACAGTCAAAAGTTTTATCATTCTAGAGGGAGTTAGTGATTTTGGAACATTAGTAGATTGTAATTCTTATATAGTATCACTGGTGTCTCTGGACATTGGATCATGTACTTTATTAAGATGGCATATCAATATTTGTTTGCTGCACTGTCACCTTTAGTGTCAATTGTGTGTTGACCTTTGAGAACCGAGTCTTTTTAATGGTTCATATTCATTAGAAATGTCATTAGTTTTCAAATGGCTTAGTATAGTATTCATCAGCGTATATGTCACTCCTCTATGGAGTCCTGTTCTATAGCTCAGTTCCTTTGTGGATTGATTGTACGCTTTCCTTTGTCCATAATATATGTTAATATTCGTTAGAAATGTCATTGGTTTTTATACTGTCATCTTTGCAAATCTGTTTGGCCTGATTAAACAATTGAATGGAAACCTTTTTGAGTTCTATACTGCAGTTACTCTTACTTTATATTGCTATTGCTGCTACTTATTCTATCTGAGGTGGGCTATGCCGGTTTCCTTTCTGTTGTTTGGAATAAGGAAATATTGTCTTACACATTTTACTGTTGGTAACTTGGCAGTATAGGATGCACCCAGACATATGTCTGTTTCCTTCTATGCATTTTTATGAGAAGAAGCTGCTTAATGGCGATGATATGTCCAGCAAATCAGCACCGTTTCATGAGACTAAAGGTCTAGGACCTTATATTTTTTATGATGTTATTGATGGTCGGGAGCTTCGTGGTAAGAATTCTAGTGCCGTGTCCCTTTATAATGAGCATGAAGCTGATGCTGCAATTGAATTACTCAGGTTTTTCAAAAAGAGGTAGTAACTCTTTTTTCATTCATTCCTTTTTGCTCGGAGTACTTGTTGATCTTGATTGATTGCTTAACACTATATTTTGGATGTGTTGCTTAGGTACCCGTCTGAATTTCATGGAGGAAGAATTGGAATCATAACTCCATATAAGTCTCAACTGGCACTTCTGCGTTCCCGTTTCTCTAGTGCATTTGGATCTTCTACCATAGATGGTATGGAACTTAATACTGTTGATGGTTTCCAAGGTCGGGAGGTTGATATACTGATACTTTCCACTGTTAGAGCAGCAGAAGCCAGCTCTGCTGCACCTGGAAACAAATCCAGCAGTATTGGATTTGTTGCTGATGTTAGACGGATGAATGTTGCATTGACGAGAGCCAGACTCTCACTTTGGATTTTGGGAAATGCAAGGACTTTGCAGATGAACCAAAATTGGGGTGCTCTTGTAAACGATGCGAGAAAGAGAAATTTGGTTATAACGACTAAAGCACCTTACAAGTACATCTTTGAACCAGGTCTCCAGAAAAATTCTGGCAATCATTTATTAGAGTCGCAACGTAGTCAGAAGATCCATGATGCTACTCAGCATGCGAAAAGAATTGATCAGATTGCAGATGAAGCACTTGACAGAAGAACAAAGAGCATGAATCCTGTTCCTCAGAGTAACAGAAGACTTCATGATGGTGAAAAAAAAAATTCTGGTACTAAAGATGTCAGACCTAAAAATTTAGGGAATGGTAAAATCCATGGCTACAGTAAAGTTTCCAAGGATGTTGGGTCTACAATGCCAGGAAGACATGTAGCAGATGGTGATTTTACGGATAGAGAGAGCAGAAAAAGGAAACATAGTTTGGATAATACTCAAATGGGTAAAAGAAAAGTTAAATTTGAAAATTCAAAGAGAGATTCAGATCACACTGAACAGAGAGGAGGTGATGGGCTAGGTCCTACGAAAATGCAAGAGTCAAAAAGAGCAAAGAGAATTCCCGAGGGTGATAGAAGCCAGACAAATCAGGTTACAGCTCCTGCAAATCAAATGAAGGATGAAAGTAGATCTTCAAATCAAGCCGGAGCTTCTCATGATTTAATTGCAAAAAGGAAACAACAGCGTGAAGCTGTTGATGCTATTCTTTTTTCGTCTCTAATTCCTTCAAAGACTTCCAAGTCTGAAACATCAATGAGACCTGTGCCTGCCAAAAGACCTGTATCGTCCTCAACTACAGGTGGTGGTGGTGGCATAAAACCAGCGAAGACAAGGAAAGATTAACTCAGATGTTCTCATGCTTCAGCTAGGTATGTTACATCTCTTTTACGGCAGCAAAGTGATGAGTACATACATTTTTATGGCACATATTGTTCCCATTATATGTTTAAATGCCTCTTAGAAAATGAGCATCAACTATTAATGACGGGTTTAAGTTCTTCCATTTAATCTATTTATTTGTAAGAAAATTTATCTGCATTTTGCAGCGTTCATTTGGCCAGCATTTCGACTATCCAGTAGTCCCCGCTTTCTCTGGAAGCACTGAGACAACATACACAGGAACTACTAGGTTTTGGGCTGGAGCCTACTCCCTGTTCATCTGTTTGTAGAACCAGATCGAGAATCTCGTAAGTGATTAAGATGTCCAGTGACTGCTTGCTTAATATGAGGTACTTTGTTGATTCCCTCTACAGTACCAAAGAGCACGAGATGTTCCTTCTGTACATCCGAAACGATTGGAAGAAGAAGAAAAGAAGAAAAAAAAACAAGAACAACAACAAAGAGTAGGAGATGGGGTTTTTGAAGTGAATGAGTTGGATCTGAAATTTTCCTGTACTGTGTTCGTGCACCATTGTAAATTAGCCTTTTGACTGGTGCAAGTGTAACTACAGTACAGCAGTACTATTAGAATTTAGTTGAAACCCGGTAATCCATTAGGTGGTTGATCTTTAGGTCTGTAAATATCGATGTACTTATCACCTCATACAACTAGAACAAAAGCCAGTTTTGATCAGAGTTTTATTCAACAGGCGTCTTGCACTTTTTTTTCTTCTTCTTGTTAGTATTCCGCTCTATAGCAATCTTTGAACGCCACCTGCATTTGGCATATTATACACATGTAGATTTCACATGCTTTCTGCAGAAGATCGAAGTGTCGATGGTGTTAAGTCTCCATAGGCTAGGTGGCAGCATTTTTGGCCCTTCATTCTTTCTTCTTCTATTCCTCTAACCAACTCGTGTTGTCTTTGTCTGGCCAACCCGAATTTATAAGATCATCACAATCTGTGAAGCAGCAACCTGTGGCTCATCATTTGGTAGTGTCATCGTAAGCACCGTCGTCATTTTCTGAAAATTGACCTTAATGCTCATCATTGTGTTTCCATGCTTGTCTGAGCACATAGTGGTGCCACTAAGTAAAAGAATGCATCTCGAATAGAAGAATAGGAAAAAGAAAGATTAAAGTAGCAGATATGATCGTCACATATATAGATACATCGTCTTTTACTTGGCGTTTTTGTTACTCAATACCTACACAAACAACGCAGGTCCAACAATTCCTAAAAAAAATTGTTTTTTGAGAAGCATCGATAATTCGATATTACATTCCTCTATTTTGTATTACACAATTTTCATTTACTTTTCATCACTATAAACTTCTTGTTAATATATCTGTCTATGCTTTTACATATAAATTGAGATTCTCAATATTTCGATCTGTTATCTTTGATATTTGTCATTGCTACAATCTTCACACGTTTTCTCCCGCAACTTATAATCGATTATTTGATATATAGTATAGGTCGAAAATGCAGGTGCATAATTGTTGTCTGGTTTATATATCTATGATTACTAGTTGTAAAATAGGGGAATGAATCAGATCCTGCAATCATTGCATGGCCATAGAAATCGGCATGCCATATCTCTCATGCAACTAAGATAATGATAGTTGTTGGGTAGCATAATTAGAACCCTCCCCCGAGGAACACTTACCCAAAGAAGCATCAAATTTGTGAACCCTCAGCTATGAACAAGGGGAAAAGTAGTAAAGGAGAGCAAACTATTGCATGAAGCAAGCGAAATGCTTCTACAACCAGTTACATGCATATATATGTAGATCTTGAAGTCTGTCTAGATAGTATGAAACAGTAACACCATATAATGATTAGAGATCGCTGTTTCCACAATTATATAGCATGATGAGCATCACGAACAATTTTAGATTGTTCAACTTGTATGTTGTCGAAAGCATACACTTGGTCTTTCATTTCTTCTGTTTTCTTTTCGTTTCTTCGTTTATCATTGTTCATTGTCAACCTTCTTTGGGGATCTGTAGGGGCTTCAGTAATCAATGCATTTGCTTCAAGTTTCTTTGTGTTGAAGCAATATTACAATAGAAATCATGTGATATCCACATGCTTTCGAACAATTGGCCGGGCGATGAACATCGATCGTCAACTATTCTTGCCTTCTTGGACATGTGAGATCTGCTGCTGCATTCCTAGCTTCCCAATACCTTTGACTCTTTGAGATGCAGAAATCCATCCATTTCTCTGTTAACTGACTAACTAAGCAATATATTGTCATCGATAAATGGTTTTCACATGGTCGAATTATTCTTAAAAAGCTCTCAAAGTTTCGATTATACATGGACTATGGTACGTGTATATGTTTCTTTCTCCCGATGTTTAACATGGCACTAAGAGTTATAAGTGTAGTGAGTTTTTATCTTCATAATTACACTAAAAGAGGTGGAGATATTAAATTTAAAATTTGCATGTGAAGGTAGGTAATTGCAGGCAGTTCTACCCCTTCAAATAATTTATCTGTCAGAGGCCATACCAATTATGACGGGGTTCTACTGCAGAATTATTCATAATCAATTTGTTTCTCTGCATTGTTAAAACAAAATGATCATAAAGGAAGATAATGCTAAATAAATGGCCGGAAAATATATATCTCTCTCGGTTTCCATATCTCTCTCGGGCTACCGGCCATATATGATTGGAAGGGTCCCATAGAGATCTACTACATAAAGGTTTCTAATCGAGTCAGTCTCCAGAGAGTGATGATCAATCATAGGTTTTGTTATATATTTAGTTCTCATATCATGAGAGAGTGACCCCGTTCAACTCACTTGGTTTCTTTATTCCATGCAAACCTGCAACTTACATCTCTCTATTTATCTCTTCTGCCTCAATTTGAAAGGCAGCGTGAAAAGACCTATGCTCACATTTCTTGCTCCCAATTCATCTATCTTTCATTTCTCAGTACTAGGAGAGATGCACCTCTTCTTGCCCATAATTGCATGCATGCAATCCTCACATGCATATTGCAGCCCTCAGAATGAACAGTACTTGTGTAATTATTTAGGGGGCAGAAATATGTCTTTTATCGAAGTGAGATTATGGATCGATGATTTGAAATTAGGAGTTCGGAAATGGATCGTTGATTCTAGAGTGCCGATTGTATTTCTGTCATCTCTGTTTAAGTACCGAAGTTACTATGCACATATATAGATGACTATAATCACAATGTAATAATTATACAGATAAGATCGACATCTTCTATATAGTAGTTGCTTGTGACGGTGCAATGGTTGGATGTAATTGTTTACTGTTAATTATAATTAGATGATTTGATCCTACCCTTCTTATTCTTCCTAGCTTGTTGACTAATTAAATGTAGTAGAATTATCATCGATCTAAACCCTAGGAAGAGTTGGATTGGACTCATATATACATATATAGACGTTTCATGGGCGTCGCATCCCTCAATGATTATCATCGACATGCTTAATTTCTTTCATTTTCACTAAAATTAACACAGAATCGAAATATAAACTAAAGATGAAAAAGAAAATGCCACAAGCTATGAATCTTTTGGTGTACGTTGTCTGACTTTGAATATTTTTCTCCCTCAAAAACCCTAATTACTATCTGAGCGGCTAGATTGCTAGTTAACTCGGAATCTCGAATACAGCTGAAGTTTAAATATTTTTCCTTCTTACAGGCATTACATGTCGATCTATATATTGTCGATCTATCTTTAGCTTTTAAAAATAAAAATACAACTTATATAATATAGAAACTCTGCTATCTTAACCAAAACTTATCTCTCATCATCGGAGAATACCATAAGGGAAAATGACCATTTGCACAAAAATGGGGGAAAACTTGCCCATTCCAATGTTACCTACCCACTCCAATGAACTTTGGTAAAAATACCTAACTACCCTATACTAAAACCACATCTCTCTCTCTCTCTGAACAAGTATGGGTCAGCAGTCATGGTCGATTGAAGGAGGGGAACTTTTGGGTCAGCAGTCGTCGTCGTCTGCATGAGGAAGCGTTTTGGCTCAAGCGGAGACGACGTCGCCGACGTCGACATGAGGAGGCCTGGGTCCGGCGTCGAGCGTCCTGGGTCCGACGTCGAGGTTGGAGCAGTGCAGCGCTCTGGACCCGGCGTCGAGGTTGGAGCAGTGTAGAGCCGGTGTTCTGGGTCCGATATCGTGTGGAGAAGGCAGGAGCAGTGCCCTGGGTCCGGCGTCGTGGTCAGAGCCGTGCAGTGCCTGAGGGGCTTCCGACCCGGTCAGAAGCAAGGCAGGGACAAAGTTGCAGACTTTTGAAATCTTTAAGTCACTTACTGGGGATCAGTAACCTGATTACTGGGGGTCAGTAACTTGATTACTGGAAATCTGAAATTTGTAAGTTGCTTACTGGGGGTTAATACCCTGATTACTGAGGGTCAGTAACCTGATTACTTGGGGTCAGTAACTTGATTACTGAAAATCTGAAATCTGTAAGTTGCTTACTGGGGGTCAGTAACCTGATTACTGGGGGTCAATAACTTGATTACTGTAAATCTGAAATCCGTAAATTGCTTACTGGGGGTCAGTAACCTGAGTCCGGTGACTGAAATCCAAAAAAAAAAAATTTGATTAAAGTCAAAGTCAGTAATTTAATATTAAAAAATAATAATAATAATATTTCCTGCGAAAAAAATTTGGTGACCGGAATCCGGCGACCGGCCATGGGACGTCGGCGGAGTTAGGTGACCTTTCGGCAAAGTTTCTCTATCTTCCACTTTCTCAACACGTTATAATTCAAAAATCTGTTAGATAAGTCAGAATGACAAAAAATGAAGAAAAAAATTAAAACTGTACTCAAGGAATTAAAAATCAGTTGTAGGCAAGGACTAAAATATCCTCGATAACCTCGATATTTCCTCGAAATTTCCGTTTTTTTCAAACATCGATATTAATACTCATATCTTTCCGATATTTTACTTTTAGTCTATTTTTATCTAAATATACAATTTTTATATAAATTTTTGGTAAAATTTCCATCGATATTCGATATTTTCTCGAAATTTACATCGAAATTTTTTTTTTCAAACCATCGATATTTCCGTAATCGTCGATATTTAATACCTTGGTTGTAGGAAGGTTATTTCCGTAACTTCCTGGATGTGTCTTGACATAATTAGACTAGATTAGATGATTATGTAATAGACAGGGAATCCCTGATTTATCGGGATACTTGTTGTAATGCCTATATAAAGGTCCCTCTATCAATCAATAAATGATGAGTTTTCCCTATTATAATTTCTCCTTGAACACGTTATCAGCACGTGGCTCTAGCCTCCGTCTAATAGCCCTAAAAGAAAAAAATTAGAAACCCTAAATATTTTTCTACCGGCAACAGTTGATCAGAAAAAGTCCCCAGATAATCTTCTGCCGACAACCCCTTCGTCGGCAAAGAAGACCAAACCAGATATTCTCTTCTGCCGACGACTCTCTTGTCGGGAGAGAACAGAATCCCATAATCACATTCTACCGACGACAGATTTGTCGGCAGAGATTGAAGATGCTAAGGGCACCCATCTTCTCCTCCGCGGCCTTCATCCGATCGTCTTCTCCGATCGGCCTGCCGACGCCATCGATCCCACGTCAGCTCTCGATCATCCTGCCCAGACCGGAGTCCCCAACCGGTCGATCTATCGATCCAGTCCGAAGTCGCTGCTCTTAGCCGTCGACGCCGCCCCAGCCTAATCGACGCAACCTCTGCTGCCTCCAACGAAGTCCCAGGCCAGCGCCGCCCTCTAATTCAGCAGCGACCTGGGGTTGCGGTGATGCAGACCCGCGATGTTCGACCCGGATTCGACGAACCCGACCCGTCTGCAATCATGCTCGACCCAGTTTCGTCAACCCGACCCAGTCCTGCCGGATCCGACCCGGACCTGCAACAGCAACCCGACTCGTGTCAGATTTGGGCCTCTGCCGAGCCCAGCAGCCTTTTGGGCTTTTCTTCCTCCCACTTTTTCCTATTTTATTATTTATTTTAATAATTTCCTGCACCTATCTAAATATATTTATTTTTCACGTGCTCAATAGGAAATATGTGGTCATTCATCGACATGTTATGACGATGTGTACGCCATGGAGGTGAGGAACAATTTTCTGCATTCGTCTAAAGAACGAAGCGACTATTGCATTTTGCACAAGGAGTAGAACCGAGTTCTCAAGCGCATTTTATATTACAACGCAGTTCATTGGCGAACTAGCAAGTAAGATTTTATAAAAGTTCCAGCTTTTGAACATATACGATATATATATATATCGGGCGCTATTAGCCTTCTTCTACTCTGATCCCGGCCATTCTTATATCGCCGATGAGACCTAAGATGGGGATGTAATTACCCCTACGGTCGAAGTTTTTAAGTGATGGTCCTAGGAGAATCACGTTTGAAAGAGAAATTAAAAGAAAAAAAATAATGCTTATGTGGATGTCTGAGTACGCCACTGTTTGAAGGTGCGATATGATGTCGCCGGTTTTATACATCGAAAAGATAAATTTATGACCATATATGTCATAGCCCTTCTAATTCTGTCCTACATACTTGAATGGTATATGTCATATTCATACCAATCCGACGTATCTCTTTTCTTGTAGATGTCGTCATAGTCATGACCCGATTTTGAGATTCTTAATCTCGAGGGCAAACAATATCATCGATGAGTTTCCGATGTGTAGCTTGTTTTTCAAAGCAAAAGTTTCTCAGTCATTCTGAATGAAGCAGTAGCCACTACCCCATTTGGGGATTATGTCAAGGCCTAAGCACTCATTTTTTGAGAATGCCATATTCATCCAACTCTGAAGCGATAACATCTTTCGATAAAAGATCCCTAAAAAAAAAATTAAGGGACATGCTCCAGTAGCGATTAAATAATGTCAATGACATACTTATCCCAGAGATTTCATTGAAATGGGAAACCATTCGGTTCTTTGGATTATGACATTGACACTGTTGGCATAACAAAAATGATAGAGATCTTATCAATAAGACTCTTGATAAATTCCCCATAGCCTATGATGTCTTATGACACCCATACCGAAATTCGTTTGATTAGGCTGAATAAATAACAATAATTTTGAGACCTGTTGGAATTAAAAAGATTCATGAACCACCGGCTCACTATGGGAAGGCTTCAAAATAAAAGAAACAAGAATTAGAATGCCCCGTATCAACAAGTTTCTAAACCGATACGTGGAGGAAATCAAAATAGTAGAAGCCGTGTGACACGACGC
Source organism: Potentilla sterilis (assembly GCA_963682095.1). NCBI lineage: Eukaryota > Viridiplantae > Streptophyta > Magnoliopsida > Rosales > Rosaceae > Potentilla > Potentilla sterilis. Next base: position 12,837,466 of record OY821754.1, read on the forward strand.
TCCAACACTTGGAGACGAGATGGCGGCAATGCCGCACCTTCAGGGGGAGGCCGATTCGGCCATAGAACCCGTCAAGGTGGCCACGCGCCACCTCCTCCCTCGTCTCACAACAACAACAAAAGCACTAGTTTTGCTCCTTGTTACAAGTGTGATTCCTCTAAGCATATGCACCACGTGTATAATTCTAGCAAGGAGATGATTAATGCCTACAAGAGATAATTCTAGCAAAGAGAATTATCATGCTGAGTGAGACTTCGTGATGACAGCCTCACGTTAATCTCGTGGCTGAGCACTTCATTCCTGAAGTTAAGACTCAAGAGCCTACTCAAGCATTAGATGTCCCGGATTTTGATTAGTCTTTATTTTTGACTTTTCATTAAGAATTTTTCAAGTATTGTAATGGCTTTGCCATATCTTATAGACTTTGATCTATTAGTCGTTTTCTTTGGAATTAGAAGCTTGCTTTTGATGTATTAAAAGTTGGCAAGTCAATAAAATTTCTTTGTTTTCCCATATTGTGAGAAATTTTATGTTTTTAAGCAATCCAGATTCGTGTTTTAACGACTCACGTGGTTCTTCTAAAACACTATTGGGTCACATTGGCTTAGTATATTGGACTTATAATTCCACCTCAGCTCAAATCAAAATCAAAATCAAAGAATAATTGGAGCTAGACTCGACGTCACAAGCCTAGTGGACGACGTCGGACTCATGGTGATGATACCTCGGCTTTGGCAGCACAAAGGTGCCACGACACCGTGCTTTCAAAGAGGCTTCGGCCTTGGTTCCATTGTCGTCCAAGAAGGTGCTTAGCATCGATACTAGGAGGCTAGGCCTCCATTCTTTCGGTCACCAAAGGTGTTCAACACCCCAACGTGCGAAGCCTCGGCTTCGTTTTGGTTTCTGATGATGATTGCTCGGTTATGTAACATTCAACCTTGCACTTTCCGACTTTGGTCGAAGTTATAAAGTCCAAATGCCATGTGATACACTCGATGGGATTTCATCCCCTTTCTTTCTCTATTCTACGGCGTAGTGATTAAACTGTGTCCCGCGAGAAAACCACCCATAGTTTTTCATCTCTTTAGATTTCTCGCGGTGAAGTTGAGTGTCTAGCTGATAGTGGGACAACCCACACTATTTTAAGAAATAGGCAGTCGCTTAAGTATTATGTGCAATCACTACCAGATCGGAGAGAATAGCCGACGAAAAAAATTTCGTCTACTATGCTAAATTTTCGTCGGCAATAATTCGTCGGAAAAACGGCGTCGGTAATACCAATGGCCGACGAAAATAACGAAATCGTCGGCTATTCTCGAGTATGGCTGACGATATTACCGACGAAAATTAATTTTGTCGACCAAACCTTGGCAAAATATCCGACGAAATTCGTCGGCTATTCTCGAGTATGGCCGACGATATCGTAAACTATAGCCGACGAATTTCGTTGACTATTTGTTCTGAAATATAGCCGACGATTTCAACTATTTCGTCGGTTATTTCGTATGAATATATTAATATTTTAATAGGCATTAATTAGTTATAGCCGACGAAATAATGTCATTTTCGTCGGTTATAAATATTATAGCCGACGAATTTTGGTAAATTTCGTCGGCTATATCACTTATAGCCGACGAAATAATGCCAATCGTCGGCTATTCTTACATTTTGGGGAAAAAAAATTAAATTAATTTCTAAATTACCATTCCAAGCAACCTGCAAATCACAAAGACAATCCATGCATTTACACCAACAAGAAACACGTCTAAATGACTTATTATTTAATTTGTTCCAATATACATAAAATATAACCCTAATCATCACCTAAAACACTAAAGTCCACCACGTCATCCCCAGCATCCTGCTCTCCATCATGCTCATCATCCTCGGGAGGTTGAGGCATTGGAGGTTCAACTAACGGCTGAAACGGGGGCGGGGGTTCAAGGGCTTGTTGTTGTGCCGCGAACATATCATACCACCAGTTTTGTTGGCCGGCGTAGTTGTGTTGTCGAATTCTCTCGCATTCAGCATGCCAACTGGCCATATCCAAATGATACTGTTGTATTCTGCGGCGTTGCTCCTGTGATCTCTGGGCCTCGACCGCCAATCTTGGGGCCAATCTCTGCACTTCCCCCCTCATCTGTTGGCTCTCCCCGCCTCCCTTCTTTTGACCTCCCTTAGTGGTCTTCAGGAGCCCTATTCCAGAACTTCCCAAACCCCGGCAGTAGTATTGGTTTGACCGGTGTGGGAAGGCTGCGTCGAACATCCTCGTTGCCGTTTGGACATTCGATCGGTCGACCTGGCGCAGGGCTTCTTGCAGATCTGCCTCTGAAATGTTCGGTTGTGTCTCCCAAACTACTTGCTGGAACACCTCTTCTTCGGCCCCGTTCACCCTCTCCTAATTGAACGGAAAAAAAAAATTATTATTCTAACAAATATATAATTAAGTAAAATTAATAATTAAAATTTTAAAATCGTAATCAACGACTTACGAGTTGTTCTGTCGCTTGTGGATAAGCGATCTTAAACGTCTCCACGTATGGGTTGCTATCAGGATGATCTCTAAGCGCCTCCTCCTGATATTGTGCAAATAGCCTAGAACCACCATGATGGGGGGTTGTGTTACGGCGGCGGTTCGCAGAGTTTATCCGAGACCGTTGCTTCAAACAAATAATAAAATATTAGAAAAATGCATCAAAAAATATTAGTGTAATAATTATAAAATAATTAAACTAATAATTAAAATTTTAATAAAATAAACATTTATAGTTAAGTTTAGTATTTACCTGCAAAAGTGGGTTGTTGAAGTCTACTGTCTTCAACTAACGCCACTCGTACTCCCTGAACATGAACTCTCTTGGAGTACCCATACGACCACGGTTGTCGTATTCGTTAAAGTGGGTACGGAGCTCGTTCTTCCACTCTTTGAACCTACGGAAAAAACAAAAATGCATTAGAAATATTATTAATATCATAAAATATTTCAAATTATAAGATGTGGAATTCCCAATGTACCTCGAGTTTTGCATCGCGTCCGCCCAATCCTGCTTGTGTTCGGCAATCTCGAAGTATGTCTGAAAGATAATATTTTATTAGTTTTACAATTATAACAATATCGAAAATTATTAAATATTACGATAAATAAATTAAATTTTTTAAATTACTCACCGATGCGGCGTTGTTCACCTCCCTCTTGATCTTTTCGGGCACATCAGCCCACCGTGTCCACAACATAGGGACTCTGTCCCTAATCAGTGCCCCCACGCAACCCGTGTAGTCGCGACGTTTTTTCCCCTAAACCTCCTGATTAGGAGGTTCGTTGATCTGGATCCTCCCCCGGAGCGCAACAGTTCTCCTGAGCGTGTCAAAACATATGACACCTCTTGTATTCCTCGTTGAACTGCTAGCGGCTGTCCCTATCACATAAACGACGATTGGTTAATAAAATTAAATATTAGTGCGTTAATTTTAATAAAACATTTAATTAATAAAATCAAATGTTACCTGAACTAGATGACCCGTCTGTCGACTTTTCTTTTCTCCTCGCCAAAATCAGGAGGTCAGGGTTCTCAAATGGCTGCTGATGGTATGCCTCTGCAACACTCACGCACTGAGGCATATCAGGCCATATGGGCACACCACGAAAGTCGACCTCGGGTATCGCAGGAATGTTGTACGGGAGGTAGAGCTGATTTGGGAGAGTAGGCCCCTCAGTCGAGTCAGCAGCAGACGTCGTCGCACTCGTCATCGGCTCCCGATGTACCTCAGGCATACGGACCTGAGGAACGTTTGCAGCTATCTCGTCCTGAAATAGCTGCCTTATGAACCTCGGAGCATCTGGCCCGACAGGGGGACGTGAACGGCTCGACGGCCGCCCCGCCTGGAGAAGGGTTTAGTGCCGAGAACTCACACTCCTCTGCGGCTGGGATGAATCCACAGGCCTCCGCGGCCGGGATGAATCCACACTCCTCCGCGGCTGGGTGGTGGTCCTCTCAGGCTGGCTAAGGGTCCTGTCGGACTCTGCGGAACCGGCGGAACTAGATCTGGAACGACGGCCTCCGAATAACTGTCTCAATGCATCGGTCATCTGCAGCTTGAGGTATTTTATTAATATTAAATTATATTACATTAAATATCAAATTCTAATTAATATAATAACCAATAATACTAACATATTTCAAAACATACTAACAAATTAATATTTAAATTTTAACTAATTTTAAATAATACTAACCATTAACCTAAATATAACTATTTATATACAAATATAACTATATTTCATTATTAACATATATATAAATACAAATAACCATTTATATATTAACAAAAATATATAAATGGTTATAATTAGACTACCAATTTATATATATAATTCATTTAACAATTTATATAACAATTTATATAATTAAAATTAAATATATAACAATTTATATACCTAAATTATAACAAATATATAACAATTAAATTTATTAACAAATATATAACAAATATATAACAATTTATATAATTAAAATTAAATATATAACAAATATATAACAATTTATTATATAACAATTTATATAATTAAAATAAAATATATAACAAATATATAACAATTTGTTAAAATTAAATTTATTAACAAATATATAACAATTTATATAATTAAAATTAAATATATAACAATTTATAAAATTAAACTAAATTGAAAAAAAAAAATTAACCGAATCGTCGGAGGAGGCCGGAGGAGAAGGGGAAGGAGGTCAGACGAGGAGGGGAAGGCGGAGGGGAAGGAGGAGGAGGAGGAGGATTTGAGGAAGGAGGAGGATCGGAGGATCGGAGGATGAGGAGGCCGGAATTGGAGGAGTGTGGCGCCGCCGATTTGAGGAGGAGGAGGAGCAGCGCGGCGGATTGGAGGAGGAGAGCGGCAGATTGGAGCAGCAGCAGGAGGAGGAGGAGGAGGAGAGGAAAAAGTCGGCTAGGGTTCGAGAGTTTCTGATTTATAGCAGAAAGAATAGCCGACGATTAAAAAAGATTTTGTCGGCTATTCTTTGAATGTCGTCGGCTATGCTTTAAACATCGTCGGCTATACTTTAGGAGATCAGCAGCCGTCTGATCTCCGCCATCCAACGGCGGACAATAAAAAGGCGCGGATCGCAAGAGTTTAGCCGACGAATTCAAATATTTCGTCGGCTATGCTTTGGAAAATCAGCAGCCGTTGGATCTGAGCCATCCAACGACGGACAATAAGCGGATCGCAAGAGTTTAGCCGACGACATATAATTTTCGTCAGCTAAACTGTTGGTCAAACTACTAAGTCAAACCTCTAAACGCTTTAAAACGGAAATTAGTCTAGTTAGACGACGGTTTCTGGCCTGACCTTCAACAGATAATAGTTTCAAATGGATGAGACGCAACTAATCGTTTAAAAATTTTCCTCAAAATATTTACCGAACGTCAGGCTACCCATAGGAAAACGGAAGTAAAAAACAGTTAACCGCAACATTCGGCACACAGATTTTATCGGAATCTTGTCATTTTTCAACCGTAGACGTATTTCATTATTTCGGTCATATCTTATTTGACGACATATTTTCATTTGAAGAGTGTACGTATAGTAACTATTTGAAACTATACATTCACTTAAACACTTAGTAAACAAGTTAAGGAACATTAGTGCATATGTTCTGATTTTGAATCTAAAAGTTTATAAAATCTATTCCAACCGTCAGATATCACCGTTAAGATTAAATACATGTATGAAAAAATCCAACTACATCTGACAACGTTAAAGGCTCGATCGGGACGGTCAACCTGGTGAGTCAACCCTTTAAACGCTTAGAAATGGTAATTGGCCTGTCTAAATGACGTTTTTTTGCCTGACCTTCAACAGATAATAGTTTCAAATTGATGAGACGCAACTAATCGTATAAAAATTTTCCTCAAAATATTTACCGAACGTCAGGCTACCCATAGGAAAACCGAAGTAAAAAACAGTTAACCGCAACATTCGGCACACAGATTTTGTCGGAATCTTGTCATTTTTCAATGGTAGACGTATTTCATTATTTCGGTCATATCTTATTTGACGACATATTTACATTTGAAGAGTGTACGTATAGTAACTATTTGAAACTATACATTCACTTAAACACTTAGTAAACAAGTTAAGGAACATTAGTGCATATGTTCTGATTTTGAATCTAAAAGTTTATAAAATCTATTCCAACCGTCAGATATCACCGTTAAGATTAAATACATGTATGAAAAAAAATCCAACTACATCTGACAACGTTAAAGGCTCGATCGGGACGGTCAACCGGGTGAGTCAACCCTTTAAACGCTTAGAAATGGTAATTGGCCTGTCTAAATGACGTTTTTTTGCCTGACCTTCAATAGATAATAGTTTCAAATCGATGAGACGCAACTAATCGTTTAAAAATTTTCCTCAAAATATTTACCAAACGTCAGGCTACCCATAGGAAAACGGGAGTAAAAAACAGTTAACCGCAACATTCGGCACACAGATTTTGTCGGAATCTTGTCATTTTTCAACCGTACACGTATTTCATTATTTCGGTCATATCTTATTTGACGACATATTTGCATTTGAAGGATGAAGCAATGGTTTGTCGATAGTGATAGAAAATGGAAGCTGGTTTTTTTTTGTTTTTTTGTTTTTATCATAGCCGACGAAATCAAACCTAGTACTCGTCGGCTATTCTTTTGTCGTTTTCTGTCTAAAATAAAATATGTATTTTTCAATATAGTTATGGCCGACGAAATAACGCATTTTTCGTCGGCTATTATCAGTATGATCATATGCACATGCACCTATACTCCAATAGTATTTCAAGAACTTCATCAAATATGATCATATGCACATGCACCTATACTCCAATAGTATTTCAACTGATTCAAAGAGGAGGAAGAATTCACCATCTATGTAATTTTATAGGAGCTTGAAGGGATAGTTACCAGTTGGTAAATGGGTTTCACATGTGATTTTGTGAGTATGACATCAAAGAATGGTTTCCCAGAAAGTGGCCAGAATTCATCTCCATTCACTTCAATTACAGAATTCGATGAGGATTGAGCCATTTCAAGGACTTCAACTGGCTTCACATACAGATGATCTGCAACAAAGATGTGTGCTATAAAGCTTTAATTTCAAAGCAAACATACTCAAGACTACATAAACACAAAACACAACAAAAATCCTATGATAGGCAATCAACTTTCCGATTTTAGTGATTACTGAAAGTAAAGATCACCGCAGTATCCCAATAAGGCACTTTCAAAGCCTTGAACAAACTCTAATATCATGTTTCAAACACAGTAACACACCGACATTGCAATTCTTTTGATCATATCAAAAGAGCCAAGGCTACCCCTTCTCTCATGAGTTCTCTAAGATTGAAAAGGAAAAAACTTTCTGACAAAGTGATTCCAGAATATGGAGAAACAAATGCATAATGGTTAAATTATGAGTACAGTAAAGCTGTGTTAGAGTTTGTAGAGTGAAGACAGTACCTTCGGAGTTGGTTGGTGAGGAGTTACTGAAGAGTGGAGAAGCCTAGAGGAGCCATGCGGATACTTAAAAAGAGGGGAAAGTTGCTATAGTAAAGAGTGACAAATTTCTGAACAGGTGAAACCTGACTTTGATTTTACCCTCTTTCATTCTTTCTCCCTTTTTTTTCGTTTTTTTTTTAAATGAGCAGCTGCTGTCTAGATATGAAAATATATAGACGTATAGCCGACGAAAATGCCAATTTCGTCGGCCAAACTTTCAAAAGTTTTCGTCGGCTAAAGTTTCAGAGAAAGGCCGACGAAAATCCAAATCGTCGACTATTCTGTGGGAATAGCCGACGATTTTTTTTGTTTACCAACGAAAAAACAAATCGTCGGCCGTACTATGGGAATAGCCGACGATTTGTTTTTTTTACCGATGAAAAAAAAAATCGTCGGCCATTCTTGGGAATAGCCGACGAAAATTTTAGATCGTCGCCCGTTTTTTTTTTCGTCGGGAAAACCCTTTTTTCTGGTAGTGAATATAGATGATCAATAACTATATATATCGATTAGAACCTCGCCGGTTGTTAAAGAGCGTGGATTCGTTAAACTTATGTTACCTAAGGGTACAGTTATCGATGTCATTGAATGTATTCTATGCACCAAGAAAAAATCGAATCTTGCTGTGTTTTCCAAAATCTAATTGCCATATGTTATCACTTGGATATATGATAATGGTAACAATTACTTGTGTATTTCCTCTAATTAATCATTATAGAGAAGAAGTTGAGTCAGATTCAATGAGAATACCTCATTCCAATTCTTGTTATTGGATCTTATGACTCATACAAGGTTTGATATTGCATGACCTATAAATCATAGCTCACTCATTCATTCAAAAATGGTATATTTTATACCGATGGAAAGGCCTATGTGTCTAATTTTCAGAGACACTGACCGTTTGATCATAACTATCATATTGAGTGAGTTATGGCCGTTTCGGCAACGTAGGACGGATCTGTCCGGAAATCTATAGATCCATCAAATTCGATAGAGATTTGTGATCAGCTCGGTTTGAACTACGTTGTGTACTTTATATCAATGGAAAGCTACCGATGTCTAGTTTCCAAAACATTTTACGGTTTGTCGATACCTTCTGTAATGAAGAAGTTATAACCGTTTTAGTACACAAAGGTCATGCTGCGCGTGAATCTGAATTTGTATTTTAAGATGCATAATGCTCTTATTGCAAAGCTTGTACACTAGCAAAGATGAATCCATTGTTTTCCTTTGTTATGGACACAAAAGAAACCATTCTTACAACAAATCCAAGATGATATGTGTGGACCTATCAACCAGAATGCGGACCCTTTGTGTATTCTAAGGTGCTGGTTGATGCATCGACTCGTTGGTCACGTCGATTTGCTGTCCACAAGCTGTATTTGCCAAGTTTTTAGCTTAAATCATCAAGTTAATGGCTCACCACCATGACCATCCTATTAAATCTATTAGGTTGGCTAATGTTAGAGAGTTTAACTCCAAGAAATTCGATGATTATTGCATATCCATAGGGATTGAAGTTGAACATCCCGTTCCTCATGTTCTTTCTCAGAACTGCCTTGCAGAAGCCACTCTTCAGCAACTCCAGCTAGTAGCTAGGACTTTTGGTTATGGGAACCAATTGCCAGTTTCTGCAGGGGGGTATGCAACACTGCATGCAGCTATGCTTATTCATTTCAGACCCAATGCCAACCAGACGTTTAGTACATACCAGCTGGTTACTGGTTATAAACCTAATATTGCGGACTTACGTGTTTTCAGTTGTGCTGTTTATGTGCCTATTACGCATCTTCTGCGTACAAAGATGGGTCTACAAAGATGTTTAGGTATATGTTGGATGTGAATCTCCAACAATAATCTGCTACCAACCACCGTAGATATCTTTACTGCGTGTTTCGCAGATTGTCACTTTGATGAGACACACTTCCCGCCGTTAGAGGGAGATATGAATGCTCACATTCCGAATAAACGTCAGGAATTGACATGGTGTGCCCCCAACGACTTGTCTCATCATAATCCCTGCACTACTCAAAGTGAGTTAGAAAGTGATGAGATCGCACATACATATTTCAAATGTGCTGGTAAGGTTGAAGATCCGATCATATGGATCGGTTCGGCTGCCCTAAGACCTAGTGTCGTCGGCATACCTTCAGGAGAGGGTGACGCCGGCGGCGGTGCCATCGTACGCCGTGGCGTCGCTGTTACTGAATCGGATCACAACGGTGCCACTGATGGACTTTGAAGGGGCAGCAGCTTCGGCCTCGGCTCCCACCAAGAAGAGGGGGAGACCGTTTAATTCTCGAGATTCAAAACCTCAAATGAAGCGAGTTGCGAAGGCACAATTTAATCTGCTCATCATTAACGAGATTATGTCTGACTATAATTATGTCCATGACCAACTATGTGTTTCCTGTGGGATGCCACAAAATCTTTGTTGATGTCAGAGTACACATAAATCTCAATTACACAAGTGCGCACGTGTATTCTGTGGATAAAATTCCACGTATGTTGATGATGTAATCGCTTATTTCGTTGCAGAGTGTCAACGAAGAATGTATTTGCCGAAGTGGAAAGAAGCAATACAGACAAAACTAGACTCGTTAAATAAAAGGCAAGTCTTGGGATCTGTTAAGTTGATCCGGAAATACGTTAAACATGTTGGACATAAGAGAGCCTTTGTTCGTAAGCGTAATGAGAGAATGAGATCATGTGGTATAAAGCAAGACTCATGGCGCAATGTTTCTCTCAACGACCTGGTATTGACTACGATGAGATGTGTTCTCTCGTAATGGACATCATTACTTTCCGCTACTTAATCAGTTTAGTAGTGTCCCAAAAACTGAAGTTTGCAGCTTATGAATGTGGTTAATGTATACCTATATGGGGATATAGATGCAGATATATACACGAAAGTGTTTGAAGGACTTCTAATGCCTCAATCAAGTGACTTTAAACCACAAAGTCATTGTGCAACTAGATTGTAACGTCTGTTGTAATACTTGATTTGGAAGGGATACAAGAACAATGATTTATGCCCATGCGTGTTCATAAGAAAGACAAAGTCTAGACACAAGAATCCATTCCGTCCTAAAGAGGATGATGAAGAGATGCTCGGAGCTAAATACATGTATCTTAGTGCAATTTGGGCGCTATTGTATTTGGCACAATATATTAGACCAGACATCGCTTTCGTTGTGAACTTATTAGTTAGATTTAGCTCAGCGCCTACGCATCGTCATTGGAATTGTGTTAAACATCTGAAAGGTTCCATTGACTTGGGTTTGTTCTACCCCCTTTAACACCAGAGAGGTTTCCACCACCGGTCATCCTCACACCAACGCCACCGGCAGCCCCGGCAGCGCCGCTGTACACCGCGGAACTGCCCCCGACACCGACGACGTGGAGACCGGCATATTTGATGATTTCGGCCCTTCTTCGTCCTTCAATGGCCGTCTCCCTTATCCAAAGACTCCCAACAATGTGTTAGTTGGTTTTGTAGATGTTGGGTATCTCTCTGACCCGCATAGTTCTTTTATAATGTGCAACAACAGAAATTCCTGAACATCCAAGTTAATCAAGTGAGTTCAGATGCAAATGTTGCAGATTTGTTTACCAAGTTTTTGAGAAAATCTATGTTTGTGAAACATGTGAAGAGCATTGGCATGCGCCAGTTATCAAAGCTCTAAGTTTGTTAGACATCAGGGAGAGTCTACATCACATATCAATCACAAATGTAGTGTTGGTGTGTTGTGCTCTTTTCCCTTCGTCCATGTATTTTATTTTTGCCCAAGAGGCTTTTGTTTTGCTGGCAAGGTTTTAGTGAGGCAACATGGTAAGCACCATGAAAAAATTAAGCGCTCGATACAAGGGGGAGTGTTGTAGGAAGGTTATTTCCATAACTTCCTGGATGTGTCTTGACCTAATTAGACTAGATTAGATGATTATGTAATAGATAGGGAATCCCTGATTTATCGGGATACTTGTTGTAATGCCTATATAAAGGTCCCTCTATCAATCAATAAATGATGAGTTCTCCCTATTATAATTTCTCCTGGAACAAAATCGAAATTATTGGCGATATTTCACCGATATTTTCTGATATTCCCGATATTTCGCCGATAATTCCGATATTTCTGCGAAATTTCTGATATTTTCCAGAATTTTTTTTATCCTATCTTCAAAAACTAATTTTCAACAATTTAAAACACATAATTTTCAACACCTAATTTTAATTTCTAACATACGGTTACATACCTTGAAGAGTTACTTTTATATCAACAACTTTTTATTTCTAACCTATCTTTCAAAATTTTTATCTCAACTACTTCAAGAGCTGCTCATCTTCTCTCTCAAACAACATAAATGTTCAACACCTAATTTTAATTTCTAACCTACCTTCAAGAGTTACTTTTATATCAACTACTTTTTATTTCTAACCTATATTATGAGTCCCAGAATCCTCAAAGATCGCCACTTGACCCATATGGTTGACATGTAAATCAATATATGCAGAATTTTAGAGGAGAGCAATCATTCAACGAATATTCTTCGCAGTTCACCAATGACTCTACATAAGACGATGAAGAAGGCAGTGTAAATTTCGAACTTCATCGGTCTTCTGTATGGTTTTTAAAACTTCATTTAGTGGCTTTTGTGAAATATTATGTACAAAAGGGTGTGATGGTCTAGCCTCGTTTTAGGTTTCAAGTATAAATTATATATATTAAATCATATTTCAATAAATGTAAGCTCTATTCACGTAGTAATTCATATAACATTTCAATAAATTGATATCTATTTGAGTTTATTAATATTTTCTTCTCACATATGATCGATAACATAGTATAAAACAACCTTAGAAAGTTTCAATACAAATTTCCATGTATTTCTTATAGTTTTCGTCGTTTTTGTCAAAATTTCTAATGGATCGATATTTCATCGATATTTCCGTCGAAATATCTGTATTTTGTAACGTCGATATTTCCTTGATATCCGATATTTTACTCTTTGACTGTACTAGGGTTGAAAAGATTTGTTCAAATAGACAATAAGAGTTGTTACCTTATGTGTAATAGAGAAGAAAATAAGATAGTCATTGAAATGAGTAATGAGGGAGTCAAATTAGTACTAAATGGACATTTTCTAATACCATAATTTATCTCTTTTAACCTAGGCAGCCTTGGCGATGCTCGCTACAAATACGTGGTCTCATCTAACCCTAAAGTCGTGTCAACTTAATTACTATCACTAATTCCCAAATGTTATGGAATAGTTAAAGCACCCAATATGCTATGGCATTAATTGAGCATGATTAACAACTTGGTAGTAACCTAAAAACCAAGATTAGTAGTAACCTGAGGTACTTATTTTCACACATATGAACAAAGAGAATCTCGGATTTGTATATTTATCTGTATATTTTTTATGAAGTTTTATTTGTTTATATGATTTCTTTGTTTAATTTATACGTACAACTCCATTAACAAAGCTGCAAGGGGGCTCATGTGCCATATGATCATGTATAGAAACAAGAAAAAGTTAGAAGATTACACCAAACCTTTCAGAGAACCCAGAATTATTAAACCTAATGAAGTACGTACCTTCTGCTCTTAAGAGAGCTCCGTCATGTGCTTTGCAATCATCTAATCGTTAGTTAATGAAATAATAAACCTTTCCCGATGGGCCGATGTATAGAGATAGTAACCAATTAAAGAAACCTTTTGCATATAATTGTACGATTTGTCCCATCTTCTGACCTTTGACCAAATAATTAGAGTGTCTGATTACTTTCCATCCATATTATTATTATATGCTCCGCCAAGTAACCCACAGTTTCGGACCCCCTCATGTTTTCAAATAAAAATTAACAATCATCATTAGAGAATTGAGGACGTACTTTTGTATATTGATTCATGTTTCATATTGAATTGTTCTACGCATTAAAGTGCAGGTGAATAGACAATCAAATACGAAATCTCAACTATTTATTTAATTATCAAGTATTTACATTGTCTAAATATTCGAGTGGTGGGAGAAAATGGAGTTGTAAAATATTATAATTAAACAGAAAAATAACATATTGAAAAGAGAGCTATAATGTCAGCATGATTAACGACAATAGAAATTGTAAGAAAACAAATTCTTAACGGCGTCCACAATACACAACCACTGAGGCGTCAAAGGACACTAATCGAGTTGAAAAACTGACAACCCACGTGACTTGTACACTATTGGTATAGGTGCACCTTGGTACATGTAATCCACTCCCGTTTTCAATTGAAAGAGAATATGTTAAAAGAAAACTAACATGAAGATTACAGAGGTAGAGACGTAAGATATTCATTCTTTATCAAAGATAACAATTGACTACGATTGAATACAAAGTTAAACCATACGTAACTTGAAGCCGCGCCATCATAAACGTACTGCTTAGAATCGTGTTTACTTTGAATAACGTACTCACTTGGTTGTTGGAATCTTTGATCCACATCACATTAGCGCCTTACTAATTTAGACGCTTCTTTCAATAATTTGCAGCACAAGGCCAGTTGAGAAATTTTTTTGCAAACACAACAATCATATCGGATGGACAAATTAAGAATGCCAAAAACCCTAGCCTCCGGAATCCGGATTGTCAATTTTGATTGGTGTGTATATAGAAAATCTAATAAAAAAAATATGAGCTCCACCAAAACCGGAGCGGCGTACAACCGAGGCTCTTCTAGGGTTTCGGTAGCAAGGGGATGGCGGCGTCGGAGGCCGGGTTCTCTTCCTCAAGGTCGGCGGGTCTGGTACGGGCTTCGATCGACATTCGGGGGGCTCAAGCCTTGGTATCGGCGCATTTCAGCGGCGGTAGGCGGAGAACCTCTAAGGTTGCAGCTGGTGGCGTTCGACGGCAGGTTTTGACGACGACGACGGCGGATTTGCAAAACTACTTCCTTCAGGCAGCAAATCTTGGAATAGGAAGGGTAGCAGCTCCTCTGGCCCTTGTTTTTCCTCTCCTTAATGGCGACGGGGATGAAAGTTTTCGTCAACCATCAAATTTCTGATTGGTTTGCCAATTTGGGAATCCTTATCAGGTTCTTTCTGAGCTCTCGTCGCTGATGGTCAAGGCTATTGACGGGTTTGTACGTCGGATATGGCTTCCTGGCGAACAACGTAGTGGTATTTTGGTTGGAGTCAGAGCAAGTGGTGATCCTTTGGTTGGTTTCGGGATTAATGACGGTGTTCTTATAGTGACTGGGCTGGTGGCGCTGGTGATGGGATGCCTTGGTCTACAGATCGACAAGTTTCGGTGTACCATGAAGGTGGTGGTCGACATGATGGCGATGATAGGCGAATGGATGACAGCGGTGCATCCGAATTATGTTTCTGGGCTGGGTTTTGGTGTCGAAGTTGGGCCCGACTTTCTTTTAATTTGGGCTTTCACTCTAGTGTGGATTTGGTTGGATTGAGTCTTTATGGCTCAAAATATGATTGTCCTGGGGATAGTCAAACAAGTGAGGGATGAATTTTCTCCTCTTATTGCTAATTTGGACTAGTTTTGAATATGGTCACGGTGTCTTGGGATATTTGGTTGGTCATTTTAATCTTTGTTTCTAAATATAACCAAGTACTGGTTTTTGTGCTTCAGTTCCCTATGAAAGGTGGGTGTATTTGTAGCTCTATTAGTCTAGTTTTTAGGTTGGTATGTCATAAATGATAGCTCTTATAAGTCGGCTCTGATGAGTGTGTTATCCTTATACTACTTGCTGAATAAAAGTTTATAACTTTTGATTAAAAAAAAAAACCCGTAGTCTCCGATCCACAATTGCACAACCAAGGACTCCTACGAATCTTTGATCAAAACAACATAAATGTACATCAATGGAAGTTTCTATATCCGATAAACATAATCCTAACTTTTAAACACTAAACATAGCATAGACTACAAATTACGTACTCTCTATAATAAGCTAGGTAGGTATCTTGCTACTGATGATTTCCCCATCTTGCTACATGTATCTCCATCAACATGCATACCACAACTAGTCATTTAATTAATTCGGGTTAGTCAAACGATTAGAAAAATGATAATGGTTTAATGATCGATCATATGGTAGAATGAAAAGGGCTTCCATGTTCTCTCTTTCTCTCTATATTTTGTACTTAGTTGTCGACTTGTGGGTACATTGTTATTTATATGGCTAGATTGTTTATATTTAACTTCTCGACTATTATAAGGGAGTTTCACATGGAATTTCTTGGGTGCCATCTTCCACGATCTTCTAAGCATCTCAAAACCTAATAAACAAAGTAGCAATTGTACGGTTATCAAGACTGAGGGCTAGGAGAGTTATATATAATAGTTCTGATGATCCAGCACTTTGGATGCCTTGTGTATTTCAACTGTTAAGGCATGCAGGCAGTTGCCTTATTCACCCAATTGCAATTTTAAAACTCATCTTGCCAAAGTATTCTGACATCCAAACATGAGCATATGTAGTCAAATGCAAAACTAAATTCATATGCATCCCTGCAAAACATTGGATGGGTTGGTCAAATTCTGTGTGAATATGATAGCTAGCTAGCTAGCTAGTTAGTTATCAATCTAATGATATTTGTTAAATGGCAACAAGCGTAGTCCGTGAATTCTCATTGAACCAATATTGTCCCAATTTAACCATCTTTAAGGTGTTAGGTTTTAATCACAAAAGACCTCTGTACAATTGGGTATTATCCACCCACTTATAAGTTGTATTTTATTTGTCATTTTTCTGATGTGTGATCTTTCCTCTTTAACACTTCCCCTCACGTGCAACCTAATTTCTTTTTAGGAGTGCACGTGTAATTCATTCGGTCCAATTCCGACGTCGGAAATTGGTATATGCTGATTTGATCCAATTTCCACATCAGAAATTGGTATATGCGATTTAATGCCAACTACAGACACTTGGTATGAAACCAATCGGAATTTCTCCGATGACAATTCGATGAACCCAAATATAGGCCCATTATGCTTGGGGAAACTCTATACGATTAGGAGAGCAATTGGAGAGGGACCCGTTCTAATATCATGTTAAACGGCGACAAGCGTGGCCCGTGGATTCCCATTGTATCGATATTGTTCCAACTTAACCACCTTTAAGGTGTTGGGTTTTAATCACAAAATGTCTCGGTACAATTGGGTATTATCCACTCATTTATAAGTTGTATTTTATTTGTCATTTTTCTGATGTGCGATCTCTCCTCTTCAACAATATTTTTTTCTACGATACTAAACTGAAATTGATGTTCAATTCTTTAAATTACAATACTAAACTCCAAAATTTAACAAATTAACAACATACTGTATATAATAGGCACAATCTATAATCTGGCTCTATTAGTAATGGATAAGAGACTAATCCGCGCGCTAGTGTGTCGTGTCAAAACGTTTTTTTTTCTCAAAAATAGATTGCGATTTACACGTGTGATTTAGTTTTACTGTTAACTGACAGTGTTATAGTCGACGATAGAGAGAAAATGTCATAATCGAATTGGTGTAGTTTTGTTCAAAGAACTAGAATTTGTCGGTACTCGGCAGTGGAAGGAAACAAGTCATTTTTGGCGCAATTAGAGGAGAGAAAGAGAGAGAGCAGTAAATTAATGGGAATGCAAAAACCAAGATAGTCAGGCTTCATAAATCTGGGAGAGTAGCTAGGTGTACCTGGGGATTAAACAACAAAGGACCTTGATCATAATGATCATTTCTCTGAGGCAGTTGCACCAGCTGCAACCGACGTACCCGAAATTACTGATATGAATACAAATTAAAATATTAACCAAAGAAAAGTTTATAATATTGCAGCCAATTACTTTAGCCCTCTCCCTTCTTCTTTAAATACCTGCCACCTGCTTGAGAGTTTTACACAAGCACAAATAAAAGAACAAACAGACTCGTCCTGCAGCATATTTCTACTTTCAATGGATTCCAAGAAGTCTAACAAGATCAGGGAGATTGTTAGGCTTCAACAAATCCTCAAGAAGTGGAAAAAGCTAGCAAATGCACCCAAGAACAACAACAGTGCCGCCATTACCAATTCATCATCAACCACCACAACCACCACTACTACTCCAAGCAGCAATGGCAACAGAGGCATCAAGTTCCTCAAGAGAACACTCTCCTTCACAGATGTATCCGCGGCTCCTCAGAGCGATGTAGTCCCAAAAGGGTTTCTAGCCATTTGTGTTGGGAAGGAGCTCAAGCGGTTTATCATCCCAACTGAGTACTTGGGCCACCAAGCATTCCGGATTCTGCTCCGGGAAGCCGAGGAGGAGTTCGGGTTCCAGAACGCTGGAGTGCTCAGGATTCCATGTGAGGTGTCTGTGTTTGAGAAGATCTTGAAGGTGGTTGAAGAGAAACGGGAAGTCTTCTTCTTGCATGAGTTTGGATTCAACGCAGAGAATGATATGATTGGTTCTTGCTCATCTCCTTCAGATTGCGAGCTTACACCTTCTCATCATCCCCAACTGTGTAGATGATGGATCATATATACATACACTTGATTTTGATCTGTTGGATCTTCACCATCTTTTCTTCTTTCTTTTGCTTTATTTTGTCAAGGGTAATGCAACTGGAAGAGAGCAGAGTGTGATTAGAGGAGGACTTAGAGTTGAATTAATAAGCTAGACTACTTCATGTTCGATTCTGCAAGATATTATTAGTTACTTCCTGGATATCATTTTGATCCAAGTGATGTAATTGTATCTATCACCATTTTAATTACTGCAAAGGACCTGAAGTACGTTTTCATCATTTAGCATGTTATTGTGTCATTTTTGTTGTACTTGCACAGTTGCACGTGAGAAACTAACAAAAGAAACATTTTCAGAAGTACTCGACTCTAAGCCAAAAGAGGGCAGTGTGCACCGGCCAAGTGGTACCTGAAAAATGAGGAATCAAATAAATGGATAATAATACCAGGCACAAATGGTACACTCACAGCTGATCTCTTGGTGTTAACAGCTTTGAATGCGCATGTATTGCTAAGAGACCAGGGCTCGAGTAGTCACTGTGTATTAAAAATATTACTGGGAGAGTTAACAGCGCTAGCTTTTCTTGGTTGGTAGGAGAGGGTTAACTGCTTTGACGACTTTCTAAGTCATTAGTTTTGGGTCCTAACAAACCTTCAAAAGTTCAATTCTTGCACTTGATCTTAGTGTTTTTTCCCAGCATCCTTAATTAATCAATCAAATAGGCAAAAGTACGGTACTGGGAGTTTAAGCAAGTGTTTAATTTATAAATTATTGTGATGCAGCTAATTAAGTAATGGACATACCTGGGTTGGGGGAGGAGGTACGTCTCAATATCTCTACTAGGTTGGGGGTGCCGATTGTGGAGTCTCATGAAAAATATTTGGGTTTACCTACTTGTGTAGGCAGGCAGAAGTCGGCTAGTTTTCAGTACATTAAGGAACGGCTGGAAGCTAGAATGTCGGCATGGCAGGGTCGAATGCTTAGTGGAGCTAGAAAAGGCATTCTGATATATAAGTGTGGTCGCCCAAGCTCTTCCGAGTTATGCTATGAGTGTGTTCAAGTTGACAAAGAATTTATGTGATGATCTGGAGCAGTTGTGTGCGAGATTCTAGTGGGGGAGTACTCTGGATAAAAATAAGATTCATTGGAAGCGCTGGAATATATTATGTAACCCGAAGGAAGCAGGTGGTTTGGGATTCCGTAGCTTATCGAATTTCAACCTGTCTTTGCTTTCGAAACAAACTTGGCGTATCCTTACTTATCCATCTTCGTTGATTGGTTCAATATATAAGGCAAGGTATTTCCCACATTGCTCGTTTTGGGAAGCGCCGGTTTGTAATTCTCCTTTTTCCTGGCGTAGCATATATGGAGCGAGAGATTTGCTTCACAATAATATCTATTGGCAGGTGGGGGATGGTAGGCAGATACAAACATTTGTAGACAACTGGCTTCCTGGGCCAGCTGTGGGGAAACCTAAGTTCTCTCTACCTGCTACAGATTCTGTTGCAAGGGTCAATGATTTTCTGGCTAGGGGTGGTGAGTGGAATGTAGCAAAAGTTCAGCGTTGTTTTATAGCGGACGAGGTGGACATTATTCTGAATATCCCTCTGAGCAGACGTAATGTGAGTGATCGATTATGTTGGAAGTTGGCAAATGATGGGAGGTTTTTGGTGAAGACTGCGTACATGTATGCCTTTGTTAATTCTTCTAGTCACTCTCCTATACTTCAGACACCGGGTATAGCTTTCTGAAAAAAAATTATGGAAAACTAAGATACTGAATAAGGCTAAGGTACATGGTTGGAGGGTTTGTCTTGATATTTTACCATCTTTAGACTGCCTGATCGACTTCAAAAAGGGTGGAGATTCAGGGAACTAATTGTGCTTTATGTGGGTGTTTGGGTGAATCTACCTTGCACTTGAGTCGGGATTGTTTGTTTACCAAACATGTGATTTCTTTAAACTCTGTTCTTGGAGAGGTTTGTTATAGGTCGAGTGGTATCCATACGACGACCCTGGATTGGCTTGTTTCTTGTGCTAATGATTTGAACTTGTCCAGTTTTGGGGATCTTTTGTTTATTCTGTGGTCGGTTTGGAAGGAAAGGAATGAGAGGGTCTGGAACCAAAAGTAGGTGGTGGCTCTGGATGTGAGTGCTCAGCTTGTTGCCAGTCTTAGTAAATACAGGGTTCATAATTCTTCTCCTGCTTTATAGGCACCGAGAAAACTTTCAGTTAAATGGAAAGCTCCACCTTTTGGGTTTTGTAAGATCAACGTTGATGGAGCGTATAATCAATCTACTCGGAAGGGAGGCTGGGGTTTCATTATTCGGGATCATTCTGGTAGGATGTTAGCTGGAGGAGGGGGAACTTTACAGAGTCTAGTGTCGGCAGAGCATGCTGAGATTCTAGCCTGTAGTAAGGCAATTTTCTTTGATTCGGACCAAGGTTTTGGTCCTGCAATCTTGGAGACGGATGCGTCTGAATATAAGCGTCAGTTGGAGGAATCAGATGTTTCTAATACTTCATGCTTGGGTCGAATATATGATGACTTAAAGGTCCAGCTCCAATCCCAGGTTTCTTGGATAGTGGCTCATATTCGCCGTGGTGGTAATAAGGTTGCGCACCTGGTGGCAGCACATGCTAGTAGTTTGGATAGGGATGAATTTAATTTGCTACTCCTTCTTTTCTTGAGGCTGTGATAATAGCTAAATACTGTAATGTCTAATTTTTTCATTGTTCTTAATAAAGTTCGGTCATCTGATTCTAAAAAAAAAAAGGTAATCGACATTTTATGTTATCCTTCTCCTGCCAGCACTGGTCATGACACTGAAATTTTAAGCTTCATCTATGAAAGCTCACATGCAACTCGAGTTCTCCTTTAAAAAAAAAAGATTAATCTTCAAGTCTTGAAAATAAAAAGAGAAAATACCTTAACCCTGAAGCCTCTGCTCTACGAAATCACAATTCAATTTTGAAAATTCTTGGCTTGATGAAAATAGAGCAACTTTGGATGATGAGAATCTTTCTTGGACCTGTCCTAGAAATTTATCTAAAAAAACTAAGGACTATAGAAGGTGTCCAAATGAGTTTGCAATGCTCTACTCCATACAACTGATTATACAACTAAGCAAACCAAAGTTATAATTTAATTGAGCCAAGGTTACACAACATTTAGAACCAAGTTACCATCTTCGTTTTACACATATATAATTGAATAAGTTTATTACTTCACTGGGTACAATTTTTCATAAACTTGTAAAAAATATTGTAAAGAGAAGGTGGGTTCAGAAACCAATCCTGGGGCACATCCTCCTGTAAGCTAGAGAAGCAACTAAGTCTAATCGATCGGCTCAAATGAAGAGAATCTAACTCCACTGCAATAGGAACGGAGAACTGAGAAACAAGATCTAAAAGTGCTTGTGCTTCTGCTGCAATTGCCGAATTGGTAGAAGAAACCCGAGCAGTAGTAGTTGGAAGTAAAAATCCAAGCGCATTGTTATTGTAAAGTAGAAGCAAAGTAGAGTCCACATTTGAAGTATATATGAGGCAATTAAACCACGAAGCATCAGTGTTGACCTTGATGGCATGGTGCATGCCTAGCTTGAAAAAGAGGCTTCCAGTCCCAGATAGGGGAAATGGGAGAAGATAAAGTCGGGCTTTCAACAGGGTCGGTGACAATGACTTAGCTAGAAATTCCTGAGCCGCTGCGAAAGCCTTAGTAACAACGAAACCAAAACCAGGTTTGTAACGTGGTGATTGAAAATACAAGGGCAACGGTGTTGCCCAAAAAGCAATATGAGTGAGTGAATCGAATGCAAACTGACAATCCGGCTTAGACTGACCAAATTGAACAATCAAAGAGTATATCCAACGATCAAAAGGTGGTCATATATGCCTGTGAAGGTACTTAATTGATAACCCAAAGGATGATCGAGCAAACCAAGTACAACTAGCCCGTGGACATGTAAAGAGAACGTGATGATAGATTTATAAGCGTCATGATGAACTTGGTTTCATAATGGCGTTCTGATTATTATGAACTAAATGGAACCCTAGCAAGAAAACTACTGTATATGTTAGGGTTAGATTATCAATTATATGATGTCTCATGATTCCGATTGTCTTTATTTTCAGTTCATTTAAACATCATTCTTCCGAACTAGCAGCTTAGAACACTAATATTTCGGTTAATTGATATATGAACAACGTCATAGAGCTAAAGTTCCGGCCTGCAAAAATTATTACATGCATGTGCTAGCTCTTTGGCCAAAAATAAGAAGTTACATGTATGTGCCTCCAATCCAACAATGATTCCTATCAAACTGATTAAATTGCTTGCAACTGGAGAAGAAAAGGATTATTGTATCAATGGATAAAAACCCTTATTATATATAAATGACAAGAATCATCAAACCCATATATACCGTATGTATATCTAATTTACTCTTTGACGGGGAAAAAAAAAAAGTATATCAGGTAAATGGGTCATAATTTTCCTGAACGAATTGTTATGTACACATTCTGCTACTGCCTAATATATATATATATATATATATATATATATATATATATATAAGGATTTGATTGGAAAAAAAAAACTACAGTAGCTAGGGAGATCGAGAGAGAGATTAAATTAATTAATTAAAACCTATTTTCTGATCTTCTTATCATTCTTCTTTATGTTTGACAGGCACCTGACCAAAATATGCTCAAAATCTTCTTCATCACAAGGAATTCTAAGTGCACCTTCTTGCTCAAATCCATACTCCTCCGCCACCCTATCCATCAAAACCCTAAAATCTGGCGATCGACGACAAGCAACTCATGGGAATAACATGCCTGCGAAGCTCGGGGCCCACGTATACTGCTATGAACCCTTTCGGGACGTGCACCGAGGCTCGTTGTCCATCAGACAACTCTCCGGCGAGCAACGACTCTGCAGAGGTCTCGCCGGAGTCTAAGAGTCCCCCGGAAACATCTGGATGTTTGTGGTTTGGAGGAAACCAAAGCCATAGCCGGTGAATGCTGTTCTTTGGCCACCTTATCAGCTGCTGCTTCATGTTGTAGTTTCGATGGCGATGAAGATGATATTGATGATGGTTTAGTGGCTCTGAATGGCTAAGTTTATGCATGCAAACGGTTTCATGCTGATCAATCATATTAAGCAATAGTATTGCACCTAGGGACTTAAAGGAAAAGTAATGAAATATACAGAACAAAGGTAAGAAATAGATTTTGCAGGTCTGATCGATATGGCAGAGAAAAAGCTCAATCTTCTTACAAAAATGGAGGGGGAAACTCTTTCCCTGCGAACGGAGAATGTGTTTGTAGTAGAAATATGGTCATGTATTCCATTGTGCTTTGGTTTTGAAGCTTGGGATCAAATCCATATATAAAAAATCCATAGGTGTTGAGTGCTCCGCCTTAGAACTCGACTGGCTTTCTCTAATTTTGGCAAATTGTCCACGTGCTGTTGTAAATTTTGGCGGCCACTGATAATATGGACTACTTAATTATGGTCAAATGGTTTGAGGATTAGAGGTTTTATTTGTTATGTATGGTATAACTTATGTGACAACCACACATAAACGTACGTAGTTGAACTTGTTGTACCACATTTATACAGATTACGTACGTACATTTCCAACCACAATTTGTATAGAAGTAACTGAACGTTCTAGGAATCGTAATTTACTAACCACATATTTTATATCCCTGATTCAAAAGATATATTCTAGCTACTTATCGAAAGTATTACGTAAAAAGTTACATAAAGAACTTTACTACATTTTAGTGGATGTGAAAAGATTATTGCTCACAATCCATATAATTTACAGTGTCATAATTTTTATTTTCTTATGCTAGAGGTATGTACGTAAGACGGTCAAACTTTTTAATTTGTACATCTTTTAATTTCACTCCAATAATAATTAATGATTAACCAATATTTAATTTTGATAACCAGATTCTCTACATGCAAACCCTTATACTAAAATACAAATTCGGGGTGGATTCAGCCAGCTGGTTCGAGTGGATATGGCATGGGAGAGATCGAGCGATCGATCATAACAATGTGTTATATATAGAACAAAGGGAATAACTTAATTTTGTACTTGATCTCTTAACTTCTGGTGTTTCCACGCACTCCTTCCTAGCTCTTTTAACTTATATCGTGTTTCAATTCGGTCACTCCAGTTAATCGATCCTCTCCTAGCTTGTTCTTGTTAATTAGATAGGCTTTGAATACATCGACGGGCAAAAGTATTAGACCTCTCTCTTTTATATAGCTCAAGATGGGTTATTATATTTTAAGTACTCTATATTGTATTTCTGCCAAGATCTCTTAATTATGAAAGTTGTAAAATACGTTGCTCCTTCGCTAGTTTACGTAGTTCCGATAGTTTCTATTTAACAAGGGTTATACGTATGAACTCTAGTTTGTTATCATTACAATTAACGAGTTACCAGAGAACCTTTAAAAACGATGAAATTACATACCATGGAGCATCAATATTACGTACAAGCTAGTGCATTGTACAATTTTGATAAAGCAAATATATATATATATATATATATATATATATATATATATATATTATTTTTTGTTTCATTTGAACCTTACTTTCGCCGGCCTATTTTGAACACTTTACATGTATATCTGTCAAAATCATCGAAAACTAACGTCATAGTGAATGTATAGTACTTTTCAGGTAGAATTTCGTACGAGAAAGTACAAGCAAATTACAATTGAAAACGCAATAGCTTTGTTATAATAAGTTGGATCGATAGAGACTCCAAATGAAAGAGCGAGGAGCTGAAGACTGGAAGGAAAAAAATATATGTTTGGATAGGAGTAATTAACATATAAAACATACATACAAAACTAATTGTTGTTTGTTGTTTCTATTTTTGACGTTTTGTTATCATCGATGTGATTGATTAATTAGCTTGAACTTTCTGCGATGGCTGTTCATAATAATTGATTAAGAACTAAGAATGGGCATACGGGGGATTTCCCCGCCCCCGCGTTTACCCGCCCCTGCGCCCCCGTTCCTCATGCGGGGGATTTCTTAAATGGGGGATTCCCCGCCCCACCCGCACCAGCCCCCACCCCCGTATGCTCATTTCTTTTTCCTTTCTCTCTCCTCGACTCAGCTGCCTCTTTCTCTCTCCCCGCCTCACTGCCTCAGCCTAGCTTCGTCGTCCGATCAAACATTCCGATCAACACAAGAGGCCAAGTGCTCACACCAAATTGAGACGAAGCAGCCGGTGCAGATCGCTGGTCGCCGCCCGGAACGGAGCGGAGAAGCGTAGTAAGCTCCCGATCTGGCGTAGATCGCATCCATGACCTTAAACTCGGCCGCTTTGATCTGCTTCTTGCCTTCTGCACCATCTCCGGTTCAGGTCCCAACCGGTCCGTGGATCCCAAAACCAGATCCGAATCCGTAGTATACTCCACGCTCTTCATCCTCGGCTTCCGATCGCTGACGACTCTCGTCGTCCATCGCCGGACTCAACGCCTCGCTGCGCTTGAGAATCTTCACCTGTCCCATCACCAGGTTCCTTCCCAGAACCTTCGCCACCATTCGATCGCCGCCGCACCGGTCGCGGTGTTTGGATTGAACGCCGACGGGGCTCCTCTTCCGGTGACGGAATTGAATCCTTGTTTTGGTGGAGTTTTTTTTTATGTTAGTTTTTGTTTGAAAAAAAAATATTCCAAAACGGGGTCCCCGTCCGGGTAATGGGGAAACCCGCACCCGCCCCCGCATCCCCGCGAAATTAGCTGCCCCACCCCCGCCCCACCTCCTTGATGGGAAACCCACCCCGCCCCGTCTGAAAAATATGGGGAAAACCCGCAGGTTCCTCACCCCCGCCCCATATGCCCATTCTTATTAAGAACACTATGATCAATATCGTTATCGGTTTTCCGCTCTCAACAAGAAACGAAATAGTATTAGGCGTGCACACCTAGATTAATCAACGCAGAGTATATATATATATATAAATCTTCATTAGCCTCGGTGGTTAATTATAGTCCAACTTGTGCGTATGGGTTAAACCTTGTGTTACAATCCTCGTTCAGTTTACCAAACTAAACATAAGAAAATGATTTAATCGCATAATATAGTGGCCGGACAGGGGAGTCACTTATGGCATGGCAGCTATATGTGTTCTCGGCAATGGCTACCTCGATTTCACAATTTCAGCACAATGAGATGAGGGTTCGTAAACCGATCCATTATAATTAAAAGTAGATGGATAATGATCTCTAAATCTATAGTTAAATTAGCAAAAAAATAACTTCGCTCATTAATTTTAAAACCAAGTTTTCCTCTATATATGATATAAATATATACACGCACATATATAACACACGATTACAAACAAAATTCTCGTATTAATAAGAAAAACATAATTAATATCGTATTGTAGTAAAGTTACTGGCTGGTTTCAATAATATATATCGTTAAAAGATAGTTTAGTAAGGAAGCTTAATTAGTTTTCTGAATATAGAGATGAATTTAACCACAAAAGTGATTCTACAATTAGTTCAAATTTCTAATCGTATATATGTTCTCATTGTCGGAGATACATACATAATGTGAGTAATTGGTTATGGTTAACCCATTGGGATTTTAACGTTAAATAGGGTGACAGTTATTTTGGCATTTGTGTCTTGAGCGACTGAATGCTAAGCTTGCATTATTCTAAAGTCTATTCAAACTGAATTAAATGTATTAAATATGTGCATGGATATTTCCAGCAATGTAATAATGTCATAGTTGGAAACATTATATATATATATATTTCTCACTTTCCTGAGTTTTACCAACATAAATTCGATCAGATTTTCTTTCTGTCATCGTATAGGCGCCAGTGCTTGAACATTCAAGCATTTCTGCAAAGAACTCATCAATTGGATAACAAATCACCTTTCTGCAATTTCCTCAATTCCCCATGGCAACCTGCACAAGCAAAAGTTCCAAAACAATCCGGCAAGCCATCCAACTCAAACAAGTGATGAAGCTCTGGAAGGCCATAAGCGTCAATGGTAAATCCAACCCCACTCCCTCTGGCTTCCTTCCAGTTTATGTTGGATGGGACCGAATCCGCTTCTTGATTCCAACCCGATTCCTCAAATATCCGATATTTGTGGCTCTTCTTGAAAAATCGGAAGAGGAATTTGGGCTCAAGATCAGTGGAGGGATAGTGTTGCCATGTGATGTTGAGTTCTTCACAGAAGTACTCAATTTGCTTAAGAAGGATGAGAAGAGGTATGGTGGCTTAGAGCTCGATCAGTTCCTGAAGATAATTCCTGAGGTGAGTACTCATTTTGATTGCTCTATGTGCAAGAATGAAGATGGCAATGCTTATGGTCAATTGATTTGTTGATGGACTTAGAGATCGAACCTGATGGAGAAAGATATATAATGGGGATTGATTAGTTAATGTTATGGACGTGGATATGTTTAGTTTTCATCGATCTTCATTAATTTGTTTCGTTTAATTAGTTTGATTTAGTTGGGCTAATTGTGGCTCTAAGAACTAATTATTTTTATTTCAATTCTCTCCTTTGATTTCATCTGTATGCTGGCTGTTGCTGGTTGTAATCGATCGTTACTTATGAAGCAATGAAATTTTATTTGGATAATGGATTATTAATTTGTTAACATTGATGTTAATTATTTTGATGTTTTCTTTGAGGAAGTTGGTACTTTTGGGTATGTTTGTACATGTATACTGAAGGAAATGTCATCGGCCTCGTACAATCTATACAGATGTGAAATCACAGCCTACTAGCTATTCAGCTAGATTTCCTTGTACTCCATTGTTTTTCTTTTTGGTGAAAATTTCCGTAAATATGAGCATTAATTGAATTATACTTGCTCACAACTAGTATTAAGGATTCATAAGGTTAACTACTCAGGCCACCATGCTATGTAATTCAAAAATTAATGTTTACGTTATAGTCATGCATGAACTTGAATGCAATATTATTCATTTCCTTTTGTTTGATTTGATTTAATTTTTATTTATTTATTTCAAACATCAAACATGGATGGTCAAGAAAGACTACATCATGAAAACTGTGATCTCCATTATGTATATGTTTATCCTGAAGAGAGTTTTATCATTCTGAGAATGCATTTGTCCTTCGGTTCCCAATTTTGGTCAAAAAAGAAACGGTCGGAGGAGAACAAGTTTTACATTTTCAGAAACGTTAGCCAAAAGTCTATATAGCTAGCCAAGGTTAATATGCATGGCATGCCACGCCTAAAATCATCCCAAGCTATCGCGGCTATATGGATACTGATCGATGAGCTATATCTATGTCAGTAGGACAAGCATATATATGGTGATGAGAAGAAAAAGCTTTGCAACCTGGTGCCGGCGGTTTATGCATCGACGTCACTGTAATGGTGGCAAATTAATTATTAGAGTACTAAGTCTTAGGAGTTTTAGCTGGAGAAGATCAGGTTTAGTTTTCATGAAATGGAAAATGTGAGACAAATTAATGCTAGTCTGCTAGAAATATTGCTGACTCAATAACAATGTGTACATGAATAAAAATTATTAAAAATTACTCCTAATTAATCTCGATCGGCACATATTCTCTTTTAAATTGGAACGTCAATGAAAGCACACAAAAGAATAATAGTTTTTCCTTATGATCGAGTTGAGTCAATTAATAGGATTTCAGTTTAGGTCCATTAACAGATTTTGGAAATTAAACATTTACACAGAGAATATGATGATCAAATATAATTAATGTTTCCAATCAAAAAGAAGAGGAAAAAATGCTGTTCATTTGAAGTGTGTCATCTTATCTAGAAGGGCCCACTTGAAGGTTTATAGCTCGGGCTTTGGCACCAAAACTGAAAACACAGCAGAGCCATCAAACTGAAAACTTTTTCCCACCATGTTCATCGCCGCAGCAACAACGACGGCGATGACGACGTGTCGTTTCCATATGCTTCGAATTCAATGCGCTGATTCTTCGAAGCCCAGACCCGGGTTCGGAACCAAACCCAACAACAAGAGCAAGAAAAAGAACAACCTCAACCAGGTACTATGTGTCTCTAATCACTCACCAAGATTGAGTCTTCTACCTTAAAGCTTCATTAAACTTTGTTTCCTCTGAGCTTAAGTTTGTGTTTCGACACTCTCAGACAAACCAGGCATCTACCTCAGTTGATCGGAAGGGAACTGGTTTTCAACAAAGGTACATTCTTTGAATGCATTTGTTGCTTTCTAGTTTCTAGTTTGGTTTCTTTTGTTGTATAATGTACCAACTTAGTTGGTGTTCTTGTTGTTTTTGGGGTTTAATTAGTAGATTACAGAACTGCATGTATTGGCTAATGTAGATGTGTAATGAAATTTTGGGTACCTAGTTGATGTTTTGTTTAGTGTTTGAATCTTGCAGTTGTTTTTTGGTTGATGTTTTGTTTAGATATCTTTGAATGATATCTCATCCTGTTTATTCCCTTGTGCAGGAAATCATCCACTAACCGGTCTGTTCCAAATCGTAAGTGGACCTGTTCTTTGTATTCGCCTGCCTTAATTAGTACTAAAAGACATTTAAACTCTAGGCTTGATCTGTTCTTTGCCAAGAGCTGGTGTTTGAATGAATACAAGGATCAGAGTCTTCTTGTGCTGCTGATATCTAAATGTTGCACTCTATTGTACCTCATTTAGTCATTTTGTCGTCCTAGCCATTTGTTGATTAGTAATACCTGCTCCTTATATTCTCTTATTGGGTTTATTTCATTCAAGTCAAAGTGACTTTTTCTTTGTAGAAGCGCCTGGATTGAGTTCCCGATTTGATGGGAAGGTTAAGAGAAATCTTGGCGACCTTGAGTTTGAGGAACGTCTGGAAGCAGTTAGGAGGTATACATGCCTTTTTTTTCTTAGAAGTCGAGTTAGAGTGTTGATTACTTTTTGAATATTTGGGGATCATAAGTTGTTAGAAAGTACTGCAAACTAAGGAACCATACTGACTGCCCAAGTAATGTATGCTTCACTTGCATGTCAACTAAGTCTTTGTTGTACTCAGTGATGTTGTGTCAACTACTTTTCAGTTTTCACCATTGAGCATACCCTAACATCATTTATACATGTACATGTCACTTTTATACCTCGTTGCCATGTTATTGCAGCAATGTATGACTATACGTGTATTGCATCATTCACATGTCAAAGTAGCTGATTCGATGGTCTCACGTGCATAATGTTCTTAAGAATAATTTTCATTAAGTATCATGCCTTATGTGCAACATTCAGTTCAGCACTTGAGCAGAAGAAAACAGTTGAAAAAGAGGAATATGGAGCAATTGACTATGATGCACCTGTCAAATCGGAGACGAAAAAGATTGGACTTGGAGCACAGGTAAACTTGTTATGCCATGTGCTTTCTAACCCATATAATCAATTTTGAGAGCACACATGTAACTGATTCAGTGTGTCTCATGGAATAGATTGGAGTCGGTGTAGCAGTATTGGTATTTGGCTTGGTTTTTGCCTTGGGGGACTTTCTTCCTTCCAGCAGGTATTACATAATAGAATGAAGTCTAAAAGATTTGAATACTTTTATTCTGCTATCTTTATTCTACTTAAATTACTACTTGATTTAATGTATTGCATCTAGAGGTTGAACCGATTTTTATTGCTTTCTATTCCCTTTCATAGTGTTTTATTCTAGCTGTTGATTGCTAAGTAATTCCAGAGCAATGATTTCATTTCGATATGGTTTCAAGTTTTCAGTGTTAGTCCTACTGAGGATGCTGCACAAACCAGTAATAAACTGTCTGAAGAAGAGAAAGCGTCACTTCAGGTAATGTTCAAACGAAAAGATCTTTTGTTGTTTAGTATAATTGCTCTATTTAGAAATGAAGTTGTATTTACATCACTTGAGCATAGATCATTTCTGAAATATGTATAAAATTTAAGAGCATTGAGCTGATGTAGCTACAGTTAAGTGCTTCTGATATGTAAGTATGTAACGGATTAGAAAATAGTGAAAAATAATTAGAAATTGATAGATTTGGGCAGCTTTGACAGGACAGATCTTGGCTGATTCATACATAAATTTCCAGAAAATTATCACTAGTAGCATTAGTAATAGTGTAATAACTGCAATGAAGTATTAATGATAGTAGTGATAGGAACAATATTATATAACATTACTACTAATAGTATCATCTCATTAACAATTGTACTTATGATTTCTGGCAGACTAGGCTGAAAGAGTATGAAGCAACACTTAGTAACAGCCCAAAAGATCCAACTGCTCTTGAGGTGAGTCTTATCATATTACACAACGTTCTATATTTATTCCTTGGTTGTTGAACCCTGCTACTGATTAAATTAGAAGTTTCAATATCCTTTTACACTGTTTCCATCTGGTTAATGTCTCTTTGTAACTCTGGTTTTGGTTTTGAAGTAATGTAAAAGGATGTCGTTCCCGATTTCGTGTAGGATAATGGGATGACCAATATGAGACCCACTGTTTAGGCCAGTTCGATATCAAATTGTAACATTAAGTTCACACATGAACGTTATTCAAATGTTGTGTTTGTAACATAGTTAGATCACTTAGAATATCAGAAATTTAATGATGCTAGAAGAATTTACAATATTTTCTTTAAATTTTTTGTCTAAGATAGAATTGCATAAGGAGATTGAAACTAACCTATTCCTATCCATTTGTTGGAAAATGTACTTTATTTGAATTTTTAATCACTAAAAGTAGATCATCAGGAAAAGGGACAGTTGGAAAAGAGAGAATAATAAATGGACAATTTATGCTTTTGTTATTATCCTTGAACATCGGCAAAATAAACACACAACCGAGAAGAAAGAAGCTATGACCAATTCTAAGGAGTAAGGAAAACTGTGAATGTCTTACTTTGATCACTTACGGGTTAGTGAGCCATCAACTCTTCTCCAGCAGCCATTTATAGTTTTTTTTTTTTTTTGAGGCTTTGTAGGGTGCTGCAGTAACTTTAGCAGAATTAGGAGAATATACTCGGGCTTCCACTCTGCTTGAGGACTTGACTAGGGTTTGTTCTCACTCTTTGCTCTCGGATTTTTAACACCACATTGTACATGGCAAGGGCCAAGGGGTCCTTAAATTTGAGTATAGAAAACTCTTCTGCTGATAACTCCATATTAATCCTTCTTTTGGTGGGACTGGGTGGGGTTACACAGGAAAAACCAAGTGATCCTGAAGTTTTTCGTTTGCTTGGAGAAGTAAAATATGAACTCAAAGACTATGAAGGGAGTGTTGCTGCATATAAGGTTTCCTCCAAGGTCAGTCTTATGACAACTTTGTACACTAGGCAAAGCTAACTTCAAATAAGAATCAGTTGAAAGAGCTAGGTTGAGATAGATTTAATATAATTCTTGTCATGGAAGATAAATTCATATGATTTGGTTTCTGATGATATTCATCTACCACTATTGGCAAAGTTCAATAAAATGCCGGACATGTGTGTTCTGTTATTTTGTGGCAGGTGTCCAAAGATCTCAAATTTGAAGTTATGCGTGGCCTTACAAATGCATTACTTGCGGCTAAAAGACCAGATGAGGTTTTCAATTGGTCCTTTCTTTTATGCTAACTGTCAGATCAGAGTACTTCTCTCATTGCATTCTTGTTGAGGTCCTTCTTCAGTGTCCAAAGAAATAACCTTTAATGGTATTAATCATGTGAAATAAGTTACATGCTCTAGATTATGCCAATTGATATTCTTGAACAGTTTGGCATACTGTAGCTTTGAGTCTGGAATTGAGTAATCAAAGAAACATGGTTGTCATACTGGAGGTTTAATAATTTATTACTCTGACTGCTTCTTTAATTATATCTTTTGAGGTTTCGATTCTCAGTTGACTCCTAGATTATCAGGTTTTTTACAACTATCAAAATCATACTTATCTTCTTATTCCATTCTGTTTGCAGGCTGTGCAATATCTTCTTGATTGTCGGTCACGTATGGATGCAGAAAACACAGAAACAAAGGCTGCAGGCAGTACGATTGGGATGCAGGTTGATCCCATTCAAGTGAGTAACGAATCCTCACTAACATATACATATTTTGGCATGGCCGAAATGGCTACTTCGCTATTTCTTTTTAAAGTGAAAAACACCCAGATGAAATCAAACAAAGTTATAGTCTTTTGACCATTAACTATTCATATTTATGTAATATCCCAACTTAATCTTGCAAATATCTCTTCTTTTTAAGGTTTGAAATGTTCCTTTGAGTTAAATTAGCTATCAGATGCTGTGTTTCAAAATAGCCATCAGTTTCTGTGCAAAGTCTGATTCAATTTTCTATTTGTATTTTTTATTGTGTCTTGAACGATCAGGTCGAATTACTTCTTGGAAAAGCCTATTCAGATTGGGGCCATATCAGTGATGCTGTATCTGTCTATGATGGGCTCATCTCTAGTCATCCAAATGACTTCCGTGGTTACTTGGCTAAGGTTTTTTTTTTTCCTCCATTTCTTTTGTGGTGCTTCAATTTTAGTTCAGTAAGGTGCGCGGGTCCTAGGCATTTCTTATCAAGAAAACTTGTTGTTAAAGGGTCTTGCTTTAATGCTTCTGCAGGGAATTATATTAAGAGAAAATGGTAAAGGTGGAGAGGCAGAGCGGATGTTCATACAGGTAAATATATGATTGGCAATTGGCACCTGAACTATACTTATGACTGCCAATTCACCCAATTGGCACCTGAACTATGCTTACACATGCACACAGGCGTTACATGTGAAGAGATGATGATTTTGCTTGCAAATCTATGAATGACTAGTGTGGGATGAAGTCTAAATCTGTAGGGAACTAGGGATATATGTTCACACACCGACATACAAATTAGTGAAATTACATATGTAAAGATTAGTCAATTACCATACAGTTCCATCTATAAAATTGCCTGCAAGAACTGGCTTTGACTCCAAGAACTCTCAATTTTGTGAAGGGTGATATGCATATATACTTGCTTTCGTAACCTGTAAACAAACTCAATTCACTTCATACTGGACTACACTGATAATTTTGTACATTAGCAACACTTCCATTAAGTAGATGTGATAACAGTATGTCGCTATAATCATGGTTTTCATGTGCAGGCACGGTTTTTTGCACCAGAGAAAGCCAAGGCACTTGTAGATCGGTATTCAAGATGACCACAATCTTGAAGTAGAATGTGGTTCCGAATTGGAAAACAGGAGCTGATGCGAAAAGAATTAGGAGTAGGATAGGTGAAGGGTTTGATTTTCCTCTGTTTGTAACAAAAACAGTAATCAAAAGACTTCTTCTGCTACCACGTTTTGAACATTGAATTTACTTGTATAGTTATATAGGACTGGAAAATTTTGGTCCAAGAACACATCAGATGAGATGTGCTGTATTCAAACAGATGATAGCTCGGATCATTTTACATTAACTTCTGAATTTGTAGTTCTATATGACATTTAAACCGTAAAGAGTATTTAGCATAAAAGGTTGACCATACTTGGTGCATATAATTTGTGGTACACTTTGGATGTAATGGTTAAGAGCTTTGGGTGGAATGCTTAAAAATGGTAACAAAAATGTCACTTTACTTTGAAGTGCAGATGATTCAAGCCTCAAATCAACTCCAGTTTAGCTTCGATTTCAGTTAGTTTTCTGCAGCTATAGTCGAGCTCTAACTTTGTTAGCTCTAGAAAAAACACTTTTGAGTTGAATCTTGAACCAAATTATACTAGTTAACAATTCCAGACTCAATTATCAAATTTTATGAATCCACTTGCAAACCCTGGGTTCCCTCAAAATCCCAACTGTATGGAAATCAAGATTCATAAGCAAACAATCATTACCAGTTTACCACATAAAAAACTACTCTGCTGAAGGAAAAGTAACATCAACTTTCCAACGAAAATTTCATTCATTTCACATCAATAAGATGCATTTCCCCACACCTTTTCCCTACAGATTTGAAAGAAAACCCATTCAAGGATTTTCCTTATTGACATTCCTAACAGAATTCCAGATATCCCCAAAACCCTTGAAAACATGAGGAAGAACACTCCCAATGCCTTGCACGGTGAGGCCAGAAGCAACCCCAATAGCAAAAGACTCCACATAGCCAGGCTTGGAGTCAAGCTTCATGTTAAGAATGGCAAGGCTGTTGTTGGTGCTGTCAGCCTTTCTTGAAGTCTCAGCCAAAAGCTTGTCCTTTCTGCCTCTTCCAGAGGATATGACCCTGAAGAGGGCAGTCTGGAGGTCCCCTATGACCTTGAGAGAGGCTTCTTGGGTGTCAAGCCCTTTGGATTCATAGTGAGAGATGAGCTCTAGTGGGGTAGGCAGCTTTCTCTTCAGGGCATTTGGGTCTGTGGATTTGGTGGGTTTTTGGGGGGTGGAGTTTGGGGTCACTGGTTGTTCCATTGCAGAGGGTTTAAGAAATGGTGAAGAAGTCGATTGGGGATGTTTGAGTTGAGGGTTTATGAGAGGAGATAAGGGCACCCGTCTCAAGTGATAGGGTCGGGTCGGGTCGGTCGGGTCAGTATAGTCCAATTGTTGGATTTGGATATGGAACACCGTACATATTTTGCTCCCCTTTTTTTGTTACTATTAGTTCTTCTAGTTGTGCTGCTTTTACATGAGAAGATCGATCATTTAGACAAGACTCTCGGGGCACGTTTACTTATTTGAAATGAAATTTATCGGGAGTAGAAGTCAAAAAGAATAAGAGACGAAATGGTACTGTAAGTGGAGATTTCAATTCCATAGAGACGTTTACTATTACGATTGATGTTGTTTACTTACCATAGAGAATTAGAATAAATACTAATTTGATTACTAAAATACCCATAAGCATTGTAGTACAAGATGAGTATAATGATCTATACTTTCAAGTACATCAATGGATTACGTTTTTGAAGTTTGAGAATGTGTATATGTTTTATTTCTACATTGCTATTTATATTGAGAAAAATATAACTAGAGATATACAAGATATATAAATTAATTAGAGTTGGGTAATTTTGAGTTATTGAAATTATGTGAGGATATTTTGGGTATAGAAAATTCATTCTTGACATTTCATTCCTAAACCCACCTCCCCGTTTGGTTTTTCAAATCCGGGTTTTCAAGGAATCAATTTTTGATTGGAAGGTGAGACCTACACCAATTTTGATTGAGTAAACCCAGAAATTCTAAGATAATGTAATTATTCATTTACTTTTCAATTCCATTTCATGTAAGTAAACGTACCCTTAGTGTAACTACAATGTAATTGCCACAAATGCACGCCTTAGTAAGCGGTGTGATTTAGGCTAGAATAAAGTCTAGTTTTGATTGCTCTGCCGATTCCTTACAAATGCTTGGATTGCAGATGCTGATGATCTTAAGGTTTTGGCAATGGCTTTACTGTTAGTAATTATCTTCAGAAGGCTGAGAATTTTCTTTCGGCTTTTGTTGGTTTCTCTATAAGTGTTTCAGAGTAGTGTTCTATTGTGAAGGACAAAATGCTGGTATCATACTCCTTCTGACTTGTTCTAATTTAGCATTGGGGTTAAGTCGACTTTGGCCTTTGTTTTGGATGGCCTCTTCTGAATTATAAAAAATGGATACAGCAAAATTGCAATATATCTTTCATTTATGGTGCAACATATTCAATTTCTGACATCATACGATGAACATTCCATGCTTACCAACATCTATAGTTTTAGGTTCAGAACTTGCTCTAATTTTTTCTTTTACCACGCACCCTACAACAATCTTTTAAATTGCAAATGCCACAACCCCCATAACAAAAGCAAACAAGAGATTATCAACCCAATCCGATAAGTTGGCACAACTCCTTGGTTATCATTGAATGCCACACTGAAGAAAGACGAGTGATGCAGAGCCATGTAGATGGTTACAAGAGAGATCCAGTCTTTCTAAGTTGGTGAGTTCTGAAACATATATAAGCCTCAATTCCCCAATCTTAGGGATATTGCCAGCAAAGCTGACCAATTCAACGGCAACGAGGAAGATGACGATACCTTGAAGGTCAAGGAAAGGAGAAGGGTAACCCGCTCTGATACCATGAGACTCACTTGTCTACCAACTCATATTCCCTTGGAATCAAATAAGTCTATCAGCTTGTAACATAATAATCAAACTCACGGCAGTAAACATATGTAAGAGAGAGTTGACTATCTGACATGGACAGATGATCATAAAAATAAATCTGACATAATAAGCAGGGGCTAGTGCCAAGGGACTAGTGGCTGCTGGAACCTTGGATGTGGTAACTAGTCATAGCTAGTTTTGATCATAAACATATCAGCTAGTATGCTAATGAATAAACGAAGGAGTTGGACTACAGCAAAATGATGGACTTCAGCAGAAAACTCGGCTATGATGGTAGAAAAATGAAGCTACAAAGAAAACTATAGATTCTGCAACAAAATTATCAGCAAGGAGACACAGATCAAAGGTGTATAAATAATATAAAATTGTCAAAATTTACTAATTGCAATTAGGCTTGTAACCAAGCACCTACTTAACTAGAAAATTAGAACATGGCCTCAGTTTTCCAGATTCCTTAAACTCTAAGATTTTAGGGAAGTCAGAAATCTGGAATATTAGTTGTTGAAGCTCTAGCGATCATATAAATTCATGTATTAGTAACTAATTAAGATGTCTGGTGTCATGCTACCTTCCACTGCAAGTAATTACATTGACCTTTTATGTTTTTGAGCAACCATTACATATAGAAAATGATTCACATGAGCGTTTACTTATGATGGCAGAGATGGCAGTCTGCAACTTTCTCCAGAGGCTGTTGGACAATTTATTAGTCGTAATTTGATATAAGAACACACAAGCGTCTAGGAGTAGCCTAAAAAAACATCTTTGATAATTATGGTTGCCGTCTCCTCTACCACATCTAAGAGCAACAAACAGATGGAACACAGTGGCCGGATTTGTGAAATTCCGGATGGATTTACATCGATTTCCTTGATCATAATCCATTTCCTGTTTATGCCGAAAAGTGCAAAACCAAACTGTTTGCTAAACTCTTGCAACACCAACTGTAATATATACATTTCTGATATCTCCCTATGTCTGCCAGTGCTGTTTCTCATTCTTTCAGGAGTAATATGCAGTTAAGAGGCAGTACAGTTAGAAGAGTCGTATGTCGGACTTATTACAGGTTTGAACACACATGCACTAAAATAAATTTCTCCTGTTTCGAAGAACTAATATCTTCTTACACCAACCTATTAATGGAAATTTTTCGTCGTCAATATTAAAACCGATATAGAAACTTATACCAAAAGCAATGCCAAAAGTGATCCCAAAGATGAGTGCTTTAACAATATCATCTGAAAATCTAGTAACTGAAAACACTGGAGGGCTTGGAGTACTTGGAGAGCAAGAGTGATGTGCAGTCAGAGGGCCACATAGTCCTTGATTCCCTTCAAAGCTCGAGTTGGTAAAAGTATTAAACTGACCTCCAGATGGCACTGGTCCCTGAAGATCATTGAATGCCACATTGAAGGATGACAAGAAATGCAAACCTTTGAGACTAGCAGGTATTTCACCAGATAGATGGTTATAGGAGAGATCCAACTTCTCTAAGTTAGTGAGATTACTAATCTGATCAGGGATGCTGCCAGAGAAGTTGTTGTGACTAAGGTCCAACACAATAATGAACTCCAAACTGCCCTATCTCGATCGGGATATTGCCACTAAGGCTGTTATTACCGAGATATATAGCTGGAGGAAGGCTGGACAGCTGATTGTAC
Source organism: Potentilla sterilis (assembly GCA_963682095.1). Lineage (NCBI taxonomy): Eukaryota > Viridiplantae > Streptophyta > Magnoliopsida > Rosales > Rosaceae > Potentilla > Potentilla sterilis. The sequence continues at coordinate 12,876,294 of OY821754.1, forward strand.
TGCAGATTAGTCGCATTTTGGGGAATCACAAAGACTGGCAACTCTAGATAACTGCTGTTTGCTAGACTTGTGGCCTCTTTTGATGTCAAACCTGGCATCCCACAGAGCTCCCTAGGAAATCCTCCAGTTAGGAAATTATTGGACAAATCCATGTAGAAAAGGTCTGGCAGAGAACCAAACCAACTGGGAATTGGACCCGTTAAGAGGTTAAATGACAGGTCCAAGACTTCAAGCTTTTGAAGCTTGCCAAGCCATGTAGGAATTTGACCTGTGAAATTGCAGCCACCCAGGCCAAAAACTTGTATATTCTCAAATCCATCAGAGCCTACTAGGCTTTGATCATCTGGCAAAGGTTCATTTATAAAACTCTTGGTGAGAATTAGAGTGGTCAGATTCCTGCAACCCCTTAGAATCCTAAAAGTCCCGGAGGCACTGGTTAAGAAGTTGCTAGAGATGGACAGGAAAGACAGGTATTCTAGTCCAACTATTTCGGGTGATATCTGGCCTGTGAGCCGGTTACTAGCAAATCTAACTGCTGTTAATGACTTGCAAGAGTAGAGGCTCTGTGGTAACTCACCAGTGAAGTTGTTGTTGCCAAGGTCAAGTATGCTGAGCCGTTGGAGCGTAGAGAAATTGAAGGCAGAGAGTTCCCCAGACATAGAGTTCACCCTCAAATTCAAGGTGGATAGATTTGTGCAGTTGTTGAGAGATGCAGGCAATGAGCCTGTGAAGTTGTTGATGTGGAGAACTAGCTTCTCCAACTTGAAAAGGTTACCAACTCGGCTTGGAATTGGCCCAATGAATTGGTTTGAATAGAGCTCCAGGATCTTCAGATTGGTTTATCGCACAATGCCATCACCAACAGGCCCTGACAACCGATTGACATGCAGAGAGAGCTGTTGGAGATCAGCGAGGTCGAAAATGTCATCAGGGAGAGGACCAGACAGAGCATTGAAGCCTGCCCTGAAGACTTGGAGCTTCGAACAAGAGCCGAGTCCGGTGGAGATTGAGCCATCCAATTTGTTGAAGGAGAAGTCCAAGACAGTGAGGCTGCTGCCATTTTTGCAGAGAACAGAGATGGGAATGGAGCCAGCAAAGCTGTTGTTGCTGACATTGAAAACACTGAGAGAGCCTGCAGCCACAGCTGGGACAAGGAAGGTGGGATTGTTCCGTTGAATGAATTGCTGGACAAGTCTACAATCTGAAGCACACTGCTGGTTTTGTTGTAGGAGAGTGGTAAATGGCTTTTGAGATGGTTGAAGCTCAAGTCAAGGACCTGGAGGCGATATTGTGAGGAAAACAAGTCATCCGGGAGAGGACCCTGGAGCGAATTGTGGGAAAGATTGAGGCGGGTGAGATAGGTGAGGTTGGTGATGGAGGGAGAAAAAACACCACTCAAGCCTCTCCCACTTAACCAGAGACGACTGACTTGTCCATCCTCTGGGCTGCAGAGTATTCCTTCGCAAAGACAACAATCACTAGAAGCTGACCAGTTTAATGGGGATGAAGACGAAACCTTGATAGCCAAGGACAAGAGAGCGTCTTTCTCCACTTGGTCACAACCAGCATAGACAGAGGAAGGAAAAAGTAGCAGAATGAAAACCAAAAGAAGCTGTATTTTTGGTCTTCTGCATGGTATTGCCGGGAAATCATCCACTTCTAGCGAGGAGGTTGCTTTGTTGTCTATCATCTTGATCATCATCATCATCATCATGCATCTACTGGGATCTATTAGTACCAATCTGGGAGAGAATATTCATTATATCTAACTGAACCTGCATGGTATGAGCTTGTGCTTACTTAGAAAACAAATTGATCATGCATCATGGTATAAAAGTATTTCCTTAGAGAAGGGTATGCTCTATCACATCAAAAGTGACTTAACTGATACATATAAAATGGAAGAAGCATAAAAAAAATATATCCACAAAGCAAGTGCAAATTTAGTAGTTTAGAAGATCCAATCACCTAAATTGACTAAAATATGAAAATACTGGGTGCGAGGGGAAGCTAGTCCCTCGGGCTATTTGTCTGTGGTGCAACACTTCACCTGAAAATGATTTTCATAAATTAAGGAGTAGCAGATAGACTAGGATCAGCTAGGAAGTATCTATTGGTTCCTTTCCTATCTTACTTATTTATCAAGAACCATTTTTCTTTTGGATTTGATGGTTACTCCTGGAGAGAAACTATTTTATAGATATAAGCAAAAATTCTTTCACATCGGAGATGATCATCCTGTCACTAAAGATGAAAAAACCAGAATCATAAGGGAGGAAAAGCAACCAGAAAAAGAAATCTCTACTAATTGCTTATAAAGTGAAACAAAGTACCGCTATCTCCTATCAGTTTCCTTGTTTAAAAAAGGAAAGAAAGAAAAACTCCATGGAGACCTGGTCGGCTGGTCTTAATATAAAATCTATCCCAACTGTTAACTTTGAAGCATGGACGTGCTATTGCTATGACTAATTCGCTGTTGAGCTTTGTAATTAGTCAGAATGTGAGAAAATAAAATAACATGATTCCTTTCTTCCTACCTTGAAAACAATGAACTGCAGGAGCTGGATCGGAAACAGACCTACCTTGAAAAATATTGTGAATAACAATGAACTGCATTTGATTAGTAATAGTCTTGGGCTTAAACCATACCATAAATGAAAACTTGACTTGGAGATACATAGCTTGAACTGATAGTATTTGTACAGCTCATTTCCTTGAAATACACATGTTTTCTGTACATAAACCCTTGAGGAACTGGAAACAGTAATCCTGGAATGACTTGGCTTCAAACCTAGAGGTGCTTACTGAACCAAACTAATCTCCAGATGGTTACAATTTACAAGGATATTACAAGTTCTTGAAGAACAAAAAGTTTAGACCTTTTCAGAGAAACAGCACTATCACCAAATGAATTTTAGTAAGAGATTAAACTATAGTTAGTAACAGGTTGGATCGATAGTGCTTCCGAAGTAGGTGTTAAAGCTCAAAGAGTTTACTTTGAGGACTGCCACAGCAGCTTGCTGCTGCTAGTTTGGTCTGATAAATAACACAATAGCATGTCAGGACTGTAAGATGATAGTATATTGGTTAATGCCTCTTTTAGGTTAGACTCATGAATATAGGTCCAGTGAAAATACAGGTTGGATATAGGCCTCTTTGGGTGAACTTTATATGAATCTCCCTGATTAGGACGTTTGATTTCTTGATCATGGAAACCTACGGTTGGATATTTAACATAATTTACATTTTGAAAATAGGTAATGGGAGCCATAAGACGAAGTGTATTAATAACCTGGTAATCTAAACTGCAATGCATTAAAATCAAACGAACAGGTTTTATTACACACAAGCACCAAAACAATTTCTTCTTTTTTCAATGAACTATTTTTTTTTTCTTATACCAACCTAGTAATGGTATTTTGTTGTCATCAGTGCTTAAACCAATAACAAACCTTAAACCAAGAAAATGCAGAAAGTGATCCCAAAGATGAGTGCACTTAGAGTCTTATCAGAAGATCTCTGAGTACCTGCAGACACGGGAGGGATTGTAGGACTTAGAAGGTGAAGGCAAAATGGCTGCGCAGTTTGATAGCCACATAATCCTGGATTTCCTTCAAAGCTGGAGACTGTAAAAGTGTTGAATTGACCTCCAGAGGGTACAGAACCCTGAAGATCATTGTATGCAACACTGAAGAAAGAAAGGAAAGTCATAGCTTTAAGGGAAGCAGGGATTGCACCAGATAGACGGTTATAGGAGAGATCCAGTTTCTCTAGGTTAGATAGGTTTGACATCTGATCTGGGATGCTGCCAGAGAAGTTATTATGGCTAAGATCCAACTGTTGAAGAGACTTTAGTCGGCCAATCTCAATAGGGATATTGCCACTGAGGTTATTCCAACCAAGGTACAGTGCTGGGGGTAGTTGAGAGATCTGATTGTATTGCAGATTAGAACCATTTTTGGACATCACAAAAACTGGTAAATTTAGAGAACTTTGCTCCACTTTATCATCGGCATCTTTTGATGTCAAAGATGGCATCCCGCATAGCTCCTCAGGGAATCCTCCTGTAAGGAGGTTATGGGACAAGTCCATGTAGAATAGCTTGGGTAGACTACCCAACCAACCTGGAACAGAGCTGGTCATAAGGTTATATGACAGGTCCAAGACTTGAAGATTTTTAAGTTTGGCTATCCAGGTGGGAACTTGGCCTGTAAACTTGCAACCACCCATAGCAAGAACTTGGAGTTTGTCGAATCCATCTAGGTCTGCCAGGCTTTCATCATTTGGCAAAGGTTCCAACAGAAAACTCTTGGTGAGGACCAGAGTGGTGAGATTCTTGCAATTCATTAGAACCATAAAGGCCCCGGTGGCGTTGGTAAAGTTGTTGTTAGAGATGGAGAGGAAAGCAAGGGATTTTAATGCAACTATTTCAGGTGATATTTGCCCTTCGAGATTATTGCTGTCCAATCTAACTGCTGTCAATGACTTGCATGAGTAGAGGCTTTGCGGTAACTTACCAGTGAAGTTATTGTTGCCAAGATCAAGTGTGGTGAGGAGCTGGAACGTAGAGAAGTTGAAAGCGGAGAGCTCTCCTGTTAAGTTGTTGAACCCCAAATTCAAGGTGGATAGATTTGTGCAGTTGTTGAGAGATGGAGGTAAGGCACCTGTGAGTTTGTTACTGTGGAGGACCAGCTTCTCCAACCTGACAAGGTTACCAATTTGGCTGGGTATAACCCCCTCAAATTGGTTTGAGTTGAGCTCCAGGATCTTCAGATTGGTTAAGCCTATATTGCCACTGCTAATGGGTCCTGATAAGCTGTTGAAATGTAGGGAGAGCTGTTGGAGATCAGCAAGGCCAAAAATGTCATCAGGGAGACGACCAGAGAGAGCATTGAAGCCTGCACGAAATACTTGGAGCTTGGAACAAGAGGCAAGTCCAGTGGGAATTGGACCAGTGAATCTGTTGAAGGATAAGTCCAAAATGGTGAGGTTGTTGTGATTGCTGCCATTTTTGCAGAAGACAGAAATGGGAATGGAGCCAGCAAAGCTATTTTTGCTGACATTTAAAAAGGATAAAGAATCAGAAGCCACAGATGGGATTGTTCCATTGAAGGAATTGCTGGACAAGTCTACAATCTGAAGCTTGCTGGCTTCAAGAGATGAATTTGGTAACTGGCCGTGGAGACGATTGAAGCTCAAGTCTAGAACTTGGAGGCTAGGGAGAAAGGAAAACAAGCCATCCGGGAGTTGACTCGACAGGCTATTGTGGGAAAGATTGAGGTGGGTGAGATATGTGAGGTTGGTGATAGCTGGAGAGACTGAACCGCTTAAGCCTCTCCCAGGCAACCATAGATGAACAACTCGATCATCTGAACCACAGATTATTCCTTCCCAAAGGCAACAGTCCGAGGAAGTAGACCAATTCAATGGTGAGGAGGCCTTGAAATCTAAGGATGAGAGAGCGTCACGATCAACTTGATCACAAGAAGCAGAGGCACAGAAAGGGAGAAACAGCACAATGAAAACACACTGACATAAAAAGGTTAGCAATGTTTTTGGGATGGAAAGAAAAAAACCCTCTACGTAGGGAGACAAGACAGAGTCCAAGGAAAAGGTTACTTTGTTGGGTTTCATCTTGACTATCTCCAAAGTACTACTACTACTACTACTACTACTACTACTACTACTACTAATCTCTACATGTCATATATCAATTTAAATTGCACACTTACAGCCTTACTCTGAATTAAGTTCTACGAATGTGGAATTAATCTATTATTTTGGGATGGAAAGAAAAAAACCCTCTACGTAGGGAGACAAGACAGAGTCCAAGTCATGATGCAGAAACAGAATGCTTTAATAAAAATGTGCTTACTTGGTCATAAGGAAAAATGAACAATTAATTCTGTAAATTTTGACTAAAACATAAAAGAACATATTCCAGAAGCATTTACTTGACCACAGGGTTAGCTAACTTGGCTACAAGAAAATAGATTATTTGACTTTGAGTTGGACTTTCCACACCCTGGAAATCTCGTTCAATAATTTGAAGGAAATCAAGTTTTTCCTTGCCTAATTAACCCGTTGTAATAATATAAAAGCAGAAATTGGTGGGTGGTAGAGACAACAATGAAGAACAAATTAAACATAAAGATAAAGAAGAAACAGGTTCAGCATCCAAACAAAGGAAAGATGATACCTTGAAAGGCCAATGACACAGCATCCTGATCCGACTGGTCATAGTCAGCAGAGGCAAAGCAATGCCGCAACACAAAGAACAATCCATTGACCCAGAAGAGAACAGGCTGTGTTCTTTGTCTATGTTTTCATATCGCAATTACTAATCCTTCACAATAAACAAAGAAGGTCTAGGCTGCTATGCATAACATTGTCCATGTGCATTGCAGATTGCAGTAAACACCATTGACCTTCAAAGAGGGAGACAGTGCTTGTAACGTTGCATGCATAATACATTGATCATGATATTTTATTTTCAAAGACATCAAGCCAAATTCTCCCGCCATATAAATTAAAAATGGCAAGCACATATATAAAATTCAATTACATAGAAAGTTGAAAAAACGTGGTTAAATTTAATCAGAAATGTCTAATTGACCTTGACTGTCCTGAGTGGAACTGCCATATGCTTCACACCATTATGTGCTTCCTGGCGCAAGCTGTGGAATTCAAACAATTGACCAAATGATATTCTTCACACAATTAAGGAGTTGCAGAGAGACAAAGAGCATGGAGACTTTCAATCCTGAGTGAAATACAGAACTTTATGAGTTTGGGGAAAGTAAAATGAAAAAGGAAATGGCTAAAGTCTTGTTTCAGCACCAAATTACAATGTGCTATCATCCATATCTGTCCTAAAGAGAATCAGAACTAAATATTTCCGGGCTAATTATCAGACTGAGAATAAGCAGAGAAAGAATTTATGCTTTGTCAGTAAAGTAAGAATATTTATGTTTGATCGACAAACCCAGATATTTTTTTTTTATTTAGAGAAAAATAAAACCCAAATCAAAATAATTTGGCCAATTCAATTGGAGGTATGATCGCATAAACTTGTGAAAGCAAGTATCAGAGAGAGACAGACAGACAATAGAATGTATATGCTAAAAATGAAGTTCACTACCTTAGCTTGGTTCTGGGGAGTTCACTTGTTGTCTAGTTCGTGTTTTCATAAGCTCTGGAGATCGATGATGCTCTTGCCAGTTGCCACCGAACCGCATTTCAAACAGCTCATTGTGTTTTACCCATCGATGAAAGCGACGGTGTTAATTGAAACATTATAAGCAGACGGTGAACTTGCCAAAGGTGAAACTTTATCTTCCTCGTTCGGCGGAGCCCCGGTGACCCGCTTCCTATATTTCTTTTATTTTTGTCACTTTTTTTTATTTTATTTTTTGGTCGAGAATTTATTTTTGCCACTTGTATACACAAAGCAACAACAAATGTCTAGTGATTTGATTAAAAAAAAAAAAAATTGTTTCGAGAGCCAAACACACTATCTCTGTCTCTATACTAAATATTTCTGGACGATTCTTTATTTTTTAGTTTGTCTTTTATTTTTTGGAAAATGATAATTTGCACAAAAATGGGAGAAAAATTGTCCATTCCAATGTTACATACCCACTCCAATGATTCTTAGATAAAAGACTTTCATACCATTCTATATCAACAAACCACTCAATCTCTATCTTTCCTAATACTGAAAACAAACTCTGCTCTCTCTCTCTCTCATCCTCAACGTCATCCTCAACAAACTCTTCGGTTTTTTCGCCGGTCGTGGCCAAGGCCATGTGCAGCCACCGTGGGAGTCACGTGAGGGAAAGGATACAGGTTTGCCGAAGAAGCCTGTGTTTTTCAGAAGGGAAGATGCGGAGGAGAATTGTGGAGGAGAGTAAGAACATTGGGGCGCCACGAGGAGGAGGCGGGAAGCAGGCGATGGGGATATTGCAGAAGGGCGGCGGAGAGGGACCGGAGGACGGCAAAAGAGGAGGAGAGAGAGGGAGAGGAAGAGGGAGAGGGAGAGGGAGAGGGGGAGGAGAGAGGAGGAGCCCAGCGGCGTCGCGTCGGGGCTTTATCTTGGAGACAATTCTGATGGGGAGAAGTTTTCTCAGAGAGTTGAACCGGAGGTTATGAATCAGTTGACTGAGGCATTTGAGGAATTTGATCTCAACCTCCGTCTCGGGGGAGTAGAATCTCCGTCTCTGGCCAGTAAGTTGCTCACTGGGGGTCAGTAACCTGATTACTGGGGGTAAGTAACTTGATTATTGGAAATATGAAATATGTAAAATGCTTACTGGGGGTCAGTAACCTGATTATTGGGAGTCAGTAACTTGAAGAATCTGCAAATTGCTTACTGGGGGTTAGTAACCTGATTATTGGGGGTCAGTAACTTGATTACTGGAAATCTGGAATCTACAAATTGCTTACTGGGGGTCAGTAACCTGATTACTGGGGGTCAGTAACTTGATTACTGGAAATCTGGAATCTGTAAATTGCTTACTGGGGGTCAGTAACCTGATTACTGGGGGTCAGTAACTTGATTACTGGAAATCTGGAATCTGTAAATTGCTTATTGGGGGTCAGTAACCTGAGTCCGGTGACTGGAATCCGGCGACTAAAGTTCAGTGATTGGAATCCGGGGATTGGAGAATATTAAATAAATATTCCGGCAAAAAAATTGGGTGACCGGAATCCGGCGACCGGCCATTGGACGCGGCGGAGTTTGGTGACCTTCCGGTAAAATCTTCTATATCTTCCACTTTCTCTTCATATGAGTGTATAAGGGATGAGGGCAAAAATAGAAGAAAAATATTAAAATTGTACTAGGGTTGAAAAGATTTGTTGAAATGGGCAATAAGAGTTGTTACCTTATATTTAATAAGGGAAGAAATCATGGTGGTTATTGAAATGGGTAATGAGGGGGCCAAATTAGAACTAAATGGACATTTTCTATTTATTTTTGCCAAGCTACCTCCTATAATTCATAATTCATCGAACATAAATCACAACAGATTTGACAAAGTATAAAAGACATTTCTCATCAATATGTTATCAGTTTAATAGGGTGCAGACATCATTTGGAAATGAGTGTAGAGTATGGGTTCGTTTGGGAGAGGCTTTGCATGAAGTAGAGTTTGAGCAGTTATATATACTATGGCTTAAATTTTTTTTTTTTTGGCTGAAGCCAGATTGAGCTATGAGTATAACCAAAAAAAAAAAGTTTCATGAAATATCATTAGTTATTCATTGAATATATGATCAAAAATTTAAAAGAATTTTAAAAAAATAAGAAAAGTTTCAAGACAAAAGATGGGGTTTTTACCAATAACTACACTTTTGCTCCCATATTTACTATGAGCAGACTCGTATCCAAGTTTTCCCATCAGCAGGCTATACTAATGGCACTAATTAACAACGTTCTCCTAAAATCATCTCTCTCTCTTCCTCGACGATGTCGGCAAAGCCCTATATCGTTGAAGCTCTAAACTCCAACAGCGGTGCGTTACCGGTGAGCTCTCTCTCATCTTCATCTTCTTCGATCTCTCCACCTTCAGCTTTGTTCACGGTAGCCACAGAGGGGCTACCCAGGCCCACAGACCCGCAGCAGCACCACCCGGGCTCGGTCCATGGCCAGAGGCAGGATCGTTAACACCCGGACTCGGGGCCCAGCAACCTACCTTATGGCTAGGGGCCCGGGAGCTGGGGGCGCCAGCCTGCTGAACATACCACCAAAGCTGCCCCAATATATGAACAGAGGGGGATCAGTCCCACATCGAAGAGTGAGACCAGACCTCACGCTCGACAACTTATATAAGGGCCTCAACTACTCTCATTAATAGGTAACTAACTCTCCAACTACTTATTGTTCCCGTTTAAGTTATCAATTTATTCCAACGATACTAACTTAGACATCGAAGAGGAGAAGACCGGCCCGCCCGGTATTCCCCTTAGTTAGCAGGACTTGCAGGAAGGAATCACACCAAGATCCACTAGTCTCTGTCAGGCCTACGGGTTACAACAAAAACAATTGGCGCCGTCTGTGGGAAGAATTTAAAAAAAGTTACGTTGCATTACCAGCGGGTAGAAGAGCGGGTTCAAAAAAAAAACCATGGCAGAAAGTTCAGAAGCGGGGCAGGAAAGAAATGTAGAAGAGGATCAGCGGATCCTACCAGAGCAAGTGCTCAATGCTACCCCGGTCGCAATACGGGAGCAGCCCCCCGGCCTAGATGGCCAGACCGACGGCAGCTATCAGGGACCGAGCGGCACACCAGGGGCATGCAATGGTAGCACGCGCGGGAAAGGCCCGGCGGAAGGCAACCAACTAACGCACCGGGGCCCTTCGCTGACACTCTCGGACGACCCGAGCGATGAGGAAGATAGTCTAGCCGGCGACAGCGACCAGGACACCGCATATAGCCCCGACCGGCACGATATGGCGAGGGAGGTAGAGGTGATGAGAGCAGAAGTCGATCACCTGCTCGCGGAGAGCGACCGGGATAGAGCAGAGTCAAACGCCAGGTATTAGGAAATGGAGACGGTGAATGTCGCCTTGGTGGCTGCCTTGGAAAGAGGACAGCAGCGCAACACTGCTTTGGCAAGGGCACATGTATCCACACCGAGGCAGCCCCTGTGCCCCGAAGCGGGACAATCATCGGGAGGAAGGTCCACCGACCCCAAGGAGGTGGAGTCCCCGGGCGACGTAGTGCTACCGAAGAGCACGCCGGCCCCTCGGCACCTACATGCTTCATTCGAGGATGAAGCCATGACCCAAACCGCACGGGCACTACAAGTATTGTCTGACTCCGTGTCAGATATGAAGGCTCAAATGGAGGCCAACGAGAGAAGGGCAGCGTGACCACTGGAAGGTGCGCGATTCAGCGAACGTACTGGACCCTTTTCGCACCGGGTTTTGGAATCCGGGAGATCCGGTAACCAAAAGTCCCTGAAATTGACGTACTTAGAAGCCGGCTGCCCATACCAACACTTGGATAGCTTCCGGTCCCAAACGTGCGCCAAGGGCTACTCCGACGCTGTGTGCTGCAACATCTTCCAAGAAACCTTCTCCGTAGAGGCACTCAGCTGGTTCTATGAGCTGCCGGCAAACTCCATTGAGGCATTTGAGCAGCTGGCCGATCGGTTTGTCAGCCGCTTCATCCTACCGGTCGAAGGAGCCCGGACATCGACGGTTCTCTTCAACTGCAGGCAGGCAGATGGCGAGGAGCTAAGGACGTTTGTTAACCGCTGGCAAACGGCGACTGCCGGGATTAGGAACCTAGACAAGGGGATCGTCGAGATGACGTTCAAGCAGGGTCTCCGACCAGGGAAATTTTCTTATGCTGTGCAGGTAGAGCTCCCGCAGGGGTACGATGAGCTGATGGCGATGGCCATCAGGCACGCTCAGGTGGACCACGAAACCTATGGGCGTCACCTGCACAAGAGGAAGCGGGAGGAGCCCCTTCCAGTCTGCCAAGAAAACAGGACCAGAAAGCGGGGCCAGGACTAAGGTACCCAACCCAACAAACTGGCTAGAAACTGGGGGAACCAACCACAGATAAAAGCCTTCCCTGACAAGCCCCAGGGCGGGCACAGACCAGTACATTACCGACAAGAACGCCCCCTGGTGATAGGAGCACAATGTGCGACGATATTAATATGTATTTGCCCTCGTTTATGCTTTGTTTATCCCTTATTTATTTAAGATAGAGTCATAATTTAGTTTAGTGTCATTTTGGTAGAGTTTTGATAAAATATGCTTTAGAATCCGAAAAATGGCTAAGTTTATAAAATTCTGGAAAATAGTGCAAAATGTGTCTTTTTCGTGATTCTGAGATGAATGATTTGTGACTTATCCTTTTCCAAATTTGCTGAAATTTGGTATGCATTTTGTTGGCTTGCTAAAGAGTTTTGTGTCAAAAATACAGATCAATCGGAGCACTGAGGAAACAGTTATGCTCGACTGAAGACACAAAGGTCAAAATATTCCGAGAGAATGTCCATTCGCCGGACCTCGCTAGCCATGTTCGTGATCGGCCGCCAACAACTTTGCTCGCCAGAAGTTCGGCCACCAACAACCATACTCGCCAGAAGCCTATACTCGCCAAAGCTTGCTCGCCAAGCCCTTGTTTGTTCGCCAACATCTTGCTCGCCAGAAGATCGGCCGCCAACATTGTCCATGTAAATTTCCCAAGAGTCCTACATAAAACCCTTGCTGGAAATCACCACCATCTCACCCTAAAATTCCTGCCGACACACACCATTGCCGAGCAGCCATCTCCTCCACCATCCGCCGGATCCACACGAGTCAAAGTCATCAAGGTGTTTACAAAAGTGTGATCCACTCCCCTCTTTCGGTTTTGTAATTTTTATGTAGTTATGTTAAACTTTGTCTATGAAGTTAACATGCATTCTTGGTTTCAAACTCTATGTCTATGTATTGTTTGGATTGAAGTTTGGTTTTATGATTTGTATGTTCAATTCGTTTTCTTTATCTTTAATTCGTGTTTGGATGTAAGAATACGGATTGCATGTTAAAGGGTAAGGAAAATATATAATGAACTAGTAAGTAGGATTTTCGGCAAAAATATGTGTTAACTTGGTTTTAGGATTTTCTTGACTTGTTCTTTGAATTCGTGTGCTTTAAGATTGGTAGTCTATGTAATTGCAATATGTGGAATATTAATCTCATTAGCCGAAAATAATATAGGTTAAGTAATCTTTAGGGTTATTTTAATTTGTGTTGTTTTCACGAGGGATAGAGTGGTTTAAAGAACATGCTTGTTATTAAGAAGAGTGACGCCTTGCTTATTTAACTTGTTTCCAACTAAAGAAAAAGACTTTGTGCCGAATTACTTGTCATGTTTGTTTACGTCGTTTAGAATATTCAAAGATGACTAGTATAATTTTAAGGTTAGGCGTTTAGTCACTTAAAATACATGAGGAGTCTTAATTGTAAAGCTGTAAAGTTTGTAATTTTTTGTTTAATTTGGGTTTTGTAAAGTAGAAATATGCTTCGGCATGTAGAATTTAATTTCAAAAGTTGCATGATGTATAAATAATGTATGTTTGTAATAACTTAGTTTAATTTCTAAGAAGTTGATAGTGTTGTGTATGTTTGAGTTTATTGTAGTTTCTAAAGTGTAACATGTAGGGAGAAGCCGCTTTTGTTGGTCTTAGCCTTAACCCTTCATACGAATGATGCCTTGTTAGATCCGTCTTTTATGTAGACTGGGAAACGTGGGATACGTCCCCCCCACGCATACGAGCGATAACTTGGCAGACCCATTTTTATGAGGTTGAGGGCGGCTTTGATCAAACACTTGTAGACCGCTAGTGACCCGAGTTTATTTTACAAAGTATGGGGCATATTAGTTTCATTGATATGGTTCTCAGGTTTGTTTAACTGGATCTCAAGGCCCACAGACTGATGTTCATTCTCGGTGAGTGAGTCGATAGGGAGTTCGCTCCCCGTGGTGACCAACAACGAGTCCTGCCATATGTGATTCTTAGGGGGTTCGCCCTCCGTGATTCTTAACAACACCGCCTTTGAAAAGTAAAACACGCTCGAACTAGTCGATAGCTTGGGCCGAAGCATCACCTCACTTTAGACACTAGAAAATAAAATAACTTGACATATGTGATCTATTTTCTTTGAAAGATAAACCAAATTGTGTGGTTCGAACTCTTGAGGTATATCGGGTAAAGCATGATACTACCGGGGGCTGTATCAGTCCATTGCACTGTTATCTCTTCTGTTCCACGTACTTCGAGAGTTAGAACAAATTTTTAAAAGAAATTAGACTTGGAGATTACATGATCATGGACATTTTTATTGCCGATTGTATAGGTCTTGTTGCTGATCTTGTTTGTGTACCATTGTTTGAAACATGTTTTGTAATCGCCAAAGCCGTGGTTTGTAATGATGTATATTCTTGCATTCTATTTCTTTACGATGTTCTAACTTGTTTAAACATTGCAAATTTCAAAAAGTGCATGTCCGAATCTAATATTTGGACACGAGATCATCAAGGCCGTTTGCAACGTTTGAATCAAGAGCTCGCCATCACTTTGTTTGTGCAGTTACCACCATTCGAGTCGTCCGAACCATCTTCACCACCACATCTTTGCCGAGCTCTCCATCAGTAGAAGAGGAAGAGATTATGACTTCCATAAGAGCACAGAACAGTCATGTTGCTGGAGGAGGAGGAGCTGTACCTTCCAATATCACTTACCCTCCTTTGGAAACCGATAAGACCGGTGAGATTAAATTGAGGAGTGGATTCCTCCACAAGTTGAAGTCTTTTTATGGAATGCCAAGTGAGGATCCCAACAAGCACTTACAATGGTTTAACTTTACCACGGAGTCTATGTGTCCGAGAGGGACCGATTTGCAACACTTCAAGATGAAGGCTTTTCCATTCTTACTAGAAGATCAAGCGAAGGAGTGGTTGTTTGAGGTGCCAAGTGGTCGCATTGTTTCATGGAATTCAATGACGGATGAGTTCTTGCTCAAGTATTTTCCCGCTTCACGTATCACAGATTTGAGGAAGCAGATAACAAGTGTGAAGCAAGCCGGAGATGAGACCTTCTTTGATTATTATAAGAGATTCAAGTCCCTAGTTTCTTTATGTCCGTCGCATGGCAATAGCGATGGACGCTTGTTGCAATATTTTTATGAGGGATTGCGCGTAATGGAGAGGGAGTTTCTTGATTCGGCCGCGGGAGGTAGTTTCTTGGAATTGAATGCCGGACCGGTAATGAATTTTTTGGAAGTTCGTGCCTTGAATAACCAACAATTTGGCATGGCACGAAACAATGTACCACGGAATGAGAAAGTTCATGAGACGTCTTCGAGCTCAAAGTTGGAGGAAAAAGTAGACAAGCTTGCCGACTTGGTGAGTAATTTGATGAAGAAGCGTGCTATAGTTTGTGGTATTTGCACCGAGGGCCATGAGACCGAGCAATGCCCTCAATTTGGAATAAGTGAGGGAGTCGAAGAGTGCAATGCAATTGGTTTTGGAGGAGGACAACGGTTTGGAAATTTTAATCCGAGGTTCAATGATCATCCAAACTTTCGTTGGGCAAATAATGATAATGTATTGAGGGCACCGATGCAACCAAACAATGGGGCTGCCGCACCCTATGCACCAAGGGCACCATTCGTGCCAAGACAGCCCTATCAGCCAAACCAAGGGCAATACAATGCCATACCGAGCCAAGCCATGCCGAACCAAACTCAAGGCGGAGCAAGTAATCCGAATTACGATGCTTTGCTCCAATCTCTTTCAAGTGCTACTCAAGCGTTGCTCGCGGGGCAACAAAATCAACAAAAGGATATTGGTGAGCTTAAGACTCAAATGGGGCAAGTTGTGGACTTCATGGGAAGATCGATTCAATGAGCAAGGGAAGCTGCCAAGCAATACAATTCCTAATCCGAGGAACGAGCACACAAAGATTATTCAAACTCGAAGTGGAAGAGAGTTGTTACCTCCAAGGAGCCCTACGAAGAAAATTATATCGCTCGACGTTATCAAGGAGGAGGAAGAGGTTGCCGGACCTGTCATTACCGGTAGCCAAGGAGACGCCACAATAGAAGCAGCCGAGAATAGGGCTGCTGGACCTGCCAATGCCGGCAGCAACACAAGAGGAGCCGAGAGCAAGGCTGCCGAGCCAAGTAGAGCTGCAGCCGAAAAGGAAAGAACCGAGAAGAGAAAGAACGCCGAAAGTGAGGGGCTGAGCAACGAGCTTGAGCGTGATCCCGCTATATTGAAGAGTTAGTTAATGTCGAGCCAAGTGAGTAAGGGAGGGGTGCCTCAATCAAGCATTCCATTCCCTTCTCGTTTTGCTAGATCGAAGAAGGATAAGTCCGATGAGGAGGTGTTGGAAATTTTCCGGAAAGTGCAAGTCAACATCCCTTTGTTGGAATGCATTAAGCAAGTGCCTAAGTATGCTAAGTTTCTCAAAGAACTATGCACGGCTAGGAGGCATACGAGGGAGACTCGTGTGGTGACTATGAGCGAGACGGTGTCGGCCGTTATTCAAAGGAGGTTGCCACAAAAGATGAAGGATCCGGGAAGCTTCAATGTGCCTTGTGTGATAGGTAACACTCGTTTCGAGGATGTGATGTTAGACTTGGGAGCATCGATCAATGTCATGCCACTCAATGTGTACCAAACATTGAGTATAGGGCCTCTCAAGAAAGACAGTGTCATTATACAACTTGCGGATCGCTCAAGCAAGTATCCGGAAGGCTATGTTGAAGATGTGCTTGTACAAGTGAACCAACTAATATTCCCCGCCGATTTCTATGTTGTGGAGATGGAGGACTCGCTGGTTAATAGCACTCAATTGCTACTTGGCCGACCATTCATGAGGACGGCACGCACTAAGATAGATGTTGCCGAGGGCAATTTGACAATGGAGTTTGACGGTGAGGTGATAAAATTCAATGTTTTTGATGCCATGAAGTACCCCATTACCGATTTAAGTGAGTGACACGTTGGTGATGTTTTGGAGGAGGTCGAGCAAGTTATGTCGACCTCGCTTGACGCATAGCAATTAGCGATCAAGCAAGGGGTCGGATTTGACAAGACGGGAGAGCGAGTCACACACGAACAAGTAGAGGAGATGTTGCCGAGCCTAAGAGAAATTTGAGCCGAGCTAGAGGCTCGGCCTTATGCTAGAATTTTTGATTCGTTCTTGTCAATTCCAAGTGCCACAACCAAATTTCAACCAAGTGTGGATGAGGCCCCAAAGTTAGAACTAAAACAACTCTCTAGTCACTTAAAGTATGTTTATCTCGGAGAAGAAGATACTTTACCGGTTATTGTGTCTTCAAAGCTTAATGAGAAGCAAGAATGTGATTTGATAAGTGTGCTTAAGAAGTACAAGACCGCCAAAGGTTGGACCTTAGCGGATATCAAGGGAATAAGCCCTATAACGTGTGTTCATCGTATCTTATTGGAAGAAGGAGCAAGACCAACAAAGGAGGCTCAACGACGCCTCCATCCGCCAATGATGAAAGTCGTCAAAGACGAAATTATCAAGTTGCTTGATTGTGGGGTAATTTACCCAATTTCGGATAGTAAGTGGATATCTCCCGTACAAGTAGTGCCAAAGAAGAGTAGTGTAACGGTTGTCAAGAATGAGAAGAATGAGCTTGTGCCACAAAGACTTGTAACCGGTCATCGAATGTGCATCGACTATAGGAAGCTCAATGCTACAACGAGAAAGGATCACATGCCGTTGCCTTTTATGGATCAAATGTTAGAGAGGTTGGCGGGCCATTCTTTTTATTGCTTTCTTGATGGATATAGTGGATACAACCAAATTATGATACACCCGGATGATCAAGAGAAGACCACTTTTACTTGTCCATATGGCACCTTTGCTTATCGACGAATGCCATTTGGCCTATGCAACGCACCCAGAAATTTTCAAAGATGTATGTATGATATCTTCTCGGATTTTATTGAAGACATTATCGAAATTTTTATGGATGACTTTAGAGTTTATGGGAGCAACTTCGATACTTGTTTGGGGAACTTGGAGATGATACTTGAGAGGTGTGTAGAGACTAATCTTGTGCTCAATTGGGCAAAGTGTCACTTCATGGTCACGCAGGGTATTGTACTTGGGCATATTATTTCGGCAAGAGGCTTAGAGGTTGACAAAGCCAAAGTGGAGCTTATTCAAGCATTGCCGAGCCCTAAGAATGTGCGAGACGTGAGAAGTTTTCTCGGCCATGCGGGGTTTTATCGAAGATTTATCAAGGACTTCTCTTCAATTGCAAAGCCATTGAGCAACTTGTTACAAAAGGAGGCGACGTTCGAGTGGACGGAAGCATGTGAAGTGGCCTTTCGCCGATTAAAAGAGTGCTTATGTTCGGCGCCGGTTCTAGTGTCCCCTAATTGGGATGAGCCGTTTGAGCTTATGTGCGATGCAAGTGATTATGTGCTTGGAGTGGTACTTGGTCAACGTGTAGAGAAGAAGCCGTGTGTCATTTACTACGCTTCAAGAACTCTCAATGATGCTCAACTCAATTACACCACCACGGAGAAAAAACTCTTAGCGGTAATTTTTGCTTTGGAAAAGTTTCGATCCTATCTTTTGAATTCCAAAGTCATTGTTTATAGTGATCATGTCGCTTTGAGATATCTTATGACAAAGAAGGATGGTAAGCCAGGGCTTATTCGATGGATTCTTTTGCTTCAAGAGTTCGATATTGAAATCAAAGACAAGAAAGGAGTGGAGAATATTGTAGCCGATCATTTAAGTCGCCTTGTCATAGAGGAGGATCGGCTGCCCCTTTGTGAAACCTTTCCGGATGAGCAGCTTTTTCGACTTGAAGTACTTGAGCCTTGGTATGCCGACTTGGCCAACTATCTAGCCACTCGGCAGCTTCCTAGCACCATGCCGAAACAAGCAAGACTACGGATTATCAAGCAAGCTCGTCACTATCTTTGGGACGAGCCATACTTATGGAAGCAATGTAGTGATCAAGTGCTTCGAAGATGTGTAGCCGAGCATGAGCATAAACCGATCTTAAAGCTTTGTCATAGTGAGGCGTGTGGAGGGCACTTTGGAGCAAAGAAGACCGCTTTAAAAGTACTTGAGTGTGGATTCTTTTGGCCTACAATTTTTAAGGATGCTTACATGTTTTGTAAGTCATGTGATCGATGCCAAAGAATGGGGAATATTGGACCACGAGATCAAATGCCCCTCACTTCCATCAATGCCATTGAAATTCATGATCTTTGGGGGATTGACTTCATGGGGCCGTTTCCTTCAAGTAAGGGCTTTCTCTACATTTTGCTTGCGGTTGATTATGTGTCAAAGTGGATTGAGGCAAAGGCTACACGCACCAATGATGCCAAAATAGTTGCCGAATTTCTCAAGACCAACATTTTTTCACGTTTTGGAGTTTCAAGAGTCTTGATTAGTGATGGCGGATCCCATTTTTGCAACCGCACCATTGAGGCCTTATTAAAGAAATATGGGGTCACACACAAGGTATCTATGCCTTATCATCCCCAAACAAGTGGAATGGCCGAGGTAAGTAATCGAGAGATTAAGCAAATACTTGAGAAAACAGTTGGACCTTCAAGGAAGGATTGGAGTGATCGTCTCGATGATGCTTTATGGGCTTATAGGACTGCATACAAGACTCTGATAGGTATGTCACCTTTTCAGTTAACATATGGCAAAGCATGTCACTTACCGGTAGAGCTTGAGCACAAGGCATGGTGGGCCGTTAAAGCCTTCAATATGAATATCGATGAGGCTGGCCTTCATAGGAAGCTTCAACTCAACGAACTTGAAGAAATCCAGAATGAAGCCTATGATGCCGCTTGGATTTACAAAGAAAAGACTAAAGTTTCTCATGACAAGATGCTTCGAGGGAAGAGGTTTGAGGTTGGCCAAAAAGTTCTTTTGTATCACTCACGACTCAAACTTTTTTCGGGGAAGTTACGCTCTCGATGGATTGGTCCATTTATTGTTACTCAAGTTTTCACTCATGGAGCCATTGAGATTTGTAACGAAGCTACGTGCAACACATTCAAAGTCAATGATCATCGCCTCAAGCCTTATTATGAGCCATTTGACGCACTCAATGAGGAGATGAATTTGGAAGACACACCACGGCTACCCACTGCCGAGAGGCAGCCCATCAATGCAGCAGCAGCCTTTCCCTATGCCGGACCTGCCATTGCCAGCAGCGCTGCCGACACGCCACTCCATGCTGACACAGTAACACAAAACTCACCGGATATAAACCAAGCTGCCGAGCGGCAGCATGTCCATCCAAATGCTAATATGTCCATCATCGATGCCGAGACAAGCGCATGGTGTCACATGCACCTCGTTGAGCTACTTCGTGCCGATTTGAGCTATTTTGGCTCACGATGAACACACATATGCAACAATGGTGAAAAGTCTAAGCAATGGACTATAAAAACAAAGCGCTACTTGGGAGGCAACCCAATTCGACCATTGAAAAACGAAGGAACCATCACCGAGAGTTTGAAATTTCCTAACCCTTCTCTTTTTCTTTGGTTTGTGATGATATGTTGAAATGTGTTAAACAATTGCATGCTGAGGAAATTCGTTGATATAAACTTGTGCTTACATTGAGGGCAATGTAATTTTCTAAGTGTGGGGTGGGATAACGTATTATGTTTATGTTTTCGTGTGCTTAGTATAGAAAAGAAAATTCAGAAAATTGTAACACCAAAAATAGAGTGTTTAAATTGTTTGTTTTGGGTCTTATGAACGGGAGCCGAAGCTCGCATGCAATGATAACCCTACAAAAATATCGTTAGTAGTATGAGCAAGTAGGGATCGTTCTAGCCGGGGATTAAGGGTACCTGAGATATGAAATTGTTAGACAAACATATATACATATATACATCAAACACGTCACAATTATGGGGGATAGTGGTTCGGCAGCAATGCTGCCCACGTATTAGGCACGGTAACAGAATTTAAATGTTGAAAATAAATCCTAAGTCTACTATTTACAAGGTTGATCGACATTCTTCCACAAAGCACTAACACAAAAGCAATCAAAACACATAACAAACAAGCAAGTAGGACTCTCGGCAAAGTATTAAAGCGTTCTAGACTCAACTTAACTCCAACCCAATTAGCTCCTAACCGGCTACTAATTGATTAAGACTCCTCAAGTATTTTAAGTGACTAACCGCCTAACCTTAAAATTATACTAGTCATCTTTGAATATTCTAACCGACGTAAACAAACATGACAAGTAATTAAGCACAGAATCTTTTTCTTTAGTTGGAAACAAGTCAATAGAGTAAGGTTGTCAATCATCTCTTCAACAAGCATGTCCATTTAAATTACTCTAACCCTTGTGAAAAACAATACAAACTAAGTAACTCGTTGATTACCTAATCCATATTAATTTTTCGGCTAATGAGATTAATAATCTACGCATTGCACTTACATAGGCTACTAATCTTTAAGCACACGAATTCAAAGAACAAGTCAAGAAAACCCTAAAATCAGTTTAACACATGTTATTGCCGATTATCCTAATTACTAGTTCACTACATATTTTCCTTACTCTTTAGCATGCAATCCATATTCTTACATCTAAAACCTTACTTGAAGATAAAGAAAACAAATTAACATGCAAATCATAAAACCAAACTTCAATCCAATTCATACATAGACATAAAAAATTGAAACCAAGAATTCATGCTAACTTTATAGACAAAGTTTAACATAACTACACAAAAATTTACAAAGCCAAGAGTAGGGATTGGATCACACATTAGAAACCTTGAAGACTTCGTCGTGTATGGATCCGTGGATGATGGTGTTCGGATGGGCTGCTGCTCGGCAGTAAAGGTATCGGCAGCAAGGGATCAAAGTTTCGGCAGGAAACTTTGGTGTGGTGGTGGTGGTTTTGGCTAGGGTTTTTGTGTAGGATTCTTGGGAAATTTAGGTAGAGCTTTGGCTAGATTTTTGCTTTGGAATGTGACCCTTTTTATGATGGAAGCAGGCTTCTATATATAGGAGAAAAGGTCTGTGCAGTTTGAAGCTTTTCCTTGTTCAAATCGGCAAAGAAATCTTCAGTAAATAAGGTTTCCCAATCCAAGTTGGCATAGGCTTTTCTTTCCGTATCGAACAAAGAAACCTTGCTTGGTCAACTTATAATTTCTTCTTGGCCGTTTCATAGCTCTTTGGAATGATTTGGCACGCTCGCAGCCGCTTGATGACAATACAGGAAATTCCTCTCTGCTCGCGAGTACAGACTTTGCTAGTATCGGGTACTGGCGAGGCTAATCTGGGTGGCGAGGCTAGGCTTCTGGCGATAGCGCGAACATGCATGCAGGCATGTGCGGATGGTTGGCGAGCGGACATGTACTAGCTGGTGAGCTGACCAGTTCTGCTGAATCTGCTGGCGGATGAAGCTTGGCGGATGCAATTTGGCGGATGAGCTTCTGGCGAGCAAGATCGTTGTCGAGCGAGCAAGGGCTTGGCGAATGAGACCTGGCGGATGATACCTTTGTGTCTTCAGTCGAGTATAACTTTTTCTTCGATGCTCTGATTGATTCGATTTCAAATCTTAGATAAACTAGACACAAATTGCCATCTCCCCATAAAACAGTTTGATCAAAATCCTTGTGAATTGTCGGGAATGAGTTTTCGAAGTTGGGACACAGTCCCAGGAAAATCCTGGAAGTCCCTGGATTGGAATGCTCGGACTGCCGTTTTGCAGCCAACTTTTGGGGTGACTTCCCGAACTCCGATTGATCTGAAATTTTAACACAACATTCCTCAGCATATGAATATTAAGCACGCCAAATTTCATAGAATTTGGACAAGGATAGATCATATTTGTACTTGTCACAAAATCACGAAAAAGACATATTTTGCATTATTTTCCAGTTTTCTCAAACTTAGTCATTTTTCGGATTCTTAACCATATTTCACCAAAACTCAACCAAAATGACACTAACTACATTATGACTCTATTTTAGACAAATAAGGGTTAAACAAAGTATAAACGAGGGCATAAGCATATAATATCATCGCACATTGTGCTCCTATCAACTACCCCACACTTATCCTTTGCTAGTCCCTTAGCAAACTAAATTAAACTAGACTCTAAACAAACTATTGCCCCTAACAATTTGTCTCAGGCTCGTATGTACACATAGCTTTCAAGTTAAATGCATGAGAATGCTAAGCACGAAAATTCCAAGTTTCATGAATATGTGACATCAATAAGAACATATAAGAGCAAAAGGTAAGCATGTAAACATGTTAGAGCTAATCCAAATCGCCTCACTAGGCATACTCTCTTCTTTTCTCTCGAAGCATGGTTATTCACTCATTAGTATATGCAAGTGAAAGATAATGAATTACAAAGAGTAACTTGCATATGTCATGAAACGAAAGCACTTTGTGAAATTTAATGGAAAAACCTCATATGATAACTATATGCACCAATGAACCAAAACCATATGCTTACTCTTGAGATAATCTCCACAATCAATTTTAACCATCTTAAGAATCATGAAAAAGATCAATAAAAGGGTTGTAATGGGGCTAGGCTAAGAGGTATTCGATATTTGGATAAGGAGGCTCAAAACGTCACCGTGGCATTTGGCAAAGCTCGAATCTCCTTATGTCTTCTCGCCGAAAGGGTCAAATTTCATCTTGTTGGACCCATACTTCATTCTTTTCCTCCCATAACATTACAACAATAATCTAGACAATAGCCATGCCTAAAATTGATCTTTTCTATGCCTATGCCGTACCCTTCTTTTTCTTCTTTTTCTCACGGCTCTTTTATTTTCTTTTTAATTCGAGCCAAATTTTTTTTTTCTTTTTCTAGGTACGGCATGCATACATTTTACATACAAATTCATGGCTAAGTCTACCCCACACTTATTCTTCTTCATCACACACGCGAAAACGCTTTCAAAAATCAAGCTTTGCCGGAACACACAGTAAAGGCATCACTATACTAAGCTCATGGAAAGTGTTTAAGGGTGATGAAAGAAAAGGCTCAACATAGGCTCAAAGGGGGTTTACTAAGGTGTCCCACGACGGGCACAATTAGGCACATGCTTTATTTGGCAGTGGTGGTAAACCTAATTGATCTTTATTCAATCATATTCAAAATCAAGGTATCTTATGATATAAACGTTTCGAAAATCAACAAGAGTAAGTTCTAGCATACTAGAGTTCATTAAAAAGCTATGGCATATAGTCATCGAATAATCAAAGAATTATGAGGTTTCATGCTTCCTACGAATCTATTGAATTTTATCTTTGTATCGCTCAAGAAGAAAGCAAATTGGCACTAAAACTCACATAGGTTATTATGGAAACAAACTAGCTAAAACATGCATGCTTCTTAATCAACAAGTCCTACATGCTCCTACCAATGCACAAAATCCATGAAACTTACAATTTTAAAGGTATGCACAACCATCATCTATGTATGCAAAGAGGAGAAAAACATCATTGACATATTAGGGGCATCCTAAGACTCGAAACAAACAAATTTAAACACTCTATTTTTGTGGAACAATTTTCTGAATTTTTCTTTTTCTTTTCTAAACTAAGCACATAAAAACAAAAACAAAAACGGAATATGTTATCCCACCCCACACTTAGAAAATTACATTGCCCTCAATGTAAGCACAAAACAATATCAACGAATTTCCTAAGCATGCAATCGACTAACATATTCCAACATATCATCACAAATCAAAGATAAAGAGAAGGGTTAGGAAATTGCAAACTCTCGGTGATGGCTCCTTCATTTTTCTTTGATCGACATGGGTTGCCTCCCAAGTAGCGCTTTGTGTTTATAGTCCATAGCCTAGACTTTTCACCGTGTGTTGCATGTGTTCATCGTGCTCCAAAACATCCCAAATCGGCAAGAAGAAGATCAATGAGAAGAGAAGTCTTTGATAAATCGTCGATAGAACCCCGCATGGCCAAGAAAACTTCTCACATCTTTCACACACCTAGGGCTCGGCAATGCTTGTATTAGCTCCACTTTGGCTTTGTCAACCTCTAAGCCTCGTGCCGAAATTATATGCCCTAGAACAATGCCTTGCGTGACCATGAAGTGACACTTCTCCCAATTGAGCACAAGATTTGTCTCTACACACCTCTTAAGTATCTTCTCCAAGTTCCCCAAACATGCATCGAAGGTGCCTCCATACACACTAAAATCATCCATAAATACTTCGATAATGTCTTCAATAAAATCCGAGAAGATAGCATACATACATCTTTGAAAAGTGCCGGGTGCGTTGCAAAGTCCGAATGGCATCCGCCGATAAGCAAACGTACCAAATGGACAAGTAAAAGTGGTCTTCTCTTGATCGTCCGGGTGTATCATGATTTGATTGTAGCCACTATATCCATCAAGAAAGCAATAGTAAGAATGACCGGCCAACCTCTCTAGCATTTGATCCATAAACGGCAAAGGCATGTGATCCTTCCTCGTTGTAACGTTGAGCTTCCTATAGTCGATGCACATCCTATGACCGGTTACAAGTCTTTGTGGCACAAGCTCATTCTTCTCATTCTTGACAACCGTTACACCACTCTTCTTCGGCACTACTTGCACGGGAGATATCCACTTACTATCCGAAATTGGGTAGATCACCCCACAATCAAGCAACTTGATAATCTCTTCTTTCACAACCTTCATCATAGGAGGGTGAAGTCGACGTTGAGCTTCCTTTGTCGGCTTAGCTCCTTCTTCCAACAAAATACGATGAACACAAGTAGTAGGGCTTATTCCCTTGATATCCGCTAAGGTCCAACCTATGGCGGTCTTGTACTTTTTAAGCACACGTATCAAATCTACCTCTTGCTTCTCACTAAGCATTGAAGACACAATAACCGGTAGTGTATCTTCTTCTCCAAGATAAACATACTTCAAGTGACTAGGGAGTTCTTTAAGTTCTAACTTTGGGGCCTCTTCCACACTTGGTCGAAATTTTGTTGTGGCACTTGGAATTGACAAGAACGAGTTCCTCGGATACAATGGTGTGGCCTCAAGCTCGGCAACCACCTCTCTAAGGCTCGGCAACATTATGAATGACTCGGCATTGTTGCTTGGCTCGGCAATCCCTTGCTCGGCATGGCTTGGCTCGGCTTCATCATGCACTCGTTCTCCCCTCTTGTCAAATCCGACCCCTTGCTCAATCGCTAATTGCTATGCGTCGAGCGAGGTCGACATAACTTGCTCGACCTCCTCCAAAACATCAATGGCACAACCTTCCTTTAAATCAACATTGGGGAATTTCATGGCATCAAAAACATTGAACTTGATCATCTCACCATCAAACTCCATAGTTAGGTTGCCCTCGGCCACATCTATCTTTGTACGCGCGGTCCTCATGAATGGTCGCCCTAAAAGCAATTGAGTGTTGTTGACCGGCGAATCCTCCATCTCAACCACATAAAAATCGGCGGGGAATATCAATTGGTTAACTTACACCAACACATCCTCTACATAGCCCTCCGGATATTTGCTTGAGCGATCCGCAAGTTGAATGATGACATTATCCTTCTTGAGAGGCCCTATACTCAACGTTTGATAAACATTGAGTGGCATGACATTGATCGATGCTCCCAAATCCAACATAACATCCTCAAATCGTGTATTGCCTATGACACAAGGCACATTGAAGCTCCCCGGATCCTTCATCTTTGGTGGCAACTTTCTTTGAATAACGGCCGATACCGTCTCACTCATTGTCACCACACGAGTCTCTCTAGTATGCCTTCTTGCCGTGCAAAGCTCCTTCAAAAACTTAGCATACTTTGGTACTTGCTTAATGCACTCCAACAAAGGGATGTTGACTTGCACTTTCCGGAAAATCTCCAACACTTCCTCATCGGACTTGTCCTTCTTTGTTCTAGCAAAGCGTGAAGGGAATGGAATGCTAGATGATGGCACACCTCCCTTTGATGTGGCGGGATCGTATTCAAGCTCATTACGCAGCCCTTTATCTTTAATATTAGTGTTGCCGGCACCATGCCTTTGTTCGGCAGCTTCCTCCTTCTCGGCATCACCATTGTTTCCGGCATTATCATGACCGGCAATGTGTAACTCGGCCTCATGCATGTGGCTGCCAGCAATGTCAAGTCCGGCAGCCCTCTCTTCATCCCCAATGCCCTTGAAAGTCACTCGCTTCTTCTTTGGACTTGTTGGAGGAAACAACTCTCTTCCACTACGAGTTGGAATCACTTTGGCTTGCTCGTTCCTCGGATTGGGAATAGTATTGCTTGGCAACTTCCCTTGCTCATTAAATCTTCCCATAAAATCTACAACTTGCCCCATTTGAGTCTTGAGCTCACCAATGTCCTTTTGATGATTTTGTTGCCCCGCGAGTAATGCTTGAGTAGCACTTGACAAAGATTGAATCAAAGCATCGTAATTAGGGTTGCTTGACGAAGCTTGGCCTTGGCCTTGGCTCGGCCCTCCTTGTGGCTGGTTCGGCACTGCCCCATAAACTCCTTGGTTCGGCATGTATGGCTGCCGAGGCACATATGGTGGCCTCGGTGCAAATGGCGCTCCTCCCTCTCTCGGTTGCATAGGTGCCCTAAGCACGTTATCATTGTTCGCCCATCGAAAGTTCGGATGATCATTGAACCTTGGATTGAAATTGCCAAATCGTTGGCCTCCTTGAAAACCAATTGCATTGCACTCCTCTACTCCCTCATTAACTCCAAATTGAGGGCATTGGTCGGTCTCATGGCCCTCGGTGCAAATTCCACATACACTCACACGCTTCTTCGTCAAATTGCTCACCAAGTCGGTAAGCTTGTCCACTTTATCTTCTAACTTTGAGCTCGAAGACGTCTCATGTACATTCTCATTTCTTTGCACATTGCCTCGTGCCATGCCAAATTGTTGGTTGTTCAAAGCACGAACTTCCAACAAGCTTCTTGCCGCTCCGGCGTTCAACTCCAAAAAGCTACCTCCCGCGGCCGAGTCAAGAAACTCTCTCTCCATGACGCGCAATCCCTCATAGAAATATTGTAGCAAGAGTCCATCGCTAATGCCATGCGATGGACACAAAGAAACTAGGGACTTGAACCTCTTGTAGTAGTCGAAGAAAGTCTCATCTCCGGCTTGCTTCACACTTGTAATTTGCTTCCTCAGATCAGTGATACGTGAAGCAGGAAAGTACTTGAGTAAAAACTCATCCATCATAGTACTCCACGAAACAATGCGACCACTAGGCACCTCAAACAACCACTCCTTTGCTTGATCTTCTAAAGAAAATGGAAATGCCTTCATCTTGAAGTGTTGCAAATCGGTCCCTCTTGGACACATAGACTCCGTGGTGAAGTTAAACCACTGTAGATGCTTGTTAGGGTCCTCACTCGGCATCCCATAAAATGACTTCAGCTTATGGAGGAATCCACTCCTCAATTCAATCTCTCCAGTCTTGTCAGTTTCCAAGGGAGGATAAGTAATATTAGAAGGAGCAACTCCAGCTCCAGCAACATGACCATTCTGTGATCTGATTGATGCCATGATCTCTTCTTCTTCTTCTAATTCGGCAAAGGCTTCAAATTCTGGAGTCTGAAAATCACAAGACGATGAAACAACTGAAGGTGAGCTCGGCACTGATGATGGAATGGACGGCACACTAGGTGATGATGGCAAGGATGATGACACTGATGAACTGGTTGGTGACGATGGAGGTAATGGCACAAAACGAGCAATAGCGAGTTCTTGGTCTAAACGTTGCAAACGGCCTTGAAGATCTCTTGCCCAAATACTAGATTCGGACATGCACTATTTCTGAAATTTGCAACATTCAAACAAGTTAGAACCTCGTAAAGAAATAGAAGGCAAGAATATACATCATTACAAGCCACGGCATTGGCGATTACACAACATATTTCAACCATAACACATATACACATTCGGCAATGGCATACACATCACACGGCACAACATAAAATTTCGGCAAAGCAAACATATACAATCAGCAACAAGTGATCAAAAATCGGAAAGTTCATGAGCATGTAATCGCTAAGTCTAATTTCTTTTAAATCTGTTCTAACTCTCGAAGTACGTGGAGCAGAGGAGATAACGGTGCAATGGACTGATACAGCCCCCGGTAGTATCATGCTTAATCCGATATACCTCAAGAGTTTGAACCACACAACATGTTTTATCTTCGAAGAAAATAGGCCACATATGTCAAGTTATGTTCTAGCGTCTAAAGTGAGGTGATGCTTCGGCACAAGCTGTCGACTAGGTCGTGCGGATTTTACGTTTCAAAGGTCATTAAAATCACGGAGGGCGAACCCCCTATTGATTCACTCACCGAGAATGAACATCAGTCTATGGGCCTTGAGATCCAGTTAAACAAACCTGAGAACCATATCTATGATAATAACTTCCCCATACTTTGTAAAACAAACACGGATCCCTAGCGGTCTCAAGTGTTGATTAAAACCGCCCTCAACCTCATAAAAATAATACCAAGTTAGCGTCTTTATGCGTGGGGGGCCAACGATGGACTAATTCCAACATTGCAGGGCCCGTTTCCCAATCTACACAAAAACATACCTAACATGGCATCACTCGTATGAAGGGTTTTGGTTATGATCAACAAAAGAGGCTTCACCTACATGTTACACTTTAGAAACTACAATAAACTCAAACATACACAACATATCAACTTCCTAGAAATTAAACTAAGTGACTACCAACATACATCATTATGCATCATGCAACTTTCGAAATTTAAACTCTACATGCCGAAGCATATTTCTACTTTACAAAATCCCAAAATAAACTTAAAATTTACACTTTACACATTCACAACAAAAATTTCCAGCAACATTATATACACAACAATAACATAAAACAAGCTTTTATAATCCCCGGCAACGGCGCCAAAAATTGGACGGGAGCCGAAGCTCGCATGCAATGATAACCCTACAAAAATATCGTTAGTAGTATGAGCAAGTAGGGATCGTTCTAGCCGGGGATTAAGGGTACCTGAGATATGAAATTGTTAGACAAACATATATACATATATACATCAAACACGTCACAATTATGGGGGATAGTGGTTCGGCAGCAATGCTGCCCACGTATTAGGCACGGTAACAGAATTTAAATGTTGAAAATAAATCCTAAGTCTACTATTTACAAGGTTGATCGACATTCTTCCACAAAGCACTAACACAAAAGCAATCAAAACACATAACAAACAAGCAAGTAGGACTCTCGGCAAAGTATTAAAGCGTTCTAGACTCAACTTAACTCCAACCCAATTAGCTCCTAACCGGCTACTAATTGATTAAGACTCCTCAAGTATTTTAAGTGACTAACCGCCTAACCTTAAAATTATACTAGTCATCTTTGAATATTCTAACCGACGTAAACAAACATGACAAGTAATTAAGCACAGAATCTTTTTCTTTAGTTGGAAACAAGTCAATAGAGTAAGGTTGTCAATCATCTCTTCAACAAGCATGTCCATTTAAATTACTCTAACCCTTGTGAAAAACAATACAAACTAAGTAACTCGTTGATTACCTAATCCATATTAATTTTTCGGCTAATGAGATTAATAATCTACGCATTGCACTTACATAGGCTACTAATCTTTAAGCACACGAATTCAAAGAACAAGTCAAGAAAACCCTAAAATCAGTTTAACACATGTTATTGCCGATTATCCTAATTACTAGTTCACTACATATTTTCCTTACTCTTTAGCATGCAATCCATATTCTTACATCTAAAACCTTACTTGAAGATAAAGAAAACAAATTAACATGCAAATCATAAAACCAAACTTCAATCCAATTCATACATAGACATAAAAAATTGAAACCAAGAATTCATGCTAACTTTATAGACAAAGTTTAACATAACTACACAAAAATTTACAAAGCCAAGAGTAGGGATTGGATCACACATTAGAAACCTTGAAGACTTCGTCGTGTATGGATCCGTGGATGATGGTGTTCGGATGGGCTGCTGCTCGGCAGTAAAGGTATCGGCAGCAAGGGATCAAAGTTTCGGCAGGAAACTTTGGTGTGGTGGTGGTGGTTTTGGCTAGGGTTTTTGTGTAGGATTCTTGGGAAATTTAGGTAGAGCTTTGGCTAGATTTTTGCTTTGGAATGTGACCCTTTTTATGATGGAAGCAGGCTTCTATATATAGGAGAAAAGGTCTGTGCAGTTTGAAGCTTTTCCTTGTTCAAATCGGCAAAGAAATCTTCAGTAAATAAGGTTTCCCAATCCAAGTTGGCATAGGCTTTTCTTTCCGTATCGAACAAAGAAACCTTGCTTGGTCAACTTATAATTTCTTCTTGGCCGTTTCATAGCTCTTTGGAATGATTTGGCACGCTCGCAGCCGCTTGATGACAATACAGGAAATTCCTCTCTGCTCGCGAGTACAGACTTTGCTAGTATCGGGTACTGGCGAGGCTAATCTGGGTGGCGAGGCTAGGCTTCTGGCGATAGCGCGAACATGCATGCAGGCATGTGCGGATGGTTGGCGAGCGGACATGTACTAGCTGGTGAGCTGACCAGTTCTGCTGAATCTGCTGGCGGATGAAGCTTGGCGGATGCAATTTGGCGGATGAGCTTCTGGCGAGCAAGATCGTTGTCGAGCGAGCAAGGGCTTGGCGAATGAGACCTGGCGGATGATACCTTTGTGTCTTCAGTCGAGTATAACTTTTTCTTCGATGCTCTGATTGATTCGATTTCAAATCTTAGATAAACTAGACACAAATTGCCATCTCCCCATAAAACAGTTTGATCAAAATCCTTGTGAATTGTCGGGAATGAGTTTTCGAAGTTGGGACACAGTCCCAGGAAAATCCTGGAAGTCCCTGGATTGGAATGCTCGGACTGCCGTTTTGCAGCCAACTTTTGGGTGACTTCCCGAACTCCGATTGATCTGAAATTTTAACACAACATTCCTCAGCATATGAATATTAAGCACGCCAAATTTCATAGAATTTGGACAAGGATAGATCATATTTGTACTTGTCACAAAATCACGAAAAAGACATATTTTGCATTATTTTCCAGTTTTCTCAAACTTAGTCATTTTTCGGATTCTTAACCATATTTCACCAAAACTCAACCAAAATGACACTAACTACATTATGACTCTATTTTAGACAAATAAGGGTTAAACAAAGCATAAACGAGGGCATAAGCATATAATATCGTCGCACATTGTGCTCCTATCATCTTAGGATGCCCCTAATGTGTCAATGATGTTTTTTCTCCTCTTTGCATACATAGATGATGGTTATGCATACAATTAAAATTGTGAGTTTCATGGATTGTGTGCATTGGTAGGAGCATGTAGGACTTGTTGATTAACGAAGCATGCATGTTTTAGCTAGTTTATTTCCAAATAACCTATGTGAGCTTTAGAGCCAAATTGCTTTCTTCTTGAGTGATAAAAAAATAATAAAAATTCGATAGATTCGTAGGAAGGATGAAACCTCATAATTCTTTGATTATTCGATGACTATATGCAATAGCTTTTCATGGACTCTAGAAGTGCTAGAACTCGCTCTTGTGATTTTTGAAACTTGATAGTCATGAAAATTGCCTTGATTTTGAAAAGGATTGAAAACGTTATGTTAGGATCACCACCATTGCCAAATAAAGCATGTGCCCTATTTGTGCCCGTCGTGAGACTCCTTAGAAAACCCCTTTGAGCCTACGTTGAGCCTTTTCTTTCATCACCCTTATTAAAATTCCTATTCTTAGAATAGTTATATCTTGACCCTTGTCCTCGCGAGACTTGACAAAAGTTTGAAATCGATTTAGAGGTTTGTTGTAGAGTGATGTCATGAAACAAGTGTGGGGTGGACTTAGCTAGAAATTTTGTGAAAAATGTATATGCCGTGCCTAGCAAAAGTGAAAAAATATGTAAACGGACAGAAACCCAAAAGAAAAGAAAAACATGAAGTCCGAAAGAAAAAGAAAAGAAGCTAGGGCACGGTTTTGATTGAAAAATTTGCAAAGTCCTATCCTTGAATAAATGTTGTGAGCTTAGAGTTTCGTTCGTATTGGAAGGTCTAACATTGTGAAATTTTGACCTTTGTCCATGTTTATGATGTTTTAGGGAAGTAAAGAATGAAGGAAGGGTCCAATACGATAATATCTGACCCTTGGAGTGAAGCCATAAGGAGGATCAAGAACTGCCAAGTCTTGGTGACGTTCTTAAGCACCACTTATCCTAAAATTCCTACCCTATGCAGCCGAGCCCCATATTTTTATTCCCCTATAACATTTTCATGATTCTTAAGATGACATACTTCGATTTGTGGAGATTTTCTCAAGAGTTGAGCATATGGTTTTGGTCCATTCGTGCATATAGTTATCATATGAGGTTTTTTTCCTTAAAAAAAAATAAAAAAAAAAAAAAAAAAAAAATTTCACAAAGTGCTTTCGTTTCTTTGACATATGCAAGTTACTCATCGTAGTTCATTATCTTTCACTTGTATATACTATTGAGTGAATAACCATGCTTCGAGAGAAGAGAAGAGAGTATACCTTGTGAGGTGGAGTGAATTAGCTATACATGTCTACATACTTACTTTTTGTTCTTATATGTTTTTATTGATGTTACATGTTCATGAAGCTTGAAATTTTCGTGCTTAGCATTCTCATGCATTTAACTTGAAAGCTATGCGTACATACGAGCCTGAGACAAATTATTAGGAGCAATAGTTTGTTTGGAGTCTAGTTTTTATTTAGTTTGCTAAGGGACTAGCAAAGGATAAGTGTTGGGTAGTTGATAGGAGCACAATGTGTGACGATATTAATATGTATTTGCCCTCGTTTATGTTTTGTTTATCCATTATTTATTTAAGATAGAGTCATAATTTAGTTTAGTGTCATTTTGGTAGAGTTTTGATAAAATATGCTTTAGAATCCGAAAAATGGCTAAGTTTACAAAATTCTGGAAAATAGTACAAAATGTGTCTTTTTCGTGATTCTGAGATGAATGATTTGTGACTTATCCTTTTTCAAATTTGCTGAAATTTGGTATGCATTTTGTTGGCTTGCTAAAGATTTTTGTATCAAAAATACAGATCAATCAGAGCACTGAGGAAAAAGTTATGCTCGACTGAAGACACAAAGGTCAAAATATTCCGAGAGAATGTCCATTCGCCGGACCTCGCTCGCCAAGTCCGTGATCGGCCGCCAACAACTTTGCTCGCCAGAAGTTCGGCCGCCAACAACCATACTCGCCAGAAGCCTATACTCGCCAAAGCTTGCTCGCCAAGCCCTTGTTTGTTCGCCATCAGCTTCGTTTGCCAACATCTTGCTCGCCAGAAGATCGGCCGCCAACACTAGCTCGCCAGCTTGCACATATCCGCTTGCCAACCATCAGCGCATGCCAGTATACATAATTCGCGCGACCCGCCAAGAAGCCTCGCCAGTACCCGATACTAGCAAAGTCTGTACTCGCGAGCAGAGAGGAATTTCCGGTAATGTCTTCAAGCGGCTGCGAGCGTGCCAAATCATTCCAAAGAGCTTGGCAACGTCCAAGAAGAAATCATAAGCCGGCCAAGCAAGAGTTTCTTTTTTCAATTAGGAGAGAAAAGCCTATTCCAACTCAGATTTGGAAACCTTATTTATTGAAGATTTCTATCCCGTCTTGAACAAGGAAAAGTCTCAAACTTCATAGCCTTTCTCCTATATATAGAGGCCGGCACCCATCATGAAAAGGGTCACATTCAAAAGAAAAAATCTAGCCAAAGCTTTACCTAAATTTCCCAAGAGTCCTATATAAAACCCTTGCTGAAAATCACCACCATCTCACCCTAAAATTCCTGCCGACACACACCATTGCCGAGCAGCCATATCCTCCACCATCCGCCGGATCCACATGAGTTGAAGTCATCAAGATGTCTACAAAAGTGTGATCCACTCTCCTCTTTCGGTTTTGTAATTTTTATGTAGTTATGTTAAACTTTGTCTATGAAGTTAGCATGCATTCTTGGTTTCAAACTCTATGTCTATGTATTGTTTGGATTGAAGTTTGGTTTTATGATTTGTATGTTCAATTCGTTTTCTTTATCTTTAATTCATGTTTGGATGTAAGAATACGGATTTCATGTTAAAGAGTAAGGAACATATATAATGAACTAGTAAGTAGGATTTTCGGCAAAAATATGTGTTAACTTGGTTTTAGGATTTTCTTGACTTGTTCTTTGAATTCGTGTGCTTTAAGATTGGTAGTCTATGTAATTGCAATATGTGGAATATTAATCTCATTAGCCGAAAATAATATAGGTTAAGTAATCTTTAGGGTTATTTTAATTTGTGTTGTTTTCACGAGGGATAGAGTGGTTTAAAGAACATGCTTGTTATTAAGAAGAGTGACGCCTTGCTTATTTAACTTGTTTCCAACTAAAGAAAAAGACTTTGTGCCGAATTATTTGTCATATTTGTTTACGTCGTTTAGAATATTCAAAGATGACTAGTATAATTTTAAGGTTAGGCGTTTAGTCACTTAAAATACATGAGGAGTCTTAATCGATTAGTAATACAGTTTAGGAGCTAATTGGGTTGGAGTTAAGTTGAGTGTAGAACATGTTAATACTTTGCCATGAGTCTTGTTTGCTTGTTTGTTATGTGTTTTGATTGCTTTCGTGCTAGTGCTTTGTGTAAGAATGTCGACCAACCTTGTAAATAGTAGCTTTAGGATTTAATTTCATGTCTTAAATTCATGTCTAGGAATTTAGAGGCAGCTTTGCTGTCAAGCCTTTCATCTCCCATAATTTCGTGTGAAAATGTATATATGTATATAAGTGTGACAATTGTGTGCATATGTGTTTGTGAATATTTTGTGTTAACAATCTCATATTTCAGGTACCCTTAATCCCCAGCTTAGAACGATCCCTACTTATGTCTATATTACTAACGATTGTAGGGTTATTATTGCTTGATGCTCGTTTCGGCAACAAGTCAAATTTTTGGCGCCGTTGCCGGAGATTTATAAAAGTTTGATTTATGTGATTGTTGTGTATATAATGTTGCTGGAAATTTTTGTTGTAAAGCTGTAAAGTTTGTAATTTTTGGTTTAATTTGGGTTTTGTAAAGTAGAAATATGCTTCGGCATGTAGAATTCAATTTCAAAAGTTGCATGATGTATAAAGAATGTATGTTTGTAATAACTTAGTTTAATTTCTAGGAAGTTGATAGTGTTGTGTATGTTTGAGTTTATTGTAGTTTCTAAAATGTAACATGTAGGGAGAAGCCGCTTTTGTTGGTCTTAGCCTTAACCCTTCATACGAATGATGCCTTGTTAGATCCGTCTTTTATGTAGACTGGAAAACGTGGGATACGTCCCCCCCACGCATACGAGCGATAACTTGGCAGACCCATTTTTATGAGGTTGAGGGCGGCTTTGATCAAACACTTGTAGACCGCTAGTGATCCGAGTTTGTTTTACAAAGTATGGGGCATGTTAGTTTCATTGATATGGTTATCAGGTTTGTTTAACTGGATCTCAAGGCCCACAGACTGATGTTCATTCTCGGTGAGTGAGTCGATAGGGAGTTCGCTCCCCGTGGTGACCAACAACGAGTCCTGCCTGGTTCCTGTAGGGGGTTCGCCCTCCGTGAATCATAACAACACCGCCTTTGAAAAGTAAAACACGCTCGAACTAGTCGATTGCTTGGGCCGAAGCATCACCTCACTTTAGACACTATAAAATAAAATGACTTGATATATGTGATCTATTTTCTTTGAAAGATAAAACAAATTGTGTGGTTCGAACTCTTGAGGTATATCGGGTAAAGCATGATACTACCGGGGGCTGTATCAGTCCATTGCACCGTTATCTCCTCTGTTCCACGTACTTCGAGAGTTAGAACAAATTTTTAAAAGAAATTAGACTTAGAGATTACATGATCATGGACATTTTTATTGCCGATTGTATAGTTCTTGTTGCTGATCTTGTTTGTGTACCATTGTTTGAAACATGTTTTGTAATCGCCAAAGCCGTGGTTTGTAATGATGTATATTCT
The DNA here is from genome assembly GCA_963682095.1 of Potentilla sterilis. NCBI lineage: Eukaryota > Viridiplantae > Streptophyta > Magnoliopsida > Rosales > Rosaceae > Potentilla > Potentilla sterilis. Next base: position 12,912,864 of record OY821754.1, read on the forward strand.
TGCATTCTATTTCTTTACGATGTTCTAACTTGTTTAAACGTTGCAAATTTCAGAAAAGTGCATGTCTGAATCTAATATTTGGACACGAGATCATCAAGGCCGTTTGCAACGTTTGAATCAAGAGCTCGCCATCACTTTGTTTGTGCCGTTACCACCATTCGAGTCGTCCGAACCATCTTCACCACCACATCTTTGCCGAGCTCTCCATCAGTAGAAGAGGAAGAGATTATGACTTCCATAAGAGCACATAACGGTCATGTTGCTGGAGGAGGAGGAGCTGTACCTTCCAATATCACTTACCCTCCTTTGGAAACCGATAAGACCGGTGAGATTAAATTGAGGAGTGGATTCCTCCACAAGTTGAAGTCTTTTTATGGAATGCCAAGTGAGGATCCCAACAAGCACTTGCAATGGTTTAACTTTACCACGGAGTCTATGTGTCCGAGAGGGACCGATTTGCAATACTTCAAGATGAAGGCTTTTCCATTCTTACTAGAAGATCAAGCGAAGGAGTGGTTGTTTGAGGTGCCTAGTGGTCGCATTGTTTCATGGAATTCAATGACGGATGAGTTCTTGCTCAAGTATTTTCCCGCTTCACGTATCACAGATTTGAGGAAGCAGATAACAAGTGTGAAGCAAGCCGGAGATGAGACCTTCTTTGATTATTATAAGAGATTCAAGTCCCTAGTTTCTTTATATCCGTCGCATGGCAATAGCGATGGACGCTTGTTGCAATATTTTTATGAGGGATTGCGGATAATGGAGAGGGAGTTTCTTGATTCGGCCGCGGGAGGTAGTTTCTTGGAATTGAATGCCGGACCGGTAATGAATTTTTTGGAAGTTCGTGCCTTGAATAACCAACAATTTGGCATGGCACGAAACAATGTACCACGGAATGAGAAAGTTCATGAGACGTCTTCGAGCTCAAAGTTGGAGGAAAAAGTAGACAAGCTTGCCGACTTGGGGAGTAATTTGATGAAGAAGCGTGCTATAGTTTGTGGTATTTGCACCGAGGGCCATGAGACCGAGCAATGCCCTCAATTTGGAATAAGTGAGGGAGTCGAAGAGTGCAATGCAATTGGTTTTGGAGGAGGACAACGGTTTGGAAATTTTAATCCGAGGTTCAATGATCATCCAAACTTTCGTTGGGCAAATAATGATAATGTATTGAGGGCACCGATGCAACCAAACAATGGGGCTGCCGCACCCTATGCACCAAGGGCACCATTCGTGCCAAGACAACCCTATCATCCAAACCAAGGGCAATACAATGCCATACTGAGCCAAGCCATGCCGAACCAAACTCAAGGCGAAGCAAGTAATCTCAATTACGATGCTTTGCTCCAATCTCTTTCAAGTGCTACTCAAGCGTTGCTCGCGGGGCAACAAAATCAACAAAAGGATATTTGTGAGCTTAAGACTCAAATGGGGCAAGTTGTGGACTTCATGGGAATATTCAATGAGCAAGGGAAGCTGCCAAGCAATACAATTCCTAATCCGAGGAACGAGCACGCAAAGATTATTCACCTGGCGTAACGATTCAATGCCATAACGATTATGGACTTCATGGGAAGATTCAATGCCATAACGATTGTAGGGTTATTATTGCTTAATGCTCGCTTCGGCGACACGTCACCTGGCGATCATGCCAGCGGAACGTCAAGAAGTCTTCACCACTCAAACCTCTTCATACAAGGACATTCTGTACGAGAACGGGAACATCATTCCCCCACCGCTAAAGGGGAAGCACCCAAAGGGGAACCTCACCCCGGCGCGAACAGGCAAATACTGCTCCTACCACGATGAGGCTACCCATAGGACAAACAATTGCATCGCCCTCAAAACAGCGGTGGAGGGATTAGTCAGCAGCCGTCAGTTGCAGCGGTACCTAGGACAAAGGCAGGCAGATACCGCTCAGGACCGGAATTGGGGCTGGTAAGCACGCCCGGGCCCGGCGATAGGTCAAGCGATACAAGAAATTTTGAGTCCAAGGCTAAGTGCTAATTTTTCCAACACAATTAGCTGGGCATACCAACGGTTCAGCCGATGTAACATTACAAGATATATATTCCAACTGTTTTAAACGAAATCCAAGGCAAACCACCGGTACTATAAAAATCCAAAGGCAGGCAACACAAAAGCCCGTGAGCAAAAAAAAAAAAAAATCTGCCTAAGGAGCCGTGGCCTCCTCCCCAGCGGGCTCAGCCTATCCACCGGCTTCCTTCGGTAGAGCCGCCGTATCCTCCCCAACGGGCTCGGATTGCTGAGGTCCGCCCTCCTCTTCCGGCTGCTCCTCCTCCCGCGGCTGCCCATCAATATCATCATCGGCCTGCGCCTGCGACATTTTTGAGGTATTCAAGTACCCCTTCTTTTCCCACTCCCCGTAGGCATCGGCGATACCCGCCTCCCTAGCCTTCTCCAGAAGGACAAGAAACTGCTCACTATCGTGATATTTCTTGATAACCTGCTGGAAAAGCTCCGGGTCCTCTTCTCCAGCCGCAGCGACAGTGGCGGCACGCGCAGCGGCAACTTCCAACTGGAGCTCATCCACCTTGGCCTCCAGCTCAGCCCGCTCCTTCTCCTCCTCGAGGCTCCGGACTTGGTCTTCTAGCTTAGCCACTTGCCTCCTGGCCCTCTCCTCCAGTCTGGCCTTCTCCCGCTCAAGCTTGGACTTCTCAGCCTCCAAGCGCTCCCGGGCGCCGGTCAGAACGGCTACCTGCTTCTTCAGCTCCTGCAGCTCCTCATTCGGGTCCGGCTGGTATAGATTGTACAACATCTGTAGAATGACAAGCCACCGATTAGAAAAGAAAAAAATGTTGTTCCAACGGTGCCGTAGCACCAAACTATTCTTACCCGGAGGACCAACTCCTTACTCTTCTGACGATTCTCCCCCGACAGGGCTCCAGCGGCCCCAGGCCTATCCAAACCTAGGCCGGTCACATCCTCCAGCAGGTTCCGGACGAACGGGCTTTCCGAAACTCCCCTCTTCGGTTCTTCCACCGGAACGGGACTACTCTGCGGGGCGGCTGAACTTGAAGCCGCAGCGGCTCTATCCCTAACGGGACTCGTCCCACCACCGATCAACTTAAGACGTTTCGCCAAGTTCTCACCAGACGACCGGCCAGTCAGCGTCACCAGCGCGGAAGGCGGGACGTCCATGATCCTCCTCCTCTTCTCACCCAGGTCGACCGGTGAAGAAGATTGTGCGCCAGGCAAGGAGACTCTGGTCACGAGTGGGACCGATCCCACTCGATGTCGAATCTTATCCGTTCCACTAGGAACCTTTGGTGGCCCACCATCGGTTTTTCCCTTCCCGGGCCCCGCTGAGGATCCCGCGGCATGAGTCTTCACACGCCTTAAAACGTAGTCCTCATCCGCAACATCCACGGCCACCGGCTCGGCATGGACGATAAGCCGGCCAGTCTCCCGATCCACCGTGGTCCGCGAAACGACCTCCCCTTTCTCCTTCAACCTCGAGACAAGATCCTCACCATCCATGGATAGCGTGTTAGCGGGTTTGATGACCGTCCAGGAAGATGCACCTGCAGAACACCAAACAAAGAGTTAGACGTAGTATAAATTCGGTCAGCAGGGACTTCACTGCTAAAATCCCCATTACGCACCGGGATCCCGCCCCAGGCCTCAGTTGTAACGACCTGTCCCGAAAATTCCCTTGGAAATTCGAAACAGGTTCGAAAGTAACCCAAAACTAAATAAAATTTCTTTGCTCCCAAACCGCCAACACCCACCCACTGGGAACAAAGTCCGATATACTCGTTTATTACTAAATTAGACGGAAAAAAAAACCCCGTTTTAATCAATTTTATACCTTAAACGACAAGTCAACAGTAAATTCTAAAAAGTCAACCCGTAACAGTAAAGTCAACAGTGCCAGGTCAAAGTCAAAAATCACTATTTACTATTTATTTTACTATTTACTCTTTTACTGTTTACTATTACTATTTACGGTATTACTTTAACCTTTTTACTGTTTTACTATTCATCCTTCTTCCTCCCGCCGCCGGCTGCTCCGCCACAGTGGCCACAAAAACCACCAATTCCAACCCAAATCCACATAAAACGATCACCACCACCTCAAGAACACATCACCACCATTTCCGCCACCCAAAAACCATTGCAGCCGCCACCCAGGGCAGCTGACACGGCGGCCGGACTTCCCAATGTTCAAAATCACCCAAAACTCAACCAATCGAATACCAAACAACACCTAAACAACTCCTTACAACACCCTAAACACAAATTCAACCTTCAAATCCATTAAAAACATCAAATACATAACCTCCACCGAAATCACAAAAACTCTAAAATTTCCAAATTTCAAACTCTCCTTACCTGGGCTGAATTGGATCGATTCCTTCCATGGAATTGACATACAAGCCGAGGTCTCTCTTTTCCCTCTTGGAATCAGGCCGATCGGTGGCCGGAGGTGGTGATACCGGGTCGACACAGTCGACCCCTCTCCCCTAAAACCCGGCCGAACGGCGGCGATTGGAGCCATACCGCCACCACAGAAGAGAAGAGGGGGCCGAGCCGGTCCGAACTTGACCGGCGCGGCGGTCCAGTTCGGCCAGACAACGGAAATGGGTGGAGGGGAGGAGGCTCGGGTCGGGGCCGATCGGGGGGAAAGAGAGGGGGGGAGAGAGAAAAAAAAAAGAAGAAAGAAAAAGAAAAGGGAAAGGAATATTCCCCTCTATTTTAAGAATATTCCCCTTCTGGAAATTTCCGTTCATTTCTAGAAATTTCCGAATTCTCTCCCCGATTTTATATCATAACTTTTTCCTACGAACTCTAAAACAAACCTGCTACGTGTCTACGAACTCGTTTTAACGTCTTCTATCTCATCGAGGAATAAAATTCTCGGTTGGGTCAATTTATAAAAAGTCAACCTTTCAAACCTCCGAATCGTAAAAATAAATTTCCGAAACGTCAAAATTAATTTAAAACTTCTAAGGGGTATTTTAAGGTTCGGGTCGTTACAATCTCCCCTCCTTATAAAAATTTCGTCCTTGAAATTTGTATAACCGCCAAGAATAAAGACAGGGGTACACACGTCTCACTGCCCCATGCTTATAATTTTCATGGCATACAACTTGCAAGGATACCAACTTGCAAGGAGTTAGAATTAAAAGAAATCAACAATCTCATACCATACAATCGCAAACAAACCATATTTAATAACTTGTTCAATTAACAATTATCTCGTCATCTACGATTAACCGCAATTGACCAAATCATCCCATAGTAATTTCATTTGGGAATTACTGTAGACACCCAAATCATTTCCTAGCGATGAGAGAATGAGAAACAAATCAAGTTTCTGATTATATATGGCCCCACTTAGCCACCACTCAACATTTAAATACTTGAAATATAACTTATAGCTTAGTGAATCTTATTTCAAAACTATTTGATCAATTCACTTCCCATAGGCTAGGAAGGCCGAATTAAGTTCCAAACAAAAAATTTCCACCACAGGACATATAAATTATACAAGAAATCATAACCAATTTCTTAACAAGATTTTAAGTCACCAACCATGAACACGGACTCCCATCAACCCTGCGGGCTCCACTTTATGGGAAAATTATACCCGAAAATTTTGACATGACCTCCCTTAAAATAGACAACCCTACCTGTAGGAAATTTCAACATAACACTTCAAAATTCCCAAATCTAACATCTACATACGGAGCCACCGTGCTCCCCATATTAACAAGAAAAATTCCATAACAAAACTATCAATCTGAATTTAAGATGCAACTTGCAAACATTATATAATACGCCAAATCAACAACTCATTTCTAAACCCCCAGAGCTTACTGCTCATCGTAACCACAACCACTCACCAACTAAGTACGTCAGGGGTTCAACCGTTTACATTTTCATTAAGGATAGAAACAATCGATCATAATACATATTCAATAAGCACAAGTACAATTCCCATCATATTAGGACGTTAATCAATTATAAATAGATCAAGAATAAACAATAATTGACCACAACGACAACCTTACGAGCACCAATACCACCCCTCTCTTCTCATATTAACCTTACGAATAATAAATCATAAAATACTTTAGTCAACAAAATATGTTTCACAAGGCAACATAATCCACAATTTAAATCAATAGGTATAATCACCATCGGTCCACTCCGAAGTATTTTCATAACAAAATATCCAGCCCCGCTAGTTCGGGAATTTATTAAATAATTGAAATTCTAACAAAAGAAAAATATTCCCGAAATCAAGTAACAAAATCTCAAAATCAATCTCATCAGCTATATCATCATATCAGATACATCAGGGGAAAGTCAGCACCACTACATAACAGTAAGCCTCAGGCTCGGGTCGGAACCTCCCAGGGCTACTAAGTAGCGTCCAACGCTACTGCGTGGGTACTAGCTAACCAACAAGACGACCCAGCCTCCAAGACTGCAGGTCGGAACCTCCCAGGGCTACTAAGTAGCGTCCAACGCTACTGCTAGCTAGTAATAAGATGATCCAGCCTCCAAGACTGCAGGTCGGAACCTCCCAGGACTACTGAAACAATGTCCCACGCTACCGCTAGCTAGCACAAGACGACCCAGATGTAACAGTGAGCCTCCCAGACTCGGGTCGGAACCTCCCAGGGCTACATGTAGCGTCACACGTTACTGCTAGCTAGCTCAGGACGACTCAGCCTCTCATAACACAATCTCAGGCTTACTAAGGATCGGAACCTCCCAGGGCTACGTGTAGCGTCCCACGCTACTGCTAGCTAGCTCAAGACGACCCAAATGTAACAGTGAGCCTCCCAGGCTATAGGTCGGAACCTCCCAGGGCTACTAGTAGCGTCCCATGCTACGACTAGCTAGCATCAGACGATCCTGATGTGGTAAATAAATATCCATACTCACTTTTCCCCCAATATATCTAAATAAACAATTATCATAAAACTATACGAGTTATCGGGCCCAATAATTCATATAGTTTTATGATAATTTCTCTCACTTGAGGAATCATAATACTCTATAAATTTTCCATTAAAACACCAATCATCACATATTAGCTATAGAACATATTACTAGTTCACTGATTAATCAAAAAGGTGACTTATCTGAATGCATACATGTATTCTGAAGATTAACACATTCCTCCCTGATGAATACTTACTGTCATGATCCGTCTCTGGCCTCATTGGCGGATGCACGTATATTTACAGGTATTTATACAATTAAACACCAATATACAAATAATTTACATAAACACCAATAATTAAATACAAAAAGAAAATTGGAAAGTTATATACATGCTCTTCTGAATCAAATATGAGGCTGGTTCATTCCATCTACAGCAGTTACTTCTGCAAAATTACTTCTATATACTCATGCAGTTGAAAAAAAAATCAAATCCTAATAGAATACGTGATGTATTGTAATGAACTCAAAGGCAAGTTATATTTAACCCATACTCAACATCCAATATTCACAATGTCATGAACATCACTTGCAGTGATATACCAAACGTATTTATGCAAAATGTTAAGCCGAACTTATACATAATCAATTGTCTCAGCATATATAAATTCAAATTTCACTACTACAAAAAACTCAATACACAACGGTGAATCACCGTTGTGTGAGTTCGGAAAAACCGTTGTATATCTCGAGCTTGTGTGATGAAACGTCCGAGAAGTCACTTTTAATTTCTGTTGTACAACTTATATGCCATGCCATGGCTGGCTTGGCATTCGCTGCACTGACATATCTAGTTCATACAATAGAATATACATACTTTTATGTTGTGTGAGTTTTAAACATACAACAGAATATTGCAAGTTTATTCAGTTGTCTCATTCGCACAATAGATTTCATTTCCTACTTATTTAGTTGTCTGATTCAGACAACTGATTTCGTTTCATATTTATTGAGTTGTATGATTCACACAACTGATTTGATCATCTAGCTAGCTTGTTGTAATGTTGTATCACACAATAGACTTAAGCTTTTGGTCATATGAAAATTTGTTGTCTGAGCTTCAAACATACAACATATTTAACACAAAAGCATGTACACTGTTGTACAAAACCTGCACCATTACCGCAAAAAAAATTAATCGAAACCATTGCATATAAATTAAGCTTCAATACATTTCATTCAAGTGATAATTGTACCACATACATGTAAATAGCCTAAGCTGCTACATTCCTAGCTATAATTAAAAGCTGCACACCCTCTACCGCATATACAAATTCAAAAGCTGCTAGCAATTTTCCTACCTAGCTGGCTACATTCGTAGCTACAATCAAAAGCTACAATTTTACAATGGCACCTGCTTTACAAACAGCAAGAGACACGGCTAATATAGCATTTGGTCCGAGCTACACACATAACAAAAGTGAAACGAAACAAGAATTAGCACTCATTGATAAACTGAAGAGACAACCCCATTCATTTGTGGTCCCATCAAGCTGTTGAACCATGTAATTGTCAATCTGTGTCTGTTCCGTCGGGTTCTGCAGTGCACAAAACAATGACTTAGCATAAGACATATTTTGACCATATACTGAGCAATTCTTCACTACAAATAAACAATATCATTTCCAGCAAGATAAAAATATAGGAGTCTAATGAAAAGTACTTTCAAATGATCAAATGTACATACAATTATTGCACTTCTAATTCTAAAAAAGATGTTGTAAACAAACAGAAGCATACCAGTATCAGCAGCAGCCATTTCGACATCTTCCATAGTAATCAGGCCCTTCTCCACAGCCTCTTTCTGGTCCTGCAAATCAATTAGGAAGACGAGTCAGTTATACAAGCAAAGCAAGCATACATATGTGTAAACTAGAGGCATTTGTCTTCAATTTCCTCCAGACTGAGACCCTTTGTCTCTGGGACAACGAAGAAATGAAAGCAAGAGATGCCACAGCTATTGCCAAATGTCACAACAACAAAAAAGGTTTCCAAACCATCAGGCAGTTATTTCAATATTCAAAACGGGAAAAATAATTTACATCAAAAGTTAACCTATACCTGAACAAGACATCTGGGATGAAGTGCAATATTGTCCACTGTTTTATCAACTTTGAACCAATCTACTCCTATGAGATTAAGAAGGGGTTCTCCCCCTGTAACCTGAAAATAGAAAATAAGCAATGATAAGAAGAAGAAGACTGAAAACCATAAATTCAGAGAAACCAAATCCCACAAACCATGATAAGCTAACCTTGGAATTGTCCTTTAGGTAGTTCTTTCCTCTAATCATAAATCCATTGCCGTTTGGAGTTGACCAGCAGTTTGTGTCAGCATCATCGTTCCCTTTGCGACACGAACAAGGGAACTGGCTTAGATCAATCGTGATAGGAGCCACTTCAGAATCCAGTTCCTTATTAGCATCTGTAGCTGCATACAGATTGAGTGATTTAAGCACCAATAGTGATATCTGCAACATCATCTCTGTAAATTCAGAACTTGAAATACACAGAAGGAATAAGCCCTAACTGTGTGAATAACATCCACAGTGACAGCATACTGCATATTTTCAATGGAAGCCAGAAGAACATTACTCTCCATCTCTTTCTTCTTTCCATCAGGACCTACTGCAGGCTGGAGATAACAGCTAATTAGCGGAAGTTTTGGCTTAGAAGCTAGTGCCCAATAATATAAATTAAAGTAAATATTCTTCAAACAATATCATACCTGCACAACTCCCTCAATTGCAGTGGGATTTACAGGAACGTATGGATTTGTGTAATCCCTGCAGTATCAGCACAAACAAAAACTCATACACATTATGCCAAATTATACGAACAAACTGCCTCATAGAGTAGAATCGCATCATAAAGGATAAAAATTGGATAATCCCTAAAGGAAACTCTCTTATGATAACTTAATTAACTCACAGGACCAAAGACAATGAGTTTTTATAAATGTTATAACCTTCAACAACAAGAAAGGGTTTTATAGGTTAAAACTGTTTCACCAGCCAAGCCTGAAAATTCAATGCAGCATGATTTAGAATATAAACATGACACATTCTTTCCGACTGTCACTGAGCAGACTGGCAGCAGAGATGCATTAAACAACTTATAACCAGCTTCCATAAAAGATGCCAAGTTAAAGTTTGCAGACTCTTAAAGCAAGTAAGAAACATACATCCAATACAAATTGACACACATACAAGTGAAGCAAAGAGGTTTTTTTTTTATTATTATTTGTCTTTGTTATCCCTGGAAAAGACAATAACAATTCCATTAGGCATTTTATGTCCGGCTAATACCTATAAGTATCTTTTGCCAAAACTAATAAAAATAATGGTCCATATGCTGACAAGAAGACATCTCAAACACGGAAAAGACAAATGTGTTGGCAAGGATAACAAAAACATGAATGGAAAGAAAATCTTAAGTATCTAAATGACTGAACGAACGATAGCATAAGCAATTGGTACAATCAGCAAGACAGTAAAAAACAAGCAGCTCTAAAATAAATTAACAAATGCATTAAACTAATGCATAGGATCAAGGTATTACTAAATGTCCATGACAAGACATCTGTGTTCTGGTTACCAAGCGCACTAACCCCTAGATGTCAAAAAATACACACACCAATTAGCAGTTCATATAACATGCAATAACAGTAGCAAAAGAGTTGAGAGATAATCACAACCAAGAAAGGAAGCACGAAGACAAAAAAACCATACCAAAACAGATTATAGAAGTCTTTGCTTTTCTATTACCTGCTTCTGTGCGACTGGAACTTGATGTTCAGATCAGTGTGCGCAGAATATGAGATGCGCAAGTGACATGAACCGACATGCTCTGGAAGCAAGTACCTAAAGGTGAATGATCACACCACAAAGTTAACAACTCTGCAAATATAGAAATCAATGAGGGAATATATGATTGGAGGACGCGGAAATGGAAAATTTCTCTAGTCTATTTCTCTAGTCTATTTTCTCTCAATAAGGAAAAACCATTTCTGATCACACATCATATCACGATTTGATTGTCATAACCAGTAGTAAAGAATTTCTTTTTCATGACAGGATTGTAGTGTTTCTTGGAATCAGAACAGTCACCTTAGCATCAAAATCAGTCTCAACGCCAAGTGAGAAAGGGGTGGCATCCAAGAGAGTGAAATCTTGAAGCTCCTCATTTCAATTCCCACTTAATACAGCAGCTTCAAGTGGGAATTGAAGCTCCTCATTTCAACACAAAACACAACTACAATCTCAGAAACGCAAAACAACAATGACAATGGCAATGCATCAGTAGTGTAACGTTGAGCAAGCTTACGTGTGAGCTCCGAGCTCCTTGTCATCATGCTCGGCGGTGCCATCAATCAGAGCTAGGAGAAGGTTCTTGAGGTCTCCGGAGGTGTGTCGACCGATGTCGTGTTCGAGATGGGTGTTAAAGAGCGTGAGATATTGGTGTTTAAAGAGAGCGATCTGGGATGGGGTGCGGGAGCAGATGACTTCGGTGGCGGCGCGGAGGTCGGAGGCGGTGAGGGACTGGCAGACGATGGTGGCGTCGCGAGTGGAGGGGTCGGGGGTCCAGAGGAGGAGGGCTTTTTTGGTATTTCCGCTAAGCTCGGAGGAGAGGCGCTTGAAGAGGTCCTCGGTGTACACGGTTTTGTAGTCGCAGGCGATTTGGGCACGTTGGGTGGAGTCGCGGTGGGCGAGGATGGTGATGACGGCGGAGGTGTCGCAGCCGAAGCCCTTGAAGGCTTTGTGGAGGGCGATGGCGTCGTCTCCTGGGGTGGTTGGGGTTTGGGGAGTGGTTAGAGTCGCCATTGTTGGTTTCAGATGAGAGAGAAAATCAGTTATAACAAGGGAAATAGTGAAGAGAGGTTTTTGAGGGACTAATCGGTTAGGATTAGGAAGAGAGGGCTCGGGGTTTCGTATTTCGGACTTCGTCGGAGAGCTAGGGTTCCGAGAGGTGGGAACCTAGAATTGGCGGTGTCGGCGGTGCTAGAATCTGCGGCGAAGGGGTTCGATCTGCTGGTGCTGTCGCCGAGCTGGACTGGGAAGGTGAGAGGGAGAAGAGTCGAAGGTGAAAATTGGGGAAAATTTAGGGTTATGACGAGAGAAAGAAAGCCTTTGAGTTGTTTTTACTCTTGAGAGGGCTCGGGGCTTTGAGAGAGAGAGAGAGAGAGAGAGAGAGAGAGAGATGTGAAGAGAGGAGGGGGTGTTAAATATTTTCTAAGTTTATGACACAACAGAAAATATATGAAATGTCTGATATTTTTCAGACCTGTTGACAGTAGCGCAGAGAGGCTACAGCAGGCCCACAGACCCGCAGCAAGCGCACCAGGGCCCGGCCCAAGGGTCGGGACCGGATCACCAGCACCTGGCCTCGGGGCCTAGCACTCTATCCTGCCTCCAGGGACCCAGGGGCCGGGGGCGCCAGCCTGCCTAAGAGGGCACCAGAAGGTATAAACAGAAGGGAATCAGTCCCACATCGAAGAGTAAGGCCAGCCCTTACCCCCAACCACCTATATATGGGCCCCAACTACCCTCTTTATTAGGTAACTTGTCTCTCTCCCCGCTTACATACGTGCCCTGGTTATATATATTCAAACTATACTAACTTAGGCATCGGAGAGGTGAAGGCCGGCTCGCCCGGTATTCCCCTTAGTAAGCAGGATTGCAGAAGATCGAGTTGGATTCATCAAGTATCTACTAGACCCCCGGGTTTAGGCAGAAACAATTGGCGCCGTCTGTGGGAACCTTGAACGAAAGGCCGTGTAAGCAACACCGTTGGGAAAGAGATCGGAGATGAGTCAAGAGAAAGAGACCACCGAGGGGGGACGCCTTGCAGTAGTGCAGACGCTCACCTCCACCCCAGCCGTCACGCGGGAGCCGCGCGGCGACCGGGGCAACGGTCAGGATGGAGAGAGCTGTGGGGGACCATTCGGCGTGCCGGATCCCCACCGCGACAGCTCGCGAGGTAAAGGCCCGGCAGAGGAGGAAGACAGCCCAGAGCGACGGGGCTTCGCCTTAACGTTCTCAGATGATTCAAGCGATCGATCTGAGAGCCCGGACCGGGACCCCACGTACAGCCCCGGCCATAGCAGTATGGCGGGAGAACTACGGGCGATGGCCGCAGAGGTCAGTCGTCTGAGAGAGGAGAGCGACAGGGACAGAGCTAAGTCCAACGCTCGGTACGAAGAAATGGAGGCGGTGAATACTGCCCTGGTGGCCGCCCTGGAGAGGGGACAGCAGCGCAATGACGCCATGGCCGAGGCACAGGCGACACTCCCGCCGATCCCACCTCAACACGCCGATGGAGGGCAATCTTCGGGCGGTCGGCCCGGTGACCCCGTACGGCAGAAGTCGCCAGCAGGCGCAGACCCGCCAAAGAGCGCAGCGACCTCCCGCCAGCCCTACGCTTCGTTAGTGGATGGAGCTGAGACTCCGACCACGCAAGCGCTGCAGATGCTGGCGGACACCGTGTCGAACTTAAAGGCCCAAATGGAGGCTAACGAGAGAAGAGCCGCGCGGCCGATGGAGGGCGCCCGGTTTAATGAGCGCATGGGTCCCTTTTCGCACCGGGTCATGGAGTCGGGAAGATCTGACAACCAGAAGTCCCTCAATCTCACCTACTCAGGGTCCGGCTGCCCGTACCTGCATCTGGACAGCTTCCGGTCCCAAACCTGCGCCAAGGGATACTCCGATGCAGTCTGCTGCAACATCTTCCAGGAAACTTTGTCCGGAGAAGCACTCAGCTGGTTCTACGAGCTTCCGGCAAACTCGATCGAGGCGTTCGAACAGTTAGCCGACCGGTTCGTAGGTCGCTTCAATCTCCGAGTCGAGGGAGCCCGGACGTCGACCATCCTCTTCAATTACAGACAAGCCCCCGGAGAGGAGCTGAGAACCTTTGTCAACCGCTGGCAGACGGCTACGGCCGGAGTTCGGAACCTGGACAAGGGCATCGCCGAGATGGCGTTTAAGCAAGGGCTCCGAACGGGCAAGTTTTCCTACGCCGTCCGGGTAGAACTCCCACAGGGGTACGACGAGTTGATGGCTATGGCCATCCGGCATGCTCAGGCCGATCATGAGACCTATGGACACCACCTGCAGAAGAGGAAGCGGGATGAGCAGCAGGAAGACCATCCCCGGGAAGAGAACCCCCCGCCCACCCAGGAAGCCAAGCCCAATCAGCGGACCGATAACCGCACCGCTCGGCCCAGCCGGAACGCCAACAGCAGAAACTGGCCACAGCGGCAGCAGAGGTCCTATTCTGATAAGCCACAAAATGAGCACAAGCCGGCACTGTTCTGCCAAGAGCGCCCCCTAGCAATCATGCCAGCACCACCACCGGCCAATCAAGAAGTCTTCACCGCTCTCACCACTTCCTACGAGGATATCCTACTTGAGAACGGGAGTGTCATTCCCCCACCGCCCCAGAGAAGGTTCCCGAAGGGGAAACTTACAACGGCGCAGACGGGCAAGTACTTCTCTTACCATGATGAGGCTACTCATCGAACGAACCAGTGCTACGCTCTCAAGTCAGCGGTGTAGGTTTCGATTGATAACGGCCAGCTCTAGCGGTACGTGGGGAAAAGAAGAACAGACCCCGACCGGGAACATGACCAGTCCTGGTAAAACCCGCTAGTCCGAGCGGTTAGTTTGGCATAGTTCGCGGTTCAACCGTTGTAAAAACAAATATATATGCAAACTACTTTTGAGAAAATTTCACCGGCTCTGCCAGTTCCAGTATATTCATATTCAACCAACCAAGTGTACAAGCAGTAACCGATCCGGAAAGATTACAAGGAAAAGGGCAAGAAAATCCTAAGGAGCTACGATTCCGCCTTCAGCAGGCAATTCGCCAGCCTCTCCTGCGGTACCCTCGCCGTCGACATCAGTTCCGGTGTTGACTCCGGCTCGGGCAGACTCGGCACCGTTGGTAGAAGAATCCAAGTCCGAGCGAATCGCTTCACCCGGCTGCTCCTCCACCGCCTCCTGATGGATGTCCGACTGCTCATGGATATCTCCTTCAGCAGCAGTCAACATCAGGGAAGTGTCTAACCATCCCTTCCCCACCCATTCAGTGTATGCATCCAAGATGCCCTCTTCCCTGGCCTTCACCAGAAACTCCAGGAACTGATCGCTCTCGCGGTATTTGAGAACGACCCGCTCGTAGAGTTCCGGGTCATCTTCCCCGGCTGGAGCAGCAGAGGCGGCGCGCAGAGCGGCAGCTCCCGCTTGGAGCTCGTCCACCTTGGCCTCTAGGTCGGCCCTCTCCCTCTCCAGGCTCCGGTTCTGCTCCTCCAGCTTCTTAGCCCTCTCCTCCGATCTGGCCTTCTCCCGGTCCGAGCGAGACTTCTCCACCTCCAGGCGCTGCCGGATCTTCAATAGAGCAGTTATCTGTCTCTGCAGCTCCGACAGCTCCTCGCTCGCGTCCGGTTCGTACAGACTGTACAGCAACTGCGCAACACCAAAGAGTTAGTCAAGCAGCAAAAGAAAACAAACTACAAGCAGTACAGTGGTACCGTGCGGTATTTACCCGAAGGACGGATTCCTTGCATTTTGGGCGATTCCCGCCCGCCAGGGTTCCAACAACCCCGGGTCTATCCAGACCAAGGCCGGCCAAGTCCGCCGCCACTTGCCGGGCGAGTGCACCATCCGGGCTTTCCCTCGGTGCCTCCGCAGGCGCTGGATTACTCTGCCGAGCAGCAGCAGCAGCATTCTCCCCAGCAGCGTTGGTTTGCGCACCGCTAGTTATCCTGAACCGTTTGGCCAGGTTCTCCCGTGCCGACCCGCCGGTAAGCGTCACCAGTGCGGCGGAAGGAACGTCCCCGACCTTCCGTTTCTCTCCCCGACCTTCCGGAGAAGAAGATTGTGTGCTTACCGGGGCGACGCGAGCCACGTGCGGCACAGCCACCGGCCGGTTGGGGACCCTGTTCATCCCACCAGGAATCCTCCCCCCCCCCCCCCCCCCCCCCCCCCCAGTGCTCTTGCCCTTTCCAGGCGCCAGCAGGCCTGCAGAGTGATGGGTCTTCACCCGCTTCAGGACATAGGCATCGTCATCGACGTCCATAGCCCTCGGCTCCGCATGAGTCGTAAGCCGGCCGGACACGTCGTCCACCGACGTCCGCGAGACAATCTTGGCCTTCTCCTTCAGCTTGTTGAGGAGGTCTTCCCCGTCCATAGAGAGGGTGGTTTCAGGCTTGATAGTCGCCCGGGAAGATGCACCTGCAAGGAAAGCAAACGGTTAGTATTTTGCAGAAACTAACACAAAGTATCACCGCTCAAGGGCTTCCTACGCATCGGGACCCTGCCCAAGTTGGCAGTATTCCAGCACTTCTCGTCGGATGAAGTTGTACGAACTCCGTTCCAGCTCGTCCCAACATCCGGCTACGGTCAAGATCCTCTCACGCTCCAGGTCGGATAGCTCGTACGACTGGTCGCCAATGGGTTGGAAGGCGCCAGGAACCCAGTACTCTCTACTCCTCGCCTGCCACTTCCCGCCCACCATCACCACCTTCTTCCTCCAGCTGTTGTCTACCCATGAAGACATATTGGTGACGATCGGTGGAGGTTTCCGGGTATTGAAGGACAGGCAACCATGGGACCCCTGCTTCCTGGAGTACGACAACCTGTACAAGGCCCGGAACTTGTTTACCGTGGGTATATTCATCCCAGAAAACTCGTACAAGCAGCCAAGGCTCAATAGTCGTCTCCACTGGAGCCCAGGAAGCTGTGCGGGCGACACTTGCAGTGCACTCAGCATATACTGCACGAAATTTGGCAGCGGGAGCGAGAGTCCATGCCGGAACTGATCCTGATGCGCGGCAACCCAACCTTCTTCTGGGTTGCAGGCTGACTCTCCAGGATTCAAGGGCCGTAGCAGAACTCTATCCGGGATACCCCACGTTTCCCGGAACGCTGCAATCTCTCCAGGGGTCATGCTCTCCTCCGGTTCATCACACACCACAGTGTACTTCCCTCTGCAGATGGTGTAACTCACGGCCGGAGCCCCTGCAAGGCGCAACCCGTGCGGTATTTCAGTCTCCGAGGATTCAGCCCCAGAAGACGAAGACGAGGACGGAGTCGAAACCCTGCTCCCGGAGCAGTCAGCGCCTTCGGTCTCCGGAGATTCCGAACTGAGCCAGTTATCCAGCCTCTCCGCATCATCCACGAGGGGACCTCTGGCAGCCGATTCGGAAGCCCGGTCAGAACCTGAAGACGACATCTTAACCTAGCGGAAGAACACAAAACCCTAGCGCTCGTCAGCAACAGGGTACAACAACGCCTTCTACGGCCTCTCCCCAGGTTCGCCGCAAAGCAGTTCCGTCAGCGGCAAAGATCCCTCCCCCCCGCCACAAAACAACAAAGCCAAAAACAAGAATAACACCGGGGCAAAGAAATCAAACAAACTTACCAATTAGTATGCTCAACCGAGGACAATCGGCCCTGGGAAAGCAGCGCGCAATGGTAGGGAGCGTTCAAGAAAACGGATCTCGTAGGGCAAGAAGGGCTCAGAGTGGTCGCCGGATTTCTCTCTTTCTCTTAGTTTCTCCAAAGCAAGAAGCAACAACAGAAAGAAGAGCAGAAGAGGCCCTTTTATAGAGGGGACCAATGCCCTAGGCAATCGAAATCCCTCCAAAACAAGTAATCAGAGCAACTCAAACGCCTGCGAATCCAGGCCCTACATCTCAAGACCGCCCCGCGCTGGCACGTGTCCCAGCATTGGTAACCTCCCCATGCCATCATAACTGACGGGACTGATGGACTTCCTCCTTAAATGCATGTCAGCCACTTGTCTCACACGCTGGCGACAGGAAGGTAGGAGCGGGAATTAAGGAGTCAGGCCCTCCCACTTCCCCAGATTCCACGCTTGCACGACAATCTTCGCTGCATTTCTCGAAGACCTCTCTCGCGGTTATGATCATCCAACCGCTTGGAGAGCACCCATCCGGGTATGAAGCCTCGTCTCGATATGGCTGGATGCCCGGTCGAGGATCGCCCGGCACCATGGCAGTTCGCGGTTATGATCATTCAACCGGCTGCATGGCTTCTTCATCGCATATTACTGGAGACCTCGTCTCGATATGGCATGTCGCCCGGTCGAGGTCCGTCCAGTCGCATCTCTCTTGGGGGACTCGTCTCGATATGGCATGTCGCCCGGTCGAGTTCCGCCCACCGGTTACGACGCATCCAACCGGCTCGAGAGCACATTCCGGGAATAGGATCCACCCGGTACCATGGCATTTCACTGGGGGACTCGTCTCGATATGGCAGGACGCCCGGTCGAGTACCGCCCAGTACCATGGCTGACCCCGGTCATGAGAACATTCGACCGGCTTGGGCTTTATACACCCGGGTGAGTTTGCATCTAACCCATGTACGCTTGTCCAGCAGGATAAAAACCCTGCATCGCACCAGCTGCGGCAAAAGGGGGCTGCACGGCGAGCTTTGTCACCTCAACGCCACCCCCCTACCAGGAACATAATGCACCTGGCCCCATGGCATTTCACTGGGGGACTCGTCTTGATATGGCATGATGTCCGGACACCGGTCGAGTTCCGCCCAGTACCATGGCTGACACCGGTCG
This sequence comes from Potentilla sterilis, assembly GCA_963682095.1. Taxonomy (NCBI): domain Eukaryota; kingdom Viridiplantae; phylum Streptophyta; class Magnoliopsida; order Rosales; family Rosaceae; genus Potentilla; species Potentilla sterilis. Next base: position 12,931,433 of record OY821754.1, read on the forward strand.
AGAATATTCGACCGGCGGGCTTATACACCCGGGCGAGTTTGCATCTAACTCATGTACGCTTGTCCAGCAGGATAAAAACCCTGCATCGCATTGAAAGGCGATCAAACATGGGGCTGCACGGCGAGCTTTGTCACCTCAATGCCACCCCCTTACCTCAACGCTTATTCAACACAAGCTGAGAAAAACTAGCAAGTGTTCGCCGGTGCTTCAAACAGCCCGCAACACCAGGGTAATCTCCCTGCAGCCTAGCAATGGGAAACTCATCTCGATATGGCAGGACGCCCGGTCGAGTTTCCATACTCCTGGACTCGTCTCAATATGGCAGAACGCCCGGTCGAGGTCCAGTACTGAAGTTCACCTGGGACCCGTCTCGATATGGCAGAACGCCCGGTCGAGGTCCCATGAACTTCACCCCGTCCGTTTCGGCAGATCGCCCGGTAGAGGCTCAGTGAATCCCGTTTCGGCAGATCGCCCGGTAGAAGCTCAGTGAACTCCGCTCCGCTTCGATTCGGCAGATCGCCCAGTTGAGGCCCATGAAGCTCCGCTTCGTACCGATAGGGCAGAGTGCCCGGCCGAAATTTCGTGCACATTTCTTGCATGGCGGATTTCAACGCCATCATGGCATCATCCCATACACTCACCGGCTCCATGCTCATAACACCACAACACTTGAGCACATTACTGCTTATATTATAAGTATACCTTTTCAACTATTGCTTCCCATCGGTAACAGGTACTCACCTCGGTCACGCCCAATCTTTAACGCGGACTTGGGGGACTGGGTACCGGTAGGTGGGTAGCCCTGCGGGTCTGCGGGACAAGAGCAAGACAGATTTAAGTCCCCATTCAAGATTGCACTTGATCAGGAACTTGGGGGACTTGTTGACAGTAGCCGCAGAGAGGCTACAGCAGGCCCACAGACCCGCAGCAAGCGCACCAGGGCCCGGCCCAAGGGTCGGGACCGGATCACCAGCACCCGGCCTCGGGGCCTAGCACTCTATCCTGCCTCCAGGGACCCAGGGGCCGGGGGCGCCAGCCTGCCTAAGAGGGCACCAGAAGGTATAAACAGAAGGGAACCAGTCCCACATCGAAGAGTAAGGCCAGCCCTTACCCCCAACCACCTATATATGGGCCCCAACTACCCTCTTTATTAGGTAACTTGTCTCTCTCCCCGCTTACATACGTGCCCTGGTTATATATATTCCAACTATACTAACTTAGGCATCGGAGAGGTGAAGGCCAGCCCGCCCGGTATTCCCCTTGGTAAGCAGGATTGCAGGAGATCGAGTTGGATTCATCAAGTATCTACTAGACCCCCGGGTTTAGGCAGAAACAAGACCCAATTTAAAAGAGAGGGAATTTTACCGCCTGCTATAAATTTGGAGAGTTTGACATAGCATTAGGTTTTCCTTCATACAATAGAAAACGTTTAAGCTGTTGTACTAGTTTTCTTCAGTTTGCACTTGGTATTCCACTAGGTGGTTTCTTGTAGAAACTTCAAAATAGTTGCACAACAGAGAAGATACAAATTGTTGTGGGATTTTTAACACACGTATGTTTCAAAAACTCAAAGTCCATGGAGGCAAAGTTCCCGCTTTGAAGGGGCAGCATTTCAGTCATTAGAGCCAAAATGAATCTGGCCCAAACACAAGCAAAACAAGTCATACAACAAAACTACAAAACTCTGTTGTACAAGTATTTGTCACCTTGCACTTGGTGACACCTAATGCAGGATGTGACATTATCACACAACACAAAACAATAAGTTTGTTGTCTGTCCATCTAGACCTTGCCCAAATTTGAGTTTCAATGTCGGAGGGAATTCTGCCGCCAAGATTTTCATTAATCATACAACAGAAAATGTGTCTCAGAGTTGTGTGACAAAATCTGGAAAAATGTTTTTCAGAATATGGAAAATGTGTACCATCATACAACACAAATTATTCACTTTAGGTTGTGTGAAACAGTTCAGTGATTCACACAACATGTAACTTTCAAAGTATTGTCTGATTTGTGTTGTGTATTGAGTTTTTTGTAGTAGTGTTTGAACAGAAACTAATTACGCAAGTAACGACTAATGAGTCTAAGTCAGCTCGTACTTAATTTATATATATCGATCGTAAGGTGTAAAACACAACTATATCAAAACATACCAGTAAGGTGAAAATACCCCTGTATGATCATACCTACAAAGGACCTTATTGTTAGTCATCTTGTCTTCATGTTCTTGATGATACTAATAAAATACTCAATTCTTGATTATAAGTCCTTATACAAGGAGGTTAATTAATTAACAGAATCAATATAAACAACTTCTATAAAATGATCAGCAAAATCTATAGGAAAATTGTTCCTATAGATCATTAATTAACATGTGCATGTTAAGCAATCAACCCTTAAACCTATGCAACGGTGCAAGTTTATTTTATGCACATCCCTCAAAACTTATTTTAAACCTTGCTTAATTCTATGAACACAAAACGTTCCTTAATAAATAAATAAAAGACCCTAAACCTTAAGGAAGAAACCATTGTACTTGTGATATTCCGATATCATAAAACAACTGAATACATGCTTGTGGCCACCTCAAATCATGCATATATTAAACCTATCCCTCAGTAAACTATCAAGATAATCAATTGCAATTTAGAGTTTATACCTCAACCAATTACCACTTACAGTTACCAATATCCGACCCTAAAGATAAAGAGCCAAACCACGATTCACAGTTTATCCTTGAATCATATCCCCGCTCTGATACCACTGTAACGACCTGTCCCGAAAATTCCCTTGGAAAATTCGAAACAGGTTCGAAAGTAACCCAAAACTAAATAAAATTTCATTGCTCCCAAACCGCTAGCACCCACCCACTGCGAACAAAGTCCGATCTACTCGTTTATTACTAAATTAGACGAAGAAAAAAAAACCTGTTTTAATCAATTTTATACCTTAAACGACAAGTCAACAGTAAATTCTAAAAGTCAACCCGTAACAGTAAAGTCAACAGTGCCAGGTCAAAGTCAAAAATCACTATTTACTATTCATTTTACTATTTACTAATTACTATTTACCTTTTTACTGTTTACTATTACTATTTACCGTTTTATTTTAACTTTTTTACTGTTTTACTATTCATCATTCTTCTTCAAGCCGTCCGCCACAGTGGCCACAAAAACCACCAATTCCAACCCAAATCCACCTAAAACGATCACAACCACCTCAAGAACACATCACCACCATTTCCGCCGCCCAAAAACCATTGCAGCCGCCACCCAGGGCAGCCGACACGGCGGCCGGACTTCCCAATGTTCAAAATCACCCGAAACTCAACCAATTGAATACCAAACAACACCTAAACAACTTCTTACAAGACCCTAAACACAAATTCAACCTCAAAATCCATTAAAAACATCAAATACACAACCTCCACCGAAATCACAAAAACTCTAAAATTTCTAAATTTCAAATTCTCCTTACCTGGGCTGAATTGGATCGATTCCTTCCATGGAATTGACATACAAGCTGTGGTCTCTCTTTTCCTTCTTGGAATCAGGCCGATCGGTGGCCGGAGGTGGTGATACCGGGTCGACACAGTCGACCCCTCTCCCCTAAAACGCGGCCGAACGGCGGCGATTGGAGCCATACCGCCGCCACAGAAGAGAAGAGGGGGCCGAGCCGATCCGAACTTGACTGGCGTGGCGGTCCAGTTCGGCCGGACGACGGAGATGGGTGGAGGGGAGGAGGATCGGGTCGGGGCTGATCAGGGGGAAAGAGAGGGGGGAGAGAGAGAGAAAAAAAAAAAGGGAAAGAAATATTCCCCTCTATTTTAAGAATATTCCCCTTCTGGAAATTTCCGTTCGTTTCTAGAAATTTCTGAAACCTCTCTCCGATTTTATATCATAACTTTTTCCTACGAACTCTAAAACAAACCTGCTACGTGTCCACGAACTCATTTTAACGTCTTCTATCTCATCGAGGAATAAAATTCTTGGTTGGGTCAATTTATAAAAAGTTAACCTTTCAAACCTCCGAATCGTAAAAATAAATTTCCGAAACGTCAAAATTAATTTAAAACTTCTAAGGGGTATTTTAAGGTTCGGGTCGTTACATCAGTACTCCAACACTTCCCGCCTTATGAAGTTGTAGGAGCTTCGCTCAAGCTCGGACCAGCACCCGAATATCGTGGCAATCTTATCCCGCTACAACTCAGACAGTACGTATGATTGGTCGCCAAGGGGCTGGAAAGCACCGGGAACTTGATACGTCCTCCTCCTCTTCTGCCACCTCCCCCCTGCCATCACCACCTTCTTCATCTAGCTCTTGTCCAGCCAGGAAGGCAGGTGGGTGATAATAGGCTTAAAGTGCCGGGCGCCAAAGGTGATGCAACCCCGACACCCTTTCTTTTTCGAGAAGGACAGTCTGTACAATGCCCGAAACTCGTTCACCGTTGGCATGCTCATCCCGGACAGCTCGTACAGACAACCAAGGCTCAGTAGCTGCCTCCACTGGTTCTCGGGAAGCTGCGCGGGAGACACATGCAGAGCTCTGAGCATGTACTGCACGAAGTCTGGCAGCGGGAGGGAGAACCCGTGACGGAACTCGTCTCCATGAATAGCAACCCAACCCCATCTCCGGGTTACAAGCCGATTCTCTAGGATTCAGCGGCCTTAATTTCACTTCATCCGGGATACTTCACGTTTCCCGGAAAGCGACAACCTCTGCTGGACTCATGGTACCCTCTGGTTCGTCACACACCGCAGCCCCTTCCCCATCCCTAATCGTGTAAACCGCGGGCGAGGAACCAGGAAAGGGTACCCCATGGGGGATGTCCTCGTGCCCCAGAGACCCGGACAGCGAGGCCTCGCCCCGGGAGCGGGCGACGTCTTCTGACTCCCAGGAAATCGACGCAAGCCAATCTTCCAACCTTTTCTCATCGTCCGTCACAAGTTGTCTGGCGGCCAATTCAGAAGTTCCATCAGAACTCCCAGAATCCATGTAACCTAGGGGAGGAAAACAAAACCCCACCGCCGATCCGCGACAACCTAAAACAGCGCCCTCTGCGGCTGCTCCCCAAATCTGCCGCAGATTCTCCGCTCCAAACAACTCATCCGTTGCGATAGAGATCCCCCGGCAAAAGAAAACCCCCGCAAAACAAGAACCAACAAAGAAAAAACGGAAACAAATGAGGCGGAACTTACTGATTACTATGCACAACCGAGGAAAGTTAGTCCTGGGAAAACACCGAGCAATCGTATGTAAGAGCAAGCACGCCTAAAGCACGGATATCGCGAGAATACCTTCACAGAACTTTCTGGATTCCTCTCCAGCGTTTTCTTCTTCTCTCTCAAACAAGAGCAAAAAAAAGAGTAAACAATGAAGACAAGGAAGACCTTTATATAGACAGGTCCGGCACCCTAGGCACCCCTGTAATCCCCCCAAAATACTCAATCGAGGCAAGTCAAACGCCTGCAAATCCAGGCCTTCCATTTCAGACAGCTTCCTACTGACACGGGTCCCAGTATCAGTAAAATCCCCACGCCATCATAACTGATGGGACTGATGACCTTTCTCCTTCAATGCATGTCAGCCACTTGCCTCGCCTACAAACGGCAGTTGAAGGAGATGGGGGTGAGAACCGAGGCGTCCAGCCCCCCACCACTTCCCCAAGCGCCAACCTCAATTCAAGGAAAGCCATCCCATCGGGTCACTGTCGTTGCCATCGGCATCCCAACGGGTAAAATACATTCCACCGGTTCACAGGCATTCCAACGGGTAAAATATATTCCACCGGTTCACAGGCATTCCAACGGGTAATATACATTCCACCGGTTCCACCTGGCATTACATCGGTTCCGTGGCATTCTATCGGTTTAGTCACTTTCGTTCGCGCCTACGGGCACCGACAAGCCAGCAACAACTCAAGGCTTCAAAACATCGGACTTTATAAACCCGGGAGAGTTGTTTCTCTAACAAAGGAAAAATCTTCCCGCATGATAGAAACCATGCACATACATCACGCCTGTACGAACAAGGGCTGTGACACGATCAATGGTACACCCAACAACAATCGGGTCACTGACCGGGAGAATTGTTCCTCTAACATAGGCCAAATCTTCCCGCATGCTATAAACCCTGCATCACACAAAGCTGTGAAAAATATGGGGGACAAATGGTCGGGCCACCCCACCGGGAGAATTGTTTCTCTAACACAGGACAAATCTCCCCGCAGGCTAGAAACCATGCACATAACCTCACGCCTATAACGTTCCGGCTGAGAAGAACTAGCGGATGTTGACCGGTGCTTTAACACGGCCGCAACATCCCACCGGTAGATCTGTTGGCTCGCACCCAACAAGTCTCCTCGCAAGCTCGCAACCTCGCAACCCTGCACATTACCCCACGCTTATTACAACACAAGCTGGGACGAATCAACAGGTGCTGACCGGTGCTATAACATGACCGCAACCCCCCACTGGAAATTAACCTCTAACACAGGACATATTCTCCAGTTTGTACCACCGTGGGTAGCGATTTTCACTGGGGGACTCGTTCCGACATGGCAGTTCACCGGTCGGGTCCTCCCGGAGCATTTCATACCTGACTCGTTCCGACATGACAGTTCACCGGTCGAGTCCTTGCGGAACATGGCATGGCGGATTTCAACGCCGCATTATCATCCCATGCACTCATCCGGGTTCACCCCGCCCCATATGCATGGCATGGTGGATTTCAACGCCGCATTATCATCTCATGCACTCATCCGGGTTCACCCCGCCCCATATGCATGGCATGGCGGATTTCAACGCCGCATTATCATCCTATGCACTCATTCGGGTTCACCCCGCCCCATATGCATGGCATGGAAGATTTCAACGCCGCATTATCATCTCACGCACTCATCCGGGTTCACCCCGCCCCATATGCGGATTTCAACGCCGCATTATCATCTCACGCACTCATCTGGGTTCACCCCACCTCATATGCATGGCATGGCGGATTTCAACGCCGCATTATCATCCCATGCACTCATCCGGGTTCACCCCGCCCCATATGCATGGCATGACGGATTTCAACGCCACATTATCATCTCATGCACTCGTCCGGATTCACCCGTTCCATATGCAGGGCAAGACGGAACTCAAGCATCACACCACCATCATCACAACTCATACTCATAACTGTTGCACATCATCATGAACAGGCACTCGCATCACCACGCACCATCATAACAGGCTTTCTGATCGAACGCCCAGCCAAGCCCAATCTTCAACGCGGACTTGGGGGACTAGGGCACCGTTGGGTCGGTAACCCTGCAGGTCTGCGGGCCTACAGAGCAAGACATATTTAAGTCCCCATTCAAGATTGCACTTGACCGGTAACTTGGGGGACTTGTTGACGGTAGCCATAGAGGGGCTACCCAGGCCCACAGACCCGCAGCCGCACCACCCGGGCCCGGTCCATGGCCCGGGGCAGGACCGTTAACACCCGGACCCGGGGCCCAGCAGCCTACCTTATGGCCAGGGGCCCGAGAGCTGAACAGACCACCAAAGCTGCCCCAATATATGAACAGAAGGGGATCAGTCCCACATCGAAGAGTGAGACCAGACCTCACGCTCGACAACCTATATAAGGGCCTCAACTACCCTCATTAATAGGTAACCAACTCTCCAACTACTTATTGTTCCCGCTTAAGTTATCCATTTATCCCAACGGTACTAACTTAGGCATCGGAGAGGAGAAGACTGGCCCGCCCGGTATTCCCCTTAGTTAGCAGGACTTGCAGGAATGAATCACACCAAGATCCACCAGTTTCTGTCAGGCCTACGGGTTACAACAAAAACAAGCTTCTACAACTTCTCTACTCAAACATCTCTCTAGTTCGGATTATGTTTAATTAGATCTGTCACATCCCGAACCCAATATAACTGAATTATGAGTATTGGAATTTCGTACACTTTATTTTAATTCTCACGCGATGTCGAAAGTATATTCGAAGGTTAAAAATTTAAAATGTTTTGAGTTTAATGAGGGAAAGTTGACTTTGTGATCCTTCGTAATTTTGGAAAAGTTTTCTTCATGAAAGTTGTAGAGAGCGACGATACGAGTTCGTGGACATGCGGCACGCGTGAAACGGACATCGTATGAGGAAGTTATGACCTGAGGAAGTTATTTACTGTTTAGGAAATTTACTATATAAAGGGAAAAAATTTCGGGTAATGGTAACTTTCCATTTCGGGTAGATTACAAATTACTGTAGCAAATTACTGTAGCTTTCGTGGTTTCCCCCGATCCGGATCGCCGACGCGCCGATCTCCGCCGTCCGGCCACCCCAGCTCGCGCGCCACCCAACAATCGACGCGTCTCGGCCTCCTCTTCATTTCCAGGTGATGATCGGCCCGGGGGAGCCACCGTACACGGCGCAGCATACTCGGGAAGTTCGGCCACCGTGCGCGACGGCGCTCCTGGCATCGCCGGACCGTGCGCCACCCACCGTTCGGCTGGGTTTCGGCTTGCGCACCACCCTGTGGAGGTGGATCGCGCCACTTTGCACGGAGTCGCGCGGATCGAACGGGTTTCTCCTCGACCCGTTTCCATTGATCGACCCGGGTCCGACTCGGCCAAACCTGGAGTTGACCCGACCCGGCCCATGTTCATCCGATCCGGTTCAGGCCCGACCCGGCTACGTGACCCGTTGACCGTTGACCAGTCCGTGACCATTGACCGTTGACCAAATGTTGACCGGAGTTGACCGATTTCGGAACTTCAGCGTTTCGATCCGACGAGATCCTGTAGCGTTCGGACTCGATCCCGAATGAATATTTACCATTTCTGGTAAATTAAGGTGAGTAAACCTCCCGGTATTATTATTAAATACGAGAGTAAATTTTAGTATAATTATCGTTTTTACACAGAATGAATTATATGAACACAAAATGGGTATTTAGCGAGTAGCTTTTATTTTGGGTTTTGGCGATCAAAGCATTGGTCGAACTTTGTTCCCAGTGGGTGGGTGTTGGCGGTTTGGGAGCAAAGTAATTTTATTTGGTTTTGGGTTACTTAGGAGCTGTTTCGGAAGTTTCCGAGGGAAATTTCCGGGATGGGTCCTCTCAATTGGTATCAGAGCATGATCATTTGATCTGTGTGTCTTACTGTGTGTGTCATTGGGGAGATTTTATATACTTTAAATATGTGATGATGTTGTCTAGAACTCGTAAAGATTTCTTATTTACCTTTCCTTCAATAGTTCTCTGGCCAAATTATTGATTGAGAATTTTAGACAGTGTTTTGTGTGTGAGTGTGAATTGTGATCAAGAATTTATGAGAGTTTATCATGGCCAGAGTGATGTAAACTGTTGTTTATCTTGGTTGAGCGATGAACCGACTTTGGGAACTTTAAATTTTCTTGACTTTTAATTGCTATGAAGTATGAATAATTATATGCTCAATAAATATGATTTGAGGAGTGTTTTATTGAAATGAAAAGTGATATGAGTAAAACCGAGATACAGTTTTGGGAATTTTTATATATTCCTTGATTTATTTTGAAAATGATTTTTATTATCAAAGATTGATGATTTCTTTTGGAATATATTTTATTGGTTTACTGTTAAACTGATTTGATTGACAGTAATGCTGTTTTTATGGATTTTGATATTTCTTTGAGAAACAAGATTCCTATGGGATTTCATAACTTCGAAATATTTTGGTTATTTAATCGATAGACCAGAAATGAAATTTCCGGGCATTTTGATGGTTTTGTCATTTATGATTTTTCTGACATGCGAGGCATGTCGATGGGATTTACGTATATTTGATTTGATTTTACGGCATGGTGATTTGCCGGGTATTTCTGATTTTACGGCATGGTGATTGCCGGGTACTTATGTTACGGCATGTTGATTTATCAGGGGAAATGTATTTCGAGATTTGTTTTCACCACACGATGGTCCACGTTATTATTATATTGATGCTAGCTAGCGGAGCCTCATCCCACGCGAGGTGACAACTTGACCATATAGGTCAGATTCACGCTCGGTGGTCGACGTAGGGTTGCATATATTGAGGCAGTGACGTGTCTAGGTAGTAGACTTAGACACGGGGGGAGTCAATAGGACTCTCGGACCAGGTCCACGTTATTATTATATTGATGCTAGCTAGCGGAGCCTCATCCCACGCGAGGTGACGACTTGACCATATAGGTCAGATTCACGCTCGGTGGTCGACGTAGGGTGGTATATATTGAGGCGATGACGTGTCTAGGTAGTAGACTTAGACACGGGGGGAGTCAATAGGACTCTCGGACCAGAGCCTGATGAGGCTCCAGTGGTGGGTAGACATTTCCCTGTTGCATGGCCAATGGGATTTGGTCATGAGGATGTTTTCACTGTGATTGCGGGAATATTTCCTTTGTGAAGCTTTCAGTTTTAGTAAATTCCCGCATCAGTTGATTGAGATTTTTATATTATTATATGACGTGATTGAGATTTTTGTACGATTATATGATGTGGCTTCGGGAATATTTCATTTATGAGACTTTCAGCTTTTGATAGATTCCCGAAGCAGTGGATTAAGATTTCTATATTTTTATATTATCTAGTTTTGGGAATATTTCCTCTATGAGGCTCTCGGTTTTTAATAGATTCCCGAACCAGCAGGGCTTAAATTTTTACATGTTGTGTATCAGTTATAACTTTGTTTCTAAACTCAAAAAAATTATTCATTCTTAACCTTACGTTATGATTTGATTAGTACTTGGACAGAGTTATATTATTTTGGTTTATTTGATTTGGTAAATAAATTTTTCAATAGTTTCTCAATATCTTTTCTTGATGTATTGGGTTACTTAGCTAAGGTCTTATGAATTGCTTAGGAATTGAGTTTATTTAATGGTGGCTTGGGTTGAGCTGTTTTATTGTGTGTGATTTTACTCCAGAACTTTTGGTAATTTACTTAGGAATAACATGAATAGTAGTGATTATCAACTTCTATTAGAAAGGTTTGAGTATACTGGTATTATTTGACCAAAGAATTGGAATTTTAATTCGTGTTTGGTTACTTTCAAGAGTGGTCTCGATTTAGTGCCAAGATTAGGATATTAGTTTTGTATAATTAGTTTGATCTCGTTTAAATTGTTGAATGACGTATGGTAGGTCATTTTCTTTTGCTTTGGAGTCATATTTTTGGCTTCTATGGTAATTCAGCGTAGTTTATCTGTAAATTTTGTTTTGATTTTGGTTATGGTCGAATTTGTGAGGTCAAGAAGTTGCAGTATGGTTTGTTATGCTAAGATATCTAGAGCTAGTGATTTGATTTTGATAGAGGTTGATGATGATTGCGTATTTAATGTGCAGCATATTTGAGTTCGATTTTGGTTAAAATCTCAGTTTTTGGTTGGCCTGAAACTTTGTGGAATTGATTTTCCTTGTGTATACTATTGATCTCGACATTTTACTCTATGGTTATTAAATGGTGAGACCATGATGAAGATTTGAAAGCTAGGCACTTAGTGTGCTGAATTTTCTGTTGTATGTATTCTAGCAAATTCGAGTTCGTAGTTCAGTAAAATTCAAAAGTCCGTTGGTTTGAAATTTCGCGGAGTTGTCCCTTCAGTTGTGAACTTTTTATTTGGAAATTTTCATGTATTGTGGTAAGACGACTTAATTGTTAATAGTTTCTGAAGCTAAGAGTGCAGTTTAGAAATTTCTTTGTATAATGGCAGTGCAGCTATTTTGGCTTCGAATTTGATTAGGATTAGAATTCCGTTCCATTTGAAATTTTGTGGAACTGTTTCACCATGTGTCTACGTGATTCTTTTGCTATTGATAGGAGCACAATGTGCAATGATATTAATATTCTTATGCCCTCATTTATGCTTTGTTTAACCCTTATTTGTCTAAGATAGAGTCATAATATAGTTAGTGTCAATTTTGGTAGAGTTTGGTGAAAAAATGGTTAAGAATCCGAAAAATGACTAAGTTTGAGAAATCTGGAAAATAGTGTAAAATATGTCTTTTTCGCGATTTTGAGATGAATGAAAGTGCGATCTATCCTTGTCCGAATTCTATGAAATTTGGTGTGCTTAATATTCATATGCTGAGGAATGTTGTGTTAAAATTTCAGATCAATCAGAGTTCAGGAAGTCACCCAAAAGTTGGCTGCAAAACGGCAGTCCGTGCAAACCAATCCAGGGACTTCCAGGATTTTCCTGGGACTGTGTCCCAACTTCGAAACATCATTGCTGACGACTCACAAGGAATTTGATCGAGATATTTTATGGGGAGATGGCTATATGTGTCTAGTTTATCTGAGACTTGGAATCGCATCAATTGGAGCTCCGAGAAGGGAGATATGTCGGATTTACTGGAGCAAGGTCATTCCAGCCGAGTTGCTGCCGGTCTTGTGTTCTTGCGGGTTTGGGGCATTTTTCCATGGACCAAGCTCACCAAATGGAGTTGTCAAGCCTACACAAGAAGTTCATGAAGATATGCAGCCCAATCCAAGGAAGAAAATCAGAAAAAGAAGTTTCCTAGAAGAACCAAGAAAGGAAGGAACCAAAACCTTGTTGCACGAGGATTGCCTTTGCCGATTTGGACTAGGTTTTCTACCTAGGGTTTCTGCCGAATTTGCCTCTATATATAGCCATGTTTTCCTACAGAAAAATCATCTCATCTCAAGCTTAAACACAAGGCCTAAACTCTACCAAAATTCACCAAAGATCCTAGACAAAAACCTAAACCGAAAACCACCTTCACCTTACCTCAACGAAGTTTCTGCCTTGCCGAAACCTTGGACTTTCTGCCTCCATAACCTACTGCCGACACAACCTACTGCTGTGCAGCCTCACCCCAGCCTCCATACTTCGCCGGATCCACAGGACGTGAAGCTCTCAAGGTGTCTCAAAGTGTGATCCACTCCCTTCTTCGGTTTTGTAATTTTTGCTTAGTTATGTTTAGTTTTGTCTATGAAACACTCATGTATGTTTGGTGTTGGTTTATATGTCTATGTATGAATCAATTTTGGTTTTATGAATTGTATGTTAAAGATTTGTTTGAATTGATGCTTAGATTTAAGTTTAGGTTTCGACAAGAACAATGAATTTTGCATCCTAATTTGTAATATGTGACTTGTGGTTTTTGTATGTTTGATAATTAGGGCAGTGGTATTAGAAGCATGCTTAGGATTTAAATTGGTTAGTAATCTAAGGTGAGGGCATGAAAATCGATACTTGGTGTTGTCTTTGAACATGATCTAGGTATTAGGTTTAATCTGCTAGAGTAATTACAAACTAGATGGACCTAACGGACTCTATGATTTGTGTTATTGACTTAGAGCTATTAATCTTAGAACTTGCATGCTAAATAAGATGATTGACAACCTTACTTGTTTACATGTTTTCGATTTAAGACTCTTGTGCGATATATGTTAAGTCTTAACCGGATTAGCATAAAAATCTTTAGGGCTAGAACGAAAGTTTGTCCTAAAAGAACTTAAAAAAGTCTAGTAACTAGGTACAGAGCGAAAGCTCTAGTTATGGTCGAAACTAATTTGAGTCTTGAACATGCTGAATACTTATCTCTTACCTTCTTGCATGCGAATCTAGTCTTTGGTGCTAAATGTTTTGTGAGAGATGACGATCACTTGTAAATATTAGACTTAGGATTTATTTTCTGCTTTATTTTCGTGTCTTAGATATAGAGGCAGCCCTTGCTGCCGAACCTCACCTCAATCCCCCATGTGACGTGTAATTTTGTATATATGTATATAAGTGTGACAATTGTGTGCATATATGTTTGTGAATATTTGTGTTAACATTCTCATATTTCAGGTACCCTTAATCCCCGGCTAGAACAATCCCTACTTATTCTATACTACTAACGATTGTAGGGTTTATTATTGCATGCGAGCTTAGGCTCCCACCAGCTATTGACTTGGAGGTACTCTTAGTATCTGGTTTAAATTTCTTTTGGCCTATAACCACTGTGTTGGGTCTGCATTGGTATTATACTTTGCTGATTGGCCTTGAGATTATCTTGAGTATTTTTAGAATTTAGTATTAAAAGTAATGAGTTTGACGTGGTCTAAGTATGTATGTCTATTGATTGTGTGCTTTGAACTACTTGTGATTGACGTGAGCTGGTTTAAGTATTAATGTGTTCCTCTTGGCCGTTGATCTCTTTGAATTGAGTATGAATTGGATATGAGCATGTACTGGGTCTGATTGTTGCGTGGTGTTTGCATGAGAGTGGTTAACTTCTGTTGTTGGCCTTCTAATACATTATGTCAATGTTTAATTAAGGTTAATTGTGAGTTGGAAGTGTAAGCATGTGAGACGTTTGTACCCCCGTTTTTGTACTTGGCGGTTACGTAAATTTCGAGGACGAAATTTTGTAAGGGGGGAAGAATTGTCACATCCCGAACCCAATATAACTGAATTATGAGTATTGGAATTTCATACGCTTTATTTTAATTCTCACGCGATGTCGAAAGTATATTCGAAGGTTAAAAATTTAAAATGTTTTGAGTTTAATGAGGGAAAGTTGACTTTGTGATCCTTCGTAATTTTGGAAAAGTTTTCTTCATGAAAGTTGTAGAGAGCGACGATACGAGTTCGTGGACACGCGGCACGCGTGAAACGGACATCGTATGAGGAAGTTATGACCTAAGGAAGTTATTTACTGTTTAGGAAATTTACTATATAAAGGGAAAAAATTTCGGGTAATGGTAACTTTCCATTTCGGGTAGATTACAAATTACTGTAGCAAATTACTGTAGCTTTCGTTGTTTCCCCCGATCCGGATCGCCGACGCGCTGATCTCCGCCGTCCGGCCACCCCAGCTCGCGCGCCACCCAGCAATCGACGCGTCTCGGCCTCCTCTTCATTTCCAGGTGATGATCGGCCCGGGGGAGCCACCGTGCACGGCGCAGCATACTCGGGAAGTTCGGCCACCGTGCGCGACGGCGCTCCTGGCATCGCCGGACCGTGCGCCACCCACCGTTCGGCTGGGTTTCGGCTTGCGCACCACCCTGTGGAGGTGGATCGCGCCACTTTGCACGGAGTCGCGCGGATCGAACGGGTTTCTCCTCAACCCGTTTCGGTTTCTCCTCGACCCGTTTCCATTGATCGACCCGGGTCCGACTCGGCCCGACCCGGAGTTGACCCGACCCGGCCCATGTTCATCCGATCCGGTTCAGGCCCGACCCGGCTACGTGACCCGTTGACCGTTGACCAGTCCGTGACTGTTGACCAGGCCGTTGACCCGTTTCCACCCATTGATCGACCCGGGTCCGACTCGGCCCGACCCGGAGTTGACCCGACCCGGCCCATGTTCATCCGATCCGGTTCAGGCCCGACCCGGCTACGTGACCCGTTGACCGTTGACCTTTGACCAGGCCGTTGACCGTTGACCAGTCCGTGACCGTTGACCGTTGACCAGGCTGTTGACCAAATGTTGACCGGAGTTGACCGATTTCGGATCTTCAGCGTTTCGATCCGACGAGATCCTGTAGCGTTCGGACTCGATCCCGAATGAATATTTACCATTTCTGGTAAATTAAGGTGAGTAAACCTCGCGGTATTATTATTAAATACGAGAGTAAATTTTAGTATAATTATCATTTTTACACAGAATGAATTATATGAACACAAAATGGGTATTTAGCGAGTAGCTTTTATTTTGGGTTTTGGCGATCAAAGCATTGGTCGAACTTTGTTCCCAGTGGGTGGGTGTTGGCGGTTTGGGAGCAAAGTAATTTTATTTGGTTTTGGGTTACTTAGGAGCTGTTTCGGAAGTTTCCGAGGGAAATTTCCGGGACGGGTCCTCTCAAGATCAGTAAAGATAACACAGACTTGAACCTTCTTAGATTAGAAACCACTGATTTTGGCATCGCAACCAATTTCAATGAACTGCTTTAGGGTTTTGATGATCTCTCAGGAGTTTTTAGGGTCAATGACATGGGAGATTCAATTTCATTTATGGGTATTGAGGATTGAGTTGCGGTAACCTTTTGTTGGTTCGTGTAAAGTCTGAGTTTTGAGGCTCAGTAGCATGTGAGTTTTGAATTACTCTTTTGGCTTGGATACGACCTGAAGTTTTGAGGGTCTGTAGGATTAGAAGGTCAGTATTTCTGAGGGTTGTAGAATATTCTAGGGATTATTACTTTCCTTGTATGTATAGGTGAATTATTATGTGTAATCTTTAGATATATGTTCCTTATAGGTATAGGGTTGTATCACTATTTATATCTCCTTATGGAGAAGAATATAATCAAGCAAGTATTCAACCATTCTTTTCTACTTGGCATCAGAGCCAGCACAAACCAAAACCCTACTATCACATATTTTTCCGCTGCACATCTCACAAACATCACAAACCCTAAATCCCAAACACAAAAGCAAACCCACAGAAAAGCACAAAGCAAAACACAAAGCAAATCAGGATTTGTCTCCTACACAAACCCACAGCCGGGCCCAGCCATCCCAAGCCGAGCCGAGCCGGCGTGTTTCCCTCTTCCTTCTCCACTGCAGGGATTTGTCTCCTGCCGGCCTGCTCTGACGACGTGACCCCAGCCAGGACGTGACCTCACCAGCCCTGCAGCAGTCTGCACGTAGGCACCAATTCTGCAACACACACCACTTCTGATGGAGGAAGACAACATTCTGCAAATAGGTGTCACTGACTCTGCATCTTCAGACACGAGGCCCACTCAAATTGTGAACCATTATCACACCACCACCCAAGATAACTCGGTTTTCCCCACCAATGTTGTCTTAACTGAAAATAATTACTCCATGTGGGCATCGCTTATGGAGATGAGGATCGGTGAACGAGGCAAAACTGGCTATCTTACTGGTGCTACAACGGCACCAGTTGCGGGCACTTTTGCATATGACACTTGGGTCACTGAAAATCAAAAGGTGAAAGGTGGCTCATTGACTCCATGGAGCCGTCTCTGGTGAATCGCTATATCCGACTTCCCACTGCAAAAGATTTTTGGGACGTCGTTCAGCAAACTTTTTATGACGATTCTAATGAGACTCGTATCTTTGAATTAAACAAGAACTGTTTTACAGCCAAACAAAATGGTCGTACTCTTGCCGTCTACTACAATGAATTGGTGGGGATGTTTCAAGAGATTGATCAACGCACAGCTTCTCAGAATCACACAGTAGGTGCAGTTGTCCAAGAAAAAAATGTCATTGCACGACAGCGAGTTCACATCTTCCTAAGTGGGCTCGACTCAGAGTATGATCAAGTTCGTGGAGAGATTCTTCGCAAAGATCCCAAATTCACCTTGGAGCAAAGCTATGCATATGTCCGAAAGGTGCATTCGGAGCGGCAGGAGATGGG
The DNA here is from genome assembly GCA_963682095.1 of Potentilla sterilis. NCBI lineage: Eukaryota > Viridiplantae > Streptophyta > Magnoliopsida > Rosales > Rosaceae > Potentilla > Potentilla sterilis. The sequence goes on from OY821754.1 coordinate 12,948,781, forward strand.
ATATGCAGAGTCCTCTGCCATGGCAGTTCAACGTCGACAGGAACCCCCACCAGGTTTCCCGCGTGCTCCAGTTCAACGTAGACAAGGCCCCCCACCAGCTCATCGATTCCCGGCTAAGCCTAATCCTTATGCTAACACCGAGTGTCCTCTCTGTGGCGAAGTTGGACATAGCAAGAACCGGTGCTTTGAAGTAATTGGATATCCTAATTGGTGGGATTTCACCCGGAGGCCACGTAAAAATCAAGCAAAAGTTGTTGTTGCTACTACAGAGGATGAGCAACCTTCTACTGCCTATGCTAATGTAGCACAATCAGGTATACCTGGTAAGGTCTCTTCGAATAGGTCTTGGATATTTGATACAGGAGCAACAGACCACATGACAAATGATCCTAGTTTAGTCAAAAATTTACAAAACTCTTCCCAACATAGTGTCTCTACTGCTGATGGTACTCCAACTCCGGTTATCGGGGAAGGTTCTATTGAGTTGTCTGATACTTTAACCCTTGATTCTGTGCTAGTTGTTCATTTCTTGGCCCATAATCTGCTTTATGTCGATCAAATTATCTTGGCCCTCACATGTCTTGTTACCTTTTACCCATATTTCTGTGTGTTTCAGGACATTCTAACTCTGTGGATTCTTGGTTATGGTGTTAGAAGGGGGAAACTGTACTACTTGGACCTGACAGAGAGTGGCGAACAACGCTTTTTTGGACAAGCCAATCTGGTCACTAGCATTGCACAAGCTAAGGAAGTAGTTTGGTTATGGCACCGCATATTAGGACATCTCTCTTTTGTTTATCTTAAGAGGTTACAACCGCATCTTTTTTCAAGTGTTAGCGAGTCAGACTTTCATTGTGATGTATGTGAACTGGCCAAGAGCCACCGTATTCCATATTCTCCTAGTTTGAATAAAAGTCTCATTCCTTTTATGAAAGTCCATTCGGATGTTTGGGGACCTGCCAAGATGCCTTCTCTTTCTGGTGCTCGCTACTATGTGACTTTTATTGATGATTGTACCCGGATGACATGGGTATCCTTGCTCAAGAACAAAAGTGAAGTTTGTGTCATGTTTAAGGAGTTTCACAAGATGGTGTCTACACAATATCAACAGGTTATTCGTGTTTTTCAGTCAGACAATGGTGGTGAATATATTAATGGTCCCATGCATGAAATTATGAGCACTCATGGCATTCGACATCAAACTTCCAATACATATACCCCACAACAAAATGGCTTAGTAGAAAGAAAGAATCGACAGCTACTTGAAGTTGTTCGGGCCTCCTTGTTTGGCATGCATGTTCCTCGTGAGTATTGGGGAGAAGCTGTGAAATCTGCTGCCTACCTCATTAACCGCACTCCATCTCGGGTAATTGCATTTCAAAATCCTCAACATCAACTTCAGTCTCTCCTCTCAGTACCATCTTTACCAAACTTAGAACCTCGTGTTTTTGGATGCGTTGTCTATGTTTATATTCCCAAGGTTCAGCGTAACAAACTTGATCCTCGTGCTCGGCGGTGTGTGTTCATTGGATATGGTGAACTTTAAAAAGGTTATCGGTATTATGATCCCATCACTGACACTGTACACGTCTCTCTTGATGTCTCCTTCCGCGAAGTTGAACCATATTTTTCTCATGTGACTTCCCTTCAGGGGGAGAGGTCTTATGAAGGGAACTCCACCCATGTATTTGAATCGGAAGAATTTGAGGACATCGAAGTCCTTGAAGAAAAATTTGCTACTGACATGGAATACACTGACTTGAAGCATCACATGGGATCCCCGATTTGTGAAGACCAATTGGAGACAAGAGGACAGAAGCTAACAGGGGAACGCACGGCAGAGGAGAGGACACATGTCGTCGAGCCGCCAGTACAAAGCACGGCAGGGGGAGACTGCAGAGCCACGTGTCGGCCTACCTGCGGAGCCACGTGCGGGCCTGTCTGACGAGCCGCACACCAAGCAGCACTTTGAGCCGGAGCCTCCAGCCGAGCCGACCCAGTCTGCTGTACCAGCATGTGCAGCTTCCCACTCCTTTGCTGACGTGTCCAATGTGACACAGACACCTGATGCACCAGCGGGTCCCCCCACTGATATGTCACAGACCAATTTTCCAACACATGCATTAGACCACATGACATCTTCCGCACCAAGTACAGTTTCGTGTCCCCCATCTACATCATCAACTGAAGAATCTGCTGTGAATGTTCCTCATCAGGTACAATTATTCTCCAATGAACCTAGAAAATCACATAGAATTACTAAGAGTATTCCTCTGAAACATTATGAGCCAGACATTAAAGCCAAAGTAAAATATTTTGTAGCTAATTATATATCAAACCATAAGTTGTCTGGGTCACATGCTCTTGTCGTTAATCAATTATCCAATGTATCTATTCCTAGCAATGTACATGACGCTTTGACAGATCCCAAGTGGAAACAAGCGATGAATGAAGAACTTGAAGCTTTACAGAAGACTTAACATGGGATATTGTCACTATGCCAGCTGGTAAGAAGACCGTTGGATGTCGGTGGGTTTTTACTGTGAAACTTAAAGCTGATGAGAGTATTGACAGACATAAAGCGAGATTGGTTGCCAAGGGATACACCCAACGCTATGGAATTGATTATCAAGAGACATTTGCACCTGTCGCAAAAATTAACACTGTTAGAGTTCTAATCTCACTTGCAGCAAATAAAGATTGGCCTCTTCAGCAGTTTGATGTGAAGAACGCATTCCTCAACGGAGACCTAGACGAGGAAGTATGCATGGACTTACCGCCGGGTGTCAGTAACAAGCCTTGTGATGCTGGCAAAGTGTACAAATTGAAGTAGTCCCTATATGGTCTAAAACAGTCTCCCATAGCATGGTTTGGGAGATTCTCTAAATCAATGATGGCATTTGGTTACAAACAGAGCAACTCATATCACACCTTGTTCATCAAACGTCGTCAGGGTAAGATTACTGCTCTAATAGTATATGTAGAGGATATCATTGTCACAGGCGATGATCTGAAAGAGATGGAAGCTCTACAAAGATATCTTTCGAAAGAGTTTGAAATGAAAGACATGGGACAACTGAAATATTTTCTTGGAATTGAAGTGGCAAGATCTAAGAAAGGAATTTCTTTATCCCAACGCAAGTATGTACTTGACCTGCTTGCTGAAATAGGGATGCTTGATTGCAAGCCAGCTGAAACACCAATTGAGATGAATCACAATCTTGCCATTTATCCAGATCAAGTCCTGACAGACAAGGGAAGGTATCAACGTCTAGTAGGGAGACTTATCTATCTATCTCATACTAGACCAGATATTGCTTATGTTGTGAGTGTGGTGAGTCAATTTATGCATTGTCCTAGTGAAGAGCATATGGACAGTATATCGTATTCTGAAGTATCTCAAGAAGACACCTGGAAAAAGTTTGTTGTTCGAAAAAGCAAAAGAATTCGAAGTCTTGGGATATACAGATGCTAATTGGGCAGGTGATAAGACTGATAGAAGATCTACTTCTGCATACTTCACCTTTGTTGGAGGAAATCTAGTGACTTGGCGTAGTAAGAAACAAAAGGTGGTTGCTAGATCAAGTGCAGAAGCAGAGTTTTGAGGTATGGCACACGGCGTATGCGAACTGCTATGGATCCGAAATGTGTTGAAAGACTTAGGGTTCAAGCTCAAGAAGCCTATGGATCTACATTGTGATAACACATCAGCAATTGAAATTGCTCATAATCTGGTTCAGCATGACCGAACGAAGCATGTGGAGGTGGATCGATTCTTTATCAAGAAAAACTTAGACATGAAGGTCATTCGATTCCCTTTCGTGTATACAGAAGACCAGTTGGCTGATGTTCTTACAAAAGAAGTGTCAAGGAAAGTGTTTGATGATTCAATTGACAAGTTGGGCATGATTGACATATATGCATCAACTTGAGAGGGAGTGTAGAATATTCTAGGGATTATTACTTTCCTTGTATGTATAGGTGAATTATTATGTGTAATCTTTAGATATATGTTCCTTATAGGTATAGGGTTGTATCACTATTTATATCTCTTTATGGAGAAGAATATAATCAAGCAAGTATTCAACCATTCTTTTCTACTAGGGTCAGTAATTCTAAGGGTCAGTAGGATCAAAGATTTAATCACTTATAGGAACTGCATGCAGCAGCATGTTTTAGTTTGAGTTAAACTTGAGTTTTAGGGTTCATTAACATTGGATATTCATTTTTCTATGATGCATTAGAGCATCATTAGTTTTGAGGGTCAGTAGCATTAGAAAGTTAGTAGTTTAGAGTAAGTAGCATTAAAAAAATGCACAGGGTTTTTGGCTATGGTTTCAAACGCAAAGGTAATCAGCATTTTTATTCTTTATTCTAGTTATAAAGATTAAACCGAGCTCAATTCACCTATTTTATGGGTCATTGTGATTAAACCCTGAGAATTGTTTTTCGCAAGTTCCAACAATCGTAGGAGTTGTAAGGTTTTGTCAGATTGGAGATGCAAATTTGTTTAGCCTTGGATGAGAGAGAGAGAGAGTGGTTGTTTAAGGTGGATAAAGAAGACGTCCTATTTAATGTCAACGGAAGAAATTACGGCGTCTCTGTGCACGGGAAGAACTTATATGTGACTTGCTATTGGTAAATTGTAGCCTAAAATTGTATTAGCTGGTAATTTTGTATAAAAATATTCAGAACTTAACAATTAAAAATAGAGTGTAGTTGAAATAATCTTTTAGTTTCGTCTTCAATTCAACTAAAATTTCTAGACCGTAGAGTTAGAGGGATTATCTATAACAAATCGGAATAACAAGCCAAAGTTTTGTCAGTGTAATTTGCCGAAAATAGACTTCCAGGGATACAATAAATAGCTACAATTTCATTCTCATCATATCATCACCTACGGTCTAGATCCGTCCTCTACGGCTAGATACTTCACCCATCAGTAAGTCTTGCAGCTCCTCCGGAGTCAGAGCTATAGCATCAGCTCTAACTCTGATTTTGTTGGCAAAGGCATCATAATCAGATGGAAGTCCGTTAAGGACGCGTGCTTAACAAAATCAGCATCAGCAACCGGAGATCCCGCAGCCTTGAGTCTATCAGCCAATTTTTTTGCTGATTGATAGTAATCCGACATACTTAACTTTCCAAACTCCAGGTTATTGAGGCGAGTGCTCAGTTGGGCAGAGTTTCGCAAGTTCTCCTTGCTCTTCCAGCTTTAACCACAGAGCTCGATCGAGAACGTACTTGAGCATGCTTCTGCTGCGCGCGTATGGGAGCATGGCCTCCGATCGATAGAGTGAGCTTCACAAAGCATGCACTTTTGGAGTTTTAGTCTTTGTCTTCTGTCAACGGCTGCTCTATTCCTTGAATCATATTGAACATGTCATGGTTCTTTAGAACTGGTAGTCTGGTACCATAAAAGACTAGCTTCCAAAGTGAATAGTTGTTTTCAGTGAGTTTAAGCGGTACGAGCTGGGCAGCAACATGAGGCTGGAATTGTGAAATCACCTCAAAATTTTCAGCCATGATCGGAGCAGTCGAATGAGCTAAACATCATGATATTACATGATCAAAGAACAACACAATAGCAGGAGAGCAATATTATTACAATGGATATATGTAACAAAACAAGTACAATAAACAGCAAAGAGAGCTTTGGGCATCAAATTACATACGCGAACCAAATGTCCTTTTGGATCCCAGAAACTGGTTTTTAGGGTTTTCATTATTGGTCGACGTAAGGCAAGTTGACGCGAAAGTTTGGACTAAAACCCTAGCTACTTGGTTGAAGGAGATTTGGAGATACGAATTTTACAGAAACTTGAAACCATATATTTCATCCCTTGTATGTTTGTTACCAATTGCTCCATATTACGATGAAGTGTTGTCACTGATAGTCATTTACGTCTAGCCAGGTCCTCATTTTATCAGAGCCACATAGATATATGGTGGATTCTAAGAGAAAAAACCATTGAGAGAAGACTAAGACTTTGATGCAAATTTGGGGGGGGGGGGGAGAGACACCATTAAGAATCAATTAGTATGCTGGTCATAACAAAGATAGTACTCCTACCAACACTGAGTACAGACCCATCAAAAAGAGAGACAAAGCTTGAAACAGAAAAGAAAACACTCCTATATATGTATCTTGCATGCTTGCATGGTTTGTCCGCCCTAATTCGCAATCTTTTGAGTGGCGACATTAGCATAATAGCCTTCATGATAACCACATAGGTAACCGTCGTATGCACCAACCACAAAACCAACAGTAAAACTAGCCAAGACAATAATGCCATACTTCATGACTTTACGAAATAGTTCTCGTTTACGGTTAGCTTCTTCTTCCACAAGCAAGTAATACAGCTCCTCCATGGATACAGCATCAGATCGAGCTCTGATCAAGTTAACAAAGGCAGCATAATCATGCGGAAGCCCTTTAAGAACGTCTTTAACCAAATCACCATCAGAAACCGGAGATCCTGCCTTGGCAAGCCTGTCGGCGATTTTTTTCGCTGTATGATAGTAAACAGGCATGCTCATGGAGCTTCCTTTCTTCAGCGTCTGGAGGTGAGACCTCATCTGGTCAAGGCGAGATTTCGCAACTTCGCCTTGCGCTTCCAACTTTAGCCACAGAGCTCGGCCAGTTGAACATCCTACTGTGTGACACAGCATTGCTGAGGATAAAGTGAGCTTGACGAAGTTCATGCAATTTTGTTCCCTCTGGGGAAGTGGTGGACGCTTCTCTGTGCCCTGAACGACGTCGTACATGTCATATTGTTGTAGGGCTGGAACCACCAGAGATTTCCAGAGAAGATAGTTGTCTTCTGTGAGTTTAACTGGCACAATCCGGGCGGCAGCATGTGGCTGGAATTTAAAAATCTCTGATTCTGTAGCCATAATAGGATTGGGTTTGAGCTGTCATCCAAGGAAGAAAGACAATATTAAGAACAGATAGTATCAAACAGTTCAAGCATACTCGACTGAAAATAAAAAAAAATTAATCTTGTGCGTTTCAAATGTGATAGCTTGCAGTAGCCCAGCTACGTACGTAGACAACAATTAATCTTATAGCTAGTTTTAACTACATAGCTAATTCGCAATCACTCCATCCATCGTAACAGGAGTTAGAAGACTATACTTAGTTAATGGGATGAACTGATGAAGTAACAAAAAATCACAGCCGAATCAGTAATTAAGCAAAAACAATAGCCAAGTAAATCTTATAAATAAACTAGTAAAAATATGTTGAATATTGACGAAATAAAAGTGTTGGAAAAGATAACAAAAACAAACCTAAAACTTAAGATTCCGTCTCTAAGACGATCTTCACTCTTATCAGTCTTTTGCCGTGCATTCTTTTGTGGTGTGTTATCTTTCTCTTTATCTTTTATAGCACTAGTCTTCTTGGTATCCAAGGCAAAATAATATGTATCTCTTTTCTGGATAGGAATTATTTATTTCTTTTCCTACACGGATAAGTATACTTTTTTTTTTCCTCAATTGTTGTGCCGCTATACTTCTTTTCATCTTTAATTTCGTTTCTCAAGCTCGCTTGCTGGCCAAGTTCACCGACTTGAATGAGTTGAATCCCCTTTTACCTCTAACTCTCAAAGGAGTGTAACTTTCTACTGGATCGACCAATTGTAGTTTACATATGATTCTTAATGTTTTGATCGAAATTGAAACAATGGACGTCGTTGAAATAGTGATCAATAGTTTCTTTTGGTTACAAAGGAGGGGTATCAAACCCCAAATTAACTAGCTATATAGCCTGATCCTAATCTCGTTTCTCACCCTAGCTAACCACTCCGATACATAAAAAACAATTCGGCTGGCAACAACTAAGTAGTGAAAAACCACAATCAATCGGACTGTGTGTAACTCGGAGATAACGTACATAAGTCAAGCACTCGCCTTCTTAGCGATAAAAGAAACTCAAGCAACTACCTACGAAGTAATAGGGAAAAAGAAAAAGTAATAAGCCGAGACATAACTTGCTCTACCAGTTTATAAGGATAGAAGATGTGGTTTGGGTCCTTGCAGAAAGATCATCCATGCATATTGATTATTAGGTTTAACACATATATAAAACGAAAAGAGACTATATATAGATATTTGATCGTGTTCAATTGCGTGCAGTCGCATTCAGAGTCACGCTATGCGTACAGTACGCACTGCCTGTTAAACTTGTATATCAAAAAGCGAGTATATATGTGCATGATAGTCATACGTGCTATCGGTATTCGATCAATTTAAGAAGCAAATAAGGATTTCAATTACTGAAAAAAGAAACACAAATAATTTAGTTATCTATCTGCACTGACTTCCATAACTATGTCATCATGAGAAATATTAACAACATATATTTATCAGCTAGAAATACTAACTCCAGCAAAAGCCCTAGATGATCTAGATCCAGCCGGTTTAAACCCTAAATATATAAGGGATCAAGCACAAAAGAGTAAACCAAGGCAAAGCCAGCGAATAGGATGAGTGCTTTCTTCATAGACAGACCATTATCTTTTCTATTTTGAGGCATTTGAGTAAAGCGAAGTACCCGTAATTTAGACTGAGGAAGGCGCTGCTCCGGCGGCTGCTGCAGCTGCTGCTCGGGCGGCTGATGCGGCTGTTGCACAGTTGAGGAGTTGCTAGCTGCGTTAATTGGAGATATTCTAGCTGCTATTTGCCGCCGTTTATAAACTACAGGCTCTTCACTTAGTAGCAAGCTGCGCAGTTCTTCTAGAGTTACGGGAGGATCTCGATCCCGAACTGAGGTGGCAAAGGCATCGTAATCGGAAGGAAGTCCATGAAGAACATGAGCAGCATAATCCCAATCCTCAAGTGGAGACCCTACAACTGCGAGTCCATCAGCTATTTCTTCAGCCAACTCCAGATACTTGATCATTGTTAGCTTCCCTTTCTTCAGGTCTAGGAGCCGAGTCTTGAGAAGTCGAGTTCTAGGTCTTCTGATTGCAACAAATTCTTCCTCCAATTTTACCCACATAGCGTGGGCGCTTCGCGAGCATGACTCGAGTGATGGCCACATGTCCTCTGATAGAGTTGCATAGATGAAGAATCTGCAAGTTCGATCCCTCCTTTTCCAATTGGCATAGGCAGGATTTTCGTCCTTCTTGCCTGCAGACATGTATTTTGGTGGACACAGCTCTTTCCCATGTACGATATTGAAGAGGTCATAGGTTCTTAGAACTGGGATCACTTCAGATTTCCAGAGAAGATAGTTTTCTCTCTTGAGTTTGATCGACACATGGCTTGCAATATGAAGAGAGTTAACTGGAGATTGTGAAATCTCAGATGCTTCGGCCATAATTGAATCCGTCTGCTTATGCGGTATAGGGTTAGGGTTTTATATATATAAGAAGTGCAAGGGTCAAACTTACACCAATCCGTAGCATTCACAAACTTTATAATATACATAATTACCAGTACCTACAGAATTACCTACAGCTTTGCATCAAGTATTACTATTTACCAATAGCACGGCGTGCTTTGTATTTTCCCATGCGCTAACACGCTAACACCCATCACAATGTTTAATTAAATTCTGTTAACTATTAAATTACAAATATACTCTTGATAAATATAATTATCTATTATAATACGATAAATAGACTAACTCTGCAATTGTACACTTTTAATATATTTTTCAATAGCCTGACACTCTACATCTTCCTCATTGAGAATAACAAAAAAAACAAAGTCTAGATCTTGTATATGGTTCTCATACAAACAGCTCCTTGCACTATGCAACTTCTCTTCATCCTTCGAATTGTTGCATCCTCTTCTCCAATTTCAACTTTTCTTTTCTATATATCGTCATTGGAGTGCTTGTTGCTTTTTCAACAAGTGCTTTCATTGAGAATTTTGATGAGGAGGATGATCGGGAATTGGATCTCTTCTTGTTGTTGGGTGTTTGCAAGTCTTCATGGTGGTTGTCGAGCAGGTCTTGGTTTACAGTTGAGATCTTATCGGATCTGGTCGGCGAAATCAGATGGAGTATATGGAGGTTGATTTCTGAGACTCAGTGGTTTTGGAAACGCGGCGGAAGACGACGAATCTTGATTTCTGAGGCTCAGTGGCATTAGAAGAGCGGCGGAAGACAGCAGATGTTGATTTGTGAGGCTCAGTTGCATTGGAAGCGCGGTGGAGGACGACGGATCTTGATTTCTGAGGCTCAGTGGCATTGGAAGCGCTGCAGAGGACGACGGATCTTGATTTCTGAAGCTCAGTGGCATTAGAAGCGCGGCGGAAGTGGCTGAGATTGATTTATGAGGCTTAGTGTCATTAGAAGCGCGGCGGAGGACGGGGGTGGTTAATTTCTGAGACTCAGTGGTATTGGAAGTGCGGCGGAGGACGGCGGAGTTTGTGAGACTCAGTTGCATTAGGTTGAGATTTGAGGCTCAGTAGCATTAGAGGTACATAATTTGGATTTTGAGTTCATAGTCTCTGAAAAGAGTATTTTAGTAATATAGCAGTTAACAGAATCTAGCCCACTAACAGAAAAATTTAACGGGCCTTGTCCATGGAAAAAATTGATAGTTGGCCTGCTATTGGTAATTATGAGCTCAAAAGTATACATATTGGTAAAAACCCCAACTTTATTTGAGGTTTAATTAGTATTAAATAATAAAATTTTATCTGTAAAATCATTAATTCATGATTTACAAGAAACCTGATTAAACCTGGTTGTAATACGTTTTGATTTTTATTAACCTTTTCTATACGGAATAGGATTTCAATTTCATTAAACCACCTCCTGTCAGGTTGCACTTTCCAAATAATAGCAGGCAAAGCTCAAATAAGCCTTGCACCAAGTGTAGAGAATAAACCACAATATTTGAAAAAGAAAAGGGCATGGAGTATCAAACCAGGATGATGTGTGGATAAATGATTCAAGATGGACGCTACATTACACTAGAATGAGCAGCAAGTTAACATTATTCGATCAAAGTCAAAAACTGAGACGATTCGGTATACCATGAATCAGGCACCCTCAATATACACCAAAAAACCTATCCGTATATTTGCATACCTAAAAGCATTCAAGATTAGGGAGGGGTGCAGTAAAAATTGTAACTCCGCAATTGATATGAACTACTCAGAGAAAGACAGGAGCCATGACGAGAGTAATTGTAGCAAGCATTTTAATGAGGACATGAAGTGAAGGTCCAGCTGTGTCTTTGAATGGATCTCCCACTCTGCAAAACCAAGAAAAGGATATTACTTTGAGAATTCATACACCGGAAAATGATGAAAACAAGAACTTGGCCAACTCCCTAGACATCTGCAAATTAACAGTAAAAAGAGGACAGCAGGACTTACGTGTCTCCAGTAACTGCAGCCTTGTGACAATCACTTCCTTTGCCTCCGAGAACCCCTGTCTCGATGTACTTCTTTGCGTTATCCCAGGCACCACCTGACGTGTTCAGGAAAAGAGCCATGAGAATACCCGACACTGTTGCAAACATTAGCATGGAAGCCACAACTTTAGCACCAAGTAGAGGCTGCCCAGTATAGTATCCAAATATCCGGAACACAATACCTGCAAGGAATACAAGGCTATAGTTATTCCTTCGTGTAGTAATTAATATGGAAGGAACAACAAACTTATCTCCACTGCATGCCCAAAATTTTGTAAGAACATATTTGACTTACCAACTGCGATAGGTGAAATAATTGCCAAGGCACCAGGTTTTATCATCTCCCTCAAAGATGCAGATGCGACAATAGCAACACAACGTGCATAATCTGGCTTCTCCTTATATTCCTGCAGAAGATGTTAGAAAAGGCATTATTAAAGGCTACATTAACAAAGACAAACACTGTCTATGCACAGTATAATTTTCCGTCTGCTGTTTATCCATGTTTGATATTCCCTTTCATACTGATACTTTTCATTTAGTTATGTAATTTTTACAAGTTACAATCCTCTCCACTAAAACCGTTAGTGCATCAGAATAATAATATATTAGCTTCAGAGAGTTGGCAACTAATTATTTACTGTAATAATGTCATTGTGACAGTCACCGAGTCACGGTTAACTGTCACAATGATATGTGTGTGTGTGTGTGTGTGTGTGTGTGTGTAATATTCTAAAGTTAGAGTGAGATGATTATTTTTGTATTGAAAACATACTTGGGGCAACAATATCGTTTGTTGAACCTGTCAAGACAAATGGTTGACTTTGTAAAAGTTACGATTCACATGAAAATCACTAGGGAAGCTTATACTAACCATTATACCAGGCCTCTCAATAAATTGCCTTCGTACTTCCCTGACAACCTCTTGAGCAGTTCGGCCAACTGCTGAACAGGCCCAAGCACTAAATAAGAAAATAAGCATAGAGCCCAGCAATCCACCGACAAAAACTTCTGGAATGGCAATATCTACCTGGGAAATCAGAAGTTGCAAATCAAGACCAAACCCAATAAAGTTGCAAACAGGGGAAAATACCAGAGGTAGATGAAGCATTTTGCTAACCTGCTTGAAAGGTTCATGAGCAAATGTAGCTACCTCATCCATATAAGCACTAAATAGAAGAAAAGATGCGAGGGCAGCAGATCCAATGGCAAACCCTTTAGTGGTAGCTTTTGTAGTATTCCCTACTGCATCAAGAACATCCGTGATCTCACGAACACTTTCTGGCTGTAAGGATGCAATACTTTAAATTATATGGAAAAGAGAACATAGTCTTCACAGATTGAGACAACTATTTTAGAGAATTCATCATTGAAGGGTTACCTGCTGACTCATCTCTACAATTCCACCAGCATTATCAGCTATCGGACCAAACATATCCATTGTGAGAACATAAGCAGCAGTACTGAGCATTCCCATTGTTGCTACAGCTGTGCCAAACAGCCCGCCAGTAGGAACACCATTTTCGTCCATGAGTCCCGAGGTCTGGCCCAGCCAGTAAGCTGAGACAATAGCTACGCTAATGACAAGAACAGGAAGAGCGGTTGATTCCAGACCCAAACTGACTCCAGCGATTATATTAGTCCCATGACCTGTGGAGCTTGCAAGAGCTAATGTTCGTACAGGCTCATACTTGTAGTCTGTGTAGTACTTGGTTATCCACACGAAAATATATGCAGTGATGATGCCAACTAATCCACACAAGGCAAAGTGAAACCATGCATACGGTGCTTGTTCAGTATATAACAACCATCGGGTAGACTGTAAATAACCACAATGACAATAGTGTTAGAAAATCGAATCAATCAAAGACAAATAGTTGCTGCCATCTAAATTCAAATGATAAAGATATGAGAGACAATACTGTGAATAAGCAGCTACCACTAGTGTTAAATGTTGCAAACAAAAGAAACATCACACATCATGAGTTATGTATTAGAATATTACCGCACCAAATGTCAGAACAGCTAAAACTACAGTGATTGAGTATCCTCTCTCAAGAATTGTCATCGGATCCTCCGTAGAACCCTTCGCACCAGAATCTCGTGTACCCCTGATTGAAAGTATTCCGACTGATGAAATCACCAGATCAAAAGAGTGAACAACCAGTGGAAACAAGATGAAACCAGAAGGATCTGCACAATCAGTGAATACACCGGTAAGGATAAAAAAAAGATCATTTGAACCAAATTGGTAACAATAAACGAATGGCAGTAGAGGGGTGGGTGAAGGAGAGTTGGAACATGTAAGCCCTGGCCTGAGAAACATTAAATATCTACTTGCCTTCAATTTTACATTTTTGAGCCATTGTTCCTCCAAGTATCATAGCACTGATTATTTCAGCAGCAATACTTTCAAAAAGATCAGCACCTCTAGCTGCGCAATCCCCAACATTGTCTCCAACCTAAATTGCATATATTTCAATGATTAAAGTCGATAAAGATATGTTTCTACATCAATAAGTAAACTTACAACTACAGTAACTTCTATTTCATTAATCATTGTCCATGCAAGTTTAACCAACGTTAGTTATGCAAGCAAAATAATAGAATTACCAACATTTGTTTGATTGTTAAAGTCATATAAGAATAAAATGTAAATCAGATCGGAAGTTGTTTTAACCCAATGACAATTTCATTGCTAGATGCAGAAAATATACCAGATCTGCTATCACGGCAGGATTCCTAGGATCATCTTCAGGAATCCCCTGCTCTACTTTTCCAACAAGATCTGCTCCAACATCAGCGGCTTTGGTGAATATTCCACCACCCAGCTGAGCAAACAAGGCAACAAAAGAAGCTCCGAAGCCGTATCCAACAAGAAGAAGAGGCACTGAAAATTAAGACATCAACTGATCAAAGTCAAGCGGCAGATTTAAGATAAAGACTGGAAAGCAACTAATTCAGTAAAACAAATAAAAGTAAGTTGAGACTACAAAAGAAGCATAGGTACTCAAAAAGCTGACATCATTAGACAAGCATTTGCTTCTAAACACCACTAGGCATCTAGTCCTAGTTGTAGGTTTGCAAATAAGAAAACATTATATATATATATATATATATATATATATATATATATATATACAGTCCGTCTCTGCTACGGACGTCCGCATGGTGCGGATTCTCCGGAAACGGCCGCCGCGGCAAGCCGACGACGGCGAGGATGGTGCCGGCCTGCTCCTCCCCTCCCCGCGCTCCTTCCCTCCCGGCTAGAGCTCCAGCACTGGCCCACGGCGGCCGGAATCTGGAATTTTCAAGTTTATGGGCAGCAACTTGAATTTTGAAGGAAAATTCCAGATTCCGGCCACCGTGGGCGGGCCGGTGCTGGAGCTCTAGCCGGGAGGGAAGGAGCGCGGGGAGGGGAGGAGCAGGCCGGCACCATCCTCGCTGTCGTCGGCTTGCCGTGGCGGCCGTTTCCGGCGAATCCGTACGGTGCAGACGTCCGCACCTGAGAAATTTCCTATATATATATATATATATATAAACCACCACAAAAAAACAACTAAATTTACAGTCCTCAAACTATTCAGAAAGAAAAAAAAATGTATGTATTAATTATATATGTTTACATAAAATATTTATAAAAATAAATAAATAAATAATTAAAAAAAACTGAGCACTCTATATGGCCTAGTAATGCTAGCAACACTATACTTAAGATACAGCAAGACAATTTAATGTCTCATCATACGATAATCAAAATAGAAATGGAAACAAGAGCTGGTGCACATTGATGTAATAGATATCATAACCATAAGACAAGGAGGCAAGGAGTATCAGAACATACAGTCAGTAACCTTCATTGAACCCGGTGTATCCACTCCCAGCCAAACATAAAATGTGGCATACAGGATGGCTATACCAAGTACAGCCATACCAACAACAATCATAGCAGAAAAACCACCAGCACGAACAGCTATCTGCACATGGTATTCCCCTTTAAGATATGAATGTGATAGGTTCTCATACAACTAACTATAAAGGATAAGTACCTGCAGTGCCTCCCTTGCAGATCGTCTCGCAGCACTAGAGACTCGAACATTGGCACGAACTGATACCCACATCCCAACATACCCTGCAACACCTGAGCAGAAAGCTCCCAAAAGAAACGCAGCTACAGTAATAAATGCAGTCGCTACCCTGCACGAGCAAAGTCAGAAGTGTAAATATTTTTGACATAGAATTTCGTTTTAGTGGTGATGATGGTAAGTAGCAGGATAATATATTAAGAATTTATTATCACCGTCCGACGCCTGATGACTCTTGCTGAGGAGTTGTAGTGCGAAATAAGTATATGCAAAGGATAACAGCAGCCAGTAAAATTGCCATCTTAGAGATGGTCCCATACTGGGTTCTGAAGAAACCTTCAGCTCCATCACGAATAGCATCTGATATCTGAAAGAGAAATAACAAGCTCAAGATATGTACTTAAAAAGTAAAACAATGTCACGACTTGACGACATTTTACAACCATCTTTTATTTTTCCTCTTTAAGATAAGCAGCAGACACTCAAACAGTCGAACATCGCTTCCGACATTTTAGGGGTCATTTGTCAGACTAGCCAGAGATTAGTCAATCCGGCGTGATGCAGTTACACCATTCACTATTCTGCCTTTCATCTCTCGTGGGAAAACAAGTTATGGTTAACTTTTAACACTTCTTACACGTGACAATTGAACATTATTAGTCCTTGGTTTACTAGCTTAGCAACACAGAGTAATACCAATACATTCGTACCAAATCCAATAAATGCACTTTGCTCTCGCATCATTATATATTAATTGTAGTGCAAGGTGTATATTGCTATCTATGCAGATGCCCACCACAAAGGACACAGAAAACCTACTGAAGCCGCAGGTTCAAATTTCAACTAAAAAGTTCCAAATAAATTAGCAGTTAAATTCACCAGGGAGCAGTATAAACACCTCAACACTTCATAAACATAAAGACAGTGGAGAAATCTGTACCTGACCCATCTCCGGAGGCCCCTCATCTTTTGCAAGAACCCATCTGGCAAGGTGCATTGCCAGAAGGAAGCTGATAATACAAACTGAGAAGACGAACACAATGATAGGAGACGTGCTTGCTCCAATGTAAAAGACCACTCCAAGTGCCAGAAGCAAAATCACGAAAAGAACACGAGCGTTTATTCCCATGAAAATTCGGAAAATCTGCAATAATGTATAGAGTAAAGAATATGAAAACAAAAAATGAGAGACTGAAACAAAGGTAAAGGGCTGTCATGTGACATAATACAATATGCTAGCACTAAAAAACACTGGTTAGAAAATCAAATAGGTGCTAAGTGGACATAATATCCTTACCAATGGGTTATAAGATTTACCACGCATGTTTGGAAATGTCCTCAGCCTGTCTTGGTATAACCCCAAATTACCATCCTCCAAATCATCCCCCATCAGCATTGTATGGCCGGAATTCACCCTCCGAACTATAGGAAAAGGACTGTACTCGCTACCTTGGGGCAAATCGCCCCCTGAACCTGGTCGCTGAATCTTGAATGATCTTATTCAGCAAGTGGAGAAAAGATTTCACCTTGCACGAGCTAAAGCAGTATCTATAGTTTATGGTCCAGCAGCTAAACTCAGAAATTTAATTCTCCTATTCCCTCCGCCCGAGCTCAATATTTCAACCAGAAAGATTGGTCTTCAAATCCTCTTTACTGCCCAAACCCACTATCACATTAAACGAAACAAACCCATCAGTTCACGCGCCAGCGAAAAGCCTTAACAAGTAATGAACAAACTTCACCTCAAACAAAACCTCATCTAGCGTAAAATGCAGTATACAAAACTTAAAACCACAACACAAAAACACAAATGACAACACTAGCAACTTTATTTCCAGCTATGTAAAATTCAGAGCAACCGAGTCCACTAAGAGCCTATTTGACTAACAATACAACAAACGAATCGGAAAATCGCAGAAATGAGCTACCTTTATTTCATAATCAAGCTAACATCTGAACCATAGAACACATTGAAATACGAAAAATGTAAACTTCACAGTCCTATTCATTACACTAAGGTCATCAATTCAAACACCGAACGCTTAATTCAAAACCGCCCCAGCTCTCTCACCATTATAGCCAGTCAAATTATGAAAGCTAATCTCTTTTGATATGAAATTCAAACTTAGACCTAAGGAAATCCAAATGCAAATATCCTAAATTCGATACGTCGCGGATACGATCGCTTTGGGAATCGAAATAGCAGCATAGAAACAACCAGAATTGCTTGAGAAATATAGAGAGAGAGATTAAAGAGTAGAGGGAGAGTAATCTTACCAGTGAAGGAGGTGAGGCAGCGAATGTGATTGGGGAGCGATTGGATTAGGGCTTGAGCAGCTCGAAGACTTTGGAGACTTGGGAGAGTTTGATTGTGCAGAAATATTGAGAGGGTTTTTGGTGAGATCTGATCAGAATATTGAGAGAGTGACAGTTTCAACGGCACAGAGGAGGAGGAGGAGGAGGAGGGGAAAGTCGTCGTTCCTTGGTGATGTGGCGCAGGGACATGTCAACTACCCAATCATTTTATGACATGTCAGCGACTAATGTTTAATCATGCTATCCATTCTTTAAAGTAATGAATTTTTTAAAAAAAAAAGACTTTAGCTAATTAAATAAATTACATTAAAAGTAAAATTAAAAAACTAACAACCAAGAAAAGTTAATATGGAGAAAGGTTTTGATGTCACACATCCGACCTAAAAACTTGATTAGTATTCATTTCATCCAAACCATAATCTCTTTCTTCTTTCCCTCCCCTTGCCACCGGTCTCTTTATCAGGAAATGACGTCGGTGTAGCTGGTTGAGTCGAATTTAGGCCCAGTTTGGGATTACTTTCCAAGCTGTTTTTGGAGTCAAAAGTGATTTTGGGCATAATCTTAAGTGTTTGGTAACAACTCATAAAACTGATTTTATAAGAATTGATTCTCTTAAAAGTAAATTTTGGAGAAGCAGGGTAAGAGATGTTTTTGCAGGAATCAGTTATATTTGTAACAAATGGTAATATTTGTTTTTTCTTAGATTGTGATATACTAATCTAATTAAATCATAATCAATCATTTACTATGGTGTTAAGAAATCTTATGTAATATTGTGGATTAATTTTATAATTACATATAAAAGAAACAATTATTTATTTTAATATCAGTTTATAACAATGCCTATTTTTGTCATTATACCCATCCAAAATAATTTTTACTTATAACTCACCAAACACACGAAATTGCTATTTGGTTCTCACAGCACTTTTACAAACAGTTTACCAAACACCTCAGCTGATTCTACTCACAGCAGATTCAAAAGCAATTCTGCTCACAGTAAATTCAAAAGCAATTCTGCTCACAGCACATCAATCTCAAACTAGGCCTTATAGTATTAGGCTCGCCATCTCAAAGAAAAGAAGTTCTTCAAAGCTAGCTCTTTCCCATCATTTAAGAGCCTTCGCACAACTTTGCCTTTGGAGAGAAGACATATAATAACTACTCTCCATACACGCTTAAGGGGCTGTTATGTTTGATAAGGGACTTGAAACTAGTAATGTATCAGATTTTAAAAAGCATTTAGAATTGCTATTTGGAGTCGGCTTCGGGAGAGTTTAATCCTTTTTTATTTTATATTCACATAAACGAAAGAGTTACTTATACTTAATCTATTATATGGCGGCACAAACCAACCCTAACATCAAGAGTCATCCAAAATGCCTCAAATAATTCAAAAGATAACAGCTACAAATAGTTCAAAAGAGCTTATAAGAGTCATATAAAATGCCTCAGATAATCTAGTTATGCAAGAGTTATACAAAATGAATTTTTGTGAGCCACTCTTGTTTCAATTTTGAATAACTCGGAAACATTTTTATGTTTGGCCTATATGCCCAGTTTTTTCCTTCAGTTTCATATCTCAGCAAACTTTGGCCTTTATTAAGTCAGCTTCCTGATAACCACTAAGGATAGTGTAGTGGTCGGGCACCCCATACTGGTAACCACTCTAGGTCGGGAGTTCGATCCTCCATAAAAGCAAAGTGACCAGGGAGGGGCTGCAATGCCCCCGTAGGATGACCTCCCCCGAGAGATTAGTCCTTGGGCCTAGGAAAAAAGTCAGCTTCCTGGTAACATACAGGCAAGAGAATGGTGGAAAGCGTTGGGGATCAAGACGAGACACCGGCCTCGCAATTTGCAATAGCAAGTCCTAGTTTTCTAGAAATGGCTCCTGATTGATTTCCTTGTTTTACTACCTTCCTTTTTTTTTTTCTTTTTTCTTTTTCGGAAATGGACATATGTTCTCTTGGATATGTTTACGCATGTGGAAGAGCTGCTGAATAAGTTTTTTTCCACAAAAAAATAAAATAAAAATAGACCTAGCTACAAACTTGATTTGTTTTTTTTTATATATTTTTTTTAAAGGGATTTGTTTTGTTTTAGTTTTTATGGAAGTGTTCTTGAGAAAATAACAAATATAAGCCAGGTCAATGACAGGTGAGAGTTCATTAGTCTGTCATGCGAAAGCATGAGCGAATGCTCCTGCATAATATGAGTATGTGTATTAAAGATTTGAACACCCTCGTTAGTAGTTAATTTCACCAACTTAGGTAGATTAAGCTGAGTAGTTTGGAAAAAATGATAGAGATGATTAATTTTCGTGTTACTTCTCTTTTGAAGTTGGTTGTGTTTCACATCTCGGATTGTGGAAATAAATTTTTGTCATGTGATTAGTCTTTTTGAACGTGTTAAATTAATTGAACCTCATTTTTCCTCCGACGTCATACTTAACTCATGCACAAGCACCAGTAATATATATAGGACTAAATTCTGCTTACTACCCTGTACTTTTGAGGTTTCATCAATTCAGTCCTTAAACTTCTAATTTAATCAAAAAAGTCCTCGTACTTTCCAATCTCATCAAATCGATCCATTTTGTTACCAATCCGTCAAGTTAATCTGTCATTAAAAACACAATTGATGGGGTATTTTGGAAAGTTTCTCTGTGAGAATGTCTCACAAGTTGATCTGTCAGATCTGCACTTGTCAGGTTAGCAAGTTGACGGAAACACTGGACGGATTAGTAATAGATTAGATCGATTTGATGAGATTGGAAAGTACGATGACTTTTTTTTATTAAATTAGAAATTTAAGGACTGAATTGATGAAACCCAAAAAATACAGGGTAGTAAGCACAATTTAGTATCGTGGTTTGATATTAAAAAGCAAAGGTACTATTTTTTCAGATTAAAATGCCAAAACCTATTTGTGAACCGTACGCCCCAATCACCCTAAAGCCGCTGCCCCCATATTCACCCTCACTATGCATGTCTAAGTTCAGGCTGCGCAGCTTTCGTTTCCCTTTCCCAAAGTCCGGTTGGGTCGTCATTTCTGTGTTTTCTCTGGGGGATTGGAGTATACTCTATTACTTAAACTTCTGACATTTTCAAAGCTTTCAGACATCGATTTAAATGTGACTTCTCCGACCCCTTCTAGACTATAAGCTTTGAGTTATATATTGAGTAGCACCGCCAATGGAAAAAAAGAGAATGAAAAGTAAGAGAGGAGAGAACAAAACGTCTGCGAATGAAGGGAGAAAGGATATGGGACGAAATAAGCACAAAAAGACAGAAGAATGTAGAAAACGATGGCTCGCCGACATGTTGAGAAAGTCGATTGCCGACGTGAAGGTTGAGCAAGTGTTGAATGGAGATAAGAAAAGTTGACTCCCATGCACACGGAGAGGATGAATAGATTGACTTTGATCGACATATATATATATATATATATACTAGAGTATTCAACCATGCGAAGCATGGAAAAAAAAACCATGGAAAAAAAAAAAAAATGTGAACTGTTCATACTGTTCAAGTAGGAACAGTAAAAGTGGAAAACCCACAAATGTTATATAGTAAATATGGAGGTATCTTATGTGGGCGGGTTACTATTCAAACGTACTTCTTCTCTGGTTTCGAATATCGACATGGAAGTAGAAGTATCAAACTCACAAGAAACTTATGCAGGTTTGCTTAAGAACGTATTTTCAAAAGCCCATTTTCCCACTTCAAATTATTCTGACAATGAACAAATCAAACAGTGGTAATTTGGTTTGATTCTCCAATAATAATATACTCATCCAATGAATTTATCTTTTGCAA
This sequence comes from Potentilla sterilis, assembly GCA_963682095.1. Classification (NCBI taxonomy): domain Eukaryota; kingdom Viridiplantae; phylum Streptophyta; class Magnoliopsida; order Rosales; family Rosaceae; genus Potentilla; species Potentilla sterilis. The sequence continues at coordinate 12,970,378 of OY821754.1, forward strand.
GTCTCACCTCTTCTGAGTTACATGTAAAATGACCTCTTGTTTTAATTTGGTTAATTAATTTCCCTCTTTAATTAGAAACCAAAACACTTGCACTCAACATAACTTCGGCCATGCCCATAAAGAGGAAGCAGAATCAAGCAGAATTACAGTATAACATGGAATAAGCGCCGGAGGGCGGGTGGAGCAAATCCATTAATCAATCACATTCTTGTTCTTGGTATATATATACATATAGATATCTAAGATACATTAGTTAGTGCCCCCAAGAAGACGCTTAAGTTTCTGAATCTGCACGGTATCAAGTAAAGTAGACTTGGCTATGATTTGAGTAGGTAAATTGTTCTGAAACAGAGCGGTCTCCAGAGTCTGCACACCTGGGTTTGCACTACTGAAGCTGGCATATGCAAGAGCTGGAGTATGACCCACATTCACTAGGAAATGAAACAAACCTTGAGGAAAAACCATAGTGTCACCCTTGTTCAGAGTCTTCACATATGGCTTGTTATTAGAGGCAATGAACCCTGCAAGAACTGTTCCTTCAACAAGGATGACGAGTTCTGTAGCGTCACGGTGTGAGTGAATCGGGACAACTCCACCAACAGCAAAATCTGCACGAACCAGTGAAACACCGAGGCCATTGAGAGCGGGAAAGTTAGCAGCAAATGCAGCAGAGAGCCCGATTTTGTTGATCCTTGAGATGTTACCAGCAACTCTTAGGCCAGAGAACACGAAATCATCTACCGTAACCTTAACGGGATCTTTGCAAGCGTACCCTGCAGGGCTTTGAGGAGCTGCATAATCTGCAACACAGAAGTCTTGCATAGCAGCATAGGAAGTAGAGAGAATGAGAGAAAATACGAAGAAGACACGGGACATCATCATGATCGATACACGTCAAATAAGCTATAACCTTATGTTTTCCTTCTTCGGTCGAGTTATATGTGTCTTGGTCACCTAATATATACACCTCAGACGACGACTTTAAAGAGTAATGGTTTGGCAGCCTAAAATTGTACTCAACAGTATTGCTTGTCTTATCACCATGGTATTAGCTAGCTTACAAGTACAGTCATTAATTTCAGCAACTTGTAGTCTTGTACAATCATATCTAGAACGTCTACTAATCATATACATGCGGATTTGAATATAAATGTGAATACACACACACACACACTTCTAGAATACCAGAAAAAAAAAACGTGGAGGATTATTTCAGTTATTAACTCTCTCTTTTTTTCTTTTCCCCAGTGATATATTTTTTGTAGTTTCAAAATGGAACATTAGTGGGGCACTGATAGGGAGCCTTAATGAGGCCTTAGATTTGTGGCCTCAATCCTATGTAGCGTGGCATGTCATCAGGACACATCACCAATTAGAAAGGTCATACAAAATCATTCTTAAGTAAATAGATAAACATATCCCTCTCAATCTAATAGTTATCCATCATTATATATTTTACAATAAAAAAAATAATCATTGAGATGAAATAGTTACCTTACATGAACTACATTAAATCTATCTAAGGGTTATATGTACGATATTTACAAAAAAAAAAGAGTGTTGCTATTGGAACCTCCACATTTGCTCACTTGACCTCCCTCTATTTTCAATTATTGAATTACATTTGTATCCTCTTGCATAAAGACTATTGAGGACAATAAGTGTATAAAAAAAGTATTATATTTATTGTCTATAGACTTTCCAATTCAATAATAATGTTATTTATTATTTTCCTTATCAAATTTATTTTCCAATTTTAGTAAGTGCTTAAAATAAGCATATATGTAAATTATAAGATTGTTAATATGACATAAAGTTACTATAATTATACATGTTTAAGCGCATATACAAAATATAAGGTCAAGAGTAAGTGTTGAAAACTAAGCACATATATTTTAATAAGTTTGCAACATGAAAAAAAAAAAATCAATTGTTTTGATATATATATATATAGTGAATACTTTTATATATCTTATTAGACCTTAAATATATTTACAACACACTAGTAACTATTGAAATAGTACAAGGGCATATGCTAGTGTGTTTTGAAATATTTGTATATCCTATATTTTGATTTATCTCATTAGATCTTACACATGAAAGAAAAAAAAAATTAAGAAATAGAGGTCTAGTGAGTGAATAGGAGGTTGAATGAGTAAGTTATTGAAATATATGTGAATAACATATTTAAGGTTATTTCGATAATTTGAATGGAGGTCTAGTGAGTAAACACTACCAGAAAAGGCGTCATAGCCGACGACGCCATCTCGTCGGCCGTTTCCATTAATTCGTCGGCTATAGTCATAGCCGACGAAGTATCGTCGGCTATTATCTCGTCGGGATTGCTCCGTCGGCTATAGTATAGCCGACGACACACGGGGTAAGTCGTCGGCTTATGAAACACCAGGTATAGCCGACGAAAAAAGCGTCGTCGGCTATACTTCGAACATTGCCGACGAGAAGATCGTCGGCTTTAAAAATTACGTAACTGCCCCTAACCCGAAGTATAGCCGACGACACTATCGTCGGCTATACGTCCGTTTTAGCCGACGACACTATCGTCGGCCATAACAATCGCCGGTACCAGGAACGGCTTTTTTTTGCCTGAAGCCGGGAGGGTATAGCCGACGACATATGGTAAACATCGTCGGCTATAGCCCTTATAGCCGACGAAATTTGGTAAAAATCGTCGGCTATAACTGTTATAGCCGACGAAATAATGCCAATATCGTCGGCTATAACCCCTAAATATTTAAAAAAATTAAAAAATTTTACTCGGGCCCAATTTCTCTTCGTCTTCGGGGGCTGCAGAAAATGCACAAACAAACATCCAAATATCCAACAAATATCCACATCAATCCATCCCTAATATCCTACATACTGTACAAATTAACCCACTATATATATCTACTCATCATCACCCCCTAAACGCGTAGCGTCGTCGACCGGATCGTTCGAGTTCCGGTGGCTATGGCTGTCCTGATCGGCTGGCGTACTCCGATGCGGGGGGGGAGTGGGGACGACGAACTGGGGCATCTGTGGCGGAGGCGGGGGCTGGAGTCCAGCCTGCTGGGCCTCCCAAGACTGCTGCATCCATCGGTACATCTCCGCCACAGATGCGTCTCTGGCCTGCTGCGCCGAAGCCTCCGCAGCCCTCGCCAACTCCGCCTGCTGGAGCGCCTCCACCGCCCTCGCCAACTCCGCCTGAGTCCTCTGCAGCTGCGTCTGCAAGTCTCCTCTCGTCGAAGCCGCACGCTGCGTGCTGGGATTGGCCGGCGTGAACTTGAGAACCCCATCTCCCGCCGCGCCTAGGCCTCTCTGGTAGAAGTAGTTGTTCCCCGTCCCTACCGCCGCGTGCATGATCTGAGAGGCCAAGCGCGGCTCAAGGGTGTCGATCGTGGAGGCAAACTCCGCGATCGCCTCGTCGGACGCCCCGTCTCCCAGAGTGTCTCGCGCGATCCCGAAGGTGATCGCGTCGGTCTCCGCATCTATTTCCGCCTAATTGACAAGAAAATATAATAAACGAATTAAAAATTATATATATAAATTAATTTCATGAAACACTTTTATTTAAGATGGACGAATACTTACCACTTGGTCGGGACGCCCCGGATATATCTGCGCATGAATCCACGACAACGGCCTCAGCGGTCGGTCCCTCCTCGCCATCTCTGCCCACTGCCTCCAGGAGCGGGCGCCGCCGTGGTGGGGGTGCTCGTTCCTCCTGCGGTTGTCGCTGTTCGTCCGCGAGATTTTCTGTATTATAACAACAAACATATAAACGCAAATATAAATTAGTAACTAAATTAAAATATTAGGAACTAACCAAAATAAAATTAATAACTAATTTAGTTACTAACTAATTTAATTTAATTAGTAACTACTTAACTAACTAATTTAATTAGTAACTACTTAACTAACTAATTTAATTTAGTAACTAACTAACTTACTAACTACCTAATTTTATTTAATTTAATTTGATTTAATTTAGTAACGAACTAACTAACTATGTAACTAACCAACTGACTTAATTTAATAACTAATAACTAACTAACTAACTAATTAATTGAATTAAGTAACTACATAATTTAATTATTAAATAACATTAAAAAGTTATATACTACCAGGCTAAATTTTCTTACCGAGACCCTGTCGCTCCCGAAGTAGGCTACCAGCCATAGCCACTCGTACTCCCTGTACCGGAACTCGTGGGGGGTTGCAGCTCGCCCCAAGCGCTGCTCCACATGGTACGTCCTGTAGTGCGTGGACAGCTCGTTCTTCCACTCGGAGTACCTATATTAACAGAACACAACTGTTAGATATATATATTCGTACACTGCCAATAAATATATTTATACAAAAAAAAGCAAAACACATAACCTGTTCTTCAGCTGCTCGTCTCTCCACCAGTCCAAGGTAGGATGGACTCTAAACCATTGCTGCAACATTATAAATTAATTAGAAAATATTTTTATATAGTTATAAGGACTGAATTCATAATTGTTTATTTTCTATAATAAAAATCATATTTAACTCACCGACAGTGCATTGTACACTCGCGCCTTGATCTCATCGGGCACAGAGCCCCAGTCGGGCCACAACAGTGGGACCCTGTCCCGCACTAGCATGCCCGTCGCGTTGATGTACTTGGTGGTGGTGTCTCTCCGCTCAATCGGGCGTCCATCCTCACCGGGACCGGGCAGGATCTCTCTGATCCCACCGGCCAGCTCCCTCTCCAGGGTGGACATGTTCGCTGGCCCTCTGGTCCGTCTCGTCCCCGCGGGTTTATTGACGAGGACGCCTGTTAAAATGAACACATAGTTAAATAATTATTTAAACTAACTAATTAAATAATTAATTAAACAATGTAAATAATTAATTAAACTAACCAATTACCTGCGTCGTTGTACTGCTTGTCCCTCTCACGAACGGCCCACAGGCCGCGGCAGTCCTCTGAGTCGAAAGGACTGTAGAAGTAGGCCTCCTCCCAGGGAATCTCGTGAGGCCGGTCGTGCCTCCAAATCTGCCTCCCCCTGGCGTCGTACTCAGGGATGGCAGGGAGGAACTGGACCATGTACATCCCCGATGGCGGAGACATACGGGGCGTGGACCCTGAGGGGCCTGCTCCCCCTGACGGTGGGCCCCGTAGCTGTGGACGCTGTCGCTGTGGGGGGACAGGGAGCATCTCTGGAGGGTCCAGATCGGCGCGCGGTGGGGTCGGCTGCCGATCCTGGAACAGTGCTGAAGTGCACTGGGGTCTGGTGGCTCTGCGTCCTCCTCCGACACTCGAGTCAGGGCCCGCTCCCGTCGACTCATACGAGGAGCCCCCACGTGGATCGCTCGGCGTCAATCCCATCAACGTCTCCTCTCGTCGACTCAAAGGCCGGCCTAGGCCCCGATGACCGCTGGATCCGCTCCCCCCACGGCTGGATCCTGCCTGAGCGTCGGGGTCGCTCTCGGTCCGTCTGCCAAGCCATCGGTCTACAAAGCGCCGGTTTCCTGCACAATTAGTATATAAATTCCATAAATTGCACAAAAATTCCACAAAACAAAATTAAAAACATCATTCAATGTATATATACCTAATTATATATATACGTACCTAAATATATTTATACCTAATTATATATATATATTCCGAAATATAACACAAAATTCCTTAAATTTCACAAAAAAATAAAAAACTTTTTTAAATATATATACACCTAATTATATATATACATAACTATATTTATACCTAATTATATATATATATATATATATTCCGAAAAATATATATATATATATCGTCATAAAAATCAAAAAAAATATTTATACCTAATTATATATAAATTAGTATATAAATTAGTATACTAGTATATAAATTCAACAAAATTCCACAATTAGTATATAAAAACCGTAAATTTAACAAAAAATCCACAAAATTAGTATATAAATTCCACAAAATTAACAAATTTAACAAAAAATCCACACAATTCCATAAATTTCAAAAAAACCCTAAATTCCACAAAAAATTCACAAAAACCCTAAAATTCACAAAATTCGACAAAATTAATAAAAACCGTAAATGAGGCTCGATCGGGACTACCTGACATGGTGGTGCAGTCTGGACGAGGACGGGTGGTGCGGTGCGGCGGCGGCGGCGGCAGGGGCGGCGGCGGCAGGGGCGGCGGCGGCAGGGGGTTTCGGATCGGCTAGGGGCGGCTGCGGCTGGGCGGCTGCAGCAGGGGCGGCAGAGGCGACGCAAGGCAGGGGCGGCTACGGCGGCAGGGGCGGCTACGGCGGCTCGGGACGGCGGCTCGGGGCGGCTGCTCGGGGCGGCGGCGGCAGGGGGTTTCGGGTCGGGGAGGGGTCGGGCACGACGGGGAGGGGGCGGGGAGGGGGAGGGTAGGGAGGGGGAGGCTCGGTCGGCGTCGGTGGTGGTCGGTCGGCGTCGGGGAGGGACGGGCGGCTGCGGCAGTGGGGATTTAGGGATTTAGGGTTTCTGGAAAATGAGGGAGGCGCCCTCTGTTTCGGTTTAAATCGAAGGACTATAGCCGACGATGTTATTTTAATTCGTCGGCTATAGTTATAGCCGACGAATTTCGTCGTCTATACTCTGACGGGCCGGGCCGAAATCCGGGCCGGGCCGAAGTTGGGCTTTGCGGGCCGGTTATAGCCGACGAAGTTAAGTCCATCGTCGGCTATAATATGCACATCGTCGGCTATAATATGAATCTCGTCGGCTATACTTTACGCTCTCAGCAGCCGTCAGATCTCGCCCATCCAACGGCGGACAATGAAACGGCGCGGATCGCAAGAGTTTAGCCGACGAAGTTCAGGATTTCGTCGGCTATTCCCTGGTCAAGTTTTGGTCAAACCTCTAAACGCTTTAAAACGGCAATTGGCCCGTCTAGATGACGTTTTTTGGCCTGACCTTCAACAGAGAATAGTTTCAAATCGATGCGACGCAACTAACCGTATAAAAATTTTCCTCCAAATATTTACCGACCGTCAGGCTACCCATAGGAAAACGGAAGTAAAAAACACCTAACCGCAACATTCGGCACACAGATTTTGTCCGAATCTTCCCATTTTTCAACCGTAGTCGTATTTCAATATTTCGGTCGTATCTTATTTCACGACACTTTTGCATTTGAACGGTCTACGTATGGTAACTATTTGAAACTATACATTCACTTAAACACTTAGTAAATAAGTTAAGGAACATTAGTGCATATGTTCCGATTTCGAATCTAAAAGTTTTGAAAATCTATTCCAACCGTCAGATATCACCGTTAAGATTAAATACATGTATGAAAAAAAATACAACTAGATCTGACAACGTTAAAGGGTCGATCGGATCGGTCAAACTGCTTGGTCAAACCTCTAAACGCTTTAAAACGGCAATTGGCCCGTCTAGATGACGTTTTTTGGCCTGACCTTCAACAGAGAATAGTTTCAAATCGATGCGACGCAACTAACCGTATAAAAATTTTCCTCCAAATATTTACCGACCGTCAGGCTACCCATAGGAAAACGGAAGTAAAAAACACCTAACCGCAACATTCGGCACACAGATTTTGTCCGAATCTTCCCATTTTTCAACCGTAGTCGTATTTCAATATTTCGGTCGTATCTTATTTCACGACACTTTTGCATTTGAACGGTCTACGTATGGTTTCGGTCAATATACTTTAGCCGACGACTTGCAAGTCGTCGGCTACAGTATGGGCATTATAGCCGACGAATTGCAAGTCGTCGGCTAAAGTATGGGCATTATAGCCGACGAATTATGGTCCATTTCGTCGGCTATAACGCTGATCTTTCTGAAAATTTGCCATTTAGGGCCTGAAAATTGCCTATTTCACCTGATAAATTCCTGAATATCGCACAAACAAATCAATACAATTTCCCATAAATTCGAAAAACGGTAATTAAGGACAAAAATTATTTTCATACATGCATGCACCATCGTACACAAATACATACATAAATAGTATACTAAGGATGATAATCAGAATCATCCTCATCACTTGAGTCAGACGTAGTATAGTAGTTAATATCTGGCAACCGGTGCTCGTACTCGTCGTCTGAGTCATCGTCGGGCTGATATAGACGATTCGGATTAACATCATACATGGGCACCTGACCCCTAGGAAGTCGGACCACTCTGCCCGGCGTCACATTATTATCGCGGATGGTGGAGGATTCCGGAATGTCGCCGGCGTCCGGCTCTTGGTATGCGGTCGCTTCTTGACACTCTGTGCTCACACCAAGTGTGGTAGCACTGTATATGTCTCGCTGAGACACATGGTTAACTACCTTCCACGTGCCTTTGTTCAAAGGATCGTCAAGATAAAAGACCTTTTTGGCCGCTGTGGCGAAAACAAAGGGGTCGTCTTCATACACACTAGTGGCGGTATTCACCGAAAGTATGCCGTACTGATCGATCCGTGTGCGGTGCGGCCTAGTATCAAACCATCGACACTTGAACAAGTGGACTTTCATGCGGTTCCCATAAATGAGTTCAACAACTGACTGTAGGACACCGTAAAAATCCACGCCCCCCTCTGCACCATCGACCATCACCCCACAATTCTGTGTTTTGCGTTCCCCGTCTCTAGCTTCACATATATACTTAACGCCGTTGACATCACACATTGGGCGGACTGTGGAAGATATCGGCTTCATCGACAACAGCCTCAATTCCTCTGAGTAATTTGTATGACCACCCCTCGCAGCCACTTGCATCAGCTGAAAAATATAACTCAAATCACTCGGTGTGTTTATGATTAAAGAATAGGGAACTGTAAAAGAAAGCCATCTAATATATATATTTATACACTTACCCATTGTGGAAAATAGTCTGCAAACGTCGTGTTGTGGTACTCGACATCACCGCGAACTTCCTTGCTGTGAAGATGGTGACGTTTCCAATATTGTACCTCCGGACAGTTTATTAGAACCCACCAGTGGGCAATCCCTACCTCATGGTCAGGCAACTTGTCCACACCCTTTTTCTTGAAGCTTCCGTATGGTACAACAGAGTTGGCGACGATAGATAGGTTGAACTCGGGGTCATCTCGACTTGGATGTTGTGGGGGGTCCTCCATCGCTCCCAAGTACAACTTGGCGTACGTTACACACTCATGCGCAATGTAAGCTTCAGCAATACACCCCTCAGGCGCAGATTTATTGTGCACATATTTCTTGTAGTCTCCAAGTTGTCTGCAAGGTTAACAAGTGCGTGTTAAGAGCATGCAACTTTTATTTAAAAACATGTATAAATCAAATTTATGAATAACATGTACCTTTCGATGGGATACATCCAAGTGTAGTGTACGGGACCGGTAAGCAACAATTGTTGGGGAAGATGGATCATCAGGTGAGGCATGATGTCAAAGAAGTTTGGGGGAAATATCCTCTCGAACTTGCACAAGATAAAAACGATTTCCTCATGCATTCTCATGAGGTCTGATTTTCTAACTTCTCTAGCGCATAACTTCTGGAAGAATCTTGACAACGCCACCAACGGCTCAACCACTTCATCCTCCAAGTACGCTCGAATGAAAATAGGGAAGAGGCGTTGAAGCAGTACATGGCAGTCGTGACTCTTCAATCCGTACATCTTGTTGTCTCGGTAGTTAACACACTTGCTTATGTTACCCGCATAGCCATAAGGATACCTGCATAGCCATTAACAACAATTAGATTTCATGCATATATAGTCGTCCAACAACAGATGGATTCTTTAGGGAATACATGCCTAATTAATAAAAAGTTACCTGACATTACTCAGCCATCCAAAGATTTCATGTTTCTGGTCCCTGGTGACGGTGTAAGGAGCTTGGGGCATTTTGCTCCTGCCCTCTCTCAACCACAAATGGTCCCGCAGTCCCATATTTCTCAGATCAACGCGTGCCTTGGGGGTGTCTTTTGTTTTCTTCTCCCAATTCAAAACTGTGCCAACCACGGCTTCACCCACGTTCTTCTCTATATGCATGACATCCAGGTAGTATCTGGTAGCCAACCTGGCCCAATAAGGAAGTTCCCATAAGATGCTCTTGTGTGACCAGAACCTATACCGATCCGGCCTCTCTGGAATCGTGCGCAACACATCGGGATGATTGCTAAGCGGACCAAAGTCATACTCATTCAACACTGCCAATATTTCCTCCCCTGTCCATTGCTCCGGTGCCCAGCCCCTTTCTTCAGTCCCATCAAAAGCCTGTGCATCGTCCCTAAATGGATGGTCATGCGGAAGCCAACGACGGTGACGCATCTGGACAATCTTGCTGCAATGAGGACTGGAGCAATCAACAGTCATGCACTCTGAACAAGCCCTGTAACCCCTGGTGACGCTGCCCGACAACATACCCCTCCCAGGAAAGTCACTGATCGTGCCAACAAGCATGGCATGCATCCGGAACATCTCATTTTTGAACCGGTCGTAGACCAGGTGGCCGTTCAGACTCAAGTACCGAAGCTCCTCAATTACGGGTCTCAAATACACATCGAGACACTTTCCCGGATAACCTGGGCCTGGAATCAACAATGTGAGCATGTTATATTCCTTCTTCATGCACATCCACGGTGGAAAGTTGTACGGAATCAAAATAACTGGCCACACACTGTACTGAAGCTCTTTCTTGCCAAAAGGGTTGAAACCGTCGGATGATAGCCCTAGCCAAACATTTCGAACCTCTGATGCAAATTCGGGAAACTCCAACACGTTCTTCTTCCAAGCCTCTCCGTCGGCGGGATGTCTAAGGGTGTCATCGTCAGGCACATTCCTCTCAGCCCACCATCTCATAGCTTCGGCCGTGAAAGCACACATGAACAACCGCTCAAGCCTATCAATCAGCGGGAAGTACCGAAGTATCTTCACAGCTTTCTTGTTCCCTTTAGGAGTGAACTTATACCGCTCTGTATTGCATAATGGGCAGTATTCAAGATCTGCAAGTCCTTCCCCGTAAAACAGAACGCAATCGTATCTGCATGCATGAATCTTGATGTAGGAAAGGCCGAGATCTTTAAGGATATGTCGCACCTTATGATGACTGGTAGGAAGCCGATGTCCGGGGGGCATCGCCCCACCCCATAGCCGAAGCCAATCATCAACCGATTTGACAGTGCCTTTGTTCTCCGTTTTGATCTTCATCACTCCCATGACAGATTCAAGGACAGTCTTACTGCATCCGGGGTACAACGGAGTCTGTTGCAATGCGATCAGGTTGTTGTACTTTTCCATACCACTTGTGTTGACCGGAGATCGGGGTAATGGCTCGAGTGGCTCAATATCAGGGAAACACTCCATCTCCGGAGGTGGGAGTTGCACATCTGGTGCTTCCTCAAAGACACCGCTCTCACGAGGAAACATATCGTTGATCCAGTTCGTTGTCGGATCATTGGAGGAACTCCCTCTCTCGGCAAATTGTCCATGATCATGACGACCCGCAAACTCTGGTTCACCGTGATAAATCCAATTAGTGTATAGGACCCAAAATCCATATCTAGCCAGGTGTTGCTCCACTGTCTCTATGGAAAACCGGTGACGTGGGGTGGCACACTTGCACTTTTTACACGGACAATAATGAAGTGTAGTGTCTCCACAGTTAGCCATCACAAAATCCAGGAAACTCCTAACTCCATCATGATACGCCTGATCCCATCTTCCAAGGGTAATCCAACTCTTGTCCATCCTGTAAATTCAAGAAATAAATATAGCTATATATAGATATGTATATATGCACGTACTACGTACGTACTAATTAATTAAAAAATTCATCATTACACACACACACATATATATATATATATATATATATACACATGCATCCCTAAATTAATTAAAACATCGTCAATCTCCCTAATTAATTAAACACAATGTATTTTTTATATATACCAACAATATATTTTTAATTACAATTAAATTAATTAATATATATACATTTTTTCATCAAATTCATCTAAAATCACCTATAAATCAACATTAATCAATCACTAATCTTCAACAAAACTTCAATTCTATCTAACCAATACAACATATATATCAACCCATTAATAATCTCATCTCAACACATATATATATATATATATATCAAATTAATCACACATTTATTCTAATTAAACTCTAAATTAATACACCTCTGCATATAACCAACTAAATCAACACACACAGCAATATACGTACCTTTCAAGCTTATGGCCGAGGTTTTGGACGATTTCAGAGCGTTTTGGACGATTTCATCGACGAATGAGCTCCCTGATGCAGAAGGTCGATCTGATATAAGAGTTATAGCCGACGAATACCCCCCTCGTCGGCTATAACAAAAACTTTTCGTCGGCTATAACTCTTATAGCCGACGAATACCATCCTCGTCGGCTATAACTAAAAACGTTTCGTCGGCTATAGTTATAGCCGACGAGTTGTCGGCAGTCGTCGGCTATAATATTATAGCCGACGATGTGGCCGACGAAATAGTAGTTCGTCGGCCGTTTTTTCCCATATCGTCGGCTATAACCCCTTTTCTGGTAGTGAAATGCTTATATTTAAATGTATAATGGAGGTGTAGAAAGTATTGGAGGTCTAATGAGCAAATGTGGAGGTCCCAATAGCAACACTCAAAAAAAATTTGTTTTAGTTTATCAATGAGGAAGTTATAATTCTTGACTTTAAATTCATGACTTTTATATTTAATTCTTGACTTTTAATGCAATTAATTCCTTAATTCTGTCTCCATCAATGCTTTAATATATATATATATATATATATATATATATATATATATATATATATATATATGTATAGCCCCTTTCTAATGAGAGATCCCTTATTTTGTTCATTTTGAAAGATCTCTCATTTAACCTATTTTCCGATCACATATTAATATCTTCACCGTTCAACTTTCATGTTTATATAAGTAGATCATATATGAAAATTTTCATTCCATTTGATAATCGTTAGAGCATTCAAAATTGAAATTTACAAATAAAAACATGAATGGTTCAGCTTTGACAGATTTCATACGTTCATTGATTTAATCTAGTAAGATGCCTTAACGATCATCATTTTGGCTAAAAATTTACAGGAATGATCTACACATACAAACCTAGTAATTGAACGGTGGAGATGTGAAAATGTGATCAAAAAGTTGGCCTAATAACCGATCTCTTAAAATGAATAAAATAAGAGATCCCTTAGTGGAATGGCTCCCTATAATATATATATATATATATATATATATATATATATATATATATATATATATATATATATGAAGTACCTGATGAAGATTATTGTATGAAGTATTTGATTTATGTTTGTGAAATTTATTTTTAGAATAGAATTTGTTATGAGTAAAATTATCGTTTTTATAAAATTTATTACGGGTAAATTTTCTTTTACTAGAGTAATAGTTTGATTCATGATTTTTTTTCTTTCTTCTAGAAGGGGGAAGAGAAGGTAAACCATATTGTTCACAAAAATTTCCTAATTCATATTTAGCTGTTTTCTTATTATTTTTAGCTTGGGTACTTAACTTCATGTCTATACACATTTTTAATCATTCTTTCTTAATAATAGTAATTATATTTCCATACGTGAGTGAATAATAATCAATGTGACATGTTTCACTACTTAAAACTTGTCTCATTTTGTATGCAAATAATTTTGGTAGACCATTAATAAATTTTTCTTTCCATTTACTATCATCTCTAAGCATGACTCTGGAGATAAAAACGTTTTTGTACCAATTAAAGTCACTTAATGTTGGACATCTAAGGTTACTAAGTTGATCATGGATTCTGGAGGTAATGTGACTAGGTGTTCCAATAAAATGTTGGATAATTGTAAAAAATAAGGTGTTTACTCCATCTGGAATTCTCATTCCAATGTGTTCATCAAAGATAGGATTTCCATCTTCGTCTTTTTGGACTGGATGTTTAATTTTTTCTCGAGATTTATCTGTAAGATGTTTTTCCCACCAGGAATGAAGCATTCCTGTGAAACCAGTTGATAAAATATCAACAATTTCATATTGAATTGGGTGAAGTTGTGGTTGGTCATGTAGCTGTTAGCAGCCATAGACATATGATGTAATTTATTTAATATTTCTTGTTCAGATAAATTATATATATTCCATTCATAAGTTTTTTCAGAAAAGACGGAGAACTGAACATTAGGGATATTACTAGGTTGAATATCTAAAGGTAAAGGACGTTATGTCCATGATTTGAAATTTCGTTTCTTTGTGTAATTAATTCTATTGATTTGAAGATGTTGAAATGTTCAGTTGATTTTAGAAATAGTACTAGAATCAGTATCAGAAGAATGTAGAAATATTATGGTTATTTATTACTGAGATGTTACTTGATTCAGCTTTTATTTGTTGTAACATTTGTTCTATTTTTTGGGTTGTGGAAATAGGTTTAAGAATAGGTTTGTTGAGATTACTAAAATGAATAAGTGGAGTTTCAGTTTTTTGACTAGGTAAAACTGATGTTTTGGAGCAAATATTATCTATCTTGGTTTATATTTTATCTAATTGATGACCTATAATTATTAGGCTTTGGTTAGAATAATTGTTTTGTTCAATAATTCTTTTGTGGTCTGGATCTCCTTTATCTTCAGAAATTTTAAAGGGTGATGCCATAATATGTTGTTGTAGATGATCAATAACAATGTTTTCAACAGGAGGGTGTGTGGAGGTGACTACTTGGTTGGTAGTTTCCATTTTGATTTGGTTAATGTTTGGAGATTTTTATTTAATAAATCAATAAAATCAAGGAAGAATATTTCAGTTTGATTTTGAAGCATATAATTTTTCCAATCTTTTTTACTGGGCTGTTTCTTCTGATTGCTTGAATGACTAGTTGAGTGACTGTGGGCCGGAGATGTGGATTGGGCTGAATTCTGGTCTTCATCTTCAGATGTGCTGTCAGATAAGTCAGTAGCTTGGGCCAGTAATATATATATATATATATATATATATATATATATATTTTGTTCCACATATATTCTCTATCAAATTATTTTTTTAACAAAAATTTAAAAAGAAACTGGTAAATCGAAATCGAACTTATTTTGGACGAATTATATATGTATATATTTGATTTTCTTAGGCGAATTTATTTTTTCTTGGAACCAAATATATATATTCAAATATACTAGCTTTCAGTTTACATAAAAAAAATATATATATATATATATATATTTTCAAAAATATTCAATATTCAAATTATATTTTGAAGTTTAAATATAAGTATTATTGTGATAAAAAGCAAAAGAGAAAAAAAATTATAAATATAATTTTTTTTATTGAAAAATTATATAATGATGGAGAACCGTTAGATTGAAAAAGATATGATTGTCTATTTACTTAAAAATGATTTGACACGGCTTTTCTAATTAGTGATGTGTACTGATGACATTGCATACCACATAGAATTGATGTCACAAATTTAAGGCCTCATTGAGGTCCCAAATCATTTTCCTAATTTAAACCTGGCTTGACTAGAAAATAAGTTAGGATTGATTCGGAGTGATGACTAGATCGAAGTCCAATTCCATCAGTTACTTAGATCTGGCTGACTGCAACGGCTGATTAACATTTAAAAATGAACAATATGATCTGTACTGCAAAGATGATCTATATATACGTACACTTTGTTCCAACGTTATCAACTTTGTCATATTACATATCCTGACTCAAATTTGTTCTCTTGGAGCTGGACTCGAGATTAGAAAACTTTTTGACCGAGTGGAGACTTGAGAGTAAAACGTATAGATAGTGAACAGGAGATTAGGCTGTTACTAATTGAAACCGATACTTCAAATTTTGATTTACCATGCCAAAACGAGGATTGCGTGTCCTTGATCACTTTATCCTTCTTTCTAGTTCACATTGATGATTAATTTCAGTATAAATAGTCGGCTACTTAATAAGAACAACATCTAGATTAAGAACTGAAAATCTTGAGTGCAGTATCTAGCTAGAAGTGGGCTTCCTGCAAGTTCTCTAAGATCACTTTCTTTTGGTATGTAGTTGTCTATTTCAAGTGTTGTTTTTTCAAAAATCTTTCAAAAAAGAAACAAACTAAATTCTTTAACACATATATACATTCTTTCTTTTGCAGGTAACTATGACCCTAATCGCAATGCATTGCTATGTTTCACTGTTCCTTGCACTACTGGCATCCATTTCTCAATCATCATCATCAACAGTGGAAGATATCAGCAACGGAACAAGATGGGCAGTTCTGGTTGCTGGTTCAAGAGGATATGATAACTACAGGCATCAGGTCAGATATAGAATATTGCTGAACTCCAGAATAACTGATTGAAACCTTTTCTTCTGGTCGAATGGCAATCGATCAGTGATCGAAATGAGTCAATGCACGTCTTAATTAAGTAGTGTAGTGATTAAAAGTACATATATATATATATATATATATATATATATACTCGATCGTTTGATGGTAAGTAATTGAAGCTAACAAGGTTGTTGTGATATCTATATATGTACGTAGGCTGATGTATGCCATGCATACCAGATACTGAAGAAAGGTGGCCTCAAAGATGAGAACATCATTGTGTTCATGTATGACGATATTGCGTTCAACCCGAAAAACCCTAGACCTGGTGTCATTATCAACAAGCCAGATGGCAATGACGTTTATCAAGGAGTTCCCAAGGTTAGTAAATTTATATTATCCAGTTCATTATTATTTCAACCTACTGTAGCTAGATAATTACCACAATGTATGACTTTCTTCTCAACATTAATGTTTTTGGCAGGACTATACAGGAATTGAAGTTAATTCGCTGAACTTCTATGCTGTTCTTCTTGCCAACAGAAGTACCCTCATTGGTGGTAGCGGCAAGGTTCTAGATAGCGGTCCAAACGACCACGTTTTCATATATTACGCTGATCATGGCAGCCCTGGAATGGTTGGTAAGTAACTTCAATTCTCATAATCTTCATCATATATTCATCCCATATAAAATTACTGCGATGCGTAAGCTAGTACTACTTTTCTATTTTAGGCATGCCAATTGAAGGTGATTATGTCTATGCCAAAGATCTCATAGATGTGCTGAAGAAGAAGTACGATGCAAGAGGTTACAAAAGCATGGTAGGTTGATTAAGCTTAGCAGCCTTGATAAATTTATCATACGCTTAATTTATTCAGTCTTGGGTGTGTAAAGAATTTAGAAAAAAATGAACTGATTATGAAAGTTATTCATGCAAATTGCAAAATCTTTAGGTGATTTACATGGAAGCTTGTGAGTCTGGGAGCATGTTTGAGGGTCTCCTTCCGAACAATATAAGCATATATGCAACTACAGCGGCAAATTCAAAAGAGAGCAGTTGGGGATTCTATTGTCCTGGAGACTTCCCTAGTCCTCCTCCAGGATACGATGTTTGCTTGGGAGACTTGTATAGTATTTCTTGGTTGGAGGATTGGTATATATGCAATTCGATCAGTACTTCTTGTCAATCATATATGATTAAATTCGTCCGGATCCCTGTTTATTGTTTAACATAACTCAGTAACACAAGTCTTCTACATATTCACAACACTTACCTTTCGCCCTCATGAATGTTGGACGATGAAGCCTTGTCCAACTTAACATATTACACTGCCAATTGTAACTTGTTTGTTCTTATAAACATGTGAGCAGTGAGAAGCATGACTTGAGCAAAGAAACTCTCGCGAAGCAATATGAAGTGGTAATTAATTACACTCTAATTTGGAGGCACCAAAATTCGTCAAGAATTAACTAATATTGTGATGGTCGTTTACGTATTACTTTTACAGGTCCGAAGGAGAACAGCAACTTACTTAGATTCAAGCCATGTTATGCAATTTGGAAACAAGATACAAAGCGAGGATTTCATCTTCACGTACATGGGTACAATTCCTGAAAATGATAACTATACTTACTTCGACTACACGTCGATCTCAAGGCCAAGGGTTGTCAGCCAACGCAACGCAGACCTCCTCAGTTTGCGGTACAAGGTTGGTTATAGCTGCACTTCAAGCTATCAATTTGATCAACCACGTTTTCCACAATATCAATATTCTCTAATTTGGACGCTGTTAATTTTTGTATGTCAGTTCCACAATGCTCCTGATGGCTATGATGTGAAGGTTGAAGCTCACAAACAGCTCATGAACGAGATTTCTCGAAGGAAGAAGGTGGATGATCAAATGAAGCAAATAAGGAAGCTTTTGTTTGGGTATGATAAGAGCTCAAAGGTGATGAAGAATGTTAGGCCTCCGGGGGAACCACTAGTAGATGATTGGCAATGCTTTAAGATGCTTGTAAGACGTACGCCACACTAATCATTGAGATGTTAGGAAACCAATCCTACATAATTGCATATAACGTTACTACTAACTAATTATTTTTAATCTTCCATGTATGCAGGTGAAAACTTATGAGAAACATTGCGGAGTTTTATCAAGTTATGGAAGGAAACACACGAGAGCTATTGCCAACTTGTGCAATGCTGGAGTTACGCCGGAAAAAATGGCTGCCGTATGCGTTCAAACCTGTCGTATGAAATCCCCTCTCTCTTAATTACTTTGCTATACCAATGAAGTAATTAACACATACGGTAGGTTTGATCAAAGCCTACCTTGCTTCCTATGCATGTAAGTCGATCGGTACTCTCATATATGCACTAGTTTTGGCTGTCTTTCCTTAAGAAAGAACATAAGTTCAACGTTGGAGAACAATGAGAAATTAATTAAACCAATCGTAACTGCCTTACAGATCTTCACTGTTGGATTCAAGTCTAATGACATGCAGCTGAAAACAAATGAGTCAAGATTTAATTGACCTAGATGAATATTTGACTAAGGATCTCCAACAGCTCTTTTATAAATTTTCTATTATAAAGAAGGAAATTACAAAATATTTAAAATAAAAAGGGCTCAACTCCAACGCCTCTTCTATTTTATCATATACAGTACAATTTTTTTTTTCTGTATAATTTAATGAATTTATATAAGGGCTATTTATAAAAAAAGACATTTGAAAGTCCAAAATTATAAAAAAGGCCTAAACTTTAAACTGATTAGAAAAAAGGACACTATTTAACAAATAGCCATAAAACACTACATAATTACGAAATATACCACTGTAATTCTTTTAATTAAAAAGAAAACTAAACTTAAATCCCTCAACCCGTCTGTATAATACCGGCGCGGCCACTCTCTCTCTCTCTCTCTCTCTCTCTCTCTCTCTCATCCTTCTCCGGCAGCTATGAGGGAGATCCACTCTCTCTCTCTCTCTCATCCTTCTCCGGCAGCCATGAAGGAGATCCACTCTCTCTCTCTCATCCTTCTCTGGCAGCCATGAGGGAGATCCTCCACATTCAGGGCGCCTGGGAGGTCATCAGCGACGAGCACGGCGTCGACCCCGCAGGACGCTACAAGGGTCTTCTTTGTTCCCAGTAGTAAACGGTGTAAACCGATCTTCATGTCCAAATTGACAATTTGTCTAGTGCTCACCAATTGCTCGACAAAATGATTGAATGGGTATTACTATTATTACCACTTCCAGCTTCGTCTTCATCGGCAAAGATTGGCCGGCGAGTCAGTAGAACTCAAATTGCTATGATAGTTCTCAACCAATTTGAGCCAGGCCATGAGGAGGAGGGAGCCAGTGATGACGAAGCGGAGGACGAAGGCGCGTGCAGTGTACGAGTTAAAAGGAGGTTGTTGCTGGTCGATTGGGTAGTTGGGGTAGGTGGCGTCGTTGGGCTGGTAAATATTTGAAAATGGGGAAGGGGAGAGCGGGACCGTTGGAGGGAGAGGCGCGTGGAAGTTGGTGGGGGAATTTTTTGTTAGGTTTTAGTTTGATGATCTGAAACTGATTATAGAAACTAGAAAGGTGCTTGTAACGGAGGTCTTTGGGATGTTTGACTGAACTGGTGATTTGAATGCTGCTATTATTTGGTTCGGACAAAATGCTCTTAGCTAATCATTTAGTAAGATCATATTTTCAAGCTGGAATTGGTTTCTGATTGAGTAGAGAGCCAACAAATTATAATTGGTGATTTTGACTCATTCAGTATCGTCTCAGAATACACTTCTCTTAATTTCTATTTTCAAAGATACACGTATGGCGGGGTAGAGCCGGGCGAGAAGGGTTTGACATTTTGTTCAATGGTTTAATAATATTATAGATAATTTGGGTGTAGTAATCTTGTGATATTTTGGTATTGAATGATTCTATTGAAGATTTTTCATTTTTGAATACCCTACTGTGTGCTTTTTGTGACGGAGATTTTAAGTTGAATTTACCTGGTTCTTAATACATTGATCTATGCTGTTGTAAAATTAATAGTTACTAAGATAGTTACACAGATAATTACAAAATTGATAGTTACTAAGATAATTACAAAGAATAGTTTACTCAGATGATAGTTACTAAGATAGTTACTAACATATTTACAAAGATAGTTACACAAATGATAGTTACTAAAATAGTTACACAGAATAGTTTACTTAGATAATAGTTACTAAGATAGTTACTAAGATAATTACAAAGAATAGTTTACTCAGATGATAGTTACTAAGATAGTTACTAACATAGTTACAAAGATAGTTACACAAATGATAGTTACTAAAATAGTTACACAGAATAGTTTACTTAGATAATAGTTACTAAGATAGTTACTAAGATAATTACAAATAATAGTTTACTCAGATGATAGTTACTAACATAGTTACAAAGATAGTTACACAAATGATAGTTACTAAAATAGTTACACAGAATAGTTTACTCAGATAATAGTTACTAACATAGTTACAAACAATAGTTTACTAACAATAGTTTACTCATATGATAATTACTAAAGTAGTTACACATATAGTTCCAAAATTGATAGTTACTAAACATAGTTACACATAATAGTTTACTCAGATAATAGTTACTAAGGTAGTTACTAAGATAGTTACAAAATTAATAGTTACTAACATGGTTACACATAATAGTTTACTCAGATGATAGTTACTAAGCTAGTTACACAGATAGTTACAAAATTGATAGCTACTAACATAGTTACAAAAAAATAATTTACTCATATGATGGTTACTAAAGTAGTTACTAACATAGTTATAAAGAATAGTTTACTTAGATGATAGTTACTAAGGTAGTTACACATATAGTTCTAAAATTGATAGTTACTAAACATAGTTACACATAATAGTTTACTAAAATGATAGTTACTAAGGTAGTTACTAAGATAGTTACAAAATTGATAGTTACTAACATAGTTACACATAATAGTTTACTCAGATAGTTGCAAAAGCTGAAAACTATCCAAGTAACTACTACAGTAACTATGAAAAATAAAAAAAATGCAGGACACAATGCAGCGTGCCGCTGCACCGCACCACGGCAACTTAAATATCAAAGTAATATTTTCTGTAATTATCTTACTAACTATGTTACTAACTATCTAAGTAACTATCATCGTAGTAACTATCTTACTAACTATCTATATAGTTACTAACTATCTAAGTAACTATCATATTAGTAACTATCTTACTAACTATCTAAATAACTATCAACTTAGTAACTATCGTACTAACTATCTAAGTAATTATCATATTAATAACTATCATATTAGATGATAGTAACTATCTTACTGATTATCTTACTAACCATCTAAGTAACTATCATCTTAGTAACTATCTTACGAACTATCTTACTATCTTTCTTACTAATTATCATCTTACTAACTATCTAAGTAACTATCTTACGAACTATCTTATTATCTTTCTTACTAACTATCATCTTATTAACTATCTTACTAACTATCTTAGTTACTATCATCTTAGTAACTGTCTTACTAACTATGTTACTAACTATCATCTCAGTAACTATCTTAGTAACTATCTAAGTAATTTTCATCTTACTAACTATGTTACTATGTTAGTAACTATCATCTTAGTAACTATCATCTAATAATTATCTTACTAACTATCTAAGTAATAAGAAACTATCCAAGTAACTATCGGAGTAACTACCAAAATAACTATTAGAGTAACTACCGAAGTAACTATCTAAGTAACTACCGAAATAACTATCTAAGTAACTACCGGAGTAACTACCAAAGTAACTATCAGAGTAACTACCGAAATAACTATTCAAGTAACTACCGAAGTAACTATTCAAGTAACTACTGAAGTAACTACCGAAGTAACTATCCAAATAACTACCGAAACAACTATCCAAGTAACTACCGAAGTAACTATCCAAATAACTACCGAAACAACTATCCAAGTAACTACCGAAATAACTATCCAAGTAACAAGTAACTATCAGAGTAACTACCGAAGTAACTATCCGAATAACTATCAAAGTAACTACCGAAGTAACTATCTAAGTAACTATACAAGTAATAAGTAACTATACAGGTAACAATCTAAGTAACTATCCAAGTAACAAGTAACTATCCAAGTAACTATCAGAATAACTACCGAAAAAACTATAGGAGCAACTACCGAAGTAACTATCGGAGTAACTAGTAACTATCCAAATAACTATTTAAGTAACTACCGAAGTAACTATACAAGTAACTATCTAAGTAATAAGTAACTATACAAGTCACTAGTCACCTTCACAATCATTGGAAGCCAACTTTCATCATTAGAAAGAGTATCATGTTGCACCGAGCATAGAATTTTAAAAATAAGAACTAAGAAAACTATAGATATATGTGGGGACTGTGCATAGGAGGAATCACAATAAAGAGTCCGAGCTACATTTCCAATACTAAGAAGGCATAACTGTTATGAAATTGTTGGATATATATCGGCAATAGTTGCCATGAGATTGACTACATAAATTATCTCTTGCTCTTGACCTTCTGTCTGAACAAGCTCTGTCAATAAGCAAACCAAAATTGTGGATCCATAACTATGTTCTTTTACCATTAACTCTGCAATTGCTTCAACATTTAATACATCATTATTCTTTCCATGGTCAGTGATGTCCAAGCCATTGGATGTATTCCCTCTGCAAAATTTCAGAAGCTGACAAGACAAGGTGTTTCTCAGTTTCTCTTGTTGAAAGAACCATTTCAATGATATTGGATGAATTCTCGCAAAAAACAAATCCCACTCATTTTCATTTGCTATCTGAAACATGAATCTTTCAGCTTCTGGACTATAGGAGGTTGGATAGCTAACCTTGGCAAGACACCTGTAAAGCCCATAGATATACAGCAGCAACATCCCCGTGAACGAATCAGTGGCTCCACTTTGGAGATCACTTGTTGGCCAAAATATATTGCTCCAGAGAAGCTAAAACCAACTTATCATCTGCAAGTTTGGGCAAAAAAATATTTGAGATGAGAAGATAAAAACGCCATTATTGTAAAATATGTAATGACAAACAATTGAAAGAGAGTTACCTTTCATCATGTAAAGAACTGATGTATAAGATCAGCAAAATGGCAGATTGACAAGAAGCTAATTCCAAATTATGTGAGTTCCTTTGACCAAGTAGAAAGAGCAAATCAGCAGGATCAGATGGCAGATATGAAGTAGCATCCCTAATGGGCTGCCCAGTATCAATTCCCAAAAGCACATCCACCAGTGAACTGAGCATCAGATAAACCCTCAACTTCATCTTATCTGTCTGGAATAGGCCTAGACATCCAAATGACAAAGTGAACCAAGTGCTCGAAATCAGTGTCAAACAACATCAGAAAAATCTACTAATTCATATTTTTGAGAATAACCCAAAGCAACACCAACTCATCAAACAACAGAAGAAAGTTTGAATCATCAAATTCAGATAATGCTTATTACCGGAAACTAAAACTCTATTATCCTCCAATTTTTGCTTAGGAATTAAACAATCAGAATTTAAGGCATTAGCAAAAGTAATCATGTAAATTTCCAAAGCGAATTCATGTAAACAATCAGAATTTAAGGCCTTAACAATAGAAAATGAGATGAGATCGGAGAGTAATACCGTGTAGATTTGACGGCAACTCCAAGCCAAGGACCCGGAGGAGAGGCGATCGGAGAGCCGAGCAACGAAGTCACCGGCGAGGGAGGGATCGGCGGAATCACAAAGTTCGGCACCACCTCCTACTCGCCGTCATCAAATCTCTCCTCCTCTGCGGTGGTGCTACCGGCGGAGCTCCACTTGGTCTTGCAGATTGTCGCATTGTGACCCTTGCCAGAGAGAGAGAGTTTTGAATTAGAGAGAAATACTATTATGATTGGATTATGTTAAGAAAAAATAACAAGAAAAGGGTATTATAGTCAGTAATAAAACTAAAAACAGCCCTTTTTTATAATTTAGTAAAATTAAATGGAGTTTGTTATGATAAAAATATTAAAAACATGTCCTTTTTTATGAAGTGAAAAACAGGGGGCTTTTTTTCTAATTTACAAAGCTAGATGGTCCCTTTCTCTAAAATGTTGTTTATATAAATATTATATATTTATTTGAGTTAAACAAAATTAAATACTTTTATTTATTCACTTCTTTCTTTTTTTGAAAAGAGAGAGTGAATTCTAAAATGCAAGCAATAAACTTTAGAGATTTGTTAATTAAATATACAAAATTTTGAGAATTCTATAGATATAGAGATATCATTCTCTATATTTTTTATTTTCCATTTTTTGTATTATAGAAATTGGTTTACAAGAGCTGTTAGAATTGTTCTAAGATTATCAAGAATGAGGGTACAATTGTGTTTTTTATACCCTGAAAGTCCATTTTATATTGGGAATCGAATTACAATTTTTCTGTTGGGTGCCATTTTAATGGTAATTAACCTTCAATTCTCACAATATGGTAACCTACAAAACTGACTGGATCGAGAAAGATTGCAAGCAAAAATTCTCCAAGCACCTCATTTTCGAAATATGGATGCATGGGAAGAATCGAAAATGAAATCCAGCTGGAATCTTTTAAATTATCTGTCCTACATGCATGACTTGATATCCTTCAGAAATCTAAGAGCATCTTCATCGTGCTTTGCAATCTCAAGTAAGAATATCCTTGTTAGAATACATTGCAATAAGACTCCAAAAGCTACGGACTTCTTGAGCAACCTCCCTTCTCTCTTCATATAGAGGTAAGAAGTGTTGGTTCTTATACTCTACTTCCCAACGACATTTGTCGATAAAAAATTCATGCTTATTTAAGCTACTGTTTTTAGCTAATTCCCATTTCCCCCTCTCTCCTTCACAAAAACCTCTTCCTGGTTAATAATCTTGGCATGAATCGTTCTCAAATCTTCCGTTAACTCTGTGTGTGTCTTTCGAATTCTCACAAGAGTTGTATGCTTCTCATTCAAACATTTTAAGTTGTTGATTTCGATCTGTTAGGTGGTCGTCGACGGTCGACGTTCTTTGTCGGTGGTCTTCTGTTAATATATATACCTGAAAAAGGCAAATCCATGGTAGAGGAAAATACAGAGAGAAGCGAATGTCCACTAGCCACTACTACAGGTAAGCATCGAAGCGACGACTTTATGTCGTCGCTTCGCATGATAAGTCGTCGTCTGAGCATCCTGCCGACGGAAATAAGTCATCGCCTCACATTCGTCGTTTAAATTCCAAGCGACCAATAATGATTGAAAAGTCGTCGCATCATATATCTATGCGACGACTCCAAAAGTGGTCGCTCAGAAGTGAGCGACGACTTTTGACGCGTCGGCAGAGATATATAGCGACCACTTTAGACGCGTCGCTTGCATTCTGTTGCGATGAATTTTGACTCGTCTCTTCAAAGTCCATACGACGCATTTTGGGTTGTCGCCCCGTACTTGTGGTTACAAAGTTTGGCTCAAAAGTGGTCTTTTTATTTCATTTTGAATAGGCATTGAGCGACGCATTTTGGTGAATCTTCGTCGCCTCACTATAATCTAAGCGACAAACAATGATCAATGTTCGTCGCTTCAATATTTGTTACAGAGACAGAATAACAAAATTCTAGTACGGTTTCATTCACTTCTAAAAACCTGCATTTCATTCAAATCACATATCCAACATACGTTTCATTCAAATCACATATCCAACATACATTTCATTTAAATCACATATCCAACATAACACACACACACACACACACACACACACACACACACACACACACTATAAATACATAGATTTCATTCAAAACTACAATATGTTCTAACAATAATGCACATATGTTCCAATTACAAACTAAGAAAATGTCCTAATCAAAGTCTTCGTCGGGTATACCTATACCTTCAGCACATGATGATTTATCAGCGATCGTCGGAGGGTTTGCTGCGGCGGGATCGGCCGCCATGCCGAGTGCAGCCTCCATCCTTGCAATACGTTGCATCATCTCTTCTTTCTTGATTCTGCTTTGTTCTTCCTTGATTCTGCTTTCTTCTTCCCTGATTCTGGTACGTTCATTGGCGGCTGCTACTTCTGCCCTCAACTTCTCAACCTCCGAATCGTTGCTGGACACGCGTGCACAACCTCTTGGTTTTGTCGGGCGTCTTAATGCACCTCCTAGCCCTGCAAAGATGGTAAAACACAAAAAATTATTCAAATTAAATTCTCTTTCGTATCTAAAATAGAAACTGTTATTTTATGATTTGTACATACCTCGGACTCTCGTCCCCGGCTTCCCACCCAGACACTCGTCCACTATCGCTATCTGTTCTTCGACGGTAGCGGGGCCCGTCACTTGACTGCCGCTCTCCACATCACTGGCTCGGCTAGCACAGAGCTGATCCATCTTCCTCTTGACCGCTGCCTGCAAAAAATATTATCCAATAAGTTTGTGTTTGTATAGTTATAAATTGTAAAAAAATAAAATCAGAAGCTAAAAACTAGGAATTCTTGCATCTAACTCGTCAGGAAACTCACCACTTTCTCCTGCGCATTCTGCGATCACTCATAAACATCGCAGACTGTCTGAAGTATAGGCGCCAAACTGTCTTTCACCTCATTCGCAACGACCCGGTAGCTATAAGGAGTGGTGCCAGAGTGGTGGTTGACTGCACACCCCTTCTTCTTTACTTTGTTCCGGTTTGCGGCGTTCCGGGCACACATCCTCTGCAAAAATATGCACGAACTATTAGAATCAAAATCTATTATATGAAATTTAAAAACCTCTAATTACTTTCTGTTACCTTATAATCGTCGTCCTCAAAGTGAACTTTGAGGTACTCCCACTGCTCGGGTCGGTTGATGAACTCTGCAGACGTCGCCTTTGACACTTCGACGTAGTGGGTGTGGCAGTCGTACTTCCACTCCTTGTAGATCTTGGCAGCGGTCTCGTCGATGTATCTCCACATGCCTATCTCGGTGGAAGGGAGGTCGTAGAACATCTAGTAAAAAACATTTCAAAGAAATCATTAGAAATAACATATTTCAATATATATGACTGAAAGATTGTTTTTTGAAATTATTATGAAATTGTGTTTTACCTCCATATAAGTGCTCAGTGCATCTCGGTGCTCCTCAGCCAGCTCAGCATATGAAGGCGCAAGCATGGGCACTTTGCTTCGGATGGCGCTCCCGATGTCTCGGGACATCAAAGTCCTCCACTTCAAGAGGCTCGGACCCCTGTGCTGTTCCGAGTAGTCAACATTCAGAGGTTTCACGCCGTCCAGCGACACCAAATATTGGGTCTTCATACCGGTTATGATGCCAGACTTGTCCGGGTTCCATCCATTCAGCTTTTGACCCGTTGTCATATCAACAAGCTCTGCCATATATATATATAATTATAATGAAAATGACACTGAATATTATGAATCATAAAAGTAATTAATATGGAAAAGAAGTGTTGAAGATGAACTAGGGTCAAAAGCTGAGTTAAGAATGATGTTGACACTTGACGAAGAAAAAGCAGCTCGATCTTTCACTTCTTGCTTCCCAAGTTTTGTGAAGATCATGAAGAAGTTCAATATCAGTGGTTCATACACATTGGTGAGTTTTGTATATCTATGTATGCAACTATGCACAGGCTCCTATTTTTTATGTAAAATGGTTTCTTCGGCACTGTTTGGTATTTATAGACTGGTTTTCATTCTGCAGAAAATCCCATACCAGTTTTCCACAGAACATCTACCCAACTTTAAAACAGAGATCGTGCTTAGAAATTCAAAAGGGGAAAGTTGGACCGTGAACTCTGTTCCAGACTCAAAAGGTCGAGTGGTGCATACTTAAAAATGGGTTTGATCATCAAGCTGGAGAAGCAACGACTAATGCAGTATAGCTAGTGTAGTCAACCAGAATTTGTACATTGTGACACATGGTTGAAGCTCAACTATCCATGAACTCATGTTTTATGGTGAGCTTTTTTATTTCCGTTTTCTTCTGCTCTAATTATGTGTGGATGTGTCTGCTAGCTAAATTCTCTCTAAGCAGACCTTTTCATCTACAATGTGAATATGTTAATCAAACAATTGAAACTTCATCCTATTCTATCATCTACAATCATATTATTCTCATTGTGATTTGATTATATTCTATCATCGAATCACTCATCCGGCTCCTGAGGACCCCTCTTGGTCCTAATGCTGAGGGGAGGAGCAACCTCGCCTACCACACCAGCTGCTCCTCCAGCGGCACCACCACTGCCACCGCTACCGCCATCGCGGCCGCCGCTCCGGAGGTCAACGCCACCTTCAGTAGCCCCCACATGCGCCAAAGTATCGGTTTCTTCCAGAGACGGGATGGGAACCATCGTCCCCACCTCTGGCGCCGTTCTCGCCGATTCCGCTCCGCCATTGTCGCCGTCACCTCCGCCGCCGCAGCAGCCATTTGAGCGGCAACTTCCGCCGCCTTCCTCTCTCTTCTCGCCTCCATCTCCTTCTTCCTCTTCTGGGCACTAGAACCAGGTGTCATCCTGATTTCGAAGGGTTAGGGTTTGGAATTTCGGGTTTGGGGAAAAAATCTCCAAAATTTGCTGAATTTAGGGTTTGGAGGTTTGAGAGAGATTAGGGGTTTTTTGATATGAGAAGGGGTTTGGGTTTCGGGTTGTAAGAGAAGGGTTTTTGGGTATGAAGAGAAAGAGAAGAAATTGGAGGTTTTGGGTTTAGATGGGAAGAAGATGCAAATGAGGAAGAAAAACCCGATTCTGCAAATTAAAGATTGATCTGAAGCGATGAATTTACGCAACAGTCGTCGCTTCATATAATATTAAGTTAGCGACGAACTTAGTCCAAATTCGTCGCTTAATATATACTGGAGCGACGCGACGACTTTTGCCTCTTCCTAGGTAACCAAGGGGGCTTCAAAACTCGGCGCTTCAATATATATGAAGCGACGAATTTGAAACATACAGGATACCCAAGGAAGGTTCAACTTCGTCGCTTCAATACATTCAAGCGACGAATATTGACATTATGCGTCGCTTCAATTAAATTTAACATATTAGTTATTTTAAGAAATATATGTTTTTATTTAATTAGACAGTTGTAAATATTGTTCAAAATTACAACAATAAAAATATATCATCATCATCTGCTTACAACATGTACCATATTTAACTAGTAGTCTTCCTCTTCGTCATCTCCGCCATCATCGTCTTCATCTTCGTCGTCCTCATCGAATTCATCATCTTCATCTTCCTCTTCCTCACCGTTTGATTCTTCATTCTGTTCGTGTACTTCTAATTCGAGTTGGAGATTAGAGACATCAATATGGTAAAATTGTATTGAACCTAGTGTGTCCTCTTGTCTCCGTTGACTGATCGTTGCCAGTTGACCAGAAACTTCCCCGTGTAGGTGTCAAACTGTGTAAGTCGGATCCAAACCATGGTGCAAGCAGTGATGATAAATCTCTATGAGTTTCTTATAATAAGGACCATTTCTGCAAACTGCGCATGAATAAGGGAGAAATTTGATTCCAGCAGTGCGAGCGGAAACAAAATTGATGAAGTTAACTAAGCCTGTGCTGTAATCAGGGTGTGTAAAGTGAAGATTCATCCAAGATTTGTCGGGGACATCATCCATGTTTCATGTCATAACATAAACATCAATATGCATAAGGTTAGCACGCAACATTTATGATACAATCAAAACCTGTCCCAACACTTCTTCTCCTTATGCCTCCAGGTTGGGTCCTATCCCCTTCAGGAGAACACGAGTTTGTTAATCCTTTTGCTATTCATGTGGTTTCTGCTACAGTTTTGGACAATTTCGGCAGCATCTCCCTACAGTTCCTCAAGTGCACAAAAATCTAAACAACCTAATTTGCACTGGAGGAACATTGTAGAGAGACACTGTCGAAACTCTATCCCAAAACTGCAACGGAAACCACATGAATAGCAAAAGGACCAACAAACTCGTGTTCGCCTAAAGTGTCCAAAAAAGGGATAATTCGAGAATCAACAACTCATCTCGATCAACTGGATGAGTTGTTGATTCTCAAACGGGAGTTCTAAGCTGATAAACAGCACAATTATATATAATACGAAACAATAAATTTACACACGGCACCACACTCCCTCACTAAGCCACTCGCATGTTTCAGAAACCCTAACTACCACAATCCATACACAACACAAACCAATTACATCGTTAACTAATAATTTCAACCTAATCTACCATAAAATTCACAAAATTTCACTAAATTGCACTATTTCAAGCCATTTTAGTTTCATTCAATTTGGATTTAACTAAATTTCACAATTTCACTAAATTACACTAAAATTCAATGTCCCTAAAATTTCACAATTTCACTAAAATTTCACAATTTCACAAACTACCCTAAAAAATCTCAATTTGACCAAAATCAACACCAATTCTATCATATATTCAAACACCTAACCCTAAAAACAACAAAAAAAACACATTATAAACCAAATCCAACTCAAGATATCAAACACTAAATTCAACAAATCAAACCCAAATATGGTGATTACAATGAAGAGGAGAGATTATACTAACCTACAAAGCAATTGGAAGAGAATACCCAAGCAATTAGACCCCGAAATTGACGAAATCAGCCGATCTGCCCTTTTTTTCGCAGCTCCGGAACAGTTTTTTCCTCAAACTTCAACTTCTGCAATCTATTGAAGTCGAGGGCTTTATAACATATTTTAAAAAATGAAGCGACGACTATTGCTCAAAACTCGTCGCTTCCTTCCATAAGTCAGCGACGAAGATTAACAAAGGTCACTAAATTCGTCGCTTGAACTTTAAGTCAGCGACGAATATTGAAATTTCATTGCCAGAGATTACAAAACTTTGTTCGTAGGCTACAACATTCCTATTTTCGTCGCTTCAATGATTTGTGAGCGACGACTATTGATCAATAGTCGTCGCTCTTGTTTTTTGAAGCGACAAATCCTACCTTGGTCGCTTCGGTGTGTTGAGGCGACAAACTTAGTGTTTCCCGTTACAATAGCTTCAATGCTTGTTTCCAGTAGTGAGCCAATGATATGTTGAACGCTAATTAATTGATGCTGTTTGGATTAGGGTGTATGAACCTCTGGGAACTCAATTGTCAGAAAGACCCTTGTCAGAATTCTTTTACGTATATTTATAGCCAATTCATTGAACCAAATTAGGAGATTTTTTCACTTACCCAAATTGAGTCATGATCACCCTAACCCTACTAGGATATAGATTATGTGTGCTGAGGTTAATTTTAATTAGGAGCGAGTCTAATATACAATAGCAATCTAGCATATATATCATCTAATTTGCAACTTTTATACGTATTGTTCTAAAATCTCTTGGCAAGAGGTTACAAACCTAACTTCCTCATTCTAGCTTGCTGCTTGCATTCTCTTAAAAAAAAAATTAAAAATTAAAAAAATTAAATAATAATAATAAAAAAAATCTTTCGTTGCTTCCAGGAAAATGATATATAAACATGATTAATTACAACAAGTAATTGCGATTTCAAAGTGTTATATATACATGTGTGGCATTACGTGTATCGCTCATTTAGTTAGTAATGCTCGTCTGATGATAAGATTGCTGACATTTTTGTAATAATCGATTCATATAGCTAGTTATGGGATCATGGAGAAATAATCCTGACCTATAATTTGTTTCATTCGCACGTTTTATTCATCCTATTATTTGCTAACAAATTAAGTTTTGGGAAATGAAACGTAGAAGTACTAGTAACCATTTTCTATATGTGGGATGAATTACTCTACTATGATCGATCCTGTCTTGCGTATCGCCATATGATCCGATTACAATATTGATCGAAACCCTAAATACTCTGATCATGTACGTAGATCAGATATGAACGTAATGTATGAGTCCACATTAATCAAAATCATAGTTACTCAACTTCAATGAAATTGTAATCAAATTTAACCAAGAATCTACTAGCAGTTAGCTACATTGACTGGAGTTAATGTTGTCCCTCCTACAAGTTTTCTGTACGAATGGAAAATGAAAGAAGCCAATGACCAGACCGATTGATTAGAAGGTCATTATCTATGTTGATCATGACTAGACAATGACATTAGTTAAACGAAATGTTAAACTTCTAAGCATACACATACAGGTATGAACAAGCCAAAGCTAGCTCAATCCCATTCAGATCCAATATTGTATCATGCGAGTCATTACGTTTCTTCTACTATATATTTATTCTTCTTCAAATATGCTACCGCTAGCTATTAATACCTAAAGTCCAACACCAACAATTTCAATTAATGGCAAAAGTTAATTAATTGTGGATCGATCTTAAGCGTGAGGACAAGTGATTATTCCTTTCGATTCGTAATGAAGAATAAGCCATGTTAGTACCAAGTTTGATCGATCATGACAAATACTATTGGGATGCGATAATGAATAATCAAACTAACTTTGGAAAAATCCTTAAATAAGTAGAGTTGCAAAACAATCTAAATTGTATAGAAGTATAGAACTATTGGTATCATTTCTTTTGGAAATTGGGATTGTAATTCATTCAAGTTGTGAAGTTTATCTTCACGCTTAATACCAAATTCACATTTACAATGAGGAGTAACATGAATATCATTTGGAACTATTGGTTTCAAACCAAGAAAATGCCCACGTTGAAGGATTGCAAAGTTATTGATTCATATCTCCATGCATATTCTCTAATGTTTTAGTTAAAACTTTCAAAACCCTATCTAAGACGACATACCTTAATTTTAAGGAAAAAATTCACCATTGGTACCCAAACTTACCTCGCTATA
This sequence comes from Potentilla sterilis, assembly GCA_963682095.1. NCBI lineage: Eukaryota > Viridiplantae > Streptophyta > Magnoliopsida > Rosales > Rosaceae > Potentilla > Potentilla sterilis. The sequence goes on from OY821754.1 coordinate 13,003,529, forward strand.
TAAGAAAGGTACCCGAACTTGAAAAACGATCACCATAGTACCCAAAGTTTTAAATCCTATTATAGAGGTACCTAGCGTGTTTTGACCGGCTGGCTTTCCGGTTTTTGATGACGTGGCAGTTCGCATTTTAATTCCGAGGGGCAAATCTGTAATCTCCGCCTAACAAACCCACGTCACTCCTCACACAACTGCCCCACTACCTCAGTGGGCATTTTCGTCAAATAAATCCTCATCCACCTCACCCTGCTGTCGAAATAACTACCCCTCCCTCCCTCTCTCTCTCTTCTCCCACATTCCTCCTAAATCCCCTCCGCCCGATATGGCCTACACTCCCACGATGACCTCCACCAAATCCCGCCGCAAAATCGCCCCGGCGGCGGCCACCGACAACGGCAACGACTCCGCCGAGAAGCTCGACCAGCTCCTCCTCTCCTCCGCCATCTCGAACGGCGAGGACGTGGGCCCTTTCGCCTCCGGCAAGCCCGAGACCCTCCTCCTCCACCTCCGCCGCTTCTCCCGGTCCAAAGAGTCCGAAATCGAAGAGGTCTGCCGGGCTCACTACCAGGACTTCATCCAAGCCGTCGACGACCTCCGATCTCTCCTCTCCGACGTCGACTCCCTCAAGTCCTCACTCTCCGAATCCAACGCCAAGCTCCAGTCAGTCGGCCTACCCCTGCTGACGTCACTCGACGCATTCGTGGAGGCGCGCAACGTGTGCCGCAACGTGAACCTGGCGCTCCGGTCGGTCCGTGAGCTCATCCGGCTGATGGAGCTCTGCTCCCGATCCAACTACCACCTCTCACGTGGCAACTTGTACATGGCGCTCAAGTGTGTGGACACAATCGAGTGCGTCTTCCTCGACAGAACGCCGTCGTCGACGATCAAGAAGATGCTGGAGAAGAAGATTCCAGAGATTCGGTGGTTCATAGAGCGCAAGGTGATGAAGACGCAGAGGTCAGAGACGAAGAAGCATTCGCAGCAAGTGCACGTATCTTAGAGTCTACCACATATTGATAAATCTAAGCCTCTGAGGGTCTTGTTCTACAAGGATGACCGACCTGCACTCTTTGATAGCCACAACAAGAAGAGGGTTTGCTTTGACATCTCAATCAGTTGGTTCACATCGAGAGGTGCACAAAAGTGGACCTGACTCCCATCACCAACAAGCTGTGGAAGACTTTCTTCCAGAGAGACTTCGGTGGCAGAGCCACTGATGAGATGATGCAGGGGATGAACATGATCAAGAACGTCTTCAAGTGGTCGGAGGCGTACGAGGCCAAGTCCAAGAGCGTGGAACAAGATGAGAAAGAGGTCGGTGAAAGGTTGAAGAAGATGTATCAACAAGAAGCTGCTCGGAAACAGAGCAGGCAGATTAGGGTTCTTGACAAGGTTCCATCTGTTTCGTCAAGCAACAAAAGAATCGGCTCCAACAAAGCGAGTAAACCGCTCAACAGGAATAGCTTGCTAAATAGTTTGGAGTTGAAACGAAAGATGAGGATGACTGCTGCCAACCCTTATGGGCGCAGCAGTTTTAACCCAAGAAGGACTCAAGCTTACGTCTTTTGAAGGGTTAATCAATTTTGGTGGTGACTGTTAATTTTCTTCTTAGCAAGTAAAGAATGTAAAGTTGAATATTAGTTTGTTGATTCTTCAAGAAAAAAAGAATGAAAGATCAACGTTTGATCTTGTTCATCTCTTTCTTTATGTAAATGTACTGATTTGTGATTGATGAAATATATAGTGTTATTCTTTGATCGTTATTAGATTTGGAGTTTCGTTTGATCTTGTTTGCATATATCTGTTGAATATGGTTTGATCTTGGTTGCCCTACCAAATCTAAAAGCAAAGGTCTTGGTCTGGTGTTTTCAGAAATTATAAACCCAGATATAAACCCACTTGGGGTATAACTTCATAACCGAGAGAGATCGAGAGTACTTCAGTCCTTTCAGATAGAGTTGGATACTTTTCCGATCATGAACGCCCACAGAATGAGAAAGAGCAGAGGTTTCAGGCTGAGAGTACACAAGCTGGCTAAGATCTTCAAATGGATAGTCCGACCAAGAAGAGAAGCTGCCCGGCACCATAGGCTGGAATCCTCTACGGCGAGAAAGCACAACCCTATTTCCAAGTTCTTCATCACCTTGGCAAGGTCTCTAAGACGTGGAGCCAAGCAGCTGTGTTTTCCTAACTCGGGTTACATGCGGGTCGGGCAGGCTCCAGAGGAATCCAAACCGGTGCTTGTTCCGAAGGGCCACATGGCCGTGTACGTGAGCGAGTCCGACGACGACGACGCGCAGAGGTACTTGGTGCCTGTCATATATTTCAATCACCCGCTTTTTGGGGAGCTGTTGAAGGAGGCAGAGAAGGTTTACGGGTTCAACCATCCGGGTCGGATCGTTATACCGTGTGGGGCATCGGAGTTTGAGAAGGTGCAGATGAGGATTGCTGCGGGGGACCATTGTCAACGGCGGAGGAGGAATAGTAGTTACCGTCGCTATTAGTGTGACTTGAACCGCGGGGCATGATAATTTTGCGTAAATTCTCATAATGGCCCAAAATTCGTGTTTGATTTTTGTTTCTCAAGAAATAGTCAACTTGTTAGGCGGAGATTACAGATTTGCCCCTCGGAATTAAAATGCGAACTGCCACGTCATCAAAAACCGGAAAGCCAGCCGATCAAAACACGCTAGGTACCTCTATAATAGGATTTAAAACTTTGGGTACTATGGTGATCGTTTTTCAAGTTCGGGTACCTTTCTTATATAGCGAGGTAAGTTTTGGTACCAATGGTGAATTTTTTCCTAATTTTAACTTTAACTCTCTTATTCACTCTCACTTATTGGATCGGTGACAAACCTCGGGATATCCAAATGTTCAACCAAATTACTTTTTTATTCCCTTAGGAGAACAAAACTTTTAGATTACGAGAACAAAACTATGCAACATATTATGCAGATAAAGATATAGTATCTCATCAAGAAGTTGGCATTTATTGGGTCAAAATTTTAGCTTACTAAGCTTGAATGTTGCAAGTGATTCATTTTAAATGGCTGTCATTATTTGCTTAAAGTGCCAATTAATTTTGGAAAATTGATATGAGCCGCTCATTTACCCACTACATCTCTATATATTGAGCACGTACTCCTTGGTACAAGAGCACACTAAATCTGAGAGCTTGAGTACGTGAAGCCTTTTAGCAATTTCTTTCCCAGAACATTGAGAAGTTTAAATTCTTGGTAAGCTGGGCGCCATCAATAATCATTCTTAAGTAGCTCTTTAGAGGGTGTTAGCTAGCCTCATTTCAAGTATGTATCAGTAAACCTCGTTTAGTTTTGGAATTCTAATCAAGTACCTGCATGAATGCATGTGTTGTGTTTCTACAGATCATCTTAATCTGCAGAATGATGAGCATTCAAGGTTTGGTGGTACTCCTTTTCCTGTCTATTTTGAGTGTGAGTACTATTGGAAGCACTCTTGGTGAAAATGGCTCTTTAAGTACCGATCATCATAAGTCCAAGGGAAAAAGATGGGCACTTCTAATCGCCGGTTCGAGTGGTTACGATAACTATCGACACCAGGTCATTTAACGTTAAACTTTTTAAATATATGTGATATTCTTCTATGAAGTAACGAGTCCAACTAACGTGCAACATTTGCAGGCTGATGTATGCCATGCATATCAGATACTCAAGAAAGGTGGACTCAAAGATGAAAACATCATCGTCTTCATGTATGATGATATTGCCAACAGCCCAGAAAACCCTAGACCTGGTGTTATTATCAACAAGCCACACGGCAAGGACGTCTACCACGGAGTTCCCAAGGTTTAAATTTTGGTTATATGGATGATAATCATTTGTTATTGAAACATGCATGCATATATATTTTACCTGTAACTAGTTTGAAGCAGGATTACACAGGAGATGCTGTAAACTCAACAAATTTCTATGCTGCTATTCTCGGAAACAAAACTGCAATCAAAGGTGGAAGCGGCAAGGTTTTGGAGACTGGTCCAGATGACCATATTTTCATATATTACACTGATCATGGTGCTTCAGGACTTCTTGGTTAGTAACTTTTTGTAAATTTCTCAGACCAAAAATATAAACCAATATGTTATATTAAATAAGTATTAATTGATGAACAGAGCAAGAATTATAACAAATTAATATTTGCATATATGCATGGTTACATATGAACGATATGTTGGATTTCAGGGATGCCTAGTGACTATGACGCTGTTTATGCTAAAGATCTAATTCATGTGTTGAAAGAGAAGCATGCAGCTAAAGGTTACAAAAGCATGGTGAGAGTTGTAACTGATAATTTGATATACAATCTGACCTCCGTATAGTTTTGAACTATTATGTTTTTGGTGAGTAATGAACTAATGGATTTTTTACGCTGATGACTAAAAAAGGTGTTCTACCTTGAAGCTTGTGAGTCTGGGAGTATCTTTGAGGGTTTGCTTCCAAAGAATATAAACATTTATGCTACTACAGCAGCAAATGGAGAGGAGAGCAGTTATGCAACATACTGTTATGGAGATCCTCATGTTCCTAAAGAATTTGGTACTTGTTTGGGAGATTTATACAGTATTTCCTGGATGGAGGATTGGTAAGAAAAAAGTACAGTTTCGTTTATATGATGCTGTCTAACTATTAACTTTCCAAATTAACAGTTTAAATCAGAAGCTAATCATACTCACAGTTACTTATGTGATTCTTGGTGCATTTACTGTGATCAGCGATGCACATGATCTGCGGAAAGAGACGTTTGGGGTTCAATACAAACGGGTAAAATAGAGGAATTTTTTGTACACGTTTAGATCTTTTGGAACTTGATTTGTTTATGATTTGTATGCATAAAACCCTTGAAAATGAGAAGGATTAATATGATCATGTGTGTCCACTAAACTACAGGTGCGAAACAGAACCGATGAATCTCATGTTATGCAGTATGGTGATTTGAGCTACGTAAAGGAGTTCTTGTACACTTACATGGGGGCGACTCCTAAAGAAGCTCATAGCTACGCTCCCGCTCCCGCTCCCTTCACAGGCTCCGCTTCGAAATCAATCTCAAGGAGTGTTAGCCAGCGCGATGCAACCCTCCTTAATTTATTGCATAAGGTTTCTACACTTCGACTATGAATTTCTCTTCAGAATATAATTCACTAGTTGGTTTTAGATCTGGGTACTAATTAAACTCCATGTACTTAATAATATCAAAACGTTTTTACATATTTTCCAGGTAAACAGTGCTCCAACTGGCTCTCAGGAGAAGCTCGAAGCTCGAAAGAAGCTACGTAATGAAATTGCTCAAAGGAAACATGTGGATAACAGCATAACCGAAATCGGAGAGCTCCTGTTTGGGACCAAGCAGAAGAGCGCAGAAGTATTGATGAATGTCAGGCCTTCGGGACAACCTCTAGTTGATGACTGGGAGTGCTTCAAGATGTTTGTAAGTTCTCCTAGCTAGCTATCAGAATTTTTCTTTTATACATTATTATTGATTGCATCTCTTAGCAGTTGTTGAACTGGACTTCTTTCCTGTGCAGATGAGGACTTACGAGAGCCGCTGCGGAAAGCTATCGACATATGGAATGAAGTACACGCGAGCTTTTGCCAACATGTGCAATGCAGGAGTCAGTCTAGAGAAACTGGTTGCTGTGTCTGATCAAGCTTGTTCTAAGAAACCTCATGTCTGATCTGAAAATGGATGTACTGAATAAAGTCATGCATACGACTTTTGTGTACGTATGCCGGTTGTCTTTTACTACGTACATATGTAACATGCATCATGCACGTTAGCTTTTTTTATGAAAGTAAAGACTAAAAGTTAATAAATATCGAATCTTTCAAATATTTGATATCTATTGTCAATCTGCAAATCTAGCTAGCAACTAGCAAGTACCTAAAAACATATGTTCAATGTCTAGAGTCTCCAGAAAATCTTAGTTATGCATATTCATCATAATGTGGATCGGACTAATATGATCGAGTTGTTACCATAATATGATGATAAACACCTGGGAATTATGTACCTGGGATATATGCAAGGTATTAAATATCGACGATTACGGAAATATCGATGGTTTGAAAAAAAGAAATTTCGATGGAAATTTCGAGAAAATATCAAATATCGATGGAAATTTTACCAAAAATTTATATAAAAATTGTATATTTAGATAAAAATAGACTAAAAGTAAAATATCGGAAAGATATGAGTATTAATATCGATGTTTGAAAAAAACAGAAATTTCGAGGAAATATCGAGGTTATCGAGGATATTTTAGTCCTTGGATATATGATGCTTGAAACCACTAACCAGTATCCAGTAAGAAAAGAACAAAAAAAAAGAAAAAGAAATACATGTTAAGTACAATCTTCAGCAAAGCATCAAAAATTGGTGAGTTGGTACATGCATTACTGTTTTCAACACTTTATATGTGATCTTCTATCGATTGATAATTTCTTTATTGAGTAGGTAATTAAGCAAAGTAAAACAGAGGAAAACACTAATCAATATTATTTACATGATATGCAAGTTGGTGGTCATGAAAATATTACTGATTGATTCCTACATAATAATCTTTGAAGGAAACATTGTTGCTGTAAACTAAATATCAAATTAAATGGTACAATACATGAGATATTAGAGAAAATTATTGAAGGTTAACAATATTTTCTAAAACTGGTTTTTCTTTTAAATGCTTTGGTGGATAGTTAGGTAGTAATATACGAGTCAAACGACAGACGAGAGTTTGCCTCGGTTAAGGATCTCATACTTCTAGAAGATCTATATGCCTAGCAACTTGCAATAGGTTTAATGTCTTCATCGTTGGTCCTCCGTTACACTCCAAATGCATAAATTCATAGGCACTCTAAATGCATATATTCGGTATGTACTGACACAAAAAGCTTATCATACGAGCAATGCCACCAATTGTGTCTCCCTAGCGTGTCATTATCATGTATAATGGAGGCACCACAATGTATTAGGATGAGGCACTTGGTATTGATCTGTATCATTCTCAACATGTAAGCTGAGACAATTCTTGATCATGCTGCATGTCAATTGCTTCATTAATGATCTGTGAATTGATGAAAACTTAGGATGGATCTTTGTCAAATGTTTTCTTCATGGGGTAGTTAAAGGATGGCTGTGACCCTCAACAAAAATAGTGACAACATATTTGCCGATCGCTTCACGTCTTACAACTACTATCTTTGCCTTGCATTGTTCTCTTGTTTGATTCCGATTTCTTTTCTTTCATGTTACTTTTGATGTTCTTTGTTTGGAGCACACAAACTCATTTCTTACAATCACACTATTCTTCCTCTCACCGTTGTAATTTTTGACATCAACCCCCTGATTCTTTAGCATAGCTTTTGTAGAACGTCTCAACATCTTCTAGTGTATGGAATTCTTGATTCTTTATGGGAATCAGATCAGCCTTCACTTGAGGACAATAGATAGCAGTATGCTCTGAACTTTGCTGTGACTCCATTCCACTTTCTCTTAGCAAACTTATTTAATAGTTAAATATTTGTTGTAAATGAAAACAAAAATTATATCAAAAAGTTGAAAGCAATTGACATATAGAAGTATATTCAAGACCAAAGTATATATGTGCCAAAGTCTAGTTTATTTATCCTTATCTATAAAAGATCCCATATGGCCAAAGACAAATTAAACTTCCTCCTTAAGATTATTGCCGATGTCTTCTATACTATTGCAATTTAATGTCATCCCAAATTCAATGTATTAAATAGCATAATTAATGAAATACACGGATCTAGTTGATGTAGTCTTCTTAATTAGAGATTAAATCCATCATGTATATCATCTATCTAAAGTAACAAGGACGTTGTTGCTCTTGAACAATAGTCTAGACGATTGTGAAAGATGTAACAGTATGAAACAAACCTTGGAGAGATTAAGAGCAAAGGCAATAGAATCAGCAGAAAATTGATTGTGAAAGATGTAACAGAATGAAACAAACCTTGGAGAGATTAAGAGCAAAGGCAATAGAATCAGCAGAAAATTGATTGTGAAAGATGTAACAGAATGAAACAAACCTTGGAGAGATTAAGAGCAAAGGCAATAGAATCAGCAGAAAATTGATTGACGCACAGCCAACACCGACAACTAAGGTAATCTCTGGTGCATGGAGAAGCTGATGAGACCACAGCCTTTGAGTGATCTAGTACAGAACTACTAGTTATTCGGCAAACGATTGAATATTTTAAGGAAAAGCCATAAAAGAAAGCAATGGAAATTACTCACAATATGAACTTGGTTCGGAGAAAAACCAGAAAGAATAGATGTGAATTTCTTCTCTTGTGCGTCAAAACCCTAGAACAAATTTTGCGTGTTCTTTTTTCTTTTTAACTCATAATCTGTGTGATTGTAGAATTTTTTTTTAATTTTTTTTTTTTTTTTATCTTTTTTCTCTTTTAGACTTGTGCGATTCTTCTCTCTTTTAGACTTGTAGAAAAAAATGATTTCACATACATTGTACTGTTATACAGACTCGAACATTGTGGACTCATCTATATATACTAGATCGCCAACTAGCCAGGTATATATGCCGCATGCCTGCTGAGCATGTTTATGCTAAAGATCTCATAGATGTGCTGAAGAAGAAGAAGAATGGTAAGAATTTCCAGCTAGCTCACTAAAGTTTCACAATTAATGGTAAATTGTTCCAAAAGTTTTGACTTCTCAAGTTTCTTATCTATGTAGGTGCAATGTAGTTCTTGTTCATCATGAAATTGATGATTAATTCATCATGCATGACTGTTGTGTTGAGTTTGTTCTATGAAGTGACAATGGTCTTGGTATGCAAATAAAAATAAGTATCTTATCAATCAATAATATACTCACAATTTATCTGTAACAACTGGAATTTCTTATGTTCAACAATTGGAATCTCTATCACAAACTACCACTAATATTTCTGTTTGCCAAAGAGAGTAAACTAATTCAAATTATTTAAACTGATTTCAGAAACACTGGCAATCACCTAAGCCTCCTCCTCTTGGAAGTTCTTGTTTTCCTTCGAACATTTGTCACCTTGCCTATTTTCACACGTCTCGAGCTTTTTAACCTCTGAGACCTGCCCATAACGCGAACAGACATACTCCGGCTAGTGTTCAACCTTACATGACGATGATGTTGGCTGCGAGGGCCACGCCTACTCGAAGGGTAAACAGAGTTATGCACCCTATCTTTTCTTCTTCTGATTAGTGACTTTCGCTTTCTATTAACATTAAGATTATGATAATTGTCCCACAAATCACTATTCCCACTTGAACTGTAGCCTTGCTCGATGTCTTGAAAATGGCGGTGGCAGAGATGGCGCCGGCGACGACGGTTTACTCTCTTAGTGTTGCTCAACTTGTACCACAAGAAACAACAAATATCTTGCAGTGCAAACCAATATGTCTCACAGGCAGCCCAACACATTTTACAGAGGCTTTTTCCAATGCACTGGAAGATCCCCAACTTGAATACTAAATAGAAGAATAGCAATGCTGAAAAAAAAAAAAAATTAAAGAAACAAATCAAATATTCTCCCAATGAAAGCTAATATCAGTGGCACTTCCAAAACCAATCAAAAGAAGCTAACATCAAAGTGAATAATAGGACAAAATCAAGGAGAAGAACGTTACTTAAGTAGCAAAGGACCAGGATCATCAACAGTTTCAACAGATTGGAAACGCATAGATGCTCAATGAAACAAACCAAATCCCAAGGTCCCGAACACTCCCTGCAGAATCATACTAATATTAGTATATGAAAGCAAGAAACAAACACATTTTACGAAAATGGTGATGAAAGCTTTCATAAGTCCATCAACACGATAAACTAATGGAGAATTAGAGATACATCTGATGGTACATGTGTGCGTTAAACTGCGAAGGTAAACATGCCATCACATCATCTCTAGGTGGATATAATCCATATGTAAGACATATATGAAAAAAAATTCATAATCTAGGGCCATGTCACTCAAAATCAATTGTATCAATAAATTCAAACTAATTTGAGACAAGATGCATCGAGCATAGTTGTATAAACAAGTAAAACTTACTGGCATGATCCATCAAACATAGACTTAAATGGGGACAGCAATGTTTTTCCAAGTAGGTCGCCAATCCCATCTGTAGCTTTACTGATGACAGTCCCCATTGCAAGAGGAAATTCTTAACACTGCTTACTGCAGCCAACTCCTTCCCAAATCCTAATTGTCCTGAAAACAAGTCCAAGTTTCTTCCTTGTTAATATAAAGGGGCTGTGTTGTATAAACTAGATAGTGAGATTGGATATACTATATAGAGATGCCAATGTTTATGTTTTTGTAAGCAAAGGGATTTGAAAAGATGAAATCACAAAATAAATAACGATAATGTTGGTAAGAGAAAGGGATAATACGAACTAGGTTATATAACCCTTATGCAAAAGGAGACAACGATTCATCATTCAAGGCACTCGAGCTAGGAAGCACGGACACAGACACGAGTGTCCAATACGGACTCAATACGATACTTGGACACGTCAAAATCAATTTTTTTTTTTACACGGATACGCGGTGGACACGTTAATTAAATAATATTTTAATTAGCAGTAACTAGATTCTAGGCTCTGTCCTGCTAAGCCTCGATGCCACCACATTCATAGCCTGATACCTCAGAGTCTCCAGTTGATTTACAGTCAAAGGTTGCACAAAATGCATCTTGGGAAGCAGTGGCATAGTGTACATGTTCAGCATGTTACACATATTGGCACAACAAAACCTGACCGCCAGATGAAGCTCACCCATTTTCTTGACACCGGAAGGGTGCAGCATCAAGAGTGGATAGGAGTGAGTGTAGACTCGATCAGACTCGAGTGTGGACAATCGGGTCCTAACCTTCCCAATCCGAGAATCACGGACTCCAGCATTGTTGGCCGTGTTCTTATCAATCCGAGAATTATCAAACACCCCAATGGTAACAACAGTACAAGGATCAAACACTTCCGAACTGTACTGCTCGTTCCACTTAGGGGACAAGCTATCAACAACAGTTCGAGTTCGAACCCATTTCTGTTCATACTTTGCAACACAATAAGCATCACTAGACCCTCCTTTCCCTTCTTTGATCTTCATTGGCATAAGCCCAGTGATAACCTCCATCAAGTGAAACCCTCATCTGCCTGAGTCCCAAACCAAATGGAAATCATCACCTCCCCGATTTCGATTTGTCTCCCTTCTTATCCTCCATTCTATACCACTGCGGCGCCGGATTTTAGGACTGATTGAATAACCATCTGTAATGCAAATTTGCAGCACGGCGGGAGGGACAAGTACTACACCAAACACAACTCTGACCACAACTATAACCATTCCAAGTCCTCCGACGACTACAACGACTAATCCAACCTTCGGCAATGGGGTGGTGGGCGGACTCACTCCAGTAACAACTCCGGCTGTCCCCGACGATAGAAAAGCAGCATCCCTTCAGTTCATCCTACAAACATTGATTCCTGTCTTCTTTATTTTTTACCCTCCTTGGAACCTCATTCAAATCAACCCACACCCTCTATAATTCCCCAACTTCAATCAACCCAAGCAATAACGCAATTCAATTACACCCAAGCCATAACTCATGACTCAATTCGTTCACAAATCACAACCATCTTAACTCAATCAACAGAGAAGAAGAAGAAGAGTAGAGAGAAATAAGAGAACATACCCGATGCAGCTATGCCGAAACCTAATCGACCTGAAGAAAGAGAAAGAGAGAGACAGAGAGAGGGAGAGGTCGCGCGACCTGAAGAGAGACTGAGAGAGGAGAACAGAGTTGAAGAGACGAGAGAGGAGAGAAGACTTTTAGGGTGATAACCATGTTGATCAGACCAATCAAATGATCCTTTTAGGGTGAACCGCAAGAGTTTCCATGAAATGATCATCCCAGTTCCTCTCAGTTTTACAGTGTCTCTTTTCTCTTAATTTAAAACAAAAACGAGGAGGAGGAAGAAGATCTCTCTGTGTTTACCCCAAATCATTTTGAAAGCAAAATGGAACAAAATCATGTAACTCACCTGAGAGGATTCATATATTTGAATGATGAAAAGCAAAGAAGAATGCTCCCGCGTCGACCAGACTTGAATTAAACTCACCCTTTAAACTGGTTAACTGCCGGACTGGACCGGGTCGGATGTATTATCTTCATCTTGTTTGCTGTTAACCGGTTAATTTGTGTATTATCTTCATCTTGTATCTTGTTTGCGGTTAACCGGTTAACTTGTATATTATCTTCATCTTGTTTGCTTTTCCTTTTTGTAACTTCACCTCATCTTTATACCTTTCTTTTAACCCAAGTTTAAATTTTAGAGAAAAAAAAGTGTATCCGATTGCATAAGCCACGCATTTGTTGCGAGTTGCGAAATCAACAACAATGAAGTTCTGTGTGATTTTTGTGCCATGAAAAAAATCAATGAAATATTACAGCTATACATTGAACATTACAACAGGAGTGAAACAGAACTCTGACTAATCTGAGGTTTACTATTTACATTTCTAAATCTAGGCCCCACTCTCCCTTCACTTCATTGATGTGTAGGTGGGGGAGATGTAACAAGCATATTTTCAACACTCATAAACTCAACAGCAAATTCATCATCATTTTTAGCCAACATATCCTTTAAGCTACAATCGATATTCTTCCCCTTTAGCACGAAGTACCTTGGTTTTATCTTCTTTTCTAATGAATAACTGAAGTATCTTGGATAGTCCACCACTTCTGTAATCGGCTTCTCCATGATGTTTAAGAGGAATTCAAGCTTCGGTCTCAAAACCTCTTCGATGCTGTACCCGAGTAAAGGAGAAAATCTGCGGACCATGAATGCAATATCCCTCCGTGACAGCCCTTTCTTCATCAAGTACTTCATCCTGCAAGATCGACTTATCTATCATATTGCAAGTTTTATTGGAGTACAGTGCAGTCTGGATTCATCAAAAAAATTTAAATTCAAATCTCCATCATTCTTGCCCTTCCAATATAAAATCTAGCAAAATTGTGGCATGTGGCAAACATACAACTTGCAAGTTATCACTTTCAATTTGCTCAAATTAAAATTTGCATCCCTACCACACTCCAGTGAAGACATCATGTACTAACTGGAAATCACAATCATTTGAATTATTATATAAGACATATTTCAAGCATATCAATCCCTTGAAGTCAATAAGGCAGTAAAAGTACAATTGTATAGTCTACCACAACAATGATTCGAGTTGAAGGTGGAGGGTCCGGTTATTCACAGAGAACTAGAGCATTTATATTCACTAACCGCATATTAAAGGAAAAGAGCGTTACCGAGGGAGCAAAGTTTTGTCAGTGTCAGACACCAGAAGCTCTGGATACTTTTTGATAACCCGAGGAAGGTGAACTTTGGAAACACCAATACTTGCAAGGAAATCTAGCTTTCTCTGAAGCGTTCTCTCAATGCTGGCAGCAAATAGTTCAGGACAGCGACCAAATATGCTCCCAACAGTTTCTTTATCAAATCCTAGACCTTCCATGAATGCAACTACCTGCATAAAGCAGTAAACATGATTAAAATGCACTCAATAAATCCTCCACAGAAACACCTGTAAAGTCTATAGATGTTGTGAGTTGGATGAGACTCATAACTTCATAAGTCCCAGAAGTGGAATGAACATGAAAAGATGGTGAGTTTGACTGGACAGGGTATGTAATGACATATATACCACAAGCAGAACCAACAATTTAGGATTTACTTTCTTAATTCTTCACCATTTATGTGAAAATAAGAATAAACTAAAAAGTGACCCACCTGAAGAAATTCTTTAGGTTTCCGTAATAGTAGCTGGGGACTTCTAGAGATCACCTGACCCAACTTCTTGTTAGCAATACCCAATTCATCTATCTGTTCAACCATCACTTTTAGAGTGCTAGTCGAACAACCCAAGATATGAGGCCAGCTTCTGATTGCACAGCCAACACTTGTTTTTGGGACCTGTCATGAACGTTTAATAATCAGTGGTTTTTTTTTTTAACAAAATATAAATCATTTTTTTTTTTTGGAAATACTAGACCAGCAGTGCAAAAATATAATTGGAGACTATACCTTTTCTATATCAAAGAAAGAAAGAACCTCTTTGAAGTTCTCGTGAATGCTTGTAGATAGAATCCATGGATATTTAATCAACATTCTGCCAACATCTTTATCCTCCAGACCAAACTGCAAAGCAATACGTAAAGGAATACACAGAGTGAAAATGTGTCCAGTGTCATAAAATCCATATTCTTAGTCAAATTACAAGGAGATAATGTTTACTCCATCCTCACAATTCTAATAATATAGAACCAAGGAATACAAAATAATGTAATCTCCATAGGATTTTGAAAGTAATCTGGGTGCTCATGAATTTTCAAAAAATCAAAAAGTTGAAAATATGTTCAAAGAGAGAGAAAATGTCCAAGCTAAGGAAGAAGAAGGTAGAATAACATATAGTGAGATAGAGATCACAATTTTAGATAGCACTGCTGCAGAAGAGAAGACGACTTTTGCATTCCATTTTTATGTTTTGGTAAACAAATAAAGGGTGTATGAAAGTATGAAGTTAAGTACACGAGTGCAAGAGTACAATGGAGTGCAAAAATCGCCTCCCCTACATATATAACCAGATCTCGATAACAGGTAAACAAATTGTAAATAGATTAGAGAGAACAGATAGACTAACTGTACCTCCTTAAAAGCCAGTACTCTTGACTTAATGACTTTAATGTTGCAAAATATAACTGGTGGAAATAACAAAAAGATGGTTCTCATGCTTTCTCTGTGAACTCCGATATTTTCAAGATATTCAACCACAGGGCTCATGCGAGGCTCCAAAGACAACACTAAAAGACGTGGAAATGATTCAACCAAATAACGAAAAGTAGCATCTTCCGAACCCAACATGTCCAGACCTCCACGCCTTGCCGCAATCTATAGCATAAAATGAAAAACACAAAATGAAACTAAAATCAAATCATCAAAATACCCAAATGCACACATAAAATACACTTTTAAATAACAAAGAAATAAAATTAGATTGCAGCTATACATTCATAGTCATAAGAGTTGGAACAGACATACCAGACCTTTTCAAAGAAGGATAAGGTTTGTTGCAGGTCTTCATCAATAGGAATTGAGAGGTGCATCATCATACGACGAGCATTTTTTCCAATGAGCCCCCCGTCATTACTGCCAGAAAAGAATATTTCCTTCACATATTTAACCTATAAGCCAAATGCAATATAAGAAACAATTCTGCAACATATCTAAGAACAGTTTGAATTTTACATTCATACGGGAAATCAATACCAAGTGCCTCATCCTTGTCACTTACATAAGATGTCCATATTTAGAGCTAGGTGGTTCTAGTTTATCTTCATTACAAAACTTTCAAATTCAAAATGAATGTTGATCTGCTAGGTGGTTCTAGTCCATCTCCATTTTGATTTGCTATGCCAGAAAATAAAATAAAAGCTTGTAATATCACGTTATATGCCATGTTCTCACCAGCTCATAATACGAATTGAAGAAAGCACAATGATTGTTAACAATTCAGGCCTTCATAAGTGAAAGAAACAGGGTTCTCATTTTATCTTGTATCCTTGCCATTAAATCCCTGGTCAATAGCTACAACAAATTTGTATGCTGCAGGACTTTCCATAGTGAGTAACAGTAAGAGAACACTATCAGAATTGGAGGAAATGCAATCACTTATTAATGAATACCACAAGTAACTCCTAATAACTGTACCATTCATCTGCCTCCTATGCCCTTCTAAACCAACAAAGATACTCTCACCAGTTTTACATGCTCTTAATCCATTCATACATGGAAAACCTAAGTAAAATGCTCTAGATTTCCATCCAAATAGTGATTACTGAAACAGATTAAAACTCACACAAATTCCCCAAAACACACCAATTTTCCATTACAGAATCCAAAATTTTAATAACAAATGTAACACTCAACAGAGTAAAAACATCCCAACTACCAACTACCAGCTCAACATCACACTAACCAACATAAATTCACTTCCAGTAAACAATTTTCTCACAAATGTTCAACCAAAATATTCGAAAAAATTTAAAACATAGAAATGCAACTCCCATACCTTATCAATTAGCCCAAGCAATGTCTCCGCCGACGAATGCCTAGAAATATTCATAGCAGAAGACAGACTCAACCCAACAACACTCTCCAAAAACGCAACCTTTCCATCGTCACCTTTCTCCTTAGCCAAACACTTCACCTTCTCTTTAAACCCAACCACCTCCTCTCTCCACACCCCAAGCTCATCCAACTCCACCACCCCATCCACCAACATCCTCAAATACCTCGGAGAATTCAAAGAAACAAACACAGCTTCCTCCTCAGACACCCCAAACTCTTGAAGAAGCTCAAAGACAGCTTCTTGGGCAGCCAAGACTTGCTCCGGTGGGTGCTCCGGCGGCGGTGCAGGGGTGGTGGGTGCTCCGGCGAGCAGGGGATGGTGAAGGTGGAGATGGGTTTTGTTGGGTTTGTGGAAAAACGGGGTCTTGGGGTTTTGGGTAAGGTGGAGTCTGAGAGTTAGAGTTGGGTTTGGGGGGTTTGGAAAGAAGGGTGGGGTTTTGGGTGGGTTTAGGGACGAGGATAAGTTGATGGTTAAGGTGAGGGTTGTGGGGATTGAGAGGAATTTGTGGGAGGACATAATTGGAGAGATATCTCACACTCAATGCATTTGAGAAGATGGAGTCTTTTTCTTATACCCTAAATTGTGTGGAAGTGTCGAATGTGATGTGGGAGTAAAACCCTGAAATCTCAGACTCAGCTATAGCTACACTGTGGAGGGAGGAAAGAGACAAAATTTCCCCTTTTTCATTTAATTTCCTTTACACTTTCTCAACGAAATAAAAAAGAAAACACATAGGGGTACAACTGTCTTTTCACTGACGTTTCCGACCTATACGAGCATTTCCGACATTACTCCAACAATAAACGGAGAAGCTCATGTCATTGGATCCGCAGAAACGCTAGGAAACGCAACTGAATAGAAACAATTCATAAATAATACTGAAAGCATAATTTTACCCCTAAGAGTCTTTGTTCCCCTGTATTAGTAGCCAAAGTTTTTATTTGATTATGGCTGTGCGGCCTGTGCCAACATCACGAACACCTTGTGCGGTTTGAATTGGGAAACTCTTTCGTCTATAATGAGTAGAGAGTAGAAATTAGAGACCACATTTTCGGCAAGAGCCTCAGAATGTTTTCTTGTCTTTGGTGCAGTAATCGAGGATTTGAAGTACCGGTTTCACATTTTGGTCGAAGACTCATAAGCAGCTCCAGAATCCCAGCACGCCAAGATGACTCTACAGTGTCTTACCTGCTTCACTCATGTGGGTTGTCTCCATAGGCCGCCACTGTAGCATCCCACAAGGTAAAGCTTCAATCTTTAGAGAAGTCAGACTCCGTTTTAGCCCTTTTTAAACAATATACCCTGTTACACATTCCTTAAAGAGATTGGTGATCTCTGATGCCAAGGTCGTGTCCATTTTGAGGCACAACTTGAAGCCAATGTTAAGCTTGTTACAAAATTGGGTTTGCCCCCCGTTCGTGTAGTATTGTGGCAAGAAAGCCTAAAGTCTTGAGGCAAATTGTTGGCCAAGTCGAAGAATTGGGATTGGTCTGAGAGTGATATTCGATCTGCATTCAAAGGTGTGGCCAGGGTATGGCTGCTTCGGAGAAGAAAATAATGGGAATAATGGAGTTCTTAGTGAACGAGATGGGATGTGAATCAGGAAAAATTGTAAAGTATCCATATGTTTTTTTAAGTACAGCTTGGAGAAGAGAATCATCCCCAGTTGTTCAGTTGTTAAGAGTTTTGTTGTTGAAAGGATTGATAGAAGAGAAGAAGATGAGTTTGTCACCGTGTATCTCGACCAAGTTCCTCAATTGTTGGATGTTTACCGAGGGAAAGTGGACGTGCAAAATGCATGATCTTGATGACAATGCAACAATTCTAGGAACAATGAAAATATAGTGATATATTTGATCAGCGGCAATCAGATGTGTTCTGCATTATTCCTCACTATGGATTTTTTAGCTGTAAAAAAGGTGAAAAGTTGAATTATAGTTGCTGGATAATCGCTCTCTTATTTAGTGTGTTACTTTTCAACTGCAATGCATAATCATATATGGGCACGAATTAGAAATTGTTTGAAGTTGGTAATTCCCTGGTTGTTTCTTAATTGGTTGCCATTTAGGTTGAAGCCATATTCAGAAAAGATGCAACACTAAGGGCAGTACATGGCACATGGTCTCCCTAGAAGGAATTGGCAACGCCCGCCGTGAAGTAGAGGTATTGCCGACGAGTATCTGATATAATTAATACTTGCATCTACTGGATGTTCCAATGTTGCATGTGGTTGATGGGGAAAAAAAGACCGAAAAAGAAGGTACTTTGTATTTTACTTTCAAAACCCCTAGCTTGTTCTCATAAACTGCACGAGAGCTACTTAACCAAAAATCACACAAAGTTACAAACACAAGTTGCATGCATAAAAGAAAAGAAGACTACAGACCATTCCTTAGTGGCAAAAGAAAATGTTATAGAACCAAAAAAAGGCACTCACACAGTGGGTTTTTAAACCCAAGTACCTCTGAGAAGAGGAGTAGTAGATGCAGTCTCTCCAAAAGTCTTGATCAAATCAGAACAAGACTCATCAGCTTCCATCTCCTCGGTCTGAAGCTCTAACCCCAGCTCCTCTTCTATACTATCTGAAGCCGATATGAGCAAGAATTCACATCCTTCGTAGTTCAAAAAGTCAGGTGGATCAGCCGGGTGATACCCTAGCTTCCCAAACTGGCCTTGTAAGTGAGCAGGAAATACTGCCCTGCGCTTGCTCTGCAGGCCTATGAACTGTGAAGTACTGCTGCCGTGTTGCTCTGGGTTCTTTATTTGAATATGAAATGAGCCTTCGTGTTTAATGTTTAGTGACTCCTGAGGCTCATTGTATTCATATTTAGGTGGAAACTCAAGCTTGTAGATCAAATGAGTGTGGGGTTTCTTCTTCCCCTCTTTGTGCCTTAAGATACGATAAACGCCTTCTCCAAGTGCCCTTGCTGCTGATGTATGTCTGTGTCCTCTGGATTTGGTATCATGCTCCTCTGACATACAACAATGTATGATAAATATTACTCGTACCGTATTACCAATCCACTTACTGTTGCTATTTGTGTGCATTAAGTTGATCATTGTTTGATCAAGATTGAGTATTGCAAGACTTAACCAAATGGTGTGTTAATAGGGACTCATTTGTCAAACATGGGTGAACTCTGTGACCTTATTCATATATAGGAGGCGAAACAACAAGTTCGAACTTCGGAAAATACTACTACTACGTACCCTGACAAATTTTGGTTGCTAAATATTCTTTCCAGAAGATATCACCTTGATCGTACATCATACAGGGGACACTACTACCCTGTCAAGTAGTCCCTTCGAGTCAATCTTAGCCAAGTCGAATCCTTATTATCATACATCTTTTTGTTCTCTCTTATTGTCACACACCATGTGGTAACCAAATTAATCAACTCTAGCATTGTTTTTTTTTCTTTTTCTATTTGATTGGAGGCGATCAAAGTCTAACCAATTTATGCTAAACCTAACTCGTTTTGTTATGCTCTTTCTCAACTAGTTCTAACATATTACTTGAATGAAAAGCGTATGAAGTGAGGGAAAAACACATACCTCCTTGAAGGGAAGACTTGACATCATCTATATTTGTTGTGACCAACTCCACAAAACCCCAATAAGGTCTACTCTTCTTACTTGGATCAGGGAGGCTTTTCCTTCCCATCACTATGAACCTCAGCAATGGTTGCTTCTCAATGTTCACCTCCTGCTTCCCATGTCCACCTTCACTTTCACCACCACCAGAACCTCCTTCATCCCCAGAATCTGACCCCTTCCTCTTTGCCCCTTCCTTTCCTGAACCTGACTCTTGCTTCTCTTCAATCGACCTCTCACCAGACTCTGGCCTCAAAACAATGTACAAACGTTGCACATCGTCTGGACTATGAGCTTCTTCCTTGTTTACCTTTGGCCTGTAAAAGAAGAATATCTCCCCTCTCTCCTGCAAATCCAACAGTGATTGATGCTTCATAGAAACTACTTCCTCTATGCATGTACAAACTTCCTATCAATGAAACTGAGACAGAAAGTACCTGGATTTCAACTTGGGAATCCTCAGTTTTGGTCTTCAATACTTCTTGGCCTTCCCCCATTGTTCCTTTTGTGGTCTTGCTTCTGATCTATGTAGGTTAAGAGAGAATGTTTGTCTGATCTTTTGAGTTGAAAGGCAAGTGGAAAGTGAACTGGTTACTTTGAGTTTTATTGAAATCACAATGGATGAACATGAAAGATAACTGTTTACTGGACACGTTTCCTATAACGATGACACATTCACCGCTTTTGAAGGTGCCACGTTCTAATGTCTACAGTTCATCTCACAGAGGATTTTATCCAAACAACTGAAAGAATTAACCTGAGAATCATTTTAGTATTGAACACGTATATATCCCAATAGGTCCACAATAAATTTTCTTAGAATTTCAAGTCTTGTGAGTCATTATATTTAAAAATATATAATTATTTAAAGTTATCATCTCTATTAATTAAATAAATTCTCCTTATAGAAACTGTCATTCACTTCTTTCCTGTATTGTCCTCTTTTTTACAAAAATCTCATAAAACAGAATTTATATAATATGGGTGAAATAATAAACCTACAAATTAGTAAAACAAACAAAAGCAAAAAAAAAAAAAAAATTATATGATAGAGTCCAGAAACAGTCAAAAAATGACTATCTGGATAGATTTTGAATTCTCAAATAAACACACGCACGAGAGCGGCCTTTCACACCTATTAATTAAGCAAAATTTTCTTATGGAACTGCCATTCACCTATTTCCTGTATTGTCTTCCTTTTATAAAAATCTCATAAAACAGAATTTAATACAACATGGGTGAAATAGTAAACCTATAAATTAGCAAAACAAACAAAAGTCAAAATAAAAAGATTGTATGATAGAGTCCAGAACAGTCAAAAAAGGAATATATCTCGATAGATTTTGAATTCTCAAATAAACACACGCACAAACGCGGCATCTCGCACGATGCGCGTGCAGGAAGGCTAGTTACATTTACAATATAATATCCACTCTACAGTGGACACTGCATTTTCTTCTTTATTAGACACTACACTGCATGTGTCCGATTTGTTGTCAGGAGAATACTACTGGTTCAAAAATATATAATAACAGCAGAAGAACAATGCTGCCAAACGCCAGAATAAACATCGTTTTCTCCTATTGCAAGCCCTCATTTCCATCCTCCTAATCATTTTGCTACCTGGAACTGAAAGTATACTTATAACAAGAACACAGGTACATATATATCTTGTTCTTTTGATCAAAAACAAGTTCATCAAGCACATTCTGATCATATATATTTACATGTGTAAGACTTGAATGTTGATCATATTTACATGAGAACAATTGGCTGCTAGCTGCAGCAGACTATGGAGCTAATGCCTCTAGTTTACTTACTCAAGCCAACAGTTCAGGAGCCAAAATTGCAATTGACAAGAGAGAGGAAAAGGAACTCTGCCAACCTAATTAGCAAATCGTTGAATCTATTCTTCCTGCTTATTTTCAAAAACTCAAAACTGTTTCTCACGAGCCCTATTGGTTTTCTGTATGTGAAGATGTGCTTGAGTGGCTCTTTAGCTGTGGATCACTCACTATTACTTCCTGCACAAGATGTTTGAAATTGTATGCATTAACTTGTGAAATGAGCTACTGATTAGCTTCCAAATGCTTCTATAATATGATGTGAAGGTCATACCTGTTGATCTACATTGCTGTGAGTGGTGGAAACCGTGGAATTAGGACCGGTACCGCCTCCTGAGAACATGAAGGTCATTTTTTCTTCACCAAGTTCTCTCAGCTTAGTTAACTCTGGCAGTACAACACTGCACAGATCCGGCCTGTCTTTCCGTCTGAGTTCTGCGCATTGCAGTGCAAGCTTTGCTAGCTTTAAGGCTTCTTCAACAGGCCAATCAAGCACATCAGGGTCCAAAACTTCAGCAAATTTGTCCTTCTCAATTGCCCTTTCAACAAGGTGAGTCAATCCCATTGGTGGCTTTGATGTTATCAATTGCAAAAGCATAATGCCTAAGGAGTAGACATCAGATTTCACGCCAAGCATGCCTGTCTGTTGGTACTCCGGGTCTATATAGCAGAATGTACCAGCTGTTGATGTCATGAGGTACTGAGTCACATTTTCAGCAATAGCTGGGACTAGTCTGGCCAACCCAACGTCACTGATCTTGCTTACATAATTATGGTCTAGCAAAATGTTTCCGGGCTTTAGGTCACGGTGCACCAAGGGTTCTGGCTTGGTCTGATGGAGAAAGAGAAGGCCTGTGACAATCTCAGCTGCAATTCGAAACCTGAGTTGCCAAGACAAAGGTGGGGTGTTCCCTTTCCTTGTGAGACGGTCCTCTAAACTTCCATTGGCCATATATTCATAGACTAATATGCCATACTCTGGGCAGGCTCCTAGAAGTAGCACCATGTTGGGATGTCGAATGCAGCTGAGTATGTCAATCTGCATTTTATCATGACAAAAGAGGTTAGATACAAATGACAACCTTTCTTATATCTACATACTATCAAGTTTTAAAGAACAGATTGTTGGTCTACAGTGAAATTGTCAAAGGAAACACTAATATGTATACACATAAACTTCGTAAACGTGAGACCAACAGGTAAAAAATATCTAAACCCTAAAGCTAAACTAAGTATTCACTGTTGTCATTAGGAAATTTTGGCATATACTTGCAGTTTTTTGGTATTATGTACTTTTGTCCTTTCATTTATAAAGTGGTATATTCGAAAATGCTTTAAGCATACGAAACCAATTTTGAGAACAAAAGGTAACAAGAGGACATTCGTTGATCATATTAACTAATTACGATTCTCAGACCCTCACCTCTTGCTGAAACTGTGACCTTCCTTGAGCTGCATCTGGACGCAAGACCTTGACTGCAACGGACGTGTGATCAAGATAGCACTTATAGACAGGACCATAACCTCCTTCCCCAATTTTTCGACTTCGAGTGAAGTGTTCTGTTGCTTCTTCAATCTCCTCAATGGTATATCTCCTGTATTTGGTATCAGTTTGGGCTAAATTATCTAATACTTTCCTCATTTCCTCTGCTTCCCTGAGGGCTCTCATTTCTGTATGTGCTCGTTTTTGTGATTCCAACTCTGCAATTCTTTTAGCAGCATCAGCTGCTTCCATGGCTGCCTTGCACCTAGCCCTTTCTTTCTCAGCAACGGCAATTGCAGCTTCTTGAGCCAGTCGTGCCTCCTCTAGCTTTTGTTCCTCTACAGCCTTCCAATTGTGCAGGTCCATTTCCTGTAGTGGACTTATATGACATTAAAAAAAAAATACCAATGGATCTTGAAAAAGCAGAAAGAAAATTATTGTAATGATGGTCAACCTTCTGTTTAGCTGTAAGTGCTTCTCTACATGCTGTGCTGTACATGTCCATTGTTTGCTTTAGCTCCAGCTTTAGCCTCCTCATCTCAGCTTCAACTTCGTCCTGCAAGATTTTGAAAGCACTAGATCATTTACAAGCAACGATGCCTGTTAAGACATTTCTTCAACACTATCATGTCCTTACCAGGTTCTGTGATGACCATGAAGATACTGATGTTAGGCTGTTGTCCTGTGACACCATCGAGAAATCATGCATCGCATTAAGGTCGAACCTAGGTCCCATGCGCATTGAACCAAAGCTGTGATCGGAGCTGGTAGATAGCCGCCCTCCTCGGCCTTGATCAATATACTCATACATTACAGATGAAGCACGTTCTGTGCTTGCTCTGTCAGAGCTTATAAATGATATGTCACTTTCGGATTCTGAGAACCCTCCACTAATTCTTCCTTTTGTAAAACCTCCTCCACCTCTAGAAAATGGCGATCTGTTTCCATTCAAGGATGATGGGATCAGCTCTTTTGTAAATCACATAGCATCATATTGCATACTAAACCAGGATTTACCTGAATGGATCCTCTGGCAAGTTGCGAGGCTTGAACGATGGCTTGGCTGCTTGATTTAGAGGGTCAAGATATCGCATTAAGTAATTACCAAAACCAACATGAGTTACAGTAAAGATTGATTAATTGGAGAAACAAACCTTTTAAGTATATGTTGTGTTTAGGCGTTTCAGCTGCTTTAGCAACTTGATTATTTAGGGACTCAAGGGTTGAGAGTAGTGGAGATATATATGGGGCAGCACGAGAAGCATTTCGCTGTGAAGATATCTTCCCTTTGGAGATGGCATATACTGTGCAGAAATCTGGTGCCCCTTTTGAGACACTGCTTGCCATACTTGATGACTTGAATCTGCATCAGAAAATATACTGTTGAAACAAACCAGAAACAAAAAGGGTGATATCTGAACATAGCCTACATAAGCTATTCAAGACTAAATACGAAACCGATGATGATGGAAAACTGAAAATGAAAAGCTGATAGCCCCAATAATTTCTTGTTTGTCAAGGTCTCAGGGTGTATATGACATGATATTACTTACTATGTGGGATTACATGAAAATAAACAAGCAAATTGAGGCAATTACCTCATAAAACCATGCTTTGTCGGAGCTCCAAGAACCAGAGTCTCAATTGCAGCATATGAAACATACTCTGTTAATGCTTTTGCAATATCTGTATCTTCAAGTATCACATCAAGGCATTGTATCTGGGAAAAAAAAAAAAAAGATTGAATTTGAATGAGAAACCAATGAACAGGCAAACAAACTGCTGCCCGAGAATGGTACAGTGTGAGATATTGGAAACTTACATCCTTTCGAGTACAATAGCAATGGAACGTGAGGAACAAATTTTTTGTCATATTTTCGAGCTGTTGTTTGTGCGGTGAGCTAGGTGGGTTGTTTGCATCACAGATAAGGGCATTGGCTCCAGCCACTGCACCAAAAGTTGAACTTGTTATTACAAAATTTACAACATGCAGGGATTGCATTCGAATATAGCAAAGCTAGGAAGGAGAGAGCGATATTTACGTACATGAATTTGTTGCGTTTTGCTGGTGAATAACATGAATTAGAACAACAGTTTGGCCCCTGGTGAGAACAGTCTCAGCAGCCCACCTCAATGCATTTTGGCTCCCTTTGTCCTTGTCTATGGCGATGGCTACCAACCCCTTTCCTCCTCCTCCACCTACTCCCTTCGTCTTCACTGAATTACCTCCTTTGTTATGCCCCCACATTCTTTCACAAATCAAAGGTCCCTACACTTACTAGGAACCAAATCAGTTAGTTCCTAGCTTGGACGTCAGAAATGGGGTACAAAATCAATCATGATCGATATGTACAAAGTGATGACCTGAGATGATGAGGCCTTGAACAAACCTCTCGTTACTTCTGAAACTCAGGCCACATCAGAGTTTTACAAGAAGAGGCGCACAGGACCCGGATCCTCTCCTAATAAAACACCCCCCTCACTCTCCTCATGAATTCTGGGCCGTCGGATTAAAATTAAACGCCTCAGATTGCTTTACAGGGGTTGCAGTGAATAGTAACAGAGGATTCTAGGCCGTTGGATTAAAATTGAACAGCCCAGATTCTTTTATGAGGAGGGTATGAGGAGGAATTCTTTAGGAGAGGATCTCATTCCAGGCGAACAAACCTCTCTATTTTGGGATTTCAAATAGAGGCCCTACAATGATAGAGCGCTGCCAGAAATAGACTAGATGGGCTTGCAGAAACCATCTCAATGTCTCTCTGTCTTTTATCTTTTTTCATTGGTTTTCGCTCCTTACATATATATAAGGAAATATTAGTAATAAATAATGCTTAAGGAAAATCCCATTAAAACTGGGGTATCCCAAAGCTATAGGAAAACAATGGAATTTATCTAATAGTAAATTATAGATTAGCACCCAACTAAATTTATAAACACAAAAAAACTCATTTCTAATAATCTTTAAATAAAAAGAATATAAAATTGTCCAAAATTGAGTGGACTCAAAATAATTGAATAATTGAGGCTGAAATGCCTAAAATACCACTGATTTTGTCAAAATTACCATGCTGCTACTCCATTAACTGACAAGTTTCTCTCTCCTCATTTTTAAGTTATTTCCGTCAATTTCAAATTTTTTTATCAAACCGTCGACAATTTGGAGAATAGTCAAACTACAAATTGAGTAATAGTGTTGCATTCTTTATCTTATAGGCTTTCATTTGAGTAATAGTGTTGCATGTATTTTGAGAAACTTTGAAATTTTTAATTTCAACCACCACGAGTCACAGTAGCAGCAAAGCAATAGCAGCTTGCTATCTTTAAGGTTGGTAACGACATTTAACTTCACGATCAGTAGCAGCTAGCTTCTCTATCGACAGTAGCAACTAGGTTCTCTATCGATAGATTCAGCTAGTTTCTCTATCGTTAGAAGCAGCTAGATTCTCTATCCACAATAGCAGCATTTAAGTCAGCAGTAGCAGCAATTAAGATTGAATGCAAGTGTGAATATTAAAAAGGGTAAAAAAAATAAATTTTTAATGACAAGTGCCAGCTTGACAACACATTATCTTAATTTGTAAAACTTAGTCCTAATTTGTATAAAAAAATATGGTAGGTGACATATTTGTTAATTAAATTATTGTCAGGTATTTTTGTATAGTTTGTTATTTATTTAAATCCGTGAATCTACTAATTTTAGTCAGCTTCTTGCCCGGACTTCGATAAAAATGAGCTATGAAAGAAAACTCTAAATGTAAAAGAACCATCAGTGGTTCTAAGTGTTTCACACCTATCCCTTATCGTGGGTGTTAATTGCATGCCACATCGAGCGCCTCGTTTAGGTCTTCTAGATTTCCAGTTTCGTAAATTGTTTTCCGTCAATTGCATGTATTTTAAATGGCTATCCTACATTGATTCTCTTTGTAACATTATGTTTTTCAATTAATTTTTTTAGCTTGGAGCCTTAAAAAACATGGAGTTTCACCTCCAAAAAAAAAACATGGAGTTTAGCTATTGCATAGATTTCGAAGAAGGGAAAATAGTGAAACCAAAATTTGAGGGAAAATCTGATTGAGGAGGTGTTGTTGCCCTAACCTATCAAAATAAGAAAAGTGTTGCTATTGGAACCTCCACATTTGCTCACTTGACCTCCTCTATTTTCAATTATTGAATTATATTTGTATCCTCTTGCATAAAGACTATTGAGAACAATAAGTGTATAAAAAGAGTATTATATTTATTGTCTATAGACTTTCCAATTCAATAATAATGTTATTTATTATTTTCCTTATCAAATTTATTTTCTAATTTCAGTAAGTGCTGAAACTAAGCAAATATATAAATTATAAGATTGTTAATGTGACATAAAGTTACTATAATTATACATGTTTAAGCTCATATAGAAAATATAAGGTCAAGAGTAAGTGTTGAAAACTAAGCGCATATATTTTAATAAGTTTGCAACATGAAAAAAAAGGTCAATTGTTTATATATATATATATATATATATATTAAATATTTTTATATATCTTATTAGACCTTAAATATATTTACAACATACTAGTAACTATTGAAATAGTACAAGGGCATATGCTAGTGTGTTTTGAAATATTTGTATATCATATGTTTTAATTTATCTCATTAGATCTTACACATGAAAGAAGAAAAAAAAATTAAGAAATAGAGGTCTAGTGAGTGAATAGGAGGATGAATGAGTAATTTATTGAAATATATGTGAATAACATATTTAAGGTTATTTCGGTAATTTGAATGGAGGTCTAGTGAGTAAATGCTTATATTCAAAAATATAATAGATGTGTAGAAAGTATTAAAGGTCTAATGAGCAAATGTGGAGTTCCAATAACAATACTCAATAAGAAAGAATCAAATGAGAAAGAATGGATCTAACTAGTTTCATTAACTAATTAATTCTCATTACACCAAAACGATACAAGAATCATCCCCAAACAACTACACAATAGAAAGCACTTCCTGATCCAAAAGTAAATTAGCGTACACCCAAAAAAAAAAAATAATAAGTATTCTTCATTTGCTTTCCATATCTTCCTGCACATTCATCATCTTAGGGGAGTGAATGAATGAAAGTGAGCTAGCTCAAACCTAGGACTAGACATGGATAAGTTTCCCAGGTGCCAACCGGCCAGTACGTACATGGAATGCTATTTAAACATAACTCATAGTGTTCGCCAATCACACAGCCAGAGAAGTATGATCATCATCTCCTCCTTCACTTGAAACACTTGAGCGGTAGTCCCCATCACTTTCTCCCTCATTCAACTCCTCAATCCTGGCAACAACTTCATGCAAGTCCAGCCTTCTCTCCACATCCTCCTCACAGCAACTCACTCCAATCTTCAACAGCTTTAGAAGTTCACCTTTGCTGTTACCGACATTTCCCATTTCTAGATCAAACACCTCACTAGTCTTCTTCTCCTTGATCATCCCGTTCACCCAGCTCCCTAAATCCGCTTTACTGTCATAACTTTGCATTATGTAGTTCTCTGGGAACTTGCCTGTCAACACCTCCAAGATGATTATCCCGAAGCACCACACATCGGTCTTCTTTGTTATCCGACGGTGTTGTGCGTATTCAGGTGACTTGTAGGCCATCATGAGGTGTTGCGCTTGATCCATGTTGATCACGGGGAGTAGAGCATAGTCGTTCAGTAGGGGCTCCATGTTTTCGTCCAGAAGCACATTGGAGGATTTCAGATGACCATGAGGTACAACTAAGCTTGGGAGTGTGTTGTAGAGGTACGTCAAGCCCTTTCCAATGCCTTTGATTATTCTCAAACGGGTTGGCCAGTCAAGTCCAGGCTGATGCAGGTTGTGATTGCCTGACGAAGAAAACAAAAGTCAAATACCCGGGCGAAAGGTCGATTTGAAGCATTTTATCAAAATCCTAACCTATTACTTTTATGAAAAACTCAGTACAGCCAAGGATAATATCTTGGATTTAATAGGAGGAATTCAGGAGACCTACCAAAGTTTAACGAGGCGTAGGGCGATTTGCCCTAGTAAAAATCGTAGATTCGTCTATGATTATTACTACGTCTTCTATATTTGGATTAGAAATAGTGTACAAATCTACAAAGTGATGACAGAAAAGTTGAAACCAGATTTTGCTACTCTACTTAAGTTTGCTAATAATATATATATATATATATATGAAGCATATCTATATCAAAAGTTCAAAACACGTACATAATATAATTAGTGGAAACAAGAAACCTACCATGAAGATGAGAAGCCAAGCTGCTGTTCTCCACAAAGTCAGAAACCAAGAGCTTCTCTTCCCTTCTATAATAATAGGCCACAAGTGGTAACAAGTTTTGGTGTGTCAATCTCCCAAGCCTCCTCATGTGATCATGGAACTCCTCTCTTCCCACATTGTTCATTTGCTTATACCTCTTGACCACTACAGCATCAGTCAGTATCAAAGCCTTGTATGAAGCCCCAAAGTTCCCACTCCCCAAGATTTCAGCTGAGGCTCTAAGCAGATCATGCAAATCAAACCTCTCCCTGTCATCCCTCACAAATGACAACTTTCCTTGCTGACCACCCCTCCTTGCTGGATGGTTTACATTATTATTATTATTATTATTTTCTACTGACTTGGTATCGATCTGGCTCGCGGTTCCTGCCGTGTACTTGGAAGAATTATCCAACAACTCCGCCTTGTCTGATTTGGTTCGTTGCTTTCTCTTCTTGATGAAGATAAAAATCACGGCAATGATAAGCAATATGAGCAGAATACTCACAATACCCAAGGCTATTTTCAGACCAAGTGATGCAGAATTGCCAGACGAGATGGGAGAGCTGGGAGATGGAGCTGGCGGTAGAGAAGGAGCTGGAGCTGGAGCAGGAGGAGGAGAGTTTGGACATGCTACTCCCGTAGTCCCACCACATAGCTTATCATTTCCTGCATTTCAATTAAAATTAGATTCCGAGGTGCTAGTTATTTTTAGGAAATTGAAAATTGTTACCCTAATGTTCACATTGTTTAATCATTATATGCTCACTTAGTATAATCGTGGCAAATACTCGTCTTTAATTTTCTTGAGTACTAGAGTTCACATGCATGTGGCCGACGTAGTTTTTGCATTGGAAAATGATTGTTGGCCTAAAAAATTTAGGCCTCAAATGTCTTAATCTTATGTGTCATGCCTAGTCACATAGACACATCACATTTTTTTTTAAAATATCACGCCATGTCATTTTTGAGTGAAAGACAATCATATCCTTCACAAATCTAATAACTCTAGATTATTTATTTTTTTCATTACACTCATACCTAGATTTAAACACCAAAATATTATGTGAAAATACATGGATTTTTGAAATTATAATAATACAAAAATGTAAATTCATATATATATATATATATATATATATATAAGTATAACTTGTCAAAAAAAAATCGTCCAACATATAACATAAATAATTCGGTAAAATAAAAGTTTATATATATATTTAATTCTCTAAAATAAATTCGATAATTTGGAATGTGAATGAGAATATGGTATGTATGTTGATATGGTAATTCTAACCATAAAAGTAAAAGAAAAAAAATCAATACATTTAAAAGTCAAAAATTAAATTTTATCAATAAAATTGGAAAGAAAATATATTAATTAGTATTATTTTGATAAATGATAATCTTCAACTCTTTTAAGGTAAGAAACTATCAATAATAAATTTAATTGATGGAGAATATGATTGTCTTTTACTCAAGAATGACATGGAATGATTTTGTTTAAAAATGTGATGTGTATTTGTGACAAGACATGACACATAGGATTGAGGTAATTGAGGCCTAAATTTTTTATTCTCTATATCATTTCCCTTTTGCATTTTAGTAGGAAATTCCACAGTATCTACATG
Source organism: Potentilla sterilis (assembly GCA_963682095.1). Taxonomy (NCBI): domain Eukaryota; kingdom Viridiplantae; phylum Streptophyta; class Magnoliopsida; order Rosales; family Rosaceae; genus Potentilla; species Potentilla sterilis. The sequence continues at coordinate 13,034,604 of OY821754.1, forward strand.
TATATGAAACACATATAAATTTGATATTATTGAGGTAATTAAGGAGTCATTTTAAAAAAAAAAAAAAATAAGTGGTAATTACTTCCAGCTATCATACTTTTACAAATTTATAAACAAATTGTTGTCAATTTAATAACGTAATTCAATTATATGTGATCAATACAAACCAAAATGTGATCATTTGTTATAGTGTTGTAAATTTGGCAAATTAGATTGTAATTTTAGTTCAAGTATATACATTGAAAATGACGCTAATTGATAAACATATCAGTAGCATAGAACATTTTAATACATGATTTCATAAGGATTGCACCTACTGGCCGGTTTATTGCAGGTTGGTTTGAAATTGTATCATCTAATTTAATATATAGAGGCAAATCATGTGTCATATCTTTAATTTGATGCTAAAATTTCCTGTATATATGTATATCAAGAAATCTCAAGCATGCATGCATGGAATATTAGTTAGTTAATTACCTTTAAAAAGGCTGGAGTCCATGGTGCTCAAGCTTACTGGAATTGCTCCCTCTAGATCATTGTTAGAGAAATCCACAGCATATAACTGCTTGCTTTTAAAATCAGGGATTTCGCCGCTAAAATTGTTATCCTCAAGCTCCACCTCAGAAAGAATAGGCAATTCGGCAAGAGATGAAGGGATTTGGCCTGAGAATTCATTTCTTCCCAAATGCAGTTTCCTCAAGTAATTCAAACCCTCAAATGCATCATCAGGAATCTCCCCCGATAATTTATTACCCGACAAATACACTGACCTTAATCCCTTGATTACTCTGAGATTAGGCAATGGACCTTCGAATGAATTGTTCCATAAGCCAATAGTCCTCAAAAATGGCAACTTGGCGAGAGGTTCCACATTCAGCGTTCCCCGTAACCCCATGCTTGAGAGTAGCACGGCCCTAACCTTCCCATCAAAGCAAAACACACCAACCCAGTTCCCCTTGTCACCATTGCATGGGTTCGGAGGAACACCCCAATTGTAAAGAACTACGGATTTTTTCCCCAAAGTACTCTTGAACTCTAACAGGGCTTCACGATCGGAGGTCGGGTCCGGCAAACCAAAAGGCAACATGTTCATGAAAGAAAGCGCAGATACAATGAGAGCGAGCAAGAATGATGGGGTTGGTGCGCGCATAAGCCTAGCCATAGCCATATGCGCGCCCATAACATGCAAAGTTGTTTTGCACGCACCAGTATAAAGTGTTTCAGACTATAGCCTCAATTGCATGAACTGATAATGATGTTGCCTTCTGGTTTTTTGTTCACGTAAATTGATGGGATTGACGGATTGAAGAGGAGGAGGCGTGAGGTTGGGGGTCGGCGAGAATGGGCCAAATCCAAAGGAGAGGAGGAGGAGGTGAGATACTGTTGAAGAAATTAGAAAGCCATGGTCCATGAAATTGACAAAAAAATTTAGTGTACATGGAGTTGACAGCGCAAATGGGTTGTTTTGTGTGTCAGATGGAGGTTGAGTTCCGGACAGGAGAGATCTAAGGCCTACCTTTCAATTCCAAATTGTTGTTAATTTGCTATATTTTGTGAGCACTCATGCATGGTTTGGGTTTTCATCTTTGCCAATTTTAGGTTTTCATACATTTCCTATGTTAGTTTCTTTAGCTAGCCAGCTCGCATATGTATATCATTTTGATTTTGTCATGCTAGGGATTTGCTGTTTTTTATCTTCTTCTTTTTTCTGAAATAACATATGAGAGGTTCTATTCATGCCTCTAAAAATGGTACTTAGACCTCCCTCTTTTTTCAAATTAGTATTGACTTTGTCAAGCCATGTGAAATTACCGTTATGTTATATTATCAAAAACATTTTGAAAAATATTTTTCACAAATGGGAAAGAGAAAATATAAAATATATTTTCATATCCATTCTATTTTTATTCTATTTAATTTTTTTTCTAATCTGATCTTGAGAAGGAACAAAGATAATATCTTCTAATTAATGCTAAAATTCAGTGAAGAACTCAAAGCTAATTGTATAGGTTGTCAATGGATTAGCACACCCATGATATTTGGGCAAATTTACGAGCAAACAAAATAAAGTGACAAACTATGTAATCAACCCAAAAACCCAGATTAGACAAAGAAGAAAAAATAAAATAAAGACCTAGATGATAATTTTTGTCTATTGAAAATAGATTGAGAAAAAAATTGAAATTTTGGATCATTAGAGACTTAGAGCAATAGATTTGCCTGATTTGTGATGAATTTTCAAAGTAAAATATAATTAATGAATGTTCAAAAATTGAAACATGTTTAATTACCGATTTTAGAGGTGTGAACTGAATATTCTATAAGGAAATTTTTTAATTGATTTAATTAGATTTTGGGTATTTTGGGAAAATTAGGGATCGAGGAGTAAATAACATTTTAGTTCTTATAAAAAGTAAATTGGAGGTCCATTAAACAATGAGGTTTAAGTGTCATTTTTGGAGGTATGAATAGAAACTCCGATCCCATAACATATATTGCTTTTTTTGGTAGTCAAGGTTTTAGATTCGTGCAACTCTCTATACAAGGATGAGTTTGTTAATTCTTTATCTAGTAGAATAATAATAGAAAATAAAAGGATTTAGGAAAAAAACTTCTAAAATTCTGCCTATTGACCCTTGCACAACATACTTGCAATTCTAACATCGAAGACCTTTTGCCGTCTCCAATAAATTTACTCATTTCAACTATTTATTAGTTTCTCCATAAACTGATTGATCATGGGCATCTATCACTACCAGAAAAAAAGCTTTTGCCGACGAAAAAAAAAAAAAACGGCCGACGAAACCAATTTTCGTCGGCTATTCTCAATAATGGCCGACGAAAATTGTTTTCGTCGCTAAAAAGAAAAAAATCGTCGGCTATTCCCCTAGAATGGCCGACGAATTTTTTTTTCGTCGGCCATTCTAGGGGAATAGCCGACGATTTGAATTTTCGTCGGCCTTTCTCTAAAACTTTAGCCGACGAAAATTTTTGGAAGTATGGCCGACGAGTACTAGGTTTGATTTCGTCGGCTATGATTTAAAAAAAAAAAAAAAAAACAGCTTCCATTTTCTATCACTATCGACAAACCATTGCTTCGTCCTTCAAATGCAAATGTGTCGTGAAATAAGATATGACCGAAATAATGAAATACGTCTACGGTTGAAAAATGAGAAGATTCCGACAAAATCTGTGTGCCGAATGTTGCGGTTAGCTGTTTTTTACTTCCGTTTTCCTATGGGTAGCCTGACGGTCGGTAAATATTTTGAGGAAAATTTTTATACGATTGGTTGCGTCTCATCGATCTGAAACTATTCTTTGTTGAAGGTCAGGCCAAAAAACGTCATTTAGACGGGCCAATTTCCATTTCTAAGCGTTTGAAGGGTTGACTCACCCGGTTGACCGTCCCGATCGAGCCTTTAACGTTGTCAGATGTAGTTGGATTTTTTTTCATACATGTATTTAATCTTAATGGTGATATCTGACGGTTGGAATAGATTTTCCAAACTTTTAGATTCAAAATCGGAACATATGCACTAATGTTCCTTAACTTGTTTACTAAGTGTTTAAGTGAATGTATAGTTTCAAATAGTTACTATACGTAGGCTCTTCAAATGCAAATATGTCGTCAAATAAGATATGACCGAAATAATGAAATACGTCTACGGTTGAAAAATGACAAGATTCCGATAAAATCCGTGTGCTGAAATAATGAAATAAGTCAAAACCCGGTTTACTGTAGATTTGGCGTCCGGCGTCCGAATGACGATTGTGATACCATTCCGGAAAGGGAACGACGCCAGGAACAAAACTCGTGGCTTTGCCACGATGTGTGGGCTTTTTCGGGCTTTCGAGTTCGTTTAGGGCCTCAAAACGGCATTTTAGTATGTTTTCATAGAATAGCCGACGAAACATTCAAATTTCGTCGGCTATTCTCTAAGTATAGCCGACGAATTCAAATATTTCGTCGGCTAAACTCTTGATCCGCGCCTTTTTATTGTCCGCCGTTGGATGGCTCAGATCCGACGGCTGTTGATTTTCCAAAGTATAGCCGACGAAATATATTAATTTCGTCGGCTATTCTCTAAGTATAGCCGACGAAATCTTTTATTTCGTCGGCTATACTCCTTCTAAATCTTTTAAATCCTCCCGCCTTTTTTCTCTCCTCCGGCCTCCTCCTCCTCCTCCTTCCCCTCCTCCTTCTCCTCCTCCTTCCCCTCCTCCTTCCCCTCCTCCGGCCTCCTCCTCCTTCCCCTCCTCCGGCCTCCTCCTTCTCCTCCTTCCCCTCCTCCTCCTCCTCCTTCTCTTCCTTCCCCTCCTCCTCCTCCTCCTTCTCCTCCTTCCCCTCCTCCTCCTCCTCCTTCTCTTCCTTCCCCTCCTCCTCCTCCTTCTCCTCCTTCCCCTCCTCCTCCTCCTCCTTCTCTTCCTTCCCCTCCTCCTCCTCCTTCTCCTCCTTCCCCTCCTCCTCCTTCTCTAGCTTCCTTCCCCTCCTCCTCCTTCTCCTCCTCCTCCTTCCCCTCCTCCTCCTTCCCCTCCTCCTCCTCCTCCTCCTTCCCCTCCTCCTCCTCCTCCTCCTCCTCCTCCTCCTCCTTCCCCTCCTCCTCCTCCTCCTCCTTCTCCTCCTTCCCCTCCTCCTCCTCCTCCTCCTCCTCCTCCTCCTTCCCCTCCTCCTCCTCCGGCCTCCTCCTCCTCCTCCTTCCCCTCCTCCTCCTCCTTCTCCTCCTTCTCCTCCTCCTCCTCCGGCCTCCTCCTCCTCCTCCTCCTCCTTCTCCTCCTTCCCCTCCTCCGGCCTCCTCCTCCTCCTCCTCCGATCCGGTATTTTTTTTCCCCAAAATGCAGTTATAGCCGACGAAATTGACATTATTTCGTCGGCTATAACTGTATTTTTTAATATATTCCGACGAAATAGCCGACGAAATAGCTCAAATTCGTCGGCTATACTTCAGAACAAATAGCCGACGAAACCAAATTTCGTCGGCCATACTCGAACAAATAGCCGACGAAATTATTTTCGTCGGCCATAATTCGTCGGCCAAGGTTGGAATGGCCGACGAAATGGTTTTTTTCGTCGGCCATTGGTATTACCGACGGGGTATTTCCGACGACTTATAGCCGACGAAAATTTCGTCGGTAGAAGGTATAGCCGACGAAAAATTGGCATAGCCGACGAAATTTTTTTCGTCGGCTATTCCCTCCGATTTGGTAGTGTATGCTTGGTACTGATAACTGGTCTTTCAAACAATGATCAACTTTCATAGTTAATTTTTGTTCAGAAAGTGTGAATTGCCTCTTGTTTCTACAAAAAGAAATGACTAAAACGAGTAAAGCAAGGGCCTATCAAAGTTGAAACCCTGATGGCATGCCATGGTTAGCTAGCTAGCTAGCGTTCAAGTTTGAAGTTAAAACTAAAATGACCAAATTACAAGGAAATTTAGCTATAAACAAGTTGGACCTATCTTTTCAGTTGCCCCCATTTCTATGGAAAGAAAGTTTTATACATGGTGGACGGTGGACATTAGAGGTTTTAGTATATGGACCTATTGTATTAAACTAACCAATAATTCAACTGATCAAATTCATGAACTGGACTAGTTTAATTAACTAAGTCAGCCTAACCATTAATCAAACTTTTATGTCTCTTTTGGTTCATGAAAAGGAAAATCAACAATTTGTATTTCTTAAGAAAATGAAAGAGTAGCTAGTGAAATAAAATTTCTTAAGAACTTTCCAGAAAGAAGAAGGAAAACGTGTTATTTTGAAATTTAGAATAGCCGTTTTCCCTCATATTTTCTCTTTATTCATGAAAATATTTTATTTTATAGACATAAAAATAAATGAATTTTGTTTTAATGGTTACATTTTGCGAACCAAACGAAAGAAAAGTCTAAACATAGATGAAAGCCACCTAGCTCAGTAGCTTGTTAGCCATGCAACTGGTCAAGGCCTACCAAATTGATAATTGAAGTCCAATGGTAAGCTATATTTCTTTGGGAGGGACGGAGCTATTCAAGGGCCTGAGGGTGCCATGAGACCCATCAGCTTTACTGCAGTGTGATTTATAACAATGAATTTATTGATTTAGGGAAAACTTCTAGCTTATATGCTTGCTGACACCTCTAACATATAGCACCGTGAACAACTTATATCAATCGTTCCAGTGAACAACTGAACATGATAGCACCGTGATGGTTTAAATTAAAACTTTGGTGAGTCATGCATACTAGAGAATTACAATGCTATACCAGTATACCATGCACCCCACAACCCCGAATTTGACCAAACTTTCGTATACTAAACTTCGATATGTCCAACTCCTTAACTTTCCTAATTAGCTATCATCAAATTCTAACATGGCTGCCCTATATAATAGATGTAATATCCATTATTTTAAGGCAGAAAACTCTCTCTCTCTCTCTCTCTCTCTCTCAGAGTTAACCATGATGCAGAGACATGCTATTGATGCGTTAGTGAAGCTGTTAATGGGGTTCCTGTGTGTAACTTTATTCCATATCAATCATGCAGAAGGCTCATACCCAAGTGCAGTACATGGCAGCACATACCAGGACCCAAGGAGGCGCGTAAGCTTGATGAAGGCTTCATTACAAACCCTCCGCACCGTTGCCGCCTCAAGTCCTCAAGGATCATCATCATCACGTGTTCATCACGCGACTGAGTATGGTGCTGACCCGACCGGAGTATCGGACAGCACCGATGCACTCCAGCAAGCTATTTCTGATGCCTTCGGATGTCGTATTGAAGGGACACACTTGATGGAGGGCATCGCCGATCTTGGAGGCAGTCAGCTTCATCTTGATGGAGGGACATACAAGATCAGCCGTCCGTTGCGTTTACCAGGTACCACTGGTGCCGGAAACTTTATGGTGCATGGTGGATCCCTTCTTGCTTCCGACGATTTTCCGACCGATCACCATCTGATCGAGCTATGGTCAGAGTTAAACTCTTTCATGTATGAGGACATTACGCTCAAGGACCTTATGATAAACTCAAATTTCAGAGGTGGTGGTATTGCTGTTATTAATTCACTAAGGACTGCCATAGACAATTGTTACATTTCAAGTTTCACTAGCAACGGCATACTGATCCGCGGTGGCCACGAAACATTTGTTAGAAACTCCTTCATCGGACAACACATCAACGTCGGTGGTGACCTTCGTGAAAATAAGTTTTCCGGCGTTGGAATTAACATCAAAGGGAACGACAATTCCGTTACCGATGTGGTCATTTTCTCGGCAGCTGTAGGCATACTGGTACAAGGAGAAGCCAATATTTTCACCGGGGTACATTGTTATAACAAAGCCACTGGATGGGGTGGAATTGGAATTCATATCCGGTCACCCGGGTTAACCCAAACCCGGATTTTGAATTCGTACTTTGATTTCACGGGGATCGTGGCCGAGGACCCCGTTCAACTCCATATATCCGGATCATTCTTCTTAGGCAATGCCTTTGTTACGATTAAATCCTTGAAGGGTGTTATATCTGGGCTAACCATCGTCGACAATATGTTCTCAGGTGATTATACAGGTGTTCCAGTAGTCCAATTTGATCAATCAAATGGACACTATTTCACCAAAATTGATCAAGTTGTGGTGGATCGAAATGTAGTGCGTGGTATGATCCTTAAATCGACGGTGGCTAAGGGGTCAAAGTGGAGTAACGGGACAAAGTGGACAATTGATTTCTCTAAAGTCCTCCTCTTCCCTGACCTGATACAAAATGTGCAATACACATTGCAGACAACTGCTTCTTTTCCTAAACATATTCTACGGAATGTGAGTCACAATTGTGTCACTGTAGAATCAGACGTGCCCGTATCAGCTACGTTGCATGTATTAGTCGATCAAAGTATGCTTGGCTATGTATAATCATAGGATCTTATTAAGAGCTAGCTAGTCAAACATCAACTACTGATAATCGATCGTTAACACCGAAAAATACTTCAAATATACGTATGCTGGTATGCATAGTTGCATACATGTATACATAGATTATATAGCATAAACATATATACTTGGTTTTCTTTCAATATGGTTGGTCGTTTACTCTAATATTTCTTCTTTACTATTTGTGTTCTAGTTTACAGACTTCTCTTTGTTTGGTAGAAACTGTCGTCATTTAAGAATGTTCTAATGGTCAGAGAATGGACTTTATAGCTTGGCCAAATACATCGGCAAGAGTGTAATCAGACTTTGTTGGAGTCCAAGCATAAATTTCTACCCACCTTTCTTGGCTATCGATGTTGCCAGAAAGAGGGAAAACTCTGCAGCCCCAACAGAATGAATGAGCTTCTTATATTATTCAACTAATCTTAGATTTTGGAGGAAAGCCGTCAAACATAAAATAAAGAGAGAATTGAACCATGAATACATCCATTAGATGAAATATATATATATATATATATATATATATATATATATATAAAGTTTTTTTCAGGTGCGGACGTCCGTACGGTGCGGATGCGGCGTTTCCGGCCACTGGCGAGGCGGCGACGCCGTATCCGGCCACTGGGCTTTGCTCCCCGGTGGCCGGCGACCCCGTCTGTACCGGCCCGAGCTCCATCGCCGGCCGGCGATGGAGCTCGGGCCGGCACAGACGGGGTCGCCGGCCACCGGAGAGCAAAGTCCAGTGGCCGGATACGGCGTCGCCGCCTAGCCGGTAGCCGGAAACGCCGCATCCGCACCGTGAACAGTGCGTGCGGACGTCCGCACAGGAAAAGGACTGTATATATATATATCTCTTGATTTTATGCTTAGCTTTCCGACTACGTATGCTGATGTTGTTAGCAGCTGGATTTCTGGAAGATGAGTCTCCGGCCTCCTTGGCTAGAGAGAGACCTACGTATCTTCAATTTGGTATAGCCCTTTCCAAGTTTCAACTTTTCAGCTTAATGAAATGGCTCCCTCCAGCCAGTCTTCAGAGTTCAGACTATATAAAGTGGCCTTCTCTGGTCACTCTAACACTGGCCTTCTGCTCTCCTAGCTGTTGCGTAAAGAAGATTGCTCTTATTCTTGTTGTTGTATCCTAGATGAGCATTCTTATTGTTCAAGCAAGTCCAAGTGCAACCACATTTTCAAGGAACAAAGTCCAACGTTGTAAATTAGGAAGTGAATCGAATTGAAGAGTGAAAGTAGCAAATGAAGAAGCAGTGGCAAGAAAAACTTAATATTATTCAAGCTTCGAGCCTCAGACAATTCAAGAAACAATTTTGTATACTACAATATATCTGTATTGATATGAATAGATTATTCCTTCTGCAGTGGTTACAGAATACATCAACCTCTACATACATGGAAAAGAAGTAAAGAAGTAAACAATGACCAAGAACTAGCTTTTATTGGTTCCCAGTTGTATTGTTAATCCATGAAAGATCCTCTGCTTTGATTCAATGTGCTCCAATCCTTTTGGTAGGCAATTGCACCAGAGTACGGTACTCTCCAAGAGCCCACAATGGGAAGATATTTCTATATGCTGCATAGTGTAACATGGCATTCCTCATGAAAACTCCCATCAGTTCCTGTTGGGGGAAATCTCCATCGTCCAATTGACCATTCATCAACACCCTTGCGGCACGGTGGATAGGAGTTGGATCTCTCTCAGCTTGTCGACCGTGAATTAGACCCATCAATCCAAGGGCAGTTTGCACCAGATTTGTACTGTCCTGAGCTGTGTATTTCTATATAAAACAAAGCAGAAAGACAATGTCATTAGTTGTTTTTCATGGAGAAGTAACTTAAGATTTGTGGATAGTAATATATAGTGAAGTGGAAGAAGAATAGTACCTTGTTTGTGCATGAGGTGTAGTGCTCTCCCCAACCACCATCTTCCCTCTGTGTTTTGAGCAAGAAGTCGACACCTTTACGAACAGCCTCACAGTTGTCGTAAGTTCTTCCTGCAGCCTCTAATCCTTTGATTCCGAACCACGTTCCATAGACAAAGCAGATACCCCAGTTTCCATACCATGAACCATCAGGGTATTGGATGCTTTCAATGTAGTCTGCAGCCCTTGTGATGAAGTTGTTGACCTCCTTCCTTCTGTGACCAGGATACAACTTCCTAAACAAAATTAAGGCCTGAATGGAAGACGAAGTGCACTCGATGTATTCGTATTCAATGACAAGGTCCTCAAGAAATTCAACAGGGTTGAGCCACTGAAGAGAAAAAAGAAATGAAAATATAAGTTATGATACACACTTGGAAGATCAAAATTTTGAAACGCTTGATAATATAAGGTAACTCGAAATTTACCTCCAACCATTTAGGAGCTCCAGTTGGCTCCCAGGCTGATACACCACCATTTGGACTCTGTAGTGACATTATGACATTTACAGCATCATACATACACTCAGCTTCCATTGGCTCACCAACAACCTCTGGTGACATCATTGCAAACAAACAGCAGCACTGAAACAATAATATTACAAGGTCAGCAACATTGTTATGTATAATGAGGCTATTAATTTTATACTTAAGTCCAAGAGTCTGGAATAAGTAAGCTCAATTACCCTCAATGCTTCTGCAGTGCAGTCAGACACTTGCCATCCATGATCCCGATCAGAGAAAGTCCAGCATCCTTTAGAAATGTGACGGAAATGAGCCAAGTAGTCACCGGAAGTATTTATCCTCACCTATAATGTTTTAAAGGAAGTTAAAATCTTTAGGCCATCAGAAAATGTTAAAAGATAGAAGAAACTTATTTGTTTTCGGGATTAAATATGTTACCTGAGATTTCTTTAGGAAGTCATGTGCCAACTTGAGAGTAGGTGCAAATTCATTGTTGAGATTTCCACAAAGCAAAGCTTGAATCACAAGAGCACAATCCCATGACTGACTACCAAAACTCTGCATCTTAATACCATCTTCTCCGAGCCAAATATAATCTGTAACTCTAGGAATATGCTTCTTGAAATATTCTCCACTAGGATCCTCAGCCCAACAAGCAAGCATCATCAATGGCTGTCAAAATCAAATGTCGATCAGAATTAGATCATAGAATTAAACCAGCCAGCTACAGACATACATGCATATACACTGATGAAGAGGTTTAGTACACTCTACATACCTTTTCGACACATCCAATGGTAATGTAGCGACTGTTCTCATCTTCGTAATGAATTTGGTCTATGGTAAATTGAACAGCATTGTCTCTGATCTTCTTAAAGGGCCACATTTTGAGCAGAGGCTCACAAACATTGTAAAGACTATCCCACATAAACCGTTGTACTCTTCCATGAGGATAGTAGTTATCTTCCTGCATTAGTTAACAATGTATACTACAATCAGTTTCTGAATGTGAATATAGTCTCATGATGGTATGAAATCAGCAAAGAAATGATGAACTCACCGTTGCGCAATGATGGCGCACTTGACTCCACTTGATTTGATCGTAAGGCTCATTGTAGATTTCTTGTCTCAATTGCTCAACAAGAGGAGTGATTGGGCCAACAAATCTTGTTGCATAGAAGTAAGACATGGGTAGGTAAGTCAACCTACAGTAGCAAAACATTTTTGCTGCACATATGAAGTAGTACTAGTTAGAACCATTAAGTTTTTTTTTTTTTGGTGATGGCAGAACCATAAAGTTACTGAACTATGGAACTTCAAATGATCTGAGAGCTAGTAAAATTGTGCTTACATGGATGAAATGGAAGCAGAGTAGGGTAGCTCCAGAACTCCGGGGGCATTGGGTTGCTTCCTTCCCAATCATAAACACCAAGTATCTGTAACACAGCAAGTAAACTCAGGCATTTGTACATTTGTACAATATCATTACATACATTCATTATAAAAGGTGAGAATGTCATACCGCCATCCAGGTCTTTCCCCAGGAGGCAGAGTATTGCGCACCACCGCGGTCAAGAATCCATTTCCGGGCCCTTGCACAGGCATTGTCACGACCACCATCAGGGCCTTCTCCGAGAATACGCATCATACAGTAGTTGAGACATGTAGTGAACATCATACTAGGCCCTGCAATGTGCAATCCCCAGCCACCATCTTCATTCTGATGGTTGTACGTGTAGCGCAAGATTTCCTTCTTGTGCTCAGCAGAGAAAACAACATTGAGGTATCCTGGTATGTATACACTCATGACCTGCATATGAAGAAACATGTGCAACAATTAGTCAGCTGTGAAATTCATTTTCACCAAAGAACAAGTTTTACTGTCATCTGCTCAATTGGTTACTGTAAAAATATTATTGACGGCAGTAACTTACCAAGGGAGGAAAGTAGAAGTTTGGGCCAGCATTCTCAGCAGGCCAGTGACCATGGGGTGACTGCAAGGCATTCCAGAATGAAGCAGCCCTCCTGTATGCAGCTGTGGCCTGATCAAATGTGATTTCCTCACCTTCCCCAATTCTCACAGGAGGGATTTCTTGCTTGAAGTTTTTCTCTCTTTGCATCTGCAATTGGGTAAAATAAAATTAGTTAGAACTTTCTGTTATTTTGTCATATTTGACCTTCCAAAAGTGGCACACTCAGAATAATAAAAGAGGGTGGCACATATTGCTATCATTGTGTCACATCACCACCTAGTCCATTAGCTATGCGTTGCATTATGATATCTCATCTCCCATGTATTAATGCAAAATTTGTGTTTCAATATCTTTAAGATAAGACAAATGCTGCCCACCCTGCAACCTCATATTTTGGCCTGGTCTTAAGTCTTAACTATTCAACTATGAAAGATCATTCATAATGTTAAATCAGGATGGACTATTTAAACTCTATGTTAGGTAGCTTCATTGATTAATCATATGTATTCTAATTGAGGAATTGTTAAAACTATCTTTCTTTCAATGAGAATATTTTAAGTTAATTACTAGGCACACTTTGATAACTTGGCCAACTTTGTTTGACTAATAAGAGGAGGGAATGATTAATTAGAAAGAAAATTAAGTCTGCCAATAGAAGTATGCCAACTAGGCACACAACTTATAAGTGAGACTTCCCCAAGTTCACAAAAGTTGACCAGTCTAGTTCCAGAAATCTTTTTTATTATTTTTTTTTATCAACTAGTTCAAGAAATTTTAGTTGAGCAATTTTAAAAGAAAAAAAAATTATAATTTACCATTATGTCACATGTTTGAACTAATTTGGAGGTGGAAATAAACGTCTCCATAATAAGATGAAATCATATATGACAAAAGAAAGGATCTGGGTAGATTTTTAAGCTTAATTTATTTTCAATGAGATATCTAATTAGCTATTCCAGGTTGTGCAATTAAGTAATGATTCAGCATGTTTTAGGTGAACACAATCTTCCTTGTTGTCAGAAAAAAACACATAATCTTCTTGAGATTATTAATTAAACTCCGAAATGTGAAGCATTACTAGTTTCACATGTTTTAAGTGAAAAAATATTGCTGATCGGAATTAGTACCTGAAAACGCCAGAGGAGGTCACTGCTGGGAGCAACCTTGTAGCGATTTTGGTAGAAATTCTCACGAGCGGCCTCCACCTCGGCGCGCTCTTCCGGTGTGCCTGCATCAGGGTCGAACTCCCATGTCTGCCTTCCATGGAAGTTGTTTGTACTGTAGAGCAAAGGGTCATTGGCTCCCTCTCCGAACTTAATCCTCCACATCTTCTCTTTTTAATTAGTAGTATGACAAGAACTTAACCTTTCTCTATTACTGCATATGAAATTAAATGAAATGAAATTAGTACACTGATTCAGAAACCTTGAACAACCATAAGAACATGTATAAGTATTCACTGCGTATATATATCCAAGGCTCTCGATCTACCATATAAGCTTATATATAATTAGCACCAGAAAGCTTGAGGAAGAAGAAAAGCTAATTGCAAACTCAGATTGGGTTTAAGAACTATGTATATGATCAAAGATCTTTAGTCATGTAATTTTAACAACCCTTTGGAATATTGCTGGAGAACAGAGAAGGGTAGTAGTGGAAAGCTCTGTGATAATGATATAAGGTGGCCTGAGGACTTACCAGCCGATCTGAAACCGGTTGCTGGTGGAGTGAGAGACGAAAGTCTTGAAGAGAGAGAGAGGAGATCAGTTTAGGTCTGGCAGAATGGTGAGAATGTGAAGTGTGATGTTTGAGATGCATGGGATGCCCACTTTATATAGATAGGAAGGTTAGAGAGGCCAATAAATTATGGCCCGCCATGTTCATATTATATTGTGTAAATTCTCAGTGTGGAGTGAGTTTAGTTGTGCGTGTTTTGTGTGCTTGCAAGAGAGAAGCCTTATTGACCAAAAACCAAGTGAGAGAAAACAAAATTTAGAATTAAGTGAAATAAACTTCACGGTCAACTTTGGTGTTTTCTCCCGCCAAACAGTCGATATATATATATATATATATATATATATATATATATATATCTTGTTTCCTTATAACTTTTTACCTGTAAGAGCATCTCCAACAGATTTCCTATAATAGGGATTTTACTTAAATTTGGGGATTTTGGGTTCTAAATCTCCTCCAACAGATTCTCCATCTCATTCCCTAAAATGGGGATTTGGATGAGAGAGAATATATGCATCCCTATATTTGTAGAGAGAGAAAGAAAAATTTGCAGAATGAAAAATTAATGATCAAATCAATTTGACACAGAAAACTAAAAAGTAATCATTAATTATAGAATTTTATATAGATTTTTATTTAAAATAAATAAATTTATTATTATAGAATAACTTAAAAGTAATCATTAATTACAATTTACAATAAATGTATTAGATATAGAGTATTTATTGCATGTTTGAAAATAAAAAAATAAAAAAATATTATATTGTTGAAATAAATATGAATGTAGTTGTAATAAATGTGAAAATCTCCAAAATGGGGAAGCTCTTGGAGTTGGAGCATAATTTTTTTAGAGATTCTGACTTTTGCTTCCCTATTTTACAAAAAAAATAGGGAATCTGTTGGAGATGCCCTAAAACTTTGATTACCAACTTTATTATCCATATTTCTGTGGTTATATTCTTCTCATAGATATATATATATATATATATATTAGATTTTAGTTCATAATTTATAGATATTAGCTAAAAACAGCTCTATAGATAATTAAGTGAATGCATTCTAAAAACCGATCTAAACATTCAAAACGTAATCCGTAGAGGTCATAAGTTTAAATCTCATTGTTTGTTTTCAAGTAATATAAAAACACCTATGGTGTGTTTGGATGAGAACATTATGAAATCTATGAGAATTTATAATTGATGGCATTTTGAATTCCATCAATTTGAAATTCATCAATTGCAAATTCTATTGTTTGGTTATACTTATATATAATTTGAAGTGTGTTATACATTAAGAATATTTTTAAAACATTAATGAAAATTAAAATATAAAAACTCTTATTTTAGAAACATAATTGAACACTGCAAAGAAATTTGTAAATGACACATATTTTGTGAGGAATTCAATAGAAGAATTTAAACAATAAATTCTTTCGTTTTTTTTCCACCGAAATTTACAATTTCCTATTTAATAATACCAAACTACGGAATTGGCTTTTAGGAATTATGAAATTCTCATTTTCAATTAAATTCCTCCGGATTTTCCCTCATTCAAACACACTCCTAAGGTATAATAGGGTTGTCAAGGTGGGCACACTTCTTTGCTAAACTCACGTTCCACTATTGTCTATAGAGTGTAGACAGGTTAGAAGTTGTGATGAAATTACCGCGGTACTTGCGTACATTTGATAAGTCTATTCGATAACACGGTTGCTGATCACTTACCAAAAACAAACATATTCGACTATGAGCTAGTAATGCACAGTAATAAGCTAAAGTTTAAACAAGATTAAATTTTCTCATTGCACTTCACACTAGTAACACATTACTAAGCCTATCTTTGTATGTATGTATCACTGTACGTATGTAGTGTATGTATCAATGTATGTGCAGAACAACAAGTTTGACTACTTCTCTTGTAGGTTTTTTTCCAGTGAGAAAATGTTGACTCTTTAGTGATCTGTGTATTTGTTGAAGCTGGTCTGCCAATCATAGCCTACAGGACTCCATCTCCTACCAACAATGGCGGGCTTGACTTTTCCACGCAAGGCTACCACCAAGCTTTTTTCATTTTTATAAGAATCGACCTGCTGAGAAGTGAGAACCAGGAATAATAATCTAATCATCATTTAATGTCAGATTTAAGTGTAGATTTTGTCTACAATCCAGGAATATATAAACTAAAAATCACATTGACACGTTCCTGGAAACATCAAATGACCCCCAAAAAGAAATACGATATTTTTGTAATATATATATATATATATATATATATATATATATATATATATATATCCACACATACCTCATTAATCAAATAAAAGGAAATGAAATAGATTAATTACAGTGATCCATTCAAATTAAGTTGGTAAGTGCTTCAAGTAAGCTCAGCCTGAATCGAGTGATAGGTCAAGGAGAAGACGTCAGATGGGTTTTTATACCAACCACCAGAGACAGCTCCAATTCAAAGTTTATATGCTACATCAAAATCTAAGGCTCGACACATTTGACTAGTGTGTTGCTTTAGGACACTCATGCTTCTTCATCAATCCATCAATTTAATTGACTTCATCAGATACTATTCACTGCAAATTGTTTTTCTGGATCAATTTTTATGCACCCATGCAACTCCATCACTCTTGCAATCACTATTCATCAATTAATTTTTTTATTTAAATTTTTTTGTATATGATAATCAACCAATACTCAAATGACATGTGGCATTTCCTTGTTTTTTTATCACCAAAATAATTGTATAGATTATCGAAAGGATTTCGGACCAACCAAAATTCGACACGTGTATGTTTGTCGACCAAATAATGTAGTTGGATTTTCGATAGGATTTTTGATGAGATTTTCGACGAATAAAAAATCTACATGTGTGTGTTTGTCGGTCAAATAATGTCATTAGATTTTCGATAGGATTTTCGAAGAATGATGATTCGACACGTAGCATGATCTTCAAACTTTATGATCCGAAATTTACCATAAATAAGCTTCATCACCCACTCTATACTCACTCAACCTTCAAAACTCAGATCTGAAATTTTCCAAAACACAATCCCTCAATTACTTCTCCACATTCCCTTATCACCACAATGAGCTTCTTTCGCAAATTGTTGAAGCAGAATCAACAACACAGTCAAGAGGATGATATCGGCCGATGATGTTGCAAGTAGATTGTCGTACCCAAGAAACACAAAGTTGCAAGTCTTCGAAAGGAAGTCAAGTACTCATTTTTCTAAAAACACTGAAAAAAAAATTGAGGGAAGAGGGAAAGAGATGAGGGAAGATGGAGGAGAATTGTATGAGAAGTGGTGTAAATTGTGAAGAATAGAGTTAGGGTATTTATAGGGAAAAAAAGGAGGTATAAAAATATATAAAAAAAAAAAAGCAAAAAATGACTGTTCTGAGCCAAAGAGCCGTTGGACCAGCACCTGCAACGTGGCAGCGGGTGATTGACAACGGTCAAATGACTGTAGTGCACGCGCCTAAAAAAAAAGAAAAAAGGCAAGCTCCCACGTGTGTGGGTCCCACATGTTCTCCTCAATCAGAGATTGCCTCTCTACCGATTGCTGCTCTGATGGCGGGCCCCATGCGCCTTTCTTCTTCTTCTTTTTTCCGTTGCATTCTCTCCTGCCATCAATACAGCACTCCATCTGCTGAATTGAGGTGATGTAGTGTCTGGCCTGCATATGCTCTTAGGATATAATCGGCATCACCAATGGAGTTTTCGAGTGTGAGAAGAGTACTGAAATTTTTGGAGGGGGTCAACTAGGAAAGGCTGGTTAAGGAAAGAAAAAATGGGGTTCGTGGTTGCGGGGGCGTTGGTGTTTATTATGGTAGTTGAGTGTGAATTTCAGTTGTCCATTTTGTCCATGGATGTGACCAATTGCATAATCATCACATCCAAATTAAAAAGCTATAGTACATCAAGTCATATAGCTAAACAAGAAAAAAAAAAATCAATTATGATTTATAATATTCCAGTTTTATTTGAAGTTGCAATTTGTATTATGAGATTGAGGGGTGAAAATGTTGATATGTGATGGATAAGTTGGTCTAAATGTTGGTTAATATCGTATTATAAAACTAATCGGTTAGTTCTAAAACACTACTTTTGTCATAAAAAATCTGTCTTCAAAAACTTAATAATTATATATGTTTCTGCACAAACCCGTAGGTCTAGTGGAAACTGATGAATCTGGATGTGATCTCCTCCCGCGAACCTACTAACTAAGGGGAATACCGGGCGGGCCGGTCTTTTCCTCTCCGATGCCTAAGTTAGTACAATTGGGATGAATAGATAACTTAAGCAAGTGTGATAAGCAGTTGGAGAGATCAGTTATCTATTAAAGAGGGTAGTTGAGGCCCTTATATAGGTGGTCGGGCGTGAGGTCTGGTCTTACTCTTCGATGTGGGACTGGTTTCCTTCTGTTCGCACACAAAAGGACAGCTCTGGTGGCCTGTTCGGCAGGCTGGCGTCCCCGGTCCCCGGGTCCCTGGTCACAAGGTAGACTGTTGGACCTCGGGTCTGGGTGGTGGTGATCCTGCTCCGGGCGTCAGTCCTGCCCCGGATGCATAGGTTGCGGGTCTGTGGGCTTGTGTAGCCCCTCTGTGGCTACTGTCAACAAGTCCCCCAAGTTTCTGGTAAAGTGCAATCTTGAATGGGGGCTTAATATGTCTCGCTCCTGTCCCGCAGACCCGCAGGGTTACTGACCCAACGGTGCCCAGTCCCCCAAGTCTGCATTGAAGATTGGGCGTGACCGGGCGTTCGGGCAGAGAAGGCGTGGTGATGTGAGTACCCCGGACGAGTGCATAGGATGATGATGTGAGGACTCGATCGGTGGACTGCCATGTTGGGACGAGTCCCCCAAGTTCCCAGGGTAAAATTGCTGCCAACGGTGAGGTAATATACAGGATTGCTAGCCTGCGGGGAGGCCTGTTGGGGCGTGGAATAAGCCAACAGGTACCCCGGTGGGGTGTTGCGGCCATGTTGAAGCACCGGTTAACACCTGCTAGTTCTTCTCAGCTTGTGTTGGAATAAGTGTGAGGTAATGTGCAGGTTTTCTAGCCTGCGGGGAGACTTGTTCTGTGTTAGAGAAACAATCTGCCCGGTGGGGTGGCGTGGAGATAACAAGTCTCGCCATGGATCCCCAAATTTATCACAGTTCAGTGTGATGCAGGGTTTTTAGCCTGCTGGAAGAGTTTGCATGTGTTAGATGTAAACTCTCCCGGGTTTATAAAGCCCATGTGTTTGAAGCCTTGAGTTGTTGCTGGCTTGTCCTTGCCCGCAAGGGCGAAGGAGAGTGACTAAACCGGTGGAATGCCATGGAGCCGGTTGAATGGTAAATAACCGGTGGGATGCCATGGAGCCGGTTGAATACTACATAACCGGTGGGATGACATGGAGCCGGTTGAATACTACATAACCGGTGGTGTGCCTTTCCTTGATTTGAGGTTTGACTCTTGGAGAAGTGGGGGGGGGGGGGGGGGGGGGGGGTTGGACGCCTCGGCTCTCGCTCCTATCTCTCCTAACTGCCACTTGTAGGTGAGACAGGTGGCTGACATGCAATGAAGGAAAGAGCCCATCAGTCCCATCAGTTATGATGGCTTGGGAACTTTATCGATGCTGGGACACGTGTCAGTAGGGGGCGGTCTGAGATGGAGGGAATCTGCGGCTGGGGTTGTCTCTCCTTTTTGCTTGCCCTAATTATCAACAAGGTGTAGTTTTTCCGCCTATAAGATGCTTCGCACTCCCCTCCTCTCTTCCTATCGTATTTTGTTGAAGCTTGGCTCCTCGTCTGCCGTTTGTCTGTGTTGTTATCTTGCTACACAACTAACTGGGCATAGGGTAAATTTTGTTCTTAGGTTTTATGGAATCTGGGAGGTCAGCCAATCCTGTCGGTGCCGGTCGTGCGTCGACGGGAGGGTCCGTGAGGTACCAGCTGTTGGATGGCGACAGGGTGATTTTTTGTGACGAGCCGACCAGAAGCATGACTGCTGACGAGATAAGGGATTTTCGGGCGAAGTGGGGCATTGACTCCTCCGGTAAGCTCCGGGGCCTATATCCCGGGGAACTGGCCTGCAACCCGGAGGAGGGTTGGGTTGCCATTTTTGAGGATAAATTTCGGCACGGGCTATCTCTGCCGCTGCCGAAGTTTGTCCAGTACGTGCTGAGCCTGATAAATGTCTCCCCCGCCCAGCTTCCTAGCAACCAGTGGAGGCAGTTGCTTGGTCTCGGGTGTTTATTCAGTCTTAGCAACATGGACTGGCCCACTATAAATGAGTTCCGGGTGCTATATAAGATTCTCTACTGCAAAAAGGCCCAGGCCTCTGGCTGTGTCAATTTTGCCCCGCGGGACTTCGATCCTCCCATCACTCACCTACCGTCGTCGGTTTCGAATGTATGGAGGAGATCGGTTGTGATGGCCGGGGGTAGGTGGCAGCGTAATTCGAGGAGCTTTCGGGTGCCCGGGGCTTATCAAGCTATCGGGGATCAGTCGTACCGGTTGGTCGACTTGGAGAGGCAACAGATAGCCCGGATTTTTGTTTGCTGGAACAGTCTAGGCCGGAGCTCTTATAATTTCATTCGGTGGAATGTGTTGGAGATATGCGAGATGGGAAAGAAACCTGGTAAAGTGCCTTGCACTGTTGTTTTGTGCGGTCGTATTTTATTCTAACCGCTCGGTTTATTGATTTGCAGCTAATGCCCCCCGGCTCGCTGTTCGGAGCGAGGAGACTGTCGAGGTGGATGACGAACTTGTGGCCCAGAGGTTGATGGAGATGGGGGAGATGGCTTCGAAAACCGTTGTAGATCCGGACACCCTAGAGAGCACGGTGCATAGTACTCCTGTGCCGCTCATGTTTCCGGATTCCCACTACGGTCGGCGGCCGGGCAGTGAGGAGAATGCCCCACTTGCTATTCGGGATGTAGGATAGGTGGATTCACCAGGTCCGGAGCCTCTAGCGCGGCCGGTGGGGATACGAGCCCCGCGGGAGAGAGAGGCAGCGAAGATGACTTGGTACCGCAGAAGCGGTCTTGGCGAAGCTCCGGCCAAGAGGGCTAGGATGTTTGATACCAGGGCGTCAAGCTCGGCCGGTGGGGGGTCGGCATTGGTTCTGGCGGAGGGAACCGGTGGCCGAAGGAGTAGGGAAACCATTGAGCCGGAAGTCGGTCGCGGCTCTGGTGATGGTGGTTTTGGTAGGTTCGTGGCATCTACCATCGAGGCCTTGGGGCTTGATCGGGAGGCCCTCGGAGATGTGCGGCCGGGCGAGAGCAGGAAGAAGGCTGTGGAGTTGGGTCTTCGGGTAAGTCTGGTCGCGTACTTGTGTGAAACTGAGGTTCTTCTGCGCTCCCTCTCCCTTTTTGCGCTACGAGCTAATGTTCTTCTTTTGTGTACTTGTACCAGCTGGCGCATAGCCTTTACGCCGCTGAGCTTAGTGAGGAGACTCTGGTTCTGGAGAGCTAGGCAAGTGGAGGACCTCACCATGCAGCTGTCATTGGCGGAGGCTAAGCTTGCGCAGGAGAGGGAGGAGGCCGGTCGGCTGGCGGTCGCTCGGGAAGAGAGGAATATGGAATTGGAGGCGAAGATTTTAGAGCTGCAGACCCAAGTAACAGCAGTCCTCAAGGGAGGGGAGAAGCTCGTAGAGTCTCGACTTGTTGAAGCCGCTGATAAAGCTATTGACGATTCCGGGAGTCGGTGGAGCTTGCAGAGATGCTGGAGGCCGCCCGTGCGAAGGGTATAAATGATGCGTATCTGGAGTGGAGGGAGAAAGGGTGGCTTGATGCTGAGCGGATGGAGGCTGAGGTAGCTTTGGCCGAGAAGCTGGAGCAAGAGTGGTCTCTCAAGACTGGTGGGTCAGGGATTAGAGGCTCCGGTGGCGCTGATTAGCGATTTTTTTTTATATATATATACTTGGCAGATGTATCTACTTTGTAACCAGCTGTAGTTCATTCTAGAGCAGTGACTATTTGTATTGCAACGTTGGTACTAAATACAGTACTGTCCATTTTTAAGACAGTAATCTCACTTAGGGTAGAACCGCAGATGCTGGATATTCCATGGGCGGGTGGAGTAGATGCCTTCGGTGTCTATGATGTGGAATGTCGCCGGACCTGCGGCTGCGGTGATTTGGTAGGGCCCTTCCCCCGTTGGCTCCAAGGCCAGCGGTTTTTTCTGAACTTTCTTCATCACCCAATCCCCCACTTGCAACTTCCTTTCCCGGACCTTTCTATCATAGTATCGAGCGATATGTTGCTTGTATGTTTGGTTTCGCATATGCGCTTGGTCGCGCCGCTCCTCAATGAGATCCAAGTTGAGCCGTATACCCTCGGCGTTTGTTTCAGCGTCGTAATTCTCGACCCTGCCGCTGGGCATGTCGGTCTCTACGGGGAGTACTGCTTCGCTCCCGAATGCCATGCAGAATGGGGTCTCCCCTGTTGCTTGGGTCGCTGTCGTCCGGATGGCCCATAGAACCGTGGGGAGTTCCTCAGCCCAACATCTTTTTTTTGTCATCGAGCTTCTTCTTGAGGTGACTCTTGATAATCTTGTTGACCGCTTCAACCTGGCCGTTGGTCTGCGGGTGCGCCACTGAGGCGAACAACATCCGGGTCCCCATGGAGGCCGTGTACTGGATGAGATCAGCATTGTTGAACTGTGTCCCATTATCCGTGACTATGGTCTGCGGCACCCCGAACCGGCAGTAGATGTTCTTCCATAGGAATTTTTCCACCCGTTCCTCGGTAATCTTGACTAGGGGTTCCGCCTCGACCCAATTTGTCTGATAGTCAACGGCTACGATGGCGTACTTGTATTGTCCCACAGCTATTGGGAAAGGGCCGATGATGTCTAGGCCCCACTGTGCGAACGGCCATGGTGCTAACAGAATTGACAACGCGATTGCCGGAGCATGAGGTGTGGTAGCATACATGTGGCACTTGTGGCAGCCGCCTGATATTTTTCTCGACGCTGCTGTCATGTCTGGTTAAAAGTATCCTGCCCGTAACGACTTATGAGATAGGGATCGGGGGCCAGAATACTTACCGCACACTCCTTCGTGGATTTCTTGCATGATGGCTTCTCCCATCTCTTTAGTTACACACTTTAGATGGGGGAAGCTGTGCCCTCTTCGGTACAACTTGCCGCCGAGGAGGTTGTACCTGGCACACCGGAGGTGTAGCCTCCTAGCCTCTACTTTATCCTGGGGGCTGGTTTTGTCAACCAGGTATTTAATTATCGGATCCATCCAGCTCGGTGGCGCCTCCTCTATCGCAAATATCTCGGAGATGGTCTTGCTTATGCTCGGTTTCTGGAGGGTTTCAATCTTAGCTCTTCGGTACTCTGATGGGTAGTTTCTGGTTGCCAACCTTGCTAGGGCGTCCGCATGCCTATTTGCCTCCCGGGGTATATGCTGAATTGTTGCGCCTTGGAATGGCTCGATCAGGGTTTTGGCCAAAGCCTGGTAGGAGGCTAACTGTGGTTCCTTGACTTCGAACAGCCCGTTCATCTGGTTTACTACCAGGCTCGAGTCGCTGTATATTTCCAAGGATGGGATCCCCATTTCCTTGGCTAGCTGCAAACCGGCTATGAGGGCCTCATATTCAGCGGCGTTGTTGGAAGTATTGAAAAGGAACCGCAGGGCATACTCGTATGACTGGCCATCGGGCGAGGTTAGCATGACGCCGGCTCCACTCCGCTTACTCGTTACAGAGCCATCCACATAAAGCTTCCAACCGCTGGGGAGGCCTGGTTTGACCTTTATGGCTTGAACTGCTTCGGTGCCCTCGGACCTGCCGGAATGCGCTTCTACTGCCATCAGGGTGAGTTCGCATATGAAATCCGCAGCGGCCTGGCCCTTGATGGCCGTTCACGGGGCATAAGTTATATCGAACTCTCCCAACTCGACTGCCCAACGTACGAGCCTGTCGCTAGTATCCGGTCTTTGCAGGATCTGCCGTAGAGGGTGATTGATATACAAGGTGATGGAATGAGCCTGGAAATAGTGCCGGAGCTTCCTGGCGCTGACGATCAGAGCCAGAGCCAGTTTTTCAATGTCAGGGTATCGGCTTTCGGCTCCGGTAAGTCCCTTCCCTACATAGTATACCGGGAGATCGAGCGTGCCCTCCTTCTTGACGAAAGCCGCAGAGACGACCGTTCCTGATGCAACTATGTAGAAGTATAGCATCTCGCCCGACACCGGTTTGGATAGGAGAGGTATTGCAGACAGGTATGTCTTGATGGATTGGAATGCCGCCTCGTGCTCCACCGCCCAGTGAATTTTCTTGAACTGTTGTGCCTTGAGCAGTTTAAAGAATGGGGCACACTTATCGGTCAGGCGGGAGATAAATCTGGCCAAGGCGGCCAGTCGGCCGGTCAGCATCTGGACCTGGTTTCTTTCCCCTGGTGTTTCCATGTCTAGGATCGTTTGGACCTTCCGCGGGTTAGCTTCTATCCCCCACTGGCTGATAATGTGGCCTAGGAACAGGCCCTCTGAAATCCCGAAAATGCACTTCTTCGGGTTCAGGTGGTGCATCCCAAACTTCAGCATCTTACCGACAACTACTGCCAAGTTTCGGACGTGGGCCCCTGCGGTCATGCTTTTGACTAGCATGTCATCCACGTACACTTCCACCGTTTTACCCATCTCCTGCTCCAACATGCGGTTTACCATCCGTTGGTATGTGGCCCCAGCGTTCTTTAGACCGTACGGCATCCTCTTGTAGCAGTAGGTCCCTCGGTCGGTTGTGAACGAGGTGTGCTCTTCATCGTCCGGGCTCATCCTTATCTGATTGTAACCGGCGTAGGTATCCATGAAGCTGAGTAGTTTAAAACCAGATGTGGAGTCTATAAGCTGGTCTATTCGGGGGAGCGGGAAGCTGTCTTTTGGGCACGCCCGGTTTAGGTTGGTGAAATCAACGCATATGCGCCACCGGTCGGTTCCCTTCTTTGGGACCATGACCACGTTGGCGAGCCATCGGGGATACTGGACTTCCCGGATGAAACCTATGCCTCTCAGCTTCTGCACTTCCTCTCTGATCGCCTCATACTTCGCCGGGCTGAAGGACCTCCTTTTCTGCCTCACCGGAGGAACGTTGGGCAACGAATTTAGCCGGTGGACGGCTATTTCTGGGGATATGCCTGGCATGTCCTCGTAAGACCATGCGAACACCGAACTGTTGTCTCGGAGAAAGGTGATGAGCTCTTGCCTGACAGCCGGGGCGAGCTTCGTTCCTATCACCACCTTTAGTTCCTGGTGATCCTCTGAAATAGAGATTGCTTCGGTTTCTTCCACAGCCGACGGTCGTTTTAGCTTCTCGTCGTCAGAGTCGGTGTCATCACGGGGGTCAATACTCGGATCTGGTACTAGCGCTTGTTGAGTAGCCGTGAAGACCTCGGTCCGCTTTCTCCCGTGGGCCAGGGCCTCCGCATAATATCTGCGAGCGATCTTCTGGTCCCCACGTATGGTAATGACGCCGGCGGGTGAAGACATTTTTAACATCAGCATATGGCCGGCTATGAATGTTTTCAGCCTCCACAACCCCGGCCGACCGATTATGCCATTGTATGAGGACAAGCAATCCACGATGATGAACTCCAGGTGTTCCTTCCTCGTCCTGTCTCCCTCGCCGAAGATTAGCGGCAGGTAATCTGATCCCAAAGGCTGGACCACCTCACCGGAGAAGCTTATCAGTGGCTCGTTATCCTGGGATAACTTGCCCCTTCCCCGGTGCAGCCCCTTGTATGCGTCTCGGAACATCACATTAACAAAAGCCCCGGTGTCGATTAACATGCGGCTGGTTATCCAGTGGTCTATTTGGACCGTAATGAGGAAGGGATCGTTGTGCGGTTGGATCAGATCCTCCGGTTCTTCTTCCTCATAGAACGTGACCGAGTTCCATCCGGTTTTAGCGGCCTGACCGCTTCCTCCCCCAAAGGCATATACTTCCTTTCCCCGGATCGACCTTAAGCATCGCTTCTTCGAGCTCCGGGTGAGTCGATCTATGTGGTCCCCACCATGTATCATATTTATGCTTCCATGCACCTCGATCCCTCCGGGGACTCGGGTGCGTATGCTTCCTACTTCTCAGGCACCCTGTCTGTCCATTTGCGGGTCATCTGTCCGGACTCGGCCGTCCACAACCGTTCTCTGGGGTCGGTGGTCGTTAGTCCGGAGGGCTGGGTCTTCGGGTTTTCCTGCTGGCACAATGGCCAGGGCCCGCGGTTGTCGCCCCGCTGGCGCTACTGCCATGGGCCGTGCCGGTCGCAAAGGCGGTGGTCTTCCACCTGCCCGTGAACTGTCGTCGCCGCTCCGGCGGGGTCGCCAATCCTCCAATACTTCGACTTTTTTACTGGTCGTAGGCGTACGATTGTGATCCTGTCGCCCCGCTTTGTTTTCACGGGAGGGTGTTGGTCATAGGTCATCCGACCTTCGCTTAAGCATCTTATCCCCATACGTCTCATGCTCCGCTTGGGCGTGCCTGACGGCCACGGCCATCAACTCGTCGTACCCCAGTGGCTCCTTTTCTCGCAGGGCGTACGAGAGTTCCCCGGGCCTTAACCCCTGCTTGAATGCCATCTCAGCGATCTTCTTATCCAAGTTCCTGACCCCGGCCGTGGCGATATGCCACCGGTTAACGAAAGCGCGCAGCGGTTCGCGGTCAGTCTGCATGCAATCGAAAAGGATCGTTGACGTTTGGGCCGCCTTGGCTCTAAGGACTAATCGGCCGATAAACTTATCAGCCAGCTGCTCGAATGTTTCCACCGAGTTTAATGGCAGTCCGTAGAACCAGCCCAATGCCTCCCCTGAGAGCGTCTCTTGGAACACATTGCAGCAAGTGGCATCTGAGTAGCCCTTTGTGCCCGTTTGTGACTTAAAGCTGTCCAGGTGTTGGTATGGGCAGCTCGTTCATGAGTACGTCAGTTTCAGGAGCTTTTGGTTACCAGATCTTCCGGATTCCCTAACCCGGTGTGGAAAAGGTCCAGTGCGTTCGTTGAATCGCGCACTGTCCTGCGGTTGCACTGTTCTTTTCTCGCTGGTCTCCAACCGATCCTTTACGTCCGACACAGAGGCGGAGAGCGTCTGAAGCGTCCTTGCGGTAGAGCTGTCCTGCTCGCCCGGTGGCAAGTTCGCTCGGTATGGGGGCTCAACCGGCCCGGAATTCCTCAGAGCTTCTGGAAAGAGTGGCGTGGGCAAATGCGCAGTCTTTCTCCTTCCCGTAGGCTGTCCCACTTCTAGGTGCGGGAACTCGTTACCTTTATTTGCGGGCCGTGATGCCGCCCGAGAGGTGTCCTGTCGGTGTCCTTTCTCCAGGGCCGCCAATAAGGCGATGTTTACCGCTTCCAACTCTTGGCACCGGGCATCCGCCCTTAGTCGGTCTCGATTGCCCTCCTCTCGCAATCGCACGACTTCTGCCTTCATCTTTTTTATCTCCCCCCCCCCCCTCATCGTATTGGTCAGGGTTGTCTGAGCCCCTGCGATCGAGGGTTCCGTCCCGGTCGGGAGAAGGGACAAACCTCGCGTTGACCTCAGTTTTAGGGTTTTGGGCCGGGTCGGGGACCCGGACGGACCCGCTCTTTCAGCCCTCTCCCGCCAGCTTTCATCTTTCTTCCCTCCATGGCGTCCGGATCGTGGACTTGCTTTCAAACTGCCTTTCAAAGGATCGATCGGGTCCTACCCTCCGGTAGAGCAACGCTACTTTTTCGTGGATCAAATGGTTCCCACAGACGGCGCCAATTATTTCTACACAAACCCGTAGGCCTAGTGGAAACTGATGAATCTGGATGTGATCTCCTCCCGCGAACCTGCTAACTAAGGAGAATACCGGGCGGGCCGGTCTTTTCCTCTCCGATGCCTAAGTTAGTACAATTGGGATGAATAGATAACTTAAGCAAGAGTGATAAGCAGTTGGAGAGATCAACAGTTACCTATTAAAGAGGGTAGTTGAGGCCCTTATATAGGTGGTCGGGCGTGAGGCCTGGTCTTACTCTTCGATGTGAGACTGGTTTCCTTCTGTTCGCACACAAAAGGACAGCTCTGGTGGCCTGTTCGGCAGGCTGGCGTCCCCGGTCCCCGGGTCCCTGGTCACAAGGTAGACTGCTGGACCTCGGGTCCGGGTGCTGGTGATCCTGCTCCGGGCATCAGTCCGGCCCCGGATGCATAGACTGAGGGTCTGTGGGCTTGTGTAGCCCCTCTGTGACTACTGTAACAATATATAAAGTGACAATAGTTGTGTTAGTTAATCATGTTATACATACAGTATAAAGTTTGAACGTCAACGCAACTGGTTAAACTACTTAATTAAGCAGGTCATGACTCATTGATAATTAGCTATCATATTCGCCTAAACAAAATGACATCAATTAACATATCAACACATAAAAGGGCATGATCATCCATTTACTACGTATATAAATATCAGATGAAACGTAATTGATCCACTAATTTACAATCAATTGGTAGAGAAAAGAGATGAATGAAAATTTGGATTTAGCTACAACCCATACATATTAATAATTTAATATGTTGCATGCTGAGCAGTCGAGGGTTTCATAAGTATAAAGGTGAATTACTTTCTAATGAGAGTGTCACGACTTAGAGAAAACGATAAGATCTAATTGGTCCTATCAGTACGGGACATGGAGATCATCAACCAAAAATGGTATCTATTTTCACGAAAGTGATTCGTTTGCGAAATGTGGCAACATTCAATTAGATTAGGAAACTAGTTCATCGTTGTAATTAGCATTCGCATGTTTTGTCTACGTTTAATAAAAATAATTGATTGAAAGAGAGAGGGAAGGAGACCAAAGCCAAATATGTAGTTGCATATTGGTTTATAAATTATTTTTCCTTATCGGAAAAATAACTGAAATGTTCTTAATGACTTTTTTACGAGTCGAACTTCTAATTTCCCACTAAATGGTTTATATAATTTGATCATATCTAGTTTGATATTTTCCACAAGTTTTGCACATATAGGTCTTCTCCATTCAACACATGCGCTTTCATATGATGATGTATGTTTATAAATTTGAACAATATCCAAATCAACAATTGGATGCCTATGATCACTAGCTTCTTGGATTATAATTTATATATGTATACCCTATCTTTTATTGATTTTCTATTGGGTTGGTGATTTAGAAAAGCAATAATGGAGATTGATTCCACAATTTGGTAGTGTCTGCCTCAAGTGTAGTTATTTTTTCCTATAATGATAATGATGGCAACTACTAATATATGAGATTATTCAAACAACGTGGGATGTAACCTTTTGTTTTTTGGTATTGTTTTATAAGGCAATCGTGTATTTCAATGTCTTCTTAGCTCCTTTCAGATTTGCACTCACTCTAATATATTGGAAATTAAAGTATCCTATAGTTTAGCTACTTAGTGATCAAGTCCAGCCTATCTATATGCTCCTACTTGGAAATGTTCGCGTCGGTTTTGACACCTGCCGAACTATCAACACGTGGGGGTGGCGGACGTAAGTTTCAGTCCTGGTGCGAGCGTGCCAGTACCTTTGGGTTAGGTACAACCTTGGTGGCGGACGACGTCTAGCGAATGAATCAACCTGGAAGCAACTTAGCTGTTGAACATTTTGGGCTATCACTGATGCTTAAAGATTCCAGCGTTTGTTACATATCTTGAATAATTCTTGCAGAACTTACTTTGTCTGTCATTCATTCACCCCTATTCCACATTTTATAAATATGTATGTGTAATGACTTTTAACTGTTATTAATAGTCGATAAAATTATGAGTAAGTATCAAAACTCCGACCATGACATTGTATGTGCCAACTTTTTAACCATTGTCCCCGCCAATAACGTGTAGGTGGCTATACACATTAAATAAAACGAAAAATGAATTGAGTGGGTCTCTATATAATGTTGGTATTTGTAAACGCTTCATTCCTCTCACAGCATGTCAGCATGGTTCTCTTTTGTACAAAACGGGAACTCTTACATATCATGGTAGAGAGAAGAGCTCGAGAGAGCTAGAAGCACACATGATTTGATGAAGAGGTAGGGGGATTGTACGAATGTTTCTCTTTCAAACTTGGCTCTGTTTCATATGAGAAGCTGAGCTTAATTTGGCACTCATTACTAATTGGTATAGCTTCATCTTCGAAGTGATCGAGTCTTGTTCTACCCTCCTTAAATGAAGTAGTACTGGACCAGGTATTAATCAAAGCACCTTATTTATTTTCAATATTACAAAGAGCATTCACTCACATTTACTATATACTAAGGATGAGTTAAGTCGGTTACTGTTTATAGACTGTAGCTAAGCTTCGTCGAAATTACCGTTTTGCCCTCAATTCTCTGATAATTACAGTCTTGCCATTCGCTTAAGTATAAAAGCCGACAATGACGTTAGAATTCATCTCGGGCTAGGCTCCGGCGAAGACAATATCCGCAATACTTAGGTAACTCATTCCATCTCTTGCTGATTGGTTGTGGCGGTTCTTCGAATTAATTTGGTTTCGGATTGAGAAAGCTTTCTGAAGTAGCCAAAAGTAGACAATCTTTTCAACTTCAATTAGAGCTAATTGTGGTTCATTCTATTCTCAAAAAAAAAAAAAAAAAAATTGTGGTTCATTCTGTGTCGCATTTTTTGTGAATTTTGTCTTGGTCGGTTGGGTTTCTGGAATTTCGCTTTATTGGTGGTGCTGGGACATAACTACTTTTGATTAGTGATCAGACCAATATTAAGTATGTGGGTATCTTGGTTTGGTTTTGCATCTACGTTTGATTCGGTGGGTGACTGTGTGTGTTGTGTTCAATTTCTGTTGATACTACTTGGTCTCTTGATTGCATTTGTCCATGATGCATGCTTGCAATTGTGTTTTGTAGGTAGTTTTAAAAAGACTCTTTTGCCTGCACAAGTATGTTATCATGTGTTGTCTTTTTTCTTTTTCCTTTTTTTGTTTATACCAGATTAAAAATCGAATCACATTTGGGGATTTCATTGAAAATTTAAATCCCAATTTTAAACCCAACTATCCATTTGAATTGTGATTGTAAAATCCAAGCCAAACTATTTGTTGATTATGAAATTTAGGTTTCTGTTATATTGAAAAATTGTTTCATGTAAATGTTTAGAGTAGTAATTTCGACCTCAATGGCAATTTGCAATCTAAAATCTTTTGTAGCTTGATATCAAGCCTGACCTCTGTGTAATATAATGTTTACTTATTGGGGCTGCAATTTTTGTTACTAATTGGCCTCTGTGTAAAAAGAGAAGCTATTGTTGTTTCTGTTGTGTATATATTCTCTTTATCTTGATAAATGCAAAGTAATTTCGTTGGGTCTTTGGCAATTTAAATTCTTTTCTTTGTCTGTTAGGATGAGATTTTTGCGGGCACTATGAAAAAAATTTTTGGTATCAAAGTCCGGTTGGTGTTTCTCATTTCAGTGTTCTGTTATCATGTAGGTATACATGTCATTCTTAGTGGTTTGCTTGATGTCTACTCAAATTACACTACAGATTGAGAGAAATGTATGCAGGCCTACATTTCATTTGTAGGTTGTGTTTATGGTACATTATGTAAACAATTTTTTCCTTTTATTTTATAGATTTTGACAGTCAAGTCTCACCTGATATGGGACCACTCAGTTTTTACATATAGCTGCTCTGTGTTCACGTATCGCATACTTAAAATTGCCAGGCCTTACCTTGATGATGAATTTGTTTATTCACAGCTATGTGGAACAAATTCTCATGGCGGAAAGGGTCTTATGTATCTGATGTGCTCCACAGGTGCTCAGTTCTGTGTGGACAATGGTTCACATAACCATCCTGTGATAAAACAAAGGACTAGAGGAAACCCAACTAGGAAATTTGCAGGGCACCTGGAGGGTTTTAGAGGTGAGGATAGTCTTGCCGTACAAGGAGAACATTTGAATCATGGTGTCACTAAGGGTTGCAACTCAAAGGCTAACAGGAAGATATTTACATAAGTAAGGAAATTATTGTTGCAATTTGTTGTAGTGAAGTCACATCTACTATTTTTGTGATGTGGTAATGGATTGTTATATGCTTATAGAATGCAACTCTTTGAACTGAGTGGAGACGATTTAACCTAAGTCATATATAATGTTACTTCGATTATGTAATGTTGCTTCGTTTTAATACGTATATGTTTAATTTTTTTTCTTCAGTATAGCTAGATAATTGGTTAAGCCATATATCTAGCTATATATCAAGTTTGGCAAGAAACCTAATTGCCAAGCTTGGCCAGTGAAATCTGTAATTAAATTCAGTATAATAGGTTTCTTGCCAAATTTGATATATAGCTACGCTCTCATTTGCCAACAAATAAAATTCATCTAGCATGGGCCATTTTTCTAAACAACATATACAACAATTTTATTTTTATTACTATTTAAACTCTACTTAACAGGTAAGATATATACGTATTGTAATCAGTCTTTTTTTTTGGAAATGGTATTGTAATCAGTCTTAGCAGACGAAGTTCTGTTTGGTTTGTACTAAGCTTGTTTTATGCGAGCGAATCAGTTGTAATGAGCTATTTACTTTAACATGAAGGTTGGTTGTTTCCTTGGCAATCCCTTTAGTAAGAGTTTATGGTTGTAGGCCATTTTGTTGATTAATAATATAAACTTCATCATTTTCAAAAACTCTACTAGACTTTTGGCATTTGAACGAGATGCTCTCAAGTCGAATTAGTCTGTGTGAAACTCAACAATTACCATGCGAGAGGACGAATAAGAAAGACTTCGTATTTGAGAAAGGAATAAGACTTCGTATATAAGCCATTAATTAACCTGATGACTTACTACAGTATGAGAAATACGTTGCTGATTTGGAGATCGAATGGCAAATTCTAGAGATGGATTGGCTGTAGTCTACTTGGGTTGTTAGTTGCTATGGTAGTTTGATGACTTGGGCTTTCATTGCTGCCAGGCATCGTTTTCTCTTACTACATTGCAGCTATTAGTTCTTGTGCTATGATGCTGTACGTTTTCGGCTGTGCTGTACTGTTCTCATTTTATCTGAATTAATACACAATGTAGTTCTTTTGTTTCTTCGTGTTCAACTCAATCTTCTTCTTCCTTTGTTTTCTGCATTTTAATCCATGGTCATTGGTCAGACCGTTTCGCACAAAATCTAGCACATACACATCGAGAGAGCCCAGAATTGTTCAACCTCTGCAACCTCAACACATTATATATATATGCTCTCATGCATGGCCCAAATCACATTGCTAAATATCTCTTAATACTAAGCGAAAGGGATTAATTAAGCCCACTACGTTCTTAATCTTAACTAAAACTCTCACTAAAGTAACTAATTAACACATAAATGTCATTGTCTTGTACTAGAACGAGATAACACCATGCCTGCTGTGACAAGAGGGAGTATCCAAAACCGTAAACTTTCCAGACGCTAAAACCAACCCAAAGGAAGTTTCAGTCAGCCAAAGATTATTGGTGATTGATTACTACGTATAAAATGTGTGGCCGTCTCAACTTTCCAAATGTTATTTGCTTTCTATATATCTTTCATTATTGCTCCTGGCATTGTTTTATTTGCAGGAATCACTCGTTTATTTCATGGATGCAGTCCAAATTAAAAACTACAATATCTTTAACTAATAACGACTCGATCACTCTCACATGATGAGATACAACTGTTAGGAAATTGATTCCTTAGTATCTAAATAGAATATAAATACATTGATAGGTAATATTTGATAACGATTCTGTTGTATCTGTGTAGCATAATTGTAGAATTAGTTTCCTTGTATGAGAAGTATTCCTCCTGTATATATACTTAGTATCTATCAATGAATAATCACGTTAGCCAAATTAGCTACCTCTTTTCATGGTACCAGAGCAGGTACAAGATCCATAGGCGCTGCATTCTATCTCTCGTGCAGTAACCTTTTTTTTTCATAAGTCGTTGCATCCTGTTTCTTGTGCAGCCTCCTTTATTTCATCATGGGCAAAACTGAAGAACCCAAATCCAGCAAGGGAAGCGAATCTGATACTCCAAAATCAGATGTCTCTAACCCTTTCTTCATTCATCCTTCAGATCATCCAGGCCTAGTTTTGGTTTCCAAAATCCTCAATGGAGATAATTACTCCACATGGCTGAGAGCCATGAAAATTGCTCTTAACGCCAAAAACAAACTTGGTTTTGTTAACGGTGTCCTCAAACCACCCTCGGCGGAGAAGTATCCAGATGACTATGCAACTTGGTCTCGGTGCAATGATATGGTCCATTCTTGGATTAATAATTCCATAGCTCCAGAAATTTCTGATAGTGTGATGTATTACACCACTGCACGTGAAGTTTGGGAAGATCTTCGTGAACGTTTCTCTCAAGGTAACGCACCTCGCATATTTGAAATCCAGCGTGAGATTGCCCATCATCGACAATATGAGAATTCAGTTTCTGCTTATTACACCAAGTTGAAAGGTTTATGGGATGAATTATCGTCCTACACGGATGCGTCCTCTTGCACTTGTGGGGCACAACAAGATAAAAAACGGCTGATGCAGTTCCTAATGGGTTTAAATGAATCATATAGTGCAGCAAGAGGACAACTTCTTCTTATGAATCCTCTTCCTACAGTCAGGCAGGCTTATGCTGCGGTTTGCCAAGAAGAAAAACAAAGGCATCTCAGTGTAACACACATCACAGAATCCAGTACAAGTGCTGCCATGGCTGTGAGAAATAATTGGTCTGTTCAATCTGCTCCCTTCAATAAAGTTGAGCGTTCTGATGGCTTTAATGGTTCCCAAGATGGCCGACCATCTGATCAAGAGCAACGCCATTTTGGTTCTTCCAGAGGACGTCCTCAGTGTACTTATTGTAAGGAGAAGAAGTTTAAAGATATGTGGCATAGAACTGAAAATTGCTGGAAGCTACATGGATATCCACCAGGTCACCCAAAGGAAAAATTCAACAGGCCTAAGAATGAAGAGAATCGTAGTCGTAATTATGCAGCAAATCAAGTCTCTGAGGGATTCACCAAAGATGACGTCAAGGCTATATTGTCAGGTCTTTCTGAAACTCAACTCCAGCAATTTATTTCTATTGTGAAAGATGCTAATCCTCAAGTGCATGCTGCGATGACTAAACCAACAACTCCGCCAGGTTTGTCTAAAATCTCCTCCAATCATTGGATTATTGACAGCGGTGCAACCGATCATATTGTTTCTTCTTCAAATTTATTTTCACATAAAGAAAAAAATTGTTCACTGCCTCCTGTACTGCTGCCTAGTGGAGAAAGGGCTGATATTGTTACAAAGGGATCATTGCCTTTGAATTCGTCCTTTTATTTACATGATGTACTATGTGTTCCCACATTCAAAGTCGATTTGATGTCTGTTAGTCGACTGACGAGAGGCCTAAACTGCTCGGTAACATTTTTCCCTCACTGGTGTATTTTGCAGGATCTGGCTTCGAAGAGGACGATTGGTTTGGGTAAAGAGCGTGATGGACTTTATTATCTAGTGGCTCTAGTGAAGGAGAAGAAATCTACCAGCAACATCCCCACAAATCCCAACCATTCTTCCTGCAATTTTATCACCTCACCCACTGATCTTTGACACCAGCGTCTAGGCCATGTCTCCTCTTCTCGTTTAAGTTTTATTGCTAAACAATTTCTAAATGTTTATGTTCGTCCAAATAATGTCTGCCATGTCTGTCCTTTGGCAAAACAGAGTCGGTTACCTTTTAGTCCAAGTTCTATTTCATCTGTAAACCCTTTTGATCTTATTCATTGTGACATTTGGGGTCGCTATAAACATCGTTCCATATCCGGTGCTCATTATTTTCTTACTATTGTTGACGATTATACAAGATTTACTTGGGTATTTTTGATGCAACATAAGGATGAAACACAATCCCTTTTGAAAGAGTTTTTTGCTTTTGTCACCACACAATTTTCTACTAATGTCAAACAAATTCGTAGTGATAACGGTGGTGAATTTCTTTCTCTCCGATCTTTTTTCAAAGAGAATGGGGTTGTTTTCCAACATTCATGTGTTTACACGCCTCAACAAAATGAGGTTGTGGAACGCAAACATCGACATATTCTTCAGGTTGCTCGTGCCTTAAAGTTTCATGCCACTCTCCCTTATAAATTTTGGGGAGAGTGCGTTCTCACAGCTGTTCATATTATCAATCGTCTTCCAACACCTATTATATCTCTTCAAACACCTTTTGAGCGATTATATCATAAATCTCCTTCTTTCTCTCATCTGCGTGTTTTTGGCTGCCTAGCTTATGCCACTAACACCCATGTCACACACAAATTTTCTCCTCGTGTTATTCGTTGCATCTTCATTGGTTACCCACTCGGTCAGAAAGCTTACAAATTATATGATCTGTCGACCGGCAAGATTTTTACCAATAGAGATGTTGTGTTTCATGAAACACTATTTCCTTATGCATCAAGTGACAAAGAACTGAGCCCAAGCATCACACATACTCAAGCCCAGCCCACTGGCCCTAATCCATCTCCAGCTCTAGACTTTGACATTAATACCACTTTCACACCCCATCTCTCTTCTCGGCAACATATTCTGTCCTTCCAAGATGGTACCAATCCCTCAATTGAGTCGCCCTCACCTCAAACTGAACCCACCCTTCCCCAACCGTCTAACCCCTCTCCAGCCTTATCCACACCAGATGCCTCCGCTCCGTCCAATGTTCCAGTCGATCCCGTCGCATCACCACCACTGCCGGTACCTCTTCTCCGTCGCTCTAGTCGCACCACTGCCATGCCCGAAAAGTTCCGCGATTATGTGTGCTCTCAGGTCACAGTACCCTCACCCATTCCTTCGTCTTCTTTGATGCCGAGTCCGACAAAAGGTACACGATATCCGCTGTCCAATTATATTTCTTATCATCGATATACTCCTGGCTATCAATGTTATATTGCTCAGATCAGTCAACTTTCTGAGCCCTAAACATATGCCGAGGCTGCTCCTCATCTAGAATGGCAAGAAGCTATGCGTTGTGAATTGCAGGCACTTCATGATAATGGCACATGGTCCCTCACTCCTCTTCCTGCCGGCAAGAAACCAATTGGTTGTCATTGGGTATACAGGATTAAACATCGTTCTGATGGCTCTGTTGAGCGCTATAAAGCACGATTGGTGGCTAAGAGATTTACTCAAATGGAAGGTGTTGATTATCAGGACACATTTTCTCCCACTGCAAAGATTATTACTGTGCGTTGTCTTATTGCCTTGGCCACTGCTCAACATTGGTCTCTTTCCCAATTAGACGTCAACAATGCCTTTTTACATGGGATCTTACTGAGGAGATTTACATGGAACCACCTCCTGGTCTTCGGCGACAGGGGGAGGGAAATCTAGTTTGTCGCCTTCACAAATCCTTGTATGGGTTGAAGCAAGCTTCTCGTCAGTGGTTCGCCAAGTTCTCAGCATCTATTCAGAAGGCCGGTTATGTTCAGTCTAAAGCAGATTATTCACTCTTCACAAAACGGCAAGGCAAGTCTTTCACTGCCCTATTGATATATGTTGATGACATCTTAATTACTGGTAATGATTCAGATAATATTGCTGCACTTAAGAAATTTCTGCATAGTCAATTTCGTATTAAAGACCTTGGTGATTTGAAGTATTTCCTTGGCATTGAAGTATCTTCGTAAGCTCATGGGACTTTTATTTCACAACGAAAGTATGCTTTGGAAATCATTAAAGATGCAGGATTGTTGGGTGCAGCCCCCGTTGATACACCAATGGAACGGGGTTTGAAGTTGTCAAATAAGAGTGATATTCTGAAGAATCCATCTCGCTATAGGAGATTGGGTGGAAGGTTAATATACCTCACTGTGACAAGACCTAATATCACTTATGCAGTGCATATCTTGAGCAGATTCATGCATGAACCACGACTATGTCACATGGAGAGTGCACTTCGTGTTGTGAGGTATCTCAAGGGTGCTCCAGGGCAAGGCATATTCTTTTCATCAAATAGTGATTTCAGGTTGCGTGTTTTTTGTGATTCAGATTGGGCAGGATGTCCGATCACTCGAAGATCCACCACAGGTTATTGTGTCTTTCTTGGATCTTCATTAATCTCATGGAGGTCAAAACGACAGAAAACTGTATCACTCTCTTCAACTGAGGCAGAGTATCGAGCAATGACAGGTGCTTGTTGTGAATTAACTTTGCTTCGTTATCTTCTTAAAGATTTGAGGATTAATCATCAACAACCTGCCTTGTTGTATTGTGATAATAAAACGGCATTGCACATAGCAGCCAATCCGGTCTTTCATGAAAGAACTCGACACATCGAGATGGATTGTCATTACATTAGAGACAAAATACTTGATGGTTCTGTTGCAACCAAGTTTGGGAGTTCTACACATCAATTGGCAGATGTCTTGACCAAGTCATTAGGAAAGGAAACTTTCATTCCTATGATTCGCAAGTTGGGAGTTTGGGATATTCACTCTCCAACTTGAGGGAGAGTGTTAGGAAATTGATTCCTTAGTATCTAAATAGAATGAAAATCCATTGATAGGTAATATTTGATAACGATTCTGTTGTATCTGTGTAGCATAATTGTAGGATTAGTTTCCTTGTATGAGAAGTATTCCTCCTGTATATATATTCAGTATCTATCAATGAATAATCACGTTAGCCAGACTAGCTACCTCTTTTCAACAACAAGCTCGTGGTGAATCACTACGTAACAGCCAAGCATTATTGAGATTCGGATCTCATCGTGTTGTGTTCTTTAATCGATCAAAGCCCTCATTGATTATCAAAGATTTGATTTGCAAAACACAGATAGAATAACAAAGTCGAGCCACGTACTTAATATTTTGCTGTGCATGCATTTCAGACATTAATAATCAAATTACGTAACATCCCGGGAAAAGATTATGTATGACCCGTCAATATATATATGTCAGAAATCGTTTAGGGCCAATATTTGATTAATCGTTAAGGGCCAAGATTATGTTTTGCTCTTGGTGAAATATTTGTTAGAAATCGTTAAGGGCCAATTGAATCTCCAACTTCGTACGTTAATTTACATTGTAATAAGTAAATACGTACTGAAATTATATATCTATTTCGTAGTGATCAATGAGTGATAGTCAATCCCGGTATAGTGCGACTCATGTTTCTATTGCATTAATGGTATTATTGGTGATAGGTGCGTTGTCATTGTTTCGAATAGGAAGACTACATGATCTTTGACACGTACTGTCCATACTTTTAGATATGTATTCAGATTAAATCAATCACAATTTTGTATTCATCGTACCAAATGAAAAGGAAATGAGTCTACAAGTGGCACTCATCTTCTCAAATAATTATTAGTAGATCACCTTTGGTATATGGTACAAAATAGTCGATGCGGTCACATGGCTATAACTTTAAAATATTTTTTTTAT
The DNA here is from genome assembly GCA_963682095.1 of Potentilla sterilis. Taxonomy (NCBI): domain Eukaryota; kingdom Viridiplantae; phylum Streptophyta; class Magnoliopsida; order Rosales; family Rosaceae; genus Potentilla; species Potentilla sterilis. The sequence continues at coordinate 13,074,035 of OY821754.1, forward strand.
TATGGTTCAAAGTTCAAACTTTGACGTATTGAGAAATTTTAAATAAGTGAAATTTATTTGAAATTTTTAACTGTATTAGATGAGTGAGTTACAGATGGGATGATGTTCGAGAACTGATAACATTATATTGAATGGTTTATGAGTGAGTTTATCTATATCACATTAACGTACCGACTCGCCCTCGATACAAAAATAGATTAAGATCAATACCACACCAATGTAGAAGGTAGTTTACCTCCATCAAATTATGTAGCTTGATATTAGTACATTTCCTTAAAGGAGATCATTTAGAGTGAGATGCCCTTTTAGAAACAATTTGAAAATAAGTGTTTAATATAAAATTATCAATCACACAAAGGGTGTTGAGCAACTAACTATTAAGTACAATTCACATTGTGGAGCTGGAAGCCATTCAATTAGACAAATTACCAGTCTAATCAAACAAGTTCTAGCTTCCAAAACTCTGAAGAAACACTATAGAGCTTTGGTGTCAAACAATACAAATATACAATAAAGGGTTGATCTTGGTTTTGTGGTGTAGTGAGCAAATTGGAGGGTGGTTTTGGAATTTCTGCAAGTCTCATCGAGTCATCTGCCTAAGGGAGGGAAAACCAAGCTCTCTTTACTTTTTCAGTTTTTCTTCTCTTCCGACTGAAAATCGAAGTTGAAAAAAACATGAACTTTCCTTCTATTATTTCACATTGGAAACTCCAGTGATCAATCTTCAGTTTTCAACAGTTGAAAACAACAAACCCACATAAGGAAAAAGGACCTCCCATTGGGTTTCAAGAAACGTATTCAAGTCAAAATGTGGAAGCTGAAAATTGGGCCAGACACAGTTAGAGAAGGTGGTGATCATCAATGGCTGAGGAGTGTGAACAATCACTTGGGACGCCAAGTTTGGGAGTACCATTCAGAACTTGGGTCCCCAGAAGAGCTTCAACAAATCGAAGATGCCAGAAAAGCTTTCTGGGACAATCGATTTGAGACCAAGCACAGCTCTGATCTCCTCATGAGAATTCAGGTATTTACAAAACACCCAATTCTGGATTCTTGGAGCTTGTATCTGGATTTTTGTTTGTTTTTTCATTTCATTGGTGTTTGTTTATGTATTCCTTGGTAGGACTTTTTGTCAAGAATGGAAAAGGGTTTTTGTTCATTTGATCTTTCTTGTGGTTGACGAACATGGAAATTGAAAAGAAATTCATAATGGTGTTGGAAAAATAATAAAGCTTTGATCTTTATACTGGGTTATGTATAGAAATTGAATCAAGAGTTTCCTTAGGTCTTGTAGATCGTGGAGTTGTATATTTTATGTATAGGACTGCTGAGTTTGAGATGTACTTGCAGTGTGATCAAGTTGGGTTCACTGTGCATTTTTAGCTTCTATGTGCAATGATATGCAGTTTGAAGTTTGAATTTTTTTGTCTTCCCAGTTTATTTGTATTGGACTATTAGGTTATCAACTTGATGCTTTAATATGCTGATTCATATGTCATCCAAATTTTGCATACAATGGTCTCAGACTCGTAAAGATTACTTCGTTTTCTGTTTCTGGAATTTCTCACCTTTCATATCGATGGTATATGATTATCGGTGATAGTTTGTTATGAAAAGGCAGCATATATCTAGTAATGATACTTATCTTTAGTTTTCTCTATCATGCCTGAATTGTAGTTTGCAAAGGAGAACCCATGTGTGAGTAATCTGCCACAGCTCAAAGTTAAAGATGCTGAAGAGGTGACAGAAGAAGTCGTGACTACCACATTACGCAGGGCCATTAACTTTTATTCAACAATCCAGGCACATGATGGACATTGGCCTGGGGATTATGGAGGTCCCATGTTTCTACTTCCTGGTTTGGTAAGGGTGAAACTTGTACACACCACTTGTTTCTATCAATTTTTATTCTCAAACACACCAAGATTTGTTCAATGATAATGGTTACTGAATGTAAAATTACCGATTGAAACAGGTCATTACACTTTCAATTACAGGAGCTCTAAATGCTGTGTTATCCATAGAGCATCAACGAGAGATGTGTAGATATCTCTATAATCACCAGGCAAGAATGTAATTCTTGTAACTAATGCTTTAAATAATATCCTTTTTAGACAGACTTGCCGATATCTTCTTACTACCAAATTAGCACATTGGTGAATTAATCTACAACGCTTTCTCATTGCATCCTTGTATTTATATTGGATAATAAGGCATTAATGAAGAGATGGACTGCCAAATCTTTGTGCAGAATAAAGATGGGGGATGGGGTCTACATATTGAGGGACCAAGTACCATGTTTGGTACTGCACTAAATTATGTTAGTTTGAGGTTGCTTGGAGAAGGTGCTGATGATGGAAAAGGGGCAATGGAAATCGCACGAAAATGGATATTGGACCATGGTGGTGTGACTGCAATTACTTCATGGGGGAAGATGTGGCTTTCAGTATGAATTGACATTTTTCTTTCCTGATTGTGCCAACTATCAAATCTTTTAGAAATACCAGCTGACATTGTGTCGTTGATGGTTCTAGGTACTCGGGGCATATGAATGGTCTGGAAATAATCCACTACCGCCAGAAGTATGGCTATGTCCTTACTCTCTCCCAGTTCATCCAGGTTACTTATTCAATTTGGTTATAGTTGAGGTTGTTGCTATTGGTTCATTTGGGGTAGGACAGATACAGATTTAATCTCCTTTCATCAGTAAACCTTGATCCAGAAAATTAATCTGTGTTATTTTTTTCCATTCCGAACTATACGAATTAAGCACCATTCCATGGTTAGGGTCTAGTATCTTCTAAGAACATGTGAGCATGTGACATATAAGTGTATTTCTACTCTTTGATCATGAATCATCAAATTTCTGCTTATAGGAAGGATGTGGTGTCATTGTCGAATGGTGTATTTGCCTATGTCTTATTTGTATGGAAAGAGGTTTGTTGGACCAATTACACCTACAATCCAGTCATTGAGAAAAGAGCTATATACAGTCCCATACCATGAAGTTGATTGGAATGAAGCTCGTAATCTATGTGCAAAGGTTCGTGATATCTTCTTGTACATTTCTCTTGTTGAGGTTGTAGATATAATGTACAGGTATCAAATGTTCTGTCGATGCTTACATGGGATGTTTGACACAATTTTTAGGAAGATCTATACTATCCACACCCAATGGTTCAGGATATACTGTGGGCTTCTCTTCACTACGTACTTGAACCAGTTTTTATGCGTTGGCCGGCAAAAAGACTGAGAGAGAAGGCTTTGGACACTGTTATGCAGCACATTCACTATGAAGATGAAAATACTCGGTATATCTGCATTGGGCCTGTGAATAAGGTATACAAGGACATTCAAATGATGCATGTCATCAATTTTGATAATCTGCTTTGTGGTTTATATTTATAGGTAGATGTAGATAGTAAAGTTTGAAACTGCAATTCAATAGTATTTCAGGAAAACAATGTTTGTCCATGTTAATTTCAAGTGGGTTTAAAACTAATTTGTGTCAGTTTTTTGACAACTGACCAATGTTGTTACTATCTTTTGGGTTCATGTCTTATGGTTATGGATGAACAAGAAGTTACAAGTTTTATCACGAATACAACCCTTTTGAGGAGTAGAGCACTATATTTCAAATAATTGAACTTGGTCAATAAAAGAATACGTGATATATGTTGATTAGGTCGATAAACTGTAACGATAGATTTTTTTCTTCTTTTTTTTTGACAATATCCTATAACACAAGTCCTTTGTCGTGATTGTATTTGTGGTGCTGTTAAGCTTTTATATTATGAACTACCATTCCATTCAAATGTTTTAGTAGACTGTCATTATCCAATGCCTTCCAACAGATCTCACACATATCACACACATGGCTTCCAACTGTCATTACTACCATTCCATTGATGTGACATTACTAATTTACTCTTCCAAATGCACTGCTCAATTGTCAACAGATCAACATCTATTATGTATGGTTGTATAAAGTAATTTTTATTTGGACAAACTACTGGTCACTTCTCCAACTTTCACTGACTCGACAGTTTAGTCCTTAAAGTTTCAATTTCAACAGATCACTCTCCAACTTTCACTAACTCGACAGTTTAGTCATTCAGGTTTCAATTTCAACATATCACTCCTCCAACTTTCACTAACTCGACAGTTTAGTCCTTAAGGTTTCAATTTCAAAATATGTAATTGGAGGAGTGATCTGTTGAAATTGAAGTTGTAGGAGGAGTGATCTGTTGAAATTGAAACCTTAAGGACTAAACTGTCGAGTTAGTGAAAGTTGGAGGAGTGATCTGTTGAAATTGAAACCTTAAGGACTAAACTGTCGAGTCAGTGAAAATTGAAGGAGTGACCAGTATTTTGTTCTTTTTATTTCAACCTTCAAGTTGCATCAGTAATGAGTATTCCAAGCGTATCACACTCATGTGCCAATGGATCTCAAACATCTATCAACATTGCTTTAGTTGACAGATTCATTTAGATGCACAAAGTCGAATTGTCAATTTGTTAATGATGCAGGTGTTAAATATGCTTTGTTGCTGGGCGGAGGATCCAAACTCAGAGGCATTTAAGTTGCATCTTCCAAGATTATATGATTATTTGTGGATCGCTGAAGATGGCATGAAAATGCAGGTTCGTTATTAGCATTAAACTGTCTTGGTCTGATTTGAAGATTCTCTTATCTCTTACTCTCTCTTTCTCACCTTCTGCAATCTCAGTTTGGTCCCAACTTGTTGGAGTTGAAACAAACTTACCTTGAAAATGTTGCCAACTTAATCTGTAGTTTTTGCTTTTGTGCTGCAGGGATACAATGGGAGCCAGGCATGGGATACTTCTTTTGCTGTGCAAGCAATAATTTCTACCGACCTTGCTAAAGAATACGGACCTACTTTAAGAAAAGCACATGAATACATAAAAGATTCTCAGGTTTGGGGCGGAAAATCACTCTCTCTCTCTCTCTCATTTTTATTTATTTATTTGTTATAATTTTTTTAATATCCTTGCTTGACCAATACTTTGCTCTGAAGGTCTTAGAAGATTGTCCTGGTGATCTAAATTTTTGGTATCGTCACATTTCAAAAGGTGCGTGGCCATTCTCAACAGCAGATCATGGATGGCCTATCTCTGACTGTACGGCAGAAGGACTGAAGGTAACTTTGTCACTCAAAATTTCACATACAGAAACACTCAAGTGACTCAACACTGTACTAATTTATACGTTTTTGTGTAGGCTGCCTTATTACTATCAACATTACCAACAGAAACAGTTGGGGAATCATTGGATATAAAGAAATTATATGATGCCGTTAATGTTACCCTTTCCTTACAGGTGATGATTTGCTATACTGCATCTCATTTTTTGGCAGAATACATGTTTCTCCATTTTGGTTGGAATATTTTACTGACTCTCTTTAATTTTTGTGACCAAACTGATTTGTTAATCTTGTTTCTTGGAAGCACCACAGAATGATGATGGGGGATTTGCAACTTATGAATTAACTAGATCATACAGGTGGTTGGAGGTGAGTGTCATTTATACTCCTCTTAAACATTTCCGACTATAAATATGTACCCAATTCCCTCTTCATTCTATACTGTTATTCATATTGATTTGTATATGTGCTTTGGAACTATCCTATTCTCAGCTAATCAACCCTGCTGAAACTTTTGGTGACATTGTTATAGATTATCCGTAAGATTTCTGCACACTTGATGCTGATTGTTATACATTTAATCCTGTATATATATCATGGAAATCACCTGATGTCATCCTGACTGGAGTGACGATGCAGATATGTTGAATGTACATCAGCAGCAATTCAAGCACTTACACTATTTGAGAAATTATATCCTGGACATCGGAGGGAAGAAATAGAAAGCTGTATTGCTAGTGCTGCAAAGTTCATTGAAAAGACACAAGCAACAGATGGCTCTTGGTTTGTTTTCAAAGTCCAGTTGTTAATAAATTAATATATATGTACAAACATTGCCAAATGTAAACTTTCATGCTATATCAGTGCTTGCAATTACCAATAACGCTTCCCATTTTTATTTGCATAGTATAATGAATTTAGTTGCACTACCTAAACTTTGGAAATTTTATACTAGGTACGGTTCTTGGGGAGTCTGCTTCACCTATGCTGGGTGGTTCGGAATAAAGGGTTTGATTGCTGCTGGAAAGACTTATGAAGACTGTTCTAGTATCCGTAAAGCATGTGATTTTTTGTTATCCAAAGAGCTTGCTTCAGGTGGATGGGGAGAAAGTTATCTATCATGTCAGAACAAGGTAAATGGTGTATCAAATGTGATGTATCTTTCCTTATCTTTTCTATGATTGGTTGTTTTACTGATCATAGATTAATGATTTTCTTTCATGCTGTCTCACTTGTATTTAAATCTGACAAGATATGTGACTTATGATTGATATGTGAAACTGTTCGCTGATTTTTTTTTTTCTATACGTTGTTCCGAACAGGTGTATTCAAATCTTCAGGATAGTAGGCCACATATAGTCAATACTGCATGGGCTATGTTGGCCCTCCTTGGTGCCGGACAGGTACAGCTAGCTTCTTTCATCAGCTGAAGTCAATTCTATATTATAACCATCTACTTCATACATCGATTTTTTTTTTCTTAGGAAAGGAAAATCTATATCTTTATTCTTTTCTTCTTCCTCCTTCTCCTTCGTTTCTACGAAGATGATACATAACTTGTGTTCGTGTCATCTTTCCTCTTTCCCATGTGATATATCAATTCTATCACTCCATATCTTGTCATGCTTACCAAAATGTAATCATATATGGGAAAATATCGAAATGACGTTGTATTAAATGAGGTTGATTTTCCTTCTAGCATTGTTGGTGCTTTGAAGGATTAACTATATGGACTTCCACATTTTTGGTGTGGACTTTTAATACCTGTATTGTTCTTATTTTCGCAAGGCAAAAAGAGACCCAACGCCAATGCATCGTGCTGCTAGGATACTAATAAATTCTCAAATGGCAAATGGAGACTTTCCCCAGAAGGTAATTCTGGCCATTTTTTTTGGCAAAAAGAGTCATGTTCTCTCAACTGCGACTGAACTAATTCTCCATGAACTTCAATTATTTTTGTATCTGGATTGTCAATTCTACATGAACTTAATACTTTCTTGGCACCCCCCCTTCAGGAGATCATGGGAGTTTTTAACAAGAATTGTATGATCAGCTATTCAGCATACAGAAACATTTTCCCCATTTGGGCCCTTGGAGAATATCGTTGTCAGGTATTGGAGGCCCTCTGAATGATGTCTTTGTTCAGCTTTTAGCACTTGTGAATTGTGACAATGAATTGTTATCTGATCTGTGTATGAGAGCTTTTCTCAAACTTGCTCAAATTAGTCTAATTCAACTACCATGTGAGCTAAAATCTGAGTTCCTAAATGTCTTGTGTCCTCAAAGAAGAGAACAGCTAACGTTCCTGCCGCATTACTCTGTGAAATAAGTTCTTAACAACAACAAAAATTGTAATAATACTACAATATATGATGTATATTGAAATGAATAAAAATAAGACCAAAAAACATTTTGTGAGACATTGGTTATTATCAGTCGGCTATAAGATAATGTAATCTATCGCTCATCTTACATACACGGTGACATTAATATTCTGTTTTGGATGTTGGACTATTTAAAAACATATTATACATAAATGATATACTATTAACATAATAAACAGATAATTCTACAACCACTGTTTTATACTGCAAGAGCCCATAGTGGCTAGTAGATTCCGTAAGCTGCATATTGTAGCGTGCGTTCATCCTATTTAGAATAGAGTTATTTGAAGCAGTTGTTCAAAGCAGTGAAGTACATGAATGTGATTAACATGCAAATGAACAGAATAACATTAGATAGAAAGAAAAAAAGGCGTATGTTTTGTTAACCGAACAGAGGAAATTGTAGTTAGTTGTTAATCTTGGATGTTGTATTATGACATTCATTATTCATGTATATGCTGACATTAAGAAATTTCATCTGTTGAGATTTCGTGTTTAATCCTGTATTTCGGATGAGCTGCATAGTACGATGAGCAGTTCATGATGTGGAAGGCAATGTACACCGCCTGTGATATTCTGCAAGAGCCCAGAGTGGGTGCATATTTCTGTAAGCTGCATAATGCAGTATGCAGTTCTTCATGAAGACTCATACTGTTGGTTTTTAACATCCTTGCTTATGGCAAAACAGAATGGCACATTGACTTTTAAATCTCAGTTTTACTACCGTAGTCTTCTAACTATCTTGATCAAGAGGAGCCTTGCTACGCCCATAAATGAGTGATTATCAAGGAGGTACATAAATTATTAACTCGTGTAAAGATTTGTTCAAATGGATACCCTAAACTATAAAATTTCATCTGCGCGTTGATCCTTCATTTTGGATCGGTTATACATCATAGGGTCAGCAATTAATTCATGCCCTGGAAGGCAATGGAACCAGCTTGCGGTATTCTGCAAGAGCCCATAGAGGGTAGATATTTCTATAAGCTGCATAATGTAGCATGCAGTTCTGATTGAAGACTCCAGTGATTTCCTGCTGGGGAAAATCACCATTTTCCAGTTGAGAATTGATTATATATTTTGCTGCTCGGTGAAGAGGTGTTGGGTCTCTTTCTGCCTGTCCTGCATGAATCAGACCCATCATGGCCCAAGCCGTATGTACTAAATTGGATCGGTTTCCTTCTAGAGGAATGTATGTCTGTATAAATCAAGTTAGAGAGGAGTATTTGTACTTGAAGACATACAGATCAAGAAACACGAAGTCTTAAGTAATTAATTAGTTACCTTTTTTGGACACGAAAGATAACTCTCTCCCCAGCCACCACTCTCTTTCTGTGTCTTAAGTAGAAAATTAACCCCATTGCGCATGGCTGCACTAGTTTGGAAATTTTTTCCAGCAGCTGCCAATGCTCCTAGCGCAAACCAAGTACCATATGTGAAGCAAACTCCCCAATTACCATACCTGTTCAAATGTTTACAAGAGTTTACTTATTTATCTATGTTGTATTCTCCATAAGCATAGATTGATTGCCTAGAATAGGAACATACCAAGAACCATCCGACATTTGTATATTTTCAAGGTAGTGTATAGAATTGGTGATGGATTGTTTGATCTCTTTCTTCCTGTATCCAGGGTGTAGCTTCTTAAACAGAACCAAAGCTTGGATTGCAGATGAAGTGCACTCAACATATTCATGCTCAATCACAATCTCTGCCAAGAACTCTGTCGGATTTAACAACTAAGGACATAAAACAAGTAAGAATATGCTAAAGTAAACTAATTGATTTCCACGTACATGATCAATAAGTATGCATGATAAAATTCTTACTTCTAACCACTCAGCTGCCCCGGCTGGTTCCCAGGCTGATAAACCACCATTCTTGCTCTGCAATGATACGTAAAGACACAAATCTAACCAATGAGCTAGGGAATAGTAAAAATATTTGAAAACTTATAGCGTGAAAAGATAATTAAAACTATTGGAAATTCTAAGGTACATGCATGTATCTGACAACCACATTTATTTATGACAAGAGATTATGGTAAGAAGAGTGAATTTTGGGTAAATTATGTTCTATTAGATGTAGTTTTACTTCACCGAAGTCATTTTTACGAGGTTATGAATAAAATTTTGTAGATGTGGTAACCTAGTTCAATTATATGTAAACATGTAAAATGAATGTTATAAAAATATTAGTTCAATTAAATTGTAATTCTAGGTCCTTTAAAAAAAAAATGAATTCTAGTTTAACTAAATTAAAATGAATTAATGTATGCAATTATCATGAACATCTCCAAATACTTTCTTACTTGTAGGGAAAGTAGAATATTCACAGCATTGTACAAGCGCTCAGGTTCCATTGATTCGCCAACTATCTCCGAAGGCATCATCGACAACATAAGGCAACACTGTGGAGGTGATAAACATGGAGTAACAAGTAAAAAGCTGAGTTACATAAGAAAAAGTTACATGAAACATTATTGAAAGTAAAGTTTGTTACCTTTAAACCCTCTGCAGTGCAATCAGAAACTTGCCATCCATGATCCTGATCAGAGAAAGTCCAAGATCCTTTAGAAATGTGGCGGTGCATGCTTTTGAAGTCACCAGATGGATTGTCCGTGACCTTCAAAATGAAGTACAGAGTCATTACCTATGGCTAACATTTATAGCTAAAACCATGACAATGACTTCAATTCATTAGAACAAGAGATGAACCTGAGATTTCTTTATAAAGTCATGTCCTCTAGCGAGCGTTGGTCCAATTTCGTCTGTTAGATTAGTGGCAAGCAAAGCTTGAATGGCAAAACCAGTATCCCACTGCTGACTGCCAAAGCTCTGCACCACAACGTATCATAAATTTCCAAAGAGACAAAGATGAACAAGAAGAATCATAGATATATTTTGTATCTCGTGTGTACTAACTTGCATCTTCATCCCATCTTCTGCAACCCATAAATAATCTGGGATCCTTGCTAGATGCTTCTTGAAATAGTCACTATTTGGATCTTCAATCCAACAAGCAAGCATACACAACACCTATTTATCAGGTACGTTGTTCAAGTGTAAGTGAAATAGGAAATGAGTTATGATTAGAATAACTTATGGTATGCAACATATATAACAAGGAAAAGATGTCTCCACACACACATTACCTTTTCCACACATCCAATTGTAATGTATCGGCTGTTCTCATCTTCGTAATGAATATGTCTCATTGTCACTTGAAGAGCCTTTTCTCTGATCAACTTGTTTAATGGCCAACGAGTAAGAAGAGGCTCCATGGAGATGTACAGGCTATCCCAAAGGATATCTTGTATCCAAGGATGAGGGTAGTAGATATCCCCCTGCAATTAAATCAGTGTAATTAGGTCCTGCGAATAATCTATTAATTTATGGATTGATATTCGGAATCAAGTAATAGAACTCACTTTGGCACATAAATGGCGTACTTTCTTCCAGTTGATTTCATTGTATGGTTGAATAAAGAGTTCTTCCCTCAATTGAAGAATGAGAGGTGTAATTGGACCAACAAACCTTTTTCCATATAGGTATGACATTGGCATGTAAACCATCCTACAATAGCACCACATTTTTGCTGCATTTTTTGTATGATAAAGTGATTAAAATCTAAGTTCAAAACTAAAAGTGATCAGTACCAATAGCATTTCAAAATGTAAAATGGGAAGAAATTACAAGGGAGAGAAGGCAACTATGCTATTTACCTGGATGCATAGGAAGAAATGAAGGAAGAATCCAAAACTCTGGGGGCATAGGGTTGCTTCCAGACCAATCAAACAACCCAAGTATCTATAAGAAATAATTATCATACTGTTATAAGCACATCATTTAGTCTAAATAAGCATAATTTATGTGGAACAAAGTACTGATCAACATCATTTGTTGAACAAAACGATTTGGAAGCCATGGCATTACTGGATCTTACTGAGAGCCAAGTCTTTCCCCAAGAGGGTATGTGTGTGACACCACCATGATCAAGAATCCACTTTCTTGCTCTTGGACAAGCATTGTCTTGGCCACCGTCATCAGGTCCTTCTCCGAGAATACGCATACAAATGTAGCTCAGAGCTGTGGTGAACATGGTGCTGTGACCTTCAACGTGTAGTCCCCAACCACCATCTTCATTCTGAAGTACCCGAAATATAAGTTTAAAATTAGAAGATCGAAGTGGGAAAATGTTGTTCTTATTTGTGTCATCAAATGTCAAAGACTACAAACCTGATGATAGTATATGTAACGCAGAATTTCTTTGCGATGCTCCTTAGAAAATACACTATTAATATGCCCCATTATATACAGACCTATGACCTGAAAGTTTACGGTAAAAACTAAACTTGAGTTATTAGTATTGACGACTGTAAATTATAGCTATGGAGTATGGAGAGGCAAAAAACTGACCAGCGGAGGAAGGAAAAACAAAGGGCCAGCATTTTCTGCAGGCCAATGGCCATCGCTTGCCTGCAACGCTGTGAAGAAGTTGACTGACCTTCTCAGTGCATCTGTGGTTTTTTCATGTGTGATAACCTCGGCATCTTCAACTTTTACCGGAGGAATTGTCTGTTTGAACTTCTTCTCCCTTAGGAACTGCAGTATACAATAGTGAACGAAGATTGGGTAGGCTGGTATATTTTTTAAAAGTCAAATGAGAGACTCAAGAAATTAAGAATCAGACAGAATGATTTCTATACGTGTTTAAGGACTACGTACTTGAAAAGAAAAGAAAAGAAAAGGTAGGTTTTGATATTGTTGGGTGGTTAGCTAGAGTGAGATATGGCGGACTCCCAGCTCCCCAGGACGTTGTGAAAACATGCATGGGATATATACGTGTACGACAAACACCTATTGAATTTTGGGACCAAAAACTTCCATGATCATTTGCCACTAAATCAATTCAATGAGACTGAATTATATTTGCGACTAGAGAGAAAACATTTCGGTGCAAGGATGAAGGATCAACGTTAAATAATTTTGTGAGACATGAATGCCTGCTGTAGAATTGAGTTCAGATCATCTGCTTAGATTTTGTCTTAATATTGTGTGTGTACTAAAAACCACTCACATAATTTTGGATTTCATATAGCTAGTTTTAGACACAGTAAATATTAAACTAAAATTTCGAAACAACGCATGCATGCATTATGGAAAAGATTAATTCAAGACAATAGCTTGCATTATACAAAAGATTAGCTATAATTGCTTTCTACATGTATATTATAAACACCACATTTTAAGATCCACTTGACTCACATATCTACGGAGTACGTTGTTGCTTCATATTTACAGTGACGCAAATAATGTAAGATGTTACTTTTCCGTATCGGGCTCTAGCTCCCAAGAGTCCGAACCCTGAATCCATGCTCTAATCAGTTTGCTCTTAATATAATTACTCATATTAATTGATGATATGTTAATTAAGAGGCTTAGAGCTAGAACAAGTCATGCATCTAATACAGTATCCAATTCATACCGAATTGTTCTTCATTGCATGGAGAAGAGGATAAAGTAAGAATCAAGTAGCTATTACATACCTGCATACGCCAGAGAAGGTCACTGCTGGGCTTGACCTGATGGCGATTGTTGTAGAAATGAAGACGAGCCGCTTCAACCTCAGCTCGCTCTTCATCAGTCCCTGCGTCGGGATCGAACTCCCATGTCTGCCTTCCGACGAAGTTGTTTGTGCTGTAGATGTAAGCCGAGGAACCCCCACCTTCTGCAACCTTGAGCTTCCACATTTTTTGCAGTTCAATGGATGAGTTCGTAGCTTGTTTAATCACCTTCCTTTATACAGTTTGTCTAGGCTAGTTAGATATACTATATCGTGGACGAAACCCCCTCTCCTTGCTCATACGAAACATTTATATAGTAGAGAAGGGCCTTAGATTTATCATATCTGTTGTAGGAGAAACAATAGATAAGCAAAGCGCTGTTTTATTGATTGATAAGAACGCCTTTATATAGACATTACATCAAGTATCTCGAATAATCAGGGATTCCCTATTTACTAAAAATACTACATATCTAGTTTAATTAGGTCAAGACACACATAGGAAGTTACATAATTATCATTTCTTGAACACTCCCTCTTGTGTCGCGTACCTAATGTGACACAGTGCATAATATGTTGTCTCGCTAAAACCTTGCCAAACAAAACAAAAACCACTTGGGTAAAATAAAAGGCTTGGTCGAAGGGAAAAGAGCACAACGCACCACGCACCAACTACAATTGAAGATTACATGTGAGGTAGACTCCCCCTGATGTCTACAAGACAACTCTCCCTGATTGGTAACTCAATCTCGGAGTTTAGATTAATGGCGTATACAAACGCTTCTCACAATCTTCAAAAGTAGGCGTGTCCAATGAACTAGTCATTGAATATGGCCTCATTATCCTTGTCTTAGACCAGCTACACTTAGCTTTACTTGGTCTTAAGGAAGAATGTTACTTAACAACTCAAAACTAGAGTTCGCGTTGAAAATCAGATTCACGCGCAGTATGACCTTCGTGTACTTAAACAATCATAACTACTTCGATACAATATGTATTAATAAAACGTAAAGATTCATGGAAAAACACAATGTGGTTTGTCATGAGATGATCACAAAGCTCTGTCGAATGTGACTAATTTGAAAATTACTGGACATATTCGTTCTATTTTGCCAAAACAACCATAACTCACTCAATATGATAGAATGATCAAATGGTTGGTGTCCATGGAATGTAGACACATAGACCTTTCCAATGGTACCAATTTCACCATTTTCCAACCAGTGATCTGTCCTGTAGGCCTCGTGGAAGTTGACATACAGAACTAGGCAGATTATGGAATTGCCTTTTAATGTGTCTTTTATGATGGGATCGAATGAGCTTAAATCTTTTATACTTGAAAGAAAGTACAACCATATACTATGGCACTGCATGGACGCGTCTAGCTATTACTTTGGCTTTATAAGTTTATAGCGAATGAGATGTCGAGTCGAGCATATTATGACAAGTACATGATTGCGCACATGGTACTTAGATGGATAGTTTCATCTCCCAAGACTTCTCATCATATGGACGTAACAAGTCTTCTCAAGACATAGACTAATCATGAGATACATATAGGCTTTGGTTTAACATCCTTTAGATAGCCATAAGCCGATAGATGAATAAGTTCATCACTTAACAGTTCTCACTCTCGAGACCAAGTATTCCCAAGATCATTTCATTCTTAACGTCGGATTAGTGATACTTCAATCACAATTCATCCGAATTTTACACGCAAATAGGCATGATTCTTTACATCCCATCTCCAATCAAATAGTCACTGAATCGTGGTTTTTGCTTACTTGACTTGGGTGAAAACTAATCCGTTCAGGATGTTTACGTATATCTCTTTACTTAATCCCAATAGAGATGATTTAAGCTGCATGTTCAGCTTTTCGGAACTACCTAACTGACAAGGTAGTGGAGTGCAATATGACTCCATTACGAGAGCATATGTCATTGTAGCCGATTCTAGGGCGTTTGTGAGAGACCTTGCGCCACAAGGTGAGTCTAGGCTCTTTTTCTCACTACGCTTTCCATCAAAGATTATCGATAGGGTTTACATTTGCGGTGTTGGCATCACCTGACCAAGGACCTATCTCTTTGTGTAAAATGGATTGCATATCTTTCCGTGTAGGCCAATTCACAACGTTGGTATTTGCTTCAACGAAGTGAGTGTTCGATATCTAACTCATAGACCACGTACTCATGTACACTAGTATAATTCGTATTTGTAGAGATCTCCATATGGATTGGCTTTTCATTGAGGCGTCCCCCAATGATGACCATAATCCAGAAAACCCATGAGACGAATGAGTTGTCATTGATCCAAGGATCAAGTTGTGCTATACTCGCATTCGGCGAGTGTATATCGAACTAAGTATCCTCTCTACACTTCTTGTGAGAGTTACGGCCTAGTGACACCCTCTACCACTTTTGTGGAGTCACCATGCCACCATCTATGAGTGACAACATGTCCATTTATCCGGACATCAATCCTTACAGGCATGTTTGAAACAAGAGTACTATTCCTATCTTTTTCTTGAAAGACCAATAGTTTGCTCTTTGCAGCATGTATATCAAATCTCGTCACTTTTATTTATGAGACTTTGGGAAATATGATGAGGCACAGTGGGGACAAACCACGGCAATGCCAAGTCGTTCTACTTGAACATACTTGTTCTTATCTCCCCCTAACGATGGGAAGACTGGCTCATCAAAAGTGACATAAATGAGATCGTCTTTGAAAGTTTCTATATAGCGGACTATAGGTGGAAGCTTATGTCTTTTTCAAAGACAAATATCCATCATTAAGCGCTTGTGGTGGCGCAATATGGCACATAAAGTATGTGGACGATAAAGGGTATTGATTGTTAACACTTATACGTTAACAAGTTGCATTCCGTTACAAAATGTAACATGCATGTATGGTTTCTGAAACGTTTCACTAAGTTCTGGAACACTAAATGACACCAAATTTTAATAGTAGGTAGACACGTGTGTTAGGATTCCAATGCCACTGGCCTCATCACCGGAACCAGCCGTAAACATACTGAACCAGTGGGAACAATCTCTGGAGGTCAGTGAACGTTTGTGTAGAGCGTTTCAGCACCTTCCATGTGTCCAATGGCTCTGAAATTTTATGAAAAGGTAGCCATCGATGTTAGGAATCGGTGGACCAAATTTCACCTCATGAACCGGCCTAAAAGTAGGTGAACCGGTCCGTCTAATGATGAGTCCGCGAGCTGGAAAACCGGGATTTCTAGGTTTTCTTCAACTTTTCAATCATTGTCAAGGTGCTTCATAACATTGAAGTGTTATGGCTTGAGTTTAACCATTAGGTAGATTACCAAAGTATCATTGTGTCTCAAAATTGAACCATGATAGGGCATTAAGGCTATCATCTTATGTATTATTATATTTAGCGTAGGAGGGGGTTACTCCGAAACTTGGCTAAAGATTAGGCTTCTATATCATAAGCATAGCTAATGAAGGATCATGCGAGAGGGATCATATGCAGTATTAAATGCATAGATGGTGCTTCCATTGACTTGGAGAAAGACTTGGGTGACGTTAATGTCATCTTTAAGCCTTGAGCATTGCTCATGATGCTACCAAATATTCTTTTGGTAATATTTGATCCCAATAGCTTCTTTACTCAAAAGAAACGATATCCATGACTTACTTGCATATGGATCATCAAAAGAAACGATGTATGGAAGAGTCTACATGAGTCGCTAATTCAAAGAATCCGAATCATAGTATACATGAAAGACATTCACAATATTGACTCATAAATTATGCGCATTCATTAGAAGCGATACATAAGAAATTTCTTCCATTTTCACAATGAATTTCAAGGTGATAAACGTTGGCACGAATAGCTTTAAATAGTGAGCAAGGTTCGATTGCTTCTTTATGCATAGATAGCATATGTGACTTTGAATCATAATGTCATAAGACATGGAAATTTTGAGCATGAGAATGCTCTATGATTATGTGTGATGATCTAGTCATCATAGTCATAATAGATTTATAAAATCAATGAAGATTAGCTACACACTCAATGCCTCTATGATACATTCATAAGAGAGTTGAGACAAGGTTTTATGTCAAGTCATATAAATCAGAATATATACTCAATTCCTATAGAGTGCGTTACATGACGTGTAGTATCACAAGATAAAACATAGGCATGCTTAAAAACGTTGTAAATACATCCGTTAACGCTCAAAGATAGAGTCAGAAAACAACCAAATGAGCCAACATCGATACTATATAGACATAAATGTCTAAAAATCAAGTATCAAGGACCGAAGCCATGAGCTAGCTATCCCAGGCCAAAGCCAAGCTAGAGTGGAAGCCAAGCCGAAGCAAGGCAAGAGAGAGGCTGGGGTCATGTATAAGCGGGTGCAATGCTTCCCAAAGCCGAAGCCGAAGCCGAGGTAGTGCACGGACGGGCCGAGGCCGAGCAAGTGTCCAGGCATGCGAAGGCCGAAACCAAGGCGTGTCAAGGCAAAGACAATGGCCTATGGGGCCGATGCTTGATGTTGGGGTCGAGGTCATGCGGGTTGCCGATGGCTAGCCGAGGCCAAGGCTAAGGCTTACCGAGGCATAAAACAAGGACGTGACAAGGCCGATGCCATGCTAAAGGGCCAAAGGCATGCCGAGGCCGAAGCTAAGACGCGTCAGGGCGAGTGCATGGGTTTATAGGGCCGAGAGGGGCAGCGGGCCGGGCCGGGCCATGTGCAATCTGAAGCCAGGGTCGAGGCCGGGGCGGGGCTAGGCAGGAGTGTGCGTTCCAAGGTCTGGAGACCGAGGCGTGCCTCATTGTTTGGTTGTGGCGGAGCTGTTGTCCAAGCAGCACGCAACCCAAGCCATGGCCGAAACCGAGGCTAGGCAAGGCGGACTTTGGTGTGCGCAAGAGTGCCGAACCCGAGACCGGGCAATGCGCATGCATCTGCGTATGTACGCAAGCATGTCTATTTGTTTCTTGACGAGCATAGGCTCGTTTATCTTTGTGATTTTGAAGTTAACATCACCAATTAGATTGGTGTACTCAAATCAACATGTCATGTAATTGTGTAATGCGATACATTGCATTCACATATAGCTATGTAGGGAATGAAACCATGTATGCATTATAAAATTCTCGTCCGTTCATTTACTTGAATAATATGAAAGAATTAAAATTAAATGCCAACGGTTACATTGAGGTCTTGACCATAAAGAGTGTATCGACTAAGTAACATTAGTCACACATGTGAGGTCTATGCCTTCACAAAATCAACGGATTTGTAGTCACTTTGACTATGAAATTGAAGTCATATGCTTCATATTTATCGCAAATTATCTTTTGCTTTTGAAATCCGTAATCATGAGGATATACTCTCATCTTCTTCCATGTATCTCTTGTATACATTGACTATATGATTGCATTATTTGCAATTGTTGAACCGATGTATAACCATATCAATGACATTATTCTTTTTTTCTTTATGACATGGGGGTTTCGAGGCGTAGCCTCCCCCTATTTTTCTGGGCGCATTTTGCGGTCAAATTTTTTTAATATTTTTTTTTTCAAAAGAATAAGAGCAAAGATATTGAATTTAGACTGTAATATTACAGTTACCCCTTAAATACTGTGATACACCGGGGTGGGTGGGGCCCCTTTGTATCTTCCTGAAAAACACACAAGTTCAAATAATTGAAATTGCGAAAAACGAGAACTTTTATAAAATCATACTTGCTAGTTCGCCAAATGAACTGCGTAGAAATATAAATTGCGTTTGAGGACTCGGTTCTGATCTTTGTGCAAATTTGAGATGCTTTTCCATGTACATGCGACGAATAATTCTCGCAATTCCATCGCGATGCGTCGTGCAATAAATTTCATGGAAAAGAAGAGCATTTGGTTAGTCATATTCACCAGATACAGTAAGTGCAGTAAAACTAATAAAGAAATACTGCAGTAACTGTTTTAACCCGTAGGGTAAAAACTTTTTAACTGGAGAGGCATATTACCGTTTTGCCCCTGTACCCATTGAATCGGGTCTGAGGAATGCCGATGCGGGTCGGGCGACGAAACCGAGTCGAGCACATCTACAGACGGGTCGGGTTCGTCGAATCCATGTCGAACTCGCTGGAGTCTGCATCACGGCCTTCCTTGGTCGCTGCCGAATTGGGGCGTCGTCGGAGGAAGCAGAGGCTGCGACGACTAGGTAGGGGCGGCGCCGATCACGCTCTCGATCTTGGCTTCTTCGATTTGCGTTGTCTTCGGATCGGTGAGGAGGCTCGCCGGGTATGGAGCTGCATGGGCTAACGTCGTCGAGCGGAGGCCGGAGGAAGCCATTGGCCTAGGCATCGCGACGGGATGGCGTGGGTGCCCAGAGCGATATTTTGGGTGGCCTGAGCGAATTTCAATCTCTTCCGACAAAGATGTCGTCGGCAGAACTGGGGTCCTCTCTCTTTCTTGCTTTTCCGACGAACAAATTGTCACCAGAAGTTTTGTTTTACCTTCTTTACCGACAAAATGGTTGTCGGCATAAGATAATTTCTGATGGAGACTTTTTTTTTCTTCAGATCGGAACCCTAGGGTTTTTAAATTTTTTTAGGGCTATTAGACAAAGGCTAGAGCCACGTGCTGATAACGTGTTGTAGGAGAAACAATAGATAAGCAAAGCGCTGTTTTATTGATTGATAACGAGACCTTTATGTATACATTACATCAAGTATCCCGAATAGTCAAAGATTCCCTATCTACTAAAGATACTATATATTTAGTCTAATTAGGTCAAGACACACATATGAAGTTACAAAATTATCATTCCTTGAACAATATCTTCTTTCATCCATTGATTCTCCCTACAATCGTCAAACTGAAGTATTGAATTGTTATACAGTTAAACTTCTATAAATTAATAACTTCAGAATTGATAAAAATTATTATTTAATCGAGGTTAATTTAGCACTAATTCATCATTTTGAGACCGACAAACAATATTAAATTATCGAGGTTCAACTGTATTTCATTTGTTAATGTAATAATTGCCTCTTAATTATATTTTTATGTACAACACATAGTTCGTGAGTGAAACTCAAGACATTCGATTTACAAAGTAAACATTGGATTGACTGAACCAAATACTATTAGGCCATTCGAAGCAATTGAATTGAAAATTCATCAAGAGGAGCTTTGCCACTCCCATAAATTATAAAGGAGGTACATAGTTTATTAGCTCGTGTAAAGATTTGTTCAAACATGATATATAGATTGACATTATTCCATCTATATGGATATATACCTGACTAAGAAGTTTCATCTACTGAGGTTTCAGGTTGATCCTTCATTTTTGGATCGCTATGCATCATAGGGTGAGAAATTAAATCATGCCTTGGAAGGCAACGGAACCCGCTTGCGGTATTCTGCAAGTGCCCATAGGGGGTGGATATTTCTATAAGCTGCATAATGTAGCATGCAGTTCTGACTGAAGACTCCAGTGATTTCCTGCGTGCCATATCATTTCGGTGTGTTTAATTAATGGTTAAATACAAAACACTTCAAGACTTCAAGTACTACATGAAACATAATTAATATATTATTTGTATGTATGTTCTACAATACATGGAGGCAGGTTAAAGATAGATACCTGCTGGGGAAAATCACCATTTTCCAGTTGAGAATTGATTATATACTTTGCTGCTCGCTGAAGAGGTGTTGGGTCTCTTTCATTCTGCCTGTCCCGCATGAATGAGACCCATCATGGCCCAAGCCGTACGTATGTACTAAATTGGATCGGTTTCCTTCTAGAGGAATGTATGTCTGTGTAAACCAAGTGAGAGAATGATACCGAGTATTTGTAGCTAAAGACATGCAGATCAAGAAACACGAAGTCTTGAGTAATTAGTTAGTTACCTTTTGCGGACACGAAAGATAACTCTCTCCCCAGCCCCCGTTCTCTCTGCGCTTTAAGTAGAAAATTAACCCCATTGCGCATGGCTGCACTAGTTTGGAAAGTCATTCCAGCAGCTGACAATCCTCCTAGCGCAAACCAGGTACCATATGAGAAGCAAACTCCCCAGTTTCCATACCTGTTCAAATGTTTACAAGAGTTTACTTAGTTCAAATTCTTAATTTATTTCGATACTTTTTTTCCTAATCATAGAGATTGCCTAGAATAGGAATCGAACATACCATGAACCATCCGACATCTGTATATTTTCAAGATAGTGTATAGAATTGGTGATGGATTGTTTGATCTCTTTCTTCCTGTGTCCAGGGTGCAGCTTCTTAAACAGAAATACAGCCTGGATTGCAGATGAAGTGCACTCAACATACTCATGCTCAATCACAATGTCTGTGAAGAATTCTGTCGGATTTAACAACTGAGAACATAAAATAAGTAAGAATATGCTAACTGAACTGGTTGATTTCCCCATGATCAATAAGTATGTCTGATATCTGATTGATAAAATTCTTACTTCTAACCACTCAGCTGCCCCTGCTGGTTCCCAAGCTGATAAACCACCATTCTTGCTCTGCAATGATACGTATAGTCGAACACTTTTTATGAGTACGGAGACAGAAGTAACCAATGGAGCCCGTGACCTTCAAAATGGAGTACATAGTCATTAGCTAGGCTTAGAGTTATAACTCAAAACGTGACAATGATTTCATTAGAACAAGAAATGAACCTGAGATTTCTTTTATAAAAGTCATGTCCTCTAGCGAGCGTTGGTCCAATTTCGTCGGTTAGTTGCAAGCAAAGCTTGAATGGCAAAACCAGTATCCCACTGCTGGCTGCCGAAACTCTGCACCACACATATCATAAATATAAAATTTTCAAAGAGAACAATGATGAACAAAAAAGTCATATACATTATGTACTTACGTGCATCTTCATCCCATCTTCAGCAACCCATAAATAATCAGGGATCCTTGCCAGATGCTTCTTGAAATAGTCCCCATTTGGATCTTCAGCCCAACAAGCAAGCATACACAACACCTATTTATCATGTTGTTCAAGAGTTAGTGGGATTGGAAATGAGTAAAGATTGGGATAAACCATGCTATTCAAATTAACAAGGAAAAGATGTTCTCCACACACACGTGACCTTTTCCACACATCCAATGGTAATGTATCGGCTGTTCTCATCTTCGTAATGAATATGCTTCATTGTCACTTGAAGAGCCTTTTCTCTGATCAACTTGTTGAAGGGCCAACGAGGAAGAAGAGGCTCCGTGGATATGTACGTAGAGGCCATCCCAAAGGAGATCCTGTATCCAAGGATGATGATAGTAGATATCCTCCTGCAATTAAATCAGTATAATCAGATCCTGCAAATAAACTAATTAATCTATGGCATGGAATGCAATTTGAGTCCAAGTTGTAGAACTCACTTTGGCACATAGATGGCGTACTTTCTTCCACTTGATTTCATTGTATGGTTGAATAAAGAGTTCTTCCCTCAATTGAAGAATGAGAGGTGTGATTGGGCCTGTAATATCCCGAAAATTCGTTATTAATTTCGAAGGTTTATTTAGAATTATTAATGTGATCATCCCAATTTTAATTCAATTTCTTGTAAATTTCTCGATATTAATGGAAGGGTGATTTATGGAAATTCGTATTTCATACTCTTTTAATTAGTCGTTGCTTGACGTCGGAAGTGATTCCGAGAGTTAAAATCCGAAAAACGTTTAAGTTTCGATGGGTTAAAAGTTGACATTTTTATCCGTTGTGAATTTCGAAAAGTTTCATTCACGAAAGTCGTAGAGCTCGACGATACGAGTTCGTAGACACGCGGCACGTGGCACGCGTGAAATGGTCATCGTATGAAGAAGTTACGAATTGTTGAAGTTATTTCCAAAATCAGAAATTTCTATAAATAGAAAAAAAAATCAGAAAACTTAACTTTCCAAAAATATCGGAGTCACACTGTTCACCTTTCCATTTTCACCGCAGGAGCTTTCCTTGCTTCGTTCTCCTCCGTCCGGCCGCACCTCGGGTCGTGCCACCCACCATTTTGTTCGTCTCTCCCTCCTCTACAGCCCTGTACCTGCGGCGAGCCCCGAAGACAACCGTGCACGGCGCAGAAATGCCCGCAAGCGATGACTGCCATCGACGTCGAAGCTGCGAGCTCCACCGACGAAACTGGAGCTCGAGGCTTACCCTGTTCGGCATTCCTCCTTCCTCTGGGCATTATTTGGTCGACCTTGGAGTGCATTGGTGGCTGCAACCAAGGCTGCATCGGCTGAGTTGGAGCTTGATCTTGCTGCGGCGTTTCTGGCCACTTTTCAGCCGTATCCTTGTGCGTGGCAGGTATGCTTCGACTCCTTGAACCATGATCTTCATGTTGGTGGTGTTCATTGCAGGTTTGGGGTGAGGTTTTGGTGGCGGCGTGTGGCAGCACGTTTGGGGGTTTTTGGGGCAGTGGGGTGTTCTGCTGTGTCGTACTCGTCAATACGAGCGCGGGGATATATTATTTGCTTGATTTGGTAGCCGTATGACCAAGTTATGAATTTTTGAATTCTATGTTAGGCGATTATTAGTTTTTGAGCATATCGACCTAGAATTTGGTGCTTGGTGTTCGATCTTATGGTAGACTAGACATTATAGGAGTCCGAAGAAGGTTTGTCACGTGTTGGCAAACCTCGGGGTTAAGAGTTATGTGATCGGAGCAAATTATAATATATATTTTGTTTAAATTGGATGCTAAGTTTCGATAATGTCGCTTAGGTGATTGATCGTGCGTGAGTATCTCACCTTTGTGAGGTTGAAGACGTAGAGGGAGTAATTAAGGTGAGTAAACCTCACAGTGTTCGTATATATATGATACGAGTTAATTTATAGTAAATGGATCGTTAAATGTGAAATTGTTTTATGAAAATAAATATTTGTTTTAAATTGAATGAACTTGATCGACTACGATTCATTGGTAAGTAAAATGAGTTTAATATAAAAATTATTTTTAAAGTGTTTTACGATCAATGACTATAGTTGGTATTAGTGGACTATTCCTGAGCGAATGTCTACGTATATATATATATATATATATATATATTTACGTGAAATATATATGTTGAGGTTGTGCATTGGGTGAATTATTTTGTTATGAAATTGTCATAATTGTGTATATGTGAGTTGCGTGACGTGTGAATGAGTTGGTATGGAAACCAACTGTCCATGAGAGATTTGTCCTGTGTTATGATGGGGATCTCTCATGTGTGGCGATTAGGGTCCACCCTATATTATGATGGGGGATATTTATGAATGGGTTGATATGGAAACCAACGGCCAATGAGTGATCTGTCATGTGTTATGATGGGGATTACTCATGTATGGCGGCAATTATATCGGGAACCATGTGATGACCCGACCTGACCTGGCTAGGGAAGCTAGCAGGTAGGCGACCTGACCTGGCTAGGGAAGGGAAGCTAGCAGGTAGGTAGGTCACACATCCCACATCGCCCGGGGAAGAGTGGATGTTGTGCTTATGTACAGAGTTAGCTCAATACTTAAGGACGCGTTTTGGGGGCGCAATGGCTTCGGAAGGGGTTGAGAACTCCGAAGTTAAGCTTGCTAAGCTCAGAGCAATCCTAGGATGGGTGACCGATTGGGAAGTTGCTCATGAGCGAGCCTCCAGAAGTAAATCCGTGCGGGAGTGCGGGCCCAAAGCGGACAATATCCTAAGTATATGAGCTGGGCTGTTACAAATGGTATCAGAGCCTGTCCCCAGCCGGAAGTGTGCCGACGCGGACGTCGGACCCTAAGGGGGGTGGATTGTGATGACCCGACCTGACCTGGCTAGGGAAGCTAGCAGGTAGGCGACCTGACCTGGCTAGGGAAGGGAAGCTAGCAGGTAGGTAGGTCACACATCCCACATCGCCCGGGGAAGAGTGGATGTTGTGCTTATGTGCAGAGTTAGCTCAATACTTAAGGACCCATTTTGGGGGCGCAATGGCTTCAGAAGGGGTTGAGAACTCCGAAGTTAAGCTTGCTAAGCTCAGAGCAATCCTAGGATGGGTGACCGATTGGGAAGTTGCTCATGAGCGAGCCTCCAGAAGTAAATCCGTGCGGGAGTGCGGGCCCAAAGCGGACAATATCCTAAGTATATGAGCTGGGCTGTTACAAACCAAGTCTTTGGCTAGGTGATTGGTTACGATCAATTAGAGCTCTAGTCTGTCTGCCTTTGTGAGATTTGGAGGGGAATGACGATGGTCAGTGCACCCCGAGTTTTATTCTTTTGGTTGATTGTGCGTTGGGAATTTATAATTCTCGAGTTGTGGTTGTTTTGGGAGTGTGATTTCCATTTTGCACGGCATGAGGGGTAACCGTGTGGGGTTATCTGGGTCTCATGCGTGCATGTTTTTAAAGAAAATTATTTTTGTTTTTCCTTATTGTCCAAGAGGGACAAGTTTCCTTATTTACAAGTGTTGCTGTGACAATATATGATTTTGTCACTAGTTGACTTGTATTTCTGATGAGTAAAGGGAGTTGGGTTTTAAAAAGAAAACAAGGGTGCGTTATTTTTTTTGAGTTTAAGATGACAATATCTTGGCTTCATTTTGGGGCTGTCGGATTTCTTATTTACTTTTATTTGTTATATATTTGTGTTAATTGTGCGTGACTTCCTGAACTAAGCTATATGCAGGAGTCACGATTTTAATTGTGTAAGAGTTGTACCTTCCTGAACTATTCTTCTATGCAGAAAAGTCTGAATCTTACGTTGTATTTTTGTGTGCGAGTGGTATTATGATTTAAGTGTTGTTGCGTTTACTTGAGAAATTATAGCATGTGTCAATTGAGTAATTGCTAATAGGTTTACTCATACGAGCTTTGAAAAGCTTACCGGGTTTGTTGTTTACAACCCGGTGCACCAATCCATGGTTGTTTCTGCCTAAACCCGGGGGTCTAGTAGATACTTGATGAATCCAACTCGATCTCCTGCAATCCTGCTTACTAAGGGGAATACCGGGCGGGCCGGCCTTCACCTCTCCGATGCCTAAGTTAGTATAGTTGGAATATATATAACTAAGGCACGTATGTAAGCAGGGAGAGAGACAAGTTACCTCATAAAGAGGGTAGTTGGGGCCCATATATAGGTGGTTGGGGGTAAGGACTGGCCTTACTCTTCGATGTGGGACTGGTTCCCTTCTGTTTATACCTTCTGGTGCCCTCTTAGGCAGGCTGGCGCCCCCGACCCCAGGGTCCCCAGAGGCAGGATAGAGTGCTGGACCCCGAGGCCGGGTGCTGGTGATCAGGTCCCGACCCTTGGGCCGGGCCCTGGTGCGCTTGCTGCGGGTCTGTGGGCCTGCTGTAGCCTCTCTGCGGCTACTGTCAACAAGTCCCCCAAGTTCCCGGTCAAGTGCAATCTTGAATGGGGACTTAAATCTGTCTTGTTCTTGTCCCACAGACCCGCAGGGCTACCAACCTACCGGTGCTCAGTCCCCCAAGTCCGCGTTAAAGATTGGGCGTGACCGAGGTGAGTACCTGTTACCGATGGGAAGCAATAGTTTATAAGCACACTTGCAATATAAGCAGTAATATGGCTAAGTGTTGTGGTGTTATGAGCACAGAGCCAAGATGATAATGATGATGCCATGATGTTATGATGCCATGCAATAGATGCGTGCATGGAATGATAATGAGGCGTTAAAATCCGCCATGCAAGAGACTTGTGCATGAGATGATAATGAGGCGTTGAAATCCGCCATGCAAGGAATGTGCACGGAATTTCGGCCGGGCACTCTGCCCTATCGGTACGAAGCGGAGCTTCACTGGGCCTCAACTGGGCGATCTGCCGAATCGAAGCGGAGCGGAGTTCACTGAGCCTCTACCGGGCGATCTGCCGAAACGGGATTCACTGAGCCTCTACCGGGCGAACTGTTGAAACGGACGGGGTGAAGTTCATGGGACTTCGACCGGGCGTTTTGCCATATCGAGACGGGTCCCAGGTGAACTTCAGTACTGGACCTCGACCGGGCACTCTGCCATATCGAGACGAGTCCAGTAGTATGGAAACTCGACCGGGCGTCCTGCCATATCGAGACGAGTTTCCCATTGCTAGGCTGCAGGGAGATTACCCTGGTGTTGCGGCCTGTTTGAAGCACCAGCGAACACTTGCTAGTTCTTCTCAGCTTGTGTTGAATAAGCGTTGAGGTAAGGGGGTGGCATTGAGGTGACAAAGCTCGCCGTGCAGCCCCATGTTTGATCGCCTTTCAATGCGATGCAGGGTTTTTATCCTGCTGGACAAGCGTGCATGGGTTAGATGCAAACTCACCCGGGGTTATAAGCCCGCCGGTCGAAGATTTTCGACCGGTGTTAGCCATGGTACTGGGCGGTACTCGATCGGGCGTCCTGCCATATCGAGACGAGTCCCCCCCAGTGAGATGCCATGGGCCAGGTGCATTATGTTCCTGGTAGGGGGGTGGCATTGAGGTGACAAAACTCGCCGTGCAGCCCCCTTTTGCCGCAGCTAGTGCGATGCAGGGTTTTTATCCTGCTGGACAAGCGTACATGGTTTAGATGTAAACTCACCCGGGTGTATGAAGCCCAAGCCGGTCGAATGTTCTCATGACCGGGGTCAGCCATGGTACTGGGCGATACTCGACTGGGCGTCCTGCCATATCGAGACGAGTCCCCCAGTGAAGTGCCATGGGGCCGGGTGGATCCTATTCCCGGGATATGCTCTCGAGCCGGTCAGATGCGTCGTAACCGGTGGGCGAAACTCGACCGGGCGTCCTGCCATATCGAGACGAGTCCCCCAAGAGAGATGCGACTAGACGAACCTCGACCGGGCGACATGCCATATCGAGACGAGGTCTCCAGTAATATGCGATGAAGAAGCCATGCAGCCGGTTGAATGATCATAACCGCGAACTGCCATGGTGCCGGGCGGCCCTCGACCGGGCGTCAAACCATATCGAGACGAGGCTTCATACCCGGATGGGTGCTCTCCAAGCGGTTGGATGATCATAACCGCGAGAGAGGTCTTCGAGATATTCAGCGAAGAAGCCATGCAGCTGGTTGAATGATCATAATCGCGAACTGCCATGGTGCCGGGCGTCAAGCCATATCGAGACGAGGCTTCATACCCGGATGGGTGCTCTCCAAGCGGTTGGATGATCATAACCGCGAGAGAGGTCTTCGAGATATTCAGCGAAGAAGCCATGCAGCTGGTTGAATGGTCATAATCGCGAACTGCCATGGTGCCGGGCGGCCCTCGACCGGGCGTCAAGCCATATCGAGACGAGGCTTCATACCCGGATGGGTGCTCTCCAAGCGGTTGGATGATCATAACCGCGAGAGAGGTCTTCGAGATATTCAGCGAAGAAGCCATGCAGCTGGTTGAATGGTCATAATCGCGAACTGCCATGGTGCCGGGCGGCCCTCGACCGGGCGTCAAGCCATATCGAGACGAGGCTTCATACCCGGATGGGTGCTCTCCAAGCGGTTGGACGATCATAACCGCGAGAGAGGTCTTCGAGAAATGCAGCGAAGATTGTCGTGCAAGCGTGGAATCTGGGGAAGTGGGAGGGCCTGACTCCTTGATTCCCGCTCCTACCTTCCTGTCGCCAGCGTGTGGGACAAATGGCTGACATGCATTTAAGGAGGAAGTCCATCAGTCCCGTCGGTTATGATGGCATGGGGAGGTTACCAATGCTGGGACACGTGCCAGCGCGGGGCGGTCTTGAGATGTAGGGCGTGGATTCGCAGGCGTTTGAGTTGCTCTGATTACTTGTTTTGGAGGGATTTCGATTGCCTAGGGCACTGGTCCCCTCTATAAAAAGGCCTCTTCTGCTCTTCTTTCTGTTGTTGCTTCTGGCTTTGGAGAAACTAAGAGAAAGAGAGAAATCTAGCGACCACCCTGAGCCCTTCTTGGCCTACGAGATCTGTTTTCTTGAACGCTCCCTACCATTGCGCGCTGCTTTCCCAGGGCCGATTGTCCTCGGTTGAGCATACTAATCGGTAAGTTTGTTTGATTTCTTTGTCCCGGTGTTGTTCTTGTTTTTGGCTTTGTTGTTTTGCGGCGGGGGGGGGGGGGGGGGAGAGGGATCTTGATAGGAGCACAATGTGCGACGATATTATATGCTTATGCCCTCGTTTATACTTTGTTTAACCCTTATTTGTCTAAGATAGAGTCATAATATAGTTTAGTGTTAATTTGGTAGAGTTTGGCGAAAAATGGTTAAGAATCCGAAAAATGACTAAGTTTGAGAAATCTGGAAAATAGTGCAAAATGTGTCTTTTTCGTGATTTTGAGATGAGCAAAAGTGCGATCTATCCTTGTCCGAATTCTATGAAATTTGGTGTGCTTAATATCCATATACTGAGGAATGTTGTGTTAAAATTTCAGATCAATCGGAGTTCGGGAAGTCACCCAAAAATTGGCTGCAAAACGGCAGTCCGAGCAAACCAATCCAGGGGCTTCCAGGATTTTCCTGGGACTTTGACCCAACTTCGAAAAATCATTCCCGACGACTCACAAGGAATTTGATCGAGATATTTTATGGAGAGATGGCTATATGTGTCTAGTTTATCTGAGACTTGGAATCGCATCAATTGGAGCTCCGAGAAGGGAGATATGTCGGATTTACTGGAGCAAGGTCATTCCAGCCGAGTTGCTGCCGGTCTTGTGTTCTTGCGGGTTTGGGGCATTTTTCCATAGATCAAGCTCACCAAATGGAGTTGTCAAGCCTACACAAGAAGTCCATGAAGATATGTAGCCCAATCCAAGGAAGAAAATCAGAAAAAGAAGTTTCCTATAGAACCAAGAAAGGAAGGAACCAAAACCTTGTTGCACAAGGATTGCCTTTGCCGATTTGGACTAGGTTTTCTACCTAGGGTTTCTGCCGAATTTGCCTCTATATATAGCCATGTTTTCCTACAGAAAAATCATCTCATCTCAAGCATAAACACAAGGCCTAAACTCTACCAAAATTCACCAAAGATCCTAGACAAAAACCCTAAACCGAAAACCACCACCACCACCAACCAAGTTCCTGCCGACATACCTTACTGCCGTGCAGCCTCATCCCATCATCCACACATCGCCGGATCCACACCAAGTGAAGCTCTCAAGGTGTCTCAAAGTGTGATCCACTCCCTACTTCGGTTTAGTATTTTTGTCTAGTTATGTTTAAGTTTTGTCTATGAAACACTCATGAATTTTTGGTGATGATTTGTATGTCTATGTATGAATCAATTTTGGTTTTATAAATTGTGTGTTTTGCATGTTAATTTGTAATATGTGACTTGTAGATTTTTATGTTTGATAACTAGGACAATAGGTATGCTATGTTGTTTGAGAACTTAATTCGATTAGTAATCTAAGGTTAGGGCAATAAATCGACACACTAGTTTTGTTTTAAGCATTTGTTGTTTGACATGTAATTCTAAGTGCTAGGTTTCATGTGATAGAGTTCATGGTTGAGTCATACTCGTAGTTTTCTTAAATCATGTGCTCACTAGGTCTAAATACCTTAGAACTTGCAAGATAATAAGAGGATTGACAACCTTACTTGTTCGCTTGTCTTCGATTTGTGATTCATGTGCTTAATTGTTGGCCCAGTAAAATCGGTTAACACATACCTTAGGATTATACTCGTAGTTAATCTTAAGACTCTAGTAATCAACGATTAGATGACCTCGTAGGCTCTAATTGGGATCGAAATTGGTTAAGTCGAAACAACATTAATACTTGTTCCTTACTTTCTTGCATATTAGTCTACATGTTAAAGAGTCTTTTGTGCTAAATGTTTTGTGAGAGATGATGATCACTTGTAAATATTAGACCTAGGATTTAATTTTCTGTTTTATTTCGTGCCTAGCATTAGTGGCAGCCCTATGGCTGCCGATCCTATCTCAATCCCCCATGATTTCGTGTGAATATGTATATATGTATATAAGTGTGACAATTATGTGCATATATGTTTGTGAATATTTTTATTAACATTCTCATGTTTCAGGTACCCTTAATCCCCGGCTAGAACGATCCCTACTTATTCTATACTACTAACGATTGTAGGGTTTTTGATTGCTTGAGTCGCTTCGGCGGCTCGATCAGATCTCTGCCGCTGACGGAATTGCTTTGCGGCGAACTTGGGGAGAGGCCGTAGAAGGCGTTGTTGTAGCCTGTTGCTGACGAGCGCTAGGGTTTTGTGTTCTTCCCCTAGGTTAAGATGTCGTCCTCAGGCTCTGACCGGGCTTCCGAATCGGCTGCCAAAGGTCCCCTCGTGGACGATGCGCAGAGGCTAGACGACTGGCTCAGTTCAGAATCTCCAGAGACCGAAGTCCCTGACTGCTCCGGGAGCAGGGTTTCGACTCCGTCCTCGTCTTCGTCTTCCGGGGCTGAATCCTCGGAGACTGAAATACCGCACGGGGTGCGTCTTGCAGATGCTCCGGTTGCGAGCTACACCATGGGGAGAGGGAAACACGCTGTGGTGTGTGACGAACCGGAGGAGAGCATGACCCCGGAAGAGATTGAGGCGTTGCGGGAAGCGTGGGGTATCCCGGATAACGTTCTGCTACGACCCTTGAATCCTGGAGAGTCAGCCTGCAACCCGGAAGAAGGTTGGGTTGCCGCGCATCAGGATCAGTTCCGGCATGGACTCTCGTTCCCGCTGCCACACTACGTGCAGTACATGCTCAGTGCGCTGCAAGTGTCACCCGCGCAGCTTCCTGGGCTCCAGTGGAGACGATTACTGAGCCTCGGCTGCTTGTACGAGTTCTCTGGGATGAATATACCAACGGTAAATGAGTTCCGGGCCTTGTACAGGCTGTTGTACTCCAGGAAGCAGGGGTCCCATGGTTGCCTGTCCTTCAATACCCGGAAGCCTCCACCGATTGTCACCAATATGCCTTCATGGGTAGACAACAGCTGGAGGAAGAAAGTGGTGATGGTGGGCGGGAAGTGGCAGGCGAGGAATAGAATGTACTGTGTTCCTGGCGCCTTCCAACCCATTGGCGACCAGTCGTACGAGCTGTCCGATCTGGAGCGTGAGAGGATCTCGACCATAACCGGATGTTGGGACGATCTAGAACGGAGTTCTTACAACTTCATCCGAAAAGAAGTGCTGGAATACTGCCAGCTTGGGCGGGGTCCCGGTGCGTAGGAAGCGCTTGAGCGGTGATACTTTGTGCTAGCTTTACAAAATACTAACTGTTTGTTTTCCTTGCAGGTGCATATTCCCGGGCAACTATCAAGCCCGAAACCACTCTCTCCATGGACTGGGAAGATCTCCTCAACCAGCTGAAGGAGAAGGCCGAGATCGTCTCGCGGACGTCGGTGAACGACGGGTCCGGCCGACTTACGACTCTTGCGGAGCCGAGGGCCATGGACGTCGATGAGGATGCCTATGTCCTGAGGCGGGTGAAGACCCATCACTCCACAGGCCTGCTGGCGCCTGGCAAGGGCAAGAGCACCGGGAGGGGCAGTGAGGATTCCTGGTGGGATGAACAGGGTTCCCAACCGGCCGGTGTCTGTGCCGCACGTGGCCCGTGTCGCCCCCGAAAGCGCACGATCTTCTTCTCTGGAGGGCCGGGGAGAGAAACGGAAGGTTGGGGACGTTCCTTCCGCCGCACTAGTGACGCTTACCGGCGGGTCGGCACGGGAGAACCTGGCCAAATGGTTCAGGATTACCAGCGGTGCGCAGACCAATGCTGCTGGGGAGAATGCTGCTGCTGCTGCTCGGCAGAGTAGTCCAGCGCCTGCGGATGCATCAAGGGGAAGCCCGGATGGTGCAATCGCCCGGCAAGTGGCGGCGGACTTGGCCGGCCTTGGTCTGGACAGACCCGGGGTTGCTGGAGCCTTGGCGGGCGGGAATCGTCCAAAATGCAAGGAATCCGTCCTCCGGGTAAATACCGCACGGTACCACTGTACTGCTTGTAGCTTGTTTTTCTTTTGTTGCTTGACTAACTCTTTGGTGTTGCGCAGTTGCTGTACAGTCTGTACGAACCGGACGCGAGCGAGGGGCTGTCGGAACTGCAGAGACAGATAACTGCTTTATCCGAGACCCGGCAGCGCCTGGAGGTGGAGAAGTCTCGCTCGGATCGGGAGAAGGCCAGATCGGAGGAGAGGGCCAAGAAGCTGGAGGAGCAGAACTGGACCCTGGAGAAGGAGAGGGCCGAACTGGCGGAGCAGAACCGGCTCCTGGAGAGGGAGAGGGCCGAACTGGAGGCCAAGGTGGACGAGTTCCAAGTGGGAGCTGGTGCTCTGCTCGCTGCCTCTGCTGCTCCGACCGGGGAAGATGACCATATATATATATATATATCCTCCTAAAAATTACACAAAATATTTATACCTAATTATATATAAATTAGTATATAAATTAGTATACTAGTATATAAATTCAACAAAATTCCACAATTAGTATATAGAAACCGTAAATTTAACAAAAAATCCACAAAATTAGTATATAAATTCCACAAAATTAACAAATTTAACAAAAAATCCACACAATTCCATAAATTTCACACAAACCCTAAATTCCACAAAAAATTCACAAAAACCCTAAAATTCACAAAATTCGACAAAATTAATAAAAACCCTAAATGAGGCTCGATCGGGACTACCTGACATGGTGGTGCAGTCTGGACGAGGACCGGTGGTGCGGTGCGGCGGCGGCGGCGGCAGGGGGTTTCGGGTCGGCTAGGGGCGGCTGCGGCTGGGCGGCTGCAGCAGGGGCGGCTACGGCGGCTCGGGGCGGCGGCGGCAGGGGGTTTCGGGTCGGGGAGGGGTCGGGCACGACGGGGAGGGGGCGGGGAGGGGGAGGGTAGGGAGGGGGAGGCTCGGTCGGCGTCGGTGGTGGTCGGTCGGCGTCGGGGAGGGACGGGCGGCTGCGGCAGTGGGGATTTAGGGTTTCTGGAAAATGAGGGAGGCGCCCTCTGTTTCGGTTTAAATCGAAGGACTATAGCCGACGATGTTATTTTAATTCGTCGGCTATAGTTATAGCCGACGAATTTCGTCGGCTATACTCTGACGGGCCGGGCCGAAATCCGGGCCGGGCCGAAGTTGGGCTTTGCGGGCCGGTTATAGCCGACGAAGTTAAGAATATCGTCGGCTATAATATGCATGTCGTCGGCTATACTTTACGCTCTCAGCAGCCGTCAGATCTCGCCCATCCAACGGCGGACAATGAAACGGCGCGGATCGCAAGAGTTTAGCCGACGAAGTTAAGGATTTCGTCGGCTATTCCCTGGTCAACTGCTTGGTCAAACCTCTAAACGCTTTAAAACGGCAATTGGCCCGTCTAGATGACGTTTTTTGGCCTGACCTTCAACAGAGAATAGTTTTAAATCGATGCGACGCAACTAACCGTATAAAAATTTTCCTCCAAATATTTACCGACCGTCAGGCTACCCATAGGAAAACGGAAGTAAAAAACACCTAACCGCAGCATTCGGCACACAGATTTTGTCGGAATCTTCCCATTTTTCAACCGTAGTCGTATTTCAATATTTCGGTCGTATCTTATTTCACGACACTTTTGCATTTGAACGGTCTACGTATGGTAACTATTTGAAACTATACATTCACTTAAACACTTAGTAAATAAGTTAAGGAACATTAGTGCATATGTTCCGATTTCGAATCTAAAAGTTTGGAAAATCTATTCCAACCGTCAGATATCACCGTTAAGATTAAATACATGTATGAAAAAAAATCCAACTACATCTGACAACGTTAAAGGCTCGATCGGGACGGTCAAACTGCTTGGTCAAACCTCTAAACGCTTTAAAACGGCAATTGGCCCGTCTAGATGACGTTTTTTGGCCTGACCTTCAACAGAGAATAGTTTCAAATCGATGCGACGCAACTAACCGTATAAAAATTTTCCTCCAAATATTTACCGACCGTCAGGCTACCCATAGGAAAACGGAAGTAAAAAACACCTAACCGCAGCATTCGGCACACAGATTTTGTCGGAATCTTCCCATTTTTCAACCGTAGTCGTATTTCAATATTTCGGTCGTATCTTATTTCACGACACTTTTGCATTTGAACGGTCTACGTATGGTTTCGGTCAATATACTTTAGCCGACGACTTGCAAGTCGTCGGCTACAGTATAGCCGACGAATTGGAAGTCGTCGGCTACAGTATGGGCATTATAGCCGACGAATTATGGTCCATTTCGTCGGCTATAACGCTGATCTTTCTGAAAAATGGGCATTATAGCCGTTTCTGGTTCTCAATAGTGGAGGGAAGTATAACTTTGAAGAAATTCGCCACAGAATCCGACATCCGGAGGGAATTTTCCGACGGAGGAACGGCCATTTTTCAATGATCTTCACCAGAAACCAGAAAGCTTTGTCTTTGTGGTTTGGTTGGTTTTCAAGTCTCATTTATATATTCCATTTACGTTCAACACTTGGGGTCTTTAATACAAACCCTGTGACTGAGCTCAGTTCACTGTGAAAACTTCAAAAGTGAGAAGTGACGTCTTGACCAGAGATACAATCCGCTGGAGCACATTAAGCGCTGCATCTGTTTTCGGATCTAGCCAATCCACACTGCTAAAGATCTCTTGGACTTTTGCAAATGCTTCCACTGGAAGGCCATCTTTCTCCTCAAAACCAGGTGAATCAATTGATATAAGAGAAGTACCAGCATCCATCTCGGAGAGTAAACTAATGAAATTCCCAAAATGTCCTTAAGATTTGGACATGAGTGGCACGTGTGGCACGTGTCATTGTTTTTAACGGCAGAATTTGAATTTTAACGGCTGATTTAGACGGAGTGATCAAAGTGAACACAAGTGTAATTCGATAGTGAGCAAAGTGATATTGGACAAACTTCAGTGAGCAAAATTTAGAATGGGGCATACTTCAGTGATCAATCCAGCCATTTTCCCTTAAAACATCGTCAATCTCTCTAATTAATTAAACACAATGTATTTTTTATATATACCAACAATATATTTTTAATTACAATTAAATTAATTAATATATATATACATTTTTTCATCAAATTCATCTAAAATCACCTATAAATCAACAATCAATCACTAATCTTCAACAAAACTTCAATTCTATCTAACCAATACAACATATATATCAACCCATTAATAATCTCATCTCAACATATATATATATATATATATATATATATCAAATTAATCACACATTTATTCTAATTAAACTCTAAATTAACACACCTCTGCATATAACCAACTAAATCAACACACACAGCAATATACGTACCTTTCAAGCTTATGGCCGAGGTTTTGGACGATTTCAGAGCGTTTTGGACGATTTCATCGACGAATGAGCTCTCTGCTGCAGAAGGTCGATCTGATATAAGAGTTATAGCCGACGAATACCCTCCTCGTCGGCTATAACCAAAAACTTTTCGTCGGCTATACCTCTTATAGCCGACGAATACGTCGGCTATAACCAAAAACGTTTCGTCGGCTATAACTATAGCCGACGAGTTGTCGGCAGTCGTCGGCTATAATATTATAGCCGACGATGTGGCCGACGAAATAGTAATTCGTCGGCTATAAGGGGTTATAGCCGACGAGGTACCATTTCGTCGGCCGTTTTTTCCCATATCGTCGGCTATAACCCCTTTTCTGGTAGTGAATAGAGATGTAGCCGGGGTGCTGGTCTATCCGATGGATGCCGGAAATAGGACCTATGACGTCGGTTGCACGGTCCACGAGGTCGCCGAATATGCTTGGCGGTGTACCATATGTACTGTCAACAAGTCCCCCAAGTTCCCGAGTAAGAGTGCAATCTTACTTGGGGAGTTAATCGTCATGTGCCGCCAAGCATAGGTGGTGACCGAGTCACTCCTATTACCACCAGTCCCCCAAGTCCCTAAGTGAGATTGGGCTCTTACCGGGCGTTCGAATGTCGGGTCTCACCTCTCCGCTCGAGTGCTACTGACGTGTCCCCAGTAGTAGTCCCCCAAGTCCGTGCTGGAGATGTTACTTGGGCGGGAGTGATGGGGTGCCGGGCGCTGACCCTCACCATCTGTGCCGGGTTCTGGAGCGGTGGTGGGTGCCCAGGGAGGATCCGGGTTTGACCGGTCCTGACTTGCTGAAGCTTGATCGGGCGGAGCTGCTGCTGAACAGAGCCGGGCCTGCTGAATCCGGGGTGACCCGCTGGCTGGGATGAACCGCTGAGCAAGACCGGGTCTGCTGAATCCGGAGTGACCCGCTGGCTGGGGTGACCCGCCGGATAGGACCGGGCCTGCTGAATCCGGGATGACCCGCTGGCTGGGGTGACCCGCCGGATAGGACCGGGCCTGCTGAATCCGGGGTGACCCGCCGGATGGGGTGAGCGGTCGAGATCACGAGGCCGGAGGGTGAGCTGATACTGAGCGGCCGATCTCACGAGGCCGGGGGGTGAGCTGATACTGAGCGGCCGAGCTCACGAGGCCGGAGGGTGAGCTGATATTGATCGGCCGAGCTCACGAGGTCGGAGGATGAGACGCTGGTGTGAGCTGTGGTGCAGGGGTCGAGGCAGCCGGTAACCGGAGAGATGCCATGGAGCCGGAACCGGGGTGACCATGCAATAAATGTGGTGGGTTGAAACCCGGAGAGTGCATGGAATCTCGACCGGGCGTTCTGCCATGTCGGAACGAGTCGGAGAGTGCATGAGATCTCGACCGGGCATTCTGCCATATCGGAACGAGTCGGAGAGTGCATGGGATCTCGACCGGGCGTTCTGCTATATCGGAACGAGTCCCCCAAGTTTCCAAGGCGAAATCGCTGACAATGAGATCTCGACCGGGCGTTCTGCCATATCGGAACGAGTCCCCCATGTTCTTCTCAGCTTGTGTTGGAATAAGCGTTGAGGTAATGTACAAGTTTGTTAGCCTACGGGGAGACTTGTTCTGTGTTAGAGAAACAATCTGCCCGGTGGAGTGGCGTTGAGATAACGAGTCTCCCCGTGTTTTCCCCAAATGTATCACAGTTCAGTGTGATGCAGGGTTTTTATCCTGCTGGAAAAGAGTACATGTGTTAGATGTAAACTCGCCCTGGTGTATAAAGTCCATGCGTTTGCCATGGAGCCGGTTGAATGTTACCTAACCGGTGAGATGCCATGGAGCCAGTTGAATGTTACATAACCGGTGAAGTGCCATGCAGCCGGTTGGATGATACCTAACCGGTGAACTGCCATGGAGCCGGGGGAGCCGGTGGAGCCAGTGGGATGCTACATAACCGGCGAGAGCCATGGAGCCGGTTGAACCGGTTGAACACTGCATAACCGGAGAGAACCATGGAGCCGGTTTGAACACTGCATAACCGGAGAGAACCATGGAGCCGGTTGAACCGGTTGAACACTGCATAACCGGAGAGAACCATGGAGCCGGTTTGAACACTGCATAACCGGAGAGAACCATGGAGCCGGTTGAACCGGTTGAACACTGCATAACCGGAGAGAACCATGGAGCTGGTTTGAACACTGCATAACCGGAGAGAACCACGGAGCCGGTTCGATATTACATAACCAGTGAGATGGCGCTACTGTAATGCGATGCATACTGATGCGATGCACTGTAATGCCATGTACTGAAATGCGTGCACCGTAGTGCGATGCATTGTAATGCGATGCATACTGATGCGATGCATACTGATATGCACACTGAGATGCAATGCATTGTAATCCCGTGCACTGAAATGCGTGCACCGTAGTGCGATGCATTGTAATGCGATACATACTGATGCGATGCATAATGATATGCGCAGCACTGATAAGCGCATAATGATATGCGTGCATCCTGGACCATGCTCGTGCTTTTATCACATGTCTAGTTTATCAATATTCCCAAACAGATTATGCACAGGTGAAGCATGCGTTGAGTAATAATAAATAAGTTAGAATACTTAGCTTTGGAGAAAGCTGCCGGGTGTTGGAATAGCATGCGGGAATGATTCCCGGGTTGCCCGGTGAATGTCTACGGGTGTAGAGAGCAGCTTGGGTGTCCAAAGAAACCTAGCGGGTGGCCAAAGGATTGCCTCATTTCCTGCTGAATCTGTACCCAGCCTACTGCAGCCCAACCCGGTCTAGGCCCATGCGTTTGATCCGTTGCTGCAGCCCAACCCGGCCCAACCCAAACGTTGACCGGGCCTGCTACTTTTGAATTTCTTTTCCCGCCCCTTTTTCACTTCTTCTGCTTTTGTTCCTCTTCTCGTCCGGTTTTTCTCGTCCGGTGTCTCTCGTCCGGTTTCTCTTCCTGCCGTCATACCCGGAGATGAGGGCTACTAGAGAGGGAGGCAACCGAAGATGGAGACCAGCGGTGCCGGCAGACGAAGAGGAGCTCGTCGGGGAATGGAAAGCGAAGTCACCAGAGACGAACTGACACCGGAGGAGACGACCGCACCAGAGAGGAAGCCATCGGTGACCGTACCCGGAGAGGAGAGCAAGGTCTGTCGTCGTCCATTGCAACCGATCTCGGGCGACACTGTTGCTCTTCTTCAGGCTGGGCTGCAGGTACCGGAGTTGCGGGAGAAGTCCATCGGTGGCCGGAGGAGACGAGCTGCACCGGAGGCCAGAGGCAGTGACCCGCTGAGTTGCAAATGCCTCGTCCTTTGACGACCCGAACTGGAGGAGCCACTGAACCCGGAGAGGAGAACGACTGGAGAGCTAGGACGATTGCACCGGAGAGAACGAAGCCGCTCGACTGCCAGAGACGACATCCGCTCGTCCGCACGGAGATGGAGGCCCATTGGCCGGAGGGGAGAGCCAGCGGGAGGATGTGCCCGGTGCCGGAGTTTGTCGTACAGGCAGCCTCGCGCGGGTTGACCCGTTGACTGGGCTGCATGAGCCGCTGACCGGTTTGACCGGGCGGGGTTGACTCGCTGGCTGGGCTGGCCTGCTAACCCGGATGAAAATAAAAAACTGCTGCCAGTTTAATTGTTTGGACCTGTTGTCCGGGCAACAGCTTGCTGGCAGAGCAACACAGCTTTTTGTAACTCTTCCCACAGACGGCGCCAATTGTTCGTACCTAAACCCGTAGGCCTGGTAGAGACAGAATAATAAAGATGGAACATGAACATAAGGATATATAGTGGTTCACCGTGCCATCGGAGGGCACGGCTACGTCCACTTGGAATATACTACGACCGGCCGATAGGCCATCGGGTTACAAGGGTGGAATGCCTTGGATCCAAAATCAAGATCCTTAACACTAAGGGGGAAGCCTTCTATTTATCAGGAAGGAAGGCTCCCTCCTTTACAACTTCTCCAATGTGGGATGCTTATTACACTATTACATAATTCCCTACTCACGAAGCTACTTCAGGCGCCTGGTGGCACGGCTTCCGAGTGCGGCACCGGTGATGTGGAACAATAGAGATGTAGCCGGGGTGCTAGTCTATCCGATGGATGCCGGAAATAGGACCTATGACGCCGGTTGCACGGTCCACTAGGTCACCGAATATGCTTGGCGGTGTACCATATGTACTGTCAACAGGCAGAAACTTTGGCAGGATACTTGGCAGGTGTAGGTAGCTTCTGGGCAGATCTGTCTGTTTCTCTTAAGGCCAAAATTTGGATGTGTTCCATTATCCGAATGTAAAACTGTTATAAAGCAATTTTGTAGCAGACACATAGAGCTTTCCAACGGTATAAATTTTTCCTCAATCGGACCAGCAGAAGTACTCTTTGTTTGGCCTTTTTTTCAGACCTATCGTTCTGCCCAGTTTTCTGTTCCACCAGATTGACCTTACTGCACTCAAACTGAAACTGCAAACGACTCGAAACTCCAAATCCACTTCTGTAAAATCATACGGAAAGTAGACTCAGATATCGGTGTATGGTTCAGCATCCTAGGTTTTGTGAGCTGAAAACGGCAGCCATTCAAAATTGACATACTGCACTGCCGGAATTCTGCTTTGGGCAGAACTTGGTATTTCCTGCACTTTTTCTTTTCAATTCAATCTACACACGCACAAGACACTTCAAAACGACCAAAACCAAAAATAAATATAAGAAGAAAAAGTTGAGTTAGAAAAGAATGAGTTAGAAAATCAGAGTTAATATGTTAAAGTTAGTAAAGGTTAGCAACAATTACAAGTTAGAATCAAGTTACAAGTTAAAGTTAGCATCGAAAATTTTCTACAATACATACATGAATTAGCAAAGTTAGAGAAGATTTATACAAAATCGAAAATAAAGCTATACGAAATTTGCACAAATATACAAAGTTAACATTCAAATATAACAAGCTTTTATAATCCCCGGCAACGGCGCCAAAAATTGATGAGAGCCTAAGCTCGCACACAATAATAAACCCTACAAAATATCGTTAGTAGTATAAGCAAGTAGGGATCGTTCTAGCCAGGGATTAAGGGTACCTGAAACATGAGAATGTTAACACAAATATTCACAAACACATATGCACACAATTGTCACTCTTATATACATATATACGAATTTATCATGGGGGATAAAGATGAGGTTCGGCAGCAACAAGGTTGCCCCAAAGCTAAAAGACACGAAATAAAACCTAAAACTACTATGTACAAGTTTGGTCGACATCTTTCACACAAAACATTCGGCACTTAACTCTTTTAACAAATAAGACTAACACAAAAGAAAGTAAAGAACAAGTATTTAGCATGCATTGGATTTAAACAAGTTTCGACCTACAACTAGAACGTTTCCGATTTTTACCTAGTTGAGAGACTCTCTAATGTTTTAAGATCGAGCTTTCGCGAGGTGACCCTAAAAGTTATGCTACCGTTATACAACTCGTAACATTGAAGCACAAAAATCTATAGTCGAAGACATGTAAACAAGCAAGGTTGTCAATCATCTCATTTAACATGCAAGTTTTAGCTAAGGTTATACCCTAAGTGAGCACAACAAATCAAAACAACCGTCATGCATATAGTTTTATCCATTATAACTCGGGTTAGATGAAACCTAACATCTAGATTTACATGCTTTAAACAACAAATGCTTTAAACAAAACTAACGTTTCGGTTTTTAAGTCACGCCCTTAGATTACTAACCAATTTAAATCCTCAACATGCATCTATACCGCTGTCCTAATTATCTAAGTGTACAAATCTTACAAGTTTTATATTACAAAATTAACATGCAAAGACTCAATGAAATCGTAGCTTAAACCTAGACCTAAGCAACGAATCAAATATATTTTTAACATGTAATTTATAAAACCAAATTCCAAATCGGTTCATACATAGACATACAATCCAAAACCAAAAATACATGCAAGTTTCATAGACAAAACTAGACATAACTACATAAAAAATTACAAAACCGAAAGAGGGGAGTGGATCACACTTTTGTAGACACCTTGATGACTTCGACTCGTGTTGATCCGCCGGAAGATGGAAGGAACGGCTGCTCGGCAGTAGGTAAGTCTCGGCAGAAATTTGGGTGAGATGGGGGTGATTTTCGGCTAAGGTTTTTATGTAGGATCTTTGGGAAAATTGGTAGAGTTTTAGTTTTGTGTTTTGGCTTGAGATGTGATCACTTTTATGAGGAATTCGTTGGCTTTATATAGGGGAGAACCTAGGGTTTGCTGGCAGCTCCAAGGAATGACAATCCTTGTCCAAGTTGGTTTTAGATTTCCTTGTGGGTAAAATATTGCTTTCTTGGACTTTTAATTCTGAATTTTCTTCAAAGCTTGGGCTGTATATCTTCATGGACTTCTTATGTGGACTTGACAACTCCATTTGATGAACTTTGATCCATGAAAAATGCACAAACCGTCAAGAACACAGAACCGGCAGCAATGCTTTTGCCGATCGGCAGCTTTTCCTAGCTCGACTAGGATTGCGTCTTTTCTTCGTGATTTCCCCCATTGCCTTGGCTTGATGTCTTCCTCTATCCTTCAATAAGCTTGGACAATCTTCAAGTATGCAATTGAATGCCAAAATGTCCATTGAAAACAGAAACAAAGGAAAAGAGGCAGAAATAGTGGTTTCTCGGCTGGCAGTGACCTTGTGCGTTGCAACTGGCATAACTTTCTCCTCACTGCTCCGATTGATGTGATTCTAAGTCTCAGAGAAACTAGACTTATAGAGATTTTACCATATAAAAGGG
The DNA here is from genome assembly GCA_963682095.1 of Potentilla sterilis. NCBI lineage: Eukaryota > Viridiplantae > Streptophyta > Magnoliopsida > Rosales > Rosaceae > Potentilla > Potentilla sterilis. The sequence continues at coordinate 13,117,161 of OY821754.1, forward strand.
CTTCTTCAGATTCTAAGTGAAACATCCGGAATAAAGTTTTGAAGTCAGGACACAGTCCCAGGAAAAATCCTGGATGTCCCTGGATTGTACTGCTCAGACTGCCAAGTTGCAGCCATCTTTTGGTTGACTTTCCGAACTCCGATTGATCTGAAATTTTGACACAATATACATTAGCTTTCCAATTATATGCATACCAAATTTCATCAAATTTGAAAAAGTATAAGTCACATTAGCGCGAGTCTCAGAATCACGAAAAAGACGTATTTTACTTTATTTCCTCAGAGTTCTAAACTTAGTCATTTTTCGGATTATTAAGCACATATTTCCAAAACTCCACCAAAACGACACTAAAATAATTTATGACTCTATCTTAGATAAATAAGGGTTAAACAAAACATAAACGAGGGCGTAAACATATTAATATCGTCGCACATTGTGCTCCTATCATTTCCCCCAACTCAAAATCCTCGACCTTTCTCACAACAACTTGGGTGCCCTCTCTTATGGTTTTGTCAACCTTACTAATCTCCAACACCTCAAAATCAGATCGGGTTGTGATTGAGGTTAGCGGCTTGTTGGTCGACATCTGATTGAGTAATGGTGGGATGAGGTAGTTTGTCGGAGCTGGCGATCTGTTGCTCGATTTAGCTGATTTGGGGGTTTGAGATTTTGATTTGTTTTCTGTTGAAATGTTGATTTTGTGTTCAGATATACTGCTTGCAGATTTTCATGGCTTTGGGCCCGAAAAAGCCCTACTCGGACTCAGGCCGTTTCTCATCTTGGAAAAAACCCGGCTCGGCTCGGACCGAGGGGGTCGGGCTTTGGAAATTTTGAGCTCAGCCCGGCCCGCGCCCAGCCCTAGGTCTATGTACCTGATGATAGTATAGGTACCGTAGAATTTCTGTCTGATGCTCCTCGGGGAATACACTGTTAAGATGCCCCGTAATATACATAACTATGACCTGAAAGTTTAGGTTAAGTAGAAACTACATTTCAGTTAGTAGTCATAATTAACTTAATTAGATAATATATAAAAATTGGAATCATTTGGTAGTTTGAATTGAGCTTAGAATTTATGTTTTTCAGATGTTGTTTAATTAACATGGTGCGTACTGGTCAGAACTTAGGTTTTTCGATCTTCATAAATCTGGCATCGCCATTCCCTACTTTGTTCTGGGTTTGCATGCACATGCTGACAAGCATATACTTGTATAAGTAATAATACGTTTCTCTCTATCATTCTATACAGTATTTACTATGGTACATTTACTCTCGATTACTGTAATTTATAGCTATAGAGAAGCAAAGAACTGACCAAAGGAGGAAGGAAAAACAAAGGGCGGGCATTTTCTGCAGGCCAATGGCCATCGCTTGCCTGCAACGCTGAGAAGAAGTTGACAGACCTTCTTAGTGCCTCTGTTGTTTTTTCCTGCGTCATAACCTCGCCATCTTCAACTTTTACTAGAGGAATTGTCTGTTCGAATGTCTTCTCTCTCAGGAACTGCAGTTTCCAATAGTTAAGAGAATCATTGATAAGATCTCTAATTCGATCAAAATACCAAACTATACAGTTTACATTTTTCTAGTTGGTCCCTTATCTATCTAATGAGGATAGCAACCAGAGGCGGAGCTAGCCCAAGGCTTACCTGGGCTTAAGCCCTTGCAAGATTTTTGGGCCTAAAAAAATAAGTACATCAATGCTTAATTAAAAAAAAAAAATTGTTATGTATAGACATCTTTTAATCAAAGAGTTCTTCAATCTTCATGAGTCCTGAGTCCTAACTCATGATCTTGATCTTTAAGTGAAATCAAACTCTACTCGATCAGCATATAGGGGGCGACTGGGCGAGGAGAGAGGTGCGAGATTCTTGACTTGAGGAGTTCGAGCCTTAGACGCAGAGACAGAGAATGCTTCGACGAGTTCCGGAGTTCGATGACTTCGATCTAATTACGTGATTCGCTCAACTGCCCAAAGCTCCATGGTTTGAATTTCCCTTTACTCTTTTGCTTTCTCTTCGTCTTTCATTTTTTGTTGTGTGTCGATTTGTGCTTTTGTGGATTTAGCCTTGTTGGATTCCTAAATGTATGTATTTTTCAGAATGGCTGATGAGCAAATTAATCGTGTCAAACGGCCTAGAACTAAATATATCAATTCATGGTTTAGCACAAACACTACTCAACCATCATCTTGTTCAAGTTCACAAGCTTCTGTAAGCACTCCAATTGCTATTGGAGTAACTGAACAATCCTCTTCCGAGTCTCCTTTACTTGGGTCTCAGAGGAATGAGTTTGATCCAAAGGGCAATGCCAATGCCATTGAACGTGATCCTGGCAAACGTTGTCCTATATGGAAGTATCCTGTGAAAGACCATGTAGTTATGCGAAAAGCATATATTTTATTGGGTCCTTGTCAACCTAACTGAAAAAGAATATACTTTCAGCACATGGGCGACAAAATCGGGCGTTTAATTATGATTGGTTTGAAGGTCATCCATGGCTTGAGTACTCGGAGGATCAAGATAAGATTTATTGTTTCCCATGTTTTCTTTTTGATAAAGAAAACCCGCATCATCGTGCATATACCCTAGATGGACAGAGAAAGTGGAAGGATAAGAGTGTGCTTAAACAGCATGTCGGGGCCATAAATGGTCCACACCATCAAGCCATGGAGAAGTGGCATTCATTGAGAAATTTGGCTACACAAATTGAGAGAGTTTTTGTTAAACAAACAGCAAAAGAGGTGGAGCATAATCGTTTTAGGCTGAAGGCTACAATTGAGAGTGTGAGACTTTTAACAAACCAAGGACAAGCTTTTAGAGGCCATGACGAATCCAAAACCTCTCTTAATGCTGGAAATTTCCAACAAGTTAGAAAGTCTTATGGAAGAATGGCTAGTGATGATGATAGAGTTGTATTGGAGAATGGTCCTGGAAATGCCAAGTACATCTCTCCAACTATTCAGAAAGAGCTCTTGAATATTTTAGGTAATAGGGTGAGGCAAATGATTCGTGAAGAAGTTGGTAATGCAAAATTTTGCATTCTTGTTGATGAAGCAGTTGATGCAGCTGGTAAGGAGCAGATGTCTATTATTTTGAGGTTTGTTGATCGTTATGGTTTAATTCGAGAACGATTCTTTAAGATAGTGAGTGTTCCTAACACAACCTCACTAACTCTTAAATTGGAGATTGTCAAAGTTCTCGGTATGTTCAATTTGCAAGTGGAAAATATTCGTGGTCAAGGATACGACGAAACCAGTAATATGAGTGGTATTTGGAATGGTTTACAGGCGTTGTTTATTGAAGATTGTCCGTATGCATACTATATCCATTGTTTTGCTCACAGTTTGCAATTAGCACTAAATGGGGCAGCCAAGGGTGTTCATGATACTTTTCGCTTCTTTTCTTCTCTAGTAATGATTGTGAATTTATTGATTCCTCTGCTAAGCGCAAGGGTGAGCTAAACGCTGTTAGAGAGGAAGAAATTGAATATTTAATCGCTCTTGGCAGTCTTCAAACAGGTATGGGCCTTTACCAATTCATCAATTATATGCTAATTTTATCTTTTTATAAAGAGATAGGCTACTGAACTTCAATTATAGGCTTTCAATTCATCAATTATATGCTACTGTATGCTTTGTATAAAGAGTTAGGCTACTGATTTTGTAATATATATGCTACTGAACTTCAAATATATTAGTACATGACTCTTTTATTATATATATATATATATATATATATATATTGAACTTTATAATGTACCAATGAACCATTACTTCCCATTTAATCCCAACTTCAATTTGACATGAGTATTACATTTTCAAACAGGAAAGGGTTCTAACCAAACTTCTACCTTGCAAAGACCTACTACTACTCGTTGGAGCTCTCATTTTTGTTGTATCAAGAGTATGATTGAATTATTTGGTTCAACTTTTACTACTCTAGATAATATAGTGGAGACTGCAACCTTACATGTTCAGGGAAAAGCTAGTGGTATTCTTAAAGCTATGAGAGCTTTTGAGTTTGTGTTTTGCTTGATTTTGATGTATAGAGTCATGAAAGTCACAGAACTTCTTTGTCAAGCTTTACAAAGAAAAAATATTGACATCTTACAAGCGTTGAACGCTGTTGCACATACAAAATCACTTCTTCAAGAGATGAGAGATGATGGTTGGAATGATTTTGTTGTGGCCCTTACTTCTTTCTGTGAGACACATAGTATTAATATGCCTGATATGAGTGCTCGTTACATGGATGGTACGAGTCGTCTTAGTCAACAAAAGAATTTTATCACCAATGAGCACCATTTCCGCATAGAGGTATTCAATGATGTACTTGACTTTCAGTTGAATGAGCTACATAAGAGGTTCAATGAGAGATCTTGTGAACTCCTTATGCTCACTTCAACTTTGGATCCTCATGATAAGTTCAGACATTTTAAAACTGAAAAGGTACTTCTTCTTGCTAAGAGCTTTTATCCTCAAGATTTTGTGCAAGATGAACTTCTTACTCTAGAATTAGAGTGTGCGTTTTATGAGAAAGATATAATTAAGGATGCAACATTACAGGAGTTAGATTCTATATCAGATTTGTGTATGAAACTTGTTCAAACAAGAAAGTCAGAGTTTTTTCCTATGATCTATAGATTAATTTGTTTAGTGTTGACTCTACCTGTTTCTACTGCAACCACTGAGAGAGCTTTTTCATCCATGAACATAATCAAGAACAAACTTAGAAACAGGATTGAGGATGGTTTTCTTGACGATTGTATGGTGCTTCAAATTGAAAAGAAATTTGTTGAAGCGGTTGATAATGATGTGGTGATTAAAGATTTTGAAGATTTGAGTCCTCGTAGAGTACAACTTCATTAGTTTTTATTTGTGTTCTTCTCTTATTGTATTGTATTTTATGTTATGTAAATTCTTTTGCGAGAAAGACTTGCTATGTTATTTAACAAATATTTCTTATGGTTTGTCGCTGAAATTTTGTGTGCGTTATAATTAGCCCCGGAAAGATTTTGATCCTAGATCCGCCCCTGATAGCAACTGTTTGATTGAGCTTCGAAGCAAACAACAAAACTTAATTTTCTCGAGTTGGCTGGATATTAAGGAGATATTAATTAAGTTTTGTTGTAGTGAAATCAAACTAAAACATTTTGATATTTTTGGGTGGTTACTAGCACATGCACGTTGAGAACACTATTGATACATACGTTCGCGGACTGCCTATGTAGATCTTCCTATCGAAATATATATAAGAGTTTATGTTAATGATCATAAAAACATGAGGGCAAATTTAATGACTAATTAACTAAACGAACATTTCGTGAAAATGTTCTTCTGATTAGTATATGTTTCAAGGACTAGAGTTTAACGTAGTGTCGCCGACATCGAATTGGACGATTCTTGATGGAATAGTCATAAATTCAGTAAGAAAGTTCATCACATTGTATATATCAATTCAGTAGTACCTGCATCCGCCAAAGAAGGTCACCACTGGGCTTAACCTGATAGCGGTTGTTGTAGAAATGAAGACGAGCTGCTTCAACCTCAGCTCGCTCTTCATCAGTCCCTGCATCGGGATCGAACTCCCACGTCTGCCGTCCGACGAAGTTGTTCGTGCTGTAAATGTAAGGCGAAGAATCTTCCCCACCTTCTGCAACCTTAAGCTTCGACATTTTCTGGTACGCTAGCTGCTATTATTGCTAGCTTCAGTGGATATAAGTAGTACGTATAGCTACCTCAATGCCCTTTTATATATATATAGCTAGGGAGATACGTGCCATCGTAGAAAAAACGCCATTGGAGTGTGAACAAAGTAAATAGTTCCCATGCTATTTTTGTATCGTCTTACATGTAAAGTCAGGACGATGATCGAGACTCGAGAGATCTAACTAGGCGCATATTTCTTAGGACTTGCGACTTAATTGGGAGTCCATTACGACCACAGAATGCATATTTCATTATATGCCTAGCATTTTACATAATGGACGTTACCTCAGTACCTCACATACTACACCTGAAATAACCGATCCACTTGCATTTTGCATGTATTTTATTTTTTAATTTTATTTTTGGCATTTTGCATGTTTAGCTAACTCAATTGTTTTTCGACTTTTTTTTTGAAGTGTTAACTTATATTGATGAGTCGCCTAAGCGAGCATCAAGCAATAATAACCCTACAATCGTTAGTAGTATAGACATAAGTAGGGATCGTTCTAAGCCGGGGATTAAAGGTACCTGAAATATGAGAATGTTAACACAAAACACATATATACACAAACAATGTCACGTTATTTACATATATACAAAATACGAAGTCATGGGAGGTTGAATGAGGTTCGGCAGCAAGGGCTGCCCCTAACAACTAGACACGAAAATAAATTGCTGAAAATAAATCCTAAATTACTATTTACAAGATTGGTCGACATCTTTCACACAAAGCACTCCACACTCAACTCTTTAACAAATAAGATTCGTACACAAGAAAGTAAGGAACAAGTATTTAGCATGCATCGAACTTAAACAAGTTTCGACCTACAACTAGAACGTTTCCGATTTTTACCTAGTTGAAAGATTTTCTAATGTTTTAAGATCGAGCTTTCGCGAGGTGATCCTAAAAGTTATGCTACCGTTATACAACTCGTAACATTGAAGCACAAAAGTCTATAGTCGAAGACAAGCAAACAAGTAAGGTCGTCAATCTTCTTATTTAACATGCAAGTCCTAAGGTTAACCACTCTATGTGAGCACAACAAATCAAAGTGATCATACATCTACTTAGTTCATTATAACTCAAGCAAATTAAACCTAATACCTAGATCATGTTCAAAGACAACACTAAGTACCGATTATAAGCCCTCACCTTAGTTCTAACCGGTTTAAATTCTCAACATGCATCAATACCACTGTCCTAATTATCTAAGTGTACTCATCTTACAAATTTTTATATTACAAATTAACATGCAAATTCATTGTTGCCGAAACTTAAACCTAAATCTAAGCATCGAATTCAACAAATCATTAACATAAAAATTATAAAACCAATCTCCAATTCGGTTCATACATAGACATATAATCCAAAACCAAAAATACATGCAAGTTTCATAGACAAAACTAAACATAACTACATAAACTTTACTAAACCGAGAGAAGGGAGTGGATCACACTTTTGTAGACACCTTGATGACTTCGACTCGTGTGGATCCGGCGGAAGATGGATGATGTATGGAGGCTGCTCGGAAAAAGGGCTGTGTTGGCAGACAAAGGTTCCAAGTTTCGGCAGAAACTTGGGTGAAGGTGGAGGTGATTTCGGCTAGGGTTTATGTAGGATCTTTGGGGAGAATTTGGTAGAGCTTTGGCTTTGTGTTTTGGCTTGAGATGTGACACTTTTCTTCATGGTGCCGGCCTCTATTTATAGGAGAAAGGCTATGAAGTTTGGCACTTTCCTTGTTCAAAACGGGATAGAAATCTTCAATAAATAAGGTTTCCAAATCCGAGTTGGAATAGGCTTTTCTCTCCTTATTGAATAAAGAAACTCTTGCTTGGCCGGCTTATGATTTCTTCTTGGACGTTGCAAAGCTCTTTGTAATGATTTGGTACGCCTGCAGCCGCTTGAAGACATTACCGGAAATTCCTCTCTGCTCGCGAGTACAAATTTTGCTAGTATCGGGTACTGGCGAGGCTAATCTGGGTGGCGAGTCTGGTGCTGGCGAGTATAGGCTTCTGGCGGGTAGCGCGAATTATGTACACTGGCATGCGCGGATGGTTGGCGAGCGGATATGTGCAAGCTGGCGAGCTAGTATTGGTGGACAAACTTCTAGCGAGCAAAGTTGTTGGCGGCCGATTAAGGACTTGGCGAGCGAGGTCTGGCGAATGGACATTCTCTCGGAATATTTTGACCTTTGTGTCTTCAGTCGAGCATAACTTTTTGCTCAGTACTCTGATTGATCTGAATTTAGCAAGCCAATAACATGCATACCAAATTTCAGCAAATTTAGAAAAAGATAAGTCACAAATCTATTCATCTCAGAATCACGAAAAAGACACATTTTGCACTATTTTCCAGAATTCTTAAACTTAGTCATTTTTCGGATTCTACAGCATGTTTTATCAAAACTCTACCAAAATGACACTAAACTATATTATGACTCAATCTTAGATAAATAAGGGTTAAACAAAGCATAAACGAGGGCAAATACATATTAATATCGTCGCACATTGTGCTCCTATCATATATGCGGAGAAGTAAGTGATATGTTATTTTTGTTATCAGTGAGTCGTGGTCTGGTTGGTTAAGTATTTTAACCAACAACGTTAATGTCATGAGTTTAAACCTCACTGACATTTGAAAAGGATATATATATTATTTTGACTCACGGTAAATATTGAGGTGTACCCACTACAAGGAAAAAAACCTTAAGCGACAAATTTTTAAAATTTTCGTCGAATAAGAAGTCTTAGGCGACGAAAAAATATTCGTCCTCTAAGAAGGAAGTTTCGTTGCCTAAGTAGATTCTTAGACGATGAAATATCATTTTCGTCGTCTAAGAGAAGACCCTGCCGACGAAATTTTCCTTCGTCGTCCACATATTTTCTTAGGCGACGAAGAATATTTTCGTCGTGTAAGTTCTTTACTTAGGAGACGAAAATTATGAATTTCGTCGCCTAAGTTTCCACTTAGGAGACGAAAATTTTCATTCGTCGCCTAAGAAAATACAGAAACCCTAACGCCAATTTGTCGTTAGGGTTCTTAACTAAGACGACGAAATTTAAGTTTCGTCACTTTAGTGTTTAACTTAGGAGACGAAAGTATCTAATTTTGTCTCCTAAGTGAAACTCTTAGGCTAGGAAAGTCAATGTTTCGTCGCCTAAGTGAATACAGACTATATATACTGCACTGGTTTTCCAGATTGGGAAGAAGAGGAAAAAATATGAAAATTTTTCCTCCCCTAAAATTTTTTCCACCGATTTTCTTTTTTGGATATGAAAAGCTTATAATCGGGTCTTCCTAAGCCTTGTCCACTACTACCCATCGATTTTTAACTTGGTATGATCTCTTTCTTCATCTTTTTCAACAAAAATTTCAATTTTTTCCATCGAAATATTTCTATTTAATTTGTTGTGTGTGTATATATATTGTGAGGTGATAGTATTCCTTTTGTTGATCTATATATACATACTCAATTAATTGTTGGTTTTTGTGAAATTGTTGAATTAATTATATATATTAATTTTTTTTAAATGCCTTAATTAATTTAATTAATAGTTGTAATTATTTTAAGAAAATCATTGTTATATGATTTATATATAATTAGCGGTGAATGAAAGAATAAATCATTCTTTTATTCACTGATGTACATGCATTTGTATCCTTAGAAATCTCGTTCAACAATCAGCATATGATTTTTGAATTGTCCAATTTTTGGACAGTTTAGGGGCATAGGACTTTGTTTCACAGTTTGTACAGGTCTTGTGTATTCGTTTGCGGTCGTGGGTATATATTTCGACGGGGTCTCCCAACACTGTTCTTCGAGTGCATACTAGGTATATAGATATTCGTGCACTTGAGAAACTGTGGGGAGATGCTGCCGAAATTTTCCCACGACTGAAAACGAATACACAAGACATATACAAACTGTGAAACAAAGTCTTGTGCTCCTGAATGGGATTAGGACCCTAACCGGAGGCATAAGGTCGAGAAGAAACATGCATATAAATTGTTTATTTGTTAATTTGTGATTATTTATTATTTCTCTTATATATATATGACAGGTGATCGATGAATAGAGACAAGAGTTGGATGCAGTGCCCAAGGGGGAGCATTGAATACCAACAAAGAGTAGGAAGTTTTATAAATTTTGTACGTGAACATGGTGGAGGAAATAAAACACACAGGTGTCCCTGCTTAAGTTGTATGAATACTAAGTGCAAAACGATAGTCAGAATCTACGATCACCTGTGTAACAGAGGTATTATGCAGAATTATACAACATGGAGTAAACACGGTGAAACAGCAGATTATGAACCTACGGTTGTCGAAATCTAAGCGGGATACCATGATCGGACATCTAGTGGTGCTTTCGAGCCTTATGAAGACCCGGCTATGAACATTCTACATGACACTTTTCCTACATTTGCTCCAGTACGCGAGGAAGAGGAATTCCAAGAGGCAGTATTTGAGGATGGCACAATTCCTCTTGTTGACAGTGGTGATTATGATAAGTATACCAGACTCATTGCTCAAGTGCAGATCCCATTATTCGAGGGTAGTCCTAACACTGTTTTATGGACCATCATCTCACTGATGGAGTTGAAAGTCAAGAATAGGTGGACAAATGACTCTTTTGATAGTCTGCTAAAGCATTTGAAGGAAACTCTTCCTGTTCCTAACTATCAACCTGATAGTTATTACAAGGTACACAAGATATTGGGCGATCTCGGTCTCAGTTATAACAAAATCCACGCCTGCAAGAATAACTGTGTTTTGTTTTACAAAGATAAAGCCAAACTTGATGAATGTCCCATATGCCATGCGTCGAGGTGGGAGCAAGGCACAATTAAGGAAAACAGTGTTCCTGTGAAGATGCTTCATCATTTCCCTTTAATTCCTATATTGAAGCGTCTTTACATGTTCTTTACACACAGCAAAAGAAATGAGATGGCATGGAGAGAGAATGATAGATGATGATACTCTCAGATACCCTGCAGATGGTGAGGCCTGGAAGTCATTTGACAGATCATTCCCTGATTTTGCAAGAGATGTTTGAAATGTAAGACTTGGGCTTGCCTCAGATGGATTCAATCCCCATGGAAATATGAGTTTGAGTCATAGTACGTGGCCTGTTATTCTTGTGCCGTACAACCTGTCTCCTTGGATGTGTATGAAGGAGGAATTTAGTATGATGTCTCTGTTAATTCCCGGTCCAAAGTCTCCAGGAAAGTGTCAGCTGGATGTGTATCTGCAACCTTTGATCGACGAGCTGTTAGATTTATGAGAAAATAGAGCTTTAACTTTTGAGAGGCACAGTGGAAGATCATTCGTGATGAGAGCAATTGCGATGTTTACCATAAGTGATTTTCTTGGTTACGGGATGTTGTTGTCTCAAGCCACTAAAGGATACAAAGCTTGTCCTGTTTGCTTGAACGAAGTCAATTCTGTTTGGTGCGCTGGGAAGGTGTGTTACTTGGCTCACCGTAAATGGCTTCCAGCTAACCACTCGTGGCGATTTGACGAGCTAGAGTTTGACGGAAAAATAGAGCTTCGTTCTACCCCGTCCCTGGAGTGGTGATGAAATTTTAGAGAAGTTGAACTCTTTTGATTTCGGCGTGTTGAGCGGTGATTTATCTATACCAGTTCCGAAACGCCCTGACGAGTACAAGTGTCTTACACACAAGAGTAGATTCTATGATTTGCCTTACTGGTCGAAATCCATTCTTAGGCACACCCTAGATGTCATGCACATAGAAAAGGGAGTAAGTGACAGCCTTGTGGGAACAATTCTTGATATTAAGGGAAATAGTAAGGACACTGTGAAAGCACGTCAATATCTAGAGGAAAAGCAAATACGAAAACACTTGTGGCCAGTGAAGACGGCGTCAGGGATGATCATACCTGTTGCACCTTACACAGTTAAACCGGCTTTCAAGAAGCAAGTTTTCATATGGTTTAAAGTAGTAAAGTATCCTCATGGGTATGCGGGAAATATATCTAGGTACATTAACTTGGGGCTGAATACGTTTAACGGATTGAAGAGTCATGACTGTCATGTTTTGCTGCAACGTCTTATTCTAGTGGTTATCCGACCCTATTTGCATCAAGATGTGGTGGAACCTATAATAGCGTTTTGTAGGTTCTTTCAGAAGTTATGCGCTAAAGAGCTGAAGAAATCAGATGTTCTCATTCTCAAAGAAGACATCATCTACATTTTGTGCAAATTGGAAAGAATTTCCCCCCTGCTTTCTTTGATATTATGATTCATCTGATGATCCATCTTCCAGATCAAGTACTACTTACTGGTCCAGTTCAGACCACCTAGATGTATCCCCAAGAATGGTACTATTTATTATTCGTATTTTCTCATTCATTGCTATATTGTCTTATATATATATTTCACTAATAACTGTGTAATTTCAGGCAACTGTTTCAATACAAACGGTTATGTAAAAGCAAGAGTCACCCTGAAGGATCGATAGCGGAGTCGTACGTTGCACATGAATGTGTAACATACTGCAACTTATATCTCCGTAACAGTGATGAAGCAGAATCTTCTACAGCGGCCTCTACAGTACCAGAGTTCAATCTTTCTGTCGTTTATAGTGTTGTACGTCCGTTTGGTAATTTACCAAGTTCAGAAAGATTGACAGATGCTGAGCTAATTGAAGCTCATTGGTGCGTACTACAACACTGTGACGAAGCACAATATTTCATGCGGGAGCATTTGAAGCTCATTGAAGGAAATCGTAAAGACCTACAGCCGAAAGAGACGCACTAAAGAACATTTCCTGATTACTTTCGCAAATGGGTACGTCATAACATTTTTTGGGTTAGAATATCTCTATTTCAAAATTAGTATTATGGGTTTAATGTTTAATTTAAATAATTGATCACAACTTGGCAGGTGGAAAATCTCCACAAACAGAAGAGTGATTGGTATTCGCCAGAATTGCACCATTTGGCTAGAACGCCGATTTCCCACAGTGTGCGAGGGATGTGTTTTGTCAACGGCGTCAAGTTTGTGACACTTTAACGAGATGTAAACCGTGAAACGCAAAATTACGGGGTCATGGTAGATGGTGACGCCTCAACCTACTACGGAGTGCTACTCGCCGTTGTCGAACTAGTATATGGAAATATGAGCGTTGTCTTGTTCAAGTGTAGATGGTTCAATACTGATCCAAGTGTTCCTAGGAATACAAAGATGGATTACGGTATGTTATCAGTGAATACAGACACAAGCTGGTATGAAAATGAGCCTTTCATTCTTGCCAGCATGGCAAAACAAGTGTTTTATCTTGATGATCTTAAGGCTGGTGGATTTTGGAAAGTGGTTAACCCGATGTCACATAGGAATATATGGAGTGCGTCTACAATTGAAGGGGCCGTAGAAAATGGTGATGAAGATGACGACGACACTGATGAACCATATCAAGAGCATTCGCCTTCTCAAATACATAATATAGACGCTATTCGCGACAACAACCGCTTATATTTCGTCACTTCTGATGAATTCATTGCAGTCCCAAATGCATCTACATCTCAAAACAAAGTCAATGACGACTTCATTAATGACGAGGATGATGAGGAATCAGACGATGATGAGGATTCAAATGATGACTTCACTGATATGATTGAAGATGCAGATGATACAGACGATGACGATTATGATGGAGAAGCATGATTATTGAAATTATGTTTTTAAATATTTCAATAAATTTGTTTGTGATGTATAATAACAAATACGTACTTAGGCGTGTACTTCTAATAACAAGTTGTTTAATTATTATTATTCATTGTCGATCTTCGTCGCAAAAGCTTTAACAAATACATTTTTTTGCTTTATTTTCCGCAAAAAAATTTGGTCAAAATTCGTATTTCACTTAGGTGACGAAGTAGTTACATTTCGTCGTCTAGGTGGGAAACTTAGGCGACGAAGTCTTGTATTCGTCATCTAGGTTGGGAACTTAGGCGACGACATTTTATTTTCGTCGTCTAGGTGGTTAACTCAGGCGACTAAACAGTTTATTTCGTCGTCTAAGTGAGAGACATATATATATATAGGCGCTCGGGTTTTGAAAATATTTGGGGTATGAATATATATATATATACATTTGGCGGCCTAATTTTCAGCCAAACAGTTTGGCCAAAATTCGTAATCACTTAGTCGAGAATGATATTTTCGTTGTCGTAAAGAACTTAGGAAACGAAATGTTTTGTTTCGTCGTCTAAGACAAAAGCTTAAGCGACGAAATTTTTTTTTCGTCCCCTTAATTCTTCTCTTAGACGATGAATAAAAGTTTCGTCGCCTAAGTTCTTATCTTAGACGAAGAAATCTATTATTTCGTCGCCTGGTACTTCACTTAGGAGACGAATATTTGTCTTTCGTCGCCTAAGTAAGACAAATTAAAATCTCAAATCGATCGATCAGTTCATTCGTTCTTCTCTAAAATCCCTAATTCTCTTAAAACCGGAAATCTCCCCATCTGCCACCGCCACCTCGCTGGCGTGTCCTCCGCCTCGTGGCCCCCGCCCCAACTCAAGGCAATTAGACGGCGGCCACCTTCCTCCCATGCAACCTGTCCCTCTCCCTCTCTCTCTCTCTCTGGCAGAATATCTATCTCTCTCAGGCAAGCTATTTTCAGTTTTTTGCTTCTCCTTGGCTCGCTTTGTGACACTTTTTTTGTTTCGTTACAGGACTGGCGACACTATTCTAATTTCAGCAGGGGGCAAGCATCTTGCTTCTGATATTCAAATAAATAAGCCACTTTGCCTGGTATGTCTCAAACTAATGAAGATAGTTTTAACTTGCATGTGTATACCTTCAAATTCAGCAAAAACATTTATATTTTGTCTGTGATGATCATGTTGGATTATACACCCTGCAAATAGTGAAAGTGATAGATTATAGATGTTGGATATATATAATCACCCTTTTCTGTGAACATTTGACCAGTTGTAAGATGCAGATTAAGACAAATATATCAGTAGCTAGTTCACTCACTCAAGTCATAAACCAGTGCTTGATCGATTACCAACATAATCATTTTCGTAGCTTATTGTTGCGCACACTTAATTGTAGGACTGTACGTGCTGGTTTGAGTTAAGAACATATACCTCTTCTTTGGTCTAAATCTTATCTATAATTAAGGAGGCACTGTCTCATAATCAAAGAATCTCAATGATAGGTTACTCTCTCTTTTACTATTGAGTTTGGATAAACATTTGGAACACAGAAAATGGTGATTATATATATCCTGTAATGATGTTGGATTATATATTTGATAGTGAAAGTGATAGATCCTGTAATCATTATAAAATCATGTTGGATTATATATTTCATAGTGAAATTGATAGATCCTGTAATCACTATTATCCTGTAATCATTAAATCCTGTAATGATGTTGGATTATATATTTGATAGTGAAAGTGATAGATTATAGATGTTGGATTATATATTTTTGAGTTGATTTGTATTGGAAGCTTGTCCTGTATATGGCTCTAGTGATAGGTTAATTATGTTTAAGGTTGGTTAATTATGTATTGGAAGATTGAGACATGGAAATAGACCACCCCATGTCACCTGTCTTTCTAGAGCCCTCACATTATGTAATTATATATGAATCCAATCTTTAGTCCAATCTTTTATGTCTCACATATTGTTTTCCATTAGCAATGTGCTTATATCATTGCTGGTAGCTACCATGTGTCCCTTATGCTTGCTAATGATTCATGAATAGATGTATATTCCTATTGGGGAGCTATATTCAACATCAACTTAATATCGTGCAGAATGAGAGTGTTTGTGATATAATTTGTGTTTCTTGACAGGAAAAATATGCCGCCGACTCATGGGAAGATGAAGAAAAGGAAAGAGGCATTTGACCGCTTTTACAGGTCAAATGCCTCAGAAGGGAGTTCGTCGCAGCCAACTACGGTTGCGTCTGCGAGCGGATCAGCACCTCCCCCCCCGGTTGCCGGTGGCAGATACTTCAGCCCCTCCATCGTCTCAGGCCACACCTGAAACCGAAGACGAACCTACACAAGAGATCAGTTGTCGGCGCACATCTCGTCCTCGGCCTGAAGGAGGTAAAGATTAATCCAACACTTTTAATTAAGTTATTTAGTTATAAATGTGTTATTACTCCCTAATAAAACTGTTATTATTTTGGCAGCACCTCCTCCCAAACACAAACGGGGGTTGGTCAAAGGCTTAAAGGCCTATCAGTATTAGGTGCAGCACGTAGAGAATGTGAAGATCGTCATGGATGATCAGTTCTTGCACGGACCAAACACCAGTACACAGAACAGCTGGCTGACTCATGATATCGGCCATATCATTCGGGACAGCATTCCCATGACTGCTGCCGGTTGGTGGGACCTGGAGGAGGATGATCAGAACAAGTTTTCTAACGAACTCGACGTAAGGAGAAAAGAACTACAATTTATAATATTTTATTTTTCTATACCTAAGTCAGTTTCCATATTAAATTCTTTTTTTTTTGTAACAGCTTTATGACATCCCTTGGGATGATCAGGAGATGGTAAAGTGGGTTCACAAGCATGCCGCCAAGACCTACACAACCTTCAAGAGCAAGCTCAACAAGCTTAGGATTAACAACCCTGGCGAAGTACTAAAAGAGTTCAAAAGTAGGAAGGAGGATTGGGCTTGGCTGCTTCAACACTTCCTGAGCGATGGGTTCCAGGTATACAATTTCTAATATTAGTATGCACTTTCAAATGTAAAAATTCTTGATTTTTGTTTTGTTTGAATGCTTATTTGTCCCAAATGTAATTAAACTTCTACAGAGACGATCGGTCGCCAACACAATCAACCGGGGGAAGAAGACATTGCACCATCGGTCCGGTTCAAAGCCCTTCATCTATACGGCGCTCGAGTTGAAGGAAAAGGGTGAACCAATGGTGTTGGTGAAGAATTATGAGATGGTGTACCCTCCTGAGCACCCGAAAGCGGCCAAAAATATAGTAAGTTTCCTATTATGTTTAAATTCAGCATCTGACACTGTTCTTATGTGATTAAATATGTTAATCCACTTTATTTTCAAATGCAGTAAAAGATCAGAGCCGAGGTCGATAAGGTGATGAGTAATGTCAGGAACGAGCACCCAGACGTTCCGGAAAATCAGATCATTCACTATTTTGACGAGCTGGTTCAGGCCAGAGTGCTTGTAAACGCACTAGGACCGCGAAACAGCGGTGAGATTCGGGGGCTAGGAGGAGTAACCTTCGGTGTCAGCTCCTCCCAATCATCTGCAGGGGAAAGTTCCACTGCATGCTGTCGGTCGTCAAATCCGGAGCGTATCAGACGGGCGGAGGAGGATGCCCGAGAGGCTAGAGAGCGCATCACACATGTAGAGGAGGAGGCATGACTGGCCAAAGAGGACGCCCGACAAGCCCATGAACGAATCGCCCTACTTGAGGAGGAGACACGACTGGCCAAAGAGAAGGTGCAAAAAGGTCAAGACCGTCTTAGTCGGTTGGAGCATCAGTTCAACACGTTTGCCAGTCTTCAGTCGACCCAAAAGTAGCTAGCTAACAGGCTCCTCCCCCTCCCATATATTCTTTTGTTGTTCGATTAATTTCTTTTATCCCTAGCTTTTTAGTTTGCATGAACAAATTTATTAATATTAAGTATTTAATTTGTATGAATAATTTTTTTAATATATTAATTAAAATTTCGTCTCAATTTTCCATTTTTTTTTTAAATTAAACTACTTAGGCGACGAAGATATAAACAATCGTCGCCTAAGTGACCCACTAAGCCGACGAACAAATTTTATTTCGTCGCCTAAGTATTTTAATTAAAAGGAAAAAATATTATATTGAACAACTAAGGCGACGAAAAACATAATTTTCCTCAGGTAAGTGACTTAGTCGACGATAAGTGTTTTTCGTGGTCTAAGAGTCTTACTTAGGTGACGAAAAACAAGTTTCGTCGTCGACTAAGTATGTCACTTAGACGACGAAATAGATTAATCGTCGACTAAGTTACTTACTTAGGCGACGAGATATAACTATTTCGTCGTCTAAGTGACATACTTACTCGACGAAACTTGTTTTTCGTTGCCTAAGTGAGGAACAAGCCGACGAAATATTTCGTCCTCTAAGAATTTTTTTCGTCACTAGTTTACTTAGAAGACGAATATGTTTCGTCGTCTAATTAGTCTCTAAGGCGACGAAATTTATAAATTTTCGTCGTCTATTTACTTAGACGACCACTTTTAGACGACGAAACTTAGGCCACGAATTTTTCGTCACCTAAGTACTTTGGCGACGAAAATCCCTCTTAGGTGACGAATTTTTTTCGTCGCCTAAGATTTCTAGTGTTATAGTGACGTGTACATGCATGTTCTAGTGTATTATTGTGTTAAGTTATTTTCACCACAAAATATGACATGCATGTCCTAGTGTACTATTGTGATAAGTTATTTTCTCTAGTGTTCTAATAACCTCCTTCACCTAAAAAAAAAAAAATTATTTTCTCTAGAAAATATGACATGCATGTGATTTACATGTATATTATTCGAATAAGTTAATTTTTTCTCAGAAAATGTGACATATATGACATACACTACAAGAAAAAAAAATCTTAGGCAACGACGAAAAGTTAAAAATTTCGTCGCCTAAGTGAATCCTGACTATATATACTGGACTGGTTTTCCAGATCGGGAAGAAGAGGAAAAAATTTTCCCCTAAATTTTTCCACCGATTTTCATTTTTGGATGTGAAAAACTTCAAATCGGGTTTTCCTAAGCCTTCTCCACTACTACCTATCGATTTTTAACTTGGTATGATCTCTTTCTTAATCTTTTTCATCAAAAATTTTAATTTTTTCCTTTGAAATATTCTGGTGAAGAATTTCGGTCACATATTTGTTTTATGTGTATATATATTGTGAGTGATAGTATTCCTTTTGTTGATCCATACATACTCAATTAATTGTTGGTTTTTGTGAAATTGTTGAATTTGTTCAAGGAAGGTTAATTCCGTAACTTCCGTGGTGTGTCTTGACCTAATTAGACTAGATTAGTAGTTACCTTAGTAGATAGGGAATCCCTGATTATTCGGGATACTTGATGTAATGTCTATATAAAGGCCTCTTTATCTATCAATAAAGGTTACGCTTTGCATCTATTCCTTTTCTCCTAGAACACGTTATCAGCATGTAGTTTCTAACCCTGTGCTTGATAGCAAAAACCCTACCTTTTTGCCGAAAAAATAATAATTTCAGCAACCCTAACTTTTCTGCCGGCAACTGCTTGTCAGCAAAGAAGACCCCTCCCAAGAAATTTCCTTCCGCCGACAACCCATTCGTCGGAAGAAAGAATATTCCTAGGGCTCCAAGTTCTGCCGACAACCCTTTTTGTCGGAAAAACCAATGAAGCACCCATAAACTCTTTTTCCGACAACCCTTTGTCGGTAAAAGATAAGTCCATCTAACTCTACCGACGACAGATTTGTCGGTAGAGGATGAAGATGCTCGGGCACCCAGAAACTTTCTCTGGGCACCCTTCTCCAATCGGCGTGACTTCTGCCCTGCACCTTGTCGACGCTCCTCCATCTGGTTTCCCAGCGTCGCCCAACGTCTAATTCAGAAGCCGCCTCCAGCCGCCCCGGCCTCTGCTTGACGACCATATGCAGGCGATGACTAGGATTTGAGGCTCGACGTCTCCTGTGAAACCCAGCACCGCCGTCATCTTGCGCAGCGCCCTTGTCCAGCGACGTCGACGCTACAGCCCCAGTCCATCGTTGAAGAAGCCTTGCGCCGCCTCGCTCGACGACCTCTGCCGTAGACGCAGACGTTCGAAGAGCCCGACCCGGATTCGAAGAATTTTGACCTGGCTACTTGGGCCTGACCCTACCGTTGTCCAACCAACCCGACCCGAGTCGGCAGTCAGACCCGATTTAGTGTGAAGGGCAAAACGGTAATTGTACTTTTCCTAGATAAAAATGTTTTACCCTACGGGTTAAAACAGTTACTGCAGTAATTCTCTAATTCGTTTTACTGCATGTATATGGTAAATATGACTAATCATATGTTTTTCTTTTCCATGAAACTTATTGCACGATGCATAGCAATGAAATTAGGAGGATTATTTCGTTGCACGTACATGGAAGAGCATCTCAAATTTGCACAAGGATCAGAACCGAGTCCTCAAGCGCAATTTATATTTCTACGCAGTTCGTTTGGCGAACTAGCAAGTATGATTTAATAAAAGTTCCCGTTTTTCGCAATTTCAATTATTTGAATTTGTATGTTGGAACTTGTGTGTTTTTCAGGACGATACAAAGGGCTCCACCCACCCAAGCGTATCACAGTATTTAAGGGGTAATTGTGATGTTACCGTCCAAAGTTGTGCTTGTGGCTGTGATGTCACTGTGTACCACAACTCTTCGTGACTATTTTATCACGATTCCGACAGAATATTGTCGATGTTTGTGACGATCCTAAGGGAGTCACAAAGGGACAAATTCATGATGTGCGACGGAAATTGTCGCTGTAACATCGATATGTGATGGAAATTGTCACAACAGATATTGAATTGAGTTACCATACTCTTGGTCTCGACCATTCAATACCTTCCCTCTTGTTCTTTTGAGAAAAAAGAAAAATTGACCGCAAAATGCACCTAGAAAAAGAGGGGGAGGCTATGTCTCGAAACCCCCATGTCATAAAGAAAAAAAAGGAAGAAAAGGGCCATTGAAAAAAAAAAAAAAGAGAATCATGTCATTGACATGGTTCTACATTGGTTCAATAATTGCAAATAATGCAATCATATGGTAAATGTAAACAAGAGATACATGGAAGAAGATGAGAGTATATCCTCATGATTACGGATTTCAAAAGCAAAAGATAATTTGCGATAAATATGAAGCATATGACTTCAATTTCATAGTTAAAGTAACTACAAATCCGATTATTTTGTGAAGGCATAGACCTCACATGTGTGACTAATGCTACTTAGTCGATACACTCTTTATGGTCCAAATCTCGATGTAACCATTGACAATTATGATGCATACATGGTTCGATTCCCTAAAAAGCTATATGTGAATGCAATGAATCGCATTACACATTTACATAGCTTGTTGATTTGAGTTCACCAATCTAATTGGTGATGTTAACTCGAAAATCACAAAGATAAACAAGCTTATACTTGTCAAGAAACAAATAGACATGCTTGCGTACATGCGCGGATGCATGCGTACTGCCCGGCCTCGGCTTCGGCACTCTTGCGCAAGCCAAAGTTCACCTTGCCTAGCCTCGGTTTCGGCCTTGGCCTGGCTTGCGCGTTGCTTGGCCAACAGCTCCGCCACAACCACATGTTGCTGCCACCTCGGTCTCCAGACCTTGGCTTGCGCACTGCCCGCCTAGCCACGCCCCGGTCTCGGCCTCGGCATTGGCCTGCACAGGGCCCGGCCCGCATCCCTCTCGGCCCTATAAGCCCATGCATAAGCCTTGGCTTCGGCCTCGGCCTGGTCAGGTCCTTGCTTTATGCCTCGGTACGCCTTAGCTTCGGCCTCGGCTAGCCATTGGCAACCAGCATGACCTCGACTCCAACATCAAGCCTCGGCCCCATACGCCTTTGCTTTTTCCTTGACACGCCTTAGTTGCGGCCTTGGCGTGCCTTGACATTTGCTCGGCCTCGGCCCGCTCGTGCACTACCTCGGCTTCGGCCTTGGTTAGCCTAGCACGCGCCTATGCTTGACCCCGGCCCTACCTTGCCTTAATTCGGCTTGGCTTCCACTCTAGCTTGGCTTCGGCTTCAGATAGCTAGCTCATGGCCTCGGTCTTGGATACTTGGTTTAGACATTTATGTCTCTATAGTATCGATGTTGGCTCATTTGGTTGTTTTTCCAGCTCTATTTTTGAGCATTAATGGTTGTATTTACTACGCATTTAAGCATGCCTATGTTTTATCTTGTGATACTACACGCCATGTAACGCACTCTATTGGAATTGAGTATATATTCCGGTTTATATGACTTGGCATAAAACATTGTCTCTACACTCTTATATACGAATGTATCATAGAGACATTGAGTGTGTAGCTAATCTTCATGGATTTTATAAATCCATTGTGACTATGATGACTGGTTCATCACATATAATCATACAACATTCTCATGTTCAAAAGTTTCAATGTCTTATGATATTATGATTCAAAGTCACATATGCTATCTATACATAAAGAAGCAATCGAACCTTGCTTACTACTTAAAGATATTGGTGCCAACGTTTATCACCTTGAAATTCATTGTGAAAATGGAAGAAATTTCTTATGTATCGCTTCTAATGAATGCGTACAATTTATGAGTCAATATTGTGAATGTCTTTCATGTATACTAGGATTCAGATTCTTTGAATCGGCGACTCATATAGACTCTAATGAACATCGTCCGAAATTTTGGCCATGTTTTGATGATCCATATATGAAAGTTTCATGGACATCCTTTCTTTTGACCAAAGAAGCTATTGGGATTAAGGATGACATTAACGTCACCCAAGTCTTCCTCCAAGTCAATGGAAGCACTATTTATGCATTTAAAAGTGCATATGACCCCCCCCCCCCCCCCCCCCCCCCCCTTATGATCCTCCATTAGCTATGCTCAATATTTGAAAACCTAATCTTTAACAAAGTTTTGGAGTAACGCCCTCCTACGCTAAAGATAATGATACATAAGATGATAGCCTTAATGCCCTATCATGGTTCAATATGAGACACAATGATACTATGGTGATATACATAATGGTTAAAACTCAAGCAATAACACTTAGATGTTATGAAGCACCTTCACAATGATTGAAAAGTAGAAAAAACCTAAAATTTCCGGTTTTCCAGCTCGCGGACTCGTCATTGTGAGGATCGGTTCACCTAGGTTTAGGCCGGTTCTTGAGGTGAAATTTGGTCCACCGATTTCGAACATCCATGGCTACTTGCTCGACCCAAACGTTCACTGACCTCTGGAGACTGTTCCGACTGGTTCGGTATGTTTCCGGCCGGTTCTGGCAATGAGGCCGGTGGTGTTGGAATACTAACAAACGTGCCTACCTATTGTTACAATTTGGTGTCCCAAAACTTAGTGAAACGTTTCCGGAAGCATACATGCATGTTACATTTTGTAACGGAATGCATCTTGTTAACGTATCAATGTTAACGATCAATACCCTTTATCGTCCACATACTTTATGTGCCATATTGCGCCACCACAAGCACCTAATGATGGACTATTTGATTATGAATAACGTCTTTGAATAAGACATAAGCTTCCACCTATAGTCCGCTATATAGAAACCTTAATAGGCGATCTCGTATATGTCACTTTTTTTTTATGAGCCAGTCTCCCTGTCGTTAGGGGGAGAGAAGAACAAGTTTGTTCAAATAGAAAGACTTGGCATTGCCGTGGTTTGTCCCAACTGTACCTCATCATGTTCCCAAAGTCCCATAAACCAACGTGACGAGATTTGATATACATGCTGCAAAGAGTAAACTATTGGTCTTTCAAGGAAACGATCGGAATAGTCCTCTTGTATCAAACATGCTTGTAAGGATTGATGTTCGGATAAATGGACACATTGTCACCCATAAATGGTGACATAGTGACTCTACAAAAGTGGTAGATAGTGTCACTAGGCCGTGACTCTCACAAGAAGTGTAGAGAGGGCACTTAGTTCGATATACACTCGTCGAATGCGAGTATGGCACAACTTGATCAGTCGATCAATGACAACTCATTTGTCTCATGGATTTTCTGGACTATGGTTATCATTGGGGGACGCCTCAATGAGAAGCCAATCCATATAGAGATCTCTGCAAATGTGAATTATACTAGTGTACATGAGAACGTGGTTTATAAGTTAGATATCGAACACACTCACTTCGTTGAAGCAAATACCAACGTTGTGAATTGGCCTACATGGAAAGATATGCGATCCAGTTTAAATAAAGAGATAGGTCCTTAGTCAGGTGATGCCGACACCCCAAGTGTAAACCCTATCGATAATCTTTGATAGAAAGCGTAGTGAGAAAAAGAGTCTAGACTCACCTTATGGCGCAAGGTCTCTCGCAAACGCCCTGGAATCGACTACAATGACATATGCTCTCGTAATGGAGTCATATTGATACGACCCGAACCTAGAATTACCGTTTAACTGTTTTACTTTTATTATTTCTCCTCGGGAATTATTTTTACGGTTTGAAAGTTGTAAAGGTTGACTTTTAAATAAGTTGACTCGACCGAGGATTTTATTTCATGACGAGGTAGAAGACGTTGAAACGAGTTCGTGGACACGTAGCATGCTCAATTTGGAGTTCGTACGAAAAAGTTACGATGTAATCGAAAATTTTTCCGATTTTTGGACGAGTATAAATAGCGGGAAATGAAAAATTTTCGGAACGGGAAACTTTCCTTTTTCTTTTTCTCTTTCTTTTCTTTCTTTTTCTTCTCTCTCCTTTCTCTCTCCTCTTCCCCGACACGGCCCGACCTCCACCGACTCTCCGCCGTTCGACCGAACTGGACCGGCGCACCGGTCACGTTCGGACCGGCTCGACCCCCTCTTCTCTTCTGTGGCGGCGGTATGGCTCCAATCGCCGCCGCTCGGCTGGGTTTTAGGGGAGAGGGGTCGACTGTGTCGACCCGGAATCGCCTCCTCCGGCCACCAATCGGCCTATTTCAAGGAGGGGAAAGGGAGACCTCGTCATACCCGACAACTCCATGGAAGGAATTAGTCCGAATCGACCTCGGTAAGTAGAAATTCAAATTCGAATTTCTAGGGTTTTCGGTTTGAATTTGGGGAAGTGAAATTTTGGTGTTATTGATGTAATTTGAGGATGTTATTGGATTTAGGACGATGTTTAGAGTCAGAATTGTATAGTTTGAGATTCGGATTGTTGGAATTTGGTGAATTGCAGGTTTGGGGAAAATGGGCCACCGTTCGCGGCGGCTGTGTGGGCTTTTGGCGGCGGAAATGGTGGTGATGTATTCTTGAGGTGGTGGTGATCGTTTTAGGTGGATTTTGGGGTTGAAATTAAGGTGTTTGGGCCATTGTGGTGGCGCAGCCGGCGGCGTGGCGGCGGTGCTGCGACTGTCGGCGGCGGGAGGTTGAAGATGGGTAAATAGTGAAAAGTAAAACGGTAAAAAGTGAATAGTAAACAGTAATTCAGTAAATGGTAAACAGTAAAAGTAAATAGTAAATAGTAATTCTGACTTTAACCATTTACTGTTTTACTTTCCAAATTTACTATTTGACTTTGACTATTACTGTTTGACCGATAAATACGACTGTTGACTTACTGTAAAAAGGTTAAAGGCTAAGTAAAATGGTTTTACGACGAAATAATCAGAAAAGGGATTGATCGGACTCGGGATGGGTGTCCTGAGTAATTTTGAGACGTAAATTGTTTCGGTATTTGAGACATAATTTCAATACCGATAACAAGAATTGAAATTGGATTATTTCGAGCGAGTGAGGACGTCCGTAGATTTAATTTTTATAATTTAATTTCGAAGTTTGAAATATTTATAATTACGTCTCTGTTACAGGTCGAGAAATTACTCGACGTAATGAGAGCGAGGAATAGCGGCGCGCTCGGCCGTACTGTGAGTGGATTTTATTTAAAAATAAATACATGCAATTACGTTTTATTAAAATGCAATTTATTTAATTAAATGAGTTTGTAAGCATGATATGAATTATCGAAAGTCGATAATTCATATACTTCAGTTATAATAGTTGATTTAATATTTAAAGTAAATTATGGATTTGGGTTATACTTTTACTACTATTAGAGTACGTGATTTTATCCGGAAACGAGGTTTCCGGAAAGAGTATGATTTGATAAATTATATTTAATCGTTGTTATTGTATTTTATATTTGAAAGACCGGAAATGAGATTTCCGTGGATTTTATGATTTCACTATTTGTGAATTTCACGACATGTGAGACATGTCGAGGCTTTATATATATATTCTCTTTCGAGATTATCTTACGGCATATGAGGTATGCCGGTGATATATATTTTCGAGGCTATGATTCTATTTTATTATATGTATAAGCCTCAGATGTGCGGTCGGGGACCGTACGGATTTATGATATATAAGGGGAAGCGTACTTTCGGTTTTGTTTTCGGATTTTCACCATATCAGGGTCGGGATATATGTGTATATTGATGCTAGCTAGCATAGTCGCCTGAGCCCACGCGAGGTGACGACTTGACCACATAGGTCAGATTCACGCTCGGTGGTCGACGTGTACGGGCAGAGTGTCGCCTGAGCCCACGCGAGGTGACGATTTGACCCTATAGATCAGATTCACGCTCGGTGGTCGACGTGTACGGGCATAGCGTGAGGACACTATTGAGACTCTTGGAGTTTTGACCCTTAGCCCTGGAGGCTACTGTTAAATGGTGGTGATAACGTTCCCCTATTCTATTATATGACCAATGGGTTTGGTCATGATTTTTATATTATGAGGTTTTCGGGAATATTTTCTCTATGAGATTTATGATTTTAATAAATTCCCGAACCAGCGGGACTGGGTTTTTATATGACCAATGGGATTGGTCGTGAAACATTATTAATTGATTTTCAAAAATATTTCGTTTTAAAATACAAATATAAACAAAAGTATTATTTGTTTATTTAATATATCAGCGGGGCTGATTTTTAAATACGATTTTCTTAAAACGTGGAACGTTTTATTAAAGGCATGCAATGTGGTTTTATTTATAAAATATTAGGAAATTAATATGATAATTTCAATTAAAGTATTATATTAAATTGTTTTATTTTTTATCCACTCACTCTAACGTGTTTTTAATTTACTTTCCCCTGGGCCCTTCGTTTTAAAATCGCCCAGTGTGCAGAGTAGTGATCAGAGGTTAAGAGTACTCGGAGTCGAGGCATAGCCATCATCGTTGTCGTTTCCGCTAGGTGGGATCTGTGATCCCTTATTCTTTTATTTTCATATTACATTTCTTGTTATATTTCCATTTGTGATTCCAGTTCATTTTGTTAGATTGCTCTGATTACCTGTGAGCCTTTGAATATTAAATTAATTTGATTTTGTATTTATTTGTGGCGGTTGTTGTGATTTGGGGAGCAGATGGCTCCAGGTGTTGAGGTTGGAACTGGAATTTAGAAGTGTTTTGGTGGTTGCAGGTTTTAGGGTTGTCCATCTTAAGATCGACTTATCGATTTATCGATAGAGTTAGTCTTAAAGTGGTCCCCGTAGGATCTTACCCAGATTTCAGGGTGAAATCTTGGGCGGGTCCTGTCACATATTATACTCCACTACCTTGTCAGTTAGGTAGTTCTGAAAAACTGAACATGCAGCTTAAATCATCTCTATTGGGATTAAGTAAAGAGATATACATAAACATCCTGAACGGATTAGTTTTCACCCAAGTCAAGTAAGCAAAAACCACGATTCAGTGACTACTTGATTGGAGATAGGATGTAAAGAATCATGCCTATTTGCGTGTGAACTTCGGATGAATTGTGATTGAAGTATCACTAATCCGACGTTAAGAATAAAAGGATATTGAGAATACTTTGTCTCAAATGTGAGAACCGTTAGTGATGAACCTATTCATCAATCGGCTTATGGCTATCTAAAGGACGTTAAACTAAAGCCTATATGTATCCCATGATCAGTCGATGTCTTCAGAAGACTCGTTTTGTCTATGTGACGAGAAGTCTTGGGAGATGAAACTCTTCATCTAAGTACCATGTGCGCAATCATGTACTTGTCATAGTATGCTTGACACAACATCTCATTCGCTATAAACTTATAAAGCTAAGGTAATGGTTAGACATGCCCGCGTAATGTCATGGTATATTGCGGTAATTTCTTTCAAGTGTGAAAGGTTTAGGCTTATTCGATCCCATCATGAAAGACACATCAATAGGCAATTCCAGAATTTGTCTGGTTCTGTACGTCGACTTCCACAAGACCTACAGAATATCCCACTCGTTAGAAAATGGTGAAATTAGTACCATTGGAAAGGTCTATGTGTCTACTTTCCAGGAACGTCAACCATTTGATCATAGCTTTCATTTTGAGTGAGTTATTACTGTTTTAGCAAAGTAGGACGAATATGTCCGGTAATTTACAGATCAGTCACCTTCGATAGAGCTTTGTGATCAGCTCCGAACAAACTATGATGTGTACTTTATATCATTGGAAATATATGGGTGTCTAGTTTCCAGAACTTTTTACGGTTTGTTCATACCTGCTGTATCGAAAGCGTTATGACTATTTAAGTACACAAAGGTCATGCTGCGCGTGAATCTGATTCTAGTTTTGAGTTGTTAAGCAACATTCTTCCTTAAGACCAAGTAAAGCCAAGTGTAGCTGGTCTAATACAAGGATAATGTGGTCGTATTCAATGACTCGATCATTGGCCACACCTACTTTTGAAGCTTGTGAGGAGTGTTTGTATACACCATTAATTTAAACTCTGAGATTGGGTTACCAATCAGGGGGGAGTTGTCTTGTAGACATCAGGGGGAGTCTACCTCACATGTAATCTTCAATTTTAGTTGGTGCGTTGTGCTCTTTTTCCTTCGACCAAGCTTTTTATTTTTTACCCAAGTGGTTTTATTTTGCTTGGCAAGGTTTTAACGAGGCAATATGTTATGCACCGTGTCACATTAGGTACGCGACACAAGGGGGAGTGTTCAAGGAATGTTAATTCCGTAACTTCCGTTGTGTGTCTTGACCTAATTAGACTGGATTAGTAGTTACCTTAGTAGATAAGAAATCCCTGATTATTCGGGATACTTGATGTAATGCCTATATAAAGGCCTCATTATCTATCAATAAAGGTTACGCTTTGCATCTATTCCTTTTCTCCTAGAACAGAATTATATATATTAATTATTTGTTTTGAAAATATCTTAATTAATTTAATTAATACTTGTTATTATTTTTTTTAAAATCATTGTTATATGATTTATAATTAGCGGTGAATGAAAGAATGATTAATTCTTTTATTCACTGGTGTACATGCATTTATATCTTTAGAAATCCCTTTCGAGAATCAACATATGATTCATGAATTGTCCCATTTTTGGACAGTTTGGGGGCAGAGGAGTTTGTTTCACAGTTTGTATAGGTCTTGTGTATTCGTTTGCTGTTGTGGGTATATATTTCGACGAGGTCTCCCAACACTGTTCTTCGAGTGCATACTAGGTATATAGATATTCGTGCACTTCAAGAGTTGTGGGGAGATGCTTTCGAAATTTTTCCACGATTGAAAACGAATACACAAGACCTACAAACTGTGAAACAAAGTCTTGTGCTCCTAAATGGAATTAGGACCCTAACCAGAGGCATAAGGTCGAGAAGAAATATGCATGCATATAAATTGTTTGTTGCTTAATTTATGATTATTTGTTGTTTCTCTTATATATATATATATATATATATATATATATATATATATATATATATATATATATATATGACAGGTGATCGATGGATAAAGACAAGAGTTGGATACAGTACCCCAGGGGGAGCATTGAATACCAAGAACGAGTAGGAAGGTTTATAAATTTTGTAAGTGAACATGGTGGAGGAAAGAAAACACACATGTGTCCATGCTTAAGTTGTATGAATACTAAGTGCAAGACGATAGTAAGAATCTACGATCACGACGATAGTAAGAATCTACGATCACTTGAATAGCAAAGGTATTATGCAAAATTATACAACATGGAGTAAACACGGTGAAGCAGCGGATTATGAACCTACGGTTGCCAAAATCCAAGCGGGATACTATGACAAGACATCTAGTGGTGATTTCGAGCCTTATGAAGACCCGGCTATGAACATTCTACATGACACTTTTCCTACATTTGCTCCAGTACGCGAGGAAGAGGAATTCCAAGAGGCAGTATTTGAGGATGACACAATTCCTCTTGTTGACAGTGGTGATTATGATAAGTATACCAGACTCATTGCTCAAGTGCAGATCTCATTATTCGAGAGTAGTCCTAACACTGTTTTAGGGACCATCATCTCACTGATGGAGTTGAAAGTCAAGAATAGGTGGACAAATGACTCTTTTGATAGTCTGCTAAAGCATTTGAAGGAAACTCTTCATGTTCCTAACTATCAACCTGATAGTTATGACGAGTCACCTAAGCGAGCATCAAGCAATAATAATCCTACAATCGTTAGTAGTATAGACATAAGTAGGGATCGTTCTAAGCTGGGGATTAAGGGTACCTGAAATATGAGATTGTTAACACAAATATTCACAAACATATATGCACACAATTGTCACACTTATATACATATATACATATTTACACACGAAATCAAGGGGATAAAAGGCTTGGCAGCAAAACTACCTCTAAATTACTAGACATGAATTTAAATTGCTGAAAATAAATCCTAAATCTACTATTTACAAGGTTGGTCGACATACTTCCACAAAGCATTAGCACGAAAGCAATCAAAGCACATAACAAACAAGCAAATAAGACTCACGGCAAGGCATTAAAATGTTCTAGACTCAACTTAACTCCAACCTAATTAGCTTCTAAACGGTATTACTAATCGATTAAGACTCCTCATGTATTTTAAGTGACTAAACGCCTAACCTTAAAATTATACTAGTCATCTTTGAATATTCTAAACGACGTAAGCAAACATGACAAGTAATTAAGCACAAAGTCTTTTTTATTAGTTGGAAACAAGTTAATTAAGTAAGGCGTCACTCTTCTTATTAACAAGCATGTTCTTTAAATTACTCTAACCCTTGTGAAAACAACACAAATAAAATAACTCGTTGGTTACTTAATCTATATTATTTTCGGCTAATGAGATCAATAATCTACGCATTGCATTTACATAGGCTACCAATCTTTAAGCACACGAATTCAAAGAACAAGTCAAGAAAATCCTAAAATCGAATTAACACATGTTTGCCGATTATCCTACTTACTAATTCATTACATATTTACCTTACTCTTTAACATGCAATCCATATTCTTACATCCAAAAGCCAAATAAAGATAAAGAAAACGAATTGATCATGTAAATCATAAAACCAAACTTCAATCCAAACAATACATAGACATAGAGTTTGAAACCAAGAATACATGCTAACTTCATAGACAAAGTTTAACATAACTACAAATAAAGAATTACAAAACCGAAAGTGGGGAGTAGATCACACTTTTGTAGACACCTTGGATGGCTTCGACTCGTGTGGATCCAATGGATGGTGGATGAGATGGGGCTGCTTGGCAGTAGGTGTGTCGGCAGGATTTTAAGGTGAGATGGTGGTGGTTCGGCTGGCTTTTGTGGTGGTGGCGGTAGGGTTTTCGGCTTGTAGTTTCTTTGTAGGATTCTTGGGGAATTTTGGTAGAGCTTTGGCTAGATTTTTGCTTTGGAATGTGACACTTTTCTTCATGGTACCGGCCTCTATTTATAGGAGAAGAGAAAGGCTGATTTGGGAGAGTTTTCCTTGCTCAAAATGGGATAGAAATCTTCAATAAATAAGGTTTCCCAATCTGAGTTGGAATAGGCTTTTCTCTCCTTATTGAACAAAGAAACTCTTACTTGGCCGGCTTATGATTTCTTTTAGGACACGCATAGGAAGCTTCTTGGACATTGCAAAGCTCTTGGGAATGATTTGGCACGCTTGCAGCCGCTTGAAGACATTACCGGAAATTCCTCTCTGCTCGCGAGTACAGACTTTGCTAGTATCGGGTACTGGCGGGGAGCTTCTTGGTGGCGAGTCTGGTGCAGGCGAGTATAGGTTTCTGGCGGGTAGCGCGAATTATGTATACTAGCATGCGCGAATGGTTGGCGAGCGGATATGTGCAAGCTGGCGAGCGAAGATGTTTGGTGAACGAGGCTGATGGCGAACAAACAAGGGCTTGGCAAGCAAGCTTGTTGGCAGCCGAACAAGGACTTGGCGAGCGAGCTCTGGCGAGTATAGGCTAAGCTGATTTTCTTCCTTCTTCTCAGCAGATCTGACCTTTGCGTCTTCAGTCGAGCATAACGTTTTGCTCAGTACTCCGATTGATCTGAATTTTTGACACATGACTCATTAGCAAGCCAATAATATGCATACCAAATTTCAGCAAATTTGGAAAACGATAAGTCACAAATCTATTCATCTTAGAATCACGAAAAAGACACATTTTGCACTATTTTCCAGAATTCTTAAACTTAGTCATTTTTCGGATTCTACAGCATGTTTTATCAAAACTCTACCAAAATGACACTAAACTATATTATGACTCAATCTTAGATAAATAAGGGCTAAACAAAGCATAAACGAGGGCAAATACATATTAATATCGTCGCACATTGTGCTCCTATCATATATGCGGAGAAGTAAGTGATATGTTATTTTTGTTGTCAGTGAGTCGTGGTCTTGACAATATTTTTGATGCCACAATTCCTCTTGTTGACAGTAGTGATTATGATAAGTATACCAGACTCCTTGCTCAAGTGCAGATCCTATTATTCCAGGATAGTCCTAACACTGTTTTAAGGACCATCATCTCACAGATGCAGTTGAAAGTGAAGAATAGGTGGTCAAATGACTCTTTTGATAGTCTGCTAAATCATTATAAGGAAACTCTTCTTGTTCCTAACTATCAACCTGATAGTTATTACAAAGTACAAAAGATATTGGGCGATCTCGGTCTCAGTTATAACAAAATCCATGCCTGCAAGAATAACTGTGTTTTGTTTTACAAAGAGAAAGCCGAGCTTGATGAATGTTCCATATGCCACACGTCGAGGTGAGAGCAAGGTACAGTTAAGGAAAACAGTGTTCCTGTGAAGGTGCTTTGTCATTTTCCTTTAATTCCTAGATTGAAGCGTCTTTACATGTCTTTACACAAAACAAAAGAAATGAGATGGCATGGAGAGAGAAGGACAAATGACGATACTCTCAGACACCCTGCAGATGGTGAGGCATGGAAGTCCTTTGACAGATCATTCCCAGATTTTGCAAGAGATGTTCGAAATGTAAGACTTGGGCTTGCATCAGATGGATTCAATCCCCATGGAAATATGAGTTTGAGTCATAGTACATGGCCTGTTATTCTTGTGCCGTACAACCTGCTTCCTTGGATGTGTATGAAGAAGGTATGATGTCTCTGTTAATTCCCGGTCAAAAGTCTCCAGGAAAGTGTCTGGATGTGTATCTGCAACCTTTGATCCACGAGCTAATAGATTTATGGAAAAATGGAGCTCTTACTTTTGACAGGCACAGTGCAAGATCATTTGTGATGAGAGCAGTTACGATATTTACCATAAGTGATTTTCCTGGTTACGGGATGTTGTCATGAGAGGCCACTAAAGGATACAAAGCTTGTCTTGTTTGCTTGAACGAAGTCCATTATGTTTGGTGCGCTGGGAATGTGTGTTACCTGAGTCACTGTAGATGGCTTCCAGCGAACCACTCGTGGCGATTTGAATCACTAGCATTTGACAAAAAATATAGAGCTTCATTCTAAACCCCGTCCCTGGAGTGGTGATGAAATTTTGGAGAAGTTGAACTCTTTTGATTTCGGCGTGTTGAGCGGTGATACCACAATACCAGTTCCGGAACGCCCTAACGAGTATATGTGTTTTACACACAAGAGTAGATTCTATGATTTGCCTTACTAGTCGAAATTGATTCTTAGGCACACCCTAGATGTCATGCACATAGAAAAGAATGTAAGTAACAGCTTTGTGGGAACAGTTCTTGATATTAAAGGAAAGAGTAAGGACATTGTGAAAGCACGTGAGAATCTTAAAAAAAGGGAAATACAAGAACACTTGTGGCCAGCGAAGACGGTGTCAGGGATGATCATACATGTTGCACCTTACACAGTTAAACCGACTTTCAAGAAAGATGTTTTCATATGGTTTAAAGGAATAAAGTATCCTCATGGGTATGCAGGAAATATATCTCGGTGGATTAACTTGGGACAGAATACATTTAATGGATTAGAGAGTCATGACTGTCATGTTTTGCTGTAACGTCTTATTCTAGTGGTTATCTGACCCTATTTGCATCCAGATGTGGTGGAACCTATAATAGCGTTGTGTAGGTTCTTTCAGAAGTTATGCGCTAAAGAGCTGAAGAAGTCAGATGTTCTCATTCTCAAAAAAGACATTATCTACTTTCGCAAATGGGTACGTCACAACATTTTTTGTGTTAGAATATCTCTATTTTAATATTAGTATTCTGGTCAGTTCAATTTAAATAATTTATTACAACGTGGCAGGTGTAAAATCTCCAAAAACAGAAGAGTGATTGGTACTCGCCAGAATTGCACCATTTGGCTAGAACGCCGATTTTCCACAGTGTGCAAGCGATGTGTTTTGTCAACGGCGTAAAGTTTGTGACATTTCAACGAGTTGTAAATCGCATAACGCAAAATTTCGGGGTCATGGTAGATGGTAACGACTTAACCTACTACGGAGTGCTACTCACCGTTGTCGAACTAGTATATGAAAATATGAGCGTTGTCTTGTTCAAGTGTAGATGGTTCAATACTGATCCAAGTGTTCCTAGGAGTACAAAGATGGATTATGACATGTTATCAGTGAATACAGATACAAGTTGGTATGAAAATGAGTCGTTCATTATTGCCAGCACGGCAACACAAGTGTTTTATCTTGATGATCCTAAGGCCGGTTTATTTTGGAAAGTGGTTAACCCGATGTCACATATGAATATATGGAGTGCGTCTACAATTGAAAGGGGTGAAAAACATGATGATGAAGCTGACGGCGACACTGATGAACCATATCAAGAGCATTCAGCTTCTCAAATCCCTAATGTAGAGGCTATTCGTGATAACAACCTCTTACATTTCATCACTTCTGATGAATTCATTGCAGTCCCAAATGCACCTACATCTCAAAACAGAGTCGGTGACGACTTCATTAATGACGACGATGATGAGGAATCTGACGATGATGAGGATTCCAATGATGACTTTCTGAAATAATTGAAGATGCAGATGATATAGACGATGACAATTATGATGGTGAAGCATGATTATTTAAATTATGTTTTTAAATATCTCAATAAATTTGTTTGTGATGTATAATTACAAATACATATATTGGTACTTCTAATAACAATTAAGTTGTTTACTTATTATTATTCATCGTCTTGCATGTATATGTTCTATTTTGATCGTATCAACTTTAAAATGACAAAGTGTTTTTTGTTTGTATGAATATATATAGGCGCAAAAGCTACATATACGTCCCCGCAAAATTCAATCTGACTTAGGCGACGAAAACATTGAAATCGTCGCCTAGGTATATTGCGTAGTTAGTTATGGGACGAAGCCCAAAATTCAATCTGACTTAGGTGATGAAAATATTGAAAATCGTCGCCTAGGTATATTGCGTAGTTACTTAGGGGACGAAAACATTGTATTCGTCTCCTAAGTACTTCACTAAGTGAGATAGATAGGCTAAAGCCCTAATTCTGCAATCTGTTCGTTCTAAACCCAAAATTCCTTCTGCAATCCTAGCCTCCATCTTCCTCCCCGCCTCGTGGCCCCCGTCGCCCCTGTTCTCCACTCTCAGTCTCTGTTCGTTCGATCTCCTCACTGGGTATGTTCAACAATTTCTCTCTACTCTTCTTCTTCTCTGTTGATTGAGTTAAGAATCGGTTTAGGGTTTATGCTCATGGCGGTGGTTGATTGAGAAGCATGATTTGGGGTTTAACTTATATCTGTCAGAATTGCTAGTTGCTAATGTTATAAATGTTGGGACTATGTGTGTTGTCAAAGCTGTGTATTACTTGAGTTGAACATAAGAATTGAGCTAATTGAAGTGGCTTTGGTTATATTACTGAAATTGAGTGGCTTTGGTTATATCTGTCAGACTTGGTAGTTGTTAGTTTTAAGATATTCGGCTTCTGCTTATTTTTTATGTTTTGCATTACAATCTGCAACAACAATCAAGATACAGGGATCATAACAAACAGAGATGATGAATCTTCATTAGAATTATTGGTCTTGGCTTCAATTTAAATCATTTAGGAACCTACATTTGGGATCATGACAAACAAGTTATATACATTCAGGATAGATGGTTCTCCTTGTGATGCAGTTTTGATGTTTTCTGCATGTACAGATGCTGTTTTTGTTTTCTAGGAATATATATTTTGAGTGTAAGTCTCCATGACTTGATACATCTTAGAGCTATTGACCTTTTCTAATTTTTCCTTTTGTCAAACCACTCTATATAAGACAAATGCATAGCTCAATTTAACAAAGTTACAATGTTTAGAACCGGTTTCAATGACAGAAATTGAGACAATATGCCAATTAGCTTTCCTCTTTGGATGGTTAGGGTAGGACCATTGAAGTATTATTGGGTTGTTTAGGGTTTTGAGAACCATGGATGGTGCTGGTGAAGCTTCTGTTTCTGGGTCTGCAGTGTCTGGTGTGAAACCTATGGGAAATGGGTTTTCTGGTGAAGATGATAGGTGCCCCAAGTCATGGTTGCTGTCCGTAGGTTTCTGTCCAAGGGCATATCGAGTTTACTTAGGTTGCTGTCCTTTTTGTTTAGTTTTCAATTCATCGAAGTCATGGTTTATGCCAGAAACAGTAAAAAGATGGTCATGGAAATATGGTCTTTATACTTGATCCAGCTTAATCTATATAAACAAAACACTTGTACAGCTGCAACATATACTCTTATTATAAAAAACATAGGTGAAAAGAATAAATGGATGTGGTAAACTACAAATCATACTAGTCACTTGCACCAACTTAAGCCAATTATTAGTACAGTAAAACATCCATATTTCAAATTCAGTTCTACATTAGATAGTGACAAACTTACAGGAAGTGTTTCCCATATCACATCATCACTCATGGTGTCATCATCACTAGGCATTAGAGCCTTGCACATCCTGTACAGCAGAAACTTTAATTTTAAATCCAATTCATAACTTAAGCATTACACGAGTACAGTAGTAACTACATTACCCAATAAAAAAGTAATGGATAAGCTTTTTGCCAAAGTCTCTTCTAAGAAGATGAAGCTACTGGCTAGTTCATTTCATGATGTGTTTCCAGAATTAGGTGTTTGGGTTTGCAGTTCTAGGTAGTTTGCTGAAAGCAATGGATTGGGAATTTATTTGAATTTCTTTGTCTAGTTTGAATTGTATTTGCAGCAAGGTGTCTAGACTAAGCAAAGTTAAACATTTTCACAAAAGTTATGGTGAGATATTATTGTGTATCTGATCGAAGTATGAACTATTAGACTATTGTGGTCTTTTTCCTATAAAGCATTTACTATACATATTAAGTCCAAGTCTTCCTATATGATGTTGATATATGCTGTGTTTGTGATATAAATTCGTGTTTCTTGACAGGAAAAATATGCCGCCGACTCATGAGAAGCTGAAGCAGAGGCAGAGGCAGGAGGTATTTGACCGCCTTTACAGGTTAAATGCCTCAAAAGGGAGTTTGTCGTAGCCAACTATGGTCGCGTCTGCGAGTGGATCAACACAGCCTATCCCTCCCCCGTTGTCGGTGGAAGAGAGTTCAGCCCCTCCATCAACACAAACCGCACCTCAAACCGAAGACGACGATGTTGAAGAGATCAGTTGTCGGCGCACACCTCGTCCTCGCCCTGATGGAGGTATGAAAATGAGACACTTTTAATTAAGTTATTCAGTTATAAATGTGTTATTACTCCCTAATAAAACTGTTAGTAGTTTGGCAGCACCTCCCTCCAAACGCAAACGGGGGTTGGTCAAAGGCTTAAAGGCCTATCAGTACTGGATGCAGCACAGAGAGAAGGTGAAGATCGTCATGGATGATGAGTTCTTGCACAGACCAAAGACCAGTACACAGAATAGTTGGTTGACTCATGATATCAGCCATATCATTCGGGACAACATTCCCATGACTGCTGGCAGTTGGTGGGAACTGGAGGAGGAGGATAAGCAGAAGTTTGTCTATGAACTCAAAGTAAGGAGAAAACAACTAAAATTTTTAATATTTAATTTTTCTACACCTAAGTCAGTTTCCATATTAATTCAATTTTTTTTTGTAACAGTTTGTTTATAACATCTCTTGGGATAATAAGAAGATGGTAAAGTGGGTTGACAAGCATGCTGCCAAGACCTACACAGGGTTCAAGAGCAAGCTCAACAGGCTTAGGATTAAACACCCTAACAAAATCCCAAAAGAGTTCAAAAGTAGGAAGGATGAATGGTTTTGGCTGCTTCAACACTTCCAGAGCAATGAATTCCAGGTAATCAATTTCTAACATTAGTTTGCGCTTTCAAATGTAAACATTCTTGATTTTTGTTTTGTTTGAATGCTCATTTGTCCCATTTATACTTCTACAGAGACGATCGGCCGCCAATACAATCAACCGGGAGAATAAGACATTGCACCATCGGTCTAGTTCAAGGCCTTTCATCTATGGGGCGCTTGAGTTGAAGGAAAATGGTGAACCATTGGCAATGGTGAAGAATTATGAGGTGGTGTACCCTCCTGAGCACCCGGAAGTGGCAGAAAATATAGTAAGTTTCCTATTATGTTTAAATTCATCATCTGACACTGTTCTTATGTGAATTTACTTGGTTTTTGATGTGGTATGAGTTGACTTTTGATAATTGTAGTTGATTTATGATTTTAATGCATTTCATTTTCAAATGCAACGAAAGATCAGAGTCGAGCTCGATAAGGTGATGAACTGATGTGAGGCAAGAGCACCCAGACGATCAGATCATTCACTATTTTGACGAGCCGGTTCAGGCCCAAGTGCTTGTAAACGCACTAGGACCGCGAAACAGCAGTGAGATTCGGGGGTTAGGAGGAGTAACCTTCGATTTCAGCTTCCAATCATCTCAAGGGGAAAGTTCCACTGCACGTTGTCGGTCTCCAAATGCGGAGCGTATCAGACGGGCGGAAGAGGAGACCCGAGAGGCTAGAGACCGTATTGCACATGCAGAGGAGGTGACACGACATGCCAAAGAGGAGGTTCGACAAGTCAATGAACGAATCGTCCTACTTGAGGAGGAGGCACGACAGGCCAAAGAGAAGGCCCGAGAAGGTCAAGACCGTCTTAGTCGGTTAGAGCAACAATTCAACATGTTTGCAAGTCTTCAGTCAACCCAAAAGTAGCTAGCAGACTCCTCCCCGTCCCATACGATATTGTTGTTCGCTTAATTTCTTTATTCTTAGCGATTTAGTTTGTATGAACAAATTTATTAATATTAAGTATTTAATTTGTATGAATTAATTTTTTAATTTATTAATTATATTTTGTCTCAATTTTCTATTTTTTTATTATAAAAATATTAAACTACTTAGGCGACGAAGAGATAAAATTCCGTCGCTTAAGTTTTACACTAAGGTGACGAAATTTTATCACTTCGTCGCCTAAGTAGTTTAATTAAAAGAAAAAAAATAATTATTGAACAAGACGAAACTTAATATTTTCGTAGATGAATAACATCATTTTCGTCGCCTAAGTAGGCCACTAAAGCGACGAAAAGCATAACTTTCGTCGCCTAAGTAGTTTAATTAAAAGAAAAAAATTAATTACTGAACAACTAAGGCGACGAAACTTGTGATTTTCGTCGCTTTAGTGGCCTACTTAAACGACGAAAATAATGTTTCATCGCCTAAGTGAAGCTCAAACCGACGAAAATTTTCGTTCTCTAAGAAACTTTGGTCATCACCAGAGTACTTAGAAGACGAAAATGTTTTGTCGCCTAAGTAGTCTCTAAGGCGACAAAATATAAATTGTTTCGTCGCCTAAGTACTTAGACCACCAATTTTAGACGATGAAACTTAGATGACAAAATTGTCGTCGCCTAAGGTTTTTAGTCTGGTAGTGATATACAAATTATTTTATAACTGTATTATAAGAAATATATGAGATGTAACTTCTTATTTTGGGTATTAACATTTAAAAATGAAAATAGATTAATGAATTCCCACGCAGGATCCCCATGAACACAAAGATGCAGTATTGTGATCGAGCAGAGATTTTGTTCTAACTTTCTTTGGTATAACCACTTGAAATGTTTAATATAAAGTTATATTATTAGATCAGGTCAGGTGGCTTCATTCCCATACAGCACACAAAAATTTGGAAAGATCTTTTTTAGCCTTTAAGCCTGGGAGAGTTGATTTATTGTAATGGGAAGAAATACTAGACGGGCACTCTAAGAATCATTTAGGGCCATGCTACTCAAGCTTAATTGGATGATCTAGATAGTGTGAGCTAGGAGAACTGGGAACTCTGCTATTCCTTGATCAGTTTGTTTCTGTTTTTTCTTTTGGGCCTTAGTGCCCCCAGAGTAACCAAAAAAAAGAAAAAAAGAATCATTTAGGGCCAACTCAAACGGAAAATCAAGAGTATCGAGCTGCGGAAACATCACGGAAGAGTAAACGTACTGAACCTTGAATAGATATCTCAAATTATAAACAATAATGGTACAATCATAATTGCAAATAACCGCATCCAATCTAATATCTTATTGGAACGCTGTTGAATTCTTGTAATTATTTGAAATAATTCATATAACTAGTCAATGCACCTCATATAACAAATCAATCCAACAGCACGTCAGAGAACAACTATTTTCAATTTGCAGTTCCGCTCTTATAAAAATTGGTTTCATTCCCTATAATTAGAATGTAATGTTGTTGCTCAGAATA
Organism: Potentilla sterilis; assembly: GCA_963682095.1. Lineage (NCBI taxonomy): Eukaryota > Viridiplantae > Streptophyta > Magnoliopsida > Rosales > Rosaceae > Potentilla > Potentilla sterilis. The sequence continues at coordinate 13,157,577 of OY821754.1, forward strand.
ATTTGGCTAACCTTTGTAGTAAAAAAAGAAAAATAGTTTTGTTAAATTTGATGTAAGTTCATTAATTATTTTGGCTCGAGGAAGGTCTTGTTTGGCTCATGAATATTGCAGTACTGTGTATTAAGCTTTCTTTTTCCTTATGAAACGAAAATATCTAGAAAATATATGAAGCCTCGTGGACAGCCAATGTTTACAACATCAAATATTAAGACTCTAGAAGCCTCACTTAGAACCGTATCACTCCAAAACATATATAAGAAAAGTATATATATATCATCATGTCCTTAATTTGTAATGACGTACATCAATTGCAAAGTTTGTTTCCCCATAGATGTGCCTAGTTAAAAAAAATTAAGCAAAGGACATTTGCAATGATTCTAATGTATGTCTTCAATTAATTTGAGCCGCTCGGTAAACATATCGTCATGCATTTCATAAGACTAGTTGGTACACCGTTTACTCTTGTCATCTGCAGTCGTGTTTCAAAACATGATTGTTTGGCTTTCAAATTTTCAATATCAGCAAAGTGGCCGAGAAACGATGTCCATGCAATATATAACTAGCTACCCTACGTGATGTTCCGGCATGCCAGAAATTCAGAAGGATAGACTACGATGGCACTGACTTAATTGCAGTAACATGGAAAACAGGCAGGGACGGAGGCAGGATTTTGAAATATGCCGGGTTAAATTTATCATATGATTTTTTTTTTATTTGATGAAATTATTTAATTAATATATAAATACTGAAATTATGAGTAACATTATTTATTAAAAATCTATCTAAGATAATACGAATGTTAAGTTTCTTTTTGGTTGAGAAAAAAATAGTTGAGTATGGTATAATAAATGCATAATTATTGATAAAATTTTAACAAACTACAAAAAAGTGCATGACAATAATTTGTTTAACAAATAAATCACATACATATTTAATTGAACAAATTAGGACAAAAATTTACAAATAAATACCATGTGCATAACAAGCTGCCACATGTTATTAACTAATTTACTCTTTTGTCCTTAATATTTACAAGCATGTATTTAGTCCTAATTGCTGCTACTGTCTATTACAAAACTAGCTGCTACTGTCTATTACAAATCTAGCTGCTACTGTCTATTGCAAAACTAGCTGCTACTGTCGACTAGGAAATTAACTGCTACTGTCGACTTGGAAGACACCTGCTACTGTCGACTTGGAATGTACCTGCTACTGTCGAGCATGAAAGTAGCTGCTACTGTCAATTTGAAAGGTGCTACTGTTGGCTGGGAAGGTCCCTGCTACTGTCGATTATGTATCTAACTGCTACTGTGGGAAGGCACTTGCTACTATTAACTATAAATCTAGCTGCTACTGTCGACTGAGATACTAACTGCTACTGTGGTTTTTTGTGAGCAAAATTCGAAATTTCAAAATTTCTCAAAACATATGCAATATGGTACTTAAATGAAAGCCCATGACATAAGGAACAACTTTATATATTGGCTCACCTCCAAATTGCTGGTGGTTTAGCCGGAAAATTTAAATTTGCTTGAAAAAAACTTAAAAAATGAGGAGAGAGAAATTTGTTAGATCTGGGTGGCAGTTGGTAATTTTCACGAAAATAAGGATATTTTAGATATTTTTACATTAATTACTTAATCAATTTTGGTCCACTTATTTTTTGGGCTTGGACTTATATCCTAATTTGTATAAGAAATATGGAAAGTGAGTTTTTAGTTAATTCAAATGTGGTCAGGTACTACTAAGTAATTCTCTAATAAAATTTTACTATTTTTAATGAAAAAACTGCTCTCCAATTGTGGAAATTAGGTTTATTGTTGATAACTTTTCTAATCATATAAATGTAGGCTGGATTATCTAGTGAAATTTTATTGTCTACCATATTCTACACATGTATTAAAATGATTGATTGATAAAAATTACCCGGATTACAACCTTGTAGCACTTCTCTCAGGTCCGTCCTGGTTAAACAGATGAAGGTTGCAATTGGAGACCAAATTCTTGGTCGTATAGGTCTGCTATATATAAAATCTTGTATACCCATCGAAAATATTAAAAAAAGATCTTGTATGACGTACGGGTCTGCGAACACTCGTCATGCATGGGGGGATTATTTTCTTTTTATTTCATTGATTTCTTCTTTTTTTTTCAATTACTATTTCATTGATGTTTCGAGTGAAATGTGTCGATGGTATTGATGAGAATGATAAAGAGTACAAACTAGACAAGTTAGGTATACTCCGGCCTGCCGGCCATCTTCCGCCGATGGTGATAGCCGAGACGAAAACCAAAGCTTACTAATTAACACGAAAAGAAAGTTAACTGGCCTCACAGAAACAACACAAATAAATTAAGGGCTGGTGGAGCTTCAATCATGTGGTCGACTGTGCAAAGCAAGAAAGGAAACGTTTGGATGCAACCAAGCCGATGATTAAAGTAGACGGTAGCAAATTGTGTTATGGTCACGGATGATATACGTACATATTCTTGTAATGAATTATAGAAGAAGCAAGCAAGCATGGGATAGCTAGGGCTTCTGGTTTGTCAACGAGAGCTTGGAAAAAGAAAGAATTTTACTACATAAAGGTATCACGAAATAATACATTCCTGAAACACTGAGATTTTGAGTGACATTTTCTCTCAAATCTGCTTTGCCTATGTATAATGAACAAGACTACATCGAATCGAAGGAAGTCTATTAACAAATGAGAGGGGAGGAAAGTACATGACTAGTTAATCTGTATTTCAAGCTAATTACATTACATATTCAAAATGAAAACTAGTCATCTTCAAAAGTCGGTCAGCCGACGAGAAGAATGGAGATCTTCTCTATAGCTGCTCATGTTACTAGAATGACGAGAAAGACTAAGATCCACGGTCGATCGCTGAACTAGCCGCACCAATTGCTGAACAACTTCTGAGATAGGTGGCCGAAACTCGGGCTCTCGCTGATAGATACAATTGATATAAGTTAGTAACGTTAAAATCTTCATCAAGAGGTTATAGAAGCTATCAAAGAGCGTGTTAGAGCATGACAATTAAGTGTGTGTGTCTCGCGTGAGTCCTCGTTTGCTAAAGAGGTACTGAGGTCATATTTAACTGCCTTAGCTTTTGGTTTCTGATAGTTGCATGTATAAGATTGGAAAGTTGCTTACCTGAACGCATAAGGCAATGATATCTGCAAACCGGGAGACCGACTTGGGATCGTAGAGTCCTCGCAGGGCAGGGTCGACCATTTGTGACAATTTGTCGAGATCATGGAGCTGTGGGGATGCCCATCGGACAAGGGACTGCTGTGCAGGTGGTTTTGAACTAAACAAGGGATGTAACAAAAGTAGTTAAGAATTGCTATACATTGACAAGCTTAAATATCGAAGAAAAGATAAGAGTGAGATACTAATGTAACGCACCTGTCAACTGGCTTACAACCTGTCAGTAGTTCCAACATTACTACCCCAAAGCTGTATACATCACTCGTCATTGTATAAGCTGATGGCTTCGTGCATTCTGGTGCATTGTATCCCACCCCTAGATTTTGGCTAGTGCGCTGAAGAATAGAGCAAAAACTTGTAATTTCTTGTTCTTCTGAAGCAAAAGAGTAAATTAACAGGCAATCCTGAATTAAATTGATGCAAAGCGGCAGTAATTTACCTGATGAAAGGTTGCCAAGCCATAATCAGAGAGACGAGGATTGAGTTCAAGGTCGAGAAAAATATTAGATGATTTGATGTTCTTGTGAATTACAGATGGAGAGCAAACCTCATGGAGGTACCTGAAAACAGTTCACGAAAGTTTGTTATCGGCCAGTAATAATATATAAGCAATTTCAAGAGCAGGATATAGTTTCCTTACTCAATAGCACGCGCAGTGCCCAGAGCAATCTTGACTCTTGTGTTCCAAGTAAGAGGATTGCTGTAGTCATCTGACATGTGTAAGAACTCATTAAGTGAGCCATTCCTGAAGTACTCGTAAATCAACATGTTCTGCCCTTGTTCTGCACAATAACCAACAAGTTCGGCGATGTTGGCATGATGAATCTTGGAAATGCTCACAACAATGTCAGAAAATTCTTGTGGTAGTGCGCCTTGGAACAGTGAGGAGTCAATCTTTTTAACAGCCAAAATCTGACATTATGCATATGAGAATTATCAGTAAAATTCCATACATCTTTAACAAGACAGTACTGTCTTTAGCACCGGTTAATCAGAATATGGAGTGCACACAGACCCTAATATCAGGAAGTACTGGTAACCAATCACAAGAGTGAAAAGCACATTAAAAGTTCACTTTATCATACATATACAAGATTAAGTGACAGCAGAAAAGTAGGAATTATCATGCATGTAGTTAAGAAAAGAAGTATACCTTCCCACTTTCAAATTTAGCCTTGTAAACACGTCCAATTGTGCCCTGCCCAAGAAGGCGACCTGGTGCAAAATTACCTGTCGCAATCTGCAAGTCTGCTAAAGCGTAAGATACAGCTTTCACAGAAGTGCTTCTTCTGGCAAAGGATTGCAAGCGGCCAGAAAGGGACTTAAAACCACTTGATGGAGATTTTTGAACAGGCTTTATGTCAATGATGGCTGCAGAATCCGCAGACTTCAAGCCTGTCACAAGGATATCATCTAGTTACTCGAGAGCAGTCCTAAATTGCAATAAGACAACCAGAACTCTTTTAAATAAAACTAAATCAGCACAGTAAAACCAAACTACAGATCCAATTTTGCTGTAGTTTAATTTGACAAAAAATAAGCCTGAAGAAATTGAATTACCATCATAGTCAGAATGCATGTCTTTAGTCAAGTCCCTAGATGAAAACATAGAGAAGGATTTGCGCTTGTCAAGCATCTCACCCTCAAGGAGATGTGAATTATTAGAACGTTTTTTTCTTGAACAGAAGAAAATTATAATTCCAAGCAGAAATAATACAGCAAAAGCTAGCCCAGCTATTGTCAATCCCATGGTTACTGAAGACTTCTCACCACCACCACCACCACCACTGCCACTGCTGCCTGACCCCCTTTTACGTTTCAAACCAGGAGGAGAAGGAGGAGCTGGCCCAGATGACCAATTATTTCCTCCATACCTTCACAGACATGATCAACAAGTCAGGAATAAATTATAACCATTGCATCCTTGCTCATATCAAGTGCTGAAAACGAAACTCACTTTATTTTTATGGTCTTCAAATCATTAGGAACCCAGCCAGTAAATTTGTTGTTTTCAATATTTCTGCAAGTATCATACATTTGATACATTGTTAAAACATATTAACAACTCAACTCGAGAAGGGAACTTGTAGAACTTGACAAACTTAAGTTCATACAAAATGGTTCAACAAAAAAAAAAAAAAAAAAAAACATATATATGAATCATCATATATACTTACAAATCATCAACTGGAGTGTTCAGGAGGACATTTATCGTCCCAGTAAATTGATTGTTCTGCAGATACCTGCATGGAGACATAAGAGGGCTTAGCAACAGGCACCTTGGATATATAGATTTAGATTGATATATCTAGTTGCACGCTTCTTACAATGTCGTGAGGCTTGAGAGCTTTGCAAAACTCTGAGGCAAGTTTCCAGTCAGTGAGTTGTGAGATAGATCCCTATATTTCATTCCATGAGATGATGAGTTAGTCAATAGACATAGGCTAGTTTAAACGCAATTGTACATTTTAAATGAGCAAAAAACTAAGCCAGCTAAACTTACAGCTTTTTAAGTTTTGTAAGTTTATTAAACATATCAGTCAACTGCCCCTTGAGCTTGTTATGACCAAGATTTCTGCAAGCCAAAAAAGAAACATTATTAGAAATTGGAGTGACTTCTTAAAGGATTATGGTAACACAGAAACAAGTTCTACTTACAGAGTTTCAAGGTCAGACATCTGAGATACTGAATATGGTACGGTGTTTGTGAAGCCATTGTTGGAAAGATCTCTGCACATCCAGGTCATGAAAATAATATTGACAATGACATGATTCAAGTGAAACTCTGATGACAGCATACATGTTACATTCAACAGAATATTTGTACAAGAACTTACATATGCTTTGCATTAGGAGGCAGTTGGTATGGTATATCACCACTAAATTTGTTGTTGCTTAAGTCACTGTACTATGACGAACAAATGCACTGCATTCAGGTTATGTATTTGGAGAAGAAAACAAAAATGAGGATTACAAACGCCTACTCTAATGGACTGGGCCTTACAAGGAGGTGACAGATGATAAGCTTGCAAGCTGGTACCCCATTGTTCCACTGAGATCAAGGTCAGACAAGTCTCTGAAATAGTTTAAATAAGCGAAACTTGTAAATTTCATCAGAGATTTGGATACTTCTAGTATTATATAGAAGAATGTAGGAAACAAAGATTACATTTCAGTTACAGATGAACCTGAGCATTTGATCCCTTTCCAAGAATCACCACAAGGGTCACCTCCACTTGATTTCCAACCACTTAGTTTTGATTTAGAGGCTAAGCTGTTATACATCACATTAAGGGCAGTAACTGCAAGATAGACAAAAACATTAGCATATCAATATGGAGAATATGTAGTTATGTACCTACCTAAATCCTCTCATGGAGGAAAAAACCAATGATATAGATGATACAGTACTTATAAAGACAAATAGCAAGTATTCAAATGAACATTCTGCAATGAAGCTGCTTCAAACCATTTCAATTCAAACCTTTTTTGCATATGACATTGTATTTGAAATCGACTACCATGTGGCTTCAATTAAATTTATTGGTTCAATTTGGAAAGGAAATTCTCATTGCATGAGATATTGGTAAATCTTTTATATATATTCAAAAGACAGATTCACATATACTTTTAAAAGAGACAATCAACTAATTGTAAATGAGAAAATGGAACCTGCATTCAAAAATGCAAGAAACTAGAAATGCTAGAACATGCAAACGTACCATCTTGAGTATTGGTCTTTGAATAAACGCAGACGGTGAAGAACCCAAATAGAACACCCCACAACACAAGAAGGTTGTGGAACATCCTTTCCAGCACAAAGTAAAGCAATCGATCAGCAAAACCCAGAAAGTGTAAAGAAGAAGAAGAAGAAGAAGAAGAAGAAAGATGGGGTTTTGATTGGTGATGAAGCAATGGTCATTAAGCCATGGAACAGAAGAAGAATCGAACACTTTATATTTTGTTTCATTGATTTCTTTTTTGGAGAAATATTGTTGTTGTTAGTGTAAGCTTCTTGCGTTTGTTTGTGACGGAAAATTTTGAGTTGGCCAAAATTAGATGCAAGAAAGGAAGAGCTAAGCATTATAAAAATGTCGAAAAAAAAAAAAAAAACAGCTATTTTGACAGTCTGAGGCCGAAAGGTTAGGACACAATGAGAGCCTCCCAAACCCCCAACCTTTTAGCAGCTTAGATTACCCGCCTCTTTCAACTGTTTTTCAAACAATGGACCTCCCCTTTTATAATTTCCATTTATTTCTTTGTTAGTTGAAACTTGAGATTATAATCATATTGTCACCTAAGATTTGGCCAAATGAAGAAAATTGGCCAATCAGTCATTGGGCGTATTGTTGCCATGTTTTTAAGTCGACTCTCTTATTTTCTTTCTGTTGTGCATTGTTCATCCATCTGCATGAACTTCTATCACAGCACACATGCATATTATGACACTTTCTCAGTTTTCATTAAAGACGAGCTGTTCTGATAGAACAAGAGTTGTACCTACAATTTATGTTTAAAAGAGCATGCTTGAGGTGCAGACTTCTAGCTTGAACGCAATTATTAATCCCTACTTCACTCGCAATAAGCTTGGGGGCAGTACATTATGTAGGCACGCATCATTGCAAGACAAGAAACTGAAGGAAGTATACTTTCATCATTAATTTTCCAGCGTAACTACAGAATATGAAATTTTACAGGAGTTAAGAGAGTAAAATTTTCTAATATTTTTGAAATAAAGATAGATAAATAAACAATATGCACATTCTTTCTCTGTTTTCATACCGTGAGAGTTTTTAACAGTAACAAGCAGGTTTAAAGAGACATCTGTAGTTCTTTTAATTTTTTCACAATCAGGCTGCTGGATCATTCTCAGGGTAGGACCAAATATGCTGCCAGCAAACAGGAACAGTCGAGCAGGGAGCAAGCATTATTCAACTTATTGGTGAGATAAGATCAAAATTTCCAAGAGACTAGTTGAGGTCCAACGTACTTGAGCCAATCGCCATTGACTGGTGAGGTCCTGGGTTTAGTTTCTGAGTAGTCGGTGATCCTGTCGATAATTTATACAAGCAACCTTTACTAGGGCCTCCAAAATTTACTTGTGATGCCAACAAGGTCATATGCCTGTATCCCCACTTTGGCTTGATGAAGCACCACGCTTGTTCAGTTTGGTCAAGATATATGCCATCGCAACCTTTGCACCCAGGCTAGAGCGGCCACGAGACAAGCAGACCACACCCCCAAGAAGCAGCAAGCCATTGGCTAGTAATTTCTTTGATGGTCGTCTTGACAATTTCCTCTCCCCACCAGTAATTGGTCTATGAACTATAGGTTCTGCAGAGGTTGCTCCAGTGCTATCTGTGGCCTCTAATCCAGAGGGGACCTATGTGGAGTAGAATACCAATCAATAACAGAAATGTGCTTATTAATAGCATGACGATGTGAAAATTTATACAAGATTACATTTGTTATCATATCAGATCACCGACGAATACTACTGAACCATAGATATAATTCAGACATTTCCTTTCAAAGTATTTTAATGATTCAAGCAAAATTTATGCTTGGTGCACCCAAAAAAAAGAAAGAAAGATTAACTAGATCCATTACGTCTAAAAATATAAGCAGGTTTTAGAAGCCATGCTGCTCACTGATATGCCAAGACAACTAAAAATGGCATGGAACATATAAACTACCCAAAGAAATAATAAGGGAAAAAAAAAAAAAAACAATACCACGACGAATTCTCTGGTATAGATAATGCGTAATTATGTCCATAGCTAATTACTGTAGTAAGATGGATCAAGCTCTACCAGAAAATGCTTCAGATGACAGCCATGTTATACAAGTATTTAAACAATATTACTATGTACATGAAAGTCCTGACCGTTTTACTCAAAGTGACTGCATTGGCAGCAGAACTTGATTGATTATTGCTGATTGTAGAATATTTGCGTAGTGCACTATCCATCTTACATATGTAACTCCATATGCCCTTCGCAAAGGCCAATTTTGCCATCTCTACGTTTAGACCAGCATCTTCTTGGTGATACATTTTGATCTCACAGGCATTTCTACCAGGTACTGTAGAAGAAAATCAAATCACTAAACTAAAAACACATTTTTCTTCAAACTAACACGTAAAAGTTGATGTTTTAAAATGTAATGCAGTCTGCCAAAATGTCGACCAATTAAGCCTTTAAGTGTTACGGAAATCATTCCTTTATCCGCCACCATTACAAGCACAACTATAGTGCCTTGCTTAAAGTCTCATATCGACAAACTGCAAGCATTTATAAAGACAAAGAAATACGACAACTTACCTTTTCTGATGCGCCAACCAGATCTGAAAGTACTAACACGCACATACTTCTTCTGCCGAGGTGCCAAAGAATGTTCGCATTCCTGTCATCACAAAAAAAATGAAAAAGATAATATGAGGTACACGGTTTCAGAGGTAGATAAGTCCAAAAGAGAATCAAAAGCCAATCATGGAGTACCAACATGCAAAATAAAATCTGCCCAGGTTGTTTTTACATAAGAGTAAAAGACATAATATTTTTATATCAATTACCTTGACAAAACAGTAGAATGTCTTATCTTTTCCCTCCCACAATCTCCAAGCCAATACATATTCTCTTGGTGTCAACAGTGGAAACTTCTTTATTGTCCGGCCAACTTCAACCCCATTGTTTTTGTCCACATGTAACTGTTCATGCTCAATCAGCATCTTATCCCATTGCTTTCTGTAATCATTGTCCATGTAAAAGTCTCTCAGCAACTCCGGAGTGCAATCTTCAAATATAGTTACACTCAAGTACTTCACAGCACCAACCTGAAAGCACGGACAATGATACATTAACTCAGTTTCATACCCTTTATTTGCTAAATTTAGTGAAGTAAATTAGTGAAACTAGTCATGTTTCTGACCAGTGGGTTCAACCAAAGATGAGATGCCTCGGGGTATATTTGATATGATGAACTCAGGCAACGACAGTCCACAAGAAGCGGAATTAACTTTACACGATTATGACTAGTATCTAATTGTTTATCAATAATGAATTTCCAAAACGCAAATAGATTAAGCACAGGATGAATGACCTTAGGCTTGCAGCACTTAGCACTGTAGTACAGAAGATCATTTCCTTTTTCTATGACACTGTCCCATTTCTCATTCTGACCCATCTTCTCATCCAAATTCTCAATCAGAAACTTCAAATCCGCATCTGTTACCAATTCCGAGACTCTGCAGAAGCAGTAACAGCCATCACTTAATCAATACAACATCACAGTTAAACCCTCCATAATCAACTTCAACAAAACTCAGTTCAAAATACCCCATTACCAATCAACCCCAAAAATCCAAACTTTTTGCACAAAAACAAAAACACCAATTGATTTCAGATAAAGCAAGAACATAATGAATCTAAACCAACACCCTCAATTATCAAACATCCAAAACTTCATTGAACCCAGATACCAGGTCTCGATTGAACAAAGACAAAAACCCAATTTCGAAAACCTCAGATTCAAACCCACAAAGAACGAAACTTGATAAGTACCCAATTGAAAGTGAACAAAACCCAGGAGAAAAAATCCATAAAGTCAGGAACTTTACCTAGATTGTGAACCTCTAGAGGCAGAAGCAATGGGATTTGAATCAGAGAGACCAACTATAGAAGAAGAAGAAGAAGAAGAAGAAGAAGAAGAAGAAGATTTCTTATGCAACAAACGATGCCAAGCGAAGATGATGAGAACAGCAACAAGAGTAGCCCATCCACCATGAACGTTTTCCCGCCAAAACTCCTCCGACGAGCCGTGAAACAGGGCAGTGAATCTGCCCAAGTCCAACGTTTTCACCATGTCACTGTTTTGGTGGTTTTGGATTTGTGTTGTTGTTATTGTTCATAAGCCCTTATGAGTGTCATGTTTTGTGTGCGCTTTTGGTTTTTGTGCTTTGCGAACAACTCAAGGTATCGAAGTCACCGATGGAAGCTGTTTCACAAAGATGTTATCCTCTGTGGTCGGGTATAGTTACTGTTACTATAGGGAAGCAAAAGGAGATACAAATTATGTTCACTATCGTCTGGATTTATATCCTGCGTCGTAGAGAGAAATAGTTTGAGTTTGAGGTTGTTTTGTTTTGAACTGTTGGATGTGAATCCAATGATGATTTTAAGAACACCGAGAAATGGCATCTCCAACAGCTTCCTTATTTTTTTTGTAAAATAGGGAAACAAAAGTCATAATCTCTAAAAAAAATTATGCTCCAACTCCAAGAAGTTCCCCATTTTGGAGATTTTCACATTTATTACAACTACATTCATATTTATTTCAACAATATAATATTCTTTTATTTATTTATTTTCAAACATGTAATAAATACTATAATAATAAATTTATTTATTTTAAATAAAATTCTATAATTAATAATTACTTTTTAGTTTTCTGTGTCAAATTGATTTGATAATTAATTTTTCATTATGCAAATTTTCCTTTCTCTCTCTACAAATATAGGGATGCATATATTCTCTCTCATCCAAATATCTATTTTAGGGAATGAGATGGAGAATCTGTTGGAGAAGATTTAGAGCCTAAAATCTCCAAATTTAAGTAAAATCCCTATTATAGAGAAGCTGTTGGAGATGCCCTTAGAAGGGTATCTCTTGAATTATTATGGCGAGTCATTAAACTAAAGTCTAAAGTAATCTACCATTCTTCTAGCCATCTAAATGTCATTAAAGTTTGCAGCTTTGTTTCTATTAACGATTCTTAATTCGTTTAAATGTGTCTGGTGACTTGTATATTAAAACATTAAATAGAAAATGTCCATTTAGTACTAATTTGGCCCCCTCATTACCATTTCAATAATCATCTTATTTTTCTTCCCTATTGAACATAAGGTAACAAGTCTATTGCCCATTTGAATAAATCTTTTTCAATCGTAGTACAATTTTAATTTTTTTCTTCCTTTTTTCTCTTACTGTCTTATCTAACAGATTTTTGAATTATAATGTACTGAGAAAGTGGAAGATAAAGAAACTTTACCGAAATGTCACCCAACTCCGCCGACCTCCCATGGCCGGTAACCGGAGCCTGGTCACCGGAGTCGCCGGATTCCGGTCACCAAATTTTTTTTTTGCCGAAATAAATTTTTTTTTTTCCGGATTTGTTTTTATTTATTTATTTTATAATCAGGTTATTGGACGATGGTTACTGACCCCTAGTAAACAATTTGCAGATTCCAGATTTTCAGTAATCAAGTTACTGACCTCCAGTAATCAAGTTACTGACCTCCAGTAATCAAGTTACTGACTCCTAGTAATCAGTAATCAGATTACTGACCCCAATAATCAGATTATTGACTCCCAGTAATCAGGGTACTGACTCTCAGTAATCAAATTACTTACCTCCAATAATCAGATTATTGACTCCCAGTAAACAACTTACAAATTCTAAATTTTCGGTAATCAAATTACTGACCCCAATAATCAAGTTACTGACTTCCAATAATCAGGTTACTGACTCCAGTAAGATGATTACTGATCCAAGTAAGATGATTACTGACCCATAATTATACGGTCTATGGATAAACTATTGTTGCCTAAATGAAGACTAAACAATGACTCATTGGAAGCAACGCTCCATTCCATTTCTCTGTTGGATAAATTGTTTGTATCAAACACGGAAGCTGGGATCCTGTAAGGATCGTATGCTCCATACCGATCCATCATTTGGATTCCAGGAGATTCCCTTGGTAATCCATTGTTGGCATTTGAAAGACGAGATGTTGATGGACGATAAGGAGAGTTTTGGCCATGATCTTTAGGGAGGGGAGGGATATTTGATGAAGCAGAGAATCTGCTGGAGTCCACTTGGAACAGATCATCATCCATCGATGTGTCTGATCCTGATGAAGATGTAGAGGTGAAAGCCAATAGCCTATCAGATGGGGTACGTATATGGTCTCCCTTAGCAGTAGCCTCTACAACTTTGGATGGGGGTAGAGGAGAAAAAGATTGCTTATTTTCTCCACTCCCATCATTAGCTTTCGAAAGTGTTCTCGATGGCGCACGGCGATGGAGAAGAGGACCGCAGCGGCTAGGGTTTGAAGGGAGAAGAAGAAGAAGAACTAGTAGGAGTTGAGACAGAAAGATAGAGATAGAGATAGAGATAGAGAGAGAGAAAGTGGTTTTAATATAGAGTTGTTAGGTAATTTTATTAAGAATCATTGATTTGGACTATAAATATTGAAATGGGTAATTTTTCACTTGTCATTTTTCTAACATTAAACTCAATCAAATTCTTATTTTTTATGTTCAGATCACAATTTTGTAATAAAATAGCTCGACAAAAAACTTGTTTTAAGGTTCCGAGAAGCTCTTCTTTTTTTCTCTGTTTTTTTGGAATGGTACCGAGGAGCTCTTCATGTTGGTGGCGCAACCGCCTATTTGGCTCATGGATTGTAATGCTCAAGAGGATATACTCTAATTCCGGGATTTAGCTAGCTTTGGCTATCGATCACATCATTGTCGCACGATAGAGATAATACCAGTCTTAAGTACTGATCTTATATGTAGCCATGTAGCTGTCTAGTTCTCAAGATCAATCCCTGAGCACACAATAGACCGCAGCCTTGATGTGACACAGCAGATTGTCAGCTCTCCAGAGATACCACAAGATGGGATTTGTATTGGTATCGCTATCATGGATAAGATGGGATGATATGCATAAACAAAATTCTTATTGACTCGAGAACACAGACCAGACAATGCCGCATTGAAACGGCACCCCCAGTTGCATCAACTCCTCTTCCAACCACACATGTTACCGCAATTGAGAGGAGAGAATAAGAAACGAACTAAAACCAGAGAAATAAACCTTAAGATATGACAGAAAATACTTCCCTTACCGCTGGTGACACTGACCGGGATAAATAAGAGAAGTCCAGTATAGCGTTGCTGCAAATGAAATTGATAAAACATAAAGAACAAACCATAACATTGGAGGTCTTTTTTTCCTTGATAAGGTCTTTTTGCTGCATATTAGTAACTGCCTGCAAAGATGGAAGGCCTTACATAGCCAAAACATAAGCTAATATCTTCAAGAAAAACTACTTTCACTCAAAATGCAAATCTTATGGGGCTACTGACTACAGTTGAAAGCGAAAGCACCCAGGACGCATATGATACATGAAGCCCGTCATCAGCTTCGTGAAACTGGTAGAAATCCCTTCTTTCAGATGCTGATGCACTTTTTATGAATACAGAGACATCAGCAACCTAATAACAAGTTAATCAAAAACTGATAGTATTGAAGTTTTTGTCACATACATTCCGAGCATTCTCGTCTTCCTAACTGATCTGAGCAGAAGAGACGGACACTGGAATTGCATCTTCAAGTTTAACCCTAGTGCCAATGGGACCATCAGAAACAGCAGTAGCTTCTTTAGTACCCTCATCCAAGCAGACCACTTGAGCAAAACTCTTCGACATGTGTTTAATGAAATCAGTAGGAATTTGAACACTACTTCTGTGCTCATTTTCTCCGACTACACCAACAGTAATCACGCTGGCTTGCTGTCTGGCCTTCCGCTCTTGCATTGCCTTCTGACGATCTTCATAAAAATCAAAATCATCTAGAATGGACATTTCCGTTTCATAGTTATTGAAAATATTTAACATCTCAATTCCCTGCTCCAGTTTTACCTGCACATATTAAAGCAAAATCAGTAAGCAAAGCTTAACATGAAAAAAAAAAATACAGTGCATAATGATTTCTCATATAAGGCTTTTAAGTTTCTAATCATCAAATTCGTAGATGATTAAAATGGATCACATGTTAATACCTCGAGGAGAAGCAGGGGAAGGAAAAAGACAAAGGATAATAAAAAGCATAGGTTTTTTTTTTTTTTTTTTTTTTTTTGAGAATGAAGACTGGAGACTGTAAGAATAAAGAACAGATGTAAAAAAAAAAAAAATTAAAATTCAGCTACCAAATCCTTAAAGACACTTGATAGAAGCACCTCCAAAACACCTCAGCATTTCAGGGTGATTTGGCTTGTGAAAGATGTGTGCAAATAGCATCTACCAAAATCACTAAATCTAATAGCCACAAATGCCTAAAGCCACAAACATACGCTATTTAACAAATTTTCAATTGGTTTGATAGACAGCTCAGTGAAGCACTTCAGGTATTCAGTAAAGAAACTTTGTAACTAAATTTTAACTGGGTTATAGCTATCGTGGAAAATAAGAACTACAAGCATATTAGTACTATATCAATTCGATTCAATTATAAACAGCAGGATTCTTCACAAATTGTCACCTCTTGAGTATCTCGACTGTTAGTTACCGGCTTGTTGTCATTATTTTCAAGAACAATGTGACGAAACTGACTATTTGGGACATCCTTAATAACATGCCACTTGACAGGGAACTGCCCGCTCCATTTGTCTTGCTGCCAGTAATCCACACTCTTGTCAAAATCAACAGGTCCAATCATTTCAGCCACCCCACAGAACTGAGCACTAGCATTCACCTGAGAATTATAATCATATAAGGCCAAAGTGGGCAACAAAGGTGAAAAATTTGAAGGAAAAGGACACGAGGCAATCAAGAAATAATACAGGATATTATCTTGTAGATATATATATATTCCTACAAAAGTTAATATATTTACCGAAAACAAGAGAAAAATTGGGCAGCTATCATGCTTCTCCTTAGCTTCCTGATATGCAGCATCTAACTTTCTGTTACCATTTGGTGTGCTTGCCCAGACACCATATTTGATACTCTTGTGAACATTATCTTCACTGTAAGATTTGATGATAAAGAACTTAGCCTCTTTGTACTCTGTTACAAAATCTGGCCGGTTGTACGTTTCGTCATGAACCTTGGTTGTAGGTGTATTAAGTTTAGTAGTCTCCACTGAGTTATCAGCAACAAGTTGTGCCTTTGGCTTTGACGCCCTTGGTCCTCGGTTCTGCTCACAAAGAATATCAAGGGGAGCATTGCAACTGCATACTGGACCGGTGCCTCTCACATGTCTCTTGCTATTTTCTAATGACAGAAAGCCTCGGTTGTTGGCTCCAAAACTGGAAAGAGATGCACTTCCAAGGCTGGAGCCCTGATTATAACCACTGGGAATGTAGCCTCTGTTATAAGAATTTGAGCCAGAACCAAAACCATACAAAGACCTTTGGTGTTGAGAACCCTGAGATGATTAAAAGATCAAAATCAATCCTAAAGCAATAAGTATTAAACTCAGCAAGTTTCAGATATGACTTCAGTTACAATTGTCACAGATAGTGCAATAATAAAAGATAAACCAAAGTGGTAAACTTGCATCACACCAATAATGGAAGATAACAGTGACCTAAAGGGTACACCATATTACACCTGACCACCAACAATGGTAATACCCATACTTATTAAACTCCAGAAACTCACTAGATTCTAAAGTTTGGCTAATCAATAGTTCAGCTTGTTAAGATGAAGAGGAAGCCCATTTCCAGTATACAAAGCCATTACCCCACAAACTTTAGTCCAGGTCATGAACTGCTAATGCTAAGAAGTAAAAATAGGGTGCCACTGTGTATTTTGTTTAAGTAGACATCATTCTTTGTACAATTACCCAAACTATCAGTAGCTCTCTTTGTTTTCTGACTTCTCTCCAAGCTTCGTCTTCCTCATGCTTTCATTTCACCATTGTTGCTTCAACTCTATAGTTTTTACATTTTTCCTTGATTTTTAGCAAAGCTTAGGGTTTTCAATACAATTATACATACTTCTGCTCCTAATTTGGATGTCAATGGGTCCCAAAAAAAAATGCCATAACTGCCTTTTTGAGGCATGTGTCCCATGATATATTACTACTAAAGCCTAATACAGCTATTGTAATAAGTTCCCTCAACAATAAGAAACACCACAAGTCAAAGTTTCACATTGTGGTGCCTTTAGAATATTATCAGAATGAATATATGCATATAAAATCTGGGTACACCAGTGAAAAAATAGATACCAGATAAAACCAACGCACACAAAAGAAAGAATTACTGAAAATAGAAGATTCATTCTAATTATGATACCCTGAAAATATGATAGCACCATAAGGTAATTTACGTTACCAGAGTTTTCTAATTCTACAAACACTTGATCCAACTTGCCGGTTTGGTTTTAATGATCAAGTATAAGGAAACAGCATCTTCCATAATCTGATTTGAAATCCCCTGAAGTTAAGTAAATGATAAATTCCATACAAGTTTTTCAATAAAAGTGCCTATTGAATCCCTTGGTGCCTGCAGTAATATACATGTTCTACCTTCCAAGGATACTTTAGCAAACAAGAACAACAAACCAAAGAGCTATCAAACCAAATCATAAAAAAATAGCACAAGTATAAGAACAAACCATTCCGACATTCTGCCCAAATGAGCCAAGTGAGCCAATTGGCTGTGGAGATACTGCTGGCGACAAGGGAGTATAAGACCTCTGCCTATCCGAGGGTTTTGACCAGTCTGACCAAAGTCCTCCGGATCTCAATCCATCATATCCTTGCTGCATATCATGATAACCAAAACTACCTGGATTTCCAGGAAAACTGCCTCTACCATAAGATCCCACTGGAGAATAACCAGGCCTTGGTCCAAAAAGCATGCTATCACCTTGTTGATCAATACTAACTAAGGTGGTGAGGTCTGGCTGCGAAACTGGAGTTGGTGAAGTCATGTAAGGCATACTATGAGGTCCTAGCTGCTGATAATAAGGTGGTCCTGAAAATGGAAATTGCTGGGGGGAATATAACTGTCCATCTCCGCCTCCAGAAGGCATAGGTGTTGTGACCGGAGAGTAGGGCCCATATGGCATTTGTGGATTGTAGCTATACCCAGAATGATAAACAAGAGACGGATGATTCTCATTGTAGACACCCTAATCCAGATCAAGTATGGAATAACATTACTAAGTAAACCGAAGAAAACAAAACATTGATATGTGAACAGGGATCCAGAATGTAAATGCACTCACAGGAGAAGTAATCTCCAGTCCTTCAGAATTGAGGTATGGAGGATACTCGTCCCACTCACCAGTTCCATTTTCATAACCTACATCACACATGAGAGAATATTGTATGTATAGTCACTTTCTATAAGTGAGAATAACAACAACATATAACCAGTTAAATAGGAGAAATTTAATTTTTATTGGATAATGCTATGAAAAAGCTTGATACATTATTTCCAATTATTCCAATTCTAGGATCGTTGTCTAAAGCGAAACTTTGTAACATATTAGGGGATCCTATTAGTAAGTTTGCAACAATAATTTATTATCTTATAGGACCCATTTGATAAACTATCATTCCTCAAACAACTTCAGTTAAAACTTAACAAAACTACTAAACAATGCAGGTTTGCTATGAAATTCAAAATCTCAAATTTTTATTCACCTCCCAAATGAAATAGAAATCAGATTCTAATTGGACTACATTAGACACAACTGTATTTAAGACCTACAAATTTAGAATCAACCCAGCTGTGAATGGTTTACTTAGGCGACTTCAGTCCAGACCCAGAGAAATATAAGACTAACCTCTGTAGTAGAAGGTCTGCTGTGCCTGAGGGGAATACACATTAGGTGGGAAAACCGTGTGATCTCCACCTATGCCAAAAGAACCCGGTTGAGCTGCTGCTTCCCTTGGATGACCTATTGGGCCAGCATCCTGAGAAGGATTAGGAGAAAATGACCTCTCATTTTTTGCTACAAGAGTCTGATAACATACAAATTGAAAACAGTTGTCATACAAAAGAGAAGAAAAGAAACAAGACTTAAAAATTTAAATTATACAGTCTGCATTGGATCAGAAGAGCATTTTAGAGGCGTCAGAACTACCTGCTCCTTCATGGTATCAGGTTCAGCAGGTTTCTCTTCTGCATCCATGATCAGTACGCTCAGTGACTTAGAAGAGTCTTAGAAACACAGGGAGTACAAATTATTGACCAACCAAATCATAATTCGGGGATAGGAAAACTTGAAGCTATGAATATGTGCGCACATATCCACGCGTGCACACCTATGCACCCATGATAAATCGAAGTACATGAATATATTTCATAGTCATGTCTACAACAGTTAGTTACTAAACCGATTTTGAAAAACACTTTAGAATGCACCCAGTAACTGTTAGCTTGCAACTAATTTGCAACAAAAAACAGTTACCAAAAGGGCCTGATAGACATAAAGATCCCAACTTGGGTGAAGCTGCCACTGGTATGACCATGATCTCTCAAACTATGAACAGTCATCGGAACAAGAATAGTTCATGAATACACGAAGAACCCATTTCTAAGTATCACGTAAAAAGCTTTTAGCTATGAGAAATCGACGGATGCAGTATACTTAGCAAAAGCCTTATGCTCTATCACCGTATGATTCGAATTCACAAAATTTGACACTTACAGGATGCAACATCTAATCAGGGCAGCTTAATATCCACGACGGGAATCCGCAAGTAACTCATACATGACATGTCCATCGACTACATACTATAGAGTCCATCAGTCTAGTCTAAACTACTGAAATGATTCCTAGAACCAAAGATAACCATCGAAACTATAGTCACATATATTCACCCAAAACTTCAGTCTTCATCATGATTACATTAAAAATCCAGAAACATAAAGAAAAAATCCAAGCTTGAACAATACCCAGATTCCAGATCTCCAATTCCACACAGTCAGCTCACTCCGACAACAAACCTAGATCAAGATAAACTCACAAACCCCAATCCTCTAATAAAGGTACAAACTTGTTCATCTATTCTCATCACAAAACAAAACCCAAAACTTCATAGAATCCAATCCACCGACTTGACCAACAAATCAAATCAAAACAAAACAAAACAAAAACAAAAACCCAATTCAGAGCTCCCATAAAAAGCAAGAAGAGAATGAGAAAACTAAGAGTAAATATGATATGGCGGTTGTGGGTATTGACGTACCAGATGTACGATCTGTACCATGAGGTTGGTTTGCCGCCATGAATCTGAAGTAAAGATCTTCAATTTTCAAAGAGGCACCCACAAAAGAATCTAAGCAAGCACACACAGTATCTACCTATACATGTATTTTTTGCCTAAGCTTATATCTACCTATCTATCTCACTCTCTCTTTTTTAATAACAAAAAATAATAATAATAATAATATTAAGGATTTATTTATTTATTTATTTGTATACATAACGTCTGCTTTATATTTTAAAGTCGGGCACAAATAAATAAAAGCAAGAGCCTTTGGATTTCTATTTGGTACTTGAATTCTCGAAGATTGGGGAGTCATCAAAATGGTAAAAATTTGCAGTGCAAGTTTAGAGGTACACAGTCACCCAGAAAGAGAAATGTGCACATGTTACTGGTTACTGAGAAGTGATATTTATTATTTACCTCTTATAGGGATGTTTTGGTCGTAAGAAATTGATAAAAGTAAATAGGGAAAGTTTACCTGTTCTGGGTCTTCTGGGTTACTTTTTGGGTCTGCAATAACAGTACTTTTGGTACCTGCTGCTGCAGCGTGTGCACGTGTGGGTCAGGGGCCTTTTTAAGTTCAAAGTTCAGTTTTAGATCACAGATCACGGATCAAATTGGTCACCTAGAAAGAAAGCAAAAGAAAAAAGAAAAAATTGTGTCACTAGAGTAAGTGATATATGCTACATGAGACTTGTATGTATCGCTGCATCAATGCATACCAAAGGTAGGATTGGATTCTATAGTATTTACTTTAAACGCGGGATTGGAAACCATGGCACCCAGGTTAGCAAGCCATTAACAACCTATGCCAACCTTATTAACTCAGAAAGCCATTACAACTTTTTAAGATTAAGCACCAAAGCTGCCCCAGATTTTGAAATAGTACAATTCACTTACTAAGGGGGGACCAAAACCTTTCTTCTTGGTATTGTAGTATGCACATAATTGCCGAGACCCAATACTAGGAAGCTCCCCCAAGCTTTTAGGACATAATCACCTACGTACTTCACGCAAAGCTGCTTCTACCAAAATTATCATTGAGCAAAAGCACTTCTACACACACACACACACACACACACACACACACTAGAAGGGGAGGTTCATAGAAAGTCTGAACTTTTCTGCAGTTGTCCAGTAACAGTTCTGAACATACATGTTCAATGTTCTATTGTATGTTGGGGAAATCCGTTCCGGTGTTATGCTTTTTACAATGGAGAAGAATCCCTGCCTAACTATTTCTGCCTTTCAAGTTTATGAATGGTGTCCTGCAATATATCTGTATCATATATAAGAATCCATGGGCTTTGAGCTAGATGATACACTATCGCTTAATTCCCGGCCCTTGGTTTCAAATGGGAAAAGCATTACACATACTCCTGAAAGAAAAATTACAACCTCAAACAGCAGAATGGATGCTGTTTGATGACACCCATGTACCAAAGCTACGGCCACAATAGGACACACCATTCCACCGATTCTTCCCATTGCGCTTGCAATTCCAACACCAGTTGTTCGGACTGATGTTGGGTATACCTACAGTTCAAACAAAAGATATGGAGATTAAATACTTGGTAGTTTGTAGCAATATTCATGGATAAGCACACAACTCCAATCTTCAAGCAAGGTATTCCAATTCCCATATTCTTAGCTGCAGGGTTTTGAAGATGCTATTTATCATTTTCATGTTCATTGCCTCGTAAGAAAAGGATGATAAAATGCCTTCACAATTTACCTCGGGAGCATATATGTAGACTATTGTGAAGGTTGCTGTGATGCATATACGAGCTCCAAATAGAAGGGCAGTGGTCAAGCCCTCAGGCTGATGGACTACCAATGGTAGTAGAAAAATGCAGCACAGGAAGAACATGCCAGACATCGAAAGTTTACGACCCAGTCTATCCACCGTGGCAGCAGATATGAGGAGCCCAGGTAACTCTTCAGTGCAACCAATATTTAAATGTCACTCAACCATCTTTCAGCAGTGAAAAACCATTTCTCTCAGTATAATCAAATAATTTTCAATAATGAAATTAGTAGATAGATTTACCTGCAAAACTCGCGATAAAAATATTTCTATAGTTGATGACCTGAGACGTGACTGACTGTACTTCAGTTGGCATGCATTGGCTATGTCCATTCAGCTCAGACGTCAGAAGCACCAGGCCATAATATGAAAAAGCATTCCCAAAGAATACTACCCATAAAAGCAAGGTAGACCTCACTAATTCTGGGGAGAGAAGCATTAACAGTGAAGAGATGCCCCCCATATTAGAATTCATTTCCTTGGGAGCCACGTCTTTATTTGTCCTTGGACAGATCAAACTTGTATCTTCTGAAGGAGTACTCTTTTCAGATAACTCTATTGTTAAATCTGAAACAAGAATTCCAGAAGGGAGTTTTGTTCCATTCAGTCTTGCTACTTTCTCCAAAATAGTGATTGCCTCAGCTGTTCTACCTTTTAAGCATAAATACCTTGGTGATTCAGGCGCTACCCAATAGAATATGAGAAGCAGCGAAGAAGGGAGTGCAGACAGTGCAAGTAGCCACCTCCAGCCCAGTGTTGGCATGACAAACTGCAAAAAAAACAGAACAAGATGTGAGAAATCAATGTTGTATTATTCTTTTTCTTTATCACAAGAAAATCAATGTTATATTCTTGTCACACATGCCAGCATTACTAACCCAAAAGAACACTAGAATTATCTTCATTTTAACTACTTATCTGAATCTGAGGAAAGGATCTACATAATAACACTTTACCCAACTAGTTATTCACCAGATAATAAATATATTATCCAATGAAAGATAATTAAACTAATGAACGCAGAAAATAAAACACACAACTACTTGTATATATAATTTATTCCAAAAAAAAACTTTCTCATTGTTCCTTTTCTTGTTGTCACGATTTTGACAGATTCAGATGAAATTTTCTTTTTCCTGCCTAAATATTCAAATGCAGTTGCAACTTTCTGCTGGCTATATAATGATTAATATGGAAAAGATGAATATTGTCCTAAGAGAGCCAGATTTTAGAAGTGTTTAAGACAATAGGATCCCTTGTGTAAGAAATTGAGTATTAGATTCGAAATTATTGAGTTTTTGGAACAAAATGTAATAGAATTGGTGTGTACATGCAATCGACTAACAAATAACGTAGTCAAAAGCATACCCATGCAAGTGAAGCCTCAAGAATTGTTCCAAGTGTCCAAAAAGCTGAAAAGACAATCATCCAGGTGCCTCTGCTAGGAGCAGGAATGAATTCCAGGAACCAGGATGACAGTACCGGACCACCTCCCAAGCCAACACCAACCAAACAACGAAGAATGAGCAAGGATGTATAATTTGGGGAAAAAGCACTCAGAAAACCAGCTCCAGAAGTAATCATGGCTGTAATGAGGAATCCTTTCCTGAAGGAACAGAAAAGAACCAGTGAAGTTGTTGTTAAGTAGGAAAACCGGGTGCAATGTAATCACAACAAACTCTGAAAAAGGGAAAGAGTTCAGATGCAGGACAGTAACACTAGCAAAGCAGAAGTGCCACAGAGACAATACATATATCAAAGGCAAGGAGACCAGCAAAATATCAACAGCTTTGAGAGATTTTTAAGAGATTTATAATTTCTTATGTGAAGATTTCTGCTTGAAATTAAGCATCAATTTTTAAATTTACAAAATATAATCTTCGACTTTTCATGAAATTTCGACAACTTTGGAATGACGAACCATAACAAAAGCACATAACACACCCTGAGTCACCAACCTGCACAGAAAGCACTTCTATCATTTTTTTTCTGATTAATCCAGATTTATACTTTCATGTAACCAAAGACTTGGTGGTAAAGAGAAACATGCAAAGTGTTCAAACTATAGTTGCAACCATGTTGCAGAATGATATATATATATATATATATATATATAGTCAATTGAAACTTGTTTAGAATCATATTCAACATATCACACTGACTCCAAAAATTATTCAACACTGTTTGAGTAAAACAGAAAAGTTTAAGAAAAAAAAAACATGCACCTGCGTCCGTAGTTATCTGAGACGATTCCCCATGAGTATGCTCCACCCAGCATTCCAGTAAACACCACACTGGTTATGAAACTCTCCTGTTTGGAAGAAAGACCCCAAGCAGACTGAACCGCTGGTCCTACAAACGAGAGTAGCATCATCTCCATTGCTTCTGAGATCCAACCCATGCCGGCATAAGCAAGCACAAGAAGTTGGAACTTTCCAAACCCCATGGAGACAAGAGCGTCATCGACAGTGTATTCCTGGCTTCCATCTCCCATCTACGACAACAAGACTATTTACCTAAAACACAGAAAATTCTTACTGCCATATACTCAGATCACACTAACAGAAAATTTACATTACAGTTTCTCATTCACTTATTCAAGGGCCATCTGAACTTGTGGGCTTGTAGCCACTACTAACATCGAAACCCTGATAGTAATGAGATATTGTGGATATTGTAGCCCCTACTTACGTCCACAGGGACAAAACAGCTAAAAATGCAGCTAGGTACTAACTAGATACTGAGATTAGTATTTCTGATACCAATAACAAGGTTTTGAGCTAATTACTTACTTGATCATATTGCCATTACTTTGGAAAAAGACACCCTATTCATTCCTCAATATCAAAGTCAACATGAATCCAAAATAGTCATCCAATTACTCTGATTTTTTCTAAACAGGTTTCTGAATTACAATTGCAACTTTTCTCAATTAATACTGTATATTCTGGCTCACCTATCTATCCTTATTAACAGTAAAGTTCATTTCTTTCATATGAAATTTGAAAGTATATTGATCATTTGCAATGTGGGTAAATCCAAAAACACAAGAAAAGAGAACCCAATTCACCAAACGATAATATAAATCGATTCAATCAAATCCCAAAATGCTGGAAAAGAAAAAACATTCAAACCAATTGGACAAATCGTCATTGGACTGAAAAAACTAACCTGCAGTGCAGAAGGATTGAACTTCTTCTTCTTCTCCTTGTTGTTGGGGAGAAGATTGGGAATTAAGAAAGTAATGAAAGTCAAAATCTTGAAAGAATGTAAATCAGCTAAGTAATTCAAGATGGATTTTTTTTTGTTTTTGTCTGATTCTGGAAAAGGTGTGGTTTTGGGTACAAAATTGAAACAAGGATGAATCTTCTAATCAATTGATTCAAAGACTCGGAAGCAATGTTATGTTTTGTTTTTTGTCAACAACTGAGAAGCAATGTTGAAAGCCTGTTGTGGGGTTAGACGACTTCTTCGGCTTCCCGCTTCCTTGTTGTTTACCCAACTCTCTTGATCGCTCTTTTGACTTTTCTTTACTACACTCTTTTTTACCCTAGGGTAAGTCTTTTATTTTAATTTCTTTTGAGGTAAAAGTTTGAATTTCACATAAGAAGTTTATATTCATACCTCTAAAAATAGCACTTGGACCTCCTTGGTTAATGGACCTCCTGTTTCTGTCAGAATCCGTAAACTCACAGAGACCGGTGGACTTTGGTGTGATTCCTTCCTGCTAATCCTGCTAACTAAGGGAATACCGGGCGGGCCGGTCTATTCCGCTCAAATGCTTAAGTCAGTAAAGTTGGGATAATCTGATAACTTAAGCGGGAATAAGTGGTTAAAGTATTGATTACCTATTAATGAGGGTAGTTGGGACTCATATATAGGATGTCGGGCGTGAGGGCTGACCTCACCTTTCGATGTGGGACTGACCCCCTTCTGCATATACTATTGGACTGTTTCGGCCCTTACTTGGGGAGCTGTTGTCCCCTGTCCTCGGGTCCCGCTCACTAGTAAGGTCCGCCCCGGTGCCGGACCAGGTGCTGGTGCTGAACTTCCTGGCATTGGGCCGGGTCCAGGAGCCCTTGTTGCTGGTCTGGAGGCCTGGATAGCCTCTCTTATGGCTACTGTCAACAAGTCCCCCAAGTTCCCGGTCAAGTGCTATCTTGAATGGGGACTTAAATCTGTCTTGCTTTATAGGCCTGCAGACCCGCAGGGATGCTTACCCTATTGTGCCCTAGCCCCCTAAGTCCGCGTTTAAGATTGGGCTTGGCCGGGAGTTCGAATGAACCTGTTATGGTGATGCGTAATGCGATGCGTGCATGGTTATGATGTTCATGCTGACAGATGCATACGAGCATGAGAATTATTGCATGGTTATGATAATGTGGCGTTAAAAATCCGCCGTGCCGTGCTATACCGGGAAATCCCGGTGGATATTGTGCACGAGATGAACGAGTCCCCCATGTTTTAGAACCGTAGCCGCAGAGGGCAACGGTTGATTTAAACAGTGGTTGACGAGATGACACGGTACCAGCGGGAAACGTGCCCTGTGTTAGAGGAGTTCCCGGTGGGGTGGCGTGGCCAAGAGAGCCTCGGCCGCTACCCCCACGTGTCCTGCTGCCTTTGTTCCTGCAAGCAGATAAGATGTGCATGGTTTTTAGCTTGCGGAAAGAGTTGTCTTGTATGAGAGGATCAAGTCTCCCGGGGTGAAGCGGTCCTGTGTTGGTACCGGTCAACATTCTCGATGATTTCCCAGCCTTTGTTCTTACAGGCCTGAGGTATTGTGCAAGGTTTTTAGTCTGCGGGAAGAGTTGTCATGTATGAGAGGATCAAGTCTCCCGGGTTTATAAAGTCCGGTGGTACATGGATCCCTTAAGTCGTACAAGGCTGTCCGTAGGAATTTCTCGATTCGGACAACCGGTTATTTCGTTGGATAGCGATGAGCAAGTGTAATTATTGCCGGTGTGAAATCGCATCCAATAGTTGAAGCTGGATGGACCGACGGCTAGGATAGCCTTGAACTGGAGCAGACACTACGGTTGGAATATCGTAGCATGTACATAATATTGTTGTAGGGTTTTTAGCCTGCGGGAAGAATTTTCTTGTGTTAAGAAAGAGTTCTCCCTGGTTTATACCGAGCCGTTGTTGTTTGGCTGTAATGGTGGAATAGGTTCGACTGATGGAATGCCCCGTACCGTTGGAATATATGGTGGAATGCTCCGTACCGTTGGAATATATGGTGGAATGCCCCGTACCGTTAGAATATATGGTTCTTGGGTTGTAGGCTCGTAGGCAGGATGGTTCGGTGATGTTCCATATTCTTTCAACTACCCTATGCATGCGAGGCAAGTGTCTGACACGCATTGAATGAGGGTTTTCCATCAGTCGCATAAGTTATTATGGCCTGGGTAGTTACCAATACTGGGACACGTGTCGCCAGGAGACGTTGAGGGATGGATGGCCCGGATCCGTGGGCGTTTTACTTGCCCTACTGGGTAGCTCGGGGGGAACTCGAGGGGCGCTCAGGATACTGGACCTGTATATAAGCCCATGCTACTTTGTGCATTTTGCCTTTGATTTAATAAGTGTACCCCTGCTTAGTTTACTGAACACAATTGCTCGGTGTTTTCCTCTTGAGTTTCCGTCGTCGTGCATGCTAATCGGTGAGTTCTGCCTTTGTATTTTTTTTTTTTGAAAATTCCTTTTGTCTTGTCCATGGGTCGATCCGATTGGCACCTAGTTGTATTATTGTTTGCCCTTTGGATCGGACCCCGCTGGGACCGAATCTTTGCAAGACCTGGGATTTTTCGGCTGACAAGTCCAGTGGTTGCTGCGGGGCTGTGCCGAGGCGTCACATGCTTCGCGCTTCGCCGCAGTCATTGTTTAGGTTGTATTGCTGACCGGTCATAGGGTTTTTTTTTCCTTTCCCCTAGGTCACATGGATTTTGAAAGTTCCCGTGAGGCCTCCGAATCGGCCGCCAGGCGACCAGTGACAGACGGCCAAGAGAGGATGGAGGACTGGCTTACCTCCTCGTCCTCAGGGCCAGACGCCATCGCTCGTTCGACCGGTGAGGTGTCGACGTCCGGGTCTCTAGGACAGGAGGATGCTCCCTATGGAGTGTCCTTGGACCCTGGTCAGCCAGCAGGTGCCACGCGCTATATTCTAGTTGACGGGGATAGAACCATAAGCTGTGATGAGCCGGAGGGCTCTTTGTCTCCCGGGGAGATTACTGGTTTTCGGGCGAGGTGGAATATTCCCGGAGAGGTAGATCTGCGGCCTCTGCATGCCGGAGAGTCGACCTGCAACCCGGAGGAGGGTTGGGTTGTTGTGCACGAGGACCAATTCTGACATGGGTTATCGCTCCCGTTGCCCGACTTTATGAATACCTGCTTAGTGCCATCAGGATATCACCAGCACAGCTTTCCAGGAACCAATGGAGGCAGCTATTGAGCCTAGGCTGTCTCTATTGGCTAAGTGATATGAGTTGCCCAACGGTAAACGAGTTTCGGACCTTGTACCGGTTGACGTATTCGAAGAAGAGGAAGGCCCGGGGGTGTGTTAGTTTTTCAGCTCGGCACTTTAAGCCGGTGATAACCCGCTTGCCCTCCTGGCTCAACAATAATTGGAGGAAGAAGGTGGTGATAGCGGGATGGGGGAGCTGGCAAAAGAGGAGTAGGACTTACAGGGTTCCCGGGGCCTTTCAGCCGATCGGCGATCAATCGTATCAGTTGTCTGACCTAGAAAGGGATAGGATCGCCCGGGTATTTGGGTGCTGGTCGGACCTGGAGTGGAGTTCCTACAATTTCATCCGGCGAGAGGTGCTAGAACTATGTAACCTAGGAGGGGGGGGGGGGGGGGGGGGGGAATCCCGGTGGGTGGTAGAATGTAGGTTGACTGTCTCTGATTCCATTTAGTGAATAAGTGTTGTCTAACCTCTTTGCCTTGTGTTCTGCATGTGTATCTTCCCGGACGGCCATTAAAGCACACGAAACGTTGTCGATGGACAATCAAGAGCTTGTCTTGAAGCTGAAGCAGAAGGGAGATGCCTCTGCGCGGTCCACGGTTGACCGGGGAACCGGGGAGTTGACAGTACATGATAATCCCGTTTCGCTGGATGTTGTGGACGAGGACTACGTCTTAAAGAGCGTAAAGACTCACGCTACGGGACCCCAGAAAGCGTCTGGATCGGGGAAGACTGTTGGTGTTCCGTCCAAGCCCCCAAGTGGTGCTGCAAGGATTCCACACCGTTTGGGGCCGGTACCAACTGTCACTAGGTCCCTATTGTGTTCCGCCCAATCTTCTTCTTTACAGGTTGATCTGGGTGAGAGGAGGAAGAGGTCTCAGGAGCTGCCGGCCTCCGCGCTAGTTAATTTTACCGGCTGGTCGGCTGGCGAGAGTTTGGCCAAGCCGCTAAAGCTGACGAGTGGTGGGACCACTTCCACCCGAGGCAGGGTTCCTACGGTCGGTAGCTCTTCCGCTTCCGTCACAAGAGCATCGGGTGTGGAGAAGTCTCTGGCTACAGAGCTGGGACCGGAGCACGGCTGTCCGGACGAGCCCTTCGTTCGGAGCCTGCTCAGGGATATGAAGGGTGTGGAGCTGGACAAGACTGGGGTGTTTGGAGGATCACCGGCTAAAGAGCCGGGAGATGGCCCTCCAGGTAAGAATAATTTGCCATTGGTATCCGTTAGCATTAGTTGGTGCTTGGTTATTTTCTAACCGGTGCCTGTCAAACTGCAGCTGCTATACCACTTATATCGGTCAGATGCAAGTGAGGAGTTGCCTGAGCTGAAGAAGCAGATGGCGGAGTTGACTAGCGCCCGGGAACTCCTGGAGGCAGAGAAGTCCAAGCTCCAATGGGAGAAAGCCAGGTTGGAGGAGAGGGCCAGGAAGTAGATGGGCAAGCTGGAGGCCCAAGTTGAGGCTCTTGAAGAGGAGAAGAAGAGCTTGGAGGAGGAGAGGGCCGAGTTAGAGACCAAGGTCGAGGAACTCCAGCGGCAGGTGGCGACTGGCTCCGCTTCTGCCGGCAGGGCGGTCGATGAGAATGACCCGGAGGTTTATCAGCGGGAGGTTAAGAAGTATCAAGAAAGTGATGAGCTTCTAGACCTGCTACAACGGGCCCGGGAGGCGGGGATAGCCGACGCTTTTGACGACTGGAAGGCTAAGGGCTATCTTGATATTTCAAAGCTACCGCCGTTGCAGGCGGATGAAGAAGAGGCGTAGGAAGGAGATACCGTGCCTCTCGGTGAACCTGCCACGGGTGATACCGCCGCTAAAGAAGCTCCTGCTGAAGAGGAGGAGCAAGCCGAAGTCCCCTAGAGTACAAATATAATTTTTTTTTAAATTTTTTTTTAGCCACTAGGTTTGCTTCCGGAGGCGTAGTCCATTGTAGACGTTGATATGAGTTTTAATGAATGCAGATTTTGCCTAAGCCTGTGTTACGCCTGTTTCAATTTGCTCTTTTAACCTGGTTGCAAATGATTTACCTTTGTACTTAGTTGAAACAAAGTTGGAGTAGACTTGTGAAATTACACCCGTTTAAGATTACGCCCGGTGTTTCTGCCTAAACCCGGGGGCCTGGTAGATACAGATGAATCCAACTTGATCTCCTGCAATCCTGCTCACTAAGGGGAATACCGGGCGGGCCGGTCTTCTCCTCTCCGATGCCTAAGTTAGTATAGTTGGAATATATATAACCAAGGCACGTATGTAAGCGGGGAGAGAGATAAGTTACCTATTAAAGAGGGTAGTTGGGGCCCTTATATAGGTGGTTGGGGGTGAGGGCTGGCCTCACCCTTCGATGTGGGACTGGTTCCCTTCTGTTTGTACATTCTGGTGCCCTCTTTGGTAGGCAGGCGCCCCCGGCCCCAGGGTCCCTGGAGGCAGGATAGAGCGCTGGACCCCGAGGCCGGGTGCTGGTGATCCGGTCCCGGGCCTTGGGCCGGGCCCTGGTGCGCTTGCTGCGGGTCTGTGGGCCTGCTGTAGCCTCTCTGCGGCTACTGTCAACAAGTCCCCCAAGTTCCCGGTCAAGTGCAATCTTGAATGGGGACTTAAATCTGTCTTGCTCTTGTCCCGCAGACCCGCAGGGTTACCAACCTAACGGTGCCCAGTCCCCCAAGTCCGCGTTGAAGATTGGGCGTGACCGAGGTGAGTACCTGTTACCGATGGTAAGTAATAGTTTATAAGTACGTTTGTAATATAAGTAGTACTGTGCTTAAGTGTTGTGGTGCTATGAGCATGGTGGGGTTCACGGGAGCTCGACCGGGCGTCCTGCCATATCGAGACGAGTCCCGGATGAACTTGCAGACTGGACCTCGACCGGGCGTTCTGCCATATCGGTGCGAGGCGGAGTTCACGGGAGCTCGACCAGGCGTCCTGCCATATTGAGACGAGTCCCGGATGAACTTGCAGACTGGACCTCGACCGGGCGTTCTGCCATATCGGTGCGAGGCGGAGTTCACGGGAGCTCGACCGGGTGTCCTGCCATATCGAGACGAGTCCCGGAGATGCTAGCCTGCGGGAGGGCCTGTTGGTGCGTGGACTAAGCCAACAGGTACCCCGGAGAGTGTTACGGCCGTACTGAGGCATCGGTTAACACTTGCTAGTTCTTCTCAGCTTTTGTTGGTTAAGCGTTGAGGTAATGTGCAGGTTTGTTAGCCTGCGGGGAGACTTGTTCTGTGTTAGAGAGACAATCTGCCCAGTGGAGTGGCGTTGAGATAACGAGTCTCGCCATGTACGCCCAAATGTATCACAGTTCAGTGTGATGCAGAGTTTTTATCCTGCTGGACAAGAGTACATGGGTTAGATGTAAGCTCGCCCGGGTTTATAAAGCCCATGCGTTTAGAAGCCTTGAGTTGTTGTTGGCTCGTTCCTGCCCGTAGGCGAAGGAAGGTGGCAACCGGTAGAATGTCTTGGAGTGGGTTAACTGTCACAAGGCCGGTGGAATGCCATAATGCTGGGCGGATCTCGACCGGGCGTTCTGCCATATCGAGACGAGTCCCCCAGTGAAATGCAATGAAGATGCCACGCAGCCGGTTGAATGATCGTAACCGCAAACTGCCATGGTGCCAGATTGATTCGGAGTTGACTTTCTGGGGAAGCGAGGGGAGTGGACGCCTCGTTGTTCGCTCCTATCTCCCTAACTGCCGCTTGTAAGTGGGACAGGTGGCGGACATGCGATGAAGGGGAGAGCCCATCAGCCCCATCAGTTATGATGGATGGGATCCCTTATCCATGGTGGGACACGTGTCGGCAGGGAGCGGTCTGAGATGGAGGGAATCCACGGCTGGGGTTGCCTTACTTTTCTTGTTGCCCTATTTATTGTCCCCTCTGCTCTCCTCCTGCCACACTTTGCCTACCCTTTGCCCTCTGCTCTCTTCCTCCACCTTGCTGCAGATCTGAATTATTTTGTGTTAGGGTTATGGCGTCTGGGAGATCTGCGTATTATGGCGGCGCAAGCCGCGGGCCCAGAAGGCATGAGCTGCTGGATGGTGATAGGGTGATTTTATGTGATGAGCCAACCAGAAGCATTGATGAAAGAGAGATTAGGGAGTTTCGGGCGAAGTGGGACATCGACTCTTCTGTTAAACTTCGAGGCCTGCGTCCCGGGGAACTGGCCTGTAACCCGGAACCGGGCTGGGTTGCCGTTTTCGACGATCAGTTCCGACACGGACTATCACTGCCGCTGCCGGGATTTGTTCAGTACATGCTGAGCTCACTAAATCTTTCCCCGGCCCAGCTTCCGAGCAACCAGTGGAGGCAGTTGCTTGGGCTTGGGTGCCTGTTCAGTCTGAGCTATATGGACTGGCCCACGGTTAATGAATTTCGGGCGCTGTACAAGATCTCCTATTGCAGAAAGGCCCAGTGCAGCGGTTGTGTGAATTTTGCCGCGTGGGAATATGGTCCTGCCATCACGCATCTGCCGTCGTCTGTTTCAGATGTCTGGAGGAGGTCGGTGGTACTGGCCGGTGGGAAGTAGCAGCATACTTGGAGGGGCTATCAGGTGCCCGGGGCTTATCAATCGATCGGGGACCAGTCGTTCCGGCTGGAGGACTTGGAGAAGCAACGGTTATACCGGTTGTTTGCTGGCTGGGACCATCTGAGCCGGAGCTCCTATAATTTCATCCGATGGAACGTGCTGGAGATATGCGAGATGGGGAGAAAACCTGGTAAGGTGCCTTGCACTTCGCTTTTGCATGGTTGCTTGTATTCTGACTGCTCGACTTATCGGTTTGCAGCTAATGCCCCCCGGCTCGCCCTTAAAATTGAGGAGACTATCGAACCGGATGAAGAGCTTGTGGCCTCGAGATTGATGGAGACGGGGGAGGCGGCCGCGAAGACCGTTATTGATACGGCTACCCAGAAATGCAGGGAGCATGGGTGGCCGGTGGCGCTCGTGTTTCCGGACGCTCACTTTGGAAGGCGACCGGGCGATGAGAATAACTCCCCACTCTTTATTCGGGAAGGGCGGTCTGTGGGACTATCGGGTCCAGAACATGTGGCGCGACCGATGGCGGTACGGACCTCGCGGGAGAGGGAAACGACAGAAATGTTCGGGCGCCGCCGAAGCAGCCATGGTGAAGCTCCGACAAAGAGGGCAAGGACACTTAACGCCGGGGCGTCGAGTTCGGCTGGGCCGATCGAGCGGGCGGTAGCTCCGGCGGTGGAGGTGGGTGGTCGAGGGATTCAGGTGCCGGAAGCCAGCCGTAGTTCCGGTGGTGGTATTGGTAGGTTCGTGGTTGCTACCATCGAATCCTTGGGACTTGACCGGGAGGACCCTGGGACTGGACAACTGGGCGAGAGCAGGACGAAGCCCGTGGAACTAGCTGTTCGGGTAAGTGTTTTTGTGCTTCCTCTTCTCTGGAGTGACACGAGCTAATGTTCCTTTGTTGACCTTTGTCAGCTGGTTCATAGCCTTTATGCCACGGAGCCCAGAGGGGAGGCTGTTGCGGTTTTGGAGAGGCGGGTGGAGGAGCTGAGCGTGCGGGTGGACGTGGCGGAAGCCAAGCTTGCGGAGGAAAGAGAGGAGGTTGGTCGGTTGAGCACCGAGCTCGCGCGGGAGAAAGAACTAACCGGCCGGTTGCACCATGAACTCTTGCAGGAGAAGGAAGAGGCCGATCGGCAGGCTACTGCCCGGGAAGGGAGGGTCGCGGAGCTGGAGGCGAGGGTTTTGGAGATGCAGACCCAGGCTGTTGCCCGGGAGGGGAGAATTGCGGAGCTGGAGGCGAAAGTTTTGGAGCTCCAGAGCCAGGTTACAGTAGCCGCCCAAGGAAGGGAGAAGCTCACGGAATCCCAGCTTGCTGAAGTGGCCGATAAGGCTGTCGACGACTTCCGGGAGTCGGTGGAGCTTGAGCAGATGCTGGATGAGGCCCGGGCGAAGGGCATAAGCGATGCCTATCTGGAGTGGAGGGAGAAAGGATGGCTTGATGCCGAGCAGATGGAGGCTGACATAGCCCTAACCGAGATGGCGGAGCAAGAGCAAGCTCTAAAATGTGGCGGGCCAGGGATTGGGTGCTCCGGGGGCGCTAGCTAGCTGTTTACCTTGTACATGCACAACTTGTAACTACTGTAGTTTATTCTTTAATGCCATAACTGCGTATTGCAATATTGATGCTAAATACACTGTTGTCCCTCTGTGACCACTATTACTTAGGGTAGAACCGTAGGTGCTGGATATTCCACGGCCGGGTGGAATAGATGCCCTCGGCGTCTATAATGTGGAATGTTGCCGGTCCTACGGCCGCGGTGATCTGGTAGGGCCCTTCCCATGATGGCTCTAGGGCCAACGGTTTTTTCTGGACCTTCTTCATGACCCAGTCCCCGACTTGTAGCTTTCTCTCCCGGACCCTTCTGTCATAATACCGGGCGACCCGCTGCTTGTAGGTTTGGTTGCGCATATGCGCCTGGTCGCGGCGCTCCTCAATGAGGTCTAGGTTGAGCAGTAGTCCCTCGGCATTTGTTTCGGCGTCGTAATTCTCGACCCTGCCGCTGGGTATACCAGTCTCTACGGGGAGTACCGCCTCGCTCCAGAATGCCATGCAGAACGGGGTTTCTCCTGTTGCCTCTGCTGTTGTTGTCCGGATAGCCCGTAGCATGGCGGGGAGTTCTTCGGCCCAACATCCCTTCTTGGCATCCAGCTTCTTTTTTAGAAGGGTCTTGATAATCTTGTTGACCGCTTCTACCTGGCCGTTGGTCTGTGGGTGTGCCACTGAGGCGAACAACATCCGGGTCCCCATCGAGGCTGTGTACTGGATAAGATCAGCATTATTGAATTGTGTCCCATTATCCGTGACAATAGTCTGCGGTACCCCGAACCTGCAGTAGATGTTCTTCCATAGGAACTTTTTAACCCGCTCCTCAGTGATCTTTATCATAGGTTCCGCCTCGACCCACTTAGTCTGATAGTCTACTGCCACGATGGCGTACTTGTATTGTCCCACAGCTGTTGGGAAAGGGCCAATGATGTCTAATCTCCATTGTGCGAACGGCCATGGTGCCAACAGGATTGATAATGCGATTGCCGGGGCATGAGGTACATAGGCGTACATGTGGCATTTGTGGCAGCCGCCTGATATTTTTCTTGATACTGCCGCCATGTCTGGCCAGAAATACCCCTCCAGGAGCGACTTGTGGGATAATGACCTTGCGCCAAAGTGATTACCGCATACTCCTTCGTGGATTTCTCGCATGATAGCCTCTCCTGCCTCTTTTGTCACACACCTCAGCTGGGGGAAGCCGTGCCCTCTTCGGTACAACTGGCCATTGAGGAGACCGTACCGAGCGCACCAGAGGTGTAGCCTCCTGGCCTCTACCGCATCCTGGGGGCTGGTTTTGTCAGTCAAATACTTGACTATTGGATCCATCCAGCTTGGTGGCGCTTCTTCCACCGCAAATATCTCTGAGATGGTTTTGTTTATACTTGGCTTCTGGAGAGTTTCAATTTTTGCTCTCCGGTATTCTGGGGGGTAGTTTCCGGTTGCCAGCCTTGCGAGGGCGTCTGCATGCCTATTTGCCTCTCGGGGAATGTGCTGGATCGTGGCGCCCTGGAACGGCTCAATCAGGGTTTTGGCCAAAGCCTGGTAGGAGGATAGCTGGGGATCCTTGACCTCATACACCCCGTTCATCTGGTTCACCACTAAGCTGGAGTCGCTGTATATCTCCATGGACGAGATTCCCAGCTTCTTGGCCAGTTGCAAACCGGCTATGAGGGCCTCATACTCGGCAGCGTTATTGGAGGTGCTAAAAAGGAACCGTAAGGCATACTCGTATGATTGGCCATCAGGCGAGGTTATCATGACACCGGCTCCGCTCCGCTTGGTCGTTACGGAGCCGTCCACGTAAAGCTTCCAGCCGGTGGGGAGGTTCGGTTCGGTCTTTATGGTTCGTACTGCCTCGGTGTCCTCTTACCGGTCGGGGTGCGCTTCTACCGCCATTGGGGTGAGCTCACATATGAAGTCCGCAGCTGCCTGGCCCTTGATGGCCGTTCGCGGGGCATAAGTGATGTCGAACTCTCTCAATTCGACTGCCCACCGCACGAGCCTACCGCTGGTGTCTTGTTTTTGCAGGATCTGCCGCAGAGGGTGATTGGTATATAAGGTGATGGAATGAGCCTGGAAATAGTGCCGGAGCTTCCTGGCACTAACAATTAAGGCCAGGGCCAATCTCTCTATGTCGGGGTACCGGCCCTCGGCTCCAGTAAGTCCCTTTCCCGCATAGTATACCGGAAGTTCGAGCGTGTCTTCCTTCCTGATGAGAGCCGCGGAGACGGCCGTTGCGGATGCAGCTATGTAGAGGAATAACATTTCGCCCGGCACTGGTTTGGATAGGAGAGGCACTGCAGATAGATATGCCTTGATAGACTGGAATGCCGCTTCATGCTCCGCTGCCCAGTGGATTTTCCTGGTCTGCTGTGCCTTGAGCAGCTTGAAGAACGGGGCGCACTTGTCGGTTAGGCGGGAGATGAATCTGGCCAGGGCGGCTAATCGGCCGGTCAGCATCTGGGCCTGGTTTCTCTCCCCTGGCGTTTCCATATCCAAAATTGCCTGGACCTTCAGTGGGTTGGCTTCTATCCCTCGTTGGCTGATGATGTGGCCTAGGAACAGGCCCTCTGAAATCCCGAAAATACATTTCTTTGGGTTTAAGCGCATTCCGAATTTGAGCATCTTACCGGTGACTACTGCCAAATCCCGGACGTGGGCCCCTGCAGTCAAGCTCTTGACTAGCATGTCATCAACGTAAACCTCTACAGTTTTACCCATTTCTTGCTCCAGCATTCGGTTCACCATTCGCTGGTAGGTGGCCCCGGCATTCTTTAGACCGTACGGCATCCTCTTATAACAGTAGGTACCTCGGTCGGTTGTGAATGATGTGTGCTCCTCATCATCCGGGTGCATCCTGATTTGATTGTACCCGGCGTAAGCGTCCATGAAGCTGAGCATCTTAAAGCCGGACGTGGAATCTATGAGCTGGTCGATCCGGGGGAGCGGGAAGCTGTCCTTTGGGCACGCCCGGTTCAGGTTAGTGAAATCCACGCACATACGCCACTGGCCGGTTCCCTTCTTCGGCACCATGACCACGTTAGCGAGCCAGCGAGGGTACTGGACTTCCCGGATGAAACCTATTCCCTTCAATTTCTGTATTTCCTCTCTGATTGCCTCATACTTTGCCGGGCTGAAGGACCTCCTCTTCTGCCTCACCGGGGGAACGTTGGGTAATATATTTAGCTTATGGACGGCTATCTCCGGGGATATGCCTGGCATGTCCTCGTAGGACCATGCGAAGACCGAACTGTTATCCCGGAGGAAGGCTATGAGCTCTTGCCTGACAACCGGATCGAGCTGCGTCCCTATCACGACATTTCGCTCCGGGTGGTCTACCGAAATGCAGATCGCTTCGGTTTCTTCCACGGCCGAAGGTGGCTCCAGCTTTTCGGTGAATCGCCTAACTCTTTTTGAACTGATGTCATCACGGGGATCAATACTCAGATCCGGCACTGGCGCCTGCTGAGTGGTTGTGAAGACCTCGGTCCGCTTCCTCCCGTGGGTCAGGACCTCTGCATAATACTTACGGGCGATCCTCTGGTCCCCACGTATAGTAATAACTCCGGTTGGTGAAGGCATCTTTAGCATCAGCATATGGCCGGCTATAAACGTTTTGAGCCTCCATAACCCTGGCCGACCGATTATGCCATTGTACGATGATAGGCAGTCGACAATGATGAACTCCAAATGCTCTTTTCTCGTTCTGTCTCCCTCGCTGAAGATGATTGGTAGGTAATCCGATCTCAGAGGCTGGACAACCTCACCGGAGAAGCTTATAAGCGGCTCGTTATCCTAGGATAACTTGTTCCTTCCTCTCTGCAACCCTTTGTATGCGTCTCGGAACATTACGTTGACAGAGGCTCCGGTATCGATCAGCATACGACTGGTTATCCAGTGGTCTATTTGGACCGTAATGAGGAAGAGGTCGTTGTGTGGTTGGATCAAATCCTCCGGCTCTTCCTCCTCGTAGAAAGTGACCGAGTTCCATCCGGTTTTAGCGGCTTGGCCGCTTCTTTCTCCGAAGGCGTACACCTCCTTCCCCCGGATCGATCTTAAGCACCGCTTCTTTGAGCTCCGGGTGAGCCGATCTATATGGTCCCCGCCGTGTATCATGTTGATGCTCCCGTGCACTTCGATCCCCCCGGGAGTGCGGGTGCTTATAGTTCCTACCTGTCGAGCTCGCGGTCGGTCTTTGCTGGGGTCATTCGGGTGGGCCTGGTCATTCACGACCGCTTTCTGG
Source organism: Potentilla sterilis (assembly GCA_963682095.1). NCBI lineage: Eukaryota > Viridiplantae > Streptophyta > Magnoliopsida > Rosales > Rosaceae > Potentilla > Potentilla sterilis. Next base: position 13,196,392 of record OY821754.1, read on the forward strand.
GGTTTCTGGTCACCAGTTCGAAGGGCTAGATCTTGGGGTTTTCCTGCTGGCGCAATAGCTAAGGCCCGCGGTGATCGCTCTGCTGGCGTAGCTGCCTGGGGCTGTGCCGGGCGCACAAATGGCGGTCTTCTTCCTGGTCGGGAACCGTTGTCACCACCTCGCCGGGGTTGCCTCTCCTCCCGTACCTCTGCTTTCCTGGTTGCTGCAGGCGCACGGTTGCGATCTAGCCGCCCGGTCTTGCTTCCACGAGATGGTGGTAGGTCGTCCGATATTCGCTTGGGCGCCTTGCCCCCATATGTCTCGTGTTCTGCCTGAGCGTGCCTGACGGCCACGGTCATCAGCTCGTCGTACTCCAGCAGCTCCTGCACTAGTAAGTTGTACGAAAGTTCCCCAGGTCTTAAACCCTGCTTGAAGGCCATCCCTGCGATCTGCTTGTCCAGGTTCCTGACCCCGGCCGTGGCGATTTGCCACCGGTTAACGAAGGCGCGTAGCGGCTCGTTGTCAGTCTGCATGCAGTCAAAAAGGATCGTTGATGTTTGGGCTGCCCTGGCTCTGAGGATGAACCGGCCGACAAACTTATCAGCCAACCGCTTGAAGGTTTCGACGGAGTTCACTGGTAGCTCGTAGAACCAATTCAACGCCTCCCCCGAGAGCGTCTCTTGAAATACGTTGCAGCACATGGCATCCGAGTAGCCCCTTGTCCCTGCTTGTGACTTAAAACTGTCCAGGTGCTGGAACGGGCAGCTCGTTCCTGAATATGTCAACTTCAGAGGCCTTTGGTTTCCAGATCTTCCCGATTCCCTAATCCGGCGCGGGAAAGGTCCAATACGCTCGTTGAACCGCGCACCGCCCCGCGGTCGCCCTGCCATCCTCTCGCTAGTCTCCATGCGGCCCTTTATGTCCGACACCGAGGCGGAGAGCGCCTCGAGTGTCCGTGCGGTAGAGCTTTCCTGCTCGCTTGACGCCTGGCCCGTGCGGTACGGGGGCTCGGCCCGGCCGGAGTTTTTCAGAGCTTCCGAAAAGAGTGGCGTGACCACATGCACGGTCTTTCTTCTTCCCGTAGCCTGCCCTACCTCAAGATGCGGGAATTCGCTAGCCTTACTCGCTGGCCGCGGTGCTGCTCGAGGAGTGCCCTACTGACCCTCTCGCTCCAGGGCTGTCAATAGGGCAATGTTCACCGCCTTCAATTCCTGGCATCGGGCCTCCACTCTTAGTCGATCTTGATCGCCCTCTTCTCGCAAGCGCTCGACCTCTGCCCTCATCTTTTTTATTTCTCCCGTACCATACCGGTCGGGGTTTTCTGACCTCCACTCTTAGTACGCTGATGGCTCATGGTATGGACACTGGGGTATTTGCTTTCTCTATGGAACATGGTTTGCAATCAAAGGGTTAGAGGCTGCAGGAAGAACCTACCACAATTGCGATTTTTGCTCAAAACACAAAGGGAAGATGGTGGTTGGGGAGAGCACTACACCTCATGTACGAACAAGGTACTATTCTTCTACGTACTACCATATGTATAACTAAGCACAAATCCTGAGATAATTTCTCTCATGAGTAACAACCAATGGTATTTTCTTTCTGGTTTGTACTTTATACAGAAATACGCAGCTCAAGACAGTACAAATCTAGTGCAAACTGCCTTTGGATTAATGGGTCTAATTCACGGTCGACAGGTCAGTACATGCATGCTATAAACATCTTACAGTTAAACTCTTCGGCCAATTGATTCTTCAAAGTTAACAAAAAAAAAATATATAATCGGTTTTCCAATAGCTATTTCTTTCTTCTGTTTGTTACAGGGTGAGAGAGATCCAACTCCTATTCACCGCGCTGCAAGAGTCTTGATGAACGGTCAGTTGGATGATGGCGATTTCCCCCAGCAGGTAGCTAGGAACTAATTTTCCCGTAAAAGAAAAATGTCTTGAACTTCTTTTACTACAAAACTACCTACTTCATGATTTTGTATATTTGTAGTGACATGTAATAATGGTTAGTTTTGGTATGGTTTGCAGGAACTGATGGGAGTTTTCATGAGGAATGCCATGTTACACTATGGAGCATATAGGAATGTTTTCCCATTGTGGGCTCTTGGAGAGTACCGTATGTACTCTGGAGCAGCTGCCTTATCAAAAGGATTTGAACCTTTGAGTCACAAACAGATCAATGGATTTAGAAAGAATTAATTATCACAGGAGAAACAAGACTAGGACTAACATGTTAATTTATTACCAAATATATATTTCTGTTTTACAAAGATGCACATCTACATATCTTTCCAGGAGGGAAGGGAGCGATATTCTCCCAGAGCCCAAATTGGGAAGATATTCCTGTATGCTGCATAGTGTAACATGGAATTAACATTGAAAACCCCCATCATTTCCTGTCAAAAGGATAAAGAGAGGTATGAGTAAAATGTGAAAAGTATCCCTGCTTCACAGTTCACAGTACATAAAAACCAAACACAGAGTGGTACCTGTTGAGGGAAATCTCCATTTTCCAACTGAGAATTAATTAAAAGCTTCCAGCTTTGTGAATAGGTGTAAGGTCTCTCTCCGCCTATTAGGAGGAGACATATGTTAAGAAATGAAGATACTGGGGAATTGGCTAGCACATTGATATAAAGCATATACAAACCTGTCCACCCTGAATTAATCCCATTAATCCCATTGCAGTCTGCACTAAATTCGAACGGTCTCCTTCAAGAGGTGTATAGATCTGTACAACCAAATCCACAAAATAATATGACTTTACCTGAAGAAGGCTAAATAGGCCAATTAAAGGGGTAGATGAAAAAGAAAGAAAACATAACCTTGTTTCGACAAGAAGTATAGCTCTCTCCCCAACCACCATTATCTCTATGTGTTTTGAGTAAAAATTCAACACCTCTGCGTATTGCCTCACAATTTTTGTAATTCCTTCCAGCAGCTTTCAACCCTCGAATTGCAAACCATGTTCCATAGATGAAGCAGACTCCCCATTTTCCATACCTGTGTGAAAGCAGTAGTCATTTACTTCTTTCTTTAATTAAAAATGTAAGTTCATAAACATGCGTAAATTATATCAATCAAAGGGGAAAAAATACCATGAGCCATCAGGTGTCTGCATGTCTTCAAGGTACCATGCTGCACTTGTGATAAAATCATCGATTCGTTTCTTTCTATGCTCAGGGTATATCTTCCTGAATATAGCCAAGGCTTGAATTGACGATGAAGTGCACTCAACATACCTGCATGACTCTTGGTTTAGGAATCGACAAATGTATGTCTATAGATAAGATTTCACAGAATGAAATGTTGGGTGAAGAAGTTTACTCGTATTCAATGATGACATCCTCGAAAAATTATATTGGATTGAACCACTGAAGCAGGGAATGCATCAAAATCACAGAACTTCATTTAAAATGTTGCTTATATATAAAGTTTTTATTTTATTTTATTTTTTTAGGTATATACTAATATATGTAAAGTTTTATTGGTTTACCTCCAACCATTGTGGAGCTCCTGTTGGAAGCCAGGCTGATACACCACCATTTGAATTCTGATTAAGATTATAAAGATTCATACTTGTGACAAAGAGCAAGTAATGAACAAATTATAAATGATCGAGCTAGTTGCTTGAGTTAAGTACTATTCAGTTAAACCTGCAGATGCAGTACAAGAAAAACTAGTAGGTAATTCAATATACTCCACTTGTAGATAAAGTATGACATTGACAGCATCATACAAGCGCTCAGGTTCAATTGGTTCACCCACGATTTGCGCCGGCATCATTGATAACAATAGGCAACACTGTGTGACAAATATAACAAGTAAGCAACATATGATTTTTATGGATGAGGCTCAGTCCTCAAATCCAGAAAAGCACAGGAGACAACACCTTCAAAGCCTCTGCAGTACAATCAGAAACTTGCCATCCATGATCTCGGTCAGAGAAAGTCCAACCGCCTTTAGAAATGTGACGGAAATGGTAAACAAAGAGAAGTGGGAATAGTTGTATTCTATTGCATAAGAATTCTGTACAACGAGACAGATACATATAGTAGCTGTTGTGCTATTCTATTCAGCTATACAAGGAATGTAATTATACAGATCCTACAATCACTACAGTATCATAATACTCTTGATACGATCCACCAATTTCTCCCATCACAATTCTAAATACCAGTCAAGTATGAATGCAGATTATTCTTTCCTTTAACACTCCCCCTTAAGTTGGAGAATGAATGTCAATGATACCCAACTTGCCGAGGTGCATGTGAAACGCTGGTGCTCGTAATGGTTTGGTGAACAAATCTGCAATCTGACTCCCAGTTGGCACGTATGTGATAGGAGCACAATGTGCGACGATATTACATGCTTATGCCCTCGTTTATGCTTTGTTTAACTCTTATTTGTTTAAGATTGAGTCATAATATAGTTTAGTGTTAATTTGGTTGAATTTGGTGAAAAATGGTTAAGAATCCGAAAAAATGACTAAGTTTGAGAAATCTGGAAAATAGTGTAAAATATGTCTTTTTCGCGATTTTGAGATGAGTAAAAATATGATCTATCCTTGTCCGAATTCTATGAAATTTGGTGTGCTTAGTATTCATATGCTGAGGAATGTTGTGTTAAAATTTCAGATCAATTGGAGTTCGGGAAGTCACCCAAAAGTTGGCTGCAAAACGGCAGTCCGAGCATTCCAGTCCAGGGACTTCCAGGATTTTCCTGTGACTTTGATCCAACTTCGAAAAATCATTCCCGTCGACTCACAAGGATTTTGATCGAACTGTTTTTGGGGAGATGGCCATATGTGTCTAGTTTATCTGAGACTTGGAATCGCATCAATCGGAGCTCCGAGCGTGGAGATATGTCGGAATTACTGCAACAAGGTCAAATCTGCCGATTCCAGGAACCTACTGCCCCCTTTTTGTGTTTTCTGTTTTTGATGGACCAAATGGTGTACAAATGCATATGTGAAGATGGTCCAAGCTTAAGAAAGGAAAGAGGATGACACCATGCCGAGCATTGAAGAAAAAATTGAAGAAAAGTAGCAATCCTAGTCGAGCTAGGATTGCTTGCCAATCGGCTGCTATGCTGCCGGCGAGTTTTGGACAATTTTAGGTGGATCAAATGTAATCCAATAAAGTCCAAATACTATGCAAGAAGTCCATGAAGATGTGAAGCCCAAGCCTTGAAGAAAAATCAGAAAAAGAAAACCTAATTAGACTTTGAAAAGGAAGGTTTCAATTCCTTAATCCACTTGGTTTTCTGACTTCCTTGAGCATCTAGGGCAGCCGGCACCCCTCTCCTCTATAAAAGCCATCTTTTACACAGAAAAATGCATCTCATCTCAAGCATAAACACAAGGCCTAAACTCTACCAAAATTCACCAAAGATCCTAGACAAAAACCTAAACCGAAAATCACCTTCACCTCACCTCAACCAAGTTTCTGCTTTGCCGAATCTTGGAATTTTCTGCTCCATAACCTACTGCCGTCATACCTTACTGCTGAGCAGCCTCACCCCATCATCCATACTCCACCGGATCCACACCAAGTGAAGCTCTCAAGGTGTCTCAAAGTGTGATCCACTCCCTTCTTCGGTTTAGTACTTTTTGTTTAGCTATGTTTAAGTTTTGTCTATGAAACACTCATGTATGTTTGGTGATGATTTGTATGTCTATGTATGAATCAATTTTGGTTTTATAAATTGTATGTTTCGCATGTTGATTTGTAATATGTGACTTGTGGATTTTTATGTTTGATAACTAGGACAATAGGTATGCGATGTTGTTTGAGAACTTAATTCGATTAGTAATCTAAGGTTAGGGCATTAAATCGACACACTAGTTTTGCTCAAGGCATTTGTTGTATTAAGCATGTAATTCTAAGTGCTAGGTTTCATGGGCTAGAGTTTTGTGGTTGAGTCATACTCGTAGTTTTCTTAATCACTTGCTCACTTAGAGTAATAACCTTAGAACTTGCAAGATAATAAGAGGATTGACGACCCTACTTGTTCGCTTGTCTTCGATTTGTGATTCATGTGTTTAATTGTTAATCCAGTAAAATCGGTTAACATATACCTTAGGATTATACTCGTAGTTAATCTTAAGACCTTAGCAATCAACGATTAGATGACCTCGTAGGCTCTAATTGGGATCGAAATTGGTTAAGTCGAAACAACATTCATACTTGTTCCTTACCTTCTTGCATATTAGTCTACATGTTAAAGAGTCTTTTGTGCTAAATGTTTTGTGAGAGATGATGATCACTTGTAAATATTAGACTTAGGATTTAATTTTCTGTTTTGTGCCATGTGTAGTACTAGGGCAGGGTCGCTGCCGATCCATACTCATTCCCCCAATTGTGACGTTTTCAATGTATATATGTGCATATGTGTTTGTCTAACAATTTCATATTTCAGGTACCCTTAATCCCCGGCTTAGAACGATCCCTACTTATGTCTATACTACTAATGATTGCAGGGTTTATTATTGCATGCGAGCTTCGGCTCACGTCAGTATGTTGTTTTGACTTCTCCTCTTTCTATCACGAACAGTGTGACAATCCAGTTCAATGTGCTTCGTGCTCTCGTGATAGACTGGATTTGCTGCAATATGCAAGGCTGCCTGGTTGTCACAAAAATACCTTAACCATGTAAGTTCACAGGCAGCTGCAGCCATGGATCGATATTCAGCCTCAGCTGATGATCTTGATACAGTTGCTTGCTTTTTGCTTTTCCAAGACACAAGTGACTTCCCAAGAAAAATGCAATAGCCGGTCACTGAACGACGTGTAGTTGGGCATCTTGCCCAATCAGCATCACAATAGCTAATTAAGTCAAGTGAACTATCTGATGGAAATAATAGGCCTTGTCCTGGAGCGGCTTTCAAGTACTGGAGAAGTCGTAGGGCGGTCTTGAGATGATGTATCTTGGGTTCCTGCATAAACTGACTGAGTGTGTTCACAGAGTATGTGATATCCGGCCGGCTGATTGTGAGGTATATTAATTTCCCAACTAGCCTTCTGTATCTAGTAGGGTCCTTGAGGGCTTCACTACCAGATTCTCTTAGCACTAAATCTGGCTCCATGGGAACGTTTGCTGGTTTTGCTCCAAGTAATCCGGCTTCCTCCAATATGTCTAATGTGTACTTCCGCTGTGTGATTCCAGCTTTAGAACGTGTTATCTCAATTCCAAGGAAGTATTTCAGTGGTCCAAGATCTTTTATCTTGAAACAACTATGCAGAAACACTGAGATCATTTATTGCATTTTCATTGTTTCCTGTTATAACCATATCATCGACATACAATAGCACAATGGTAATAGAGTTTCTATGAACCTGTGTAAAAAGAGAGTAATCGGCTCGTGACTGTTGAAAACCAATTTCTTGAATTGCACATGAGAATCGTCGAAACCAGCTGCGAGATGCTTGCTTAAGGCCATAAAGCGATTTGTGGAGTCGACAAACAACATTCTCCCCCTGTCGATGATAGCCTGGGGGAGGAAGCATGTACACTTCCTCAGTGAGTTCACCATGTAAAAAAGCATTCTGGACATCCATATGGTGCAATGGCCAATCGCGAACCACAGCAACTGTGAGTAAACAACGAACATTGATTAATTTGGCAACAGGTGCAAATGTATCTTTTTAAGTCGATGCCCTCACGCTGGGTAAACCCTTTGGCAACCAGGCGAGCTTTGTAACGCTCGATTGTTCCGTCAGCATGATACTTGATCTTAAAAACCCATTTACAGCCAATGGGTCGCTGTCCAACAGGCAAAGAAACCATGGACCAAGTCTGATTGTCCTCAAGAGCCTTAATTTCAGATTCCATAACTGCAATCCATTGAGGGTCATGTCGAGCCTGGTCATAAGTCGCTGGCTCAACCAGTCGAGATATATTATGCACAAAGGAACGATATGGAACAGACAACCCAGAGTAAGAGACATACCGGTGCAGAGGGTAGCGCGTGCCGGACGTAGAAGAAGAGGAGTCAGGGCCCAGGACAGTAGCATGGTAGGTCTTGAAATCACGAAGATGAGAAGGGAGTTGGGAAGGGCGAGAAGAACGACAAAGGCCAGGAACAGCATTGGGGATCAGATGAGGGGGTGGTGGTGGTGCCACCGGAGATAGCGGAACAGCTGCTGGAGAGGGAGGAGGAGCCTGTGGGGATGATGGTGATGGGGGGTAGGGGTCGGACGGAGTAGAGGAGGAAGGATCGGGTTGGGTGGGGTGCGCCGACGCCAGTTCGGATGAAGGCGTCGACGGGGTTGATGGTGGAGACACCGACACGAGTTTTGGTGTAGGCGAGTTTTCTAGTGGAGGCGCCGACGAGGTGGTAGCGTCGGCATGTATGCGTTGATGGGAGTAAAATTTCAGAAGTGGTTTGGGTTTGAGAGCAGGTGAATCCTGCGAAGGAGGAGAGGAAGAAGGTGTAGGTGGTGATTGTTGAATAATGGAATTGGGCTCAAGTGAAGAATTGGGCTCTGGGGGATGAAATGGGTCGGTAGAAACAGGTAAGATTGGATTGTCATCTTGATCTTCTGGTGGGAGTTTGGTTAAGGGAAGTATGTTTTCGTGGAAAGTGACATCTCGAGAAGTGAAAAATTTATTTCCTTCAAGATCATAAACTCGGTATCCCTTTTATCCAAGAGGATAGCCAATGAAAATGCAACGACGAGCACGAGAATCAAACTTATTGGTGGGGGTGAGATTAGTAGTATAGCAAAGACAACCGAAAACTCGAAGATCAGAATATGATGGTGGATTTTTGTGTAAAAGTTCATATGGAGATTTGTGAGAGATAGAGGTGTGGGTAGACGGTTGATGAGGTAACAAGTTATTTGGACACTTTCCCCCCAAAAACGTAATGGAAGATTGGCTTGGAATCGGAGTGCACGGGCGATATTTAAAAGATGACGATGTTTATGTTCAACAACCCCATTTTGTTGTGGGGTGTGAGCGCATGTGTGTTGAAAAATGGTACCGCGTTCAGCAAGGAAAGAACGCATGGATTTTGATGTGAATTCTCCCCCATTATCGGCACGTAAAATCTTGATATCTTGATGAAATTGAGTCTTGACCCAAGAGAAGAAAGATTTCAATAAACATTGAGTGTTGGATTTAAAACTCATAAGATGCACCCATGTGTATCGAGTAAAATCATCGACAATTGTTAGAAAATAACGAGCCCCATAATGTGTATGAGTTTTGTGTGGTCCCCAAACATCACAATGTATCAAATCAAAAGGTGCAACTGTATTTATTGAGCTTGAAATGAAAAATAAACGAGTTTGGTTTGCTAAGGGACAAATCTCGCAAACATACTTATTGGAATTGAAAACAATATCTGGGAAAACTTTGGATAGATGTTGAAGAGGGGAAGAGGATGGGTGTCCAAGACGTTGATGTCAAAGGTCGGAAGTGCGAGTTATGTGATTGACAAGGTGTGGGTTTTGAGCTGGTGAGAGATAGTCTTGCCCAGGCCAATCGTTCTCCTCGTATCCATGTCCTGCACAACACAAAAATCCGGGTAAAATATCACAATACATCTCAAGGCTCGTGTCAATTTACTCACAGATATCAAATTAACTTTAAATTTGGGCACATGTAGAACTCCATCAAGGGACAAATCTGGTGATAATCGAACGGACCCAACATTTTCTATAATAGCTTGGTCTCCATTGGGTAATCCAACAAAATTGTGAGGTGCCTTAATACACTACCAGAAAAAAGGCTTTTCCGGACGAAATAAAAAAAAACGGCTGACGACTAAAAATTTTCGTCGGAAATTCTAAAGAATAGCCGACGATTTTATTTTTCGTCGGTAGAAAAATAAAATCGTCGGCCATAGTTTGGGAATAGCCGACGATCCTTTTTTTTCGTTGGTATAAACAAAAATCGTCGGCTATATTCATATTTCAGTCGACGATTTGGATTTTCGTCGGTCTTTCTCTGAAACATTGGCCGACGAAAACTTTTGAAATTTTGGCCGACGAAATTGACATTTTCGTCGGCTATAAGTCTATATATTTTCGTCAGCTATAAGTCTATATATTTTCGTCGACGAAATTGTCTCTCGTCGGCTATGATTTAAAACAAAAAAAAAAACAAAAAATGACCAGATTCCATTTTCCATCACTAACGATAAACCATTGCTTCATCTTTCAAACAGAAAAAAGTCGTGAAATAAGATATGACCAAAATAATAAAATACGTTTACGGTTGAAAAATGACAAAATTCCGATAAAATCTGAGTGTTGAAAGATGCGGTCAAAGGTGTTATTCCTTCGTTTCCCTAATGGTAGCGTTACCTTCGGTAAATATTTTGAGGAAAATTTTTATACGATTAGTTGCATCTCATCGATTTGAAACTATTATCTGTTGAAGGTCAGGCAAAAAAACGTCATTTAGACAGTCCAATTACCATTTCTAAGCGTTTAGAGGTTTGACTTACCCGGTTGACCGTTCCGATCGAGTCTTTAACGTTGTCAGCTGAAGTTGGATTTTTTTCCATACATATATTTAATCTTAATGGTGATATCTGACGGTTGGAATAGATTTTCTAAACTTTTAGATTCAAAATCAGAACATATGCACTAATGTTCCTTAACTTGTTTACTAAGTGTTTAAGAGAATGTATAGTTTCAAATAGTTACTATACGTAGACTCTTCAAATGCAAAAATGTTGTGAAATAAGATATGACCGAAATAATGAAATACTTTTATGCTTGAAAAATGACAAGGTTCTGATAAAATCTGTGTGCCGAATATTGCGGTTAACTGTTTTTTACTTTCGTTTTCCTATGGGTAGCCTGACGTTCGTTAAATCAATTTTGTAAAATTTTTATACGATTAGTTGCATCTCATCGATTTGAAACTATTATCTGTTGAAGATCAAGCAAAAAAAACGTCATTTAGACAGTCCAATTACCATTTCTAAGCGTTTAGAGGTTTGACTTACCTGGTTGACCGTTCCGATCGAGCCTTTAACGTTGTCAGCTGAAGTTGGATTTTTTTCCATACATGTATTTAATCTTAACGGTGATATCTGACGGTTGGAATAGATTTTCTAAACATTTAGATTCAAAATCAGAACATATGCACTAATGTTCCTTAACTTGTTTACTAAGTGTTTAAGTGAATGTATAGTTTCAAATAGTTACTATACGTAGACTCTTCAAATGCAAAAATGTTGTGAAATAAGATATGACCGAAATAATGAAATACGTCTACGGTTGAAAAATGACAAGATTCTGATAAAATCTGTGTGCCGAATGTTGCGGTTAACTGTTTTTTACTTTCGTTTTCCTATGGGTAGCCTGAAGTTCGTTAAATCAATTTTGTAAAATTTTTATATGATTAGTTGCGTCTCATTGATTTGAAACTATTATCTGTTGAAGGTGAGGCCAGAAACCGTCGTTTAACTAGACTAATTTATGTTTTTAAGCGTTTAGAGGTTTGACTTAGTGGTTTGACCTATAGTTTAGCCGACGAAAATTATATGTCGTCGGCTAAACTCTTGTGATCCGCGCCTTTTTATTGTCCGCCATTGGATGGCTCAGATCCAACGGCTGTTGATTTTCCAAAGTATAGCCGACGATGATCATATAATAGCCGACGCGATCCGCGCCTTTTTATTGTCCGCCGTTGGATGGCTCAGATCCAACGGCTGTTGATTTTCCAAAGTATAGCCGGCGATGATCATATAATAGCCGACGATATTCAAAGAATAGCCGACAAAAATTATATTTCGTCAGCTAAACTCTTGCGATCCGCGCCTTTTTATTGTCCGCCGTTGGATGACTCAGATCAGACGGCTGTTGATCTTCCAAAGTATAGCCGACAATGTTCATAGAATAGCCGATGACATTCAAAGAATAGTCGACGAAATATTCTAAATCGTCGGCTATTATCAAAGAATAGCCGATGAAATCTTCTAAATCGTCGGCTATTCTTTCTGCTATAAAAGCTGAAAGTCACTTTCTCTCCGACTTTTTTCTCTCCTCCTCCGCAAAAACTCCTCCTCCGCTCCTCAAATTGGCCGCTTTCCTCCTCCAATCGGCCGCTCTCCTCCTCCTCCTCCTCAAATCGGCGCCGGCGTCCGCTCTCCTCCTCCTCCTCCATCCGGCCGATCCTCCTCCTTCCCCTCCTCCTCCGGCCGGCCTCCTCCTCCTCCTAAAGAAAATCATCCCGTAAGTTTTTTTGTTTTTTTTTTTCAATTTATTTTAATTGTATAATTTAGGTATATAATTTAGATATTTAAGGGTGTGTTAAATTGTTATATATATTGGTTATATGTATAAATTGTTAGATGTTGTAGAATAATCGGAATTGGTCTACTCATTTCATTGATAATCCCCTTTATATAGGGTGAGTATTACAACGGTAATAGGAAATACATTAATGACAATAATGACTACATAATTATCTATCGTCCGTTACATTGACGAAGGCACATAATACGTTTTTCCTTCAACACTCCCCCTTGTGCCGAGTCAGGGGTAACATGGTGCATGTGGTGTTGCCTCATTAAAACCTTGCCAAGTAACAAAAACCCAATGGGAGAAAATAAAACTTTGGTCTAAGGAGAAAAAGAGCACAATGCACCTATTACATTTGAAAACAACATGTATGTGCTAGACTCCCCCTGATGTCTGCACCTCCCCCTGATTTTTACATTAATCATGGGATTCTCCCTGATTCTTTCATTTGATCAAGGGAGCTTCAGTAACATTAGCATAGTTATGCATTTTCACATGTTTTTCCAAATATGACTTTGAGCAATGATTTAGTAACTAAATCTTGCCACATCTTCCTCAGATCCAACTTGATTTACTTTGATCTTGAGGATAAGGTTGTTCATGAACCGAACACATTGGTTCATATTGAACATCAGGTTCACTCGTGGTATGACCTTCATATAACAAAACAGTCATAACTTTGTCTAGAGTATGGATGAACCATTAAGAGATTTGAAATTGATCTGTGACAACAGATTTTCTTATTTCACCTTTAATGCGTTTTTCTTTACGCATAGTTAGCTATGACGTGAATAATTTCTTTATCATGTCACATTCTATGTAGAGATTGAATAAGCCCAAATCTTTTATATCTTTAATGAAAGAACGATTTGCGTTGCGTAGGCGCAGAGCTAAACATAGCTTTACAAATTTACATCGAATGAGAGGTCGAGTCTTACATATTATGTTTAAGTACAATCATGCGTCGTTGCACTTGTATAGGAATTTCATTTCCCAATACTTCTTCGTCATCTTCCTTTAGATGAAAAACGGATCTATTGTTAGAGTAAAGACTTCGACTGATCATGGGAATATATGTAGGCCTCACTTTATTCTTTAGAGTGCCTAAGCCGATTGATGGATGATCACCATCATTACAGTCCTTGAGTTCCATTTCAAGACTGTGTATTCCCAAAATCTTTTTCATTCTCAACTTAGGATTTACAATACATTGAGTTTCTCTTATTTCATTTAGAGTTCATATATATCCATAATGAAAACGCAAGGGCATAATTCATCAATCCCTTTCCAATCAAGTAGTCACTTTAGTGAACGTTTCAATTTCTTTTGCAAACGTACTCATGTGATCTAGAGTCACTTGATTTGGGTAGATGAATTCCGTTTAGGATCCTCATGTATATCTCTTAATTTAGATCCCCATAGAGATATATGTTTTGATCACTTTTCGTAAGCTGCATGTTCAGTTTTTCGGAAACTACCAAACTGACGAGGTAGTGGAGTGCAATGACATCCATTACGAGAGATTGTCTCATCGTTGTCCATTACGAGAGAATATCTCCTCGTAGTCGATTCCAGTGCGTTTTTGAGAGACCTTGCGCCATAAGGTGAGTTTGCATACTCTTATTCTCATTACGCATTCTAACAAAGATATATTTGATAGGGTTTATATTTGCGGTGTCGGCGTCACCTGCCCAAATACCTATCTCTTTGTTTATACTGGATCGCTTCTTTCCATTAGGCCAGTTTACTAAGTTGACATTTTTCAACGAAGTATGGTTCGATAGTAGACTCATTATTCCACGTCCTCATGTACACTAGTGTAATGTGTTTGTAGAGATCTCTATACTTTAAGGATTGGTTCTAACATTTGAGGCGTCCCCCAATGATAACCACAATCCATAAATATTCTCATGAGACGGATTTGAGTATCACTGATCAATAGATCAGGTTGTGCCAAACTTGTTTTCTTCCTTTACACAAGTATGTATCGAACCTAGGGTGGCCTCCCCCTCTTCCTTGGAGAGCCACGGCCTGTGACACCATATATGCCACTTATGGCGTCACCATGCCACCATCCATGGTGGCAGTGCAATACCCAATTCTTTTTGGGTGGTACCATGTCCTTTTGATAAAACACAATCCTTGCATGTATATTTGCAGCAGGTTTATATGATCTCGTCACTTTAATGTATAAGACATCTGCACACTTTACTTTGTGTGATTTTGGGGATCGAGATGAGACACAGTGGGGACAAACCACGACAATTCCTGTCGTTCCACTTGAACATGCTTGTTCTTATCTCCCCCTAACGACGGGAAGACTGTCTCATCAAAGTGACACACCGCAAATCTAGCGGTGAGGAGATCGCCTGTCAAGGTTTCGATATAGCGGACTATAGCTGGAAGTTCATATCCAGCATAAATATTTATTCATCTCAAGTAACCCATCATTGTGCGCTGTGGCGGCGCAATTTTGGCACATAAAACATTTAATAGAACTCAAGGATTGTAGATCCGTGTCAATCCAAAAGAGCTCAAAGATTACAAGTTCGTTTGAAATCCTAAAAAATCCTCACACATAGTCACCAGCTATGGTGTAAATTGGTTCAATGATGATGGCCATAGATGAAAAAGTAACGCTGCATGCAAAAATTGCATAACCCAAAACGGAAGTATTGGTGTGCTTTACCAATATTAAGACTATTACTGTAGTCGTTTTCCGTGAGACCAATTGGGTTTTTATATATAGGAATATGATGTCCATTACAAATCCCATATAATAAGCCATAAAATCATCACACCTACGGAAATTAACCCGGCCTAGGTGCTTTGACTTTCTAGCATAAGCAGCATAAATTTTAATTGTGGATGGTGTCATGACACGTGACCAGTGTGTCGACACAACAACCAACACCATAAAATATCTAAGGTGTCCGCAAGTTGGTTGAATCAATCCACTGAATCCTCTTTGAATTCAATATGAGAATGAGAATACATGTGTCCTTTGCGTATGATGGTGTCAATCATAAATTTTACGAGTTGGCTTTGAATGATATACTTTTATTCAGAAAATCACGATGGATGTCAGAAGTATAATAGGATATAAGTGCATGTACTTTGTGCATCAATCATAATGCCACCTTAGGGGGGCGGTGGAATCTAGGGTGTGAACATACGTCTTCAACCCTACATGGATTGTATCGAAATAATATTTGAGGATAACATGTTCTTTAGTCGTCTTCGGTTTCGTGTGGGAACCATATTCTTCTGGTGTTTGCTTCTATTCATCCAAAATATGGGTGTCCATAGTAATTTCTTTAATGTACGGATCACCAGATCAAAGCCAATGTATGTCAGATTTCCAAAAATATCATTTTCTTTTGACTTTGGGTTCAATTAGCGGTTACATATAACCCACTAAGTTGACATATAAACTACTCTAATACTCGTTTACATCTGCAGTCATTAGAGGTAATGCAAATGAGCTCAGATGAAATTCTCATCTATGTCTTATTACATGAACATCGTGGCAGAAATTTCTTTAAAATGTTGAACAAATTCAATTTTCTCTTATCGCATAAATTGTCAATTTGACATATGCTCAATATATACATCAAAACGTAACTCAAGTTCTTTAGAGTAAGTCGATGGGGATTGTAATAAAAGGTATTGTAATCCCAGTTAGGCAAGTGCATTATGAATCCCAAAGGAACAGATATTTAGATCCTTATCACTTGCATTATAGTACTACAGTTCTTTAGTACTATTTTTGTGATATATTAGTACTATTGTCCTTCAGTACTATTATTTTAGGGAGTACATTGTGCGTTTCTTTGCACACGGTTCTTTGTTTCATGCCTATATTATGATATGTTGCTTTACTTTATGCAATACTTTACAAAGTTAGATGCAGAAAATTGAATCATGTATATTATGAATAAAATTTAAATAATCTCAATTCATCGAGAGAAAATTTAAAAGTTAACATGCCAACGATGACATTCAGTCTTGTCCAATTAGAGATAGAAACTTTAAGACTAAAAGTCTAATTTAGGCGTAATAGCCTTTTATAAAGATATCTTGTAAATTTAAAAATAGACTAATCAAAGTCTATCTTGGATGGAGTCAAATCCTTTTTGGCTCTTTTAATGGCTGCAATGATGAGATGTGTCATTTGACATATTCTTCTCATATGGTATGTCTTTAGTTGTAAATTCATTTTTGATGTTCTTGTTGGATATTGAAGATACTTTTCCAAAAAATCCACGTACTCGTATGATTCTTCATACTTAGTGTAAGTCGTAGCTAATTCTTTGCTAGCTTGTAATGTACGTATGAATAGTTCATTAATTTACAACAATGGCAGTGCTTCATTGCACATGACGTGTCCCCTAGATCATCTTTCAAATGGTACATTATTTCCACTTACTTTTGGATGATTATATGAATTTTACGTCCATGGTAATTATTATTTGTTTTAGGGTTATGGCATTACTTTGCACATTTTGTTCCAAGAAGTATCTTTTTCTCAGACCTTACATCGTCATTACCCTTTGTTTTCTCAGATGTTTCATCGTCATTTCCATTTGTTTTAGGGTGATTGCATTACTTTGCATAATTCGTTTCAGGGATTTTTTTTTTTTCAGACCTTACGTTGTCATTCAAGATATTGAAATTATATATTTAGCTATTTACATAAAGCAGTTCGTATAAATATACCATGCTCAAGCCTTTGTTGGCTCAATAGGGGAATTTGGTACTCAAGTTCTTCAGAGTCCAATGTGTCAAAACCAAACTGTGATGGTTAAACCATCTGTAAAATATAGGAAGAAGAGAGTGTATTAGTTTCGCAGTCTAAATAACATTCACGACAACTAAAATAAACCAATATACATTATGGTAAATCCGATGCTTTGTGAAATTACGTTATCACAGTAAAATTTTAGTTTCTCCATTTTCATTGCATGTGAAGATAATGAAATTCCATTATCGTTACTTTTTACACAATTAATAAGATATCCATCTTGAAAAATTTTCAAGAAAAAAAATTGGATTTCAAGACCGAAACTTGTAATGGTCATATTTTTCTTACTTCGTGAAAATACTTTTTCACAGTATAGGTTTGTCCATTTTTCTTTATATTACAATGCTCATGAAATTACATTATCATGGCAATACTCAAACTAAATAACATGTTAAATAAAAACAATTATTTAACATAATAAAATAGACATATAATGATGCTCAAATTTCATAAATATATGTCATAATATAATAAGATAAGTTTGAGCATTATATCATTAACGATCTAATGAAAATGATAACGTTAATTAGATCTTACTTGTTAGTTTGCCAAATAAACTGCATATTAAGCGATTGCTCGATCTCCGACTCCAAATAGTCGTCACATATTAATCGTCGCATCGTAATTGATATGTCACATAAAAACAAACAATATTCATATGATTAGTCACTTTAATCATATATATTTCACATTTATCATATAAATTAAATAATTTCATATGATTTTCACATTTAAACAATATCGATATAAATAGTCACACAGTAAATAGTCATATAGTGAATATAAATTACTGTATGGTAATTTCAAAAATTACTTTTGTATTTTATCCCAAAAAAAATCCTTTTTTTTTTCTTTTTTTCGGGTTAGGTCAGGCCCAAGGGGCTGGGCCGGGTCGGATCAGGCCCAAATCCGGGTCGAGATCAAGCTTCTGCCGACGAAGCTTTGTCGGCAAAGGTCGGGTCCGATCTGAAGGCTGGAGCGGCGGAGGCGTCGCGGCAGAGGCGCGGAGCGGAGGGCAAGCCGGAGTCGTCTCTGCAGAGACGAGGTGCGATCGGGGGTCGTCCGAGCAGTGAACGATCGTGGCGAGGCGATCGAGGCGAGGTGATCGGGACGAGGCGATCCGATCCGGGGCGAGGTCGAGCGGAGGTGGTGAGGCGATGCGTCGACGGATTCGTCTGGGTTGACCGGCGACGGCGTCGGGGCTACGGGGTCGTGGCTTCATCGGTGAGCGGCGATGGCTAGGCTAGGGCAGATGCGGCGCAGCTAGCGAGATCGGGAGGCTCGCCGGAGTATGTGATGGGCAGGCCTGGCGGCGATGGCGGCGGAGCAGAGATCGGCAGGGTGCCCAGAGAAGAATTCTGGGTGCCATGAGATTTTTCCATTCTCTGCCGACAAAACTGTCATCGGCAGAGTTTAGGGTTTACTTTTACCGACGAAGGATTTGTCGGGAAAAAGGGTTTCTGGGGAGGAGATCTTCTTTGTCAACGAAAATGTTGCCGGCAGAAGTGTTTTTCTGGGGTTTTTTCAGGGACAAAGACCTAGGGGGTTTTTTTTTTCTCTCTGGCTAAAGCAAAGTGCTGATAACGTGTTGTAGAATAATCGGAATTGGTCTACTCATTTCATTGATAATCCCCTTTATATAGGGTGAATATTACAACGGTAATAGGAAATACATTAATGACAATAATGACTACATAATTATCTATCGTCCGTTACATTGACGAAGGCACATAATACGTTTTTCCTTCAACATAAGATTAATTATATATATAAATTTGTAGATTAATTATATAAGTTGTTATATATTTGTTAATATTGGTTATATGTTAATGTATATTTTAATTGTTATATATAAATTGTTAAATTAATTATATATATAAATTGGTAGCCTAATTATATAAATGGTTATATTTATGGTAATATATAAATGGTTATTTGTATGTATATATATGTTAATGATGAAATATAGTTATATTTGTATATAAATGGTTATATTTATGTTAATGGTTAGTATTATTTAAAATTAGTTAAAATTTAAATATTAATTTGTTAGTATGTTTTAAAATATGTTAGTATTATTAGTTATTATATTAATTAGAATTTGTTATTTAATGTAATATAATTTAATATTAATTAATGTATTAATGCCTCAAGCTCCAGATGCCCGATGCATTTAGACAGTTATTCGGAGGCCGTCGTTCCAGATCTAGGGGTTCTGGAAGTTCTGACGGATCCGGAGACTCCGAGAGGACCCTTAGCCAGCCTGAGAGGACCACCAGCCAGCCTTAGAGGATCGATTCATCCCAGCTGCAGAGGAGTGTGAGCAGCCGGCACCAGACCCTTTTATCGGCAGGGCGGCCGTCGTGCAGTTCACGTCCCCCTCTCCGGCCAGATCCTCCGAGATGTAATACGCAGCTATTTCAGGACGACATAGCTCCAGACGTTCATCAGGTCCGTATGCCTGAGGTTCATCGGGAGCCGATGACGAGTCCTGCGCCGTCTGCTGCTGACTCTACTGAGGGGCCTACTCTCCCTAATCAGCTGTACCTGCCATACAACATTCCTGCCATACCTGAGGTCGACGAGCATGGTGTGCCCATATGGCCTGATAGGCCTCAGTACGTGAGTGTTGCGGAGGCATACCATCATGAGCCATTTGAGAGATCTGAGCTCCTGATTTTGGCGAGATTAAAAGGAAAGTCGACAGACGGGTCATCGAGTTCAGGTAAAATTTGATTTTATTAATTAAATATTTTATTAAAATTAACGCACTAATATTTAATTTTATTAACCAATCGTCGTTTATGTGATAGGGACCGCCGCTAGCAGTTCAAGCAGGAATACGAGAGGTGTCATATGTTTTGATACGCTCAGGAAAACTGTTGAGACCAGGGGGAGGATCCAGATCAATGAACCCCCTAATCAGGATGTTCAGGGGAAAAAACGCCGCGATTACGCGGGTTGCGTGGGGGCACTAATCCTATGTTGTGGACACGGTGGGCTGATGTGCCGGAAGAGATCAAGAGGGAGGTCAACAACGCGGCGTCGGTGAGTAATTTAAAAAACTTAATTTCTTTATCGTAATATTTAATAATTTTCGGTATTGTTATAATTTTAAAACTAATAAAATATTATCTTTCAGGCCTACTTCGAGATTGCCGAACACAAGCAGGCTTGGCGTACGCGATGCAGAACTCGAGGTACGTTGGGAATTCCTCATCTTATAATTTGAAATATTTTATGATATTAATAATATTTCTAATGCACTTTTGTTTTTTCCGTAGGTTCAAAGAGTGGAAGAACGAGCTCCGTACCCACTTTACCGAATACGACAAACATGGTCGTATGGGTACTCCAAGAGAGTTCATGTTCAGGGAGTACGAGTGGCGTTGGTTGAAGACAGTAGACTTCAACAACCCAGTTATGCAGGTAAATACTAAACTTAACTATAAATGTTTATTTTGTTAATATTTTAATTATTAATTTAATTATTTTATAATTATTACACTAATATTTTTTTATGCATTTTTCTAATATTTTATTATTTGTTTGAAGGAACGGTCTCGGATAAACTCTGTGAACCGCCGCCGTAACACAACCCCCCATCATGGTGGTTCTAGGTCATTTTCACAATATCAGGAGGAGACGCTTAGAGATCATCCTTTAAGCAACCCGTACGTAGAGACGTTCAAGAAGGTTTATCCATTAGCGACAGAACAACTTGTAAGTCGTTGATTACGATTTTAATATTTTAATTATTAATTTTACTTAATTATATATTTGTTAGAATATTAAATTTTTTTTTTCCCGTTCAATTAAGAGAGGGTGAACCGGGCCGAAGAAGAAGTGTTGCAGGAAGTAGTTCGGGAGACACAACCAAACATTTCAGAGGAAGATCTGCAAGATGCCCTGAGCCAGGTCGACCGATCGAATGTCCAAACTGCAGCGAGGATATTCGACGCAGCCTTCCCAGAACGGTCAAACGACTACTACTGCCGGGGTTTGGGAAGTTCTGGAATAGGGGTCCTGAAGACCACTAAGGGAGCTCAAAAGAAGGGAGGGGCGGGGACACCCAACAGATGAGGGGGGAAATGCAGAGATTGGCAGAAGAAAATGCAAGATTGGCGGCCCTGTTCCAGAGATCACAGGAGCAACAACGCAGAACACAGGAGCAACAACGCAGAACATAGCAGTATCATATGGAAATGGAGCATTGGCATGCTGAATGCGAGAGAATTTAGCGACAGAACTACACCGGCCAACAAAACTGGTGGTATGCTATGTTCGCGGCACAACAACAAGGCCTTAAACCCCCGCCCCCGTTTGAGCCGTTAGATGAACCTCCAATGCCGAGAGCTCCCGAGTTCATTCAGCAGGATGACGAGCATGATGGACAGCAGGATGGTGGCCAGGATGACGGGCATGCTGGGGATGACATGGTGGACTTTAGTGCTTTAGGTGATGATTAGGGTTATATTTTATGTATATTGGAACAAATTAAATAAGTCATTTAGACGTGTTTCTTGTTGGTGTAAATGCATGGATTGTCATTGTGAATTGCAGGTTACTTGGAATGGTAATTTAGAAATTAATTTAATTTTTTTTCCCAAAATGTAAGAATAGCCGACGATATTGGCATTATTTCGTCGGCTATAAGGCTATAGCCGACGATTTTTACCAAATTTCGTCGGTTATAACTTTTATAACCGACGAAAATCACATTATTTTGTCGGCTATAACTAATTAATGCCTCTTAAAATATTAATATATTCCGACGAAATAACCGACGAAATAGATGAAATCGTCGGCTATAGTTTACGATATCGTCGGCCATACTCGAAAATATCCGACGAATTTCGTCGGATATTTTACCAAGGTTTGGTCGACAAAATGAATTTTCGTCGGTGATAATTTTGGAATGGCCGACGATTTAGTTATTTTCGTCGGCCATTCGTTTTACCGACGCCCTTTTACCGACAAATTATAGCCGACGAAATTTTCGTCGGTAGAAGGAATAACCGACGAAAATTTGGCATAGTAGACGAAATTTTTTTCGTCGGCTATTCTGTCCGATCTGGTAGTGATATGATTGTGAGTAGGTGCGAGGTGCGACACGTGATCTGTTGCTCCACTATCCACTATCCAATATAATGTTGAATGTGCATCATTATCTACATTATTAGAGCTAGGTGTGAATATACTTGTCGCATTTGCAAATGGATGATTTTTACCCTTATTTTCTTGGAGCATGGCCATATATTCCTGATATTCTTTAGCTGTGAAGGTGTAGCTTTCATCATTGGACTCCTTCAACTCAATGTTGTGTGCTGCATGCTTCCCTTTTATGGGCTTCACATTCTTTCCATGCCATTTATGGCCTATTGGAAAACCTTTCAGAAAATAGCACTGATCCACAAGATGATTGTCCTCTTCACAATACGTGCACTTGAGTGGCTTTCGGTAGAAGGATGAGGAAGAGGGCTTCGACGCCGGCTTAGGTGTAGGGCGTGTAACCTGCATGGCATGAGAAATTGGTGGATTTTCTCGCCGAGCGGCTGCCTCCATCTACCTCTCATGTTGAAGAATTAGGTCATGTACTTTCCTTGTGTCTGGCAAGGGGCTCATCATCAGAATCGAGCCACGAACAGTAGAGTAAGTCTCATTGAGACCCATCAAAAATTGCATAACCCTTTCTTTTTCTTCTCGAATCATAAGCTTCTGCAACATATCACAGGTGCAATCAACATGTTCTTGATAGGATGCTAACTCATCCCAAAGGGCTTTCAGTTTGGTGTAGTAGGCAGACACAGATTGGGAGCCTTGATGGCATTCAGTGATTTCCTGCTGGATCTGATAGATTCTTGAATCATCAGCTTGTGAGAATCGATCGCGGAGATCACTCCACACAGCTGCTGTCGTATTGGAGAATATGACACTCCAGGCTATCTAAGGGTGGATGGATTGAATGATCCATGTCAACACCATGTCATTGCAGCGCTGTCATATGGGAAATTTAGGATCAGTTGGTAAATGTGGTTGTATGGTTCCATCAACGATCCCAAGTTTGTTCTTAGCGTTGAGGCTAAGACGCATTGAGCGACTCCATTCTCCATAGTTCTGCCCATCAAGTGGTGTACTAACCAGGGTGAGTCCTGGTGTGTCAGATTGGTGCAAGACCAGAGGATCAGGTAATTTGATCTCATTCTCCTCCATTGTCTTGGATGAAGAAATGGGTTTGTGTTTGTTGGTTTCTGTGTTTTCATGGATTTCAACCATGGTGGTTTGTAGTGGGTTTTGTGGCGGAAGGTTGTGGTGGATTAGAGGCACCATAAACAAAGAGAAGTGGGAATAGTGTATTCTATTGCATAAGAATTATGTACAACGAGACAGATACATATAGTAGCTGTTGTGCTATTCTATTCAGTTATACAAGGAATGTAATTATACAAATCCTACAATCACTACAGTATCATAATACTCTTGATACGATCCACCAATTTCTCCTATCACAATTCTAAATACCAGTCAAGTATGAATGCAGATTATTCTTTCCTTTAACAAATGGGCTATGAAGTCACCTAAAGGATTGTCCCTAATCTAAAGTGTGACAAGCAAATATTTATTTCCGCCAGCCGAATGTAGAAGAAACAAAATATAAGCTTGATGCTCAAAGTTAAAAGGAAAACAAGAAGAGGAGGTTTTTAGGACTCATTAAGCATGGAAACCTGAGATTTTTTAGGAACTCATGTGCTTTGTTAAGTACATATCCAAATTCATCAGTGAGATTTCCAGCAAGTAAAGCTTGAACAGAAAGACTAGCATCCCACGTCTGGCTTCCAAAACTCTACGCCAATGTAAAGTATCAGAATTAGTAGGTTCTTTAAACGAGCACTTCACAAACAAGTTCGAAAGAAAGCATAAGTTTAAAGCTGTGTGAAAAAGTTATGCGCTTATACATGAAAAAGTTATGCTATATACAAAAACCACCATTTTCTCAATATGGCATGAAGATGGTTCGAGCTCACAATTACTCCAAATTGCACGAAAACATTTTGGGGTGTATTATTTCTGTTCAGCACAGTCAACAATTATATGTTTTATCCCACCACACTTAAAGCAATTTGTCATTCTTTTGGAAAAGATTTTGACCTGGGATTCCTACCATGTGAGGGATCACAGATTCTAGGATACCTAGAGGTCGAACCTTTTTTAAAAAACGACCAGAAGTAAAAGAGTTTTGCTTCCTAAAATATTTTTCTAAATGTTTTGTCATCAAGTAGGCAAACATCAGAATTCAAGAAACAAACTTTCAAGGTGTTGAGCCTTTACCTTAGAATTACCTTTGCACGTAGTGGCTAGGATATCCTGAGCATGCTTTGCAATCGGCAATGAATGATTCTTCGACGCATTTTGTCAAAAAGAGCAGAGAACAAGCTGTTTAAAGCTTAACTGTTCAACCAACCAATATCACTCAATCAAGCTTTTAGGTTTCTGGATAAAAATCTCAGAACCTTCAACTATGAGTACCATAGGAGCATCACCTCCATCATCAACCATAATCCACTATTTCCCATTATCTTAGGAAAAGACGAAAACAATCATCATAACTTTCCATTGTAAATCCGTCACAAAGTAAAGTGGACGTTAATGGAAGTTAGGCCTTTACCCCAAGTCATTCTCGGCTCACAGAGGATCTCACCAGCAAAGCTAGTGGCTGCTCTGATACAACTTGAAGGTCCTAGAGGGGGGGGGGGGGGAGGGGGGTGAATAGGCCCTGAAAACCTTTTCGTTCGATTCGCTCACAGGGATAGCAGTAGATGGTGTTATCCTGTATAGCAGAAATACGATGACTAAAAAGTATAAAGGTGCAGCAATAAACAAACAACACCAAGATATTTTTTACTCGCAGAAACCCTGCAACAGGGAGAAAAACTGTGTGCCCCTTACGCTGAGGGACAAACCTTTCCACTATGTTATTTAACACTTCTTACAAAATTTGTAGCAATCTGGATAGTTGACCGCGGTACTATCCTGCCTAGACTCTATCTAATCTACGACATGTTCTACCTCTCCTGAACCTAAGTGTTTACATATGAAGGTAACTGAAGTTTCAGCTCCGAACACAGCTATTAATGAGCTGGTTCACAATAAGCGCTTCAACACTTCTTACAAGTTTGCAGCAACATGTGGATCACAAACCACGTTTGTATCCTGTCTTAGACTATCCTAGTCTCTCGACTGTTCTACCTCACTTGTCTCTCAAGTGTTTACACACACAAATATCAGAAGTTTCAACCTTGAATCCAGCTACTTCTCAGCTGATTCAGTTATGAACACTTCTAGGGTTGCTTGCATCACCAACACATCTCATGGTATGCAAATGCAAATGATATGGGTTTTCACAAAAAAGGGTTTTGTTCAAACCCAAAAGATCATCACACAAGTATAACTTTGAGCTTATTGGAACAATGCAAGATACATAAACAAGATCTCAATAGAAGAGAAATAAATGATATGGGTTCTGTCCGGCTTTAAGATTTATAATCACAAAAGGAAGACTTAGAGCAAATGGACATGCAAGGGAATCAAACCCAACAAAAGAAAATGTAATACTACATTTTGAACAACCCACAGAACAAAGAGATTTGTGCCTCTTTATATAGTCATAAGTGAGGCTCCATGGGAGCACAAAATAGCCAATAAAAACTAAGAAGAATATCTTCTTAATAGTATAAAGATATTAACAAGAGGGAACACAATCATCTTAGTAAAGAGATTTATAATAAACCTAGTACAATCCACTTGACTAGGGACAAAGTGTTTATGATAAACCTAGTACAATCCACTTGACTAGGGCAACACTAAGACATACAACATGGCAGCAGCCACTGTATGAGACAGAAAATATCTTTCAACCAACTTGAAGATATTAACAATAGAGGGGACATAATCTCAATCTCATTCAATGAGATGCAAGAAGCATTAATGAGGCATGACAAGCATATAATGAAGTTAGATATTTTCCCTTAAGAGAAAGAGTTCCAAAAAATCATCCAACTTCAAAAGCAAAAGATCTTTTAACTAAGGAAAAGATCTTCTGATTAATGAGTATATTAAGCAGTACATAAGTCCTAGGATGACATACAGAAGTCCTATCCTAAATGAAAAACTCATGAACAAGTGACTGGGTGATAAACAATAAAACCCATAACGTACATGATGGAAAGATAACTTCGCATCCTCAGTGAAAAACTCATGATATGAATATGCATGATTTATACCTGAGTGCAGAGAGATCACATTGGTTCTTCAACTTGATGTTTGACTTCAAACTTCACTTAATTGGGCTTAATATACTAAGCTAGTTTTGTTTTGTTAAATACAAGGATTGCCAACATATGTTATACCAACAATCTCCCCCTTTGGCATTCCTCAACAAAACACACCTTTCAATATTTTTTCTTGTATTTCTTCGAGTTGATTAATCCTAAGATTAAATCTCTCGAGTTGTTCTGTTATTTTCTCAGTAGATGTGTTTTTAGATATGTGTTTTAGAAAATCAACTATGCTTGGTCTTGACTGATCAATTTCTTCTACTTCTATTTCTTTCTAGAGATGAATTTGTTCGTCGTATAGAGTATTAAGAATTCTACAGGCGTAGTCAATAGAGTATTGATTTTCTTGAATATGTCTTGTGTGAAAACACGAGTTCCACTTATCACTTTCTTTTTCTATACAAAAGGCTTGGTAATTTTTGAGTTTTGATTTTCTTTTGTTGGCTAAGGGAAGCCAACTTTGTGGCATAAGTATTTTTCTTCTACTTGTTTTTGAGCAAAACAGGCTCTGCTCGTCATCCTGCTGAACGAACTCGGGAGGTTGAGGTATTTGAGGTTCAAATAACGGCTGAAACGGGGGCGGGGGTTCAAGGCCTTGTTGTTGTGCCGCGAACATATCATACCACCAGTTTTGTTGGCCGGCGTAGTTATGTCGCCGAATTCTCTCGCATTCAGCATGCCAACTGGACATATCCAAATGATACTGATGTGTTCTGCGGTGTTGCTCCTGTGATCTGCGTTGTTGCTCCTGTGATCTCTGGAACTCGGCAGCCAATCTTGCATTTTCTTCTGCCAATCTCTGCATTTCCCCCCTCATCTGTTGGCCGTCCCCGCCTCCCTTCTTTTGACCTCCCTTAGTGGTCTTCAGAAGCCCTATTCCAGAACTTCCCAAACCCCGGCAGTAGTATTGGTTTGACCGGTCTGGGAAGGCTGCGTCGAACATCCTCACTGCCGTATGCAATTAATAGACTTTTTTTTTTGGAAGACGATTAATAGACATTATAAGAAAGCTGAAATCTTGTGATGGAAGCAAAAAGTTGTGATCGTAATTAGCCAAAAGGTGCCTGTTGAATTCGACTTCCTATATTTTCAAACTCCACTGATCGAACAATTATATCCACTAGTTTGGTACTGTTCTATGCCAAAAATCATCTATGATTCAATACAAGAACCATTTAAGAATAATTGACAGCTGCTAATTGTGGAGCTAACACCAACATGTAAACCTGGCCAACCACAATGGACACAAAGAAAATTATAGAAAGGTGAGAACAATCATTGAACGGTGGACAAAAATTGGGGCTTGGGCTGAAGAAACAAGGAAAGCATTTGCCAAGTTGCTTGTATATTTTTGGTTATAATTTTGGGAAAAGCTTTATAATCATATCCTCATTAACTTAATTATGTAACCCTCAAGCCACATTTGTTTCGCTGAATTGAGAGTTTGGAAAATGAAGTTCATTTTTTTCTCTTGTTTGGTATGCACAAAGAAAAAGAACAACTTTCTTACATGAAGGAAAAATGAGGGGGAAAGTATATCCTTCCATAAACTTAAAGAACCAACTTCACTCATCAATTTCTTGTATTTATTATTCACAACTATTATTTTATTACATTAATTTCAAATTTTTTTTTTTACAACTTTCCTGCTAACTTTCTTTATGTTACTGTTTCTGCACAAACCCTTAGGCCTGGTAGAGACAGATGAATCCAAGCGTCATCTCCCGTAAACCTGCTTACTAAGGGGAATACTGGGCGGGCCGGTCTTCTCCTCTCCGATGCCTAAGTTAGTATAGTTGGAATAGATATAACTTAAGCACGTATATAAGCGGTAGGAAGGATCAGTTACCTATTAATGAGGGTAGTTGAAGCCCTTACATAAGTGGCCAGGAGTGAGGTCTGGCCTTACTCTTTGATGTGGGACTGGTTTCCTTCTGTTTGCATACCAAAGGGCAGCTTTGGTGACGTCTTTGGCAGGCAGGTGTCCTCGGTCCCCAGGCCCCTGGTAGCAGGATAGACTGCTGGACCCTGAGGCCGGGTGTTGGTGATCCGGTCCCGAGCCTCGGGCCGGCCCTTGGTACACTAGCTGCGGGTCTGTGGGCCTGCTGTAGCCCCTCTGTGGCTACTGTCAACAAGTCCCCCAAGTTCCCGGTCAAGTGCAATCTTGAATGGGGACTTAAACTGTCTTGTCATTGTCCCACAGACCCGCAGGGTTACCAACCCAACGGTGCCCAGTCCCCCAAGTCCGCGTTGAAGATTGGGCGTGACCGGGGTGAGTACCTGTTACCGATGATGTGCAACAGTTTATGAGTATGTTTGCAATATAAGTAGTACTGTGCTCAAGTGTTGTAGTGCTATGAGCATGGAGCGGGGTGAAACCCAGAGAGTGCATGAGATGATAGTGGGGCGTTGAAATCCGCCATGCAATAGATGTGTGCATGGAATGATTATGGGGCGTTGAAATCCGCCATGCAATAGATGTGTGCATGGAACCTGGACCCCGCGTTTTGCCATATCAGAGCGAGCCCGAGAGCATGGGATCTCGACCGGGCGTTCTGCCATATCGAGACGAGTTCCCCAAATGAACTTGTGCACTAGACCTCGACCGGGCGTTCTGCCATATCGAGACGAGTTCCCCAAGTGAACTTGTGCACTAGACCTCGACCAGGCGTTCTGCCATATCGAGACGAGTCAGAGAGTATGGGACCTCGACCGGGCGTTCTGCCATATCGAGACGAGTCCCCCAAGTGAACTTGTGCACTAGACCTCGACCGGGCGTTCTGCCATATCGAGACGAGTCGGAGAGTATGGGACCTCGACCGGGCGTTCTGCCATATCGAGACGAGTCGGAGAGTATGGGACCTCGACCGGGCGTTCTGCCATATCGAGACGAGTCCATATTGCTAGGCTGCGGGGAGGTGGCCCCGGTGTTGCGGTCTGCTAAGGCACCGGTCAACACTTGCTAGTTCTTCTCAGCTTGTGTTGGAATAAGCGTTGAGGTAATGGGGTGGCGTTGAGGTGACAAGTCTCGCCGTGGAGCCCCACATTGATCAAAGTTCAGTGCGATGCAGGGTTTTTATCCTGCTGGACAAGAGTACATGTGTTAGATGTAAACTCACCCGGGTGTACAAAGCCCATGCCGGTCGAATGTTCTCATAACCGGGGTCATGCCATGGAGCCGGGTGGATCTCGACCGGGCGTTATGCCATATCGAGACGAGTTCCCCAGTGAGATGCCATGGGGCCGGGTGGATCTCGTATCCGAAAAAATGCTCTCGAGCCGGTTGGATGATCATAACCGGTGAGATGGTCTCGAGTCGGTTGAATGTTACCTAACCGGTGAGATGTCTTCAAGCCGGTTGAAAGATCATAACCGGTGACTTGTAGTGAAGATGCCATGCAGCCGGTTGAATGATACCTAACCGTGAACTACCATGGTACCGGATGGATGGCTCATACCCGGAACAATGCTCTCGAGGCGATTGAAAAATCATAACCGGTGAGAGGTCTTCAAGCCGGTTGAAAGATCATAACCGGTGACTTGCAGTGAAGATGCCATGCAGCCGGTTGAATGATACCTAACCGTGAACTGCCATGGTACCGGATGGATGGCTCATACCCAGAACAATGCTCTCGAGGCGGTTGAAAAATCATAACCGGTGAGAGGTCTTCAAGCCGGTTGAAAGATCATAACCGGTGACTTGCAGTGAAGATGCCATGCAGCCGTGGAGCGTGGGGAAGTGGGGGGGGCCTGACACCTCGGTTCCCGCTCCTAACTCCCTTACCAGCAGGCGGGACAAGTGGCTGACATGTATTTAAGGAGGAAGTCCATCAGTCCCATCAGTTATGATGGCGTGGGAAGTGTACTAATGCTGGGACACGTGCTGGTAGGGAGCGGTCTGCGATGGAGGGTCTGGATTCACGGGCGTTTGAGTTGCTCTGATTGCGTGTTTTGGGGGGATTACAAGCGCCTAGGGCACCGGACCTCTCCATAAAAAGGCCTCCTCCGCCTTCTTAAGTTCTGTTTTGCTCGTTGCTCAGAGAGAATAAGAGAAAGAGAGAAATCCGGCGAAAGCTCTGTGGAGGTGTCCCGCAACATCTTTTGCCTCAAGTGCTCTTTTACTCTTTTCCTACCATTGCTCGCTGCTTTCGCAGGGCGGACTTTTCTCGGTTGAGCATACTAATCGTTAAGTTCTTGCTTTCTTTGCCTGATGTTGTTCTTGTTTTTCTTTTCGGTATTTTTGCGGCGGGGGGAGGGGATCTCTGTCGCCGACTGAGTTGTTTTAAGCGGAGCGTCTGCGGTAAACTTGGGGAGGGGCCGCAGAGGGCGCTGTTCTAGCCTGTTGCTGACCAGTGCTAGGGTTTTATTTTTCTTCCCCTTAGGTTAAAAATGTCTTCTGCAAGTTCTGATGGGGCTTCCGAATCGGCCGTCAGGCGTCCCATCGTGGACGATGAGGAGAGACTGGAGGACTGGCTCGATTCGGAATCCCCGGAGTCTGAAGCCGCTGACCGCTCCCGGAGCGGGGCTTCGTCTTCCGGGTCCTCAGGATCTGAGGAAATACCGCACGGGGTGCGCCTTGCTGGTGCTCTGCCTGTGAGCTACACCATCGGGAGAGAGAAAGGTGCCGTGGTGTGCGATGAGCCGGAGGGTAGCATGAACCCCGGAGAGATTGCTGCGTTCCGGGATACGTGGAGTATCCCGGATGAGGTGGCGCTACGGCCACTGAATCCCGGAGAGTCAGCCTGTAACCCAGAGGCAGGTTGGGTTGCCATGCATCTAGACCAGTTTCGCCACGGGTTTTCGCTCCCGCTGCCAGACTTCGTGCAGTACATGTTCATTGCACTGCAAGTGTCTCCCGCGCAGCTTCCAGGGCTCCAGTGGAGGCGACTGCTGAACCTCGGCTGCCTGTACGAGTTGTCCGGGATGAGTTTGCCAACGGTAAACGAATTCCGGGCACTGTACAGGTTATCATACTCGAAGAAGCGAGGGTCCCGGGGTTGTCTGTCCTTCAGCTCCCGGTGCTTTCAACCTATCATCACCAATGTGCCTTCTTGGGTGGATAACAGCTGGAGGAAGAAGGTGGTGATGGCGGGCGGGAAGTGGCAGAAGAGGAGGAAGATGTACCGGGTTCCTGGTGCCTTCCAGCCCCCTGGGGATCAATCGTTCTAGCTATCCGAGTTGGAGCAGGAGAGGATCACGACCATACTCGGATGTTGGGACGATCTCGAACGGAGCTCTTACAACTTCATCCGGCAGGAAGTGTTGGAGTATTGCTGTCTCGGGCGAGATCCCGGTGCGTAGCAAGTCCTAGCGGTGACACTTTTGCTAACTGTTTTAAATACAAACCTTTGCTCGTCCTGCAGGTGCATCTTCCCGGGCGGTCATCAAACCCGACACCACCCTATCCATGGACGGTGAAGACCTTCTCGCGAGGCTGAAGGAGAAAGGCGAGGCCGTTTCGCGGACCTCGGTGGACGAGGAGTCCGGTCGGCTTACGGTTTATCCAGAACCGAGGGTCATGGATGTTGAGGACGACGTCTATGTCCTGAGGCGTGTGAAGAGCCACCCTGCTGTGCCCAAGGCAGGACCCGGCAAGGGCAAGACTACCGGGGGGCCACTAAAGATTCCCGGTGGAGTGAGTCGGATTCCGCACCGTCCGGGGTTTGTCCCGCTCGTCACCCGGGTCACCCGATTAGGCGCACAATCTTCTTCGCCGGACGGCCAGGGTGAGAAGAGGCGGAGGGTCATGGACGTTCCTCCCTCCACGCTGGTGACGCTGACCGGCGGGTCGTCCGGTGAGAATCTGGCCAAACGGCTCAAGGTAACCAGCGGTGCACCGAGTTCCGCTGGGGAAAAGGCTGCCGCTGCCCGGCAGAGTGGCCCCGTGCCTGCTGAGGCACAGAGGGGAAGCCCGGAGAGTGCACTCGCCCGGCAGCTGGCGGCAGACTTGGCCGGCCTTGGTCTGGACAGACCTGGGGTCACCGGAGCCTTGGCGGGCGGAAAGCGCCAAAAGTTCAAGGAGTCGGTCCTGCAAGTAAGAATTGCCTGGTGCCATTGCACCGCTCGTAACTCATTTCCTTTGTTGCTTGCTTAATTGGCTCTCTGTTGTTATGCAGTTGCTGGACAATCTGTACCAGCCGGATCCGAGCGAGGAGCTGAAGAGGCAGGTGGCCGAGCTGACAGAAGCCCGAGAGCGGTTGGAAGCAGAGAAGTCCCGGCTGGAGCTGGAAAAGGCCAGATTGGAGGAGAGGGCCAAGAAGCAGGTGGCCAAGCTGGAGGAGCAGGTCCGGAGCCTGGAGAAGGAGAAGGAGCTGGCTGAGGAGGAGAGGGCAGAACTGGAGGCCAAGGTGGACGAGCACCAGGTGGGAGCTGCCGCTGTGCGCGCCGCCTCTACCGCTGCAGCCGGGGAAGAGGACCCGGAACTCTACGAGCGGGTTGTTCTCAAATACCATGAGAGCGATCAGTTCCTTCAGTTCCTGGAGAAGGCCAGAGAATCGGGCATCTCGGATGCGTACACGGAATGGGCGGAGAAGGGGTGGCTGGACACTTCCCGGATGCCGAAGGCCGCTGATGAGGATATCCATGAGCAGTCGGATATCCATGAGCAGTCGGCGGAGGAGCAACCGGAAGGGGAGGGTGGACCTCAGATTACTGAAGGCGCGGCTGCTTCATCCGGAGAGGCTGGCGGATTGCCCGCTGAGGGGGGAGGCGTAGCTCCTTAGGATTTTGCCCTTGCTCTTTTTTTGTAAACTTGCCGGAACGGCTTCTGCTTGTATTATCCCTTGACTATGAATATACTTGAATTGGTGGAACCGGTGGAATTTTTCTTGAAAGTAGTTTGCATATATGTCTTGTGATGTTACAGCGGTTGAACCGGTGATATGCCAAACTAACCGCTTGGAGGCTTGGCGAGTCTACCAGCCCCGGTCTTGCTCCCGGTCGGGATCTGCTCTCCTTTCCCCTATATACCGTTGGAGCTGGCCGTTACTAATCAAACCCTCCACCGCTGTCTTGAGAGCATAGCACTGGCTCGTTCGATGAGTAGCCTCATCATGATAGGAGCAGTACTTGCCCGTTTGCGCCGTGGTAAGCTTCTCCTTCGGGTACTTTCTCCTGGGCGGTGGGGGAATGATGCTCCCGTTCTCGAGCAAAATGTCCTCGTATGAAAAGGTGAGAGCGGTGAAGACCACTTAACCGGCCGGTTGTGCTGGCATGATTGCCAGGGGGCGTTCTTGCAGGAACTGCGCCGGCTTGTGCTCGCCCTGGGGTTTATCATGATAGGGCCTTTGCTGCCGTTGCCCCCAATTTCTGCTGGGCCGGCTCGGTCGGGCGGCTCGGTTCTCGGTCCGCTGGCTTGGCTTGTCTTCTTGGCTGGGCGGGGGGTGCTCCTCCCGGGGGTGGTCTTCCTGCTGCTCGTCCCGCTTCCTCTTCAGCAGGTGATGCCCGTATGTCTCGTGATCGGCCTGGGCGTGCCGGATGGCCATTGCCATTAACTCGTCATACCCCTGCGGGAGTTCCACCCGTACGGCGTAGGAAAATTTTCCCGGCCGGAGCCCTTGCTTGAATGCCATCTCGGCGATACCTTTGTCAAGGTTCCGAACCCCGGCCGTCGCCGTCTGCCAACGGTTGACGAAAGTCCTCAATTCCTCGCTCGGCGCTTGCATGCAGTTAAAAAGGATGGTCGATGTCCGGGCTCCCTCGACCCGGAGGATGAAGCGGCCTACAAACCGGTCGGCCAACTGTTCGAAGGCCTCGATTGAATTTGCCGGAAGCTCATAGAACCAGCTGAGCGCTTCTCCAGACAGAGTTTCTTAGAAAATATTGCAGCATACTGCATCGGAGTAGCCCTTGGCGCACGTCTGGGACCGGAAACTATCTAGGTATTGGTACGGGCAGCCGACTCCCGAGTAGGTGAGCTTGAGGGACTTCTGGTTACCAGACCTCCCCGACTTCATAACCCGGTGCGAGAAAGGGCCCATGTGCTCGTTGAACCGTGCACCTTCCATCGGCCGTGCCGCTCTTCTCTCGGTCACTCGGATCATCCGAGAACGTCAGAGAAAAGCCCCGGTGCACTAGCCTGCCGTCCTCCGCCGGGCCTTTCCTGCGCGAGCTGTCGTGGTGTGGCCCCGGCGTGCCGGTCGGCCTCCCACAGCTCCCGCCTTCCTGATCGCCCTGGTCGCCGCGCTGCTCCCGCATAACGACCGGGGTGGAGACAAGCGTTTGCACTGGTGCAACACGCTGCTCCTCGGTGGTATTCCTTTCCTGTCTTGCTTCCGAATTCTCTGCCATCGATAGTGCTTACGTGGTTTCTTATCCGAAGTTTCCCACAGACGGCGCCAATTGTTTCTGCATAAACCCGTAGGCCTGGTAGAGACAGATGAATCCAAGCGTGATCTCCCGTAAACCTGCTTACTAAGGGGAATACCGGGCGGGCCGGTCTTCTCCTCTCCGATGCCTAAGTTAGTATAGTTGGAATAGATATAACTTAAGCACGCATATAAGCGGTAGGAAGGATCAGTTACCTATTAATGAGGGTAGTTGAGGCCCTTATATAGGTGGCCAGGAGTGAGGTCTGGCCTTACTCTTCGATGTGGGACTGGTTTCCTTCTGTTTGCATACCAAAGGGCAGCTTTGGTGACCTCTTTGGCAGACAGGTGCCCCCGGTCCTCGGGCCCCTGGTAGCAGGATAGACTGCTGGACCCCGAGGCCGGGTGCTGGTGATCCGGTCCCGGGCCTCGGGCCGGCCCCTGGTACACTAGCTGCGGGTCTGTGGGCCTGCTGTAGCCCCTCTGTGGCTACTGTCAACAGTTACCAAATACCGGAAAAGACAGCCCACTTCCCTCTCAAGTTCCCTTCCCGTGGGAAAAGAGGAGGAACTAATTTTCTTTTCGGAAACCAAACGAGGCCTTATCTTTAATTATAACATTGCTTCGGTTATGTAATATTCTCGATAAACTATGTTAATTAGATTATATTGAGATCTTATGTTCTTAAGTAGGTGATCGATCGAATGAGGGTGAGTCACAAACTAAGCTGGGTTGGTATGCCTGTGTAGTTTATATATAGTACCTTTAAAATTCTGGTTTAAGTTTTATATGAACTGCATTTTACACGCAATGAACAGCTTGATAGCAGGAATGTCCATATTATTTTATCATGACATATATAAGACTTAATATATTCTCTATTTTGTCATTGAACTATGCTCTATAATTAACTTATTTTCACCCGTCATAGTAATAACAACATATCTCCCATCAAATTTCCAGCGCAGAAAAAATCAGAATCACTAAAAACAGAAGATACATAAAAAAATAAAAAAATGAGTGTATGTACATGCAAAGCAAGTTGAAGAAATTATTATTATTTTTTTTGTTCTCTCACAAGTTGAAGAAATTTATAAATCACTAAAACAAATAAAAATTAACAAGTTATTGAAATGATTATGTATTCGTTTGCTTATAATACCCAATTAGAGCTAGATTACTACTACGAGAATAATCAAACGTGTGACGCCATGAGAGATTATCTAGCGACAAACAACCACTTGTATCGGCACATACTGACAAATCGTATGTTTATAATACCCACCTCCGATTGGTCCGTGCACTCACCTCTCCCCACAGCTCGCGTGACCCAAAAGTCGCAGACGTCATCGTTTTGTCCTCTCAATCTTCCATAAGTCCTTTGCTTACATACTCAAAACTCTCATGCTCAATCATTTGCGCAGCCAAACCCTTCCAAGAGCATGAGCCTGAGCCTGAGCCTAAGGCCATTAGCTCACATTAGAAAGACTGAGAGAGATAACATTTCAGTTTTTGCAGACCCAGTAGCCCAAAGACTCGAGCTTTATGAGCTTTGAGTTCAGAGTTTGTTACTACAACGTCATACTTTGGTTACATTTTACAGCAGCATTAACGTTTGGTGTACTGTGAGAGACATCAGCTACTTATCTGTCTCACTGACTCAGCATTTCATTTCCTCAGTTGCCAAATCTCCGCAAGTACAAGATCTCTGTCTCTGTCTCTCTCCGGCAAGTCCCTTCTTATCTTATCTTTCTCACTTGTTTCTGTATATGTCTGTATCTACATGTTATATATCTCTGTCTTCATTTTTTTTATATATACTTTTTATCTGGGGATCTTTGCTGAGTTGGGTTTTTGTTGATTTTTCCTCTCATGAGCCTATGTGAGATTTTAGATTCTGCCGAATCCGTGATTGGTTTTGTATTTTTGTGGTGAATCATGTGGCTTTTGTGTGGTTATGAATTGAAGGAAGATTTTCAGATCACTAAGAGATATTGCCATGTTTCCTCTTTTTTTTTTCTTTGATTTTTTTTTTTTTTTAACTGTGATGATAGTATCTCAGTTGATAGGGGAATAAATTTCAGCACTGATCTTCAACCCAATTGAGTGTTTTTCTCTATGATCTTGAAGACTTTCCCATTTTTGAAGCATAAGATTGTTGGTTGAATTATCCTGTGGACTCTGTAGAGGCTGTTGTTGCAATAGTTGACCCTATAGTTTTGTTAAAAGGATTTGTCCTATTTGAATGTTTTAACTTTCTTTCACTTCTTTAAGTAACTGAAGCAAAACCTTTACATTGTTGACAACAACATATTGGTGTTGAGACTTTCATGTGCTGTAACAATGACTGGATTTGTTATCTCTGTTTAAAATTGTCATGCTACAATTCTGATCACCTGTATTGGTGCCTGGTGGTCTGTTTTCAGAATTTTTACCTCAGAAGATGGTGTTCCACCTTATAAAATTGTCTTCGAGCTGAGAAGATTATGCTTTGTATGTCTCCTAGTACAGCTTACTTGGTGTGCTGGATTTGATTTGGTCGTTTCACCTCCTAGTACTTTATCTGTGGAAATGTAGCTAGTCGCTGCTGACTCTTTGAGTGGATTTTTAGTTGAAATGAAACTCAAACTTTGCTAAAATAGTGCTCAGTGTTTTGCAACCATATCTTAGTTTTGCTCGTCTCATTGAATCCTTATTTCTAACTCGTTGTACCCCAATCTAGATATACACATTCCTACCTGTAGAAGTTCTCCACTTAATTGTGGTACATTTCACTACCAATTTGATACATCGATGAAGGTAGGGCTTTTATCTGCAATAATGAGTCACCATGGAATCAGTTCTGTAACACAAACTGAGACTACCAATGGTATCACACAGTCATACTGTACATCCCTATCCCCAGTACATGATTTTTTGGGTTGTGAATCAGAAGGCAGGAGTTCAGTGGCCCGCAATTGTTCATCCACACGCCTCCCACCTTTCACGCAGACAGAATCTTTTAGCTCTCCTATTAATATGCGAGAATCTGGTCTTCAACATTTCAAGAGTTCATTTTCACGTTCTTCTGTTTTCTGTACAAGTTTGTATCAGTCATCTTCATCAAGTTCTGAAACCTCTCGGCATCTTGGAAATATGCCATTTCTTCCCCACCCTCCAACATACAGCCAGTCCATTTCTGCTGTTGATTCAAAATCTCCGTCGCTCTTAAGTCAGGATATGAGTAATCAATATGATGATGAACATTCAGATTATCTCATGAAAGACTTTCTTAATTTGACCGGAAATGCTTCTGATGGTAGCTTCCATGATATCGGCTGTGGAAGTGACACTATAGAACTTACAGAGCAATTGGAGTTGCAGTTTTTGTCAGATCAACTTGACATAGCTATCACGGACAATGGAGAAAATCCCCGGCTTGATGTAAGTTCTGTGTAATCGTTATTTGTTTACATATTTGATCGAATATGTTTTCTAGAAAACTCATTTATCCTACTATTCATTTATAACAACATAAAGTGTCAGTTGGGATTATCATGGTGTAAACTACATAATGGTGTCTGAGCCACATGCAGGGCATTCAAACAGATAGTTTTTTAAACTGAGATGTAATATTCAGAAGAGTGAATTGATTTATAAATAACTTGTATTTCAGTTAAGCTTCAATAATTTGCTTGTCATAATTCTTTATATGCTATATGTTAGGAATTATATGAAATTTCTCGAGCCTCATCAGAACCAGCCATAGAATTGACATCTAGTAAGAGTTGTGGCTTGATGGCACCATTGGTTGATGCTCTTTCAAGTCACCCGTCTCCTGGACCTTCCTCTGCACATAGACCACGAATGCGGTGGACACCTGAGCTTCATGAGCGTTTTGTAGAAGCTGTTAAGAAGCTAGATGGGGCTGAAAGTAAATACTAAATTTCTAGTCTATTATGTGCTGTGCTCTAGTTCTTGCTCGATTGGAGTGCTCTTTCAATGAGTTAAAGTCTATTATGATTTGTACTTGCAACTCATTAGTTTAATTTGATGTGCAGAGGCTACTCCAAAAGGTGTATTAAAAGTTATGAATGTTGAGGGCTTAACCATTTATCATGTTAAAAGCCACTTACAGGTGATTGATTTTTCATATATCTGGTGAGTTGAGAATAATTGATGTACTATTTGATTCAGAATTGTACTTTTATGTCATCTGCAGAAGTACAGACTTGCCAAGTATATGCCTGAGAAAAAAGAAGGTACGGGATATATGAGATTTGATTAATATCAGGCTTAAGATATCCTCACAAATTTCAGTCATCTGTCTGAAGTCATGACTTTGCAATCTCAACTATTGAGCTTCACTTTACATGTAAAACTATGTTTTATTCCTCTCAGTCCTTTAAAAGAAAAAAATCTATGCATGTTTTAGTCTGCTACAACCTGAGAACTGAATTAACTTGATCCGACTGCTCGAGTACATATATAGATGGATTTTGAAATAGTTGATGACTTGCATATCAATGAACACTCTGTATATGTAAATTGTCAATCATCGTAGGTTTGATGGTCATCTCCATAATTCCAAATTCTGCATCCATCTTGCTTCATCTCATGCATGTGTATCAAATGTCATTACGAAGTTGGAAATATTGAGTTTTCTTCTTAGCTCACTACAACGTTATTGAATACCACTCTTTAGATAAGAAGGCTTCTAGCTCTGAAGAAAAGACCGCTGCTTCAAGCAGAAATGAAGGCGATGGACGGAAAAAAGGGTTAGTTATTAACGTTGCTCTGCCACTATCTTTTCTTTCTCAATCAATACAATTATATATTTTTTTTAGAAGATCAATACAACTATATCTTCATTTGCTTATTCGCCAAAAAAAAAAAAATTAATAATTCCTGTTATGCTTAGTGTTGACCTTATCTTTCTTGTCCTAGGAGCATTCATATCACTGAGGCTCTGCGCATGCAAATTGAAGTTCAGAAACAACTGCATGAGCAGCTTGAGGTGAGCATGTGTTTAATAGCTGGCTTGTGCTTGTTAATATGCATTGATTTTCTCTTTGGATGCATTTCCGGTGTGAAATAGTGGTTCAAATAGAGCCTTATTATTTGCTTCATTGTAGCTTAAATTTCTTCACCTGCATCTCTAAATAGGTTCAAAGGTCTCTTCAGCTACGCATAGAAGAGCATGCCAAGTACTTGGAGAAGATCTTGGAGGAACAACGGAAAGCCGATAGTGCCTTACTTTCTCCACAAGCCTTGTCGTCACTGACAACTAATTCCATTAAAGACTCTGAACAGCAGCCTTCCCCATCAGCTTGTATATCAGCTTCACAACCAGCTGTGTCTGACTCATCATCACCTTCGGCAATAGAAACTA
The DNA here is from genome assembly GCA_963682095.1 of Potentilla sterilis. Lineage (NCBI taxonomy): Eukaryota > Viridiplantae > Streptophyta > Magnoliopsida > Rosales > Rosaceae > Potentilla > Potentilla sterilis. The sequence continues at coordinate 13,236,458 of OY821754.1, forward strand.
CTACCACTTCCCAGTAGCTGCACTAATATCTATTGTTTGTAGTTTAATGTATAGAACTTCCAGGCTTTTGTAAGTAAAGTTGTAATTAAGACGTGCTGATTTGTATCTTTTAACAGTTGGTAGTTGGTAGTTCAATGAAAAAGAAAATCAGCTATTCTAGCTCCAGTTCAGTCGCAGAACCCACTTGATCAACAATTCAATTTTTATTTTCTGTTGCACGAACCAATGATTTTCAGCGCGGTTTAGTACGCTGTTACGGTGCATTTGGCATAACCATAAAGTTATCTACAGCTTGTTACAATGGTACAACAGCACAGACTCAACTAGCACATTAAGATGGCAGGGACCAAAAGCAGGATTTGTGAAGCTTAATGTAGAATTGTAGATTTCATTCTTTACCACGGTCAGTGCCATGTTTCACGCTTTTATTGTCAATCTCAGTTCCCTTGAGCATTGGTGGCACCTTTGGCAATCTCAGTTCTACGGCTTGTAACACTTTGCCAATATCCATGGATCACACTTTTGCATTCAAGCAGGGTTCCAACAAGTTGAGATTGAAAGTGAGCAAGCTCAGAAAGTAATCGCAAAGTATAAATAATTAAATATTAGTCCTATGGAGGACCTTAGGGCCTCTTCAACCATTAGTCTAAATCCTAAACTCAAAATTATAATTTAGGCTATATAATTTAGGCTATCCAGTCCTACTTATTCCAATATATATTTACATCTCCAACCCACACAAAGCTAAACGAGGCCTTAGGGCACCCCTGAGTTTCGTAAACCAAACGAGGTCTTAGGGTACCTCTGAGTTCCTCCGCATAGTAACTATCCATAAGGAGAGGAAAAGCTTGAACCATCTTCGTATAAAAATCAGTTACAACGGCTTCAATCCCATCATTTTCCTCCTGCCAATTCCCATCAACATCAAAAAGACCCTTCAAAGCTTTTTTTTCAACTATCAATTTTTTTTTTAAGTAACAAGTGTTGTGGACCTTATTTCAATTAACTCACTTTAGCTCGTTGTTTCTAGAACACTTCTTCTTGCGGAAGTAAATTTTGTAAATTATCAAAAAGAGTTTTCATCTCTAACTGACCCGTTTCTGAAATAGGCATCATCTTTATCTGTCTTACTCGAAGAACCTCTTTCTGCCACTTACTCGATAGTCTAGAAGGTATATCAGTTTCAATTTACAAGAATTACATTTTTTTGCAATATATTAAATTCATTTTAATTTTTTTCCAAAGAAGAAAGGATGTACATTTGCATCCAAAATTATGAATACATAGATGAGCTCATGGAGTAATGGAGTCATCTCCCTCGATCCTCCATGCTACTCTTGATATCCTAGATGACTTGGATGAAGTTGCACACCTAGAAGGTTTTGTGTTAGCTTTTCAAGGTTTGCTTCTGTCTATTCTTTGTTGATCTCGAGTATTTTGCTTCTATATAACCAAAAGATACAATTGTGTAGATTTTGTGTGAATTTTATTCAACTTTGTTTCTTTTCTATTAATTTTTTGTAATGGTTAGACTTGGACCAACCCAGTCAGTGAATCAAATGAATTAATTATTAGTTTGAACAGTTACTATGGTGATGTGTTGAAGTGCTGAATGAATCCAGTGGGTCACAAGCTAGACAGACTTCGCATCAGCGGCGCGTGGGTTGTGACATCACTTATAAAACAACAAGTGAGGCGACTGATCTAGGCAGCGCGTGAAATAGAAATCTTTTTCTGCACCAGACCACCCCACTTTTAGTTTCCAGCCAAGTTTGTTTTGCCATTATGTCCTCAGCTGCATAACGCTTCAAAAAACACATAATCAATGTGAGTGGGTCTGATGCTCAGCACCTGACCTAGTCTCTGTGTTCCAAACCATCTCAATCTCTGTGTTCCAAACCTTTCAGCATCTGCTTCACTCTTCCTCCTCACTTTGTAAAGGTTTGTCCTTTTCAATTCTTCTTCTTCTTTTTGCTTTCATATATGTATTGGTGTTGTATGTGGTCAGTGTGGGAAGCATTTTCGTATATTGTTTGGCATTTCAGATGTTTAAAAATTCAGTCTTTTTTCCCAGTTCTTCTTGTTTGTGTTTCTGTTCTTAGAAAAAACCTAGGCTGAAAATTGGGTCATCTTTTTGTCTCTCTCTTTATCCTATGGTAATAAGTGGTGGTGGAAGAAAAGGAAATTACAATCACATCAGTTTCATTCATGATTTAATAATTTCAGTTTTTTTTTTAGTATTTTTAATTTTGTTTCTTGAATAATTTGATCGTTTAATCATATCAGTTTCACCCATTATTTAGTATAGTTAGATTTATTGAAAGTTTCTGGTGAGAAACAATGAAACATGGTATCAGCAAAAAGGAAGATTTATCCTTCTTTTTTTGGTTAAGTATTTTATTTTCTGTTTGAACCCTTTGTTTTAGTCTTGTTACTTGCTTGGACTGAGTTTCACCAGTGGCATGCATGATTTAGTAAAGTTGGAATTTCCTTTGACCATGTAGTAAAATTTAGACATGATGAAAATCTGATGAAGGTGCAGATTCATACTGTAAGCAAAGATGAATCTTTTCTGTTCTAATCAATGTTTTGTAGTCTAGATACTTGATTGAATTTACAGATTGATCATGGAGTTTAGGCTTAATGTGTAATGCAGGCCCTTGCCAAAACGTTAGATGAACACAATGGACATTTTCATGAACATTTCTCGAATAACTAATATTCATGATCATGGAAGAGTTGTTGATAACAAACGGAGTAAAGTACAATGCAACTACTGTGATAAAGTGGTGAGCGGCATCTCCCGTTTGAAGTGCCATTTAGGAGGAGTTGGGACGGATGTAAAAGCATGTTTAAATGTCCCTGCTAAGGTGAAGGAGCTGTGGAGAAACAAGTTGCTTGAAAGTGATGGCAAGAAAGTTAATCGCTCTTCCAGCTCGAATGGTGCTAAGCGTAAGAAGCAGGAGAGTTCTCAAACTTCTAGTTCTCAGAGTGAAAGCGAAGAAGATACATACTATATGTTGGAAGATAGTGCAACAGAACATGTGAGTCCTGATGGAAATGGATGCTCTCAAAGAGGAGACAGTAATGACATAAGAGCTGATTCGATACCAATGGACCCCCAAAGATGCATTGGTAGATTCTTTTATGAAACAGGCTTGGAGTTTACAGCTGCAAATTCTCCTGGCTTCAAAAGAATGATCAGTTCTGTTGCTGGCCCTGGTGTGAAGTACAAGATTCCTAGCTGTGAAGAGCTCAAAGGTTGTATTTTTCAAGATGAAGTGAAGGAGATGCAAGGATATGTGAGAAAGATTAGGGAATTGTGGGGTACTACGGGATGTAGCATCTTGTTGGACACTTGGACTGACGAAAAGGGTAGAAACCTTGTTAACTTTTTGGTTAACTGCCCTCAAGGCCCTGTTTATCTCTGTACTCATGATGTTTCATCTTCCATTGGCTGTGTCGATGAGATATTTGCACTATTGGAGGGGATTATTAAGGATGTTGGGGCTGACAATGTTGTGCAGATTGTGGCAGATTCCACAACAGGCTGGGTTGGTGCTCTAGGCAAGGAGTTCAATAAGCGCAAAGGAGTGTTTTGGGCAGTGAGTGCATCTCATTCCATTGAGCTGATGCTGGAGAAGATTGGAATGACTACCTCTACTAAAGGGATTTTGGACAAAGCGAAGATTATTACAAAGTTCATCCATGGGCATGAAGAAGTTTTGAAGCTGTTGAAGAAACATACTAATGGTCGTGGCCTGATAAAGCCCTCCAAGATAAGAGCAGCAATGCCCTTTATGACTTTAGATAGTATTGTATATGAAAAGCAGGAACTAAAGGACATGTTTGCCTCATCTGAGTGGAACATGTCAACCTGGGCTTCGAAACTGGAGAACAATACGGTAGCAGACATAGTGGAGGATCAGTCATTCTGGACTGGAGCTGAGATGGTCTCAAAAGCAACTATGCCGCTGGTTCGCGCTCTTCAGTTGATCTTTGAGGCTGACAAGCCACTTGTGGGACACATATATGAAACAATGGATCAAGTGAAGGAGAGAATTAAAGAAGAACTGAAAAACAAAAAGTCCCAATACATGCCAATCTGGGAAGTTATTGATGACATTTGGGACAATATTCTCCATATCCCTCTCCATGGGGCTGGTTATTATCTTAATCCAAGTCTCAAATACGCAAGTGACTTCTATTGTGATGATGAGGTTTATCTTGGGCTTATGTGCTGCATTGCACAGACGGTGGATCCTTCAATTCAAGATGTAATACACACTCAACTCAAGGAGTATGTACGTGCTGCAGGTAGTTTCAAGGAGGGGGGTTCTACTGGCCGAAGAAACACTCCTCCAGGTATAGAAGATAAAAATGTTAATCAGAATTAAGTATTTACTCTCTAACAACTGACAACTAAGTGCTTGAGTTTTATTGCAATCGGATCCCAATATTTGAAACTGATTCATGGTAAGCTGAATGCAGCTATGTGGTGGTCTTCTTATGGAAAACAATGTCCTGAACTCCAGAGGTTTGCAATTAGAATTTTGAGCCAGAACAGCGATGGTGCTTCAAGATATGGACTCAAAAGGACTCTAGCTGAGAAGCTGGTGACCGATGGAAGGAATCCTATCGAGCAGCAGCGGCTGAGTGATCTGGCTTTTCTTCATTATAATCTGCAATTACAGAAGTTTTGCTCAGGTGTGAAGACCGGCATTGACGCTGAGGATGTTGATCCCATAGATGACTGGATCATTGATGTAACACCAGATATTGTGTCGAAGAATGGTAATCTGAAGCTGGAGCCTGCTAATGAAGCTATTGGTGAAGGAGTTCCAAAATTTCAGCTCAAGACAGAGTCCATGTAAGATATTTGGACAGGACTAAAATCGATGAGAACATCATTCATGACAGTTGATCTCATTTGATGTATACTTTTGGTAGCATATGTGATATGTAGTAGCCTTCAGCAATGGAATCTGTAAACTAGACATCCCTTGCATGCTTTTGTGACTTATGAATGATGAGTTCTTACAGCCAAAGATATTTAACAATGTCATTTTCCGGCTTTTTATGAAAAAAATACTCTCTTTGCTAGGGTTTGAGAGTGCGGTGCCGTTCGGTGACCTGCTGTGCAATTTCCTCCATCTTCGATGGAGAATATCGGCGGCACTTCCCCTAGTTCCGTGCAACCCAAGTACGGTGAAAACCGTGTCTTCTCCTCCTTCATTTTTTGCTTTTAAGGCGGGGTTCTAGACCTCTCCTACGATAGTGGGTCATGATCTCCCTCCTCCCCCTCGTCTTCTTCTCTCTTAGATCTTGATGATATGGGATTCAAGGAGGTTGATCGGTACAAAGGGTCAGCAACCTTACAAGGGCAAAGAGAACCCTTTGGGTCGGATACAGATCTGGAATCCGGGATCTTAGGCTATTGCGCGGACCTCGGGTTATGTTTTTTGGTGAAGGAGGTTGGCTTTTGAAGGGCGTTTGCACCAACATCGAGATCAGATGCCATATCGGTGCCCGACATCGCACCTCTTTGTTGTTCGTCGTGGTGGTGTAGGTATCTTGAGGCTAATTTTGATTCTTGCCCTTTTAAGCGAGCAATATTGGTGTGGTGGCGGTGCTCGTCTCACAGGCTGGGTTGGGTGTGGCCGACGACTAGGCCAATCAGCTTATGGTTTTTCCTGCAGTGGATGCCGGCGGGGAAGGTTTGGGTGCCCATAGAATATTTGGGTTCTCAAAAGTGGGTATGTGCTATCTTGGGTTTTGTTGACAGTATATATGGTGCACCGCCAAGCATGTTCGGCGACCTCGTGGGCCGTGCAACCGGCGTCATGGGTCCTACTTCCGGCATCCGGCAGGTAGACCGCAACCCCGGCTACATTCCCAATGTCAGAGATCACCGGTGCCGCACCCGGAGGGCGTGCCACCGGGCTCCCGAAGTAGCTTCGTGAGTAGGGAAATGTGTAGTAATGTGGGTTTGTGTCCCACATTGGAGAAGTTGTAAAGGAGGGAGCCTTCCTTCCTTATAAATAGGAGGCTCCCCCATTAGTGTTAAGGACTTCAGATCATGATCTTGGTTCCAAGGCATTCCACCCTTGTACCACCGATGGCTTATTAGCCGGCTATAGTGAATTCCAAGTGGACGTAGCCGTGCCCTCCGATGGCACGGTGAACCACTATACTTGCTTGTGTTCGTATTCTACCTTTATTATTGTGGTTCTGCCAGGTCCCAGGGTTTGTGCAGAAACATGTTTAGATGTAGTGGAGTGCGTTGTGGATATAAGGCTTACCCATGTTTGGGCTCGGATTTGGGACCCTGGTGGATGGTTGCTGACCTTGAATATGAGACACCGACTTACATTGACCTGGTATTGGTTCTAGTTCTTAGGAATTCGTTTACTAATTTTTGAGTTTTTGACACCCTCGGTTACTCTTGAGTTCCTAATGAGCGGATCGTCTCTTCTAAGTGATCACAGAATCGGATACGGTCACAGTTACTGTTACGGTTACATTTACACTGCTCTTATGACATATGCAGTGCAGCGATGTCGTCTGGTCGATGATCATTCCTTGGCTCCTGTGATCTTTGAGTCTGATTGTCTTCAGTTAGTTCAGACTGTTACCAGTAGTGGTGAGAATAATTTAATGTTGGGTCGAATTGTGGATGATATTTCTTATTCATTGTCCATGTTTCAGGGTTCTAATTTTCATCATATGTTTTGAGAAGCCAATATCTTGGCTCATAAGTTAGCAAAAAATGCTTTATTATCATACTTTCAAATACATTACTGTGTAATGTCTAGTTTGGACTTAATGAATTATGTCGTCTTTATTGTAAAAAAAAAATGTATATATATATTTACCAATGTCTGTGTCAGTTACCTAAAAAGCTGAAACTCATTGCAATATCGTTACTCTTCGCCGTCGAAATGCTTACACTAAGATTAAAAAGGGACCATTATTATTACATTTGTTAAAATGTTTTGTTCAAAATTGCTGCAAAGTAAAGGGTCGTTGCATGAAATATTACCACTCGAAAGTTCTGTTGACATCGAAAGACATCTCGACTCTACTAAGCCAAGTGCCACCGCTGTCCTAGGTGGGGGAAACCCTATTTTGATAACATGTACGAGTTACGGTGTTTCTGCACAAACCCTGGGGCCTGGTAGATACAGATGAATCCTCGTGTGATCTCCTGCAAACCTGCTTACTAAGGGGAATACCGGGCGGGCCGGTCTTCTCCTCTCCGATGCCTAAGTTAGTATAGTTGGAATAGATATAACTTGAGCATGTATGTAAGCAGTGAGAGAGATCAGTTACCTATTAATGAGGGTAGCTGGGGCCCTTATATAGGTGGGTGAGAGTGAAGTCTGGCCTCACCCTTCGATGTGGGACTGGCTTCCTTCTGTTTGCACATTCAAAGGGCAACTCTGGTGACCTCTTTGGCAGGCAGGCGCTCCCGGTCCCCGGGTTCCTCGTGGCTGGAAGGACTGCTGGACCCCGAGGCCGGGTGCTGGTGGTCTGATCCCGGGCCTCGGGCCTGGCCCTGGTACACTAGCTGCCTGTGGGCCTGTTGTAGCCCCTCTGCGGCTACTGTCAACAAGTCCCCCAAGTTCCCGGTCAAGTGCAATCTTGAATGGGGACTTGATCTGTCTTGCTCTTGTCCCGCAGACCCAAAGGGTGACCAACCCCACAGTGCCCAGTCCCCCAAGTCCGTATTGAAGATTGGGCGTGACTGGGCGTTGGGCTGAATTGGTACGAGGCGGTGTTCACGGGACCTCGACCGGGCGTTCTGCCATATCGAGACGAGTCCCGGATGAACTTGCAGGCTGGACCTCGACCGGGCGTTCTGCCAAATTGGTACGAGGTGGAGTTCACGGGACCTCGATCGGGCGTTCTGCCATATCGAGACGAGTCCCGGATGAACTTGCAGGCTGGACCTCGACCGGGCGTTCTGCCAAATCGGTACGAGGTGGAGTTCACGGGACCTCGATCGGGCGTTCTGCCATATCGTGACGAGTCCCGGATGAACTTGCAGGCTGGACCTCGACCGGGCGTTCTGCCATATCGAGACGAGGTGGAGTTCACGGGACCTCGATCGGGCGTTCTGCCATATCGAGACGAGTCCCGGATGAACTTGCAGGCTGGACCTCGACCGGGCGTTCTGCCAAATCGGTACGAGGTGGAGTTCACGGGACCTCGACCGGGCGTTCTGCCATATCGAGACGAGTCCCGGATGAACTTGCAGGCTGGACCTCGACCGGGCGTTCTGCCAAATCGGTACGAGGTGGAGTTCACGGGACCTCGACCGGGCGTTCTGCCATATCGAGACGAGTCCCGGATGAACTTGCAGGCTGGACCTCGACCGGGCGTTCTGCCATATCGAGACGAGTCCCTCAGAGAGTGCTAGCCTGCGGGGAGGCCTGTTGGTGCGTGGACTAAGCCAACAGGTACCCCGGAGAGTGTTGCAGTTATGCTGAAGCACCGGTTAACACTTGCTAGTTCATCTCAGCTTTTGTTAAATAAGCGTTGAGGTAATGTGCAAGTTTGTTAGCCTGCGGGGAGACTTGTTCTGTGTTAGAGAAACAATCTGCCCGGTGGAGTGGCGTTGAGATAACGAGTCTCGCCATGTATCCCCAAATGTATCACAGTTCAGTGTGATGCAGGGTTTTTATCCTGCTGGACAAGAGTACATGTGTTAGATGTAAACTCGCCCGGGTTTATAAAGCCCATGCGTTTGGAAGCCTTGAGTTGTTACTGGCTCGTTCCTGCCCGTAAGTGAAGGAAAGTGACAACCGGTAGGATGCCTTGGGGCCGGCTGAGTGTCACATAGCGGTTGATACCTAACCGTGAACTGCCATGGTACCAGACCATGAGCGGTGAGATGCAGCTGGGTGGACCTCGACCGGGCGTCCTGCCAAATCGAGACGAGTCCCCCAGTGAGATGCAGTGAAGATGCCATGCAGCCGGTTGAATGATACCTAACCGCGAACTGCCATGGTACCGGATGGATGGCTCATACCCGGAATAATGCTCTCGGAGCGGTTTGGGAAACCATGAGCGGTGAGATGCAGCTGGGTGGACCTCGACCGGGCGTCCTGCCAAATCGAGACGAGTCCCCTAGTGAGATGCAGTGAAGATGCCATGCAGCCGGTTGAATGATACCTAACCGCGAACTGCCATGGTACCGGATGGATGGCTCGTACCCGGAACGATGCTCTCGAAGCGGTTTGGGAAACCATAACCGATAAGAGGTCTTGAAGCCGGTTGAAAGATCATAACTGGTGAGATGCTGCGGAGCCGGTTGGATATTGCATAACCGGACGCCTCGCTGACTTTCTGGGGAAGCGAGGGGAGTGGACGCCTCGTTGTGCGCTCCTCACTCCCCTAACTGCCGCTTGGAAGTGGGACAGGTGGCTGACATGCAATAAAGAGGAGAGCCCATCAGTTCCATCAGTTATGATGGCATGGGTTTGTTTATCGATGCTTGGACACGTGTCGGCAGGGGGCGGTCTGAGAAGGAGGGGATCCACGGCTGGGGTTGCCTCTCTTTTTTGTTGCCCTATTTATCATCCCCTCTGCTCTCCTCCTGCCGTTTCTTGCCATTCTTTGCCCTTTGCCTGTCTGTGCTTCCATTTTACTATAGAGCTGAATTCTTTTGTTTAGGCTTATGGCGTCTGGGAGATCTGCGTATTCTACCGGTGCGAGCCGCGGGCCCATGAGGCATGAGCTGCTGGATGGCGATAGGGTGATTTTCTGTGATGAGCCAACCAGAAGCATGAATGAGAGAGAGATCAGGGAGTTTCGGGCGAAGTGGGACATCGACTCCTCCATTAAGCTTCGAGGCCTGCATCCCGGGGAACTGACCTGCAATCCGGAACCGGGTTGGGTTGCCGTTTTCGATGATCAGTTTCGACACGGACTATCCCTGCCGCTGCCGCCGTTTGTCCAGTACATGCTGAGCTCGATAAAGCTTTCCCCAACGTAGCTTCCAAGCAACCAGTGGAGGCAGTTGCTTGGTCTCGGGTGCCTGTTCAGTCTGAGCAATATGGACTGGCCCACGGTTAGTGAATTCCGGGCGCTGAACAAGATTTCCTATTGCAGAAAGGTCTAGTCCACCGGTTGTGTTAATTTTGCCGCCCGGGACTTCGAGCCTGCCATCACTCACTTGCCGTCCTCGGTTTCAAATGTCTGGAGGAGGTCGGTGGTGCTGGCCGGTGGCAGGTGGCAGCGTACTAGGAGGGGCTATCAGGTGCCCGGTACTTATCAATCGATCAGGGATCAGACGTACCGGCTGGTGGACTTGGAGAGGCAACAATTATACCGGCTTTTTGCTTGCTGGGACCATCTGGGTCGGAGTTCCTACAACTTCATTCGGTGGAATGTGCTGGAGATATGCGGGATGGGGAGAAAGCCTGGTAAGGTATCTTGCACTGTTATTTTTGCATGGCTGCTTGTATTATGACCGCTCGGTTTATCGGTTTGCAGCTAATGCCCCCCGGCTTGCCGTTCGGAGCGAGGAGACTGTCGAACCGGATGAAGAGCTTGTGGCCCCGAGGTTGATGGAGATGGGGGAGGAGGCCTCGAAAACTGTTATAGATCCGGTTATCCAGAGGCGCACGGATCATGACAGGCCTGTGCCGCTCGTGTTTCCGGACTCTCACTATGGCAGGCGGTCGGGCGGTGAGAATAACACCCCACTCGCTATCCGGGAAGTGCGATCGGTGGACCTACCAGGTCCAGGACCTGTGGCGCGAACGATGGCGATACGAACCTCGCGGGAGAGGGAAACGGCAGAGGTGACCGGGTACCGTTTAAGAGGGACACGGTGAAGCTCCGGCGAAGAGGGCGAGGACGTTTGATGCCGGGGCGTCAAGCTCGGCCGGGCCGCTCGGGCGGGCACTAGGTCCGGCCATGGAGACGGACGGCCGAAGGAGTCAGGGACCGGAAGCCGAGCGTAGTTCCGGTGGTGGTTTTGGTAGGTTCGTGGCATCTACCATCGAAACCTTGGGACTTGACCGGGAGAGCCCTGGAGCTGGACAACCGGGCGAGAGCAGGACGAAGCCCGTAGAACTAGCTCTTAGGGTAAGTGTTTTCTGTGCTTCCTTTTCTCTGGAGTGATACGAGCTGATGTTCCTTTTCTGCATCTATGCCAGCTGGCTCATAGCCTTTATGCCGCGGAGCCTAGAGGGGAGGCTGCGGCTTTGGAGGAGCAGGTGGAAGAGCGGGTGGAGGAGCTTACTGTGCGGGTGGCCGTGGCGGAAGCCAAGCTTGCGGAGGAGAGAGAGAAGGTCGGCTGGCTGAAGACTGAGCTCGTGCGGGAGAAAGAAGAAACCGCTCGGTTGTTCCATGAACTCGCGCAGGAGAGAGAGAAGGCCGACCGACAGGCAGTCGCTCGGGAAGGGAAGATTGCGGAGCTGGAGGAGAGGGTTTTGGAGCTGCAGACCCAGATTTCAGCAGTCGTCCAAGGAAGGGAGAAGCTGACGGAATCCCATCTCGTTGAAGTGGCTGACAAAGCTATCGACGAGTTCCGGGAGTCGGTGGAGCTTGAGGAGATGCTAGAGGACGCTCGTGCGAAGGGCATAAGTGATGCCTATCTGGAGTGGAGGGAGAAGGGGTGGCTTGATGCTGAGCTGATGGAGACCGAAGTAGCCTTGGCCGAGATGGCGGAACAAGAGCAGGCTCTCAAAGCTGGCGGGCCAGGGGTTGGGGGCTCCGGTGGTGCTGACTAGCGGTTCTTTCTTTTTGCCTTGCATATATATACGCTTTGTAACCAGCTGGCTTATTGATGATGAACAAATTGTGTATTGCAATACTGATGCGAAATATACTATTGTCCCTTTATGATCGATGTTACTTAGGATAGAACCGTAGGTGCTGAATATTCCAGGGGTGGGTGGAATAGATGCCATCGGTATCTATGATGTGGAATGTTGCTGGACCCACAACTGCGGTGATTTGGTAGGGTCCTTCCCACGTTGGCTCCAAGGCCAACGGTTTTTTCTGGATTTTCTTCATGACCCAGTCCCCCACTTGTAGCTTCCTTTCTCGGACCCTTCTGTCATAGTACCGGGCGAACCGTTGCTTGTAGGTTTGGTTTCGCATGTGCGCTTGGTCGCGCCTCTCCTCTATGAGATCCAGGTTGAGCCGTACGCCCTCGGCGTTTGTTTCGGCATCGTAATTCTCGACCCTGCCGTTGGGTATACTGGTCTCTACAGGGAGTACCGCTTCGCTCCCGAATGCCATGCAGAACGGGGTCTCTCCTGTTGCCTCTGCTGCTGTTGTCCGGATGGCCCATAGCACTGCGGGAAGTTCCTCGGCCCAGCATCCCTTCTTGGCATCCAGCTTCTTCTTGAGGAGGGTTTTGATGATCTTGTTCACCGCTTCTACTTGGCCGTTAGTCTGCGGGTGTGCCACTGAGGCAAACAACATCCGGGTCCCCATGGAAGCTATGTACTGGATAAGATCAGCGTTATTGAACTGTGTCCTATTATCCGTGACAATAGTCTGCGGTACCCCGAACCGGCAGTAGATGTTCTTCCATAGAAATTTTCTTACTCGCTCCTCGGTGATCTTTACCAGAGGTTCCGCCTCGACCCACTTGGTCTGATAGTCCACTGCCACAATGGCATACTTGTATTGTCCCACTACTATCGGGAAAGGGCCAATGATGTCTAATCCCCACTGTGCGAACGGCCATGGCGCTAACAGATTTGATAATGCGATTGCCGGGACATGGGGTGTAGAGGCGTACATGTGGCACTTGTGGCAGCCGCCTGAAATTCTTCTTGATGTTGCTGCCATGTCCGGCCAAAAATACCCCGCCCGGAGCGACTTGTGGGACAATGATCGTGCGCCAGAGTGGTTACCGCATACTCCCTCGTGGATCTCTCGCATGATAGCCTCTCCTGCATCCTTTGTCACACACCTCAGTTGGGGGAAGCTGTGCCCTCTTCGGTACAACTGGCCATTGAAGAGGCTGTACTGGGCGCACCGGAGGTGTAGCCTCCTGGCCTCCACCGCATCCTGGGGGCTGGTTTTGTCAGTCAAATATTTGACTATTGGATCCATCCAGCTCGGTGGTGCTTCTTCCACCGCAAATATCTCGGAGATGGTCTTGCTTATACTCGGCTTCTGGAGAGTTTCAATTTTAGCTCTCTGGTACTCTGGAGGGTAGTTTCCGGTTGCCAACCTTGCGAGGGCGTCTGCATGCCTATTTGCCTCTCGGGGTATGTGCTGGATCGTGGCGCCCTGGAACGGCTCGATCAGGGCCTTGGCCAAAACTTGGTAGGAGGCTAACTGGGGTTCCTTGGCCTCAAACAACCCGTTCATCTGGTTCACCACTAGGCTCGAGTCGCTGTATATGTCCATGGATGGGATTCCCATCTCCTTGGCTAGTTGCAAACCGGCTATGAGGGCCTCATATTCGGCAGCGTTATTGGAGGTGTTGAAGAGGAACTGAAGGGCATACTCGTACGATTGGCCATCGGGCGAGGTTATCATGACGCCGGCTCCGCACCGCTTGCTCGTTACGGAGCCGTCTACGTAAAGTTTCTAGCCATTGGGGAGGCCTGGTTCGATTTTTACGGCCTGAACTGCCTCGGTGTCCTCGTACCGGCCGGGGTGCGCTTCTGCCACCATTGGGGTGAGCTCACATATGAAGTCCGCAGCTGCCTGTCCCTTGATGGCCGTTCGCGGGGCATAAGTGATGTCGAATTCTCCCAATTCAACTGCCCACCGCACGAGCCTACCGCTGGTGTCCGGTTTTTGCAGGATCTGCCGCAGAGGGTGATTGGTATATAAGGTGATGGAATGAGCCTGGAAATAGTGTCGGAGCTTCCTGGCACTAACAATCAGGGCCAGAGCCAATCTCTCTATGTCGGGGTACCGGCCCTCGGCTCCAGTAAGTCCCTTTCCCGCATAATATACCGGGAGATCGAGCGTGCCCTCCTTCCTGACGAGAGCCGCGGAGACGGCCGTTTCGGATGCAGCTATGTTAAGATATAGCATCTCACCCGGCACTGGTTTGGATAGGAGAGGCATTGCAGACAGATATGTCTTGATGGACTGGAATGCCGCTTCATGCTCTGCCGCCCAGTGGATTTTCTTGGTCTGTTGTGCCTTGAGCAGTTTGAAGAATGGGGCGCACTTATCGGTCAGGCGGGAGATGAATCTGGCAAGGGCGGCCAACCGGCCGGTCAGCATTTGGACCTGGTTTCTCTCCCCTGGCGTTTCCATATCTAGGATTGCCTGGACCTTCAACGGGTTGGCTTCTATCCCTCGCTGGCTGATGATGTGGCCTAGGAACAAGCCCTCTGAAATCCCAAAAATACACTTCTTCGGGTTCAAGCGCATTCCGAATTTGAGCATCTTACCGATGACTACGGCCAAATCCCAGACGTGGGCCCCTGCAGTCAAGCTCTTGACCAACATGTTATCTACGTAAACCTCTACGGTTTTACCCATTTCTTGCTCCAGCATTCGATTCACCAGCCGCTGGTAGGTGGCTCCGGCATTCTTTAGACCGTACGGCATTCTCTTATAACAATAGGTACCTCGGTCAGTTGTAAATGATGTGTGCTCCTCGTCGTCCGGGTTCATCCTAATCTGGTTGTACCCGGCATAAGCGTCCATGAAGCTAAGCAGCTTGAAGCCGGACGTGGAATCTATAAGCTGATCAATCTGGGGGAGTGGGAAACTGTCTTTTGGGCACGCTCGGTTTAGATTAGTGAAATCCACGCACATACGCCACTGGCCGGTTCCCTTCTTCGGCACCATAACCACATTAGCGAGCCAGCGGGGGTACTGGACTTCCCGAATGAAACCTATGCCCCTTAGCTTCTGTACCTCTTCTCTGATCGCTTCATATTTTGCCGGGCTGAAGGACCTCCTCTTTTGCCTCACCGGGAGAACGTTGGGCAATGAATTTAGCTTATGGACGGCTATCTCCGGGGATATCTTTGGCATGTCCTCGTAGGACCATGCGAAGACCGAACTGTTGTCCCAGAGGAAGGCGATGAGCTCTTGCCTGACAACCGGATCGAGATGCGTCCCTATCACCACATTTCGCTCCGGGTGGTCTTCCGAAATGCAGATCGCTTCGGTTTCTTCCACGGCTGAAGGTGGCTCTAGCTTTTTCTTGACTGAATCGGAGTCATCGCGGGGGTCGATACTTAGATCCGGCACTGGCGCCTGCTGAGTGGCCGTGAAGACCTCGGTCCGTTTCCTCCCGTGGGTGAGGGCCTCCGCATAATATTTACGGGCGATCCTCTGGTCCCCGCGCAGGGTAATGACACCGGCCGGTGAAGGCATCTTCAACATCAGCATATGGCCGGCTATAAATGTCTTCAGTTTCCATAACCCTGGCCTACCGATTATGCCATTGTACGACGACAGGCAGTCCACAACGATGAATTCAAGGTGTTCCTTCTTTGTCTTGTCTCCCTCGCCGAAGATCAATGATAGGTAATCCGATCCCAAAGGCTGGACCACCTCACCGGAGAAGCTTATAAGTGGTTCGTTATCCTGGGATAACTTATTCTTTCCTCTCTGCAGCCCTTTGTATGCGTCTCGGAACATCACATTGACAGAGGCTCCGGTATCGATCAGCATACGGCTGGTTATCCAGTGGTCTATTTGGACCGTGATGAGGAAGGGGTCGTTGTGCGGTTGGATCAGATCCTCCGGCTCTTCCTCCTCGTAGAAAGTAACCGACTTCCATCCGGTTTTGGCGGCTTGGCCGCTTCCTCCTCCAAAGGCATACACCTCTTTCCCCCGGATCGATCTTAAGCACCGCTTCTTTGAGCTCCGGGTGAGCTGATCTATATGGCCCCCGCCATGTATCATGTTTATGCTCCCGTGCACCTCGATCCCCCCGGGAGGTCGGGTGCTTATGGTTCCTACTTGCCGAGCTCTCAGCCGGTTCTCTCTCGGGTCATCCGGGCGGACTTGGCCGCTTACAACCGCTCTCTGGGGTCTCGGACCGCCGGTCCGAAGGGCTGGATCTTCGGGCTTTTCTGCTGGCATAATGGCTAGGGCCCGCGGTGGTCGTTCTACTGGCGCAGCTGCCGAGGGCTGTGCCGGTCGCGCAAGCGGTGGTCTTCTCCCTGGCCGGGAACTGTTGTCACCGGTCCGGCGGGGTCGCCAATCCTCCCGCACCTCGGCTTTCCGGCTAGTCGCGGGCGCATGGTCGCGATCTTTCCGCCCGGTCTTGCTTTCACGGGGAGTTGGTGGTAGTGGGACATCTGATTTCCGCTTGGGAACCTTATCCCCATATGTCTCATGGTCCGCCTGAGCGTGCCTGACGGCCATGGTCATCAGCTCATCATACCCCAACGGCTCCTGCACTCGCAAGTTGTACGAAAGTTCTCCGGTTCTTAACCCCTGCTTGAAGGCCATCCCCGCGACCTTCTTGTCCAGGTTTCTGACCCCGGCCGTGGCGATTTGCCACCGGTTAACGAAAGTGTGATGCGGTTCGTGGTCAGCCTGCATGCAATCGAAAAGGATCGTTGATGTTTGAGCTGTCCAGGCTCTGAGGATAAACCGGCCGACAAACTTGTCAGCCAACTGTTCGAAAGTTTCAACTGAGTCCACTGGCAGCTCGTAGAACCAGCTCAACACCTCCCCCGAGAGCGTCTCTTGGAACGCGTTGCAGCACGTGGTATCAGAATAGCCCCTTGTGCCCGTCTGCGACTTGAAACTGTCCAGGTGCTGATACGGGTAGCTCGTTCCCGAGTACGCCAGTTTTAGGGGCCTTAGGCTACCAGACCTTCCTTATTCCCTAACCCGGCACGGAAAATGTCCAATACGCTCATTGAATCGTGCACTGTCCCGCGGTCGCCCTGCTTTTTTCTCACTGGCGTCTAAACGGTCCTTCATGTCCGACACTGAGGCGGAGAGCGTTTCGAGCGTCCTTGCGGTAGAACTGTCCTGCTCGCTTGACGCCTGGCTCGTGCAGTACGGTAGCTCGACCGGACCGGAGTTTTTCAAAGCTTCCGAAAAGATAGGCGTGGGCACATACACTGTCCTTCTTCTTCCCGTGGGCTGTCCCACTTCGAGGTGCGGGAACTTGCTAACCTTGCTTGCGGGCCGAGACGCCGCCCGAGGAGTGCCCGGCTGGCCTCCTTTTCCCAGGGCCGCTAATAAGGCGGTGTTTACTGCTTCCAATTCCTGGCACCGGGCATCTGCCCTTAGCCGGTCTCGGCTGCCCTCTGCTCGCAACCGCTCGACTTCTGCCTTCATCTTCTTTATTTCCTCTCCCGCACCATACCGGTCGGGGTTCTCTGAATCTTGGCGATCGTGACTTCCGTCCTGGTCTGGAGAAGGGGCGAACCTCGCACCGACCTCAGCCTTTATGTTACGGGCCCGGTCGGGGATCTGAATTCGCTCTGATCTTCCGTCTCGGTCGGGAGAAAGGACGAACCTCGCACCGACCTCAGCCCCTGCGTTTTGGGCCCGGTCGGGGATCTGAATTCTCTCCTTCAACCGTCCGGTGCCAGTTTTTATCTTCCTTCCTTCCATGGCTTCTGGACTGCGTATTTAACTATCTTTCAAAGGACCGATCGGGCTCTACTCCCTGGTAGAGCAATGCTAACTTTTCTCGTGGATCAAAACCGTTCCCACAGACGGCGCCAATTGTTTCTGCACAAACCCTGGGGCCTGGTAGATACAGATGAATCCTCGTGTGATCTCCTGCAAACCTGCTTACTAAGGGGAATACCGGGCCGGCCGGTCTTCTCCTCTCCGATGCCTAAGTTAGTATAGTTGGAATAGATATAACTTGAGCACGTATGTAAGCAGTGAGAGAGATCAGTTACCTATTAATTAGGGTAGCTGGGGCCCTTATATAGGTAGGTGAGAGTGAAGTCTGGCCTCACCCTTCGATGTGGGACTGACTTCCTTCTGTTTGCACATTCAAAGGGCAACTCTGGTGACCTCTTTGGCAGGCAGGCGCTCCCGGTCCCCGGGTTCCTGGTGGCTGGAAGGACTGCTGGACCCCGAGGCCGGGTGCTGGTGGTCTGATCCCGGGCCTCGGGCCAGGCCCTGGTACACTAGCTGCGGGTCTGTGGGCCTGCTGTAGCCCCTCTGCGGCTACTGTCAACATACGGTAAAAATGATTATATGACACCGAGAAAGCTTTTTTGCATTGAATGTTGTTCTTAGAAAAATAAAAGTGCTATAAGAGTATAATCATTATGTGTCTTCATCGATGTAACTGACGAGAGATAATTATGTAGTCATTATTGTCATAAATGTATTTACCATTACCATTGTAATACTCACCCTATATAAAAGGGATTATCAATGAAATGGTAAACAAATTTTTCATTTTCCTACAATACGTTATCAGCACTTTGGTGTTCTAGCCAAAGAGAAAAAAAAACCCTGTCATGCACCAGCACACCTCCTACGATGGACGCTGCTGTTGCTCTGACTCCAGCCCAGCCCACATCGACGCCCGATCGGCCGGATTTGCTGCTCGACCCGGCACCTAGAAAATTTCTTTGGGCACCCATCGTCTTCTCCGATCCGCTCTAGAGCCACTCCAGCCACGTCCCGGCACCACTGCCCAGTCGATCCGCTCTAGAGCAGCTCCGGCCATGTCCCGATTGGCAGTCCTTCGTCCCCGATCCAGTCGTCCTTGACGAACAACCAGCGCCGCAGCCTGCCTAGCCCGGTTCGTCCCCGATCCAGTCGTTCGTCATGACACCGTAGCCCAATGACGCAGGTGACCCCTTTATCCCAGTCGACGACCTGCATCGATCCGTTCATCCCCGTCGACGAGATCGACCACAATTCACGTCGATGATACCGATCCAACCCCGACGTCTGCTCCGCCCAGTGCCGATGACGACGAAGCCCAGCCTCGAGCACGCTGCCCAAGCCGACGCCTTGACCACCGATCTGCGGCTCCTATCAACCCCTTTATCCCCATCAACTCCGACGGCGCCAGAGCAGATCCGATCGGCCGACGTCCACCTCGCCGCCGCCCAGCAGCCCAGTCCAGCGCCGACAAGATTGGCCTGCATGCATCACAGCGCTGCCGGTGCCGACGAATCCCGCCCTACAGCCCAGTCCGGCGCGCCTCCGCTGCGATCTGCAAAAAAAAAAAAAAACAAAAAAAAAAAAATATCTGACCCGGATTCGAAGTTCTCGACCCGACTCCTTTGGGCCTGATCCGACCCATGTCCAACAAACCCAACCCAGTTTTGATCTACCCGACCCGCGAAAAAAATAAAAGGATATTTACCTTTTACCGGTAAATTCAAAGGTAATTTTTCAAAATTACTGTACAGTATTTACTGTTTTATGAATTTAATGGTAAATATGAAATTATTTAATTTATATAGTAAATATATGATTAAAGTGACTAATCATATGAATATTGTTGTTTTTACATGTGACGTATTAACTACGATGTGACGATCAAAGTGGAACTGAGATCAAGCAACCGCTTCACACGTAGTTTATTTGACAAACTAACAAGTAAAATCTAATTAAAGTTGTTATTTTCATTAAATCGTTAATGATATAATGCTCAAATTGACCTTATCATATTATGACATATACTTATGAAATTTGAGCATCGTTATATGTCTATTTTATTATGTTAAATAATTACTTTATTTAACATGTTATTTAGTTTGAGAATTGTCATGATATTGTAATTTCATGAAGCATTGTAATATAAAGAAAAATAGACAAACCTACTACTGTGAAAAAGTATTTTCACGAAGCATGAAAAATATGACCATTACAAATCTTAGTTTTGAAAATCCAATTTTTATTTCTTGAAAATTTTTCAAGATGGATATCTTCTTGATCGTGTAAAAAGCAACGATAATGGAATTTCATTAGCTTCACATGCAATAAAATTGGAGAAACCAAAATTTTATAGTGATAACGTAATTTCACAAAGCATCGGATGTACCATAATGTATCTTGGTTTAGTTTAGTTGTCGTGAATGTCATTTAGACCGCGAAGCTAATACATTTTCTTCTTCCTCTATTTTACAGATGGTTTAACCATCACAGCTTGGTTTTGACATATTGAACTCTGAAGAACTTGAGTACCAAATTCTCCTACTAAGTCCTACTAAGCCAACTAAGGCTTGAGCATGGTATATTTATACAAACTGATTTATGTAAATAGCTAAGAAATAATTAAAATATCTTGAATGACGATGTAAGGTCTGAGGAAAAGTAATTTCATGAAACAAATTATGCAAAGTAATGCTACAACCCTAAAACATAGGGAAATTACCATGGACGTAAAGATTCCTATAATCATCCAAAAGCAAGTGGAAAGAATGGACTATTTGAAAGATGACCTAGGGGACACGTCATGTGCAATGAAGCGCTCTGTCATTGTTGTAAATCAATGAAATATTGATACGCATATTACAAGCTTACAATAAATATAAAGAATCATACGAGCAAGCGGATTTGGAAAAGTATCTTCAATATCCAACAATAACACTAAAAATAAATTTACAACTAAATGCTTACCATATGGGAGAAGATGACGTTGACACATCTCATCATTGATGTTTTTAAAAGAGCAAAAATGATCTAACTCAATCCAAGATAGACTTTGATTAATCTACTTTTTTAAATTTATTAGATATCCTAGTAAAGGCTATCACGCCTTATATCTAATAAATTAGAGTTTTTTGGTCTTAAATTTTCTATTTCTAAATTGGACAAGACTAAATGTAATCGTTGGCATGTTAATTTTTTTTTTTCTCTTAATGAATTGAGATTATTCGAATTTTATTCATGATATACATGATTCAATTTTCTGCATTTAACTTTACAAAGTATTGCATAAAGTAAAACAACATATCATAATATAGGCATGACATAAAGAACTGTGTGCAAAGAAACGCTCAATGTAATCTCTAAAATAATAGTACTGAAGGACAATGGCACTAATATATCACAAAATAGCATAATAGTACTGAAGAACAGTAGTACTATATCAATAGATATAATAAAAATAACAAGGATCAGTATATCTGATCCTTTGGGATTCATAATGCACCTGCCTTTTTGGGATTACTATACCTTTTATTGCAATCCTCATCGAGTTACTCTAAAGAACCTGGGTTGCATTTCGATGTATATATTGAGCATATTTCAAATTGACAATTTATGCGACAAGAGAAAATTGAATTTTTTCCACATTTTAAAGAAATTCATGCCACGATGTTCATGTAAAAAGACACAAGTGAGAATTCATTTGAGCTCATTTGCATTACCTCTAACGATTGCGGATGTAAACGAGTTTTAGAGAAGTTTATATGCCAACTTAGTGGGTTATATGTAACCGCTAATTGAACCCAACGTCAAAAGAAAATGATATTTTGGAATTCTAACATAGATTGGCTTTGACGCAACTACTCGTAATCTGGTGATCCGTAGATTAAATAAATTACTATGGATACTCATATTTGTGATGAATAAGAAGCAGACACCAGAAGAATATGGTTCACACATGAAACCGAGGACGACCAAAGAACATTTTATCCTCAAATATTGTTTTGATATAATCCATGTAGTGTTGAAGACGTGTGTTCAATCTCTAAATTTCACCGCTTCCCTAAAGTGTCATTATAATATATTTGATGCACAAGTATATGTACTTATACTCTATTATGCTTCTGACATCCGTCATGATTTTATGAATAAAAATACATCATTCAAAGTCTACTCGTAAAATTATGATTGACGCCATCATATGCAAATGAAACATGTGTTCTCATTATGTTCTTATATTGACTCCAAAGAGGATTCAGTAGACTGATTCAACCAACTTGCGTACACCTTAGATATTTTATGGTATTGGTTGTTGTGTCGACACGTTGGTCACGTGTCATGACACCATCCACAATTAATACTTATGCTGTTTCTGCTAGAAAGTCAAAGCACTTAGGCCGGGTTAATTTTCGTAGGCACAATGATTTTATATCTTATTATATGAGATCTGTAATGGACATCATATTCCTATATAAAAACTCAATTGGTCTCATTAAAAATGAATACAGTAATAGTCTTGATATTGGTAAAGCACACCAATACTTCCGTTTTGGGTTATGTAATTTTGCATGCAGCATTAGTTATTCATCTATAACCATCATCATTGAACCAATTTACACCATATTTAGTGACTGTGTGAGAATTTTAAGGGATTTCAAACGAACTCGTAATCCTTGAGCTCTTTTGGATTAACACGGATCTACAATCCTTGAGCTCGGTTAAATGTTTTTATGTGCCAAAATTGCGCCGCCACAGCGCACGATGATGGGTTACTTAAGATGAATAAATATTTATACTGGATATGAAATTCCAGCTATAGTCCGCTATGTCGAAACCTTGACAGGCGATCTCCTCACCACTAGATTTACGGTGTGTCACTTTGATGAGACAGTCTTCCTGTCATTAGGGTGAGATAAGAACAAGCATGTTCAAGTGGAATGACATGAATTGTCGTGGTTTGTCCCCACTGTGTCTCATCTTGATCCCCAAAATCACATGTGTAGATGTATGATACATTAAAGTGACGAGATCACATAACCATGCTGCAAATATACCTGCAAGGATTGTGTTTTATCAAAAGGACATGGTGACACCCAAGAGGAATTGGGTAATACACTACCACCATGGATGGTGGCATGGTGACGCCATAAGTGGCATAAATGGTGTCACAGGCCGTGGCTCTCCAAGGAAGAGGGGAAGACCACCTTAGGTTCGATAAATACTCACCCAAAGGAAGAAAGTGAGTTTTGGCACAACATGATCTATTGATTAGTGATACTCAAATTCGTCTCATGAGAATATTTTTGGATTGTGGTTATCATTGGGGGACGCCTCAAATGTTAGAACTAATCTTTGAAAGTATAGAGATCTCTATAAACACATTACACTAGTGTACATGAGGACGTGGAATAATGAGTCTAATATCGAACCATACTTCGTTGAAAAATGTCAACGTAGTAAACTGGCCAAATGGAAAGAAGCGATCCAGTATAAACAAAGAGATAGGTCTTTGGGCAGGTGACGCCGACATCGCAAATATAAACCCTATCAAATATATCTTTGTTAGAATGCGTAATGAGAATAAGAGTATGTAGACTCACCTTATGACGCAACTTCTCTCAAAAATGCACTGGAATAGACTACGAGGAGATATTCTCTCATAATGGACTATGAGGACACAATCTCTCGTGATGGATCTCATTGCACTTCACTACCTTGTCAGTTTGGTAGTTTCCAAAAAACATAACATGCAGCTTACGAAAGTGGTCACAACATATCTCTATAGGGATCTAAATTAAGAGATATACATGAGGATCCTAAACGGACTTCATCCACCCAAATCAAGTGGCTCTAGATCACATAAGTGCGTTTGCAATAGAAATTGAAACGTTCACTAAAGTGACTACTTGATTGGGAAGAGATTGGTGAATTATGCCCTTGCGTTTTCATTATGAATATACACGGACTCTCAATGAACTAAGAGATACTCTATGTATTGTAAATCCTAAGTTAAGAATGAAAATGATCTTGGGAATACACAGTCTTAAAATGGAACTCAAGGACTGTAATGATGGTGACCATCCATCAATCGGCTTAGGCACTCTAAAGAATAAAGTGAGGTCTACATATACTCCCATAATCAGTCGAAGTCTTTACTCTAACCATAGATCCGTTTTTCATCTAAAGGAAGATGACGAAAAAGTGTTAGGAAATGAAATTCCCTATAGAAGTGCAATGACGCATGATTGTACTTAAAGACAATACATAAGACTCAACCTCTCATTCGATGAAAATTGGTAAAGCTATGTTTAGCTCTGCGCCCACGCAACGCAAATGATTCTTTCAAATACTTAAAGATATGAAAGATTTGGGCTTATTCAACCTCTACATAAAAGGTGACATGATAAATAAACTATCCACGTCATAGCTAACTATGCGTATGATGTGAGCCGAAGCTCGCATGCAATAATAAACCCTACAAAATATCGTTAGTAGTATAAGCAAGTAGGGATCGTTCTAGCCGGGGATTAAGGGTACCTGAGATATGAAATTGTTAGACAAATATATACAAATATAAACACATAACGTCACACATGGGGTATGATATGGTTCGGCAGCAAGCTGTCCTAGACTACACACGAAACTTAAATTGCTGAAAATAAATCCTAAGTCTAATATTTACAAGTGATCATCATCTTTCACACAAAACAGTTCACACAAAGACTCTTTAACACGTAGATTCGCATGCAAAAAGGTAAGGAACAAGTATCAACATGTTTAAATTCAAAATTAGTTCCGACTACAACTTAGTTGTAAGACTTCTCAAGTTCTTAAGATCGACCTTTTGAGTATGGACCCTAGAATATATGTTAATCCTTTTGAGACTTAACAATTAATCACAATAGTCTAAATCGGAGACATGCAAAACAAGCAAGGTTGTCAATCATCTTATTTTAACATGCAAGAACTCTAAAGTGTTATACCCTAGGTGAGCAAAACAAATCAAAGCAACCTTTTGAGTATTTAGCCATATTTGTTATTACTCGGGTTTGATGAAACCTAACATCTAGATTTACATGCTTCAAGCCAACACTAATGTTTCGGTTTTTAAGTCCCAATCCTTAGATTTCTAACCAATTTCGAACCTAAAACATGCAAGATACCACTGCCCTAATTATCATACATATGAAATTCACATGCTAAAATCATAAAACTTAAACATAAACATCAATCATGCAATCGGTTTACATAAAAGTTCAATAAAAACCAAGAAAAGAATTGTTTTCATACAATACAACCAAACTACAACAAATACAAAAGCCATAGGGGGAGTGGATCACACTTTTAGAACCTTTGAAGACTCCTCAATACGTGACAAGATGGTACTTGCTGCTGCTCCTTAGTGCTCGGCCTAAGCAAGAATCGGCAGAAAACAAGGTGAAGGAATTCGGAAGTTTGTGGTGGTGGTGATAGTGTTTTGGCTAAGTATTTGGGTATTTGGTACTTAAGAAACTTGGTAGAGCTTTGGCTAGTATTTTAGTGCTTGAGATGAGATGATGATCAGAATGAAAAAGTGAAGGTTTATATAGAGGAGAGGGGGTGCCGGCAGCCCTATAGTAAAAGGAATAGAGAAAACCAAGTGGAATAAGGATTTGAAACCTTCCTTTCATAGTTCAATTAGGTTTTCTTTTTCTGAATTTTTCTTCAAGGCTTGGGCTTCACATATGCATGGATTTCTTCAATAATCATTGGACTTCATTTCATGAGTTTTGTTCCACCAAAAATGCCCCATTGCCGGCAGCAACACAAAGGCACACAATCTGCCTTATTCGGCAGCTTCTCCTAGTTTGACTAGGAGAACTTCTTTCTTCAATTTCTTCTTCAATGCCATGGCTTGGTGTCATCTTCCCTCCTTTCTAAAGCTTTGACCATCTTCACATATGCATTTGTACACCATATGGTCCATCGAAAAGCAATAATTGTGAAAAGGAGGTAATAGGTTCCTGGAATCGGCAGAATAGACCTTGTTGCAGTAATTCCGGCATATCTCCACACTCGGAGCTCTGATTGATGTGATTCCAAGTCTCAGATAAACTAGACATATATGGCCATCGCCCCATAAAATATCTCGATCAAATTCCTTGTGAGTCGTCGGGAATGATTTTTCGAAGTTGGATCAAAGTCCCAGGAAAATCCTGGAAGCCCCTGGATTGGAATGCTCGGACTGCCGTATTGCAGCCAACTTTTGGGTGACTTCCCGAACTCCGATTGATCTGAAATTTTAACACAACATTCCTCAGCATATGAATATTAAGCATAGCAAATTTCATAGAATTCGGACAAGGATAGATCGCATTTTTACTCATCTCAAAATCACGAAAAAGACATATTTTGCACTATTTTCCAGATTTCTCATATTTAGTCATTTTTCGGATTCTTAACCATTTTTCGCCAAACTCTACCAAATTAACACTAAACTAAATTATGACTCTATCTTAGACAAATAAGGGTTAAACAAAGCATAAATGAGGGCATAAGCATATAATATCGTCGCACATTGTGCTCCTATCAACTACCCCACACTTTATCCTTTGCTAGTCTCTTAGCAAACTAAATTAAACTAGACTCTAAACAAACTATTGCCCCTAACAATTTGTCTCAGACTCGTATGTACACATAGCTCTCAAGTTAATGCATGAGAATGCTAAGCACGAAAATTCTAAGCTTCATGAACATGTGACATCAATATGAACATATAAGAACAAAAGGTAAGCATGTAAACATGTTAAAGCCAATTCAAATCACCTCACTAGGCATACTCTCTTCTTTTCTCTCGAAGCATGGTAATTCACTTATAAGTATATGCAAGCGAAAGATCATGAATTACAAAGAGTGACTTGCATATATCAAAGAAACGAAAGCACTTTGTGAATTTTGATGGAAAAACCTCATATGACAACTATATGCACCAATGAACCAAAACCATATGCTTACTCTTGAGATAATCTCCACAATCAAATTTAACCATCTTAAGAATCATGAAAAAGACCAATAAAAGGGTTGTAATGGGGCTAGGCTAAGAGGTATTCGATATTTGGATAAGGAGGCTCAAAAACGTCACCATGGCCTTTGGCAAAGCTCAAATCTCCTTATCTCTTCTCGCCGAAAGGGTCAAATTTCATCTTATTGGACCCATACTTCATTCTTTTCTTCCCATAAAACATTACAACAATAATCTAGACAATAGCCATGCACAAAAAATTTATTTTTCACGCCTATGCCGTACCCTCTTTCTTACTTGCTCTCGGTTCTCTTTTTTTTTTTTTTTTTCTTTTTGGTCCGAGCACATTTTTCTCTTTTCTTTTTCTTTTTCTGTTGGCACGGCATACATACACTTCTCATATAGATTCATGGCTAAGTCTACCCCACACTTGTTCTTCTTCATCACACACGCGAAAACGCTTTCAAAATTCAAGCTTTGTCAATACTTTGATCAAGGGTAAAGGCACAACTATACTAAGCTCATAGAAAGTGTTTAAGGATGATGAAAGAAAAGGCTCAACATAGGCTCAAAGGGTTTTACTAAGGTGTCCCACGACGGGCTCCAATAGGGCACATGCTTTATTTGGCTTTGGTGGTAAACCTAAATGATCTTTATTCAATCATATTCAAAATCAAAGCATTTTATGATATAAATTTTTCGAAAATCAACAAGAGTAAGTTCTAGCATACTAGAGTTCATTAAAAAGCTATGGCATATAGTCATCGAATATGCAAAGAATTATGAGGTTTCATGCTTCCTACGAATCTATCGAATTTTTATCTTTTTATCGCTCAAGAAGAAAGCAATATGGCACAAAAGCTCACATAGGTTGTAATCGAAATAAACTAGCTAAAACATGCATGCTTAATAATCAACAAATCCTACATGCTCCTACCAATGCACAAAATCCATGAAACTTACAATTTTAAAAGTATGCACAACCATCATCTATGTATGCAAAGAGGAGAAAAACATCATTGACATATTAGGGGCATCCTAAGACTCGAAACAAACAAATTAAAACACTCTATTTTTGTGGAACAATTTTCTGAATTTTTCTTTTCTAAACTAAGCACACAAAAACATAAACGGAATACGTTATCCCACCCCACACTTAGAAAATTACATTGCCCTCAATGTAAACACAAAACAATATCAACGAATTTCCTAAGCATGCAATAGTCTAACATATACCAACATATCATCACAAATCAAAGAAAAAGAGAAGGGTTAAGAAATTTAAAACTCTCGGTGATGGCTCCTTCACTTTTCTTTGATCTAATTGGGTTGCCTCCCAAGTAGCGCTTTGTGTTTATAGTCCATAGCCTAGACTTTTCCCCGTTTGTTGCATGTGTTCATCTCGCTCCGAAGTAACTCAAATTGGCATGAAGAAGGGCAAGAAGTAGCTTGTTGCAAGTTGCAGCCGTGTCAGACTCATGCGGCGTGTCCGGCATTATTGTCTTCGTAGCCGGCGTATCCGGCTTGTGTCAGGCTTCCTGTGTGAGTGTGTCAACCCTGCCGGCAATGGCAGGTCCGGCAGGAGGTGGTGGTGCGGCTGAAACTGGTGGCTGCTGCTCGGCAATTGCAGGTCCGGCAGTTGGTATGTCATGAACATTGAAGTCCTCGATAGTGGAGTGTAGGTAGGGCTCGTGGTAAGGCTTCAAACGGTGTCCGTTAACTTTGAATGTATCTCCCGACACCACACTTTGAATCTCGATGGCACCATGAGAAAAAACTTTAGTAACAATGAATAGGTGCATGAGAAAAAACTTTAGTAACAAATTAGGGGGAGTCTATCACATACATGTTGTTTCCAAATGTAATAGGTGCGTTGTGCTCTTTTTGTCCTTCGACCAAAGTTTTATTTTCTCCCATTGAGTTTTTGTTACTTTGCAAGGTTTTTAATGAGGCAACACCACATGCACCATTTTATCTCTGACTCGGCACAAGGGGGAGTGTTGAAGGAAAAACACATTCTGTGCCTTCGTCAATGTAACTGACGAGAGATAATTATGTAGTCAGTATTGTCATAAATGTATTTACCATTACCGTTGTAATACTCACTCTATATAAAGAGGATTATCAATGAAATGAGTACACCAATTTCCTATTTTCCTACAACAATCATGAGATTTTTGGTCCAATTAACCATAGAAATTGAACCTGCACAAAGCTCTTACATAGTAAATATATAGTTTTAAAAAAAAACTAGGAAGAGCACCGTTATTTAGGAATTAAGTTATTAGTTCCTGGGTTCGAGTCACGATAGGGAGTAGGTGTGAAATCCTTTTATCATCTTTTTCAAAAAAATATATATATATATAAAAATTATATATATATATACACAGAGAGCTTCAGCTGCGGACGTCCGCACCAATGGAATCCGGTCACCAAATCCGACCTCCACCGTTCATATTATAGGTATACGTGTGTAGATCAACCCTGTAAAATTTCATCCAATTCAGTGATCGTTTGATACCTCAAAATCGCGATTTACCAACCGGAATCCGAACGGTTCCAGTTTACTGATTTCTGTCTGTTCGTGTAAATCGCGATTTTGAGGTATCAAACGATCACCGAATTGGATGAAATTTTACAGGGTTGATCTACACACGCATACCTATAATCTGAACGGTGGAGATCGGATTTGGTGGCCGGATTCAGGCTGAAAAGCTTGAATCCGTACGGATTCCATTGGTGCGGACGTCCGCAGCTGAAGCTCTCTGTATATATATATATATATATATATATATATATTCTAGGTGAAAAGAATAATAAGCAAAGCGTAATATTATTGATTGATAAGGAGGCCTTTATATAGACATTACATCAAATATCCCGAATAATCAGGGATTCCCTATTTACTAAAGATACTACATATCTAGTCTAATTAGGTCAAAACGCATCACGGAAGTTACAGAATTAACCTTCTTTGAACACTCCCCCTTGTGTCGCGTACCTAATGTGACACGGTGCATAAGATGTTGTCTCGCTAAAACCATGCCAAACAAAACAAAAACCACTTAGGTAAAATAAAAAGCTTGGTCGAAAGGAAAAGAGCACAACGCACCAACTACATTCAAAGATTACATGTGAGGTAGACTCCCCCTGATGTCTACAAGATAACTCCCCCTGATTGGTAACTCATTCTCGGAGTTTAGATTAATGGCGTATACAAACGCTTTTCAAGAGCTTCAAAAGTAGACGTGGCCAATGATCGAGTCATTGAATATTGTCACATTATCCTTGTATTAGACCAGCTACACTTAGCATTACTTGGTCTTAAGGAAGAAGGTTGCTTAACAACTTAAAACTAGAGTTTGCGTTGAAAATCAGATTCACGCTCAGCATGACCTTCGTGTACTTAAACAGTCATAACTCCTTCGACATAGTAAGTATGAACGAACCGTAAAAGTTCTGGAAACTAGACACCCATATCTTTCCAGTTATGTAAAGTACACAACGTCGTTCGTTTTTAGCTGATCACAAAGCTCTGTCGAAAGTGACTGATATGCAATTTACCGGACATATTCGTCCTACTTTGCCAAAACAGCCATAACTCACTCAATATGATAGCTATGATCAAATGGTTGGTGTCCCTGAAAGATAAAGGTACAATTTTTACCATTTTCCAAAGAATGGGTTGTTCTGTAGGCCTCGTGGAAGTCGACCTACAGAACTAGACAGATTCTAGAATTGTCTTTTGATGTGTCTTTCATGATGGGATTGAATGAGCCTAAACCTTTCATAATTGAAAGAAAGTATCGTCATATACCATGACATTGCGTGGGAGCATCAAGCCATTACCTTGGCTTTATAAGTTTATAGCGAATGAGATGTCGAGTCGAGCATATTATGACAAGTACATGATTGCGCACATGGTACTTAGATGGAGAGTTTCATCTCCCAAGACTTCTCGTCATATAGACGTAACAAGTCTTCTCATGACATCGACTAATCTTAGGATACATATAGACTTTGGTTTAACGTCCTTTAGATAGTTATAAGCCGATAGATGAATAAGTTCATCACTAACGGTTCTCACTCTCGAGACCAAGCATTCCCAAGATCTTTTCATTCTTAATGTCGGATTAGTGATACCTCAATCACAATTCATCCGGAGTTCACACGCAAATATGCATGATTCTTTACATCCCATCTCCAATCAAGTAGTCACTCAACTGTGTGTATCTTATCCTACCAGTTTGTCGGAATGCATAAAGTGATCGTAGCATAAGCACTTCGTGGTTTTTGCTCACTTGACTTGGGTGAAAACTAATCCGTTCAGAAAGTTTATGCACATCTCTTTACTTAGTCCCAATAGAGATGATTTAAGCCGCATGTTCAGTTTTTCGGAACTACCTCACTGACAAGGTAGTGGAGTGCAATATGACTCCATTACGAGAGCATATGTCATCGTAGTCGATTCCAGGGCGTTTGTGATAGACTTTGAGCCATAAGGTGAGTCTAGGCTCTTTTTCTCACTACGCTTTCCATCAAAGATTATCGATAGGGTTTACACTTGCGGTGTCGGCATCACCTGACCAAGGACCTATCTCTTTGTTTAAACTGGATCGCATATCTTTCCGTGTAGGCAATTCACAACGTTGGTATTTGCTCCAACGAAGTGAGTGTACGTTCGATATCAAACTCATAAACCACGTCCTCATGTACACTAGTGTAATTCGTATTTGTAGAGATCTCTATATGGATTAACTTTTCATTGAGGCGTCTCCCAATGATGACTATAATCCAAAAAATCTAGGAGACGAATGAGTTATCATAGATCGAAGGATCAAATTGTGCCATACTCGCATTTGGTGAGTGTATATCGAACTAATTGCCCTCTCTACACTTCTGTGAGAGTCACAGCCTAGTGACACCATCTACCACTTTTGTGGAGTCACCATGCCACCATCTATGGGTGACAACATGTCCATTTATCCGGACATCAATCCTTACAGACATGTTTGAAACAAGAGTACTATTCCGATCTTTTCCTTGAAAGACCAATAGTTTGCTTTTAGCAGCATGTATATCAAATCTCATCACTTTGATTTATGAGACTTTGGAGAACATGATGAGGCAAAGTGGGGACAAACCACGGCAAAGCCAAGTCGTTCTACTTGAACATACTTGATATTATCTCCCCCTAACGACGGGAAGACTGGCTCATCAGAAAGTGACATAAACGAGATCGCCTGTTAAGATTTTTATATAGCGGACTATAGGTGGAAGCTCTTGTCTTATTCAAAGACAAATAACCCATCAATAAGTGCTTGTGGTGGCGCAATATGGCACATAAAGAATGTCGACGATAAAGGGTATTGATCGTTAACACTTATACGTTAACAAGATGCATTCCGTTACAAAATGTAACATGCATATACGCTTCCTGAAATGTTTCACTAAGTTCCGGGATACCAAATGCTACCAAAGTTTAACAGTAGGTAGACACATGTGTTAGGATTCCAACGCCGCCGGCCTCATTGCCGGAACTGGCCGAAAACATACCGAACTAGAGGTCAATGAACATTTGTGTCGAGCTGTTCAGCACCTTCCAGGTGTCCAATGGCCCTCATATTTTATGAGTATGTAGCCTTGAATGTTAGGAATCGGTGGCCACAAGTCTCACCTCAAGAAACGGCCTAAAAATAGGTGAACTAGTTCGTCTAATAACGAGTCCGCGAGCTGAAAAACCGGAATTTCTAGGTTTCTTCGACTTTTCAATCATTGTCAAGGTGCTTCATAACATCTAAGTGTTATGGCTTGAGTTTAACCATTAGATTTATATCACCATAGTATCATTGTGTCTCAAAATTGAATCATGATAGGGCAGTAAGACAATCAACTTATGTATCATTGTCTTTAGCGTAGGAGGGTGTTACTCTAAAATTTTGCTAAAGATTAAGCTTCCAAATAATGAGCTCAGCTAATGAAGGATATGTTGACAAATAAAATTTAATGAATAAAATATTCATTAAATTATTAAACATTTATCTGGACCCAACAAAAGTGTATACGTGGCTCATAAATAAACAAAGTCGACAAGATTATGAGAATTACACGTGGTGACACGTAAGTGGGGAATCGGTAATAAATTATTTGATTCCGATTCAAATTAAATATTAAATGTTATTAGACAATCAGATACCAATTAACATAAATTGGTTATCGACATTATAGTCTAACATTTAATTAAATCGGTCAAATTCCTTAAATAGTCATAATTAAATCAGTGGTTAAAACTGATTGATTTAGTTATGAAAATTACTATATCTAAATTAATCAATCAATTTTGATTGATTTGATTATGCTACTAAGGAAATAAAATCAATTCAGCGTCATCAATGCATTCCATACATGGAATGGCCTTGACAATATAAATATCCTCTTCAAAATCAAGAGAGGGACTTCAGCTCGAGAGAGCAAAATTACTCCCAAGAAATTCTGAAGTCTTCAAAACCTCCGAAGAACTACCAAGCTTCCAAGTAGCAAGTTCTTCACCAAATCCCAAATGACATCAAATTCAAAGTCTCAAGAACCAAGCGTCGATCGCCCTTGAGTCAAACACCACATTCGGAGATAGAATCAGAGGAGTTCACAAAGATTTGTAACACACACTTGATTTATTAATAAAATTATATTTTATTTGTACATATGTATGCATTCGATTTGTTTTCAGATTCTCGTGTTTACAGGATCATAAGGGGGGATCATATGCACTTTTAAATTCAGTAATAGTGCTTCCATTAACTTGGAAGAAGACTCGGATGACGTTAATGTCATCTTTAAGCCGTGAGCATTGCTCATGACGCTACCAAATATTATTTTAGTCATCTTTGATCCCAATAGCTTCTTTGCTCAAAAGAAACGATATCCATGACTTTCTTGTATATATGGATCATCAAAACATGTCCAAAATTCGAACAATGTATATTAAACTCTATATGAATCGCCGATTCAAAGAATTCGAATAATAGTGTATGTGAAATATATTCACAATATTGACTCATAAGTTGTGCGCATTCATTAGAAACAATACCTAAGAAATTTCTTCAATTTTCACAATGAGTTTCAAGGTGATAAACGTTGGCACGAATATCTTTTAAGTGGTGAGCAATGTTCGATTGCTTCTTTATGCATAGATAGCATATGTGACTTTGAATCATAATGTCATAAAACATGGAAACTTTGAGCTTGAGAATGCTCTATGATTATATGTGATGTTCTAGTAATCATAGTCACAATGGATTTACAAAATCCATGAAGATTAGCTACACACTCAATGTCTCAATGATACATTCGTATGTAAGAGTGTAGAGACAAGGTTTTATGCCAAGTCATATAAACCGGAATATATACTCAATTCCTATAGAGTGCGTTACATGACTTATAGTATCACAAGATAAAACATAGGCATGCTTAAAGGCGTAGTAAATACATTCGTTAACGCTCAAAAATAGAGCTGAAAAACAACCAAATGAGCCAACATCGATATAATATAGACATAAATGTCTAAAAACTAAGTATCAAGAACCGAGACCAGGAGCTAGCTAGCCGTGGCCGAAGCCAAGGTGTAAGCCGAGCCAAAACAAGGCAAGATAGGGGTCGGGGTCAAGCATAGGCGGGTGCAACGTTGCCAAGGCCGAAGCCGAGGTAGTGCACGGGCGGGCAGAGCCCGAGCAAGTGCCAAGGCACGCCAAGGCCGAAACGAAGGCGTGTCGAGGCAAAGGCAAAAGCCTATGAGGCTGAGGCTTGGATGTTGGAGTCGAGGTCATGCGGGTTACCGATGGCTAGCCAAGGCCAAAGCTAAGGCTTGCCGAGGCATGAAGCAAGGATCTCACGAGGCCGATGCCGTGTAAAGGGCCGGAGGCATGCCTAGGCCGAAGCCAAAACGTATCGGGGCGAGTGCATGGAGTGCTGCAGGCCGGATTGTGTGCACGCCACCGCCGGGGCAGGGCTAGGCGGGCCGAATTCAGGGGCTGTCGAGCAGCAGGGCTGTAGGGGCTGTCAAGCAGTGGGATGCGAGGTAGGCTGCAGGGCGGCTTGCGGGACAGGCTACGGGGCGCTGTAGGGCAGGCTGCAGAGCAGGTTGCAGGGCGCTGTATGGTAGGCTGCGGAGCGGGTTGTAGGGCGCGGCAGGGCAGGCTGCGAAGGTGCCTAATGGTTGTCGAGGCTGTCAAGTTTGCCGAGAGGGGTGGGCAATGTGCATGCATCCGCGCATGTACGCAAGCATGTCTATTTGTTTCTTGACGAGCATAGACTCGTTTATCTATGTGATTTTCAAGTTAACATCACCAATTGGATTGGTGAAATCTTATCAACATGTCATGTAAATGTGTAATGTGATACATTGCATTCACAGATAGCTATTTAGAGAATCGAACCATATATGCATCATAAAATTCTCGTCCGTTCACTTACTTGAACAATTTGAGAGAATTAATATTAAATGCCAACGGTTACATCGATGTCTTGACCATAAAATGTGTAATGACTAAGTAGAATTAGTCACACATGTGAGGTCTATGATACGACCCGAACCTCGAATTACGTTATGACAGTTTTATCTTTTATTTTTACGTTCCGGGAATTGTTTTTACGATTCGGAAGTTCTAAAGGTTGACTGTTTATAAGTTGACTCAACTGAGAATTTTATTTCTCGACGAGGTAGAAGACGTTGAAAGGAGTTTGTGGACACGTAGCACGTTTAATTTAGAGTCTGTATGAAAAAGTTACGATGTAAAATACGTAACATTCCGATTTTGGGCGAGTATAAATAGTCGGGAAGGAAATTTCCCGAAACGGAAATTCCTTTTCCTTTTTCTTTTTCTTTTTCTTTTTCTTTTTCTTTTCTCCTTCTCTCTCCCTGCGCGCGACCCCGACCCGCCGACCTCCATTCTCCTTCGTCCGGCCACCAAACGGCGCGCCACTGGTCGCATTCTACTTGCCTCTCCTCCCCCTTCAAGTTTGCGGTGGTGGTTCAAGGTGAATCACCGCCGTTTGGCCGTGCGACGCCCGAGAAGGTTCGACACAGTCGAACTGGAACTCCCTCCTCCGGCCACGGTTCGGCCCGATTTTGGGGGGGAACTGAAGGTCTCCACCTGTGCAACAATTTCATGGAAGGAATTGATCCAATTCGATCCAGGTAAGGAGAATTTGAGATTTGAAATTCTAGGGTTTTTGGTGAATCTGGTGGAGATGATGTTTTTGGTGGATTTGGAGGTTGAATTCGTATCCAGGACGATGTTTAGAGTCGATTGAGTGTATTTTGATGTTGAATTGGTTTGGTTTTGTGAAAATTGGAGGTGGTGGTGTTCTGCCGTCCTGTCGGCCGTTGTATGCGGCGGCTGTTTGGGTTTTTTGGCGGCGGAGGAGATGGGGACGAGGAATTCTGTGGTGGTGGCGATGGTGTTGGGTTGATTTGGAGTTGATTGGAAGCGTTTTTAGCCTCTGTGGCGGAGCTGCCGGCGGGGGTGGAGGAAGAAGGGCGAACAGAGAAATAGTAAAAGGTTAAAGTAAAACGGTAAAAGGTGAAAAGTAAATGGTAAAACAGTAAAAATAAAGAGTAAACAGTAAAAATAAATGGTAAATAGTAATTAGACTTTGACCATTTACTGTTTGACTTATATAATTACTGTTTGACCTAGAATAATTACTATTGACTTTTGTAAAAAGATAAAAGCTAGTTTAAAAGGGTTTTTACGACGAATTAACCAGTAAAATAATTGATCGGACACAGGATGGATATCCTGAGTAATTTTAGACGTAAAGTGTTTCGGTATTTGAGGCGCAATTCCTATACCGATAACAAGAAAAGAAATTGGGAAGTTTCGTGCGAGTGAAGACGTTCGTAGATTTGACTTTTACAAATCAATTCCGAGTTGTGGAATATTTATAAATACGTCTCTGTTACAGTTCGAGAGGTTACTAGACGTGACGAGAGCTCGGAATAGCTGCAAGTTCGGCCGTACTTTGAGTGAATTTTATTTTGAATAATGCATGTATATATTTATGAAATCTAATTTATTTTTATAATGTTTTAAGCATGAAATGAATTATCGATCTCCAATAATTCTTATATATATAACTCAGATGTTTATGAATTTAATATTTTCGTGAAATATGAATTTGAGTTATATATTTATGAGTATTTTTAATAGTACGTACATTTATCCGGAAATGAGATTTTCGGAAATTTAATGATTTCACTATTTGTGTATTTCACGACATGTGAGACATGTCGATGTTTATATATATATATATATATATTCTCTTTCGAGATTATTTTACGGCATATGGGACATGCCGGTGATATATATTTTCTTCGAGATTATTGTTCTATTTAATTATATTTATAAGCATCAGATGTGCGGTCGGGAACCGTACGGATTTATGATATATAGAGGAAGCGTATTTTCGGTTTTGTTTTCAGATTTGTTTTCACCATATCAGGGTCCATATATATTGATGCTAGCTAGCTTATTAACCTCATCCCATGCGAGGTGACGACTTGACCACATATGTCAGATTCACCTTGGTGGTCGACGTGTTTGGAGTTTGGAGTATTGAGGTTTAGCGTGGGACGCTACAGAGTCTTGGAGGCTCCGACCCTTAGTCTGGGAGGCTTACTATTACATGGTGGTGCTAACCTTCCCCTGATCTATCCGATATTATTATATGGCCAATGAGATTGGTCGTTATTTGTTATTTGGTTTTCGGGAATATTTTCTCTTATGAGACTTTTATTTATTTATTTAATAAATTCTCGAACCAGTGGGGCTGGATTTACAAGAATATTTAGGAATGAGCCAATGGGATTGGTCCAGATATATATTATTTGATTATTCGATATACCAGCGGTGCTGGGTTTTTACTACAAAATTATCTGAGATTCGGCCAATGGGATTAGTCGTGATATGTTATTATTTGGTTTTCGAAATATTTTTATTTGAAAATATTATTTTTTTATTTGATATATCAACGGGGCTGATTTATAACCATGATTTTTCTAAAAACGCGGGACGTTTTATTAAAATGCATGCATCGTGGTTTTTATTTATAAAATGTTGGGAAAGTAAAATAATACTTTTTATTTAAGGTATTATATGAAATTGTTTTTATCCACTCACTCTAACGTTTGTTTTTAAATTACTTGCCCCTGGACCTTTTGTTTTAAATCGCCCAGTATGTAGATTAGTTATCAGAGGTCAAGAGTACTTGGAGTCGAGGCATAGTCATCATCGTCGTTGCTTCCGCTAGGTGGGATCTGTGATCTCTTATTGTATATTTCTTATTCTTTTTCAGTTCATTGTATTAGATTGCTCTGATTACCTGTGAGCCAATTGAGTATTAGTTGAATTTGATTTTGTGTTTATTTGTGGCGGTTATTGTGATTTGGGGAGCAGATGGCTCAAGGTGTTGAGGTTGGAACTGAAATTTGAAGTGTTTTTGTTTTTGTTTTTGCAGGTTTCAGGGTTGTCCATCCTAAGACTGACTCATCGATTTATCGATGGAGTTAGTCTTAAGGTGGTCCCCACAAGGCCTTATCCGGGTTTCAGGATGAAATCTGGGGCGGGTCCTATCAGTATATGCTTTCACAAAATAAACGGATTTGTAGTCACTTTGAATATGACACCGAAGTCATAAGCTTCATATTCATCGCAAATTATTTTTACTTTCAAAATCCGTAATCATAAGGATATACTCTCATCTTCTTCTATGTATCTCTTGTATATATTGACCATATGATTGCATTATTTGCAATTAGTAAATCGATGTAGAACCATATCAATGACATGATTCTTTTTTTTTCAATGGCCATTTCCTTTTTTTTCTTTATGACATGGGGGTTTCGAGGCGTAGCCTCCCCCTCTTTTTCTGAACATGTGACATGAAATTCGTCACTTGTCATTTTAGGGTGTATTTTGCAGTCAATTTTTCTTTTTCTCAAAAGAACAAGAGGGAAGGTATTAGGGAGAGACCAAGATTATGGTAACTCAATTCAATATTTGTTTTGACAATTTCCGTCACATATCGCTGTTACAGCGACAATTTTCGTCGCACATAATGAGTTTGTCCCTTTTTATATAATGTGACTCCCATAGGATTGTCACAAGCATCGACAATATTCTGTCGGAATCGTGATAAAATAGTTACGAAGAGTTGTGGTTCATAGTGACATCACAGCCACAAGCACAACTTTGAACGGTAACATCACAGTTACCCCTTAGTGATACGCCGGGGTGGGTGGGGCTCCTTTGTATCGTCCCTAGAAGCAGAAGAATCAGGATGATGTAGAAGGGAGTTTGAAAGTCCCGGAAAAAACAAAAGTCCCGGAAAAAACAAAAGTCCCAACAATTTAAATTACAGAAAGCAGAAATTTTAATAAAAACTTACTTGCTAATTCACTAAGTGAACTGCCTTGTAAATTGCGCTTGATGACTCGATTCTGATCCTTGTGCAAATCGCAATAGTCGCTTTGATTCTTTAACGAAATGCGGAAAATTGCTTCTCTTCCTCGCTTGCATATCGTTATAATAGGTTGATGAATGACGCTGTTTCGCCCGAAAGGGCTGCTGGGCTAGGTAGGAGGCCCAAACTCGACACGGGTCGGGTCAGACCCAAGGAGCCGGGTCGTAAGCTGGTTCTGGGTTGGGTTGGATCTGGGAATCCGGATTCGAACTGAAAACGGCGTCGAATCGGGGAAGCAGGACTGGGTCGGCGGTGCTAGACTGATGTCGAGGCGCTAAGCAAGACGACGTCTACGCTGGATCATCGAGCAGAGGCCGGGGTGGCTAAAGTCGACTTCGGAGCTGGACTTTGGGCGACGCTTGGCTATGGCGACGTCGAGGGCGGCGCGAGGTCGTCGGCATCATGGCGGCGCGCTCGGAGGGCAACAACAACAACAACAACAACAGAAGGGAGGAGCGAGTGGGTGCCCATAGTAGATTTATGGGTGCCCTGAGCATCTTCATCCTCTGCCAACAAAGTTATCATTAGCAGAGTTCGATAGGCTTTTCTCTTACCGACGAAGGAGTTGTCGGGAAAAAGAGCTTCTGGGAGGGAGCCTTCTTTTCCGACAAACGGGTTGTCGGCAGAAGAGAATTTCTGGGGGGTTTGGCCTTCTTTGCCAATAAACTGTTGCCGGCAAAAACACATGTATATGGTTTTGATTTTTTTTTTTTTCAGATCGAAACCTAGAGTTTATGAATTTTTTTTTTAGGGTTATTAGACGAAGGCTAGAGCCACGTGCTGATAACATGTTCTAAGTGAAAAGAATAATAAGCAAAGCGTAGTTTTATTGATTGATAAGGAGACCTTTATGTAGGCATTACATCAAATATTCCGAATAATCAGAAATTCTCTATCTAC
Source organism: Potentilla sterilis (assembly GCA_963682095.1). Classification (NCBI taxonomy): domain Eukaryota; kingdom Viridiplantae; phylum Streptophyta; class Magnoliopsida; order Rosales; family Rosaceae; genus Potentilla; species Potentilla sterilis. Next base: position 13,276,428 of record OY821754.1, read on the forward strand.
TAAAGATATTACATATGTGATCTAATCAGGTCAAAACACATCACGGAAGTTACATAATTAACTTTTCTTGAACAATATATATATAGTTTTAAAGAAAAAAGTTAGTCAAAAATATGACTGGCTAACCATGCATGTAAAGGCTAGCCGTGCATAGCAACTATGACTGAAAACCAAACGAATAATCAAATTGGAGGTCTGTTAAGCAACTATGACTGAAAACCAACCGACGAACAAGCTTACATTAACTTCATGACCGCCCACAATGACAGACACCTCCATGAGACTATGGGCCTTGCTACTTTACTCAAAATTTAATGTCTAAAAATGGCTACAAAGAATAACTTGGGAAATAAAATGCCAAGATGTCTCTACATATCTGAATCACTGGCCAAACTGTCATCTACATTAAGACCTCGCATTCATTTAAAAATTCAGAATTTAAGGTCTCCTTCTTACTAGGTAACGGAAACCATCACATTCAATACACAGAACTTTCATCTCCCTCATAAAAACACACACCCCTTACGTAAGAACCAGCCATGGTCAAACATTACAGCACCTTCATATGGGTCATATCTACCCAATATGCCCCTCTCCCTCTTTCCCTATTCTCTCATCTTCCTCCTGCCCTGGTAATTGTGAACAAATAATATCCAAATACAAAATGCTCTTATTTTCACGCATCTCAAAAATGGAAAATACTATATCAGTAATATCACCCAAAAGCTCAATTACCCATATAACATAATCAGCATGGTTTTCTGGCAATTGGGTCTTTTCTCTTTGTAAATTCAAATTTCAAAACACTTGCCATTCTGAAAATGTGTATCTATGTGTGTGTCTCTATCCCACCCACGAAGGAAATTTAAACCAAGCATCGCTCTTGTCCTTCACTAAGCTCTGTGCACATAGAGACAGAAAACCCAGCTCTGCATGAAGCAAGAAGCTATTTTTATTTGAATATCTGTCACTGTTAGTCAAAGGGCAGGTATTATTTTAGTCTCTAGCTGTTTGGAACTAAGCTTCCAATTCTCTCCAAACTTCTTGTTGTTGCTTTGTTTAAACTGAATCCCAGTTACTAGTTTTAGTTGGTAGTTCTTGCTCAGCCGCATCTTTGTCGCTTTTTGAGTGTCACCAACAAAATTTGAATTTTGATATGAAGAGGGAGAATATGGATGTGACTTCATACCCAGTTGACGTTTCGGAGAGACAAAGTAGCCTTTGAGTTCAAGTTTGGGTCTTTTTCAGATTCAGGGTCCTTTGAAGAAGAAGAAGCAGCTTTGGAAATTTGGGGTCTTTTTTGGGTTGTATAAAGCTTTCTTCAAGTACCCATTTCAATCAAGTAATCCAGGTTAGTTTCTGTAAACTGGGCCTCCATTGCTTTGTTCTGTTCTGCTTTGTTACCTTGTTTTAGATTCAGGAAAAGATTGGTCTTTTATTTTTTTCATGACTCTGGTCCAGTCATGATCAGTGAAAAGAAATGAAGGGTAAGGGATCTTAATCTTTTGGGCATTAGGGACCACTGAGATCCATGCTGCTTGTTTGTTTGAGTATTTTGGTTAATCATGTCGTATAGATTGGAGGCTTTTGCAAAGCAAACGCTTTTGCCTTTTTTGACTGTACTTTTGCAAGCACTGAGATATAAACACCCAGAGGCGTTTCTCAGTCAAATTATGTGTGATTTGAGAGAAAGGCTGACTGATACTGCTTGTTGAAGCCATCTATGGAGTTAAAAATTCCAGAGGAAGCAGAAAAAGAATGGGGCAAAGCAACCAGTGAACGACTTCCTCTTTTCTATTGAATTTGAGAAGACTTTTTTTAGGGTATGTGGAAATTTGGGGTCCTATTACCTCACAATGGAAACTGCTTTTGTCTTGCAATAGAGCTGAGAGTTAACCCCACTCTTTTCTTTTGCATTTAGTCTCCTACCTACTACTATGCAAAAAGCTCTCTACTCTAATCTAATCATTCATCCCTAAAGAGATGATAATTCCTGAGCTTTTTCGATTTACTGCTTTTTGTTCAGCTCTGATTTTTATGGAATGTACGATGTAATGGATTAACGTTTGATGGAAATGCAGAAAATGGATTAACGGGTTGAGATTTTAGGTCGAGTGTGTATTAAATGATAAGAGTGATTGGGGTTTACATATATTGTGATGATAATATTTGTATGGTTGTGTTGATAATGACCGGTAGCTAAAGCATTCATGAGATTGCTTGTCTTTATGTGGCCTCACAGGTGTATAGTCCTTTTTCTATTTCTGCAACTCATGAGGGGTGTCTCCAATTTATGCATAGATACTCAGACACGGAGCATCTTGAAGTTTCTCATTTTTTAAATGCAAAAGAGCCGGATGTCTTACCTTTGAAGTGGATTTACAGGATTTTGAAAGCTTGTTTGTACCTGCGAATAGCTTCTAGTCTTCTAGTACCAGAAGTGAAGCCAAGCTGTTTATGCGTTTGGAGGATTTGCTTAATGTGGTAAAAGCCAAACCCCATGATCGCAGGATGATGTATGACTCAGCGGTTGTGCAAACTAAGTTGAGCCAGTAAGGCTGCATTATTGTTCTTTGTAGTTACTCTTTCTTGTTTTAGTTATATATTGGGGGATCTGTGAGCTTTTCCTTCGCAATGATCTCTCTTTGTTCTTTGGTTGCATTTTGCAGAAGTGATTCTCCCTGTAGATATCCGCATTCTAGCATCTCATGTGATTCTGAATTTCATACAGAGGTTGTGAACGATGACTCGTTTTCAAAGGTAAGTGCCCAAGGGCCATCTTCCTGGCAAAGTCTTTCAAATTTATTTATAGTTCTGTTCGGAACCATGTGAATTCAACTGGAAATAATTGATTTGTTCTGTTCAGTTGCAAGTGAAGTCTACTGTTATTTAATTAGAATAGTTCCGGGTTACTCTAGTAAATTAAGGGCATGGGCTCTCTTTTCTAGAACTTTGCATTTCCAAATCAGAATTGGTGGAGTGGAATCTTTTTAATTTGAAGAAATTATTTGGATCGTAGTACGTTCTAGGAAAATCTTTGCTGCTTACGAATTATGCTTATCATGGTTCAAAGTATTACTTTATTCACATTTTTAAATGTTTGATTTTTATATACCGGTCAAAATACAGTTCCTAAATTTTATATTTTGTTGATCTTTAGGTGAGTAATTCTGATGAAGGTATTGGACGACTTGGATCATGCAATAAAAGTTTGTACCCGTACAAGTTCCAGCTTGAACAGGATGTAAGTGTTTTCCCTGGAGCAACAAGCAACTGTTTGTGTTTCTTTTCTGCTATTATAATTGCACTTTTCAGGGGTCAGCTTTAAAATTTTAAGCCAAATTTTAATAAGATGTGTTAGTTAGGAGGCAGTCGGGTACTTGCATCAACTAGAGAGAATCATATTCCATATGGTACTTAGTTGTATGCTAGATCCAATTTCAGTAGTCCTGTATTGTCTCAGAACTGTCGTGCAATTCGGCCAATTCCTCATATTGCAGCATCTCATTGTTCAAATCTCTTCCAATATCTTAAAGGTGTTACATATTTAAGGGCATCTTTACCATAGAGTCACCAATGTGTGTGCTTCTACTATAGGTACAAAGACTGGAACAGCAGCTGCTTGAAGAAATAGAGCTACATGCTATTTTAGAAAATGCAATTGAGAAAAATACTACGAATTTCTCCAGTTCATCATGCCTTCCGTACAATGTATGTTTTATAGACATTGTTTAATTTATTTTCTCTCCATTTTATAATTTCCTAAATCATCAGCGCGCTCAACAAGCTAGCGAAGTCCTAGAATTAAAACAAGGGATATATGCAAATTTTGAGGTGTGATTCTTCGCTTAATGTTTGATATAAATAATTTATTTTTAATTCTTCTGTTACTTATAACCTATGTACAGGCTCAAGAGCTCCTGATCAGTATTGCCATGCTGGAGGGTACAGTTTCAGAACTAGAACAGGAGTTGGTTGCTTTGCATTTCCAACTAAGTCAAGAAAGAAATGAAAGAAGGCTTGCAGAGTATCGTCTGAGGCATCCATCTCCTCAGTCAATGTCTCCTCACCCCTCTCGCATTATGAAACTTCCGGTAAATGTCTTGTCATATATTGTATAATGGTCCGGATGGAAGGGAGTAGTATTGCTCATTTTATGAATGATGTCGTTCGCATCGTCCTCTGTTTTTATCCAGATTTCATCTTCTGTTAAAAGACTAAACCGGAGTATCAAAGTGATGTCATAACATGTTTTCACTTCATCCAGATTTCGTCTCCTTCGAGGTGTACAGAGCAGTCTAGTCCTGAAATTCGTTATTCTTCAGGAGATGACTCATGGCAGGAGCCGCAAGATCAATCATCAGAAACTAGTCGTGAAACATCTTCCTTGCAATCAGTAATTGAGGTATCTATCGGTGTATCTTGTCAGATACTACTTTCAACTTGATGATGTGATTAATTTTAGTGTTCACTGAAAGTCCAAAAAACCCTCAAGTACATGTACATGGTATTATCTGAAACCCATGATGACAATAGATTGAGAGTTGTTTTCCTTCGTTCCTTGGTTTTAACTTTAATCTCGATTTGTTCTGGTTGCAAAGCAAAATGAAGTCAGTCAGGTTCATTCACTGTGATTTTTTATTTTATTTTTTGGATAGTTTGGGGCCAAAAAGCCCAACAAACAAAACAATTACATTACATAGATTTTCCTAAAACTAGAGGTTTCACTCAAATCATTTAACAAGGCCTGAGTTACAAAAGAAGAAGGTTCTGCCATATAATGCACACCCAGATCACCATCTAAGCAACATTTGGATAAAATATCAGCAACCTTATTCATTCATTGTAATTTTTTTAATGCTTAAAGAGTATTTTTTTTTTATTGGTTATATTATGAAAAACTGTTTTAAAGATTCTATAGTAAGACCAGCAGCATTACATATTCTCGTGAACATTTGTATCAGAATGCGGTGGACTCAGTTGCATGTGGTGGTGATGTAAAATATTCAAGGAAGATCAATCACGTATCTTTGCAAACTTCTGACTCCAGAAAGCTTCCTAAAGGGATGCCCACCAAGGGCCTCTGGGATCATCCTAATCAACTATCAGAGGAGATGGTTAGATGCATGAAAAATATTTTCATATCTTTGGCTGATTCAGCCGTATCGTCAAAATCATCTTCCCAAGAGAGCCACTTGTCACCTATGTCACCACGTGGACATCTTTCTAATTCATCATGGTGGTCATCATCTGAACGGTCGGTGATTTCATCATGGGTGCAGAGCCCACAGGTAGATATACAGAGTAACTCTGAAGTATTAGCTTCAGAAAATGCCTGTGATCCCTACAGGGTTAGAGGGAAACTGAGTTGGGCAGACATTGGGAGCTATGGATTAGCGACTGAAGTTTCTTGGATGTCGGTTGGTAAGAAGCAGTTAGAATATGCTGCTGGTGCTCTGAGGCGGTTCAGGTAAAAATTTCTTCAACTCTTGTGTTTTGAACTGTCTCATCTCTTTTGCAAAGAGACTATGATCATGAAGTGATAAAGATGTGATTCATAAATTTTAAAAAAGCTTTCTCGCATTTGCTTAAGACTTATTCTTTAAAGTTTACTCTAAGCTTTTTACTCGCATATTGTTGGCTTGTAAGTCTCTCCTTGTTTAAATATGTCTGAAGAGGATAAATAACTTGAAATTTAATGAACCCACCTTTGTGTTGTAATCTTAAATTGTTGTTTTGATGTTGAGCTGATTACAAATGTTTTCTTCTTCAGAGTACTTGTGGAGCAGCTGGCGAAAGTAAATCCTATCCATTTGAGCTGCTATGAGAAGCTTGCTTTCTGGATTAACTTATATAATGCACTTATCATGCATGTACGTATCCCTGATTTTATCACGTATTTACCATGTTTTGTAAGGGCTAACTTTGTATAACATGTATATGAACACTAGAGTTATGTACCTTTTACTGTGAACAGGCTTACTTGGCTTATGGAGTCCCTAGAAGTGATTTGAAGCTCTTCTCTTTGATGCAAAAGGTCTACATTCTGAGATTTCCCCCCTGTAGTTTTGTATGTAAAATTTAATTGACATTGAAAAACATATGCTAAGTTTGCTATGTCATTCAGTGTACATTTCAATGAATACCTAATGAATATCATGTTCTGACTGTATTGATTGCTTGAAACTTTCCCTTTTGCAGGCAGCTTACACTGTTGGGGGACATTCTTACAGTGCCACTGCTATCGAGTACGTAATTTTGAAGACAAAACCTCCACTTCATAGACCACAAATTGTATGATCTCTGTTCAATGCTATCTGAAAGTTTACCGTGACTTTATTCCCTTCATATATTTCATTCCATGGCTGACATATGTAGTGAAAAATATCAGGCTTTGCTTCTTGCCCTTCACAAGCTTAAGGTCTCAGATGAGCAACGGAAGTCTGTAATTGATACATATGAACCACTTGTAACCTTTGCTTTAAGCTGTGGAATGTACTCCTCACCGGCGGTAATTGTTACACTTGTGCTATGGATGAAGAATTGTTTTGAGCTTGGTTTTATTTTGCAAGTTGAACAAAATTTTATATTTTATGTCTTGCGAAATGCAGGTAAGGATCTACACTGCTAAAAATGTAAAGGAAGAACTTCAGGAAGCACAGCGGGATTTTATTCGAGCTTCAGTTGGGGTTAGTAACAAGGGAAGGTTGTTGGTGCCAAAAATGCTGCACTGCTTTGCCAAAGGCTCAGTAGATGATTCAAATTTGGCTGTATGGATATCACATTACCTCCCACCCCACCAAGCTATCTTTGTTGAACAATGCATATCACAAAGGCGACAAAGTCTGCTTGGTTCGCGCAACTGTGGCATTTTGCCGTTTGATTCACGTTTCCGTTACCTATTTCTACCCGACAAAATTCCGTTATGATGATTCCCGGCAATAATAAATACCTTGAATTGGATTAGTCTGTTCGGCTTGAGCAAAAACTAGATGGTGGAAGCAGGTGGTCTTTCACCAGATCCAGAAACACAGGTCAGTCAGGTCGTTCACCTCATAGACCTCTTATAATCATCCCTCACGTGTACGGTGTTGTAAATTTTGTTCATGGATAACAGGAGTTCAGATATATAGTTTGTAGAAAATGGTTGTATTCATTCACTTGTAATACAAACGTCAAATAAGAGTGAGCTTGCGACTTTTGATTGCTGAAATGCGAAACTGTCGGGTGTCAAAGAGTGTTACACTTGTAGTGTCGAGGAGTTTTGGTTCAACTTATTGTGAAGTTGGTCCATCCTGAATCCAGTAACATCATCAAGCTGTAAGATGATAATGTGCAGTCACTAACGTTATACAACTAGCTGTTTTTGCTGAACCCTGAAGTTGTCATGGTATTGAAAAACAGTGTTGGACATTCTAGTGGTATGATGAATTGATGATGCATGTTAAAGAGAAAACTGCTGTGTAACCTTTTCATTCGTTATCCTTTAACACGAAGTGACTATTGTGTAGCCTATTCATTGAACTGATTCAGACACTCACCTGGGTTAATCTACTGACCTAAAACCCTAGAAACTGTAAGAGTAATAAGTCAAGTGCAGTCAACTAATTAGTTAAATTATCAGTTCTTATAAACTGAATGAGTACTTCTCAACCTTTCAAACTAGTGGTTGAGTTATTTGCCAATAAAAAGAAGAGGAAAAAGCTAGTGTTTGGCTTGATGATATATGATGAGCATGCATTTCAGTTCTAGCTTTTTAGTTGCTACCCAAAGTGCTAATGAGTGCAGCTGGAGATGACTTACTGAAGTAGCTAAAACTTGAAAATGAGAGCTTATTAGACTACTTGCTTATAGTCAGGACAGCGGAAAATTTGAAATAGGAGTAAGATAAAATGCTCTGCCAATGTTATAATTATAAGAACATATGGAAACTAACTTTTATTGCAGAAACAAATTAGGTGATCAACCTGTTGACATCAGTATATGTCACATTATGGGTAGGACTTGAGATATTTCTTAAGAAAAAATGATAATTGCATTAGTGCATACATCATGAATAGAAATTGAATCAATACATTGTGCATATATCATGAATATATAGAAACAATTAGTGTACTTTGTGGTTTTCATATAAGCATGTTTTTATTGGTATATAGTTCTTAACTGGCCCTGATCTACCTAGGAAGTAGAAACAATAGTAGCAAAATTCTAAAGTGGTGTAATACATTTCTGGAGTTGTTAAGCTATCATCCTTGTACTTAATCCTTAGTCGTTGGCTTCCCTCAACCAAACTCATATAGCTTACGGATAGCTTACATATTACTATAGATATATAACTCTTCTTTATTTGTTCATTGTTCCGAGATGAATTTGCAAAAATGTGGGTCTGGTAGAAGAGGTTAATTTAGGACATGCATGCATTTTGGCTCAAATTTTACATGAATGATCTACACATATAGACTGACTAATTGAATGGTGGAGATGTAAAAATGTGATTAAAAAGTCGGTCTAATGATCGATCCCTCATATAAATTGAAATAAGGAATCCTTAATGGAATGGCCCTATATATAAGCTATATATATATATATATATATATATAGATGGTCTTCCAAATGCTATATGTCATACCAGCTAACAATGTGGGAAGGGTTAATATCATAATAGGTCATCTGCTAAGCAAGCGATTTATATTATTGGCTGTCGTCAATAATATAAACTGGAAAACAAAAAGTATGAACTGAGGTGAACCACTTTGTACTCTTTACTATTATTAAGTCAAACTGTTGAGTATAGCTAAAACACTAATAAGGGTTGGTGGGTTAATCATATGCACAATCTATATATGCACCTCTTCATTAATCGAACACTCTAGCTTACTAATTAATTTTTGCACAAGTCGATCTCATATATGTTTCTACTACGTAAGAAACATGTCGATCAATCCAGATTCTATGTTACGACTAATGAGATATATCTGAGAGGCTAGGATTCAATCATGAATGACTAAACATTACGACTAATGATTGATGTATCAATTTGACATTTTCTTGGAAGAATGCTTTCGATCATTAATTAGCCTCAATCCATATAATAGACTTGACAGCAGAAGCAAACTATATCTGAATCGCTTAGAGCCAGTGGTGCCTACACTCTCTCATACGTGCAATTCAGCTGTTCGATCAAGTCGATCTCGATCCATATTACTGAACTATACGTGATTGATAATAACCTGATAATGATAAGGGAGAATGACTATTTAGTCAAAAACAGGCCAAAAGTTGTCCAATTCAATTGTTGTTGTCCACTCCAATTAAAAAAAGAGAAAATACATTTTCTACCATATATGATTTCTACTAAAAGCATCTCCAGCGGTAGTGTCAAATTGGACATGTCAGCCCAACGGCTTCTTTTTGACAGGATCAGGCCATTCCAATGGAATACTCATTTACACGACCTTGAAGCCTCTCCTGTCAAATTTGACATAACGAAAGGGAACTGTCTTTTATTTTTTACTCTTTGTTTATTGCGTCTCTCTCTCTCTTCACAACAAAAACCCAGATTACACCACCCATGCTTTCTCTAAAAAACCCATCTCTTGAATTAGACATGAAAGCCCGATCACCACTGAATCGGAGAGAAGGCAGTGTTTATCGTTGGAGATTCGACGAGGAATTGAGGCTCCGATGAGCTATCTAATCTTGTTAGTGTGAGTCATGTAATTTAGGAATGTAAGTTAGGTAGTTAGTACTTACCTATTATGTATATGTAGTACATGGTAGTACCAACCAAGTAGGGTTGTAATACATCTTGTATCCTCTATATATAGCCTCCAATATGAGATGAATATACATCAGAAAATTCATTCTTTAAATCGTATTATATTTGACTTGGTATCAGAGCAAAGATCTGAAAGAACTTTGTCTCTTTATTTTCCGCTGCAATTTTTCGTCTGGCGTTGGTTCTCTGTCAGACGCGTGAAGTTGGTTTGTCTTCTTCCAACTAAACCCCATTGTTAGGGTTTGTTAATCTTGGTATCAGCCAGACACTTTACCGACAACAGCCTCGTCGGGAAAGAAGTTCTCCTCACTTTTGCCGACAACATCCTCGTCGGGAAAGAAGTTCTCCACACTTTTGCCGACAACAGCCTCGTCGGCCTCCTTGCTTCTGCTTTACGGGTCGACTATTTCTGCTTGCTCGTCGGCCTCGTGTTTCTCCCCGATCAGACGCTCGTCCTCAGGCGCGTCTTTCCCTAGGCGCTCGTCGTTCCTCTTCGATCAGGCGTTCGACGTCTCTCTCCAATCAGGAGCTCGTCCTTTGGCGCCTCATCTGCACTACCCGCAACCCACAACCCTCACTCCGGCGTCTCATCTTGCAGAAGATCTCGTCGTCTCCCCGATCAGGCGCATCTTCCGCTCCGGCGTCATCACAGCTCCTCCGGCATCATCGTAGCCCCTCCTCCGGCGTCGTATCTGCTTCAAAACCCTAGAAAAATCCGACCCGGTTCCTGCTTCGACCCGACCTGATTCCTGATTTGGCCCGACCTGGTTCCTGCTTTGGCCCGACCCGTTTCTGGTATCTGACCCCTTTTCTCAGATCCGATCCAGTCCGACTTATCAGATCCGACCCGCTCCGGAAGAATGTCTCGGGTGTATATTGAAAATTTAGGTTCTTGAATTTCAGAAGGAGAACTCGAAAATGAGTTCCGCGGCTTCGAAATTATCAGAAGAATATGGGTTGCAAGAAGGCCAGTGGGTTATGCTTTCATTGATTTTGTGCACAGTAAAGATGCAGAGAATGCCGTTTATGAGTTAGATGGCAAGAATGGCTGGAGAGTTGAGTTCTCACATAAATCTATACATGCGGTTGGTCAATACTGCAACAATGGTAATATTCCCATAACTAATAAGACTCCAGCATGTGGTAAGATCGGTATGGCTTTAAAAGTTTCTAGCTTTGTTGGTTCTGATACTTGGATTATTGATTCTGGTGCCTCGGATCATATGACTTATGATAATTCTCATTATATTACTGATTTGTCTTCTCCACCCGTGTCATATGTCACTAATGCCAATGGTGAAGCTTTTCTTGTGTTAGGGATAGGGTCAGTCCGTGCAACCCCTGTTTTAACCCTTCACAATGTTCTATATGTACCTGACCTGTCACACCATTTGATATCTGTTCCCCAGTTAAATACTGAGTCTCGATGCTCTGTAACCTTTTATCCCATGTATGTGATTTTTCAGGATCTTCTCACCAGGAAGATAATTTGTCGGGGGGACTTGAGGGGCAGATTGTTTCACCTGGATCAGACATATGCGGGAGAGAAACTAGGAGCACCGTCACGCACTGATTTGACTGCAAGTTCGAATCAGCTAAGTGAAATTTGGTTATGGCATCGTCGATTAGGGCATCCATCTTTCCATGTTATGAAAAAATCCATGCCGTCTCTGTTTATTGGTGTGGAAGAGTCCTCCTTGCGCTGTGAAACATGTGTTCTTGCTAAGAGCCATCGTTCTACCTATTCTCCGAGTTTCTCCAAGAGTAGTATCCCTTTTGAATTGATTCATTCTCATGTTTGGGGACCTTCTAAAGAGCCTACAGTCACGGGTATGACGTATTATGTGACGTTTATTGATGATTGCACAAGGTTGACATGGATTGTTCTTCTTCAAACCAAAGATGAAGTATTCCCTGCTTTTCAAGCCTTTCATTCTCAGGTCCAAACACAATATAATGACACTATTAAAGTTCTTCGTTATGATAATGGAGGAGAGTATGTCAATCGTGTTTTTCACCAGTTTTTCAGAACTCATGGGATTGTTCATCAAACAACCTGTCCACGAACACCAGAGCAGAATGGGGTGTCTGAAAGGAAAAACTGGCATCTTCTTGACATGGCTCGTTCCATCCTTTTTAGTGCCCATATGTCTAAGAATCTTTGGGGTGATGTTGTCACAGCTTCTGCTTATCTTATCAATCGCCTTCCATCTAGTATTCTCATGTCTCTCTTCCTTCCTATCATAATATACCTGCCTGGGTCTTTGGTTGTGTGGCTTTTGTTCATGTTCCTAAGAGCCAAAGATCGTCTAAATTAGATCCTCGGATGATCAAGTGTGTGTTTGTTGGTTATGAAAGCCATAAGAAAGGATACAAGTGTTATCATCCACCTACCAGAAAATATTATGTCACTATGGATGTTACTTTCTTTGAGGACATGAGCTATTTTACCTCGGATGTTCCAGCCCTTCAGGGGGAGCATTCATACTTTGAAGAGCTGTATCATGGCGAGGGGGAGGAACCAGAGGTAGAAGCCTCAGTACCAGCGATACCAGAAGCAACAGAAGCTCAACCAGAGGTAGAAGCCTCAGACATTCCAGGAATTGAACAAGCCTCAGTACCAGCAGTACCAGAAGCAACAGAAACTCAACCAGAGGTAGAAGCCTCAGACATCCATGTTCCAGGAATTGAACCAATAGCTGAGAACACAATTGCTGTAGAAGATCAATCTGTCCCTCCTGCCATCACTCATACCCCTGATCCACAACTCCCTGCTGTAGAAGATCAATCATTTGAGGTATGTCCTTCCAATGTTCCTAGTAGTAGTGAGCCTAATAGTGAACAATATGTGTTACCTAACAGGTCTTCTAAAGGTCATCCCCCCAAAAGATATGAACCTAGTTTACAAGCCAAATCAAAATATCCAGTAGCCAACTATATATATGTCCACTAGGAGATTATCAAAGTCATATGAATCATTTGTGAATCAAATATCTGCTGTATCAGTACCTAACAAAGTGCAGGATGCGTTGGGAGATCCAAAGTGGAGGAAAGCAATGGAGGAAGTGATAGAGGCATTGCAGAAGAATGATACTTGGTAAATTGTATCTCCACCACATGGAAAGAAGGTTGTGGGATGTCGTTGGGTGTTTACTGTGAAGCACAACGCAGATGGATCAGTGAGCCGGCATAAAGCACGCCTTGTTGCAAAGGGATTTACTCAAACATATGGTATTGATTATGATGAGACTTTTGCTCCCGTTGCAAAAATGAATACTATCAGGGTACTTCTTTCGTTTGCTGCTAGTTTGAACTGGTCACTCTGACAGTTTGATGTCAAGAATGCATTTCTTCATGGAGAATTAGCCGAAGAGGTGTATATGATTCTTCCTCCTGGGTATGTAACTACTTCTTCTGGTGATTTTGTATGCAAATTAAGAAAGTCACTGTATGTTCTCAAACAGTCACTTCGTGCCTGGTTTGGGAGGTTCTCACAGTTCATGCGAAAGATTGGTTACAGACAGAGTAATTCTGATCATACCTTGTTTCTCAAGCATCAGCAAGGAAAGAGTAGTCCTAATTATCTATGTTGATGATATGGTGATTACCGGTAATGATACTATAGGGATTGATAGACTGCAGAGACAACTCGCTTCTGAGTTCGAGATTAAAGACTTAGGTGACCTTAAGTACTTCTTAGGGATTGAGGTAGCAAGGGGGAGAGAATGAATCTACTTGTGCCAGAGGAAGTACATTCTTGATCTGTTGACAGAGACATGTATGTTTGATTGTACACCTATCGACACTCCTATTGAGCAGAATCATCGATTAGCCGAGTATCCTGATCAAGTGCCTACTGACAAGACTCGTTATCAGAGGTTAGTTGGACGCTTGATTTATTTGGCACATACCAGACCAGATGTTGCATATGTAGTAAGTGTAGTGGGCCAGTTCATGCATAATCCAAGAATTGATCACATGGATGTTGTTGTGAGGATTTTGGGATACTTGAAGTCAGCTCTAGGAAGAGGAGTAATGTTCTCTAAACACAACAACATTCTTGAGGTTAGTGGTTTCACAGATGCAGATTGGGCTGGAAATATTACAGATAAAAGGTCGACATCAGGTTATTTTACCTTTGTGGGAGGTAATTTGGTTACATGGAAGAGTAAGACGCAGAACGTTGTGGCGCGATCTAGTGCTGAGGCTGAGTATAGAGGTATGGCTCATGGAGTGTGTGAATTATTGTGGTTGAAAAATTTGCTACGTGATTTGGGTGTTAAGTTGTCAAATGCGATACGGTTATATTGCGACAACAAAGCAGCTATTGATATATCACAAAATCTAGTTCAGCATGATCGTACTAAATATGTGGAGGTTGATCGTCACTTTATAAAGGAAAATTTAGATGCTAAGATCATTAGTTTTCTTTTTGTTCCTTCAGAAGAGCAACTTGCGGATGTACTCACAAAATGAGTGTCTAAGAAGGTCTTTTATGACTCACTTAGCAAGTTGGGCATGATTGATGTGTATGCGCCAACTTGAGCGGGAGTGTTAGTGTGAGCCATGTAATTTAAGAATGTAAATTAGGTAGTTAGTACTTACCTATTCTGTATATGTAGTACATGGTAGTACCAACCAAGTAGGGTTGTAGTACATCTTGTATCCTCTATATATAGCCTCCAATGTGATATGAATATACATCAGAAAATTCATTTTCTAAATCGTATTATATTTGACTAATCCTCTTCGCGGTAAACCTAATCTCAATCTCAGTTCAATTCCTCTTCCAATTTTGAAAACAAAAACCCAGGAAAAATATCGTAAAACCCAGAATGGAGTAATGGGGTTGAGACTTGAATAGGTAGGTGATTTGCAGCTATAACAGACAGGCGTGAGAGTGGCGTGAGAGTGGACAAATTTGAACTTATGAAGGAAAAAATTGAAGTTGACAAGGAGAAGTTACAGGTTAGGAAACTTGAGGCTGAGAGTAGAAAAATTGAGGCTGAGATGAAAATAATGTCTATGGATACAACTTCAATGAGTTACGAGCAGAGGGCATACTATTCGAAACTGCAGATGAAAGTTTTGCAAGGTGATGTATGAAGTTTATGCATTGATGTCATCTCTTATGATGATTTTATTTTGAGGGATTGCAGTTTGGTGTTGATTGTAATGACCAAATCACAATGTCATTGTTTGTTGTGTTTCCATGAAATACAACCTTTAATCTTTGTTTATTTGTGGAGATTTTCTTTCTTCTTATTGTAGAATCAGTATCTATGAACTTAAATCATTTCATGGATGACCAAATGAGTTTTTAGGTTTAGAGAATGATTTATATTATAATAATGTTTAAATTTTGACACATCTATTGGAGCAAAAAAATGTCAAACAATGTCAAATTCAAATTTGCCCAGTTACATGTCAAATTTCAAATTTGACAAAAAAATTTGCATACTCCGTTAAGACTCTCTAATCGAGTACTCCCAAAACAAACTCTCTCTCTCTGGCAACGCCGTCGACGACAACGCTGAGACCAAGTTGAGATCCGACGGCAATGAACGATCTGAGACCGACTCTTAGTCTTCGTCGTTGTGCGGCAACAGCGACTCCGACGGCGACGAGCTCAAGTTGCAGTTCGACACCGACGTTCTCTCTTGTTGATTCAAATTTTAAGGTCAGATCTCGACTCTCTCTCTTCTTCTCCATCTGATTCGATTGGGAAGAGGAGTGTGGTTGCGTGGACTGCGATGGTTTCGGGGTATGCTAGGAGTGGGAGGAAGAAGGATGCTTTGGAGTAGGCCTCATCAACGGGCCGGGCTTTACAATGTATTTTAGAAATGGCGGGCCGGGCTTCTTTAAAAATTCTAGGATCCAAGCCCAACCATATAAGGCGGGCTTGACGGGCTTTTGCGGGCCGGGCCGAATAGCCCTTGGCGGGTTGAGGCCGGGCCGGGCATTAATTAAAATAAATAAATATTAGAGATTATTTTTTAAAAAGGGTTTTGGAAACTCTAAACGCCAAACTTTAAACTCTAAACCCTAAACTCTAAATTCAAATTGATTTTCAATTATAAATATACCCTATAAATATGTGGCTGATGAAATTTTTATTTTATAAATTTAGCCATTATAATGACAATATGCATTCTAATGCGGTATAACTTTATTAGAAGATTATAATCAAGTGTACAACTTTTCGAAAGAACTATATAAAAGAAGTCAAATTTTAAAAAATGCAATGAAATAGAATTTGATCGTTATGATGAAATACGGTGATGGAAAAAAAATCACTTAAATCCGACAAAGTTATTGCGGTAAACCTTATTTAAACTTATCTCTCTCTATTGGGAGCCACAGTATCGGGAGGTAAACGTTCCCAAATTTTTACATGGATGATTACGTCTCATTTATTTGAGAGTTTAAGGTTTGGAAGAGTCGACGAAACAAGGTCATCTAAAGGTACCTAATAGCGTTTTCGTGTGATAAGTTTTATGAAAATATGGTTGACCGTTTCGATCGAGCATCGAACGTTCACGAAACGAGTTCATTTTTCTCCTCTACTTATATTTAACTATAACGATCACATCAGACGGTTAAAATTTTCATTTTGTGAATTTAGCCATTATAATGACAACATGCTTACTAATGCGGTATAACTTGATTAGTAGATTATACTCAAGTGTACAACTTTTCGAAACAACCAACTATATAAAAGAAGTCAAATTTTGAAAAATGCTATGAAATATAATTTAATCGTTATGATGAAATACGGTGAGGGTCAAAAAATAACTTTAATCCAACAAAGTTAGAACCCCGATCGGTGCGGTCAATTTTATTTAAACTTATCTCTCTCTATGGGGAGCCATAGTATCGGGAGGTAAACGTTCCCAAATTTTTACATGGCTGATTACGTCTCATTTATTTGAGAGTTTAATGTTTGGAAGAGTCGACGAAACAAGGTCATCTAAAGGTACCTAATAGCGTTTTCGTGTGATAAGTTTTATGAAAATATGGTTGACCGTTTCGATCGAGCATCGAACGTTCACGAAACGAGTTGATTTTTCTCCTCTACTCATATTTAACTATAACGATCACATCAGACGGTCAAAATTTTCATTTTGTGAATTTAGCCATTATAATGACAACATGTTTACTAATGCGGTATAACTTGATTAGTAGATTATACTCAAGTGTACAACTTTTTGAAACAACCAACTATATAAAAGAAGTCAAATTTTGAAAAATGCTATGAAATATAATTTAATCGTTATGATGAAATACGGTGATGGTCAAAAAATCACTTTAATCCGACAAAGTTAGAACCCCGATCGGTGCGGTCAACTTTATTTAAACTTATCTCTCTCTATGGGGAGCCATAGTATCAGGAGGTAAACGTTCCCAAATTTTTACATGGCTGATTACGTCTTATTTATTTGAGAGTTTAATGTTTGGAAGAGTCGACAAAACAAGGTCATCTAAAGGTACCTAATAGCGTTTTCGTGTGATAAGTTTTATGAAAATATGGTTGACCGTTTCGATCGAGCATCGAACGTTCACGAAACGAGTTGATTTTTCTCCTCTACTCATATCTAACTATAACCATCAAATCAGACGGTCAAAATTTTCAGTTTGTGAATTTAGCCATTATAATGACAACATGCTTACTAATGCGGTATAACTTGATTAGTATATTATACTCAAGTGTAAACCTTTTCGAAACAACTATATAAAAGAAGTCAAGTTTTGAAAAATGATATGAAATATAATTTGATCTTTATGATGAAATACAGTGATGGTAAAAAAATCACTTAAATCCAACAAAGTTAGAACCCCGATCGGTGCGGGCAACCTTATTTAAACTTATATCTCTCTATGGGGAGCCATAGTATCGGGAGGTAAACGTTCTCAAATTTTTACATGGCTGAATATGTCTCATTTATTTGAGAGTTTAATGTTTGGAAGAGTCGACGAAACAAGGTCATCTAAAGGTACCTAATAGCGTTTTCATGTGATAAGTTTTATGAAAATATGGTTGACCGTTTCGATCGAGCATCGAACGTTCACGAAACGAGTTGATTTGTCTCCTCTACTCATATTTAACTATAACGATCACATCAGACGGTAACAATTTTCATTTTGTGAATTTAGCCATTATAATGACAACATGCTTACTAATGCGGTATAACTTGATTAGTATATTATACTCAAGTGTACAACTTTTCGAAACAACTATATAAAAGAAGTCAAGTTTTGAAAAATGCTATGAGATAGCATTTGATCGTTATGATGAAATACAGTGATGTGTCAAAAATATAAAATAACTCTATGGAGGTAACTTATTCTTTAATTATTGAGGTATGAATTTTAACGGGCTTTACGGGCCGGGCTTTTACGGGTTTTTGATGGAGCGGGCTTGACGGGCTCTTAACGGGCGTGGCAGGGCCTACGGGCCGGGCCGAGTTTCTAACCCTTAAACTAAGCCCGGCCCTCTACCCACCAGGCCCGGGCTTAAGCGGGCTTTTAGACGGGCCGAGCCGGGCTTGAAGTCCATCGGGCTTTCGGGCCTCCATCGGCCTACTTGATCTGCTGGCTTAATGATGAGGCCTACTTTGGAGGTGTTTGGGAAGATGCTGGAGAAGAGCTTGTTTTCGTGGATTGTGTTGATATCAGGGTTGGTGCATAGTGGGAATGGTGTTGATGCATTGTACTTGTTTATTGAGATGAGGAGGGAGAGGGTCGATATAGTAGACCCGTTGGTTTTGTCGAGCACGGTTGGTGCTTGTGTGAATTTTGCTGTGTTGGAGCTTGGGAAACAGGTTCATGAGGAGCAGAATTCTGGAAAATAACTCATACCCAATGCCGTCGCTTACTGGGGGTCAGTAACCTGATTACTAGGAGTCAGTAATATGGTTACTGGGAGTCAGTAATCTGGTTACAGGGAGTCATTAACTTGATTACTAGAATATGTAAGTGCTTACTGGGGGTCAGTAATCTGATTACTGAGGGTCAATAACATGCCTACTGGAATCTGTAAGTGCTTACTGGGGGTCAGTAACCTAATTACTGGGGGTCAGTAACCTAATTACTGAGGGTCAGTAACCTAATTACTGAGGGTCAGTAACATGCTTATTAGAATCTGTAAGTGCTTATTGGGGGGTCAGTAACCTGATTACTGAGAGTCAGTAACATGCTTCAAGTCAGAGTCAATAATTTAATATTGGAAAAAAAAAATCCGGCGAAAAAACTTTAGTGACCGGAATCCGGCGAAAAAAATTTGGTGACCGGAATCCGGCGATCGGAGTCCGGTGATTGGAATCTGGCTACCGGAGTCCGGTGATTGGAATCTGGCGACCAGAGTCCGGTGACTGGAATCCGGCTACCGACCATCGGACGCCGGCGGAGTTTGGTGACCTTCCGGCAAAGTCTTCTCTATCTTCCACTTTCTTAGTACGTTATAATTCAAAAATCTGTTAGATAGGGCAGAAGGGCAAAAAAGGAAGAAAAATATTAAAACTGTACTAGGGTTGAAAAGATTTGTTAAAATAGGCAATAGGAGTGGTTACCTTATGTTTAATAGGGGAAAAAATTATGGTGATCATTGGAATGGGTAATGAAGGGGCCAAATTTGAACTAAATGAACATTATTCCTAATGATAAACTTAGGTTTCGCGGACTAAGGGTATGAGAAATACCAACACCATCCTCTGACTTGGATCGATACCGACTCGCGAAAACGATGACATTGGACGGAACCAAGGATTTAGACCGATGGAAGTTGATCGATAATGACGGTGCTCACACTTGTGTACCAAAGCTCTATATATAAAAACATACCGGAGTCTATAACAGATTGTAACTTGAAGAGCGCGCAATATATGTCATTAACATCAATATTAGTACCAAAGAGAGAACTGACAATGCCATATACAATAGCTAGATACATATATACGATCGATAATAGTAAGGACAAAATACTGGTTAGGGTAACTCTTTGTAGTCTCAATTTTTAACCAATTGGTCTAATCTGTCCAAAATAGTTGTTAACTCTTTTCTAATTTCCTCAAATACATTTAGGTGTTGTTTTATTATTTTTCTTCTTGTTTTCTTTTCCTTTTTCTTTAAAACCAAAACCAAAGAGTACACAACCCACCATGAAAGGCTATGTAGCCCAATTAAGTTCGAGCCTTAGTGACAAAAAAAATAAAAATAAAAAAACCTAGTGTAGTAGTGTTGTTTGTAAGCTTAATTATATGAAATGGTAGTTATTTATATAGTTTCATTCGTGGAAACTTAGAAAGTGTTGTTAATGCTAAGGATGATGATGAGAATTTATTTTAATCTCATTTTGGTTTAAATTGATATGATGGAGATTTAATAGAATTTTATTTCATCGTGATTATAGTGATGTTATTTGATTTTGTTAGCAGTATGTATCAAATCAATTTGCACATTTTTTTTCCCGATTGTAATCAGTTTGCAATTGTAAAATTCTTGGATTGAAGATTGACAATCATAAACTCAGATATTCAGGAGCTTATCTCGGTTTTGGTTTTGAAGAAGAGAAAGTAAAAAAATAAGAAAAATAACCTAAGGTCATTTAAGGAAGTTGAAATATGTTAAACAATCATTTTGGATGAAATAGACCACTTGGTAGAAAATTGAGACCATAATGAGTGATTAGTTTGTTTCTGTCTGAATCCGTAGATTCACAGAGACCGGTGGATCTTGGTGTGATTCCTTCTTGCAAATCATGCTAACTAAAGGAATACCGGGCGGGCCGGTCTATTCCGTTCCGATGCTTAAGTCAGTATAGTTGGGATAAACTGATAACTTAAGCGAGAATGAGTAGTTGAAGTACTGATTACTTATTAATGAGGGTAGTTGAGACTCATATATAGGCTGTCGGGCATGAAGACTGGACTCACCCTTCGATGTGGGACTGGCCCCCTTCTGCACATATTGCTAGATTGTTCCGACTAGCCTGCTTGGAGAGCTGCCATCCCCGGTTCTCGGGCCCCGATCACAAGTAAGATATGCCCGGGCGTGGGACCAGGTGTCCATGCCTTGTTCCCGGGCCCTGGGCGGGGTCCAGGAGTGCTGGCTGCGGGTCTGGGGGCCTGGGTAGCCTCTCTATGGCTACTGTCAACAAGTCCCCCAAGTTCCCGGTCAAGTGTCATCTTGAATGAGGATTTAAATCTGTCTTGCTTTACAGGACCGCAGACCCGCAGGGATACGAACTTAACGGTGCCCTAGTCCCCCAAGTCCGCGTTTAAGATTGGGCTTGGCCGGGCGTTTGGATAAACCTGTTATGATGGTGCATAATGTGATGAGAACATGGTTTTCATGTTCATGGTGACAGTATCATACAGGTGCAAGATGTAGTGCATGAGATGAGGATAATGTGGCGTTGAAATCCGCCATGCGATGCTATGTCCAGGGGAAACCGGGTGAATATAGCGCACGAGTGGAATGAGTCCCCCAAGTGAGAAAGGTAGCCGCAAAGGTCAGCGGTCAGTGCGTGCCTTAAATGGAGTTGTCTTGATGAGGTGATATGGTACCAGTTGGAAACGTGCCCTTTGTTAGAGGAGTACCTGGTGTGTTGTAGGACTGCCTTTGTTCCTGCAGACGTGAACTTTGTGCAGGGTTGTTAGCCTGCGGGAAGAGTTGTCCTGTATGAGATGAGCAAGTCTCCTGATGGGGTGAGGCGGCCCTTTGTTCGTATTGGCCGGCATCCCCGATCGCTTCTCAGCCCGTGTGTTACAAGCATGAGGTATGTGCAGGATTTTTAGCCCGCGAGAAGAGTTGTCCTGTATGAGAGGATCAAGTCTCTCGGGTTTATAAAGCCGGGTGGTACCTGGAGCCCGTAGGTCGTACAAGGCTGTCTGTAGGAATGTCTCGGTTCGTACAACCGGTTATTCTGTAGGAGTGAGCGTTAAGCAAGTGTGGACCTGGCCGGTGGAATGCCGCAGCCAATGGGTCAAGCTTGGTGTACCGGCGAATAAGATAGCGTTTAGTTGGAGCATGTACTATAGTTGGAATAGCGTAGCCTGTACATAATATTCCTGCAGGGTTTTTAGCCTGCAAGAAGAAGTCTCCTGTGTTAGAGGAAGAATTCTCCCGGTGGAATACCTAGTCGTTGTTTCTTGGCTGTAGTCAACCGTCTGGCGGCGAGATAAAATATGCGCAGGGTTTTTAGCCTGTTGGAAGAATCGTCATATACGAGAGGATCAAATCTCCCGGTTGTAGCCGTTGTCATTGGCCGTAAGAGTGGAGTAAGTTCAACAGGTGGAATGCCTCGTACCGGTGGGATATATGTTAGAATGCCCCGTTCTGTTGGATTATGTCAGCCTTAGGTTGGAATAAGTTTCGGGCGGGACGGTTCAATTTTATCCCCTGCTCTTTCACCTACCCTCTGCATGCGAGGCAAGTGTCTGATATGCATTGAAAGGGGTATTCCATCAGTCCCAACAGTTATGATGACCTGGGAAGTTACCAATACTGGGACACGTGCCGCTAGGGGACGGTCAGGGATGGATGACCCGGATCCGCGGGCGTGTTACTTGTCCTACTGAGTAGTTTGAGGGGAAATTCAAAGGGAACTCAGGATGCTGGACCTGTATATAAACCCCTGCCGTTTCGTGCATTTTACTTTGGGCTGAGAACTGTTTCCCTGTTTAGCGTGCAAACACACAATTGCTCGGTGTTTTCCAACTGTTGAGTTTCCGTCGTCGTGCATATCAATCGGTGAGTTCTGCCTTTGTGATTCTGAAACTTCCTTTTGTCTTGCTCGTGGGTTGATCCGATTGACACCTGGTTGTATCTAGGTTTGCCCGTTGGATGAGATCCCACTGGTACCGAATCTCAGCGAGATCTGACAGTTTTCGGCTAATAAGCCCAGTGGTCGCTGCGGGACTGCGCTGAGGCATTACATGCTTCGTGCTGCTTTGCGGCCGTTATTTGGGTTGTACTGCTGACCGGCCATAGGGTAATAATTTTTTTTTCTTTCCCCTAGGTTACATGGATTCTAGGAGCTCCACTGAAACCTCCGCACCGGCCGCCAGGCGACCATTGAGGGACAACCAAGAGAGGATGAAGGACTGGCTTGCCTACTCGTCCTCAGGTCCAGATGCCGCCGCCCGTTCGACTGTTGAGGCGTCATCGTCTGGGTCTTTAGGACCGGAGGATGCTCCCTATAGGGTGTCCTTGGGCACAATCCACCCAGCAGGTGGCCCTTACTACACATTTGTGGACGGGAATAAGACCATAGTCTGTGATGAGCCTGAGCGCTCTTTAAGTCCTGGGGAGATTGCCGCTTTTCGGGCAAGGTGGAGTATTCCCGGAGAGGTAGATCTCCGGCCTCTGTATACAGGGGAGTCAGCCTGTAACCCGGAGGAAGGCTAGGTTGCTATTCATGAGGACCAGTTCCGTCATGCATTCTCTCTCCCGCTGCCAAACTTTGTGCTGTACGTGCTAAGTGCCATTCAGATATCACCGGCACAGCTCTCCGGTTGATAGGAGCACAAAGTGCTACGATATTAGTGTATTTATGCCTCCATTTATGTTTTATTTAACCTTTATTTACTTAGGATCGAGTCATATTAGAGAATAATAAATATTTGGTAGAGTTATGAGAAAATATGCTTAAAAGATGGAAGTTTGCAGAAAATTGACAATGTGTTAGAAATCGAAGTCATTTTATGTTTCGTTGATTCTGTAAATCTTCCAAAGTGCTTTTGATGAGTTTTTCTTCTCTTATGAGCAGTATACACATATATGATCGAGCATTGGAAAGAGTTAAAGGAATTGGAGCTTAAGAAGCGGCCGGAAATTGCTATGCAAATTCATATTTTTTAGCAAGTTTCAGGATTTTTCTGAACACATCACTCGACTTCCAGGAATTTCTCAAATTCAGCTCATTTGGAACTAGATTGTGAACCTTACATGCATAGAAACACCTATGAGTCTAGTTTCCATAGGATTTGGAATCACATCAATAGTTGCTCCGAGGAGGAAGTTATGCTCGATTGAAGACGCACAGGTCAGATTTGCCGAGAAGAAGGAAGAAAATCAACTTAGCCTCGCCAGTAGTAAGCTTCGCCAACTCAGCCTCGCCAGCGATAGGGAAATCAGCCTCGCTAGCAATAGAGAAATCAGCCTCGCCAACATTCGGCCTGTTAGCCTCTCTAAGGAATTTTGCTGCGCAAGCACCAGCTGCTGCCGAGAAGCCTACATTCGGCCGAGGAAGGATCCAAGAAGGCTGCAAGGTGATCAAATCGTGTCCTAGGTGTGTCCTAGACCTGCAAGGAAAGAAGGGAGCATGCAAAGCATGTGCAACCAAACCTAGGCCGATCAAAAGGAGAATGCCTAGTCCAACTAAGGAATGAAAACCTAGTCCAAATCGATTTGTGAAATACTCTCCCAAACCGTGCATCACTTTCTCCTATAAATAGAGGCCGGCACCATGAAGAAAATTGTCACATCTTAAGCCAAAACACAAAGTCATAAACTCTACCAAAATTTCCAAGAATCCTACACACGATACCTAGTCGAAACACATCCCACCTTCACCAAAATACCTTCAACCGTGCGCTATCTTCATCATCGGATCAACACATCTTGAAGCCATCAAATGTGTCTACAAAAGTGTGATCTACTCCCTACTCTCGGTTTAGGAATTTGTTGTATGTAGTTATGTTTAGTTTTATCTATGAAACTTGCATGTATTCTTGGTTTCGAATTGTATGTCTATGTATGACTCGGATTAGAATTTGGTTTTATAAATTTCATGTTAAAAACATCTTTGATTCGATACTTAGGTCTAGGTCTAGGTTTCGGATTGATTGAGTCTTTGCATGTTAATTTTGTAATATAAAACATGTAGAAATTTCATACACTTAGATGATTAGGACAGTTGGTATAGATGCATGTTTAGGATTCAAATCGGTTAGTAATCTAAGGGTGTGACTTAAAAACCGAAACATTAGTGATGTTTGACAAACATGTAAATCTAGATGTCAGGTTTCATCTAACCCGAGTAGAACGAATAAAGATTAAACGTATGTTTCTTTGATTCGATTGTGCTCACTTAGGGTATAACCTTAGCTAAAACTTGCATGTTAAATTAGATGATTGACAACCTTACTTGTTTACATGTCTTCGATTATAGACTTTGTGCTTCAATGTTGCGAGTTGTATTACAGTAACATAAACTTTAGGGTCCATAACGTATGTTTGGTCTTTAAAAACATTAGAAGTCTCACAACTAGGTAAAATTGGTTTCCCGTTCTAGTTGTTGGTCGAAACTTATTTGAGTCTAAAGTATGCTAAATACTTGTTCCTTACTTTCTTTTGTATGAGTCTTACTTGTTAAAGAGTTGTGTGCTAGATGTATTGTGTGAAATATGTCGACCAAAACATGTACATAGTAGTTTTTAGGATTTTAATTCATGCATTTAGTTTAGGAATCTCATCCTAAATCCCCCATTGAAAACATGTAAATATGTATATATTTGTGAATATTTGTGTTAACATTCTCATATTTCAGGTACCCTTAATCCCCGGCTTAGAACGATCCCTACATATGTCTATACTACTAACGATTGTAGGGTTACTATTGTGTGCGTCGTGTAAGCGACTCATCACCGGTAACCAGTGGAGGCAACTACTGAGTCTAGGCTGTCTCTACTGGCTGTATGATATGAGCTTCCCAACGGTGCACGAGTTCCGGGCCCTGTACAGACTTACGTACTCGAAGAAGAGTAAAGCCCGGGGGTGTGTGAGTTTTTCCGCTCGGGATTAGAAGCCGGTGATAACCCGCCTGCCCTCCTGGCTAAACAATAATTGGATGAAGAAGGTGGTGATGGCGGGGCGGGGGGGGGGGGGGGGGGGTGTGAATTGACAGAAGAGGAGTAGGAATTACCACGTTCCTGGGGCCTTTCAGCAGATCGGCGATGCCGATCTGTCGTACGAGCTGTCCGACCTAGAGAGGGATAGAATCGCCCGGGTATTTGGGTGCTGGTCCGACCTGGAGCGGAGTTCCTACAACTTCATCCGGCAAGAGGTGTCTGAACTGTGTTGCCTCGGGGGGAATCCCGGTGGGTGGTGGGATGTGGATTGATTGTGCCTGTTCCCGTTGAGTAAGTTGGTGTTTTGTCTAACCCCTTTGGTTGTTCTGCAGGTGTATCTTCTCGGACGGTCATTAAACCCCAAGAGACGCTGTCCATGGACAATCAGGATCTTGTCTCCAAACTGAAGGAGAAAGGAGACGCCACAGCGCGGGCCACGGTTAACCAGGAAACCGGCGAGTTAACCATACACAAGGAACCCGTGGCCATGGATGTTGCGAAAGAGGATTACGCCTTACGACACGTAAAGACTCCTGCTACAGAACGCCTGGTGGCGTCTGGATCGGGGAAGACTCCTGGCATTCCGTCTAAGGCCCCGGGTGGTGCTGGAAACATTCCCCGGTGACTGGGACCGGTGCCGATTGTTGCCAGGCCCCTTTTGTCTGCTGCCCGATTTTCTTTCTTACAGGTTGATCTGGGTGAAAAGAGAAAGAGGGTTCAGGAACTGCCGGCCTCCGCGCTTGTTACATTTACCGGCCGGTCGGTTGGTAAGAGCTTGGCCAAGCGGCTAAAGCTGACTAGTGGTGGCGCCACTACCAATCAGAGCAAGCTTCCCGTGGTCTCTAGCTCTTCCGCTCCGGGCACAGGTGCGTCGGTGGTGGAGAAGGCTCCTGCTACGAAGTTGGGACCGGAGGGCGGTTGTCCAGACGACCCGTTCGTCTGGAGGATGCTTATGGATATGAGGGACATGGAGCTGGATAAGGCTGGGGCTCCGGAAGGCCGGCCGGAGGAGAACCGGTGGAAAAGCAAGGAGATGGCCATCCAGGTAAGGATAGTCTGCTACTGGTATTCGTCCAACATTACTTTGTACTTCGTAGCTTTTTAACCGGTGCCTATCGAACTGTAGTTGCTTTTCAGCTTGTATCAGTCAGATGCAAGTGAAGATTTGCCCGAGCTGAAGAAGCAGGTGGCGGCGTTGACAAGCGCCCGGGACCTCCTGGAGGTGGAGAAATCCAAGCTCCAACGGGAGAAAGCCCAGTTGGAGGAGAGGGCCAAAAAGCAGGTGGGCAAGCTGGAGGCCCAAGTCGAGGCTCTTGAAGAAGAGAAGAAGGGCCTGGAGGAGGAGATAGAGGGCCGAACTGGAGACCAAGGTCGAGGAGCTCTAGCGGCAGGTCGCGACGGGCTCGGCTTTTGCAGGCGGAGCGGTCGATGAGGATGACCCGGAGCTATATCAGTGGGCTGTTAAGAAGTATCAGGAAAGTGATGAGCTTCTTGATCTGCTGGAACGGGCCCGGGAGGCGGGGGTAGCTGACGCCTTTGACGACTGGAAGGCTAAGGGCTATCTCGAAGTCTCGAAAATACAGCCGCCGCAGACGGATGCGGAAGAGTACCCGGTGGGAGAAACCGATCCGGCCGTGGATGACACAGCGGGTTGAACGGCTGCTGAAGGAGCGGTTGCTGAAGAGGGGGAGCAGGCGGAAGTGCCTTAGCAGACTCCACACTCCACACTTTTTTGTTTTTGTTTTTTTTTTACCGGGTTGCTTGCCGTTGGTACAGTCTCCTATAAACATTGCCTTGAGTTTTAATGAAGGGACATTTTGGTGTTATGCCTTTTTCAATTTGCTGGACTTGGCTACCAATGATTTGCCCTTTGCATTTACTTGGAAACAAAGTTAGAATAGATGACTCCTGAAATTACACCGGTTCGAATGTCTAGCTAATTTTGTTGGAAAGTTGTTGAACCACTGAGCTTCTCTACGGGTTTGAGCTGGGGGGGGGGGGGGGGGTAGGGTTTGAGCGGACGGTTTAAGATTTCGACCGGTCATACGAGCCTTGGTGTCGCTGGAATGAAGTCCCGGTCCAGCGCAGTCCCTATATGCCGGGTTCTCTTTGATATCGCTGCAAGTTGCCGTTTCGGACTAGTTCCTCTATTGTTGTTTTCAAGGAAAGGCAGTCATTTGTGTGGTGTGTGGCTTCATCATGGTAGGAGCAGTATTTACCGGTCTGCGCCCTGGTCAAGTTCCCCTTTGGGTGCTTTCTCTTTGGCGGCGGAGGGATGTTGTTCCCGTTCTCATACAGGATATCCTCGTATGAAGAGGTTAAGGTGGAGAATACCTCTTGTCATCCTGCTGGCATGATTGCCAGGGGGCGGGTTTACTAGTAGGGCGAGGGCTTTCCACCTCGTTGGGGGGTGTCAAAATTGTCCCGCCGGCGCTGCTAGCTCCCCCAATTTCTAGGCTTCCTATTAGACGAAGCTCCTCGGTCGTGGCCCTGCTGCCAGTGTCTGACTTCCTGCTGGGCAGACATCGGCTCCTCCTGCCTTTTCTTGTGGTGGCGACTCCCATAGGTTTCGTGGTCCGCCTGGGTATGTCTGATAACCATCGCCATCAGTTCATCGTAACCCTGCGGGAGCTCCATCTGCACAGCATACGAAAACTTCCCGGGCCGGAGACTCTGTTTGAAAGCCGATTCGGCAATCCCCTTGTAAAGGTTTCTGACCCCGGCCGTGGCTGTTTTCCAACAGTTAACAAAAGCTCGCAGCGCTTCGCCGTCTGCTTGCCTGCAGTTAAAGAGGACTGTCGAGGTCCGGGCCCCTTCGACCCTTAATATGAACCGGCCTACTAATCTGTCGGCCAACTGCTCGAATGCCTTTATAGAGTTCACTGGTAACTCGAAAAACCAGCTGAGTGCCTCTCTAGACAGGGTCTCTTGGAATATGTTACAGCAGACGGCGTCGGAGTAACTCTTAGCACACGTTTGGGATCAGAAGCTGTCAAGGTGCTGGTATGGACAACCGGCCCCAGAGTATGTGAGACTGGCCCCCTTCTGCACATATTCCTGGACTGTTTCTGCCAGCCTGCTTGGGGAGCTTCCATCCCCGGTTTTCGGGGCCCGATCACAAGTAAGATATGCCCGGGGGTGGGACCAGGTGTCCATGCTTTGTTCCCGGGCCCTGGACCAGGTCTGGGAGTGCTGGCTGCGGGTCTGGGGATCTGGGTAGCTTCTCTATGGCTACTGTCAACACAGTTGAAATTGAAAGCACAAGGACTAAACTGTCAAGACACTACAAGTATAAAGAGTTGTCAGTAATTTGTCCTAGTAGTAACTATAGAGGGAAGAGTACTATCAATGATGGCATATATAGCCTAGGTAGGTGCCTAGGTACATAGATGGAAAGTAACTTAGCTACGTAATACACAGCAGACCCAGTAGTAATAAAATTGCCCTAAATAAGATAAACAAAAGTCAAGGGCTTGAACACATGACCAGCCTCCTCCTCGATCACATCCAACGGCCCCTTCAACATGTGCATGTAGACAACCCAGTCCCCATTCCCCACCGGACTCGGCATCGGCATCAGCAACACATACCCGGAACTGCCTCCTCAGGGAAAATGGTAAGAACCGAACACCGGTGCCCCCAACCAATATCCACCTTAGAAACTGGAAACCGTTGCCCAGAGGACACCACGAAAGCCGGCCCCTCTTTGCTCCCATTGCAGTATATCTTGACCAAGCCTGGCACCGGGCGGTGAGCCTCCACCCAGTCTATTAGTCTCAAAAAATTTGGTGACCGAAATCCGGCGACCGGAATCCGGTGATTGGAATCTGGCGACCGGAGTCCAGTGATTGGAATCCGGTGACCGGCCATCGGACGCCGGCGGAGTTTGGTTACCTTCCGGCAAAGTCTTCTCTATGTTCCACTTTCTCATCACGTTATAATTCAAAAATCTGTTAGATAGAACAGAAAGGTAAAAAAGGAAGAAAAATATTAAAATTGTACTAGGGTTGAAAAGATTTGTTGAAATATGCAATATGAGTGGTTACCTTATGTTTAATAGGGGAAAACATTATGGTGATCATTGGAATGGGTAATGAGGGTGCCAAATTTGAACTAAATATTGAACATTATTCCTTAAACAAATTAGTTGTAAACTACTTAATTGTTAAACAAATTAATTGTAAACTACTTAATTGGGGTTGTCTATGGTAATTACGATTTTACGCATTTACATATAATTGAACAAAATTATCATATTAATAACAATTTATTTAGAAATTTGTAAAAATATTGTAGGTAAAGTAATTATCTATAGTTGAACTACAAATAATGATCTTTTTTACTAGAATGACGACAAATTTGTTGTCATATCTGTAAGTATATGTATCACATACATGTAGGTAACTAAAAACATTACCTACTTAATTAGTTTAATTATCGTGATGTTGTAGGAGAAACAATAGATGAGTAAAGCGTTCTTTATGAATTAATAAGGAGACCTTTATATAGGCATTACATCAAGTATCCCGAGTAATCAGGGATTTCCTATCTACTAAAAATACTACATATCTAGTCTAATTAGGTCAAGACACACATAGGAAGTTATGAAGTTATCCTTCCTTGAACACTCCCCTTGTGTCGCGTACCTAATGTGACACGGTGCATAACATGTTGCCTCGCTAAAACCTTGCTAAGCAAAACAAAAACCACTTGGGTAAAATAAAAGCTTGGTCGAAGGGAAAAGAGCACAACACACCAACTACAATTGAAGATTATATGTGAGGTAGACTCCCCTGATGTCTACAAGATAACTCCCCCTGATTGGTAACTCAATCTGGGAGTTTAGATTAATGGCGTATACAAACGCTCCTCACAAGCTTCAAAAGTAGGCGTGGCCAATGATCGAGTCATTGAATACGGCTACATTATCCTTGTATTAGACCATCTATACTTAGCTTTACTTGGTTTTAAGGAAGAAGGTTGCTTAACAACTCAAAACTAGAGTTTGCGTTGAAAATCATATTCACGCGCAGCATGACCTTCGTGTACTTAAACAATCATAACTCCTTCGATACAATAGGTATGAATGAACCGTAATGAGTTCTGGAAACTAGACACCCATATATTTCCATTGATATAAAGTAGACAATATGGTTCATCGGGAACGGATCACAAAGCTCCGTCGAATGTGATTGATCTGCAAATTACCGGACAGATTCGTCCTACTTTGCTAAAACAGCCATAACTCATTCAATATGATAGCTATGATCAAATGGTTGGTGTCTATGGAAAGAAGACACATAGACCTTTGCAACAGTACTAACTTCACCATTTTTCCAATGAGTGGGCTATCCTGTAGATCTCGGGGAAGTCAACATACAGAACTAGGTAGATTCAGGAATTGCCTATTGATGTGCCTTTCATGATGGGATCGAATGAGCCTAAACCTTTCTCTCTTGAAAGAAAGTACTGCCATATACCATTTCTCAATCACAATTCATCCGGAATTCGCACGCAAATAGGCATGATTCTTCATATTTTATCTCCAATCAAGTAGTCGCTCAACCGCGTTGTACAATATCCAACCAGAAGATTTAAACCCATATAGAGAACATCCTAATCTGATAGCATAAAACACTTCGAGGTTTTTGCTCACTTGACTTGGGTGAAAACTGATCCGTTCATGATATTTATGGACATCTCTTTACTTAGTCCCAATAGAGATGATTTAAGCTGCATGTTCAGTTTTTCGGATCTACCTAACTGACAAGGTAGTGGAGTGTAATATGACTCCATTACGAGAGCATATGTCATCGTAGTCGATTCCAGGACGTTTGTGAGAGACCTTGCGCCATAAGGTGAGTCTAGGCTCTTTTTCTCACTACACTTTCCATCAAAGATTATCGATAGGGTTTACACTTGTGGTGTCGGCATCACTTGACCAAGGACCTATCTCTTTGTATAAACTGAATCGCATATCTTTCCGTGTAGGCCAATTCACAACGTTGGTATTTGCTTCAACGAAGTGAGTGTGTTCGATATCTAACTCATAAACCACGTTCTCATGTACACTAGTGTAATTTGCATTGGTAGAGATCTATATATGGATCGGCTTTGCATTGAGGTGTCCCCCAATGATAAACATAATCCAGAAAATCCATGAGACGAATGAGTTGTCATTGATCGAATGATCAAGTTGTGCCAAACTCGCATTCGGCGAGTGTATATCAAACTAAGTGCCCTCTCTACACTTCTTGTGAGAGTCACGGCCTAGTGACACCATCTACCACTTTTGTGGAGTCACCATGTCACCATCTATAAGTGACAATATGTCCATTTATTCGTACATCAATCTTTACAGGCATGTTTGATACAAGAGTACTCTTCCGATATTTTCCTTGAAAGACCAATATTTTCCTCTATGCAGCATGTATATCAAATCTCATCACTTTGCTTTATGGGACTTTGAGAAACATGATGAGGCACAATGGGGACAAACCACGGCAATACCAAGTCGTTCTACTTGAACATACTTATTCTTCTCTCCCCCTAACGACGGGGAGACTGACTCATAAAAAAAAGTGATATTAACGAGATCACCTGTTAAGGTATTCGTATAGCGGACTATAGGTGGAAGCTTATATCTTATTCAAAGACAAATACTCATCATTAAGCGCTTGTGGTGACGCAATATGGCACATAAAATATGTGGACGGTAAAAGGTATTGATGGTTAACACTTATCTGTTACAAAATGTAACATGCATGTATACTTCCTGAAACGTTTCACTAAGTTTCGGGACACCAAATGCTACCAAATTTTAACAAAAGGTAGACACGTGTGTTAGGATTCCAACGCCGCCAGCCTCATTGCCGGAACCGGCCGGAAACATACTGAACCGGTCGGAACAGTCTCTGGAGGTCAGTGAACGTTTGTGTCGAGCGGTTCAGCACCTTCCAGGTGTCCAAGGGCTCTAAGCTTTTATGAGCAGGTAGCCATGTATGTTAGAAATCGGTGGGTCAAATTGCACCTCAAGAACCGGCCTAACAGTAGGTGAACCGGTCTGTCCAATGATGAGTCCGCGAGCTGGAAAACCGAAATTTCTAGGTTTTCATCAACTTTTGAATCATTGTCTAGGTGCTTCATAACATTTGAGTGTTATGGCTTGAGTTTAACCATTAGGTATATCACCATAGTATCATTGTGTCTCAAATTGAACTATGAGAAGGCATTAAAGTCATCATCTTATGTATCATTGCCTTTATCGTAGGAGGTCGTTACTCCAAAACTTTGCTAAATAGTAGGCTTCCATATATTAAGCATAGCTAACGAAGGATCATAAAGGGGGATCATATGCACTTTTAAATGCATAAATAGTGCTTCCATTGACTTGGAGGAAGACTTGGGTGACGTTAATGTCGTCTTTAGGTCTTGAGCATTGCTCATGACTCTACCAAATATTCTTTTGGTCATCTTTGATCCCAATAACTTCTTTGCTCAAAAGAAACGATGTCCATAGCTCTCTTGCATATATGGATCATCAAGTCATGTAAAAAATTTTGGACGATTTATATTAGAGTCTATATGAGTCGCCGATTCAAAGAATCCGAATCATAAAACACGTGAAATACATTCACAATGTTGACTCATAAGTTGTGCGCATTCATTAGAAGCGATACATAAGAAATCTTTTCAATTTTCACAATGAGTTTCAAGGTGATAAACTTTGACACTAATATATTTAAGTGGTGAGCAAGGTTCAATGTCTCTATGATCCATTCATAAGAGTGTAGAGACAAGGTTTTTATGCCAAGAAATATAAACCGGAATATATACTCAATTCCTATAGAGTGTGCATCATGGCGTGTAGTATCACAAGATAAAACATAGGCATGCTTAAAGGCGTACTAAACACATCCATTAATGCTCAAAAATAGAGCCGAAAAACAACCAAATGAGCCAACATCCATACTATATAGACATAAATGTCTAAGCCAAGTATCCAAAACCGGGGCCATAGGCTAGCTATCGGAGGTCGAAGCCAAGCTAGAGTGGAAGCCAAGCCGAAGCAAGGCAGGGGAGGGCCGGGGTCAAGCGTAGGCACGTGCAAGGCTAGCTAAGGCCGAAGCCGAGGTAGTGCCCGGGCGGGGTGAGGCCGAGCAAGTGCCAAGGCACGCCAAGGCCGAAACCAAGGCGTGTCGAGACAAAGGCAAAGATCCTTATGGGGCCGAGGCTTGATGTTGGAGTCAAGGTCATGCGAGTTGCCGATGGCTAGCCGAGGCCGAAGCTAAGGCTTACCGAGACATAAAGCAAGGACCTGACAAGGCCGATGCCATGCTAAAAAGCCAAAGGCATGCCAAGGCCGAAGCCAAGATGTGCCGGGACGAGTGCATGGGCTTATAGGGCCGAGAGAGGCAGCAGACCGGGCCGTGTGCAAGCCGACGCCAGGGCCGAGGCCGGGGCGGGGCTAGGTGGGCGCCTACATGCCAAGGTCTGGAGACCGAGGCGTGCCTCATTGTTTGGTTATGGCGGAGCTGTTGTCCAAGCAGCGCGCAAGCCAAGCCAAGGCCGAAACCGAGGCTAGGCAAGGCTGGTTTTGGTGTGCGCAAGAGTGCCGAATCCGAGGCCGGGAAATGCGCATACATCCACGCATATACGCAAGCATGTCTATTTGTTTCTTGACGAGCATAGAATCGTTTATCTTTGTGATTTTCAGAGTTAACAACACCAATTAGATTGGTGAACTCAAATCAACAGGCCATGTAAATGTGTAATGCGATTCATTGCATTCACATATAGATTTTTAGGGAATCGAACCATGTATGCATCATAAATGCCAATGGTTACATCGAGATCTTGACCATAAAGAGTGTATCGACTAAGTAGCATTAGTCACACATGTGAGGTCTATGCCTTCACAAAATCAACGGATTTGTAGTCACTTTGACTATGAAATTGAAGTCATATGTTTCGTATTTATCGCAAATTATCTTTTGCTTTTGAAATCCGTAATCATGAGGATATACTCTCATCTTCTTCCATGTATCTCTTGTATACATTGACCATATGATTGCATTATTTGCAATTGTTGAACCGATGTAGAACCATATCAATGACACGATTCTCATTTTTTTTTTTCAATGGCCATTTTTTTTTCTGTATGACATGGGGGTTTCGAGGCGTAGCCTCCCCTTCTTTTTTTGGCGCATTTTGTGGTCAATTTTTCTTTATCTCAAAAGAACAAGAGGGAAGGTATTGAATGTAGGTCGAGACCAAGATTATGGTAACTCGATCAATTCAATATTTGTTGTGACAATTTCCGTCACATATCGATGTTACAGTGACAATTTCCATTGCACATCATGAGTTTGTCCCTTTGTGACTCCCTTAGGATCGTCACAAGCATCAACAATATTCTGTCGGAATCGTGATAAAATAGTCATGAAGAGTTGTGGTTCACAGTGACATCACAGCCACAAGCACAACTTTGGACGGTAACATCACAGTTACCCTTTAAATACTCTGATACGCTGGGGTGGATGGGGCCCCTTTGTATTGTCCTGAAAAGCACACAAGTTCCAACACACAAGTTCAAATAATTGAAATTGCGAAAAACGAGAACTTTTATAAAATCATACTTGCTAGTTCGCCAAATGAACTGCGTTTAATAAAAATTGCGCTTGAGCACTCGGTTATGATCCTTGCGCAAATTTGAGATGTTCTTCTATGTACGTGCAACGAATAATTCTCGCAATTCCATCGCGATGCATCGTGCAATAAGTTTCATGGAAAAGAAAAACATATGGTTAGTCATATTTACCATATACAGGCAGTAAAACTAATTAGAGAATTACTGCAGTAACTGTTTTAACCCGTAGGGTAAAAACATTTTATCTGGGATAAGTACAATTACCGTTTTGCCCTTCTTCCCACTGAATAGGGTCGGATCAGAACCAATGGACCGGGTCAACTTATTTTCGGGTCCGATCGGGTCAGCACCACTTGCAGACGGGTCGGGTCGGCGAAAACCGGGTTGTGCAAAACGATGCTGCCACTTTGGGGCGCTGCAGAATTTGAGGGCGGCGCTGGGCAAGGACGTCGTCGGAGGTTGGGGCGAGCTAGGGCCGCGTCAGTGCGGCACGGGGTTGTCCTGGCCTTTGGCTTCGCCAGACCGGGCAGTTGTCGAGGCGGAGGGCGGCCCTGGAGAATGGCCACTGGATTGGAGCGACGACGACTTTGTTGGGCAGCTCTTCTGCTGCGCGGAGGGGCGTCGACGTTATACAGCCGACGCCGATCGGAGGAGAGTGCCCAGAGAAGATATCTGGGTGCCCAGAGAAGATATCTGGGTGCCCTGAGAATCTCTGTTCTCTGCCGACAAATATGTCGTCGATAAAATGAGATTTCTGAAATTCTTGTCTTTGCCGACAAAGGGTTGCCTGCATAACTTGGAGCCTCTTAATTTTTTTTCTTTCTTCCGACGAAAAGGTTGTCGGCGGAAGAGGATTTCTTGGGGGGGGGGGGGGGGGGGGGGGGGGGTCTTCTTTGCTGACAAGCAGTTGCCGGCATAAAAGAGCATTTAGGGTTTTTGAGCCACGTGCTGATAACGTGTTGTAGGAGAAACAATAGATGAGTAAAATGTTATTTTATTGATTGATAAGGAGACCTTTATATAGGCATTACATCAAGTATCCCGAATAATCAGGGATTCCCTATCTATTAAAGATACTACATATCAAGTCTAATTAGGTCAAGAGATACATAGGAAGTTACAGAATTATCCTTTCTTGAACAAGTGATAGATTGTAGAAGTGAAAACGAGAAAATTGAGCTAGCCAACTACTTACTTCCACAATGTTCAACTTCGATCAACTCTTATGGATTAATTATATTGGATAGCCTCGATCCATTGGACAAGTTAGTGGTAAATAACTCATATAAGTAGTTCATGATTGTGTGTCAGGGACAATGACGATTGAAGGTAGGGATAATTTATACACTATCATCTGAACAATAAAACGAAAATAACTAGGGTTATTCCCAGCCACTTTGTTAATCCCGTCAGAGGTTCCTGGAGACTTGGACCATTGTAGCTAGCTAGTTGTTGCAGTGGAGAATATTTTGTACTTTTCACACAGAGCCGTACGTTATAGCTTATTCATTTACAGGGTTGGTAAGCCGGTGGTCGGAATCTCGATCTGATTTGGTGTAGTAAGTTGTAAATGCTTAATGCTCCATGTCTTTTAGTCAGAAACAATGAGGACATGAACGGTATGATATCAAAAGAACCTTGTTACTTATAATTAGGTCAAATATGAAGAAAAGCGGGGTGGAGAAGATATATAGTAATGTTCCATGGTTCCATTTTTTCAATGAATCAGTTATTAGTCTAATCATGTTACCCACTCTTCTTACATACTGGTTGGATGATGTTTCAAATGTAATTAAACTAATTCGTTGCTATAAGAATACAAACATTGAGATTTATCACAAATCAATCATAGAGTTTTTGATCAGTGCACGACGTGTACATACACGTTCCATTGTAAATGATTAAAACTTATAACTTTAATATAAATGCACAGTAGTCAGAACATATGGATGACGTAATTACTTATGACTTTAATATAAATGCACAATAGTCATAACATATGGATGACTAAAATTACGTCGTGTAAGCA
The DNA here is from genome assembly GCA_963682095.1 of Potentilla sterilis. Taxonomy (NCBI): domain Eukaryota; kingdom Viridiplantae; phylum Streptophyta; class Magnoliopsida; order Rosales; family Rosaceae; genus Potentilla; species Potentilla sterilis. Next base: position 13,313,735 of record OY821754.1, read on the forward strand.
CATTGTATAGTTTTGTAACTTCATTCCCATATATTGGAGACGGTCATTTATTCTAAAGCAAATACAACAATTGCAAAAGTCTTGTCTAACAATAATTTTGATATGAGCTGATGACAAAAATCCTTTTTGACGCCAGTTTTAGGATATAAAACAAACTATACCGAAGCAGACACCAGATTAACATTTTCATAAAAATGGTACGTAGTCGCAAATCACCAAGGCTTGGGGTAGGATCTCTAAGTTCATGGGGTTGGAGCCTGTCAGGCTCGGGCACCTTATTTTAGGCTAGGGTTTAATGCAAAAAAATTTATTTTTCGTTTGTTCGAAATTATTTTCTTAGAAATTAAATAAGATGACCATAAGTCAAGGGCTTGAACACATGACCAGCTTCCTTCTCTATCACATCCAACTGCGCCTTGAACATGTGCATGTAGACAACCCAGTCCCCATTCCCCACCGGACTCGGCATCGGCATCACATACCCGGAACTGCCTCCCCATGGAAAATGGTAAGAACCGAACACCGGTGCCCCCCAACCAAAATCCACCTCAGAAACTGGAAACCGTTGCCCAGAGGACACCACGAAAGCCGGCCCCTCTTTGTTCCCGTTGCAGTATATCTTGACCAAGCCTGGCACCGGGCGGTGAGCCTCCACCCAGTCTATCAGTCCCAAAAAATGTTCCTTAGTCACCGCACATTCTAGGAACTCATGAACTTCATCAGCTACCCAATTCAGTGATTTTTCATTGAGCTCTTGTATTTTCTTACTGCCGAATGGAATAGACAGGACATTGCCAAAGTAACTAGCCATCAAATCATTTTCGTCGGTTAACCTGGACCGTCCGTCAACTACAATCCCCATCTTGCATAACTTTTTGACACCATTGCCTGTCTCGCTTCCGGCAACCAATTTCCACAAGAATGCACAAAAGGACTCCAGCTTGGACCTTGTGCAACCATTGGAGCTGGCAAGTGCTTGGAGCTTGATGAGTTTCTCGGCAGTGACGTAGTATATGCGACTGATGAGGTGGTCCTTACGATCCTGCTTGGTCTCAATTTTGGGAGGAGGAGGCAGAGATGTAATGGGGACATACATGTCATTTAGGGAAGGGTGGATCTGAACAGGACGGCGGGGGTTTAGCAAAGAACGACGGAAAGAGGGGACCTCAGTGAGTGGCGATTTGGAGTTGGCCATCTTTGCCCATGAAACGAGAAACATGTTGGCTGAGTAGGCATCTGCTATGCGATGATCGAATGTGCATGCAACCACCACTCCTCCACACTTGAGTTCAGTTGCCTGTAAATTTTTACGTTTCAACATGAGAAATTTGATTAGAATTGATATACCTTCGGTAAGAAGAACTTGGACATGAATAGTTGGATACAAAATTATGAGTAACTTTTGTCTAGCGATATAGCGACACTTCCATTTTTGCATGCTTAATTCTCATGGATTGTTTCTGTTCGTATTCTGTAAATATGTCCAATATATAAGTCCTCTTTAGGTCTTTAACTAATATTGGAAAAATATGAAGTAGACCTCAAACCTGGATATACTTGTTTTGTATGCCCTAAAAGCTTAACTACTGTAGTGCGGAACCGCGGAAATTGACCCTAATTGACTATGCAAAAGATTATATACTGTATATGTAATATGATAGCACACGCACGTACTGTCATTAATTATTTTAATATTGTAATTACTAATTAACACCCTCGAGGCTGGTAAGTTGGGCTTATATATACTCTTTGATCTTTGTAGCTAGCTGTGCTATATCCTCCTCCTTCTTTGCTCTTTAGTTGCTACGTACACTGCGCGCCTACACATACCATAAACTGGAAAACTTAAAAGGTTGAAATGAGAGGTAACAGGATCGAGTAGTTGAATTAACCTGGACAGCCAGCACTCCATGCTTCTTGTTGGGAACAAATTTGCCTTCAATGCTCTCATCAGGGTTATAAAGGTTGATTTCTTTAAGTTCAAGGTCAGCAAAAGCTTCAGAGAAATCAACCCCACGGTTGTTGCACAAAATCTCTGGCTCCCCAGCAGAATTAGCCACCACCTCACCCGAAAAGGCGTAGTATGTCACCAGGGCATGGGCCAGAGCCTTCTTAAGAACCCCGACCCTGGCCGCGGCCACAGAGGGGCTGCTGTGGTTTTTATAGCAGAAGAACACTCCCACATCGAGTGGAGGCAGAAGCAAGTCGAGGTTGGAGAGTGGTAGCTTGTGCTCTTGCAAAGGCAGTGAAGCGGTCACCACTTCTTGCTTCCTCGTAATCACCTGGAATTTTCTGGCTCCATCCATGTTTCTTTGTTATCAGCTTGCTAGCTAGTTACCTGTGGGTTGTTTTTTTTTGGCACTGATATAGGGCCTCAATTAATGAGGCCTAAGATTTATGGCATCGATCAAACTTATATAGCGTGCTATGTCATATAGACACATCATCAATTGAAAAATTCATGTCATGTTATTTTTAAATAAAAAGACGATTTTATCCTCTTAATTCGGAAATGATTATATTAATTAATGTATTAATAATTATTTTGGTTAATAAACATACCAAATTATGCAATAATCATACTAAAATTTTTACATCGAGATGATATAGTTACCTTACATGAACTAGATTAAATTTATTTTTGGGTTACATATTTAATAAACATTTTCCATCTTTGTCAATCTTGATTTAATTCTTTACTTTTTTGATGTATCAAGTTTTCTTACTTTAATGGGTTAAAATTATGATTTATTAATATATATATATATATATATATATATATATATATATATATATATATACCATATATCCAAATTTAAAAGTAATATTTTAAAAATAGAAAAATCTATATTGAATTTCTTTTGGACGGATTATATATATACATATATACCTATTTCTTGGAAAGATTTTTTTTTTTTTGAATAAAGGGCAAACTTTTATTTCTTGGAATTATATATATATAGAGGCTTTCTCAGCTAAGGTCCTCCGCACCAATCTTTATGGTGCAGATTTTATATTTTGACTAACTTTTCGACTGAATTTTTATATCTCCACCGTCTAGTATTTAGGTATTCATATATAGATCATGTTTGCAAAATTTCAGCCAATTTAATAATCGTTAAGGCATTCAAAAGTGCGATTTTCTATCATAAACGTAAACGATTCAGTTTTGACAAAATGCAGTCTGTCCATTTGTTTTAATCTAGTTTGATATGCTAATTGTTGAAATTAGCCATAGAGAGGCTACCCAGGCCTCCAAACCCGCAGCCAGGCCTCCTGGACCCGACTCGGGGCACGGGAGCAGAGCACAGACACTTGGTCCCGCGCTCGGGGAGGTTTTACTTGTGATCGGGGCCCAGGAACCAAGGACGACAGCTCCCCAAACAGGGGCCGAAATAGCCCAGCAATGTGTACAGAAGGGGGCCAGTCCCACAAAGGGTAAGGCCGGTCCTCGTACCCGGCAGCCTATATATGACTTTCAACTACCCTTATTAATAGGTAATCAATACTCAAACTATTTATTCCCGAATAAGTTATCAGTTTATCCCAACTATACTGACTTAGACATCGGAGCAGAATAGACCGGCCCAGCCCGGTATTCCCTTAGTTAGCAGGATTTGCAGGAATGATTCACATCAAGATCCATCGGGCTCTCTGAGTATACGAATTCTGACAGAAATAATTGGCCCCGTCTGTGGGAAGATTTTCAAAAAGTTGATGTGTTGTCCTACCAGCAGGAAGGGAACTGGGCGGCCAGCGGATCACAAAAAAATGGGAGGTGTGGGGGGGGGGGGGGGGGGGAGGGGTTACGCGGGAAGTATGTCTGTAAGTGCAGAAAGGAGGGAAAGAAGTCCAGAGGAGGATCGGCAGGTTATGGAGCCAATACTGGTCAAAATCCCAGGGGCGAGTCAGGAGCAGTCCGTTGGCGGCTGCACCCAGAGCGCTGCCACCAACCGTGATCCGGGCGGTACGGTCGGCGAATACGACCGAAGTGCGCCCGGGAAAGACCCGGAGGAATCCAACCAAGTATGGAACCTGGAACCCTCACCAGCGTCCCACGGTGCCCTGAGCAGAGAGGAAGATAGGTTGGCCGCCACCAACAGCCGGGACGATGTTTCCAGTCCCGGCCAGTACGATATGGCGGGAGAGATAGAAGAGATGAGAGCGGAAGTCAACCGCTTGCGAGCAGAGAGCGACCGGGATAGGATAGAATCCAATACCCGGTATCAAGAGATGGAAGCGGTGAATGCCGCACTGGTGGCCGCCTTGGAAAGGGGACAGCAGCGCAATGCCGTTCTCACAAAATCATTCGCGCCACCGCCAAGAAAGTCCCCACACCAGGAGGTGGGACAGTCATCAAGGGGAGAGAGAGGTGCCGACGTGGCGGGAGAGGAGTTCCCGACAAACACAGCGTCACCGGAAATAGGTGGGGGGGCAAGTGGTTCATTCGAGAGTGATACCATAAGCTCGACCGCACGAGCACTCCAAATAGTATCTAACTCAGTGTCAGATATGAATGCCCAGATGGAGGCCAAGGAGAGGAAGACAGCGAGACCTCCGAAGAGCGCACGGTTCAATGAGCGAGCCGAACCCTTCTCACCCCCTTCTCACATCCGGAAAGTCAGGCACCCAAAAGTGACTAAATCTGACGTACTCTGGGGCCGGTTGTCCATACCAACACCTGGACAACTTCCGATCCCAAACTTCTGCTAAGGGTTACTCCGATGTCGTCTGCTGTATCATATTCCAAGAGACCCTGTCTGGGGAGGCACTCAGCTGGTTTTACGAGTTGCCGGTGAACTCTATAGAGGCATTCGAGCAACTGGCTGACGAGTTGCCTAAGCACATCTTCAATAATAACCGTACAATCGTTAGTGGCATATAGTAAGTAGGGATCGTTCTAGCCGGGGATTAAGGATACCTGACATGTAAAAGGTTAGAAACACATATTCACATATTTACACATTGAAACGTCACATAAGGGGGGTGAAAAGAGGTTCGGCAGCAAGGCTGCCCTAAATACTAAAGACACGAAATAAATTCTAAACTACTATATACAAGTGATCATCATCTTTCACACCAAGCAATTCACACAAAGACTCTTTAACAAGTAAAACAAGTATGTAAGAAAGTAAGGAACAAGTATTTAGCATGCTTTAGACTCAAACAAGTATCGACCTACAACTAAAACGTTTCTGATTTTACCTAGTTGCGAGACTTCTAATGTTTTAAGATCTAGCTATTCGCAAAGTGATCCTAAAATTTATGCTACCGTTATACAACTCATAACATTGAAGTGTAAAATCTATAATCGAAGACATGTAAACAAGCAAGGTTGTCAATCATCTTATTTAACATGCAAATTTTAGCTAAGGTTATACCCTAGGTGAGCACAATAAATCAAAGCTACATACGTACCACTTTATCCGTTATTACTCGGGTTAGATGAAACCTATATAACATCTAGAATTACATGCTTCTCACACAAAACTAATGTTTCGGTTTTTAAGGTCCATCCTTAGATTACTAACCAATTTAAAGTCCTAAACATGCTTTCTAATATCACTGTCCTAATTATCTAACGCACAAAACATACAAGTTAAAATTGCAAAACAACTTTATAAACTACAATTTAAACAATTGGTTCATACAAGAGTTTAACAAAAACCAAATATTGAAATAAATTCATACAACACACACAAACATAAAAGAATACAAGAGCCATAGATGGAGTAGATCACACTTTAGAAACCTTGAAGACTTCGGCAAGTGTTGATGGAATGATCAGCAGAAGCTATAGGTGAGGTTCAGATTTTATGGGATGTGGTGGAATCGGGTTATGGCTAAGTAACTTTTGTGATTGGTGCTTGAGAAACTTGGTAGAGCTTTAGGGTAGTACTTGTGTAAAAGATGAGACAAATTTTTTATAGAGAGGATGCCTCTATTTATAGGAGAAAAAGTTGCAAGGAATCGGCAGAATTCCTTGAGAAAATCGGCAAGGAAATCCAAGTCCAAGTTGGTTTTGGTTTTGTTGCATTCTTTGTTCTACTAGGATTTGTCTTTGCCGATTTCTTTATGGGATTAGCGCTGCATGATCTCCTTATTGGATCGGCAGTAATGCTTGATGGATCAAAGTCCAATGGATCGGCTGCAAGTTCCCCTAGCTGAATCGGGAACACTTCTCCTAGAACCGACAAGATTTCCTGCTTGGACTAGGGAATGTCTTCTTTCCATAATTTTACTTGGTCTTTGGCTTGGCCGACTCCTATATGCTTCCTGTAGCTCAGCAACTCTTGATCTATGTATTTAGATTCTATTTTGGCGAAGAAATTCAGAAATTCACGAAAATGGCAGTAGATATTTTTCTCGGCACGGCAGTGACCTTGTGT